>OX638227.1:16586640-17849140 GCA_951805285.1 Thymelicus acteon
ACATAGGCTATATTATATTTTCAAAAAAAAGGGATCCTTAAAAAAACTTCAATAATGTAACCCAAGGTGTAAAAGAAGAAAAACCGAAGCAAAGCGAGGGCGGTTACTCGTTGGTTATATATGTACGTCATGTATGTCATTTCTAAAGCTAAGCCAAGTTCAAAGGAGATTGTTTTGTCGACACCTACTATACAATGTGTACATATACTATGCGATTAAGACACCTGGATGAATTAACGCAGATGAATAAAGTTGACGGCACAAAACATACATAAATATGAAGTTTAAGAATTTATTTGGATGTTTAACTGTTTAGATGTTTGGATATTTGGCTGTTTGTCATTTCATCAATGTGCTAACCATGTCCAGGATAACAAAATAGGATAGATATATATATATCTCTATTAAAAAGAACTTTTCAACTTTGTGACGTTGCGTTGCAATAAGAAGTTTTTTTATGTAAGCTTAATATTATCAAATTATTTTCACTTAATTTGATCGTAAAATTTCGATTTAATTTGGAGAAACAGTTCACTTAGTCACAGCAAGAAAATGTGAAGTAAATTAAACTTCACATTCCAAGAGAAACTTGAAGAGAACTTCGATAAAACTTTGGTTTTAACGAACATTCAATACAAATAACAGCGGTTGGCGGCCCAAAGGAGAACATCGGATTTGGGCTTGGGCGAACAGCTTGTTCAATACATTCGAAAAATCTTGCATATTTTAATATCTTCATTTCATATTCCGTTTTTTTGCTACACCGCTGGGATCAGATTTAGTAGAAAAACATTAGACACAATTTGATTTTCTACCATTTATTTCCGACATATTAAACAGAGTTGCCGTAACAAAATAAAATATTTTTACATGATATTGATTGTGTTTTTATTGTTAATACATTACTTATGTAGGCTAATGTTTTTATTAAACCTTTATGATACCAAATATGTTACTGAATCACTCTTATTTATAAATAAACGTGCCCAAAAACTTAAAAGTGAAAGGATATTTATTTATTATAGCAACACTACAAAGTGCTGTTTACCGTGTTTATCCGTTTATATACCACAGACTGTGAAGCTCGATATGTGGCATTGTATCGATACACGATATTATTAATATGTCATATTGTATCGAAAATATCATATTATCTATTCTTATTATCATATCGTTCATTAACTACATTAAAACTAATGTCACATGTACCTACATGTGTATGTATATAGAAAACTACCTATTTCACACGCAGTTGTTTAATAAAGAAAACTAAAATACCTAGGTTATTGTTAACTGTAATAATTAATCTAACTACGCCGATACTAAGGGTGGGGCTTTTTATAGCTGCAATTGTTTAAAAACTTAACTTTTGAGTAATAAGTCTATACATATATTTTCTGTAAGCGTGTTTTTTATATTATAAACTATATTATTAATTATAAATATTATCATTTGAAGTAGGTGGTACAATCCCATATTTTTGATTAGATATCCCGGCGAAACGTTACGATATATTCTAATATCGCATGTGTACATCGACATCGCATTCCATTGTATCGATACATAAAACATCGATACGTATTGGGCATCGCTGTGTTGCCAAGTAACACATATTTACGGTAGATCTACCGTATTCAGCTTCGATCTACCTTAACGATTTTTAGTGTTTTAGTACATTTTACTGTATTTTCTACCACACAAAAATCTGATTTCAGTAGGAGAAAACCTCAAATCTCATACAATCTACCGTATTTTATAAGAATCTACGGTATTTCATGAAATAATCTACCGTAATCCAGTTTTTTGACCTGGCAACACTGTTGCTAACTGTCATCGTTGAAGCAAGTTTAATTTTTATTCCGTTGCGAATGCTCTTGGAATGTGTATTGGTGTTATTGTATGCTGTGATAAATTCTTACTGACGACCCGTGGCTGTGTTTTTGCATACCCGATTTCGCCCATATATACGATTGATCCCAGCTTTCTTGGACTTCGAATCTTGCGCCGACGACTTACCTGGCGCGTATTATTTGGATTGCCGATTTTGCCTACGATTGCGGATAGTGGATGAAAGATGCATGGCCCACTACTAAAAATACTACATGTTATGTTGGCATTAGCATCTTGATGCAGTTGCTAAATCGCTGACCGCAGCGACTAAAAGTATCATGTGTTCGCGGGGAGAATGGCTATATTTCATAATTCCCATCCTTTTCCACGAAAAAATATATATGGAGATAATGTATATAATATCCTCAATCGAAAGTGCTATGTCTCCTGCATGTTTATTCCGGCCCAGAGTTCATAAGAAAGTTGCTGATCTCCTTTATCTTTAATAAGTACAGCGGAGTTAAGATTACTTATGCTAGGGATTGAATAATATATACTATGAAAGTTTGGTGCGAATATTCAAGTGAGAAATTCGGAGACCCTGCATGAAGAACAAGGACCGTAGTTCTTGATCGGGGCACATTACGTGTTTGTTTTTTGTACTGATGATTCTTCTTGGATCATTAAGAATTTATGATTTGTCAGTTGTGAATATTGGACTCGGAGATTCTTCGTGTGGGGGTATGAATGTGTATTTTTAATCGACTTTAAAAAAAGAGGTTTTCAATTCGACTGTATTTTTATGTGTTATTTTTCATAACTTTTTACTGGAAGAACCGATTTTGATGATTCTTTTTATTATATTCGAAAGCAGGTACTTGTCATGTGGTTTAATTTGAGCGAGACCTGACTAGTAGTTTTGGAGCTATCCCTAATTTAGAAGTCAGTTTTTTTTTTAATAATTTATAAGAAAGTAGACAAGATTCATGTTTTAGTTGTGTTAGTAAGATTAAAAATAGTGTGATGACTGCCCAAATTATGTGGTGGGAATAGAGGACCCAATTTAAACTATAATGTAACAACAGGTTTGCTAAACCTATGTTCCACAAATAAATAAGAATCGATTTGATTTAATCAGTATTTTTATTTGCATATTTGTATTTTGATAAGCTAATAGCCGTCAGCAGAAAATACGGAGAAATTAAAAAGTGTGTCAGAGGCATTCATACACTGTACAATCTCTACATATTTAGTTCACATAATACCTAATATAATTCAACCTACACTCTTTTTAACTTTTACATGACAAAACTAGGGTTTCAATGTGTATAAAAAGTTTTCCTTTCAACATTATTTTGTAAAGAACACCGCTCTTAGCTCTAGTAAGTAGTCTACGTCGCCGTCATTTCCATATATACACACTAGTTCACAAGTACTATTTGAATTCTCACATCAAATGCTTTTATTTAAAACCCTCAAGAGTATTATATCGAAATAGGGTTTTCCATTCAATGAAAATAGTGAGCTTGTGTATTTGTGACTTTCAGTTATTAAAATTATTATTGGCATAGGTAAAAGGCAGTTGTTTCGGAACTGCTAAACTTGGTGGAGTTAAATAAGTTTGAGTAATTACTTGGCTTACTATCAAAACTTACCCACGAGGTCTTTAGATAAGAAGATAATTTCCTTGTAGGGGGCTGTAGGTATATCTTTAAATTTAACCTTTCAGCGTTATGTCGCAGGACCCTATTCTTGGGTTCCCGCTTCTTTTTCACCAGCAACATGCTTACATTTAATTATACATGTGTTGTTCGTTAATAACCTTCGATCATCATCATTATGATCATCGTCATCATCATGGTAAACTCACTGCTAGATATAAGCCTCTTGTAACTTACGTCTGAATCCAGCGGATACACGCTTTCGTCCTTATGACAATAGTCATGAATCCTGGTCGAAAAGGGCTTCCTATTTGACTAAAACAATGTTTTACGTTTAAGCTCATTTTCTGTTAGCCTTTAAATTACTTTATAAGTCTATAGAGTCTCTATAGTATAGACAATCCTATAATTGTTCTAGGAACTAGTTAATTAGCGTTTCGCCTTATTTATTTTCGTGCGAGACTCTCGAGTTTCTAAGCTAAATTAAAGTTTAGTAACTTGAGAAATAAATTAATCTTTAATATTTGATATTGCGAAATATAAAAGGTTTTTGTTTCTGATTATCTGTATTCTTTCGTCATCCCAAGAACGCTTTTTGAATCACCAATTCCCATTGAATTGTCCCAGTGTCTCAAATTTTCAGTACTATATTGCAAACAAAAAATAAATGACTTCAAAATTAGGGATAACTCAAAAACTACATACTTGTCAGATCTCGCTCAAATTTAAGTGGAACCACATGACAAGCACCAGCTTATGAATAAAAAAAAGTCATTAAAATCGGTTCACCTAGTCGAAAGTTCTGAGGTAACAAACATAAAGTCGAATTGAATACCTTCTCCTTTTTTGAAGTCTTGATGATGATTGATGATTATTATCACTTGATTCGGTGAAGAAGTATGAGGAAATTGTATAGTAGACACTCGATTTCTTTTAATGTTCTCGAGTGAGATTTGTCATTAAAAATTCTCAAGCATATTGGACTACGTCTATGCCCTACACGTTGTGAAAAAAGAGCCGAGTACAGCAGAGCAAAGAAAATAAACGTGTAGTTATGTACACGCGTGAGAAGTTATACTTCTTTGGCATCAAAAAAAAAAACAATTTCAAAACAATTTCAAAACAACATTAAAAAAGCACTATCTATACATCTATACATCATCATCATCATCCTGCCCATTTCCCAATTTTATTTGGGGTCGGCGCAATATGTTTTCATCTTCCACACTTCCCTATCAGCCATCATCTTTACACTAAATCTCTTATCTTTCATATCATCTGTCACACAATCCATCCATCTTTTCTTTGGTCGTCCTTGTCCTCTTCGTCTATCCATCACATTCATATCCATCACTCTTCTCGCCACATGCGTTTCCTCTCGCCTCATCACATGCCCATACCACGACATTCGGTTCCCTTTCAACTTTTCTGTCATTTTTGCCACTTTCAAACTTATACAAATAAATAAAATTGGAGTGTCTATTTGTAATATTAAAATAACCGCTTTTTACTAAGTGCATTTGGATGTATACACGGTACATATACTAAAACAACATGTTTTACAAATTTTGTCTGTCTGTCTATCAAGATGTCTGTCTGTTTGTTCCGGCTAATTTTAGAAATGGCTGGACCGATTTTGACGGGACTTTCACTGGCAGATAGCTGATTTAACAAGGAGTAACTTAGGCTACTTTTATTTTAGAAAAAAAATTTGGCATTTTGCAGAACAACGTCTGCCGGGTCAGCTAGTAATAAATATAATAATAATATTTTTTTCATAACGCGCGTTTTTAGCAAACGCAATTCACCTGTGACGTTTTTCGTCACCTTTTGTGTCACAAATCTTAAAATTTCACTCTCATCATTTTTTCCATCTATTTCATAACGCGCCTAAAGAAGTATAACTTCAAAAACGTCACGTGCACATTTATCCGCACTTAATGTAATTCCCATACATTTATAAGATCGTGGATGGCGTGTACTCTTACAGAAAAGAGTTTTGTCTAGAGCTAAAAGACAGTTATGTGACAGCGAAGAAACGCAGTTATGGACATAGACATAATACTACTAGACTAGACAAGCGGGCCTTCTTTGCGTCACGCTATTAGAAAGAGAAAGAGACCAAGGAGACTCGCGTAACTCGTAAGTAAGACAAGGATAGGTTTACCTCCTGCCTTTCTTCGCAGCGTGACGGTTTCACTTACATATGCTCAGATACCTTGCCTAGTCTAGTAGTATTATGTCTATGGTTATGGATACAATATTACATGAATATCGGTAGTCAACTCAACTATGGAAGAACACGTCTAACCTACATTGGAAAAAACGGTCAAGTTATACACTTAACCGGGTTCCATAGTATTATGTAACAGATGATTCGCCAGCGGACTGCTCAGATGAATAGCCCCTAATGGGTACCTATTCATTGTAACGGTTTGTTTCTGAGGGGACATTATGCTATCGACTTTCGTTGTTAATTGTAAAAGGAGATGATGAGAGTAGGTAGCTTGTACGTCTAAAGGGCTCCATCAATGAAGCCAATCTATCTGGTGAACCTTTTAAATCCACGAGCGAACGAAGTCATCGTGGATTGAACACATTTTACTACATATATTACAGGTATACTTTACTGAAAAAAAGATGATGATACTTCATTAGAATAACATTGAATCCAGTGTCTATGTAAATCCTACGGACCTAAAAAAAAGACGGACGTAATCCCAACAACAAATTCAGTGAAGCACCCATAGTAATACCAACTGTCTGTTCGTACAAGTACACACACCCACACATTGACACCATACTGCGTCAATCGCGAATCAAAAATTACGCACACATGGTAAGCGGGCGGCCATTGTTATGCTTCACTCTCGATTAGACGAGGTTACGTCCGTCTTTTTTTCAAGTCCGTCGTAAATCCCAAAAAATGCAGTTTTGTGATGTGGTCAGGGTAGTCTATCATCTATCATCCTGTCAAAACTCGCACCGCGCCATCGCAGTTCTGCCGCGACCATGAATCATGATCCATGATGGGTCGAAATATCGTACAAAATTAATAATAATAATAATAAACGCTAATACACTCATACCCCCGCAGTAGGTTATTACCTGTGTCGCGGGTGGCATGGACTACACATAACACCACACAATAACACCCATGATCCGAGCACAATTATCTGTCACATAAATATCTGCCCCGGCCGGGAATCGAACCCGGGACCCCTGGCTTCGTAAGCAGGGTCGCTACCAACTAGGCTATAGGGTCGTCGTTATATCGTGAGTACTATAGTAAAAAAGGGAAACTCTAGTAAATAAACTTGCACAAAACACTTTTGTAACAGTTTTTTAGGGCCAACATTTTTGCAAGTACGCTTCGATCGTACCTTCGTTAGACAATTACCAGAATTATTTTGCATAAATTTCGTTTCACAATTTCTTTTGACGAGCAAAAACGCGCCGGCCAAACGATATAATTAGATAATGAGAAGGCACGCCGTTCAAATACCATCAGAAGCATCTCATTAGTGAAATCGGTCAAGTACCGACCCGCCTTGTTTACATTGCATGTTTTAATTATAATTTAATTAAATATAATAAATTTAGAATTCACTACGAAATTACCAATCGATTTAATAAAATCATTGCAAATTTATTAACGACTCGTGTGGCGCGATGATTACTTTACTATGCCAGACCGCGCCGCGCCGCACGGTTCAAATGGTCCTGGCTTCGATTCCTAGCGATGCAAAAATGAACGACCAAAGAAAATATGGTTGGATTGAGTGAGAGATGAGATTATGAAAGATATGGAAGTAAGTGTAGCAATGACGGCTGATAGGGTACCTCCCTGAAGAAGAAAAATTGAAGAAATAAAATTGGAATATTGGCAGGATGATGATGATGATGATGATGATGATGATAATGATGATAATTTGGAAAAAGGCATAGTTATGTTTCCTGAAGCGAAGAAAGCTACCGCGAAGTACGCGTAAAGAGGAACTATTTCTATTAAAATCACAAGCTTTTTTATTTTTGTGTATAACTTCAATTGTCATTTTTAAACAACGACACTCACCATTATGAATTGAACGTTAATGCTGAACGCACATTTGTCCCCACCGTCATAAAATATGATTTCATACAAATACGATGCGTCTGGCGCGGACGGTACGGGCAAATGTGCGTTCAGCATAACTTTAATACCATTTTGTTTGCGGCTTCTTCAACATTTATATCAAATTGCATTCCATTAACAAGTAAGTACATTATCGTGTTACATTTAATATTAATGTAGTAATTGACGTATAGGTTAATAAATTATTAATTAATTGTATGTACATTAAACGCTTATAAAAATGTGTGTAAATTGCCGACTACGAATGTTAAGCTAATTTGTTCTTCTCTTGTTAGGTAGTACAAAGCTTGAAGCAGCTAACGGCACCTACAGGGCACGAGTCTCATCTTTGAGAAGGTAGAATACACTACACTACTAGCTGCCCGGACAGACTTACTTCTGTCAATTATTTATTTTATTTTGAGATGTAAGCTATCTATCTATCCTATATTTCAAGTTGGATCAAACTGCACACGGTGTGCAAATTTGATTAAAATCGGTTAAGTAGTAATTTATATCTAAATATTAAGATGACACTCATTGCGGAATTGAGAGAGCTCCTCGAATATAAAAAATAACACATACGTATAATGTACATAATAATGATATTTTTAATATTATTTTAGCAATAACTTTAGTGGTTCATACCGAACGCTTTTTCATTCAATTCTGTTATTTTTTTGGCAAAATTTAGTTGCCTCTAAAAGTAACCATGAGCAGGGGAGATTGGCTTGAACTAAATGATGAATAATATCCCTTTATACGTTAAAATTAACAGTATAATCGAAGTAATAATTACAGAATACTTACACCAATTTTTTAGAATGAAATTTTAGTCGGTTCTAAGATTTGAACAGCGAAACCAAAATAAAAAAATAGCACTCTTGTTTTGATCAGGGTCGGGCATCGAAAAAAAGATTTAGCAATATTCATTGTGTACATGAAACGGATCGTAAACATTAGAAAATGGCAGCGGTTTGTGCGTTACGGGTCGGTATGCTCAGTATTCCAATTTCGTTGTTACTGTAAAAATAATATTAACTATGTACAACGGCCGTAAAATACGGCCTTATGGGTTGCAATTTTTGTTTTTTAGCGGACTACAATAATAACGTTTATATAACAAAGTATTTCTGTGTTTGAATATGAATAACTGATGAAATACTCGACGTCAAATCAAAATCGTTTATTCATATTAGGTATCATTGATTACGTACCTCATTTTAGAGTCTAGCCTACGCGGAATCTACGCTAGATACAGTGTTAATTTCCAGGCGTCTTTGTTATTTTATTTATACTATAATATCCTTTGCCTATCAGCTAAGCTTTCACCTTGTCGCTTAAATATTTCAATAGGCAAATCACGTATTTACTTCTGTAATTTATTGCAAAAACGTATACCAAGCCCCATAAAAGCACATTGTTTTCTACGTAGAAGAAACGAAGATGTAACTCAATTATGTCTGTTTCTTGTTTCGTCACTAAGGTTTAGAATTTTGGGGTATAAAGGTCGATATATACGTAACATGGATGGGACGAGGACGGGACAGGACATGAAGTTATGGAAACATCGTTTCAAAGAAAATGTAAACGATAGCGCATACGCCACGGAGGCACGGACGGGATGGGAACGGGGCACGCACATAATATTTATGCCCCGTCCACGTCCCGTCCCCGTCACCGTTACGTATGCATCGACTTTAAGTGAATTGATAGTAGAAACGGGCAAGTTTTAGTCAGGTTCGTAGGATAAGGGTTTCGTACCACTGTGCAGTGTTTACGTCGAAAAATCGGTTTATTGTTTAGACCCCTTTTGTTTTTCTTTGAAACCTTGATTTCCGGAGCTACAGGATGACATTAAAAGATTCATCCCAGCTTAATTTATCTACAAAGTTTGAAAGACAAACACTATTTCCTTACAAATGTTTTAAAAGAATTAAATCCAGACTTGCTTATAATGCTTTATTACCGTTCGTTATTAGAAAGTTGAAATTAATTTGTTGTGTAAGTTGAAACGAGATTTTGTTGTTTAAAAGTGAATGAAACTTTAACGGTGAATTATAGTGTGAGCACTAAATGTTATTAATGAACTAACGAACTGCAGGCGCCCAATTCATTAGCTTTTAATTTTATAAATGACTACTATATCCACGCTTTTTGACGACCCTGTAGCCTAGTTGGTAGCGACCCTGCCTGCAAAGCGAGGGGTCCAGGGTTCGATTCCCGGCCGGGGCAGATATTTATGTGACAGATAAATATTTGTACTCGGGTCATGGGTGTGATTGTGATGTGTTATATGTGTCGTCCATGCCACCCGCGACACAGGTAATAACCTACTGCGGGGGTATGAGTGTGTTAGCGATTATTATTATTATTATTATTTATTATTTGCCTCGGGAGACAATCTTTACAATAACAAAGTACCACGCCCAAAAGCACTCATAGATAAACATGTTAGTTAAAAATTGGCTAAAACAGTAATTTTTATCTAATTTTTTTTTAAATTGTATGTGAACTGTTATTTAAGCTCTCCATATTCTACTTTTATTACAGGTTTGTTTTTATTTTTCCATTTGAACCAGAATCCCGTTGAAACTGCTTGCGAGCCAGTACTTTTATTATTTTTCATCTCTCTTACTTGGCCGGCAACGCATCAGTGATGCCTTTGGTGTTGCTAATGTCCATGGGCGACGATAGCCACTTACCACCAGGTGCATCGTCAATTCGTCTGTCGTCGTCTATCTCAATGATACTATACGTAAAAAAGAGGGTCAATTTCCATAAAAAACTACTTCCTCCAATCACCATTACCGTAACAAAAATAAAATAGTTTTCTGACCTATAGTGAAATAATTGCACACACATGAGTAACCAAACTATAGTAAAATATTTTACCATTAAAATTTGTAATTTATTGTTCTTAGTTCCTTTTATTTGCTAAACTAACATGACATAATAATTTAATAAAAAATAAATAATAATAATTTAATTCCCTAAGTTCACTCAAATTAATAAAAATAGGGTACATCTTCTGAAAAAATAAGTAACAAAATTTGTTGCCTTTTAAACGCGTAAAGAAACTTTGAGAAACATGATCATCATTAATTCTCAAAGCGGAGTGCCCTTGTTTATTAAGTAAACTTATAAAAATATTCTTCAATTCCGCAGTAATACGGTATTATCGTAATATTCCGATTCAATTTGTATAACGTTTCCGCTTACAACACAACCACTTCTTCTGATTGCACCAAAAAGGCAAAATAGGGCAAATAAGAGCCATTTCCCTCGCTTGAGAGTATTGCCAGCGCTCGGACTATATTGAACCATATCGTTGGTTGTTTTGCTTCTATGCCAATGTTAGCCATATCGTTTGATTAGAATTCTGACTGTAATTTATCTAGTAAACATATATTTAAATGATATATCGAAATAAGTTTTTTTCGAAAGTGGAAATCGGTGGAATAAATAATAATAAATAATCGTTTACACACTCACACCCCCGCAGTTGGTTATTTACCTGTGTCGCTGGTGGCACATATAACACACATATAACACATCACAATAACACCCATGACTCGCGTACAAATATTTATCTGTTACATAAATATCTGCCCCGGCTGGGAATCAAACCCAGGACCCCTCGCTTCGCAGGCAAGGTCGTCAACTAGGCCACAGAATTGCCAAGTTGTGGGACCTTTTTAACCGACTTCAAAAAAAGGAGGAGGTTCTCAATTCGACTGTTTTTTTATGTTTGTTACCTCAGAACTTTGGACTGGGCGAACCGATTTTGATGATTGTTTTTTTAATCGAAAGCTGGTGGCTGTCATGTGGTCCCACATAAATTTGAACGAGATCTGAAAAGTAGTTTTTGAGACTTTGAAGTCGGTTATTTTTTGTTAGTAAAATTTAGATTATCATAGATGGGCTAGAGTTTGGTGTTCCTATATGTTCCTCTTTTAAGTAAATTTTCAGTTAATTATAATAATTCAATTGCTTTTCCCTCAAATAAATATATCTTTCATTTTTAACCGATTTCAAAAAAGCAGGAGGTATTCAATTCGATTGTACGAGGAGCCGCCAAGGACATTATTTTTCTACTCTAAGTTACATAGAAAATTTAATTTATCATCTTTAAAACTCAACTCACGTTCTTCTCTCTTACACAGTTGACTTTGAAACAATCATTCAGTTAAGTAGCCGTTTCTAAAGGCTATCCGGGATTTGTACAAATGACTTTTTCTTTCTATAAGAAGAAGAAACCCGTCTAGCCGATGAACTGGGCTCGGAACCTTTATTAGAATGAGAGATTTTAGACAATAAATCTGTTACACTCATCAAGTGTAGATTTACAGAAAACATTTTGAAACTTTTTGGATACGCAATTTCCCGCTTCGTATTGTTCAAGAAGTAAAATCTAAGTTTGTTTTAATCCGATTAAACAGTACCCTTTTAGAGTTATAGATCTTTGAGTGGTTTTTAAAACCTATAATTTTTCCTTTAGAACCTTCCATAATCATTAAAATATCTTCATTAAAACTAAGACCTTCTTCCACAGAATACCTTGGCCATTCTGGACAAACTGGACATCGACAGCGAAAAGCCTTCGGAAGAAGAGATCGCACGACTCTTCGGCTATGAGGAGGCATATCTGGCTGGCGACCTTGGAATATGGCAACGAGTCAAACCCAAGGTGTGGGCGCTCTTTGATGAACCATCCAGCTCTCCAGCTGCAAAGGTATGAGGGACAGAGCTTTCATTTTACATCATATTATGGATGATGTTTATAAAAACAGAAATACACAAACCGACATTTTGAGTTATTTCACCATTCACCGCACTAAAATGTTTAAACAAAACACTAATATGCCATCCCTTTCAGACATTCCTTTTCTTTCCTTTCAATTATTGCCATCATCTAATTTATAACAGAAGAACATGCCCATGGCCAAAAGACAGATTATTCCCTATCGCGGACAGGCTACTTTATAAAAGAACTTTCTGATAGCCTATCTAGCCGCTGAGGGATTTTTTTATTAAGACAAAAGAAGCAAAATCGAGTTGCAATATGTTCTCTGCTCTTTTTTTGGATGGCAAAGTGTCAAATGCCCTTGGTCTTGGTCGAGCGGAAGTCAATAAACTTCAATCAGGTGAAACATCTGTCCAATTTTGGCTGTCCAAGGAAAGTTTATCCCATTTAAAACCATTACAAAGTCAAGAAGAATTATGGACTTTGGATCCAACTTAATATTACTGATGTGAAAGTTTATGAGGATATAATGACTCTTTCACACAAATCCACTGGACAAATTTTCGAAAGATATACGATACTCATTATCCCAGAAAATGGCAAAGTTGTAGCTAGAGCGCTGATTTAGTCATAAATGTATGGCTGTTGCCAAGAATTAAAATGAAAAGCTCCCGAATTGCTTAAAACACAAGGTTGTTAACCACTTTCATCATTGCTGAATTATAAATTATGGAAATAGTTGTTGCCCGGGTGAACCATAAAGAGATTTTATTATCCATTAATTTTAAGGGTTCAACATAGTCATCATGAGTAGCACTCTTGAAACCTTTAATACCATTAGACATTACGCAAACTACGCTATTAACATGAAGTGAGAAGATAAAAAATATTTCTTACTATGCAATCCAAATCTTGAGTTTAGTTAATCTTAAGTTTAGTTTTAAATTTAAGAAATGTATGAGCTATGAAATTTTCACTTTTAGTGTTTTGTTAACGAAAACGGGCTACATGCAGGCATTGGCTTTCAGAACAAACCACCATGTAGCCCAGTTCGGACGATTCGTGAACATTGCGTAATACAAATTCCTAAAAAACTAAGCAGGAAATTAAGCAGAAAAGCTAATATTCCCTCCCAAACGTTATACCCCTCAAAGCTGTAGCTATTTCTCTGAAGAATACTGAAAGGACTGAAAGGCTTTAGCAACGATTCCTTGAAAGCCTTTGCAACTCTCAACATAAGCTCCGTTTACGTGATGTGAAACTTTGAGAGCTGCTAATTGTCTCAGAATTTTTCATTTAACGTTCAAGCACTGAAATATCTGTTTAGTCACCGAGTAAATGAAAGACCTTTCGTGTTAACTTTTGCAGTATATTATTAATTTTAATTCAACTTTTTTTCAAGGCAGCCGTATTTAATTTTTTTATTACCATAACATTACCTCGTTGTGCAACATTAATAGACAATAAATTTCATTATGCAACATTAATTGACATAACATTAACATAAGACAGCGGGCATCCGCTGGATTCAGAAGGCTCAGGACCGGTCAGAGTGGCGCAAGTTAGGGGAGGCCTATGTCCAGCAGTAGACCTCGAAGGGCTGATGGATGGATGGATGGATGATGCAACATTAATAGACAATAAACCATAATCATCAATCATACTCATCAGTGACCTTGCCGTAATCTAGTAAAATTAGAACAGTAAAGAGCTTATACTTCCTGACGAAGATATGGTGACGACATCAGACAGTCCTGTAACAGCTGAGATGGCAAGTAGCCAGGTTGTTACCAAAAGGAAATTGTACTGCGCGGACGTGGCCTCACTGCGCTCTTAAGATACGTCCACTTTGCAGACAATGACGCTAATTGGTGCGAAATTATGTCATTGAAACAGTTTTTTTGGGTTACTTAAGAAAAAACGTGTATTAACAAGAGGTTTTCTGGTCTTTAGTCTACTTTACTAATAAAACATTTACCACAGGAACGTGTAACAATACCTTAAATATAGTTGCAACATCAATTTTTAACTACAAGTACATAGCTATCTAATATATAAAATTCTCGTGTCACGGTGTTAGAAGTTGAACTCCTCCGAAACGGCTCGACCGATTTTCGTGAATCTTTGCGTGCTAATCGGCTAGGGTTGGGAATCGGACATCTATTTTTCATCCCCCTACCCCTAAATTTTTTTGGCAGAACAACGTTTGCCCGGTCAGCTAGTATTACTATAATAATTTTATATTACAATAATTTCATAAATGACATACAACAACTATCGTGTAATTTTCTGTTCTTTAGCTGGTATTTAATCGATTGAAAATAATTCTTGACAAAATATAACCGACTTTAAAATTAGAGATAACTCAAAAATTACTCGTCAGATCTCGCTCAATTTAAGTGGGGCCACATGACAAGCACCAGTTTTCGATTAAAAAAATAATCCTCAAAATCGGTTCACCCAGTTGAAAGTTCTGAAGTAACAAACATTAAAAAATAGAATTGAATACCTCCTTTTTGAAATCGGTTAAGAATATATAAATATATCCACAAGAACTGTGCAAAGATGTTAAGATTAAAGATGTTAAGAACTGTACAAACAAACATAAAACTTCTTTGTTACTCTTTTACGCAAAAACTACTGAACCCATTTTCATGAAATTTAGCACACAGCACGGACCTGAAAAAAAGACGGACGTAACCTTGTCTAATCGAGAGTGAAGCATAGCAATGGCCGCCAGCTTACCATGTGTGCGTAATTTTTGATTCGCGATTGAAGCCGTGAAGTGTCAATGTGTGGGTGTGTGTACTTGTACGAATAGAGAGTTGGTGTTAATATGGGTGCTTCACTGAATTTGTTGTTGGGATTACGTCCGTCTCTTTTTTAGGTCCGTGGCACACAGGTAGACATTATCTGGAATAAGATTTGTCACATCCTATGGTGGTACTGTCCTAGCAATGACCCGAGCCACAGGTTGGCAGATCCATTAAAATTAATGTAACTGAATATGAATGAAGGTATCTTTTATGTTATTTCTTTAACCTTAATCTAACATGATTACATTTGGGTCAAGGGAGATTATATTGTGTAGGTAAGTTAAGAAAGTAGCGCTTTACTAATGAGATTTCCAGCGACCAGTTAATAACTCAAAAAATATCAACACTTAAGAAAGTTAAAAAAATATTCTTAAAGTGGAGGATACAATAAATATGTCACAACTGTTGTAGCTCTATCTCAATTATTATTAATTTAAAATTTACCCCAAAAATAGGTCTGCGCACCCCGTTTATGGTTAGAGTTAAAACAGCATGCCAAATGAAATCTTTTTTTCTAGTGTCAAATATAAATTTTGAAAATTGAATAAATTATGGTGTGTACTGAACACTTCAAAGAATAAATCTAATGAGGAAAAAAATATCTTAATTGATTAATATTTCTTTGTTAAAAATCGTGGTGCTTGTTGCCGCCCTTCCGTATTCCGCTCGGGCTCAAGGCCCAATGCTACGCTGCTGGGAAGGTTTATTTTTATTCGAAAGTATACTAAGAAAAGTATGTCAAATCAGTAATAAAGCCATCTAGATTCTTGGTTGGTAGTTGCGCAACTAATGTAACGGTTTGATTTTAAGGTCGATGCATACGTAACGTGGACGGGACGGGGAAGGGACGGGACGTGAAGTTTTGTAAACATCGTTTCAAGAAAATGTAAACGATAGCGCATACGCCATGGAGGCACGGACGGGACGGGGACGGGGCGTTATATATTTATGCCCCGTCCACGTCCCGTCCTGTCCCGTCCACGTTACGTCTGCAGCGACCTTTACTCTCCATAAATATTTACACCCCGAGCTTTCGGCTTTTCAATCGAATTGAGAACCTTCTCCTTTTTTGAAGTCGTTTAAAAACAAAATAAAAGTATTTTCACTACTTAATCATTATGGTTGAATTCTGACAGCTAGACGAACACTAGTATAAATAAATGAGTGTTGAAAATTTAAGTGTAACGACGTAGAGTAACTATCAGTCACTCAGACAAGGGTAAAATCCCTCGTCATCGGTCAAAACAAATTAAGGTACCTTGGTTCCAACTGAGTTTAAAGGTAATCTACAAGTTGGTAAAGACATGTACAGTTTAAATATTTGATTCATCCTTGGAATCGTCTTAGCTCCATCTTTTTTAACCGACTTCAAAAAAAGAGGAGGTTCTCAATTCGACTGTATTTTTTTTTATGTTCGTTACCTCAGAACTTTGGAATGGGCGAACCGATTTTGATGATTCTTTTTTTAATCGAAAGCAGGTGCTTGTCACGTAATCCCACATAAATTTGAACGAGATTTGACAAGTAGTTTTAGAGTAACTTAGAAGTCGGTTATTTTTTGTTAGTAAAAGGAGGTGGCCAACATGTGCCCCGGAAATGGTTAAAATACGTTTATTTGTACAAGGTTTTAGTCCTCAGAAAAGAAATGTTTTCCATTTATTATAATATAACTAGAATTTTAATTTTCTTCTGAACTCCGCAGTGAGTAGTTATAATAAATTAACAATAATAATAAGTTGTGTTGTATACACTGCCCCGGAAATGGTTAAAATACGTTTATTTGTACAAGGTTTTAGTCCTCTGAAAAGACATGTTTTCCGTTTATTATAATATAACTAGAATTTTAATTTTCTTCTGAACTCCGCAGTGAGTAGTTATAATAAATTAACAATAATAATAAGTTGTCTTGTATACACTTAATCTTCTACTACCTCCATTGCTATCACTGGAGGTTGACAATTGACTGACAGAAATACAAATATATGCTATATTGCCATTTGTCAAATGCCAAAAGAAGATTTTTGAGTTTGATTTCTGCAAAATAATAATTGTGTTTGATTTTTTGTCATGAGGTGCATTAATTGTGCGGTTGATATTGAGCGCATGGCACGTCACTCAATATCTTCGCTAGCAAGAAACCTTCAATCCATATTGGTAGAATGGATCATTGCAGTACAGGTATGGCATTTTCATGTACATTAGTTTGGTATTTGGGGTGGGCACGTCATAATTAAAGTAAAATAAATAAATGAATTATCCAAAAGATAAATAGTTTGTATTTAACATTGACTTATATTATATGGACGCGCTGTGTCTAAGGAATTTCGTGTCACGCTTTCGTGCCACAGAGAACTCAATCACAGAGTCACTATGCGCCCAGTGTTGCCAACACCCTACTCCGAAAGAGATCATGGATACATTACTATAACTGGACATATACCATGGATATACTACTCTGTCTGGATTACTTTGTAGAGGTACCTGAGGATTAATTACGTCATAACGGAATGACCATTGTGTTCATCCATTCATTGTGTTATCTGTAATCCCAGGATATCATTCAGCTGTGTTAAATTTTTTTTATAAGTGTTGTGCACTTAAAATAAAAGAAATGTACCGTAATAAATTACATTGTTTCATTTCATTATCACATTCAACATCCGTTTTCATGACGTAAGGACAATTTTGAAGAAATTATAATAAAATGTGTTAATACAATAATATATTTTTTTACCACCAGAAAAATTATTAGAAAACATTTGGAAAATAGGACATAACACCCCACAATTATGAAGGATAATCTCAATCCGGTCTGCGATTGGTCAAATAGTCATTCCGTTGTGACGTCATCTGTCTTCAAGTACCTCGAAGTTATGTATCCAGTTAAAAGTTATAATTATATCCATGGCGACAATCATACGATTTATGCCTTTTTCCAGTTCATCTCGGAGTGACTACTATATTTTTTTTTAACATCGTAAGTAAACATTAATAATTTAAATATGTATTTGTATGCATTGTTAGAAAATTATGTACGAGTATAATAGGTTCATGATATAATTATTATAGGTTCATAGATTTATCAATAGATGGCGCACATTATAATTACCTATGTCCCGATATTTCTACATTTATAATTTTGTATGTTATTATGTAAATTTATATTATAACTAGCTGCCCGGACAGACTTCGTTCTATCAAAAAAAATTGCAATAAAATAATATTGCGACTATACATTGAGATGTAAGCTATCCTATCTTTCAAGTTGGATCAAACTGCACACGATGTGCAAAGGGCAATGAACCTAGTTGGCATACCTACAAGTCCGCAATTTTGAAAAAACCTCGATTCGGCGGCCAGTGATGTAAAATATATCAATCGATAGAATAAATGATTATGATCAAAAAGTATTCAGTGATGAAATGTCGTAAGTGGTATACTTTCTGAGATATTTGAGTTCAAACCCGTAGAAAAATGAAGTAAAAAACTTTGTTTCGGCGGATATTGATAAAACATGTGTCAATCGATAGACTAAGTAATTACGATCAAAAAGTATTCAGTGATAAAATGTCGTAAGTGATATACTTTCTGAGATATTTGAGTTCAAACCCGTAGAAAAATAAAACATTGGTAATTGTCTTTTTTATTTATTAGTGGATCAACACTATAACTATATACATATAAAATATCACAATATCATTAACAAAACTAAATAAATACATATTTATTCATATTTACATATATACATATTATATTATATATTAAGTACATAAATATTTATAACTACGTATATAACATGTGGTTGAAGACCACGGGCGAGGACATTCTAATTGCTTCAGGTAGTGCTGCCGGACGTGATTCTTGAAGGAACTTTTGGTAGTCTTTTGATGTCTACAAGCAAGGAGTTCCAGAACAGTATTGCAAAGGAATTCCCGAAATAAGCAGTGCTATGGGTTTCCTTTAAATAAACAGGAGAAGACACATTATTCAAAATAGCATAAAATGTTGAGAGAATTCTGAAGTTTCACCTGTGTCGAATTGGTAGCCATTTAAGTTAGGAATCAAACTGGGAAATGTGGTCATACTAACGTAAGCTGAAGATAGGTATATCGAAGTTTTTTTACTTTATTTTCCTACGGTTTTGAAATCAAATATCTCAGAAAGTATATAACTTACGACATTGTATCACTTAATACTTTTTTGATCGTAATCACTTAGTCTATCGATTGACACATATTTTATCAATATCCGCCGAAACAAAGTTTTTTACTTTATTTTTCTACGGGTTTGAACTCAAATATCTCAGAAAGTATACCACTTACGAGATTTCATCACTGTAAAATTTTGATCGTAATCATTTACTCTATCGATTGACACATGTTTCATCACTGGCCGCCGAATCGAGGTTTTTTCAAAATGGCGGACTTGTAGGTATGCCAGGTTCCATACAAAAATGTTGGAAGCCCTTTGATTAAAATCGGTTAAGTAGTTTAGGAGTCTATCGCGGACAAACAACGTGACACGTAATTTATATATACATATAAAGATAAGATTTTATTTTAATTTATAGTTTTACTTATTACTTTTCTTTCAATTTCGTTTTGTAGACCGCCATCTAAAACTAATTAAAGTTTTAGTACCTACATTAAATGAATCGTACTATTTTTTTTCTGGAGCCATCTTAGGAAATACGACTTTTATTTACCCACCGTACGATCTCTCACTCCGCGACGTCTGGCAACCCTGTTCCGTAGTGATTAAGTACTCTGTGTTCGTTCTGTCAAGTTTGGTTCAAGATGTCGGTATTAAATATTTGACACTAAATAATTTTTAAGACTGTAAATAAAAATATAGTTACTTACCAATTATGATTAAATAAAGTGAAATAAAGTTCAAACGTAAATAATGAGAACGTTTTAACTGTGCTCAATAAACAATAATACGTTATTAAGTGTTTTTGAACAGTCGGAGTTTTTCTAACGTGACATTTACTTGTGTAGCTTGCTCGCAGCCGACTAAAGTGACCTAAACTGAGTTGGCCCCAGTTGGGGTCAACACAGGTGAACAAAATGTAAGTACTGAACAGCCTGTCTATATAATATAAGTCAATGGTATTTAATATAAAAATCTCTCTTTAAAACACTTTTCCACGATTACTTATGTTTATCAGACTGTCAACCTACAAGAGCTAAAACTGCTCGTAAAAGGAGAATCCCGAGTTCTACAGATTTTTATTGATAAAATTATCAAAGTAGATATTGTAAGCTTTAATGTAAGGTAAAAATAAAATGTGTACATTATACTTCACAAGTGGGGCAAACGCCCATACAGATGTTGGCCACCTCCTTTAGATTATTTTTATGTTTGTTACCTCAGAACATTTCGACTGCGTGAACCGATTTTGATGTTTTTTTTATCAAAAGCAGGTGCTTGTCATGTGGTCCCACATAAATTTGAGCGAGATCTGACAAGTAGTTTTTGAGCAATTTTGAAGTCGGTTATTTTTTTAGTAAAATTTAGATTATTTTATGTACGACTATACAAGGAACGAATCTGCATAAAATGTTGTAGTTTTAATATTAAAGGGCATCGAACCTAATTGGCACACTTACAAGTCCGCCATTTTGAAAAAACCTCGATTCGGCGGCCAGTGATGAAACATGTGTCAATCGATAGACTAAATGATTAAGATCAAAAAGTATTCAGTGATGAAATGTCGTAAGTGATATACTTTCTGAGATAAGTGAGTTCAAAACTAGAAAAATAAAGCAAAAAACTTCGTTTCGGCGGACATTGATAAATCATATGTCATTCGATAGGCTAAATAATAACGATTAAAAGGTATTCAGTGATGAAATGTTGTAAGTGATATAATTTCTGAGATAAGTGAGTTCAAAACTGTAGAAATATAAAGCAAAAAAACTTCGTTACGGCGGACATTGATGAAACATATGTCAATCGATAGGTTAAATGATTACGATTAAAAAGTATTCAGTGATGAAATGTTGTAAGTGATATACTTCCTGAGATATTTGAGTTCAAAACCGTACAAAAATAATGCATTATTTTCATTTACCTACTTATTTTGAATTTATTGGGTCAATAATGAAAAATAAGTATATTATGTCATATGTGTATGTGCTGCATAGGTACTTGATTTATTAATAACGGGTAGATTTGAATTTAAAAAAAAGCAAAGCAAAAGCAAACTACTAGGTTGTTTTATAAATAATTTATTTGCCACCACCGGCTACAGCTTTCGCAATTACTCTAAACCAAAAGTTAAAATTCACTATTGGCTTAGTTTTCTATATCATATCTGACAATCACTGAAACTAAAAATTCCGCTGGTGATAAAGGCAATGTTTCCTGATGTCAAGCCCATGCCAAGAACCATATAACACACATTATATGGGAACAACATGACAAGGTTCTTTTTCCCACTATGCATGAGCAGTACCATCCCGCGATTTTATCTCTACCCTTAAGTTGTTTGTTTGACGAATTTGATTAATTTTTATAATACTTAGCGTAACTGAGGTAAGGAAAAAAGTGACCGGTACACTTCAATTGCTGTATCGCCATAAAAACTTAACCATAAATACGCCATAAACACTCTGGTCATCCCTCACCTTGATTATGCTGATGTGTGTTGTACAGATTTGTCAGAGGAACTTCTGAATAAATTGGAGCGCCTTCTTAATAACTGTATTAGATATATCTTCGGCTTACGTAAGTATGACCACATTTTCCAGGTCCATTCCTAACTTAAATGGCTATCCATTTGATACAGGCGAAACTTCAGAATTCTCTCAACATTTTATGCCATTTTGAATAATGTGTCTTCTCCTGTTTATTTAAAGGAATCCTATAGCACTGCTTAATTCGGGAATTCCTTCACAATACAGTTCATACTGTTCTGGAACTCCTTGCTTGTAGACATCAAAAAATCATAGACTACCAAAAGCTCCTTCAAGAAGTCCGGCAGCACTACCTGAAGCAATTAGAATGTTGTCGCCCGTTGTCTTCAACCAGATGTTATATATGTAAATCTGAATAAAACTGTATTTATTTAATTTTGTTTATGTATATTGTGATTTTATATGTATATAGTAATTATTCTAAATATTCATAATATTTCCTATCTGGCATAACACTGATACAGTTACAGATACACTAGAAATAAAAAGATAATTAATTACAAATGTTTTATTTTTGTACGGTTTTGAACTCAAATATCCCAGAAACCATATCACTTACGACATTTTATCACTGAATACTTTTTGATCGTAATCACTTAGACTATCGACTGACACATGTTTATCAATATCGGCCGAAACGATGTTTTTTGCTTTATTTTCCTACGGTTTTGAACTCAAATATCTCAGAAAGTATACCACTTACGACATTTCATCACTGAATACTTTTTGATCACAATCATTTAGTCTATCGATTGACACATGTTTCATCACTGGCCGCCGAATCGAGGTTTTTTCAAAATGGCGGACTTGTAGGTATGCCAGGCTCCATACAAAAATGTTGGAAGCCCTTTACATTAGATAAACTTTTTTATATCAAATGATACACTTTACACGCTTTTTCGCACGCTCTATTTAATATTTGCTGTAATATGTATGTCTGTATACTCACAGTCTGTGCTAATTTTATAACATAGAAAAATAAAACGGTGCGTTATATTTCCGCGTGATATAATACTTCCACATCAAACTAAGCCTTTGCTTTTCCTAGTCCCAAGGTACCATTCACTAGTCCTTAGGTGAGTGGTCCTGGTAAAATATCTTAACTAAACATTTTTATAATTGCTTAGCAATATTCATCGTTTGCTTATCATGGTATTTTACCTTATTAACGATACGAAATATTTTTTTAGGAATGTCCCATATCCAAAACATCCAAAGGACCAAAATTACAAAAACATAATAATCATCCAATTTTACCCACGGCGTATCATAAGATTTACTTATTATGAGGCAACATACAATAATTTAGCGATTTTTATGTAGATAGCCGATCCACCAGATAGCCAAGCCATAGATAATAATACCAAAGAAATCCTCGATGCATCTTTGGCTAATAAAGAAGAGAGAAATAAAATACATTGAGTATTATCATATTTTTTCATTTACAGCATCTTTGAGAATTTAAAACAGATATAAAACGTTACCAGAAGTAAGCGGAGAAACTTTGAGTGAATTTTGTAGAACAGATGCGCCCGTATTGCGAGACTTTATGAATTATGATAAACCAAATTAAGAAAATTATACCTTATTAATTCTACGAGTATATGTAAATCTGAACAGAATTATTTATGCCATCAAAAACAAAACTTGTAAAAAAAACCAAGTCTCGCAACTCAGTTCTTCTACCGTAAAAAGTTGTGAGATCCATGTAATACCAAGTCGGTTAATTTATTCAGTTCCTACTTAAGGGTCCTTCTGTCTTAAGTTATCACGTAATTAGCTAACCTAACAAGTAACAACATCTTATAGTGACCATATTATCAATATTAAAAATCTTTTATGTTTTAAATAAATAGATCGACTTGGCCATCGCATGAAAACACAATATATCTCACAAGTAATACCTACATATTTTATTAAATTTGATTGTTTAGTGCGATTGCCAAGTCAATCTATTTATTTAAAACATAAAAGATTTTTAATATTGATAATATGGTCACTATAAGATGTTGTTACTTGTTAGGTTAGCTAATTACGTGATAACTTAAGACAGAAGGACCCTTAAGTAGGAACTGAATAAATTAACCGACTTGGTATTACATGGATCTCACAACTTTTTACGGTAGAAGAACTGAGTTGCGAGACTTGGTTTTTTTTACAAGTTTTGTTTTTGATGGCATCTCATTTCTTTTTGTAGATAGTTCTACTTTTTTTCCTTTTACAAGTTACCTTTGAACATAATTATATCTAGGTACCTATCTACACCTATTATTCCATTATATTATATACAGGTACAATAATTCATTAACTGCAAATGTAACTTTGTAATCCTATATATTTATATGGGATTACAAAGTTATTTATGCAGTTGATGTATCTAGAAAACTAGACCGAAATTGCAAAATGTTTTAGTTTTTCCTTGATCTATACACTAAACACTAATTGTGTTCCAAATTTGAAGCTTCTAGGTCTGCTAGAAGTGCCTTAGAGTTTTGATGATCGGTCAGTCAGTCAGTGAGTGACGAAATTAAGAAACTTTGACTAGTTATAATTCTTAAACTACTGGTTCAAATTAGATGAAATTTGAAATATAACGTGTTTATGCAATGCCTGCTTGGTTACAAAAAATTCAGGCTTCTAGCTTTATCCACAACGAAGTTATAGGGGGTCGAAAATGGCCTGAATTGCTTCGAGAAAAGGATGGTACGGCCGTGCCGCTTTTTTGCTCGACTTGGCGGGGGCACTGCCGTGCCCCCAGATCTTTTTGATGGTTTATTACCAAAATAGATTACGTAGTAACCCGCTTTCGCTTCGCTTTAGGAAAATTTTGTGCTATTACCCGCACCCGAAAATTGCTATTCATATTTTTCAGGCATTATACAAATTACATGTTTACACCATTTCATCATTTTAAGAGGTTATAATAAATTTGAATAATGTTTGTTGCTGCGTAAAAGTAGTAAAAATATGAATTATTGATCTTGTATCAGAACCTCTCGGTTTCTCGGTACACACGGTGCATTAACGGTATGTAAAGATTACATATTCAAAATAGAAAAAAATGTATCTAATTTCAAAGGATTTTTTGAAGTAATTTTTGGACCTAAATTTCGGGGAAATTCGTTGGGTAAAAAGTGAAACTTGTTAGGGCTTGTTTCACAATCTTCAAGTAAGTTCGAAGTAAGCTATTCGTTGGTTAGGTTGACATTTCGTGTATGTAAAATGACACTTTAACGTCACTTTAACCGGCGAATAGTTTATTCAGGACTCTACCTGAAGATGGTGAAACAAGCCCTTAATGTTATAATAAGTCCTATACATTATTTTTATTTTGTAAACTTAATACTAAAAATCAACAGGAAAGTAGAGATTTCTTGAAATAAATTTCATATTACTATTTTATCTTAGTATCAAAATTGCAGATAGCATTATAGTCCGAGTTCAAATCCTGCACTCAACTTTAATTTGAAATATTATGTTCGTATTACAAATTAACTATTACTTGAAGGAAAACATCGTGAGGAAAAATCTGCACACCGGAGTTCTCCATAAAGTTCTCAACGGTGTGTGAAGTCTACCAATCCGCACTTGGCCAGCGTCTAGACTAAGACCTGTACCTCACATTGTGAGAGGCGACCCCGAGCCCAGCAGTGGGACAAATAGGTTGTTGCTTCGCTTTGCTTTTATCAAAATCGTATCTTACATATACGAGTAACTAAACAGAAGGAATATTTTCATCTATACTTAATAAATACCTTTATAAATTAAATACCTTTTTAAAATAACTTTATAAATTATTACACCCTGAGCAATATGGTTTTACTAAAGGCCGTAGTACCACAGATGCAGGGGCTAGGCTCTTAAAGCATATATTCGAAGCATGGGAGGCGTCACAAAATGCAATAGGTGTATTTTGTGACTTATCTAAAGCATTTGACTGTGTTGAACACGAAACATTACTGTTAAAACTTGGTCATTACGGAATAAAAAATAAGGCCCTTAGCTTGATCGCATCTTATTTGAGTGATAGAATACAAAAAGTCAGCATAAATGATATTAAGTCATCGGGGTCACCGGCGGTGATGGGTGTACCACAGGGCTCGATCTTGGGTCCTTTTCTTTTCCTGGTATACATAAATGATTTACCTCATTATGTAAAAAACCAAGCGGATATTGTACTATTTGCTGATGATACATCATTAATATTTAAGTGTGATAGGAATAAAGAAAATTTCGACGACGTAAATAGTACTCTTTCGTATGTCTCGCGTTGGTTCACTATTAACAATTTACTGTTAAATGCAAAAAAAAACTAAATGTATAGAGTTTATACTTCCTAATGTCAAAAAAGTCAATAAACTTATTAAACTTAATAATGAAACATTGAATATGGAGGAATCTACAGTATTTTTAGGGGTGACCTTAGATAATAAACTTCAATGGGACCCACATTTAAAAAAATCTCGCGACTAAACTCGGTAGGGCTGCTTATGCTGTTAGAAAAATAAGGCAGTATACTGACGTCGAAACTGCTAGGATGGTTTATTTTGCATATTTTCACAGTATTATGTCTTATGCCATCTTGCTGTGGGGCAAGGCAGCTAGTATAGAACAAATTTTCATACTGCAAAAAAGAGCTATTAGGGCTATCTATAAACTTAGGTCTCGAGAAACTTTGCGTGAAAAGTTCAAAGAAATAGGTATACTTACAGTAGCTTCACAGTATATTTATAGTAATGTGGTTTTTATACGGAATAATATAAGCGCGTATAAACAAAATTGTGAAATAAATAATCGCCAAACCAGAAGAATGCACCAATTAGTAACGTCATTTTACCGTCTTTCTAAAGTGCAGCGATCTTTTATGGGGCTTGGTGTACAGTTCTATAATAAAATCCCGAAGTTAATACGTGATTTGCCAGTAGAATTGTTTAAGAAACATGTAAAATCTCAACTTTTAGGCAAAGGTTATTATACTGTAGATGAGTACTTAAATGACAAAGACGCATGGAAATGACCTGCTCTGCAACCAGCTCTGTACAAGCTAGTAATATTTTTTTTGTAATAAATACAATGTATTTTTATTTTTAAAAGATGTGCTGAGGAGTTTCTTTACCGCTTTTCTTCTCCTCCATGACAAAGCACCTTTGCGAAAAGCTGGTAGATTAAAAAAAATGACGTGCATAAGTGTATCAATGATACCTATATGAATAAATGATTTTGAATTTTGAATTTTGAATTTTGAATTTTGAATTTTGAATTTTGAATTTTGAATTTTGAATTTTGAATTTTGAATACTAATATATGTATAAAGAGGAAAGATTTGATTGTTTGTTTGCATTGAACATGCTCCGAAACTACTGAACCGATTTGAAAAATTCTTTCACTGTTGGGAAGCTACACTATTCCCGGGTGACATAGGCTATATTATTTTCAAAACAATTAGAGATCCCTAATAAAACTCTAAAAAGGTCTTCTTATAAACAAACAATCAAATCATCCAACGGGAATATATAACTGGGATACAATCTGCCCTATTTATTATCCGACTGCCAGGAAGGGTTGTTTTTCGCGCGTATCTGGTATTTATGCATGTAATATTCTTTATGTATCCTCTGAACCACTGCACGGATTTATATAATTAAGATATCGTTAGATTTGTCTTGATAACCCAAGTGTTCTTAGATAAGTGAAATTAGAAAAAAAAAACAATTATGGTGGCTGTGAGATGTCATTGTTTGAAGTATCAATAAATAAAAATTAATCGAATAATGCAGTATGGGTATCAAATTAAAGAGCTCACCATAAGAATTTCAAAATAGTTTATTATTATAGCTTTTTTGATAGCAGGAAGGTTTTTTTTTTTAATTTTTAAATTTATACTAGTTAGGTCTGGACCATGATCTGTCGTGTGTGCCATGTTTAAAAAACATATAGGATATATTTTTATTCGACTTCAAAAAAGGAGGAGATATTCAATTCGACTGTTTTTGAAGTGAAAACTTCTTTAGTACGGGTGTGATTTGAAATTCGATGAAACGAAACTGTCCAGTAAAAAGAGACAGACACATAAATTCTAAAGTGAGATAGGAAGCATTGTACAGGGGTAGGGGAGGGGGAGGGGGAGTTGAGCTGAGTTGAGTTGAGTTGAGATGAGATGAGATGAGATGAGATGAGATGCAATTAGAAATGAAATTAGTTTTATTCGAAGTAGGGAGGGAGGGGAGGGGGATGGTTCGTCTCATTATCTTGAAAACAAAAATTTTGAAGTTAAACCTTCTACTACATGTGAATTGCACACATTTTAATTTTAATATTTGTTACCTCAGAACTTTCGACTGGGTGAACCGATTTTGATAATTATTTTCTTAATCGGAAGCTGGTGCTTGTCATGTGGTCCCACTTAAATTTGAACGAGACCTGACCAGTAGTTTTTGAGTTATCTCTAATTTTGAAGTCTGTTATTTTTTATCAAGAATTATAATGTTTCACAATTAAAATTTGTCCCTCTCCTACCTGGGTCAGGTGTTAAAGGGTTTGTTGGGATAACGTTTAATTAGATTTCTGTAACAAAGCATTGCCGACCTAAATACCGTTTCGTGATGTAAATTTTATTCATATGGGCGTGCAGTTCCCGTGAAATTAAGTCGTGATTGCAGCCAATGCATATCTGTGATTAACCAATTTTGGTTAAAGTTAAGTCCTGAAAACTCAAAGTCATATAGATTTATTGCTAATTTTAAAATTATTTAAGACGAAATACAACAAGCCAATACATTATTTTGCTTAAACTAGTTCTGACCTTTGGCTTAGACCTTTTTTCCCACTAGCGGTCACCTATCAAATTACTGACAACTGCCGCTGTTGCTTAACTTTGTCGATCACTTACGCCCCAACTCAGAGTCACTAACAGTTAGTTAAATCGTTTCTTAGTGACTAATTACCATACAAATTCTGTCCTAAAAAGCGATTTAAGTAACCGTTAGTGACTCTGAGTTGGGGCGTTAGGATCGACACAAGCCGCCGGGCTAAGAGCGTTTCAACTGTTCTGACTCCTAATCAAACAAAATTCAAGATTATACAGGTATAGAAAAAACGATATATTTGATAGAATAAACATAAACATAAACATAAACGCTTACACACTCATACCCCCGCAGTAGGTTTTTACCTGTGTCGCGGGTGGCATGGACGACACATAACACATCACAATCACACCCATGACCCGAGTACAAATATTTATCTGTCACATAAATATCTGCCCCGGCCGGGAATCGAACCCGGGACCCCTCGCTTCGCAGGCAGGGTCGCTACCAACTAGGCTACAGGGTCGTCAAAAAGTCAATCTGGGCAATATTGAGAACAGGCGAACAGATCAATGAAGATATTAGTAGATGACCCGCTTATATACTTAGTTTACAACTGAAACAAGCACATTAAACAGTTTGTAGAAGAAAGGAATTATTATACGTGAGCCTTATAACTACGCAAGTATCTGGCACAGAACCAAATTAAGTAAAAGAAAAAAATATATATAAAAAATAGCAAAGAATATTTTTTTAAATTGGATCACAAGCGAATAACATAACAAGCGCGAGAATTCTTTTTTCCCGAACCCCAGACGCGGTCGGTCGTGATAAATACGTTTTACCGCAATAAAAGCGTTGAATGGAACTTCGTTTAAATTTTTTAAATCGAGTCGGTTATTTAATTTTATCGTGGGCCAGTTTAAGGCCGTTTTATATTTTATTACTGGTTTAAAAATTAGATAGATACGTAACTCGTTATTCTTTTTAGCAGAAATCCAACTAGAAATCCAAGCATCTATCCATCCAGCAGCCCTTAGAGGTCCACTGCTGGACATAAGCCTTCCCTAACTTAAACCTAAAGTTTACCGGTTGCTCCTGAGCTATCTAAATCCAGCGGATGTCCGCTGTTTACTTCAGGTCTTCAGTCTACTTGATCGGAGGGCGTCCTATACTCCTTTCTTCGAGACGTGAGCGCCATCCGAGGATCTTTCGTCCCCAACAATCATCGGTCCTTCGATCTATGTGGCGAGCCCATTGCACTTTAGTCGAATGAGCTATGTCGGTTATCCTTGTTCGTCTCTGGCTGTCATCATTTCTGATGCGATCACGTAGAGAAATAACGAGCAGAGCCTTTTCCATAGCTCGTTTCGCGACTTTGAGCTTGTGGATTAGGCCAATAGTAATGCATCACGTTTCGTATCCGAACGTCATCACTGGCAACATACTTTGCTTTGAGGTAGTATTTTGGTCGACAATTTTTAGAATTACTTGTGCTAAAATATAAATACCAATATATCATTTATATGTATTTAACTTTTTGTAAGTTACTTTAAAATTCTAAGATATCCAAGTTGTCTGTATGAAAAATAATTCATCTATACAAATAAATAAAATTGGAGTGTCTGTTTGTAATATTAAAATAACCGCTTTTTACTAAGTGCATTTGGATGTATACACGGTACATATACCAAAACAACATTTTTTACAATTTTTGTCTGTCTGTCTGTCGGTCCGTCTGTCTGTCTCTCTGTCTGTTTGTTCCGGCTAATCTCTGAAATGGCTTGACCGATTTTGACGGGACTTTCACTAGCAGATAGGTGATGTAACAAGGAGTAACATAGGCTACTTTTATTTTAGAAAAAAATAGTTTGTTAGGCGATACGAAGTTCGCCGGGTCAGCTAGTAATTAATAAAACTCTCCCTTGTTAAAAATATATATACTGAGAAGCATTATGCGGAAGCAGAGCAGACATAACGGAATAATAAAGTTGCATCTATACTTGCGAAATTTTTGTACAAGAAAGCCATTTGCCGAAGTACAGTCTTGTTGCCTAGACACAGTCTGTTTCAGAGTATCGTAAAACTATATTAGGAAGGTTTGTTTTTATTACCCGTTGGAACAATTTCATCCTGGCGTAAAACTGTAATGTCTTGATACCACGTGACATTCAGTGTCATGATCCTCGCTGCAGCTGTTATTTTTCTTATCTTTCGCACATTTAATATTATCTTAATCTGTACTTATCATGTGTGTATCATGTGTATGTGTACTCTCATTTTAAAGGTGAGGAAAAAACCCTTGTTTTGTGGTTTCAGCTCCTTTGCGGATTTCTGTTTGAAGGTTTGACGTTATCTTACGTTTAGGGGGTTTCGGGTTATGCAAACCACAAACCAACTCAATAGTCATCTGGCGATGTGAAAGCATGGGAATCTTACACTGGTGCCTCTCCTGCGCGATGCCCAGTGGATTTACCACAAGAGTAGTAAACATTCTCTGACTGCTCCCGACCCCAGGAATTGAAGAAGCCTATATCAGGCTCTTTCAGTAACGATCTCAAGAGATCAATGAAGTTTCCAAAGTCATACAGACTCCGACAAGGTTCAACGATTGCTGTTATACGAGCAAAAGGTTGAACATTATTGGAAAAACGGAAGAGTTTTGAATTTCATGCGTTGGCAACAATATTGGTAGCCAATTCGTGTTTTGTAATCGATTGCGGTCCGCAACAAAGGTAAAATCCAAACAGGCCGATCACTGGATCTGGGTCGCAGAGATTTTAAGCGTTTTATCATCTTCAAAATTATAACGTTTAAACAGGCAAATTGTTAGGTTTATTGGGATAGTTGCTTTAAATCGGGATTCCATTTCATCCATTAGTGAAGCTGAATAAGCGATATAAATCCTACTAATATTATAAATGCGAAAGTTTGGATGTTTGGATGTTTGTGTTGCAATCACGCAAAAACGGCTGATCGGATATAGATGAAATTTGGCACACAGATAGTTTAATACCTAGAATAATATATAGGATACTTTTTATCCCGAGATATTGATCTATTCCCGAGGGAGAAGAAGTAAACTAAATGGTAATAGGAAAACAGTTTTGACGTTTGTCATCACAGTGACATTAGAAAACTCAAAACAGCTGATTGAGTGATTAAATTATAATTGGTTCATTGTTTTAATATGTTTATTTACAAACATATAAAAATTTGCGGTGAGGCACATTGTGATCATTTTTATCATGCAATGGAAGCTTTAGTAACCATCGATCTCGTGTAAAATCAAGTAAAACAAACACAGCATTTTTTACGCATAATGAAGGCTGCTTACACATCAGCGTTTGTCGAGCGTTCCTAGCGCTAGACGCTTGATCCATGAATTATAAAAAAATAATAATTTTACGTTGAATAAGTATTCGTAGCTTATCAAGGTTTTTCCTAGCTCTAAATATAAATTGCAATTGAAATATTATATTATATCTTATCAGGTTTAATTAATAGCAAAAATATCAAAATGGCTGTCTGTAAAGTCTGTATACGGACGGAGATTTAACGTGACAACGTCTGTTCGTGGTATAAGTTTTTGGAACATAAGTTCACTAATTAGTCTATTCAACTCCGACGCCAGAAACGCTCGCGTAGAAGAGAGACGCAAGGCGCGCGCCGGTGGAGCGAGCCTCTCTCTTTAATGCTGCGCGTGCATGGTAACGTTCCGGCAAATCTTGCTTGGTCGTTACACAGTTTTCGTGAATGACACCTGAGTCAACCAATTTATAGACGTTGTCACGTCAAAAAATCATCAAATTTGGTTTTTAACATTCGTAAATATCTGCCTATATTTTTTCATTTACCTTATAGAAATAAATATAGATTTTTTTTACTTATTTAGTAAATCATTAATCACGTTTGTCGGATGAACGCGTACGCTTATAAAATCCTAGTGTGGTGTCAGCCTTATGTCAATTCGGCCTTGTCAATATTTCTTTATTTTTTTATTGCTGTGCATGCATATAACCAGTGCTTTAGCCGAACACTACAAACCTTAAATAAGTTTTTAATGAACAAGACCGTTAGTATACAATGGGTTTAGGTAGGAATAGATTCGTTGTTTAAGAAGCGATTTTCATGATTTTTTTATTATGCTGGGAATTTACTCAACTTGGTCAATATAGTGAGACTATGGATTCTGGATGTTAAGAGTGAGCTTCTCAGTCGTAGGGAATAACTGAATCGTGTTTAAATATGTTCGCTGTTGTTATCGTTGACATCGCAAGATGTGTGTCAGAGACGAAATATGACTCCTCAACGGAACAATTCAATTAACTAAACAATTTTCAAACACATTTGTTGTTCGTAAATTTAAGGGTAAAATCTACAAATCCGTCATAAGACTTGTCGTAAAGTATGGATCAGAATGTTGGGCTACAAAGAAGATGGATGAGAGACGATTGCATATCATAGAGATGAGAATGTTGAGTTGGATGTGTGGAGTGACGAGAATGGACAAAGGAAGTAATGAGTATATTAGAAGAAAGTTTGAAAGTGGCAAAAATTACAAAAAAGTTAAAAGGGAACCGAATATCACGGTATGGGCACGAGATGAGGCGAGAGGAAACGCATGTGACGAGAAGAGTGATGGATATGAATGTGATGGATAGACGAAGGGGACGAGGACGACCAAAGAAAAGATGGATGGATTGTGTTACAGATGATATGAAAGATAAGAGAGATAGTGTAAAGATGACGGCTGATAGAGAAGTGTGGAAGAGGAAAACATATTGCGCCAACCCCAAATAAAATTGGGAAATGGGCAGGATGATGATGAATGTTAACACTGTAAAACCAGACGCATAGACAAATTGATTTTTTGAAGTGAAAACTTCTTTAGTACGGGGGTGATTTGAAATTTGATGAAACGAAACTGTCCAGTGGAGACTGGAGTTTAGTGGAGACGAGTTGAGTGGAGACTGGAGTTGAGTGGAGACTGGACTTTAGTGGAGACTGGAGTTGATTGGAGACTGGAGTTGAGTGGAGACTGGAGTTGAGTGGAGACTGGAGTTGAGTGGAGACTGGAGTTGAATGGAGACTGAAGTGAAGTGGAGACTGGAGTGGAGTGGAGACTGGAGTGGAATGGAGACTGGAGTGGAGTGGAGACTGGAGTGGAGTAGAGACTGGAGTTGAGTGGAGACTGGAGTTGAGTGAAGACTGGAGTTGAGTGGAGACTGGAGTTGAGTGGAGAATGGAGTTGAGTGGAGATTGGAGTTGAGTGGAGACTGGAGTTGAGTGGAGACTGGAGTGGAGTGGAGACTGGAGTGGAGTGGAGAGTGGAGTGGAGAGTGGAGACTGGAGTGGAGTGGAGACTGAAGTGGAGTGGAGTAGTAAAACCTACAATTATCATCTTCCCGAAACTTTATTCGTCTCATTATCTTGAAAACAAAATTTTTGAAGGTTTCACTTCTACCACGTTATGTGTGAATAGCACACATTTTATTTTTTTAAATTGTAAGTTAATGCTTGACTACAATTCCACCTGATGGTAAGTAGCGATGTAGTCTTGGTTTATTATAGGATCTATTTAGTACATAAATATACATATATATTTTTATACCATTCATACTTTAAGTATGATAATGATCATGTTTCGCGATGACCCGCGATGATAGCAAGGAAAATACTTAATTTGGCATACTTTTAATTTTAAATCATAGTTTAACGATATAACAAACTGCAACTTCATCTGCGTAAATAAGGTCCACAGACAAATAAATCTTATTTTTGACTACGGAATCGTGTAATTTTTTAGCGATATAATCGATATGGCTAAGACGCTATATAATTTTTAGCTACTAAAAGATATGCATGGGGCAACCTCCCTCTTGCCACTCTATGGAGTACATAAAACACTGAGTCTCTTCGTTTCGTTTCGTTTCAATGCCCTTAATAAAGATGTCATATTATATGGAAGCATCCATTAAATATACCGATTTTATTTAAATAATGATATGGTTCGTTTGTGTTACGTTTGTGTAAACGTAATTCTGTTAATGGTTCTGCTGTTTGTTCTAATTGCGGAATAACTTTATAGTTTTCCTCCAGTTTCCTCGCATCACAAAATTTACACGCTTTGTTAATTTTATCCCTTTTTATAAGCTTTTGGCTACTGAGATTCGCGTGTTGTGACTCGCTTCATACTCTAGCAACAGCCCATCTCCGTCATTCTGTTTCATGAGCATGTTGCTAACGTCGTTTACCTGCCTGTTCCGGCGTAGCAGCTCTCAAGCTTGCTGAAATTATTCCTCACGACGTTTCCTTTGATTTTTATGACCCTTAAGCAGCTCGCTGGTACGCCAAATAATGAATATGGTGCTGGTGTCGATGATGTGCCTGTTTAAGCAGCTCTTAAGTTAGCCTGCCGCTGAACTTCTTCCTCACGACATGCCCTATGATTTTTTCGAATCTTTAGCAACTTGCTAGAACACGAAATAATAAGCATGTTGTCGACATCATTCTTTGGGATGAAAAGCAGGATACTGTAAGTTTAATTCACAAACATCCAAACATCTAAACCTAACATCTAAATTTTAGTAGGAACTGGATCTAATTCTAAATTCTCGCGGACGAAGTCGCGGGTAGAAGCTAGTGTATTTATAATACGTACCATTTTTTATTTATTTCCATGTTGCATACACGGACCTGAAAAAAGACGGACGTAACCCCGCCTAATCGAGAGTGTAGCATAGCAATGGCCACCCGCTTACCATGTGTGCGTAATTTTTGATTCGCGATTGAAGCAGTGAAGTGTCAATATGTGGGTGTGTGAACTTGTACGAATAGAGAGTTGGTATTAGTACTATAGGTGCTTCACTGAATTTGTTGTTTGGATTACGTCCGTCTTTTTTTTAGGTCCGTGGTTGCGTAGTATTTTATCAATATTAAATAAAAGCTTTATAGACAAATGTTCAGATTTTGGAAATTCAATATACATATTTTGGTCTGTATGCTCATTCAAAAATGTCAAAAAATAACTGATTAAAAAATATATTGTAAAATTATATGTTTATTCTCAGAACTTTTCATCGTCAGCAATTGAGTGGATAAAATATATATTTTTATTCCGCCAAAGAGAGAGCAAAGAGCCAAAAGTAACTTAACTTGACTGTTTGTCAATAAATCTACAGAGAATTCAATTGAATTCAACGAAAATACTGAATTTTAAATGACAGAACTTTTATGGCGACTATAACGCTATTTTTACATGGCATATTTATTTTTATTTTTAACCGGATTCAAAAAAAAGAAAAGGTTCTCAATTAGACTGTTTTTTTATATGTTCTTTTTTTAAGCGAAAGCTGGTGCTTGTTATGTGATCCTATTTAAATTTGAGTGAGATCTGACGAGTAGTTTTTGAGTTAATTTTGAAGTCGGTTATTTTGTCCACCTACGGACTTCATATTATTATAAAGTACCGAATTTAATTGGTAATACTAGAAGTTTTGCAGAATTGCTTTGGATAAGATTATTAAATTGAAAGAAACATTACCTGAGAGAATGTTCTAATGCGCTTGTGACCTTAATATTATGCAACGGTGCAGTGAGCTAAGCTTCGTGTGTCTAAAGGATTTCTGCTTCGGAAGCTGCAGCATGTCTCTGTAACATAATCCTTACACTCTCTCTAGTATTACCAGGCCTGGCGCACTCCGCATTTTAGCTATGACGTCACAAGTACATGCCGCGTACTAACGCTTCCTGCTGACGTCCGATAATCGGTGACCGATTTTTTGTAGGAGAAAAATAGAACGTACTGACAGCAATAGTGCAACGCACACGTCCTACAAAAAGTCGGTCAGAAATAATATGGAAGAAAAAATCGGCTCGTACAAAAAGTCGGACGTGGGTGGGAAGCGTTATTCAGAAAATTCATAATGGCTGTCATAAGTTCGTAATCTCTCACACATATAAAAAATTAAAGTTTCAGAAAAAATTAATTTTTATAAATGTCACTTTTCTTCATGTCATCACACATGTCACTAAACTTTCAAATTAATTTTATTCTTTCAAAAAAGACAACCCTGACATTGCCAGAGGGGTTAAGCGATAGTATTAGAAAGGAAAGCAACTCATTGCACGTTTCTGATAAGCGCTGTGCGATCTGAATTACACTTGGAGTTGGATCAAGAGGCGCTATTTGTTTAAATGATTTTTTGGAATTTTTCTGTACTTATTTATAAGTAGTATTATTTCTTCTGTGGTATTACTTCAGAAGGTAACGTTAGCTAACGTTCGGAACGTAGGGAGACAATAAAAATAGGGTAAAAAAAAAGTAATTCAGTTAATATAACGGGATTTTAATTGTCACAAGTAATGAAAATTATTTTGACACTAAGGTAATCTGATATCTGGATCTGAGTCACTCAAACAGGTTGAATTTCAAGCTATTGTAAAGTTAATTACTGATTTTAACAAGGGAATATGGTGAATTATTATTTACTAATTTTAACAATAATGTAAGAAGGTTGAGCAAGAATAAAATAATTTGCTATGTATCACAGTAAAATAATTTAAATAATAAACGATAGCAAACAATAAAAAAACTTGTTATGTATCAGTAAAATAATTTTAAATAATAAGTGATAACGAACTCCATTTCCTAGAGCGCGGCTGCCGACCATTTGCACCATAAAAGCTTTCTCCAGCCGGAAATCATACCCGGCGAGGTCCCTTCTAACCGGATCCGAAGACATTACTATAGTTTTATGTTTAGATTCCAGCCATCATAATGGACTGTGAATGAGACATAATTAATATTACTGACATTTTACCAATAAAGAATAATTTTTAAATTGTTAAAATGCATTATAAAATTTTTTGGCCCTTATAATATATGCGTCAAAACTTACTAAGTTTTCTTAATATGAAAAAGAAGTGGCGTATGATATTAATTATAAGGCAATATAAAACCTTTTTAATACATACCTACAGATGCCGTTGTTAATAACCTAATCTTGACAATATAGTATTCTGTATTATTATTATATTAATATCGCTAGGTTCTATATTTTGCAATGGAATTGACATTCATAAGAAATTCACAAGAAATCCATAATATCCACAAAATTTATTGGCCCTGTGAAATCGAAGAAATTATATCGTTCAGTCGTTCAAAGGAAAACTACAATATTGGAAGATCGATCACCAACGAGGGAGAAAAATAAAAATCATGGTAGCGACAAAGAATTTATAAATAAGAGTCACTGAAGGTAACTGAATACATTTTGGGGAACAAATAAGATCAGAGAATATAAGCATTTAGGGTTTCACTAATTAGGGGAGGCCTTTGTCCAATAGTTAAAAGGCTGCTATATGAATGGTTTGAATGAAATCCTATTAAATGGATCCATTATGGCTGTTTAAACAGGATTCAATGAATTACAAATTGGTTCCAGTCATGGAAGCAACATTAATTAATTGAGTTCAACAAATTAAGACGCTCTGACGCCTGAAGATCTAATTGTTTATTTAAATGTATTTCGTGAAGTAGTCGTCACAGAGAATTGAGAATAGCAAAGGAAGTGTGTGATTGAATAGTATCTTATTTGCAAAATTTTGTGAAAAATTGCAGTTATCGGTAGTGTAGTAGAATATGTAGTAAACTTGATATGATTAAAAATTTAATCGAGATAATTTTTAAGTTAATTATGATCCATAAAAAACCCGCACATAAAGGGTTAAGCTCTAAATAATGTATAATTATTATATAGAATACAACCAATATTGATTATAATGGTGATGGTCATGAACCACGGGCAAGAGAGAGGCAAGGGGATGAGTCAAAATCATGTCAAAATACTTGAATTCCTCTCGTACAATGATTGCCCAAGTCAGATAAATTGTCACAGGTAATAAACACAATATACTTTACATAACCTGAAACAAGGCAAGACCCATTCGACATTGAGATAATTTTATCTCAAAATCTGGGTATTTACCCAGATTGTTGGAACGACGCAATAAATTTGCGAACTGGAATTGGCTGTTCTTATCTGTTGAAGAATAAGAATAAGATAGTACTACCAATACTATCAAGTGAAATCAAATAAGTGTAAATGCTGGGAGTAAAAAAAGTAACAATTAAATAAGCAAAAATAACAACAGCAACATAAAAGCCAAGTATCAGAAACAAACCTAAAATAACATTAATGTTTAAGTAACAAAAATCCTCACCCTTCAATTTCACCCTTCAGCGAAAACCAAAACTCAATTTAAAATTGTAAAACAACCTGCTGATTATACTGATTATACACCAACAATTGTTTCCGTCAAATTACCACCGGTGTTTTTGGGGTTGGAACGTGAAAACTCCTACACGAATGGTTACAAAAAATATTGAGGCCTTTGAAATTACAAACAGGCAAACTTTGCATTACAAAGGTATCGCTTGTTGAATACGCTTTTTTGTAAACATGATATTATGAGTTTGATGAAATTATTGTTACAATTAGGGTACATTTACTTTCAAATGGTTGAATATTTTGCAACTTTCTAAAAATTTATTATCAACAGAAATTTCATGGCTGCTTACTTACTTACTTGTTATATTTTCATAAAAACCGTTATTTAACTCTACATTATTAAGAGCAACATAAAATTTTTCAAACAATAAATTTACAGCACAAAGAGTTATTTTAAATGTATTCATTTAAGTTATTGATAACTAGTGATAACTTTATATAAAGCATCATCATAGTAGCTTTCCCTAATAAGATTTTGTTTAAACTTTAGTGGAGATATAGAAACGCTAGTTCTTAGTTCCAATTCTATTACAATAATGCAACTCAAGTTATTTGTTTTAGTCAATAGATAAATATGCGATGGTTATTCAACTGAAGCTGGACAGTCAAAATGTGCTTTTTCGAGTTGCTACGTAAATACTGAACTACTGCTTTCAAAAATCAGGCCCTTCAGAAGCCTAAGGCATCCAACACGCTGCCTTAATGCGGATTGTCGGAGGTTGTTCCTGTCTCCGTTTGATGTTTTCAAGAAGTATGCATATAATTTTGGACTTCATCGGCATTCATTATCAGGTTATTGTCAAGCATTAACTTATTAATACTAAAAACGCACTTTCAGAATAATAATAATAATAGCAATGATAATAATAAACATTTATTGCCTCTGAGAACACATTATATTCAGTTAAAAAAACAAAAAAAGAACTAATATACTAAGGCAAAAGGCGACGGCTCAGCATTATCTGACACGAAATAATGGTCTCGTGCAGTGCTGTACTTCAGTTGGTCCCTTCTCCCTGGGCTCTTATGTGGGAGTCGGAAGTTTTAGGTTCCCCAATTATCTGACTTGAGTTTCACCGTACAAGTCTAAACGTACAATGGCAAAAATAAAGAATGGCGTCTATAGTTTCCTTTTCATTTAGGATTGCCTTGATTAGGTTCTTGTTTGCAGGCAGCGATAATTTAGGTCTTCGAAATTCTCCTTCAACGTCAACAAACATTATGAAAACATTTGGCAAATTTCCTTCACCAACGAAACCTAAACTTAATGCTCATGGAATTAGAGCGTAAATGTAGATAGCAAATTATTCCAATTCGTGTTAGCATAGAACAAGTAATACGAACTGTTCTTGTGAACGGGCAATTAATCAACCTCTCATTAGCGTCAAATGGGCCCTAATATGACGCTCAAGGATTTACATTTGGTGTTTATACATTTCGTATTACTAGTGGGTTTATAGTAGGTTTGAAGTTAAATCGCACATGAATAATAGATGTTACTTTGGAGGTGACGGAATTTAAAATGATTTTAATGGCACCACGTAACTGTAGCCTCGTGTATCGTCAGTTCTTTGAAACATAGCGTTTCTTTTTCAACCAATTTCTTAGTTATAATTTATATAAAACTGTACTAAAATTGCTTGTAAATTCATGTGGCAGTTCTGGCAATGGAATTCTATTCCCATTAGTATTTATAATTCTTAGGTTTTCTCGATGTTAGGCAAGTAAAGTTTCCTGATTATACCTCTTGCTTTATATTTCTTAAGTTACTACTTACTTAAACTTGAATAAATTTTCTTTCAACTAGAAAATACATTCTCATTTATAAATATCGTATTTTTGTCGCATCAGAAGTTTTTGATATAATGAATAATTCAGAATACATCTTAGAATGAATTTGTTTCATATTATTTTAGAATTTGTTAACTAGTGTTTGTCTTTGAGTTAGCTTAATGACCTAGAAATGATTCAGTAATGGTTGAAGGGTAAATAATTATTTACTGCAAAAGCAAAGAACATTATTAATCACAACGCAAAAAATATCTCAGCAAGATTATTTGAAGTAAAATATCTACTAGTTCATTTATAATCTCTTTTAACAGCGTTGCCATCGTGATATTTTTGACGAAGGTCGTCGTTGGCAAGTTGGTAATGACGGGTTTGATTCCTGTTAGGTGATTGATTCTCGAGTTGTAAGTCCTTGCCATGTTAGACCAAAACACAAGGAATGCATTGCATTTATTATTTAAAACATTACATTATGAAAATAGTTATAAAATATTAAATTGTAAAGGAAAGCCATTATAATGTACCATTATTTTTATTTACTCACAACATTAATAATAATTAGTACATATTTGCGGCATCTTTATATTATTGTCAAATAGTGACTGGCGAATCTCTAAAAGCGCCATTTTATCAGCTAACAATGGGCGTGTATATTAGATAGGCTTACCGTCTTTTACTGTTGGGTTAATTGTCGAAGATAAAAGGAGACTATTATCTCCTACAATAGACAAGGAGAGAATAATAAAAGATGGATAATAATGAGACGGTCATGACCTCATTAGCCAATAAGGAAAATTATACACTGGTGTAAATATGCGCATTAAATTTACCCTAAAGGCAGTAATTTATAGTATGTGTATGTGACAAGAGGGTCTGGGTTCGAATATTTACATGCAAATTAGTTTCAAAATTTGTATATGTTAAAGGAATTAATTTATTTAATACTTGTTTCAGTAAATTAAAACATTGTATGAACCTCGCGCTCAGAGCGCAGGTGTCGATCCTAAATGATGGGGCGCGAAGCAATAGCTGCGTGCTCGGTACTTGGATAGGTGACGACAAAGTGGCAAAAAATATTATAATTGTAATAACGGTATTATGAACTATTAAAATCAATATTATCAATATACTAAAAAGCGGCCAAGTGCGAGTCGGACTCGCCCATGAAGGGTTCCGTAGCAGCAAGTAACATAATATAAAAGTTCTTGTACTTCGTTGTAACTTTAATCAATGTTTTTTGCGGTTTACGATTTATGACGTATTAAAAAAAAACTACTTACTAGATCTCATTCAAACCAATTTTCGTTGGAAGTTTGCTTGGTAATGTACATCATATATTTTTTTTAGTTTTATCATTCCCTTATTTTAGAAGTTACAGGGGGGGGGGGGGGACATACATTTTACCACTTTGGAAGTGTCTCTCGCGCAAACTATTCAGTTTAGAAAAAAATGATATAAGAAACCTCAATATCATTTTTGAAGACCTATCCATAAATACCCCACACGTATGGGTTTGATGAAAAAAACATTTTTGAGTTTTAGTTCTAAGTATGGGGAACCCCCAAAATTTATTGTTTTTTTCTATTTTTGTGTAAAAATCTTAATGCGGTTCACAGAATACATCTACTTACCAAGTTTCAATGGTATAGCTCTTATAGTTTCGGAAAAAAGTGGCTGTGACATACGGACGGACAGACAGACAAACAGACAGACAGACAGACAGACAGACATGACGAATCCATAAGGGTTCCGTTTTTTGCCATTCGGCTACGGAACCCTAAAAATCCCTCCGAATGGATCTCAAAGACCAGATCTCAAAATCTGGCCTCAGGGCCTGATTTTGTCGCCTCTCACGACACCCACGCCGTGGGTTTGGGCTTTGTTTTCTATTCCGCCCCAATACGACTAAAACGATAATGATTTAAGCCAGAATGTTAAAAGCACTCCGTAGATACTTAAATTTATGCAGTAGCTTTTTAATGTTACTTTAATTAATTATCATTTAAAAAACAAACGGCTAAAACAAACGGCTAAAACAAACGAGGTTAATGTTGATAGAGTACAAAAACAGCTAAAAGCTGACAGATGTTTTTAATAGCCTGTTGTGCAGTAATTATTGTTATGGCGGCGCTTGCAGGATTTTCCTCATTTATTTAGGTAAAAAAGTTCTTTTGGGCTTCGTGAAACACGAGAGCAACGTCTGAAATGTACCTAGTTTACAAGAAAAAAATAACCACAAAATAACTCAAAAACTACTGGTCAGATCTAGCTCAAAAAGTGGGACTACTTAACAAGCACCAGCTTTGGATAAAAAAAGAATCATTAAAATCGGTCCACCCAGTCGAAAGTTCTGATGTAACATAAAAAAATACAGTCGAATTGAATACCTCCTCCTTTTTTGAAGTCGGTTAAAAAAATACCCTCACACTTGTAGCCCCACAGTAGGCTTCCCTGTCTCGTGGGTGCATGAACAAAGACTACACAAACCCAGAAATTCAAACTCATCATTCAAACCACCCCGCTGGGAATCGAACCCAGGACCCTTGACACGACGGTCCAGCGTGGCAACCATTGCGCCACACGGGTCGTCAGTGCAATGTTATAAAAATTTACTAGACTATCACAAACTTAGGCAACTACCATGAAGACCCCTTTATTCAGTTGGTAGTAACCTGGTGACGGATCCCGGGTCCGATTCTCAGATAGGTCGTTTATTGGACAGCAGTATTAATAGTCAAATACTATAGAAAAAAGGGGTTTAAATCTTAGAAGCTGTTAAATTGTAATAAAAATGTTTATCAAAAACCAGCTCAAATGAAGTCTCTACTAAATGTTTATGAATAGCACAATGACTTCTGCTATTCCAACAAATTCAACTGTAGTCATTCATATTGTTAAAGAGGTACTTCATGTAAATACTATGTAATATTATCTTCTTTAATAAATATATTTGTAACACAAATTATATAAAATTTAGCTTTCTCCATTTCTCCGTGTAAACGTTAACTAAGCCAAATCTCAGACTTCCTATGCGCATGCATTATTTTAAAAAGGGGTACAAAGTTTTCCCTCACATAAAAAAGGGGTCAAAAAGTAATGAAATTAGTGTAACGTAATTTATGGATGGCCCCTTTGGCCATTCACTCACTCAAAATCACCCGGTTATTCAACCGTTTTAATAATTAAAATTATTAAATTAACACAACTCATTTCAATTAGTGCTCTTCGTTGTAGTGTTCACACATTACTCACAGTAATGCTTCCTGAACAACATTTCATTAATAATTGAACTTCCGGTTTCAGACCGGTCTGAATTTCGAACCGGATGTAATGCTCAATTGTTAATTTATTTCGGCGCGCGGAATCACGGTGAATGCACCGGATATACGTTATCCGGAGGAAAATAGTTTTGAAAATTTTTTGGTGAAATATTTTTTTCAACTTTGTTACTTAAAAAGTTGGTAATATAAAACAAAATGGATGTAAGGATTTATTATTTTTATTTTATACTATGAACTCATAGCGATCTAATAGGACACATCAAAACCTTATTTTTTTATTATTAAAAGTAAAAGTAATGACTAACACTTTCGACTTCAAACACTTAAATTAATAAGAACATGCTGGTTCTCCTATTCACAAATAAAACTAATTCATTTGGATATAAAACACCGAGGATTACGCTACCATTTGGAGTTTTGTGCCGCGACTTTAAGTAAATGTTTGCCAGTCACAATAATTTCACAAATTGTGAGCGTGAGAGCGAAGTGGCAAGTGATAAGATGTAGCGAGTGCTGCTCATATTATTATTGTTTGGTGTAAAGATTCTTTATTTTCCATCGGACATACTTATTAATAATTATAAGTACTTTGTTTTTACAATGAAAAACTTGATAACTATGTGTCTTCGACATTATTTCGGCGCAATTAAAAGCAAAGCAAAGCAGCAACCCATAATTGTCCCATTGCTGGGCTCGGGGTCTCCTCTCACAATGTGAGGGGTACAGGCCATAGTCTACCACGCTGGCCAAGTGCGGATTGGTAGACTTCACACACCTTTGAGAACTTTATGGAGAACTCTCCGGTGTGCAGGTTTCCTCTCAATGTTTTCCTTCACCGAAGCAAGTGATAATTAACTTCTAATACTGTCTCTGTGTGCGCATGCGTGCGTGTGTCTGTGTGTGTGTGTGTGTGTGTGTGTGTGTGTGTGTGTGCGGTGCGTGTGTGTGTGTGTGTGTGTTATATTTATTTTTAGAGGATGTAATATTCGAAAAAGGTGATTTCAACAAAATTGATTGAAGCCTAATTTAATTAATTTTAGTAGCTTATTACCTAGATTTTAGGGTAAGGATAAAACGTACGATGTTTTTAGTTTCCAGACACTTTATTTGAACATTCGAGATGAGTCTGGCCCAACCTACGACTTGCATTGCTTGCAATGAGCTATTTTTATGCAGTTGCAGAAAATAAATATTTCAACTCTTTAGTGGCCAAATTGGTTTCTTTTCCTTTTGGAACTTTTGAAATTCACGCGTTGCAATTAACCTTTTATTTTTGTTTAAAGTTAAACGACATTGGTGAAAGTTCTCTACAATCGCGCCACCGTCCTAGGAATATAACGCCGGCGGAATAAAGCTATGATTGATGAGTCGCGTTCTGTGCGCGAAAGCTGTTTTTTGCTCTACGAGAAATTACGTAAACGTACACCTGAAATAATTTGATATCTGTTTGTTATGTCTGTGACGTGAAATTCTGTGAATAGGGATACTTTAGATATCCGGTGGAATACGGACAATATTAAATAATTTCTTGCCAGTTTCTTTTTATTGTTACGGATATGATATTAATATGTCGGATAGTTTCAGATGCAAATATTAAATTAATTAGGATTAACTACGACTCGACCTTATTAAACAAACCTGTCACAATAACGCCCCAGCACAGAGTCAGTAACGGTTGCTTAAATCGCTCCTAAGTACAGAATTTGTATGGCGATTCTATAATAAGGAGCGATTTAAGTAACCGTTACTGACTCTGAGTTGGGCCGTCAGTCTCATACAGACTTTGGCCCTATCATAAATTATTCGGAACTTCATTTTATCTCCATTCAACGGTTAGCGTACTAATAGTATGATGAAAAGACAAACATCGAAACATCTTCACAGTCGTTCATTTTTATAATATTGTTAGTAGTATAAAAAATTATACTTTACATAACAAATTAGTTACTTTTGCAATAATATATCTTACCTAAGTGCTTACGTCTAAATAACTGAAAAGCTGATCCGAAAAGCTGGTAGATAAAAAAATGATGACGTGCATAAGTGTATCAGTAATACCTATATCAATAAAATATTTTGACTTTGACTTTAAACTAGGTATCTGTATAGGTAATATACTACCATACAGAAGCTGACGTCATACTACTGCATGTGCACTGAACAGAAGCTGTACGCTACGAAGAGCTTAATTACATCGCTATGACAAGATGTGCATTCTCAAAGCGTTCGGGAATTTCTCAGTAGCTCGTTTCGCAAACTGCAAATTGTAAATAGGCGTTGAAACAATCACTGGCAAATGTGATATGGTTTGTTAGTATTATGACTGACAGTGAGTTTAAATTAAATGAAGCTGGTCTTTTTGCCAAAACTATATTTTTTTTCTAAAATAAAAGTATCCTAAGTTACTCCTTGTTACATCAGCTATCTGTCAGTGAAAGTCCCGTCAAAATCGGTCTAGCCATTTCAGAGATTAGCCGAAACAAACAGACAGACAGACATACAAAATTATAAAAAATTTTGCTTTGGTATATCGCACCTCCGATAAAATAGGGTTACAACTCGAAAAAGTCGAATTTTGAGATATCGATAAAGAAATACTTAAAATTGTATTATCTATCTTCTCCAACATGGTTACATCTGTAGCTTTTAAACTCGCTGCTAGATGTAGTTGTAACGCTACATGATTATAGCATTTTGACTCTAGAATGATCTCGATTAGTGTTACATTTAGTTTTATGAAAGGTGGATGTGCGTTTGTTTAGACAAGTAGTGTTACAAAATAAAATATAACAGTGTTTCAGACAGGTAAGATCTTGTTGCTTACATCAATTTGTCTAATAAACAGTTACAAGTCGAATAATTACAGTTTATTGTTAAAATATTGAATTAAACTAGTTCAATATTTTTATAATAAAGTGCTATATTTTGTATTGTATCAGTATTTTAGAATGACGATTTATTGTAATAACATGTTACTCTTCACGTTGTAACAGTATTTGACGAAAAATAAAAATGTTTTGTCTGAATATTTCGACTTGTAATCTTGTTTTATAACAAAGTTTAGGTATTTTCAAATAATTTGAATACTTTGAATAATATACTTTATGATTCTAAGGTCAAAATGAAACAATTCTGCGTTTAGCTCTAAGGGATAAAAAATAAATGATCATCAAAAGATTGGGGGAACAAACTTGCAAGGTAAGATGCCTACTATACTTACCTTACCTGCCTGTTTTTACCAGATTATTTTTTTCATTCTAAAAGTTAATAGCTAAGTTATTTTGTATGACGATCCTAATTAAGTAACTTTATATAAACAACTTAATGGTATCATGCTTGTTATTTCTTTTTTCAGAATCAGGAGAAAAATTGGATTTTGATATTATAGACAATCCGGGAACCGAGAAAATTTACGCCGATAAACCCCAATGTATCATCGCTAATCAAGCGTCCGGTAAAAGATCCCGATTTTGAAATTGAGCAACGTCGTTCCATTGAAATGTCTGACGATTCCGAAACTGAAGACAACATAGGTAACCAACCTAACTTTGAAGCTACATCCGCAGCTATATCTTCAGGGCCATCTGTTGACGTACTTCCAACATTGAACTTAAATTCAGATGACACGCCAATATCGGACACGAAAAATCAGCATTTTTTTTTAATAATTATACACCCTAATTAAGAGACGACTGAAACTTAGACTTTATCTGTGATTTTGATTTTTATTGTGATGATTATTGTTCCTACGTAGTATTTAAACATTATTTCATTAGGGGGAAGAAATATTATTAAAACGTAGCTTAATTAAAGACTACCTAAAATTGTACTATAAAGTGATTCGTTGAAATTGTGATGACTAAAATTGTTTTTTTTTTCGGTTGGAATTTTTTAATATTTTTTGTTGAAGTTAATTTAGTTTCGAAGTCTACAGCTGTATCAATACTTATTAAGTTAAAAAAAGTTTAAGAACTGCCTGATTTTTATTATAATAAGAATTGTTACATTTGTCATATTGTATTTTTGTTAGTAGAAATTCGAATAGTTATCTAAAATACTGTTACAACTGGGAATTTTCAGGTTTATTTTCAGGAAAATTGAAAAACAGCGTATGCCATTAGAACGTATTTTTTGTAAGTTTTTCAAGTATATATAATTTATATCACATTATAATAATACTGCAAAAATAAAGACTGATTAACAAATCCGTGAGTTTATTTTCGCTTTTCTACAAATTCAGGTTTTTCGAGTTGTAACCCTATTTGTGTGCGTGTGGATTGAGAGCTCTTTTTTAAAAGTTACTCAGATTTTTTCAAAATCAAGGAGGAATTTAGGAAAAAATTGTGAAAACATCGTGGTGAAGATAAAAAATTTGTGCAACGTATGGTAAAAAAGTTGTGGTCGATTAACTGGAGCTCTCAATCCGCTAACCTAAGAAATTACTGTAACCTCGTATCTCAAAATATACTATGTGTATGTTTAACTTTTTTATGTGGAAAAATTGTGCATAATTTGTGAAATCTATTCACAATTTCTCAGTTGATTTTAACGGTTAACTTGGATTTTATAAGGGTTTATTTGGAGCTCTCAATCCTCCAATGTGAGGATTGAGAGCTCTCAAAATTCTCAAACTTTGGCTGAATATTTGTTTATATTTTTACTCCTATTTCACGAGTATAATTAAGAGTGAATTTGTGAAACAAAAACCCTGACTTAAAACATAATAATTAGAGAGTAAATGAAAAAAATACTTTCTTATAAACGTCCCGTCTGAGAGCTCCATGTTTTAGCGTATATTTATTGAACCCGAGCTTTTATACAAATGGTGGATACATCAGAAATTGTGAAAATGTTGTCACTAAAGTTTAGCATGATTAAAATTTTTGTGAACGCTTCATTTTAAGAATAATCCACAATATTATATTTTCAATAGAAAAATTATGTAGGGTGACCATGCATACAGTGCTACATACATAAAGAAAGAAAAATGTATTTAAGTATAAATATTTTATTACAAAACAAATTAGAAAAAGTGAAACATTAATTAAGGAAGAAAGAAAGAAAGAAAAGAAGAAAAATATTTATTCACGGGTTTTAACAGCACAACATTCAGGAAACAAAAACGTAAACATCTTTAAAGAAATAAAACAACAAAACAAAGTCTTAATAAATTATTCAAAACAAAATAAAAATCAAAAGAAACATTACAATTATTAATTCTACAATTATGAGGTCTACTCTTCATGAATTATACTAAATATAGGGGATCTTTGCTGTAGTATTAAAGCCCTAAATATTTTATTACGTACTAAACAAACTAGAAAAAAAGTGAAACAGTAATTAAGAAATAAAGAATGAAAGGAAGAAATAAATACATTTGTTCACGGTTTTTAACAGTACATCATCAAGAAAACAAAAACATAAACATCTTAAAAGAAATAAAACAACAAAACAATGAGTCTAAATAAATAGTAACCTTTGCCTGAAAGTTGAAATTTTACATGTTTTTTTAAACAATTACACTAGCAATTCACGTATTAACTTCGGAATTTTATTATAGAATTGTACACCAAGCCCCGTAAAAGATCGCTGCACTTTACAAAGACGTTAAGAGGACGTTATTAATTGGTGCATTCTTCTTGTTTTGGCGGTTATGAATATCACAACTTTTGTTTATACGCGTTTATATTATTCAACATAAAAACTACATTACTATAGATATACTGAGACACAGTGTGAGTTTACCTATTTCTTTGAAGTTTTCACGCAAAGATTCCCGAGTTTATAAACAGCCCTAATAACCCTTTTTTAGTATGAAAAATTGTTCTGTACTGGCTGCTTTGCCCCACACCAAAATGGCATATTAAGACAAAACACTGAAAATATATAAAATAAACCATCCTAGCAGTTTCAACGGCAAATCATGAATGAATTACTCATGCTATAGTAAATATGAAAAAATTTAGACCGTATTGGGGTGGCTTAGAATACTAACCCGAATACTGAATGAATGAATGAATTAATGGATGAATGAATGACTGGATGAATTAATGACTAAATGAATGATTGAATGAATGGATGAATGAATGACTGGATGAATTAATAACTAAATGAATGTCTGAATGAATGAATGAATAAATGGATGTCATTAAGTCATCCATTCTGCCATTCATTCAGTCATCCATTCATTCAGTCATTCATTGGTTTAGTCATTCAGTCATTACATCAAAACTATAACCACGCTCTTTCGTTAAAATACCTTTTTAATGAAGAAAGACAATGACCTAGAATGAAAATGAAATTATGATCAATTCGCACCACCCTTTTGAGTAGATTTATTTTAAAAAATATTATTTATTTTGACAGTAGAACTAATAAGAAAAATATTTTCACTGGTCCGGCGATCGAACTATGGAGAAAAAAAAAATCCCACTGGTCTGACGCGACGTTCGGACTAACGACTAGAACTAGTGGGAACAAAGCCTTTCTTTCTTTTCCTTCTCTCTTTCTTGGCCGATAACGCATCAGTGATGCCTTTGGTGTTGCTGATGTCTATGGGCGACGATAGCCACTTACCATCAGGTGAATCGTCAGCTCGTTCGCCAACTATGTACATTAAAAAAAAAGATTAAATTTCGGAGGGATTGACATCTTTCTTTTCTAAATCTAAAAGACCGTAGGAAAGAGAGTGTAAATTAATAGGGCTATCTTTACTATAATAAAATGATTCCGCTAAATCATCGTAGCAGACTATTTTATCGTTCATAACACTATGTCCTTTGTAGTGACCAAGATTATTAGGACCCATTCCAGGAACGAATTCAACACACCCCAACAATTTGTATTTTCTATTTCTTATTATAATGGTTTTAGGAATGTCTTTTAACAAAACATTTTCAACCCCATTCAAATCTATTGATATTAATTTAGACAGTTCATCAGTAATGATACTCAGAGTATTACATAATTTACATTCCAGCGTTTCTTTTAGTAAGCAGATTGCTTCTTCTAAGGAAGAAATGCCGAAAATATTAAGCATGTCTAAATTGATAGGTACGAATGCACTCTTCCTTACAATCTTTGACGACTTACACGTTTCATTAAGGCACTGTTTTGTCACAGTAGCACTAGCAATGCTATTAATTAAAACATTTTCAAAAATATATGAAACATTGCACGCACAATCAACATTTACATATTTACTGTCAACATTTTCACTTCTAAAATGCTGAAGTGCTATGCAAGCCCGTAATTTTAAAACATCCTGATTTGTGTATTTATCCGATAAACATTTGATGTATTCTGCAATTGGAATATCTTTTAATGAGTCTATATAGTTCATAACGTTATTGTTCGTACAATATCCCGAAGCTAATACGTATATGACAGAGTCAAAAGCACACGTATTTGTTACTTTTAATATGTGTTTCCCATCGACAGAGACGTAACTACACAGGTTACCGTTTTTTAAAAATGTTACATGTAATTTTGAGCTCGGTATGGCCATTTGCACTTTTCCCCTCCAATTTTCACAGAAAGATGGTTCGTCACAAAAGATTGAATCCAAAGGAAATTGTTGAACTTTTGAAAATTTTGTCGGCTTTCGCTTTTTAGTAGATACATCTGTACAGTTTTTACGTTTTCTTGAACGTGTGTTAGGGGGAGGTCTTTTGTTAACTTTTTCCTGGCATAAATCACCTAGTGCGATTTTCATCTCTCCATCTAGATATTGTAAATGTACTTTTAGGAAATGATCAATTCTGTGTTTTTCTATTTTAGTTTTAAAAATTAATGTTTTCAAAGTCTTGAAATAGCTCTCGACAGCTGATGAGGATGGAGACTTATTTTTTGACAGAAAAGGCGAACAAAGTAAGTTAGACCATAACGGTAGTTTGTACAATAGTCTTCTTAGAGTAGAAATAAATGGTGGATAGAAATATTTATTTGCATTTTCCAAAATATCGGTGCTTTTATAAGATTCGACCATTCGATCAAACCACGTAAAAAAAGTTACGTTGTACATTTTATTTAAGTCATTGTCATCTGAAATATCTTCTTCAAATATAGCTTTTTCGACGTCTTCCTTATTTGTGTTTATCTCATTAGTATCATTCAGTAACCTATCAAGCCGTTCCTTAGCCTCTTTAACTTCAGATTTATCCAGTTCATCATCATCATATTGCCCTAGACAAATCTTTACAATATCTTGAATGATTTGTTTTACAATATCATAGTTTTCGCATTTTTTTACAAGTAAAACGCAGCGTATATAAAAATATTTTACATTTAAATCTACTTTATCATTAAAACATGATAAATTATATAAAGTTTTGATGAAATGGCTACTATCAAGTCTTATGAAGGTATTTGGTAAATTGTTGGCTTGCCCTTCTAAAACTGAAAAAAGATTCTGAATATATTCTTTCACGCTATTAAATGGCGTGTAAGCTTGAGTGTTAGCAGATAATAAGGCAGATGAATCGTCTGTAATCACTTCATGGGGTATAATATTTATGTAACTAAGCCATTTTTTTAACCAATTTGTAAGTGATTTATGATTATGAGAATCTGAGATCATTTGAAGAATAGGCACAGATTTTAATTTGTCATTACCTGTAATGAGCCCAGAATACAAGAACAATGTCTTTGTAATTGTTGTACCATCAGGTAGACGTATTGGTTCAAACAGTGATCCCGTAGCATCTATTGTAATTGAAACTCTTTCATATTTTTGGTTATACATTTTGAAATATTCGATTTGTTTTTCGGTCCAATAATAAACATGTAAACTGGGATGTACACAAATTTCTCGAATAGAATTTGAAAATTCTGCAGCTTTAGCTAAAGTAATTAATGAAATCAATGGATTGCTGTCAAACAACTCACCAAGTTTTGCATCTGATTTAATTTTTCTCAAAGAAGATATAGATGGCAGCACTGGGGGCTCAAAATTTTCGTGAGATGAAATTAATTTTGAAGCCAATTCATGACGAACCAAAATTGCTGGCTTGTATTTCAATTTTTTGGCCAGTTGTTTTCGTTTAAAACTTGTTACTTTCGATTTTTTTACTGGATTATGCTTGTACTTTATCAAATTTCGGACGCTACATAAAAAGGTATGAAGTTTTTCAGTTTTTTCTAAACATGATATTCCAATGCATGCACCACATTGACTACAATACCCTTTAAATTTTAAAGTATCGTCATTAACTTTACTTTTTTTAAGAGTCCACGTACATTTTAATTTAGAATTTAGCCAAATTTTTTCTTTAATCATATCTGACCATTGGAATTTGGGTAAAGTTTTGTACCTTTGGTAGGTACCATCACTTTTTGTTTTCCGTGAGTATAATGGTGTAATTTTCTTTAATTCGTATACATCTAAATCAAAAGAAAATATTTTACACTGTCCACTCGAATCTAAATTTGCCTCATCAACAATTGAAATCGAGGTATTTGTGCTTGGACTGGGTACATTAGACGTGTCTTCTGATGTTTTCCTTGTTGATGTTATATCAACAATCGGAGAAGAAGAGTTTGTGTTTCGATTGTATATAAGATACGAATCATCTGATGTTCTTGGCTGTAGTTCTAAAGATCCACTTTCATCATAATTTCTTTTATAGGACATAAATAATGCCTTCGGTGACATTTTTGCATTAATTTCTTCCGAAATTACTGCGAAAATTTGATCATTGTATTTCAAATTTGTTTTTTGTAACTGTTCATGATGTTTGTGGAACAATTTTATTTGCGTATGAATATCAATTTTCGGTTTTCTTCCTCTTCTATTCATATCGTGGCCCTTTTATTCTTTAATCTATTATTATTTAACAATTTGAGATCGTGGCTTGCTGGATAAAATCACAAATAATATAACGGTACGTCTCTTTATAAATGAAAACCAAGTGTCACATCTTTTTGACACATTCTTAAGTCACAAGATAATTTTATTTTATTTTATTGAAATTCCCCATCTTAGCGACCACAATTTCGTAACCGATAATTATTTTTTTCAGGTCCGTGCGATAATAGTAAAAAATCTTATTTTGTATTTGAAATAACTATAAAGCAGTGATAGTTAAATGTTAGCTAGTAGTGAACGTTGGCCTCCCGAACTCAAGGGATCGAGTTCAAATCCTGGCACCTTTAATTTTCAAAAATTATGTGCGTATTTTATAATTATTACTTGCTTCGGTGAAGGAAAACATCGTGAAGAAACTTGCGAGTTCTCAAAGTGTGTGAAGTCTACCAATCCACACTTGGCCAGCGTGGTAGACTATGGTCTGTTACTCCCCGCATTGTGAGAGGAGACCCGAGCCCAGCAGTGGAACAATTATGGGTTGTGACTTTCACTTTTGAGTTTTCGATATAACTTGATAATTGATAAACACAAATTTCTAATAAATGAAGGGCAGATGAAAAAGCATACGAGCCACCTGACGGTAAGTGGTTACCGTCGCCTATGGACATGAGCAATACCAGATGAATCGCCAATGCAACGCCAACCCTGAAGGAGAAATCTTTTTACACCTTTTTTGAAGAACCCCATGTCATACCGTTCCGGGAATACCTCAGAAGGAAGTTCATTGCCTAAATTATAGGAATACGTTTTCAGTTTTTAAAAATTTTGCATAAAAAAGAAGAAAAAACAAAATAATGTGAAAATTGTTTACTATTCAAAATCAAAAAAATGTATATTTATAGCATAAAATAATGTTTTTTTTTGTTATTGTAGTATGACAGGAATAAATAATATAACCTATTTTTGAGGATTTTTTCACTTGTCCCACTCCGACCGTTTAGCTGGCGGGGGGAAGGGGGGGGGCGGGACACTTGACTCTAACCAAAATAAGCACTTTAAAGCCAAATATTTCGCGCAAATGGACCCCTACATCCAAAAATGGTTTTAGAAGACCTATAATACTACGTATTTTTGAAAGCCCTTTTCAACGAAACCCCACACTATAGGGTACGCGACGAAACAAAAATTCATCTTCATGTTACTTGTAGGGGAGGTACCCTGAAAAAAAAATTTTTTTCAATACCGTATTTTATTCTACGATTTTGGAGTTTTAATAAATATGTACATCCATGATAAATTACAACTTTCTAGCACTAAGGATCTTGGCGCTTTGCTTCGGACAGATAGACGGACGGACAGACAGATGAGCGGACAGAAAACTATAGGGGTTCCGATTTTACTTTGGAACCCTAAAAACGCGTAATTACGTAGATGAAAAATGTGTCCGACAAAACTATGTCCACCCTACAAAATTTCGTCGCTTGGAAATATAATATTGTGGATTATTCTTAAAATGAAGCGTTCACAAAAATTTTAATCATGCTAAACTTTAGTGACAACATTTTCACAATTTCTGATGTATCCACCATTTGTATAAAAGCTCGGGTTCAATAAATATACGCTAAAACATGGAGCTCTCAGACGGGACGTTTATAAGAAAGTATTTTTTTCATTTACTCTCTAATTATTATGTTTTAAGTCAGGGTTTTTGTTTCACAAATTCACTCTTAATAATTATACTCGTGAAATAGGAGTAAAAATATAATCAAATATTCAGCCAAAGTTTGAGAATTTTGAGAGCTCTCAATCCTCACATTGGAGGATTGAGAGCTCCAAATAAACCCTTATAAAATCCAAGTTAACCGTTAAAATCAACTGAGAAATTGTGAATAGCTTTCACAAATTATGCACAATTTTTCCACATAAAAAAGTTAAACATACACGTAGTATATTTTGAGATACGAGGTTACAGTAATTTCTTAGGTTAGCGGATTGAGAGCTCCAGTTAATCGACCACAACTTTTTTACCATACGTTGCACAAATTTTTTATCTTCACCACGATGTTTTCACAATTTTTTCCTAAATTCCTCCTTGATTTTGAAAAAATCTGAGTAACTTTTAAAAAAGAGCCCTCAATCCACACGCACACACCCTATTTTATCGGAGGTGCGATATGTACCGTGTATACATCCAAATGTTCTTAGTAAAAAGCGTTTATTTTATTATTACAAACAGACACTCCAATTTTATTTATTTGTATGTATATTGTATAGATATTGATTTTAATACTTAATTAATACCATTATTGTTATCATTATTTGTCGGTGGGATCCGCCTGGATACCACCGCCTTGTTTGAGTCAGTCGCCAAACGATCAGTCGTCATGTTCCGGCTGGGGTCTTAAAAGCCACTTTTTTCTCTCTTTCTTGGCCGGTAATGCATCCGTCACAGTTAGTGTCACTGATGTCCATGGGCGACGATATCCACTTACCATCAGGTGGATCATCAGCTCGTTTGTGGGCTTAAAAAAACTAAGCTCCACTTGTGCTATTCTTTGCTACAAAGATTATTTAATTGTCCACAGGTGATATCAGCTATATCAGTGTTCTTCATCTGCATATCAGTCCTCTGCTTCTGTCTGAAGACGCATCCAGACCTTCGGGTGCTCGACCCAGAGCTGGATGACGGGAACACCACGGCCATCGTGCATGTCAGGAGTTGGGAAGACAACGGCCAGCCGCACGTGGCCTTCTTCTACATAGAACTTGTGTGCAACGTGTGGTTCACCATCGAATTGCTGGTCAGATTTATGGTGAGTTGTTATTGGTGTGCTTATAAAATGGTCATTAAGACTTCTACTTAACTCAAGCTTCATGACAATAATAATAATAATCAGAAGCAAAGCAAAGCAACAACCCATACTTGTCCCACTGCTGGGCTCGGGGTCTCCTTTCACAATGTGAGGGGTATTGGGCCATAGTCTACCACGCTGGCTAAGTGCAGATTGGTAGACTTCACACACCTTTAAGAACTTTATGGAGAACTCTCCGGTGTGCAGGTTTCCTCACCATGTTTTCCTTCACCGAAGCAAGTAATAATTAACTTCAAATACGCACATAATATTTGAAAATTAGAGGTGCGTGCCAGAATTTGAACTCTGGCCCTTTCGTTCGGGAGACCAACGTTCTAACCGCTAGGCTATCATTGCGTTAATAATCGTCAGAATATCCGCTGGTAAACCTACTTTTAAGAAGAACCTCAGGACTCATCTACAGGCTTGTCATCAACGCGACGTAACTAAGGATATTTATTACCTCTGACGTTATGTATGTATTTATGTATGTCTATGTAGGTATATGTGAACTTATGTATTTATGGCTATATATGTATTTATATGTGTATTTTTTGTATTTTTATATGTAGGTATTAATATGTATGTATGTATTTTTATATATCTGTATCAACTTACCTTCCATAACCGCCTTTTGCGCATTTCTAATTTGGCCAAAGGTTAGCTGGTAGAGCTGGTAGCATTAAGCAATTTTTACCGTGATATTTTACTGTGGTCAATAAAGGTTAAATAAATAAACAAAATAATCAGACAAACCAGCTGACGATCCACCTGATGGTAAGTGGCTATCGTTGACCATGTATATCAACGACACAAAAGCCATCACTGATGTGTTAAAGAAAAAGAAAGGAACTGACTCTCAAGCTAAAAATGTTTATCGTAAATTGTAGAAAATCAAAGTTTAATTATTATTTCTTTTGGTGTCAAAGTATATTATTTGTATCAGTATAAAAATGTAAGGTAACATACGACCAATCAACTACCGTACTATTGTATGCAAGAACCAATTGGGGGAAGGAAACATAATGAGCCGCGTATTCCCTTGTGGAATTGCGCAATCGTGTATAAAATACATTCCTTCATTCGTACAGAAGGACTTACAGTGTGATCTATAAACCGTACTTAGACTTTGCTGAGACTTAAAATTATTCAAAAAAAAAATGGATTTTTTTCTTATTATAAAATATCCAAACAAAACAAAATGTACGAACTAAAGCAACCCTAACGTTAGCCGTTTTAAATGACTTTTTATTTTTTTACCACCGACGAAAAAAGAGGGGCGTTATAAGTTTGACGTGTCTGTGTATCTGTGTATCTGGATGTCTGTCTGTGGCATCGTAGCTCTCAAACGGATGAACCAATTTTGATCTAGTTTTTTTATATGAAATGTGAGTTAATCGAGAGTGTTCTTAGCTATGTATAAGTGTAAATAAAACTGTAGGGGGTTTTTTAAATTTCAATTTAAGATTATTTCTCATCGATAAAATTTCAGTCATCTAGTACATTTGACTATTCAGTGGTCTGAGCAAAGTCCAAGTCTAAGTACGCATTATAGATCTCACGCGTAGAATTGTTTCGGTGTAAACGATCGTGAAACGTGTGCTTGCACTCAATAAAATTGACAATCGTGAGAACTTATACTGTTTCAATGCGCTCGCGTTACAAACGAATGGAAACGATTTAACGTGAAATCGAAATCCACTAGTTTTATTTCAACTTACATGTGGTTTACATTCGATCAATTTTTACACTATTTTTATCTGTGAGGGGATGAAACTTTGATATTTACACTTGTTCACTCTGCTAGTCTATGGTAAAGCTTACAACTGAGTAACTTGTGTACATGTTACAGTCTAGCCTCAAATCTCTGGCGCTTTTAGGTTTGATTAATTGAACCTCAGGATTGACCAATGCTCTTAGGCAACCCCTGTAATAGATTTTTAATTCAGCCTTTGACTGATGAACTTGTAGTTAAACCTAGGAGACACTGATTGGACAATCAAACGCCGAATCTAAAGTAAATAAAATCGGGGTTTGAAAAAAATACATTCAGATTCAATTATACTTACTTAAATAATTAGGTGGTAAGTTTCTTTCCTAATACCTCTATTTTTTGACAAAAACTCCCGTTATTAAAGTGTAAGTTTTACTTGAAGTAGTTTCTCCAAGAGGTATTGAAAGTAATTTGATAGGTTCTCAACATATACATATGTGTATAGGTACTTTGACTTTCCCGTAATCCTTAACGAAATCTGCAGCTTTCAACTCAAGTAGACCTTTCGCAAACAACTTCTATTGTATTACTTGCCTTGTTAGAATCCAGTTAGAACTTTATTTTCTACGATAACAATATAAGGGTCAATAAACAAATAAATAAGATCATGATCCCGAGAATATTTCTTTCTGTACCACAAATATCTATCATGATTTGGAATTGATCACAACCTTTCAAGATCGCTTGCTTTTGAGATGCAGGCAGGAATATATCAACTTATGTGAAAGGTGTAGAATCCTAGTATCATAGTCGCTTCCCCATCATATTTATTTCGATAGTACTGCATACAACAAACAAACAACAAACGCTAACAAAATCATATCCCCGCATAGGTTTTTACCTGTATTGAGGGTGGCACGGACGACACATACATATAACACAACACAATAACACCCGTGACCCGAGTACAAATATTTATCCGTCACAGAAATATCTGCCCCGGCCGGGAATCGAACCTGGGACCCCTCGCTTCGCAGGCAGGGTCGCTACCAACTACGTTACTAGGCTACTAAGCTACAGGACTACCATGGCATTACAATGTTAATTAATTATGACGTAAAAACAACAAATAAAATCAATTTATTACAATAAAATAGCGTAAATAGCAAAATATAAAATCTGGGGGCACCGCAGTGCCCCCGCCAAGTCGAGCAAAAAAGCGGCATGGCCGTACCATCCTTTTCTCGAAGCAATTCAGGCCATTTTCGACCCCCTATAACTTCGTTGTGGATAAAGCTAGAAGCCTGAATTTTTAGTAACCAAGTAGGCATTGTATAAACACGGTATATTTCAAATTTCATTCAATTTGAACCAGTAGTTTAAGAATTATAACTAGTAAAAGTTTCTTAATTTCGTCACTCACTGACTGACTGACCGATCATCAAAATTCTAAGGCACTTCTAGCAGACATAGAAACTTCAAATTTGGAACACAATTAGTGTTTAGTGTATAGATCAAGGAAAAACTAAAATATTTTGCAATTTCGGTCTAGTTTTCTAGATACATCAACTGCATAGATAACTTTGTAATCCCATATAAATATATAGGATTACAAAGTTACATTTGCAGTGAAGGAATCAGTGTACCTGTATATAATATAATGGAATTATAGGTGTAGATAGGTACCTAGATATAATTATATTCAAAGGTAACTTGTAAAAGGAAAAAAGTAGAACTATCTACAAAAAGAAATGAGATGCCATCAAAAACAAAACTTGTAAAAAAAACCAAGTCTCGCAACTCAGTTCTTCTACCGTAAAAAGTTGTGAGATCCATGTAATACCAAGTCGGTTAATTTATTCAGTTCCTACTTAAGGGTCCTTCTGTTTTAAGTTATTACGTAATTAGCTAACCTAACAAGTAACAACATCTTATATTGACCATATTATCAATTTTAAAAATCTTTTGTTTTAAATAAATAGATTGACTTGGCAATCGCATGAAAACACACCTACACACCTACAAATAATATGTACGTATTACTTGTGAGATACATTATGTTTTCATGCGATGGTCAAGTCGATCTATTTATTTAAAACATAAAAGATTTTTAATATTGATAATATGGTCACTACAAGATGTTGTTACTTGTTAGGTTAGCTAATTACGTAATAACTTAAAACAGAAGGACCCTTAAGTAGGAACTGAATAAATTAACCGACTTGTTATTACATGGATCTCACAACTTTTTACGGTAGAAGAACTGAGTTGCGAGACTTGGTTTTTTTTACAAGTTTTGTTTTTGATGGTTAAATTGATGCCTTGTAAGTATAATCCGTTCGAAACACTTTGGAACGGATTCACGCTAGAATTATCGGGATATAATTTTAACGAGCGATATTAATAATTGTTCAGAATGGCAGGTTAAGCCGTCCGGGACACCTGTGAAGATCGCAGATAGCTACAGCGATAGGGTTACAGATATGAGTGACGTCACTGCCAGTTGTACTGATAACAATTTAGTGAAATTAAATCCGATTTACAGTCATTTTCAATAATGTATCTCTGAATTCCTGGAAAGTTGATAGTTAGATTAATACCAAGTAATTAACCCTGTAGGCAATGTTGTGACATTTTGACAGGTGATAGGCATTATTAAATTGTTATTTGACTATGTGTAGGTTACACTATTGTGTTCTCAATAGTGTAAATAGGCTAATATACTACATGAAAATGTTTTTCGATCATACGTGTTTTACCCTCGACGAAAATGAGCAAGAACTCGTATTACATGCGTTCGACGTGACGTTTTGCTTGCATGATTGTGCACTTGAATGTTCTAATTTATCTCCAAAACGGCTTCACCGATTTAGATACAGTTTTCTGGCATCGTTGTGCTGTTGTAAAATGGTGATTTAACTCAATGCATTGGACGAAACGCAACCTAATAATATTAAAGGCACAATCGAAAGGTTACAACCAAAAAGAATATCTCTTTATCAACGAACTTACTTTAAAATACAATAATTTCAAGTTTAAAAATCCATTTGCGTCATAACCAAATTAATCATTGACGTAAGAGTTACTCCCATCACGTATGACAGGCTTAATGTATTTTGTAAGTTAATTTGCAGAAGTTTCCCTCCAGCTGTAGTGAGTAATGAAATATATCCGTTGACTTCGCGGTTCGACCACAAATTAATTTCAAAATGAATGTACTGCCGTGAAGTTGGCAGAGAAGTAACAGCTGCGTTTGGCATTTCGTTCATATTTATTTCATCTGAATAGCTTTGAGCGTTGGACTACGACAATTTGAGGTAGGATTCGAATTTTGTACATAATAATTATTTAAATACTAGATTTCGGCCGCGGCTTCGTCTACAGTGGCTTTTATAAGTTAAAAATTCGCATCAAAACACTTCAAAGTATCATGGCGTCTCTTGTGACGTCACGCTTGCGTAAAATAATAGATAAGATGTTATTTTAAGTATTGTCATATTCGTTTGTTTACTTAGGCGTGACGTAATTTGCACTGATTGAGACTGATTGGCGTTCAAGGTATCATGGCGGCTTGCCGTATTTTGTAGTTTTATTTTATCAAAATATTATTAAGCTCGCTCATAATAATAGAATAAATGCGTGTTTTGTAATCCATTAATAGGGTTTTATTAAATAAATAAATTTTAGTGATTTTTACTTACTGTCATCATGCCTATTGTAATTTGTGTGTAGGCACTTACTAGGCAGTACTCTATGATCCGACAAATTCGATATTCTGACATCGCCCTGCAAAACGTTTGTCGGATTACCGTGGGTCTACTGTATATCCTTCTAAACCTCATATACAGTACGGCCGCTGTATCTTGGCGCGTCTGAACATAGGCTTTGCGAACTTTAGCGCATGTAAGACAGAGATGGCAACACGAACATGCTAACGTATGGCTGAGACACAATACACCGCGTATCGAGTACTGGCGAATTGTGTTACTGCGCAGCCTTCTGCGCGAAGTTCAGACGCGCCAAGATACAGCGGCCGAACTGTACTAGTCTAATCTAAGCATTGCGGACCTTCATTAAGTCACGGGAGACGTTAATGATCGGAACTTATGTTCGGTTTACACGTATTAAGTAGTTAACTAAATTTTAAGTAAATTAATACATGTAAACGGACAATTTTGTACTTAAAATTTAGTACGCAAGTAAACATGTAATTCAGAATTTTTTCTATATTCTGTTAAGTAAGTGGACGGGGCTTATCACTTAACACGTTTGGACAGGCACTTTTTGGTTAAAAAGTAAAACGCCTAAGTAATTAAGTAGGTTGTGAAGAATTGTATGAACTAAAGAGCTTTACTAAATTATTACGTTTGGACGCACACTGAATATTATTCACTTAAAATTTAGTTAACTACTTAACTACTTAATACGTGTAAACCGAACTTTAGGCTCCTTTAGCTGCAGCGTGCAGACGTAATAACGATGTCGCGTTACCATGTGGGTCACGTACGCGACGTATAACGGTTTGCGGTTCTCATGATAAGATAAAAGTAAAATACGTCAAATTCGAGTTGGAATGGCTTTGCCAAATACGGCCTACTACTGCTGAGCATTGGTCTTTCTTTGGGAGGCCTAGAACATACTCCACTACGCTGTTTCAGAGTGGATTGCTGGGTCTAGTGGCCAACCCAAATGCTCTGTTATTTAACTATAACAACGGTGACCGACAGCTTTACAAGATTTTTAGATGTAGATGATAAGTGCTATCTGAAACTGTGAGCAGGAAAAAAACAACCCCGGTAGTTTCTTGCTGCTTCTTCTCCCGGGCTCTCTAACAGTAGGGCCTTGTCTGAAGCATTGGCGTAGTTTGCATGACTTTCAAAAAGTTGTAAACCAAACCAATTTTGAATAAAAACATTTGATTTGATTTTACGTTTTTGAGTGAAACCACATATTTTCTTCAGTCTCAGTAAGGAGTTTCTGGAAGACTGTATTATTATACTACATTCACTGGAAAACTTGTCGCCTTAACGAGTATATTAACTTATCTAGTCGCCGCGCCGCCCCAATCTGATTATTTATTAAAGACAAGTCCGTGAAACGAAGCCGACTATTATTACTATAATCACTAGAAATACATTAACACAATAATGGACTCAGTAAAATTAATACCATAATTCGGTTATCATTTGCTCCTATTACCATAATTGTAAGGATAAACAAAATATCAACTGCAGCATCAACAGTCAATGATCAGACACGCCTATAATAAACGAAACAGCCACAAATTAATACCATAATTCAGTTACCGGTTGCTACTATTGCCATAATTCTGAGGATAAACAAATTTATATCAACTGCAGTATCAACAGTCAATTATCAGACACGCCTATTATAAATGAAACAGCCACTAATTAATACCATAATTCGGTTACCGGTTGCTACTATTACCATAATTGTAAGGATAAACAAATTTATATTAACTGCAGTATCAACAGTCAAGTCAGTCAATGATCAGACACGCCTATTAATAAACGAAACAGCCACTAGACGGACGATACCGCAACATTTGCCGAGCTGTCAAACCCTATTCACAGGGATTTACTAGGGCGCTCCCAATTGAATATTAAATCAGTTTAGAAAAGGGCCTGTGCCAAGTAAGGCAAACTTGCACAGCGTCGCTTATGATAATATCTTCAACAGAATCGTACAGATTTACAATTTACATAACGGGTTACGCGCATTGACGGCATGGCATATGGCATGGCAAGGGATTTTTATGATACGAAAAGATTTAAGAACGCAAATTAATCATTTATGTATATAATATGTTATTAGATGAAGTAAAAACCCAAATGGTGTTGTTCTGCAAATAAGACGTTTTATTGATATTACTATCATCATAAGTTTTATAAGAAATACATTTTAAGGATAATTAAATAAACAAACACAATACCTGCAAATAAGAAAAACAACATTTAAAGTCCTTATTTCGAGATATCTTGATGATAATTAAATATTTAGTATTATTTACTTCCACGTAGGAAAATCTTCATTTCTTATTAAATGACATGACAATTCTAAATTCGAATACATACGCGATAGACAATAAACCATAGATCAGATAAGGCAATGAGCATAGCTTACATGTACATACATAGTGTGTTCAAAAAGCAACGAGAATTTTTAAATTTTGCGGATTTGGAGAGTCCGATTGTAAAAAACATTTTTAATATGTTGACACATATGCCACTTAAGTGTGATAAAATTTTCGGTTTTAGTCATTGTGTAGTTTTTAAGTAGCAGCCGTTAAGGTTAGACGTGTTTTTATGATCTCGGCGATTTTTGATACATGGCTTTTGCACCACGATAATGCCTGCACCTGCTCACACTTGATTGCTTGATCGTGAACTTTTGACCAAAACTAGAATCGGAATAATGCCCCAGCCTCCATACCCCGTCCTAATTTTCTAATTTGTTATCGGTTATTTAGGCAGAAAAAGAGTACGGTTAAAAAAATTAAACTGCCTTGTTAATGAAGTCCTTAAATGATTAAATAGGAGTTAACTAGAGAGAATTTGAACAGGAAATTGAATTTGCAAACGCGGTACTTACGACTACACTAAATTCAACATTCCCTTTGTTGACGACAAGTTTACCTTACCGCTAATTTCCTTTAAAGTTTGTCTACCGATTGACTCTTTACATACCTAAATCAACTTTGCATTTATCGTGGTCTATAGAAGATAGGGAAGTTCTGAGTATGTAAATAATTATTTCTAGGATTCTGAAATTAAATGCTGCTCGTATTCATTTCTACCGTTGAAATATTTGTCTTCAACCTATAATGAGCTCGGGTCTATAGTTGAGGAGGATTTTAGTATTCTCTAATATACTGTTACTTGGTGGGATGGTAGATTGTTGAGTGACTGATTACCCATAGCAATTTAAACAATACTTTCATGCAAATTTGTTGGCTAGTAACTTTTTTTACTTTCTTCTCACTTCATACTTGGTCAGTAACGCATCGGTGATATCTATGTCATCACTGATGTCCATGCGTAAAAGTAACCACCGATGGCGTATTAGGTTCCTCCTCTACTCGTTTTTTGGCTGTTTACATAAAAAAAAATTGTAACGACACAATTGATGGTCTTAAACCACATACTGGCCAAGTAGCCATAGTTATAGCCATAGCTATGAGATTGTTTTTCCGTTTTCTCAATACAATAATATGTTTATTTTTCTATTTACACAGTCCGCAAATGAGCACCCATTACACGTAATGGTAAATGGTAACCGTCGCTTATGGATATCGGTAACACTAGAACCATTATTGATGCGTTGTAGATGAAGAATGGAAAGAAAAGTTAGAAAGTACGAGTAAAATATATATGTTACCGGCAAAACCCGATTTCAGGTTAAACTAGTTTGGCCTAGGCCAAACTAGTTTGGCGCGACACGATTAGGCAAAACTAGTTTCTCGTCAATAAGTTTGGCTTATGTTTAACTTACCACCAAATAAATCATTGTTAACCCAAAAGTAGTAAATGATCACCAAAATTAAAACACATTTTAATGTAAAATTATAACCAAAGATGGTAATTCATTTTTTGATTCACAAACAGGCTTCCGAACTTCTCCGGCGCTGTGGGAAGTGCAGCCCCTCCGCCCTTGCGTAACAAACGGCAGGCACAGGTTGGTTACAGCGGGCGGGGGCTGCTCTTCCTCCGCGCCTCCGGGGTTTACATTCACTCTAGGGGTAGGGCAGACTAGTACCACGTGGGGTCGGGGTCGACGTCCGTTTTGTAACCATTTCGACCTACATCTGGAAATTAAAAGAATCCAAAAGAAACAATATATACGCGAGCAGTTAATTTGGTGATCATTTACTACATTTGGTGTTCAAATACAATTTGAAGTGCAGTCGTGACTAAAATAGCTGTAATTTAAGAGGTTTAAAGCACAAAGATTTGTCGAATAAATATAAATCCGTAACAATTCGGTTCTAATCAGTTTTAGACTGACGAGAAACTAGTTTTGCCTAATCGTGTCGCGCCAAACTAGTCTGGCCTAGGCCAAACTAGTTTAACCTGAAATCGGGTTTTGCCGGTAACATAATTATAGATTAACATTAATTTTGATCCATTTTAAAGTGACGTAAAGGAGTTACAATTTATTAGAAATCAAGGACTAATTGAATTTCACGTTTTTGATATGCAAAAAAGAAGGAACTTTTAGAAACACAATAAATAACATTTGTCTATTCCTCACAAAAACTTTGAAAAAGTGTAACCTGGAGCTAAGCCAAGGTTAAATCATGAAAAATACAACAAGGCTTTGTCAAATTTTAACCGTGTAGCACCACAGTAATCGTTTAGGACTTTTATTGCCACCAAATTTTATAATAATCTTACATTGACTATGCGTGTAGCTGACTTTGTAAACTGAAAATATTTGAAAAGTTGTGTCATTAGCTGCTGATCTATATATCTATTAAACACGTTACGTGTACTTTGTAGACTTTGAAATAATTCAAACGATATGCTTCAAACCTGTTTCATTTGAAAGGCAATAATGCAAAGAGGGTTTTAGACCACAAAAACAATATATTAGGCACACTCAGTCCATTCATGAAGTCGATTTTCGACCATACAAATTTTTCCTGTATATAATATAAATATTGCTTTTCTTAGCGTTTTAACTAAAAGTATAATATTGTCACGAAGCATCCTGCTTATTTGTAAATTCTTCATTATTGGCGTGTGTGGAGTCTGCCAATGCGCACTTGGCTGGCGTAATATTATGTAGCTTTACGTATCTCATTCTATAAGTTCAACTCTTTCTTAAACGGTTTGTGACGACTTTAAATAATTTATCAACTCCACAGCGTCATCTGTTTCTACTTCATATTTCTTCAGTTTCGGACACGACGTCATAATCGTTTTCTTGTGTTTCATGATTTAATCTGAATATTGTTTGCTACTATTTTTCAGCATTTTTAGCACCCAATGAAATGTAGTCACCTTCACAGTGGATCCCTTATTCCAGTTTTATAGTATTAGAAAAGTTACCAATATATCGTTGGCCCGCTATTTGATCCCTAAGAATCTTTGGTCGTAATCGAAATCCTTACTTCTTATAATATCTTTGTTGCAGGTAGCCCCCAACTTAATTGAATTTGTGAAGTCACCGGTGAATATAATAGACTTCATAGCGACCCTGAGTTTCTACATGGATGTGGTCGTGGAACTGACAGTGGTCCGGAGAAACTTGGATAAGGCCGATATCCTCGAGTTTATCTCCATCATCAAAATCCTCAGGCTGTTCAAGTTGACGAGGCACAGCCCAGGGCTGAAGATTCTGGTGCACACCTTCAAGGCGTCAGCGAAGGAGCTCACCTTGTTGGTGTTTTTTCTGGTGCTAGGAATTGTGATATTTGCCAGTCTTGTGTATTATGCGGAGAAATCTCAGGTGAGAAAATTAATAATTAATTATGAACTTAATTACAATACACATACGTTTAACGTAGCGTTAGGTTGAAAAATAAAATTTTGAAGATAACTTAGGGGCCATCAATAAATTAAGTCACACTAATTTAGTGACTTTTTGACCCCATCCTTGTCACAGCTGGTCACATTTTTGGATACCTCCCTGAGTGTCGTCGCATATTATGAAATTTTACACCTAGAAATTATTCAATTAAAACAGCAGTTCCGAAATAAGTTTTATTTCCATTTTTTTTCTTAATATCTACCTATACATACTAATTATTCTATTTTGAAAAGTGACGTCACGAAATTTAGGACCCCTTCCATCCCTTGTCACAAAATTCCACACTACATCGACAAACGTGTGGCGTAATTTATGGATGGCCCGTTAATAGATGGTGCTGTTCGAAATTTTATTCACGCTAACAGTTACACGCTGTAGTTTCTGTAATCCAAGAGTTCTAACTCCAAGACACTTATTTTTGAATATATGAAATTGAATACATTTTTTTATATCTAGTATTGCTCACTATGTAATTTTATTACATTACTGTGAGAACAAGAACGTAGACAAGAGTGTCTTATGACCCTATTTTTGGCCATAGACTTGTTAATACTTACGTGCCAAGAACTTCGTTACATTTTTTCCGGACCAGCCCTTCGCAACGCACCATTAGAAAACTCATTCCATAATCACATCAAACATTTGAGTAAAAAAGTAATAATATCACAGTTGCGTTGATTTCCATAAAATAACATCTATCAGTACAAAACTATAATGGAGAAATAACCTCTTTCACAATTAACAAAAACACGTATTATAATGATTGTCTTTACGCTACCTACGCAAGAAAGGGATCCATTGTAGAGTCTAAGTAAATATCTCTAAGGGCACAAAGAAGGTATTAACTACGTCACTCTAGTAGAAAAGTTGACGTGTACAAATCCTACTAATAGACAAAGGTTCATAAGATGAATATAATTATGTAGCATTAAAACGGCACCTAGGTATTAACATTACGCAAAATAAGAACTTGCTGCCATTTGCGTGTCAAAGTGCTGACGAAAAAAACGTAGTACAGCGATAGTATAATTCTTGACAAAAAATAACCGACTTCAAATTAGGGATAAGACTCATCAGATCTCGCTCAGACTTAAGTGGGACCACGTGACAAACACCAGCTTTTGATTAAAAAAAAAAATTATCAAAATCGGCTCACCCAGTCGAAAGTTCTGAGGTAACAAACATAAAAAATACAGTCGAATTGAATATCTCCTCTTTTTTGAATTCGGTTAAAAAAAGAGACGTTGAATCCACTCACTTTCAATGTTGAATAATATCAAAAATAATGTAAATGACAGTGACCGCTCATTTACACGCGCGTGTCGCGGACCGTCTCGTGGCGCGTCCGTAAGCCACGCCCCCTACGCGCGTGTGAACACCGCGCGAGCGCTCGCGCGAGCCCCTTTGGCGCGCGCCTACAAAACCGCTCCCGACGCGAGCCCTGCGAGCGCGAGACGCGCCGCGGTCTGGTCCACGAGCGCCCTGTTCACACGCGCGCGTATGCGCGCGTCTCGCGGATTGTCTCGTGGCTCGCGCGCGCGTCTAAATGGGGTATGACAGTTCGACCATACTGCTTCGAATTTAAGACTGGTACAGCAGTGACTCTAATGGACGGCATTCTCGTGCTATTTCATATTTAACTTTATATTCAAATAGATGAAAATATTAAAAAAAGAACAGCTGTCATGGGACGGCTGGCAGATGTGAAACATCGAAATGCGTCGCCACGATCACCAAGTCTAAAATCAGGTTTACCTACCCCTCGCGTAAAGATGTTTCATATCAAAAACACTGTTACTTGCGTATTTTTTGGGTTACCCTTTAATTAGCGGCCGACACAACCACCCACATGGAGATGTTTTTCTGTTGCTTATTTTGTTTTAAAGACATTTATTTCAACTCAACATCAGTTTCTTTTATTTGTTTTCCATTAATAAATGCTTACACACTCATACCCCCGCAGTGGTGTGTCCTGTGTCGCGGGTGGCATAGACGACACATATAACACATCATAATAACACCCATGACCCGAGTACAAATATTTATCTGTCACATTAATATCTGCCCCGGCCGGAAATCGAACCCTGAACCCCTCGCTTCGCAGGCAGGGTCGCTACCAGCTAAGGATCGCTATATTAATTTTATTGTGGTAGGGAATAGTTATTTAACAGTTGTAGAGATAGTTAATAGTATCAGGCGTTACTTTGCGGAAATCCATTGTTATTAAGTTAGTTTTAGTCTACTTTGCAACAATCCGCGGATAACATGTATGATGGTATATACTTTAAAACTTGCGTGGAGTTGTAGAAATAAGATACTGTAGCTCGAGCACGAATATTTGCGAGAAAGTATTCGTATGGTTAACGTAAGCAATTTGTCAAATTTGTATGGCATTTTAGTACCATTTACGTACGATAGGGGCGCTTTTGAAAAAATGCCATACAAATTGCTTACGTTAACCATACGAATACTTTCTCGCAAATATTCGTGCTCGAGCTACTGATCATTCACCACAGGAAAATGTACTGTGGATATCACCTTTATGTTTTTTCACTCTTTAGTGAAAAATTACTAAAGATATATAACTTTTTATATATCAAACATTAATCCAGTAGTAATTGTCGAATCCCAGTGTAAATTATTGTACACCAATAGAATTGATAGAGTAAAAAAGTTATTCACTGTAGTCATATCTTTAGTGTGAATGAGCCAATGACGATTAACAACATTATAATCCAGCAAAATTATAATATATTCATACAATCTTGAGCTAAATTTTCTAAACATTTTATTTTGATTTTAATAGACTTACATGTTTTTGTTTACTCATCAGTCAGCATTAATTTCTTCATCAACCCTGGAGTAACAACTTACCTTGTTTAAGGCTGAGATTCTTCTTCTTTAGGCTAATCAATAATAACACTCATACCCCCACAGCAGGTTTCAAAGAAGTTTCAAAGTTGGTACTTTAAAGTTTCAATTTTGGTAATACAGAAATTGCCACAATTCAGTAAATTTTACGTTTCTGTTATATTAAATTCTCGTGGACGCAAAAGCCATTAAATAATTATTAAACAGTTAGCGAACGTCTGCAAACCCATTAAAATAAGCTTGTTAAATATTTTGTAAGAAATACTGATTGTACTCTAAATTATTTAGCAATTTCATTTTGTTCATTGTTAAGTGACAATCTTCTTGGAATTCTGTTACAAAATATTTAGGTAATTTGTAAATAGTTCGCATAATATCTAAACTAATTTAATTTATTTTTAGCTCATCGATAAATGAATATTTACTGCTTCAATAACAAAGGCCAACGTAGTAATAGAAATCTAGAATTATTTTAAAGCAAACGATTAACCGCCCTCGTTTTGCTTCGGTTTTATTTATTTACACCTTGGCTTACATTATTGCAGTTTTAAGGATCCCTAATTTTTTTGAAAATATAATATAACCTATGACACTCGGAGATAGTGTAGCTTCCTAACAATGAAAGAATTTTTCAAATCGGTTCAGTAGTCAAACAATCAAATCTTTCCTCTTTATAATATTAGTATACTCGTAGATAACCGACCAACAAGCAGATCAGGAAACTCCTGAGTGTTGCTATCACCCATGGACGTCAGTAACAGCAAAAGCATCATCAATGCATTGCCGACTAAGAAAGACAGAAAAAAGACAAAATTGACGACCCGTGTGGCGCAATGGTTACCATGCGGACCGCCCAAGGGTCCTGGGTTCTATTTCCAGCTAGGTGGAAAGTTGAATGATGAGTTTGAATTTCTGTTCTAGGTCGGGGTGTACGATACGATACAGGGAATCTTAGTGTGAGGCTATGAGTGTATAGCGTTATTTATTTATTTAATTGGTAACTTTGAAAGTAGTGAGCCAGTTAGATTCTTAATGCTAAGTATTTGTCTTCAGAAGAGATAGTTGGAATCTTTTTATTTACTTACTATTGGGTACTATAATATTGATAGTAGTAGCTTCCAAGGAAGCGCCCATTATTTCTCTGTGTTTCCGTCTAATTAAGTGAATGCCGTCAAAGCGAGAATAAATTGCTTTTGATTTTACCACCTCAGGCAACATCTCAAATGTAAACACCAACTTATAATTTATAATACAACTATTCTTCAATAAGGCAAGCATTCTAAAAATGCGCAGAAGTTTTGGTGAAATAAGGAAGCTTACATGCATATTCTGCAAACATTAAACTCCCATCTTTCGTCGGTTGTGTGTAAATATATCTTTTCCAGATAAAACTGTCCGGCTTATATAATTATGATGTAGTAGAATTCATAAAAATAAACTCTGTGTAATACAAAAAATGAAGTTATTCTTTGGGACCACTCAAAGTAAATGTAATTTTGGATTTACTCATGTTAATCGGTATTGCGAGCATAGTACATGAAGATGGATACGACGAACTAACACGATTATGTTTTGTTGTTTTATGTTTCAACTAGCTGATGCCCGCAGTTTACCCCACAAATATCGAATTTCAAAGAGAAATTTTACCCCCTTTTAGGTGATGTATTAAAAAAACCGGAATAATTACATATACCAAAATTCAGTTCAATATCAGGTATGAGCTAAACGGAAGTTTATCCAAAGTAAATTCATAATCAGATCAAATTTACTTTTTTAATGATACACTAACATCATACAAACTTTTACACGTCTTTTCACATTATTTCTCAGCACTCTCGAAAACTATAAGAAACCTCTGCATAAAGTATATGTATCTGGGACTACTGGTCATGTTGTGCGGTGGCTGTTTATAACAGTTTTTTTTTTATTTACCGTAAAACACATTTTGTAGCAGTTAACGTGTGTAGCAAATTTTCGATAAGTTACCTATATGTTTATTAAGCTTGCTAATATACATAAATCTACAGACATATACATTTACATTTCTGTGCATAAATCCAAACAAAACATTTGGTATTTGCACCGATTAAAATCTTCCAAGCAAACTAAGCTGAAAAATCAAAAAGCTTTAGTAAATAGTAAGCTTTAGTAAACGGTATTTACAAAACCATTCTGTGTATTTTCATCGTACGCCATTTCCCAAATGAGTATTCAAAGCTATGTTGTAGAGGCTGATGAACAGAGCAAAATGGCTGGCAATTAAATTCGACGCTTCGTTGCTTTTGTATCGTGTTATTTATGAAACGTAATTTTTCGCAGGATTTCGTAGATCTTAATATATATAAATTACGTGTCACGCACGTTGTTCGTCCGCGATGGACTACTAAACTACTTAACCAATTTTAATCAAATTTGCACACCGTGTGCAGTTTGATCCAACTTGAAAGATAGGGTAGCCTAAATGTTCCTTAAGGCACACGGAAGATTTTAATAAAAAACACTTTTGACAGAACGAATTCTGTCTGGGCAGCTAGTATACATATTAAGCATAAGGGGGTATCCTATAGTATTGGTTATTCAATAATATTCCTTTTACTTTACAGTTACACCATGATATTTTTTCAGTTCTCCTAACGTGCACATCGATATTTCAATGGAATTCAATACTACATGATCAATCATCATCTGTTCTCCAATAATGCCAATTCCTTAATCTAAACCTTCACGATATTTCTTATATGCTAGCCTCTGCATCGGACAAGCGTTGTACAATAAAGGTCCGTCCCTGGACCTTCTCTGGAGATTCATGGCCTCACCGACATATACAAATAAATTAATGCGGAGCATAATAAATAATTTAGAAAAAATATCGTAGTGGGTAGAAATTTTTGGTAATGTTGTCTTTGATCTTATACAATAACTAGCTTCTACCCGCGACTTCGTCTGCGTGGACTTGAGCATAATGTCACTATGAACAACTTAAACTATTTCTAAAAATGGTGCTATCATTTCCATCAATTCAGGAGTTACCTGTGGTCATATATATTTGTTTTCTAATCTAACATTCAAGGTGAATGGTCAATGATGGACTGGTTTCACAATGTCGACTTTATCAACAGCAAATATCTTTAAAAACGGTTACATTATTTCCGTCACTTCAGGATTTACCTACATAATTGTTCTTCAAGATGGTGTATCAGACCCAATTACCTGATCATCTTGACTATTAAATTTACCTTTTTTTATACCCTGGACCGAATAATAAAAGAAAAACATATGAAACATACGAAACATATCCTACAAACAATACTTTAAAGTCAAATCAGATTCATAAAACTTAAACCAAATCTCCAATCCAAAATGTCTTCCGCATTTTCACACATTCTCGTAGTAAACCAACATTACGAATGAAGTCAGTCTTCTTATTCATTGAACAGTATTTGTATTTAAAAAGTTTGAACCAGCTCTATTTACATCGGTACAAACTGTAGAGCACCTAAAATCATTGACCAAAATTAATAAAAAAAAAAAATATAAAGAAGATTAAATTTTCATTCCCTCAAGTTTAGAGACAACGTTATTTATTTTATCTAGTAGAAATAACAATTAAGATATTATACTGAGGTAAATAAAGACAACTGAAAAAAAAACAGTTTTACTTCGACTACACCTCCCCAAAATTAGACCAGGACATTGTAGGAGTTAGAGCCAAACCTAACCTAATTGAATTCTTCTACCATTTGAATTACGTAGTGTTTTCTTGGCGCTACTTATTCCTTCTTTTCGATTTACTGTGTGTTTTTATCTGACCACGTAATACCTAATGTCTGTAAGACGGTCCCCATACTGCTCGCCAGATCACGCAAACTGCCGCCGCCGCTCTGTCTCCATGATCGGATCGGGTGGTAAGTACCTGAGGTGTACCATGTCAGGTTTCTCGGTCAATGTTTGATCGCGCCGACCATGGGCTACATGAGTCGCTCAGGGACGTCTCGCCCCTCCACACTTGACTGCTTGAGAACTAAACGCTAATACGGGAAGAGTCAAAAGAGCCCCCCGACTATCTGGGGAGTTTTGCAACCGCGGCACCAGCTAGATTTACGGTAAAGAAAGGATCCCCTACCCGACAGCAAGGCCCCCTCTCAACCGGGAGACTCTAGTTCTCCTGAGTTTATTCCTGAATGACTTTTGGATTTTTAAGTGTAACTTTCAACTACGCAAGGCCGAGCGTCTCGTTCAAGAACCTGACCCAAATGCCAGACGTATATATACGTATTATACCTATGAAACTTTTCAGAAGAAACTCATTGTTTAAACTGCTTCGCCGTTTGTGGATTAAACAGCGTACCTGCATTACCATAAGATTAGTTTATTTTTACTTCTATTTATATAGCTCGATACATCTTAATTCTAAGCTCTGCTAGATCATAAACAACTCTCTCTAAACTTGATAGAATGGAAATTTTATCATCTTCATAATTTATTATTTTTTCATTTTTGTTTTATTTTTTGGATGACAACGCATGAGTGACGCCTTGAGTCTGATCACGGACGATGCTTTTACTCATCCATGGAGGACGATGACAATTTAGAATCAGGTGGCTCATCTGCTTTTACGTGGCTATTAACAAATTAAAAAGTATTTTAATTATTTGTATTGCACTTACGTCCAGTCATAATTTTATTAGCCTATGCGGGACCCGGCCGGCTTGGTACGCACTGAGCAGTAGGTGACAACAGTACATGATTATATGTCGACCCTGTAGCTTAGTTCATAGCGGATCCTGCCTGCGAACCGAGGGGTCCCAGGTTCGATTCCCGGCCGGGGCAGATATTTATGTGACAGATAAATATTTGTACTCTGTTATTGTGTTGTGTCATATGTGTAGTCCATGCCACCCGCGACACAGGTAAAAACCTTCTGCGGGGATATGAGTGTGTAAACGTTTTATTTTTATTCGCAAATATTTTAATTTTTTACTCATTGTGATTATTAAATAAGTAGAGGATTTGTATTTTTATTATTATCTACTTTCAATGTGCCTATTCCTACATTACAAAAAGGAAATCTAAATACTTTGTCAAAATTTAAGATTTTGTTTATCTACAAAAAAAACATTATTTGATAATTTTCCTAAATTGTGTCATCTTATTATCACTAACTCTGACCCACACCATCACACAACGAATTAAATATAGGAATCTGATAGCACAATCTAACATTGCTACGTGAGTAGGTTAACTAATTTACTTAAAACCCCAATGTTTTAAATATTATAAATATTTATAGGTAAAGTACACATTAATTTCAATAAAAGATTTATTGACTCGTTCTCAGACCTACTTACATTTTTTAATTAAGGCTTTTAGTTACCTAAACTGACATCTGTTGTTGATTAGCAGAACTAATTCACTGCAAAATCATAAATTAAAAAAAAATATGTACATACTGATTTTTTTTAAGAAATAACGAATATTTCCGATATTAAACAGTCTTTTCTATCCCTCTATTGGGTACTTTCACAATTTCTTGCTGTTATGTGGCGTATAAAAAAGTCCTATTTATTGATATCTCAGCTTTTAAACGACGTATCACAATAAAACATACACCAGATTTTAAGTTAGACCACCAGCAATATAATTATGAAAACCGCATTCGATTTCATCCAGTAGTTTTGGCGTGATGCGGTGTCAAACATACAGACAGACAAGATTTTTAAAAATGACAGATTTGCAATCTATTGCTCGTATTGAGTCCCCTGATATCAAATTTTCTTAAATATCTTCAATGTACAGACATTATCGAGTTACTGTTTTATAATATATATAGATTAAGAATAATAATGACTTTACTGAAATTAGGATGTCAGAGAGTCAGTAAATTAGGTGATAATAATAGATGAGACCTGATGTTATAGATCAAGGCACCAAGATCTTCCCTCGCAATCTGGCTAGTATCAATATAGGTAATGTGTCAATCTACAAAAGAAAAAGAAATATGTATGCTTAGAGAAACATAGAGGTGAATAAATAAAGCCCCACGGGATTGGCGCATTATCATTTCATAGAAATGGAAATGGAAGAAATAGAATTTGATCCTATGTTTGATGTCATTGAAGTCACACGAATTCTTACAATAGAATTAAGTGTGCAGTAATCTCAGCTCACTGCAACAACTACTGAGCATTTAGTCTGATATGGCTTCAATTGGCTTCAACCAGTGGCTTCCTGCTAGGCACGAATATCTTCTTGAGGTCTAAAGCGTTTCGCCTACATTGATTTAGTGAGAAATAACGAAGCAGTTAGTAGCTAACCCAATTGTCGAACATCACTTACTAGGAAGTTGATTGACATTACTAGTAATCGCTATGGGAAGCGACGGCATAAGCCCGAAGCATCGAAGCACTAATGTTATCTAACAATAGCTAATCACAACAATTGTTGAAAAGAAGTGGTCAGCCACCTCGCCCTCACCTGCTTAACTTTGCCAATGATAACATTTCAGATGAAGCAATCAGGACAAGAGCAATGCAAGTTAATAACCAATTGGTTTATTGTTACTACAAGATTATGTAGGTACACAAACACACACAATACGCATTCTCTATTGCCACTGCTACTACCAATATTATTGCCAGTAGTAATACTGCTAATTACAATACTACAGTCTTAATCAAAGCAAGTGACAGGAAAACGGGCACTTGGAATGTTATGTGGCTTTAATCTTATGTAATTATATTGTAATGTGTCATAGCCCGGCGGCTTGCGTTGATCCTAGGGGTAGGATTGTAGGGCCCCTCGGAGGGATTATATTGGTAATATTGATTTTAATTGCTAACTAATACCATGATTACTATTATTATTTCTCCATGGGGTTCACCTGGATAGCTAACACCCTTGAGCGTGAGTTAGCCGCCAAACGACTCGTCGTGTTCCGGCTGGGGGCTTGAGAGCCAGTTCTTTCTTTCTTTTTCTTCTATTTTTCTTGGCCGACAACGCATCAGTGATGCCTTTGGTGTTGCTGATGTTCATGGGCAACGACAGCCACTTACCATCAGGTGGATCGTCAGCTGGTTTGCCGGCTATTTTCATTAAAAGAAAGCCACACTTCACATTGTAGTATTATGAAGATGAACTTCACAGAGCATAAGAAACGTATCTCTAAAAGAAACTAATATTATGTAACTCAATACAGCACAATATTTCAGAATAAAAATTCACACGATATTGTAATATTGTCGTGAGGGCAACGGAAACAGGATGACATGAATGTAACGTATGTCGGAGCAAGAGGGTTTCTGGACCTTTTGGCTTATTCACTTTTTATAGTAAATGGAATTATTTTTGGAAGAAAAATATGGGCCTTAGGGTTCGTTTAGCTTTTTCACTGGCTTTTGCAGCGGTAACCAGCATTTTTTTTAGTTTTGGCAGGTTTTGGTATTGTTATCGTCGGAGCCAATAATTTTTGTCATAATATGTCTTCACTAAGTCTTCAGTATAATTTTTTTATAAAATAAAGTTGAAAAATAAAGGGACTCGAGTAAAAAAAGCTAGGAGAATCGATTATAATGTTTTTCCAGTTTGAATGTCTTGCTTACATACACGGACCTAAAAAAAGACGGACGTAATCCGAAGAACAAATTCAGTGAAGCACCCATAGTAATACCAACTCTCTATTCGTACAAGTACACACACCCACACATTGACAGTTCACTGCTTCAATCGCGAATTAAAAATTACGCACACATGGTAAACGGGCGGCCATTGCTATGTTTCACTCTCGATTAGACGAGGTTACGTCCGTCTTTTTTTCAGATCCGTGCTTACATATTGACAGTTCTCCGTTATGTCTTCAAAGGTGACAAGGCTGACACTGCGCCCTTGGCCAACGTATGGTTGTAAAGGTCGATGCATACGTAACGTATTTTTACTCGGACGGGACGTGAAGTTCTAGAAACATAGAAAATGTAAACGATAGCGCATACGCCACGGAGGCACCGGCGGGACGGAAACGGGGCACGCACGTATATTTATGCCCCGTCCCCGTCCCGTCCACGTTACGTATGCAGCGACCTTTACACTTCATTTTGTAATGATGATACAGAAGACATAATAGTATGGTGATGAATAAAATTAAATGTCGCAAAGCTTCGTGATAGATGTTCTATATAAACAGCTCTGTCCGTAAAAGTTCTTTTATATTCCATGACCAAGAAATCTGTTCTATTAACAAGGTCCTGAGGGCTTGCCGCTTGCCGCTACTGAATAAACTTTTAACAAGAACTAATTTTGTGGTAAAAATTGTTGTAGCGTCGCTTAATTCTTCACAAAGACATTTCAGAAAAACTTGGCACGTAAATTATTTCATACATTGTATAATATCTAGTATATGCAAAAAAGCTAAATTGTACTTTATTTTTTTTGAGTTGAATCATCAAAATCGGTCAACACGTTTGGTCTCTACAATGCCACATAGGAACATACATACATACACTGATAAACAAACACATTACCCTCCCTTACGTCGCGCAGTCGGGTAGAAACAGGAATGCCTGATAAAAATTAATAACAATCATTTCAGGAGTAGGTACTATAGACATCTCTAGGTTTCTTAAAACAAAGCGAAGGTTGATTACAGTACCTATTATATTTTAACTTAAATAGGATTTGAATCAGCAGGTGATTTCATTCGCTAAAATTAAAATATATAATTAAATCAATTCTGAATATAATTTATTACCGAATCAGTTGATACGAGCAATTTATTAAGAATTTTATTGTATTGTATTAGTTACTTGAAATGATTCAGATTCAATATCAGCCTCGATTCGTATTTAATGATATTATTAATCGCAATATGAGCTCCCATAATACAAATTATACCTATTGGTGGAGTGAAGACGTAAGGTCTTCTTTGTATAACATCTTTTGTCATCTCAGATTGAATACGACTTGTAAGATGTGAATATTGTAGGATATTGATGTGAATATAATATTCAATGAAGAAATAGGAGGCTTGCTACCAAGATAGATAATAATTAAAGAAATAGCGCAATAAATATATGTATATAGGATAGCTCAAGTTCCGTAACCAAGGTTCGAATCCAATATTAATAATTATTATCTCATACTCATTATACGTAAAACTTTTTTAACCGACTTCAAAAAAGGAGGAGATATTTAATTCAACTGTATTTTTTATGTTTTTCGTATTTTAATCGAAAGCTGGTGCTTTTCATGTGGACTACATGAAAATTAAATTAAAGCGAGATATGACTAGTAGTTTTTGAGTTATCCCTAATTTTGAAGTCTGTTATTTTTTGCCAAGAATTATTGTTTTCTGGTCAAAGAAAACATGGATTAGTTATGTAGATAAGACTAAGATAATATAGATTATATTAGAAGTATAATATATCAATTCGCTTTTAGTTATCGTGGTTGACCACGGCCTACGTTAAATGAAATCATGAAACAACACTTCTAATTAATTCAATACTGTTATGCTCCTATTACTTACAATAAATACTTATTTGATGTGAATAACCATGATACAAAATTTCATAAAAATGTTATTCTGAGCATAAAAGCAACGTGGTGAACAAAGGAATTTTCCTATTTTAGAATAATCTTTTATTCTAGCACTAACGAGAATTTTTATCGGCAATGATGGACTCGTAGCAAACGAGCCATAAAAGCGCGTAAAATAAGATACCTACAAGGTACAATAAAATTATGTTTCCAGCAGGTTACAAACTTTTATTCTAGATCCAGCCTCAGAGTTTAATAGCTGGTTTAATTAGTAGAACATAATTTAAAAGCTATTTTTAGAGACTTTGGCTCCGTAGAAAATTATGTCACATACACGGAAGATCCTGCTGACGTGTTTAACTTAAATTGTTACAGGACAACCCTGACAACCAGTTTAAGTCGATCCCACTGGGATTATGGTGGGCGATAGTCACCATGACAACGGTGGGGTACGGCGACATGGCGCCCAAGACTTACCTCGGCATGTTCGTGGGGGCGCTGTGCGCTCTGGCCGGTGTGCTGACGATAGCACTGCCGGTTCCAGTCATCGTGTCCAACTTCTCTATGTTCTACTCTCATACGCAGGTAAGTCTTGCAGAAAGAATACGCGCCATATTAAGTTACCATCGCCACTTTGAGCAACATCTAAGGAGTTACCAATGTCCTGAAAACTCTCTTGTCAGGTCGTTTGATTGTAGTGAATATTTGTATCTACTATATTTGATTTATAGTGTCAATGATAATACCATTGTGATTTTTAGGACCTCAGAACACAACGTAACGAGTAAGGGAACCGTGCCTGTATACCTTTACTTATACTTACGCCCCAACGCAGAGTCACTAACGGTTACTTAAATCGCTCCTTAGTACATAATTTGTATTCTGATTCTCTACTAAGGAGCGATTTAAGTAACCGTTAATGACTCTGAGTTGCAGCGTTAGTGTCATTGTCTTCATATTCTCAGTTTCCTTTCCCATATCGCTACAAAAATCATAATAACAATATCAGTGTAGTGATTAAAAAATTTTGAAATACACATAGTATACCAAACCTAGCGCTCATAGCCCGGCGGTTTGCGACGATTCTAAGCGATCGGCAAAGTTAAGCAACAGCGGGCGCGGTCGGTAGTTGGTTGAGTTGGATGGGACCACTAGTGGCAAAAAATTCTTGAGCGCTTCCGTGCTTCAGAGGGCACGTAAAGCCGTCGGTCCCAGTTGTTATTGTAAGATAACAGTCGTTAAGCCATGTCGGAGGCCCTCGGGCGACATGAAAACTTCTGACACTTGGGTTGGCCACTAACCCCTCCACCAATCCGCACTGGAGCAGCGTGGTGGAGTATGCTCTAGGCCTCCTCACGAGGAGAGACCTTGCCCAGTAGTGGGCCATTAATAGGTTGAAGCCATACCCAAACCTAAGAACCCTAATCAAGTTATCCTCATACAAATTAAACTCTCCACGTGCCGGAATTCCTCAGCAAATTTGTTACCTCCGCTCGTTAAGGGAACACAAACAAAGGAAAACTCGATTTGTTAAGGAAACGGACGAAAATAAAAACTCGGAACAAACATACCGTAATGACGTCGGAGCATCAGGCTGTATGCAGTTAGCGATGGTATTTTTAGTTTACTGGTCGGTTTTCGTATAGAACCCCATTTTTGTAAATAAATAATGTAGCCTATGTTACTCAGAAAGAAAAGAGCATTCTATAAGTGAAAGAATTTTTGAAATCGGTTCAGTAGTTTTGAGTTTATCCATTACAAATAAATGAAATATCAAAAGTTTCCTCTTTATATTATTGTTATACTTTATTTACTACTTAAACCAAATTCATGTCTAACGCCCCAACTCAGAGTCACTAACGGTTACTTTAATCGCTCCTTAGTTACGAATCACCATACAAATTCTGTACTAAGGAGCGATTTAAGTAACCGTAAAGTGACTCTTGAGTTGGGGCCTTAGTTTTTGATTGACTTCAAAAAAGGGGGAGAGAAAGCTCGATAAACAATAATTAGAGATGCTATGAAAACATAATCTGAATTTTACCAAGAAAAAAATAACCGACTTCAAAATAACTCAAAAACTACTCGTCAGATCTCGCTCAAATTTAAGTGGGACCACATGACAAGCACCAGCTTTCGAATAAAAAAAAAATCATCAAAATCGGTTCAATCAGTCGAATGTTCTGAGGTAACAAACATAAAAAATACAGTCGAATTGAATACCTCCTCCTTTTTTGAAGTCTGTTAAAAATACCAAAATATTTTGTGTAAGCCTTGGCTTGGCGCTGACTTAGGACATTTTAGTAAATAGCTTTATATACGCTATAATTATACTATATACTAGTTTTGGTAAATTAATATGTAGGAAGTTTAGTTTTTCATTAAATTATTTTTCACTTTTTACAGTCATTTTGTTTTTCATTTTGAAGGTGTTTTAATTATTATTAAAAAGTATTAAACTTAAGAGTTCATATAATCATGCATGTTACATTATTGTCATTACGAGAGATAGTAGTCTAGCCTACCCTGTAGCCTAGTTGGTAGCGACCCTGCCTGCGAGGCGAGGGATCCCGGGTTCGATTCCCGGCCGGGGTAGATATTTGTGTGACAGATAAATATTTGTACTCGGGTGCAGGGTATTATTGTGATGTGTTATATGCAAAGACATAATACTACTAGACTAGGCAAGGTATCTGAGCATATGTAAGTAAAACCGTCACGCTGCGAAGAAAGGCAGGAGGTAAACCTATCCTTGTCTTACTTACGAGTTACGCGAGACTCCTTGGTCTCTTTCTCTTTCTAATAGCGTAACGCAAAGAAGGCCCGCTTGTCTAGTCTAGTAGTATTATGTCTATGGTTATATGTGTCGTCCATGCCACCCGCGACACAGGTAAAAACCTACTGCGGGGGTATGAGTGTGAAAGCGTTTATTAAAGCTTTTATTACATTTGCAACTGGATATGATTTCATCGTCTATCATGTATTTATTTGTCAAGAGACTACATTTATTTTATATATGTACGTTACTAACAAACTCGTAGGTCACTTTTTGTTCGCAGTTCGAATAAATCATGAGCTAGTCTCGCAATCAGTCAGACTTGTTTCATATTTTCAGAATGTTTTATCGTCATTGATATAATAAGGAGAAATAAATGTAAACCGTAAAGATCTTGTTCGGGCTGCATACAGCAAAATGTTTGCTACATTCAAAGGTGACATTCGAATCACCTTAAACTGAACTTATGCGGCGCAATGTCAAGATTCGCCAACTATAATGAAGTTGTTTACGTGTTATTGGTATTTTTATAGTGTTTTTACAGCGAATTGTCTGCAAAATGTATTGTTGTCATTATCACCATGGAAAATTTACGAGACTTTGTTTAATGCGAAATTCTTTTATGAATCTCACTATTCTTACTTAAAAAAATTAACTATGCAACGGTGACACTTTTGGTGTATTGTCCATGGGTGAGGTTAACCTCATCAATGTTTAGACATTGCAACGTCTGATCTTTTGCCGGCTATGTACATAAAAAAAGAATTTATTGACATAACTATTAATCGTGAAGTCGAATAATAAAAGGAACCTTTAACTATTACCCAGGGTTGACTGGTGGAGAATTCCATATCAGGCATTAAGCCCTTTGTAATCTTGTTTTTAGGTTTACAATAAAGAGTGAATAAATAAATAAAGGTATTTATTACCTGAAATAATAAATTATAATGTCAAAATAACAAACTGTTAAAGCAACATCAATATTATCCACTGAGTGTGATAACATTTCAATTTGAAGTTTTATTTGTTTTGTTAACCGACTTCAAAAAAAGGAGGAGGTTCTCAATTCGACTGTATTTTTTTTTATGTTTGTTACCTCAGAAGTTCGGACTGGGCGAACCGATTTTGATGATTTTTTTTTAATCGAAAGCTGGTGGCTGTCATGTGGTCCTATATAAATTTTATTGAGATCTGACAATGGCATCCATGAGAAAACCACATAAGTCGTAAATTTGTGTTAAGATGTGCGCGACAAATTGACAAATAACTCAATATCACGCCAACCGATTTCGATGATTTTTAATCGAAAGCAGGTGCTTGGCATGTGGTCCCACATAAATTTGAACGAGATCTGAAAAGTAGTTTTTGAGACTTTGAAGTCGGTTATTTTTTGTTAGTAAAATTTAGATTATTATCGATAGTTCTTTTGTGTATTTTTATGGTGTCGGATCTGTAAGGTCGGAACGGTTCAGTTTCTGTTTATTTTAAACGAGTAACCGCCCTCGCTTTGCTTCGGTTTTCTTATTTTTTTACACCTTGGGTTACATTATTGGAGTTTTATTAAGGAACTCTAATTTTTTTGAAAATATAATATAGCCTGTGTTACTCGGGAATAGTGTAGCTTCCCAACAGTGAAAGAATTTTTCAAATCGGTTAAGTAGTTTCGGAGCCTATTCAATTCAAACAAACAATCAAATCTTTTCTCTTTAAATATTAGTATAGAAGTACTATAGATGAACAGACTGGCTATCTGATGCTACCTGTCAATATTGATGCCTATACATATGAATCTCAAATACGACATTTTACATAATTTGGTTAAACATCAAAACGAATACATGCGGGATGTCACACACTTACCTGTGACGTCATACCTAATAACAAAAAAATAGCATCTCACGGCCACCATTTTTTTTTGCTTATCTGAAAACACTTGGGCTGTCAAGACATATCTAACGATATCGTAATTACGTAAATTAGTCCAGCGGTTAGGAAGATATGAGGTAATAAATAATATTACACACTTACATACATACATATATACGTGATACGCGCGAAAAACAGGACCCTTCCTTAGCAGTCGGGTAAAAATAATCAAAAGGATCAAGAGCAGGATTCTTTTAGGATTAAGAGATTTATTAATTCACGTAATAAACCTTTTTACTTTTACTTTACTTTTACTACCTTTTTAGATATGTCTCTAGCGCGCCGACGATGAAGAGCGTAAGGTGATATCAGACGGGTCATTTTTTGTTCATTTTCTTCTTTCATTCTGCACATTTCACTCCAAGTTACACATCTGAACACAAAATGAAACACTGGTGCCGAATGAATTCATTAGTGAATCGATCCAACAGTGTTGGATATTGGCATCTTTCATCTTTCACTCCACTCCGAATGAACGAGAAATGAACGATCTGAACACTGAGAGAATGTTCATTCGCGTTCGGCTATTTTGTCTCCAGTAAACTTATTCCAAGAGACACGACTTCATTCGATGACATTATTATGAAAATAACAGTGAATGTTCTTGTGGGGTTGTATGGTGAGGAGGTAAAACGCCGGGATGATTTTATATATATTTATTAATTTACTTGGACTCGGACACACTGCACACGTAATGGCTGACGGGATGAGAGAGAGAGAGAGGGAGGAAGGAAAAGACAAAGACAACATATTATGATTTGACACAGACTACATAATTAGACAGATACTCTATGTAACAGTTCTTTTCTATAATATCATTCCATATTAGCCGTATGAACATAGAATAAAAGAAAAATGAAGCATTCACTCGAGTCATGTGAATAATCACTCGAGTGAACCGTCTGACATCACCTTAAGAACAGGCAATTGACCGTTCTGCTCGTAGTCGCTCTGTTTATTTAAGATGATACGCACGCTTTTGTTGTTGTCAGAAGTGCTTGACATTTGACATACAGCGTTAAAATGTCTTCATGTAAAACCAATGTGATTGGTGTAGTGAAACAAAAGATAAACGTGTGTGCGTTGAAGCTCTTTTCGGAACAGATTTTTTGGTTGATTTGTAAGGGCATAACGTATCTATATTTAAATATCATTGATAGATATGAATATAAAATATATAATAAACCTCTCATTTTATTTATAACTAAATATTACTATGGCTATGAGCCAATTTTTGACTAAATATTAATATTATGTCAGACATATATTAATATTATGTCAATATAATATTCATCAGTTAATTTTTCCCACGTCATAAACATAATATCGACAGAGGTACATTCAATTTCAAATTCTTTAGCTGTACCAATGTAAAACCACATTTTTGCTTTTCATTTAAAAATTTCCAAGATGCAATGTAACATGGGTATAACACAATGCTGTGTCAGCATTACCTACTCTATAAAAGACCTCCTAGACAATTCCTGTCATTTGATTGCAACTTCACTAGTACTTAACCTAAAAGCGAGCTATTCGTCTTCGTACAATCATCTTTTACTTCGCTGAAACCTACTTAAGGGGCAATAGGACTTAATATTCAATTTTGTAAAAATGTTCGTTACATTTTGAATTTATACTATAAATCTTATTGTAAAATTGGAGGTTTTTTTTCTGATTTTCGAATGGAGGTAGAAAGAGATTAAAAAATATGAATCAATACTGAGTAGTTGGTACTATTGATCTAGGGTTTGCCGGAAGGGTCCCGGGATCGATTCACAGTATTTATATGGTAGATAAAACACAGACATTTATACCTAGTACCTTAACGAGTGTCCATGTCTTATTTGTATTCGTCTATGGCAGATACAACACAGGGCAACCCATTGCTTTAGAGCCGAGGTTACTTATCTATTAACTGTTGTTACTAAACCAACCTCGAAATAAGAGCTTGAGTATACATAATATAGAAGGAATCCTTTATACTCCAATACAAGGAGTATTAAAAGATCCATCCATCCATCCATCTGGAGGTTCACAGCTGGACATAGGTAGACTCTGACCGGTCCTGAGCCTTCTGTATCGAGTTGATACCCGCTGTGTTCTTTAGGTCATTAGTCCATCCGGTTATATTAATAGAATATATCAAGAGCAAACTCAATAATGAATACAAATAAATTAAAATCAAAACGCAGAATTCAAATGATAACAAATAAAATAATTATGACATTATTTATTAGCATCGTGCAAAAGAGTAAAAATATTGTTTTTAATTTGCACGTTGCGTATATAATTAATCTGCAAAATATTTTCAGAGCTAAAGCAAATAAATCCATAAATCTTTTAGTTAGCGGCGACCTGATTCTTACAAATAAATAGTCTTTTGACATTTTGATTTCTAAATTTAATTTTGGAACATTGATTCATTATTGTAACGTATTGGTTTTTGACATTAAAACATGGTAAGCCGTTTAATATTTTTATTTAACTAAACTGTCACGGCTGTGTTAGCATAATTAAGTAGTTAATGAGTAATAGTCGATAACCTTACATTGCGCGTGGCCTGACACGCACTTGCCCGGTTTTTTTAATCCAATTAAAATATGATAGCAGTTGTATATAAGTGCATAATTATTATGATGGATTTTTATCAACAAACCCGAGACATTAAACTATCACCATATTTGCCAACAAACCAACTTTCTTAACGGAACTTCCGTTAACTATAATAATCATTTTCCTGTTTACGAAAAACTAATTGTTTGTTTTCGCTAAAGTAAATAAAGCAATCAATAAGAAGTTTGCAATGAACGAACGAGACGGGAATCCAATCAGCCGGAATACTTTAGAAAACAACTTTGTGTCCATATATTATGTTTAATCAAATAATAAATCTATGAATAACATAAAAATACCACAGAGAGAAAATAACAACTTACTGAACTTATAAGTTCATTGAGTTTGTTAAAACCTGAGGTTAAAACTTGTTGTTGTCAAATATATTTTTTTAGTTTCTTATATATCATCTTTCAGAGAAATAGAATGACTGAGCAAATTATAGAGAATGATAATGACTTCTTATTTAAAGTTAAACGTCTTTATAGAGAATGATAATGACTTCTTATTTAAAGTTAAACGTCTTTTAGAAATCGAGCCATTTTGTACTTTCAGTAAAGCGTTAGGAACAGTTTTGGGCGAAAAGCGGCAGGGAATTCTCAAGGATATTATTTTAATACCCAAGATGCCCGTCCGTCAAATTTGACGAAATTTCATTAAAGATTTACTCATCAACGCACGCACAAGTCGTCAATAATGCTTCATCAGTCTCCTAGATCAAAGTATAAGATTATTTTAAACGAGAATGAAATTAAATAGACACCAGTCTATTATCATTTCTAATAATAGATCAATCAACGCACGCACAAGTCGTCAATAATGCTTCATCAGTCTCCTAGATCAAAGTATAAGATTATTTTAAACGAGAATGAAATTAAATAGACACCAGTCTATTATCATTTCTAATAATAGATCAAAAAATGTTTTCTCAACTAAATCAGAATACCGATTTTTATATAACCTCTTTCTACATTTTGCTTCAAAGAATTTTATTTTTCTCTAAGTAATTGTCAAATATTGGATATTAACGAAATTAAAAAGCACTTCGTAGAAACTCTACTATAGAAAATTTACAAATTAATAAGTTCATAAAAATATGTTTCGTAAAAGAATCACACGTAACATTTGATCTTCCGGGTCTCCGTTTCTTTAATTTGGACTTTATTACTTCGCCAAAAGGATGAAATTTGAAACACATATTGAGTAGGATCATCAAAATTTTGCGACTGCGGTGTACCATTTTGTTTCAGCCCCGAATTAAATTTGAGATTCAGAATAAAACTCGAGCAACGAACCATTCGACGAAACGTGAATTCTAAATTGGATATAAGCTCCGTATATTTGCATTTAACACACAATTTTTTATAAGTAACTAGCTGACCTGGCGAACTTCGTATCGCCTAACAAACATTTTTTTTTCTAAAATAAAAGTAGCCTAAGTTACTCCTTGTTACATCAGCTATCTGCTAGTGAAAGTCCCGTCAAAATCGGTCCAGCCATTTCAGAGATAAGCCGGAACAAACAGACAGACAAAAATTGTAAAAAATGTTGTTTTGGTATATGTACCGTGTATACATCCAAATGCACTTAGTAAAAAGCGGTTATTTTAATATTACAAACAGACACTCCAATTTTATTTATTTGTATAGATTAGCGCTCAGGCCCACAACTTTGCCTGCGTTTTTTCAGGATAATAAGTACCCTATGTCTTATTCCAGATCATATTATACCTCTATGTTATTTAATGAATATCTGTTCAGTAATGTTGATTAGTATTATATTCGCGCGGTGATAACTTTAAATTTTGACGATTGTCTATGAGTGAGACGGTAAATTTAAATCGCCTGAAATTGTCGAAAAAAACTTAATGACATACATTGAAGTATTATTACTACCGTATAGAACCGACACCGCAAACACGAAGTTTGTCCCAATGAACTGGCGCCAATGGGCTTCAGTTTTTAATGGATTCGTTCGATTTTGAAAGGGGATTCAAACTGGAAAATAGAACCTCCCGGTAGGACATAGTCACATACATTTTGTTCACGATGTCTGTTCTGGTACTTTAGTACATTATACTTCAATGATGACATAGCTGTAGCAATATAAGTGCTTTTTTATGGAAATAGCCAGCAAACGAGCTGACGATCCACCTGATGGTAAGTGACTATCGTCGCCCATGAACATCAGCAACACCAAAGGCATCACTGATGCGTTGCCGGCCAAGAAAGAGAGAAGAAAAAGAAAGAAAGAACTGGCTCTCAAGCCCCCAGCCGGAACACGACGAGTCGTTTGGCGGCTGACTCATGCTCAAGGTAGCTATGCCATGGAGAAATAATAATAGTAATAGTTGTATTAATCAACAATAAAATTAAAATATTTTACCAATATAAACCCTCCGAGGGCCCTACCACCAGCGGACCGGATTTAGTCGCCTCTTACGACACCAATCCGGTGTGGAACGGCGTGGGATTGGGGTTAGTATTCTAAGCCGGGGTGGCTTACGGCTTATGAATCAAACTAAACGTTAAGCTCGGTTTTTACAAGATTCGATAAATAAAAGAAAAGTTATATTCTAAAAGTGGCTGGAAATTTCCAGCACGTTAATAAAACATATGGCCGAAGTCACTAAAATTAGGTTCCACTGGCGATTTGACCTCAATACTATTATAGCTCCGAAGCGCAAAGGTTGGCTGAGTGCTTCATTACATCTCAAAACCCGCGCCTAATATGATTGGGTTCGAGTGGCGAATTTTGGGAAGTTTATTCGTTGAGAAGTTGCCTACATAAGTTTGATAAACTCCGTACTAAGCATATATCAACTACAGATAATGCATCAATCTTTCAATCATTTGATAATAATGGTTATTCTATCATCAAGAAACTCGTGGGAATGAAAAAAATATGTATTAATTAATTTATAATTGCCCGTTCATTCCCGTTTGATTATAATGTGGATGTTTTCACGTCAAAAGTGACTAAGCTTTCACTAAGTTAGTGCACTTTACCATCCATGACTTCATTGTCGCTTACCATCAGGATTCAGGTGGTTTTGTTGTCAATATGAAGTCCAAGACGATCTCTCTGTGCATCGACATCTGGTGAAACCGCTTAATTTTCTCGTTTCAAGGTTCCTGTAAGACTGGTGCCTTATTTATGGACACTTCTGATATATTTATGGCTAAGGCAATTTGAATAGACGATAACAAAATATTTGTCATAAATCCCATATAGTGTATAATTTGATTTATAGGTTTGTTTGTGTTTTTGAGGCAATAGCTAGGATTTGGTACGCAGATAATATTTTGATGTGAATATTTATAAAATTATTATGTTTACACTTACAAAATTTTTATTACAAACATTTGTGTTCTAATCTTATTCTGTCGCGATGTCGTTTTACTGAGTGAGTGATGAATATGATGTCTACTAAAAACAATTTTAATTTTTACTCTTACCTACATGATGAGAGTTATAAAAAGATAGACGTAACAAACCGAAAATCATTCATAATTCCAGCCTCAGTATAATACAGTAGTGACACGACTGGCACAAGACAAGTGTTCGCGTCTGAATGTTTGTACCCGATCAGGACGCAAGCTACTGTGTGTGAACTGTGAACATCTTTAGGAACATCACTCACGGTTACTTTAGGAGCGCGAAAGTAGCACTGCACTCGCCATACGGTCGCGATACGGTGTCCTTACCGTCGCGAAGCCCGTACATAATATAGGCACTGTATTGCGTTTTTACACGAGTCTTATTTGGCACCACTTTTTATTGCAATATTCAAAGATATTTTACCATAGATATGTTATGTCCATACATTTCGAGGTTTAGTTTTCGATCCGCGATGACATGTCATAATTGTCAAAGCATAACATAGAATAGTCAGGCAGGAATAAAAGAAATAGTACCGATTAGGCATAATATTATTATTGTGATTTAACATTTTGAAATTATATTGCAAAAACAAATAACTTAAAGTATGTAATTATATAATAATTAAAAATGGCGCGATTACGATATCTCTGCCGCCTTTATTTTAGTGTGGATTACACAAATTTAGTCCGTAAAAGACACTTTTATAAGAATAAAAAAATCGCGATTTGGGCTTTGCTTAGAACATTCAGTACATTTTACGAGTTATTCGGGATAAACTTTCGAAAAAATTACAAAGTTACATTAGTTGCACTTTTAGGGGGGAGAATTTAACGGTTTTTGATTCACCAACAGGCTTCCGAACGTCAAACAAATGGATACGCGCTGAAAAGCGTGACCTTAGTGCGCGTTTAGGTCACAGTGTGTTTACAACAATGTAAGGTTTATTTTAAAATGATTTAAAAATTGAATTGAAAAAATACATGTGTTAGATTTATTTTTATTTTGAATCCTTTCTCCAACCCTCGTGTAATAAGGAAGTGGCATGAAAATAGTTCTAGTTATCCAGGATTTAACCAACATGCTTTAGAAGATTTAATAAAGATTAAATTGCAGAAAAAGAATATTGTGTACATTTATTACTGATAAAATAACTCTTATAGCGTAGGCATCCAGTTGGCTTCACTGTGAAATTTTTGAACTATGCTTACCCAATAACTTATAAGTAGCTCATCACTTGGATATCAAGGAAAATTTAAAATAATGAAAGATAAAAGGATATTTAACGTTTTTATTTTACAAACAATCTAAAACATTCATTCTAAATTCAATCTAAAACAATCATTATATAAAGATTTCATTTGGTTCAATTTACGAAATATCTTCACTACTTAATTTCACTTCTGCCATATTAGTCTATGACGAATAGCATGTGCCATATTAAATTTTTTATTTTAATCAATTTTAAAAGAAATATTCTATATTATAGTCAAAATTATCTAAGATGCCCATAATGATAGCTGCTATTTATTAATATGAACTAACCTTGTATGGGTGTCTTTGAGCGAAATGGAATATTCTTTTACTTGACATGAATAGTTGAATAGTTACGGACAAAGGATTTTGCCAAAATTTGTTAAATATCCCTACTCATTTTCATTGCGGTTGATTATAAATCATATTATACGTTAAAATCTAGTAAAAATCTCATCACATCATAATTTATGCAAAATTTAATAAAAATATATGACGTCGAAACAATCTTATATGAAGAAGCCTAAATCTAATCTGAGGTAGGGTGATGTGACGGCTTGAAACCGTTTATAAAACCAATCATAATCGATACATTAGTACAATCGAAATTTAAAAATGAAAATTGATTAATTTAATTAAATTGTTAAAAATGATTTGCTTGCATTTTAATTTAAAATTAGGTACCCAATAATACCACGACGAATTGGATGCTAACAAAGGACATTTTCCATCATGTATGGGCACTTCGCCATCCATGGACAGTAACTGCGGATAATAATATGTTATATGTAATTATGTATTTAAGGTTGCGGTAAACATTTTTTTTTTCAACAAAATAATGATTCATGTGTACATGAATGTGTCTTACGAATCAAGCAAGAATTTATTCACTGTAGTTTTTTCCTGACGCTCATAATATAATATTATGTCAAAATATTATTATGAAACTGAGCGGGACTTCCATCATGATCTATCTTTCTTTCTTTTTCTTCTCTTTCTTGGCCGGCAACGCACCAGTGATGCTTTTGGTGTTATTGATGTTCATGGGCGAATGGATAAAAGAATATTTTATCGAAGTCGTAAATAGGTACATATTAAGAATACCTACGCGGTACGAGATAGCTCAATCGAGGTAGTAGGTAGGTAACTAGGTACCTAAATATTACGGTTTTTAGTTTAAAATTTAATTTTCGAATCGATTAGAAGGTCTTATAATTTTGAATCGATTTGTTGTAAAAATTGGTTTCTTTCGTGAACCGATTTTTTTGTACATCTCTAATGTCACTGTGATGGCAAACGACAAATTGGGCTTCTTAGTTCGCGGTGACTATAGTAACGAAATTTATCATACCGTTTTATGTATTTACCTATGGTATGTAACTCTATCATTATTATTCAATTTAGAGAAATGATTTTTGCAAAATCTCAAAACACAACTCGGCATTTTTATGACAACTATAGACAGCCTCACTCAAAGGCAGTTATCAACTGTCTACAATAAAATCGCTACACTTGACTAGATTCGACTGACTTAATTTCAACGGCCTCTCGGCATATCTACCTCACTATACATACAACATCATTGGCAATATTAGTTTAAAAAATAGTAAACTGAAATTCGTTTCAATATTGAATGTTAATGATCCTTCAATTTTTTTCATTGCCTGGCTTATTTCTAAATTACAAATTAAGACAAAGGAATGTGCGTAATTTTGTAATTTTTGATTCGCGATGGTGTCAATGTCATAGCAGTATGGTGTCAATGTGTGGGTGTGGGTATTTGTACGAATACAGAGTTGGTATTACTATGGGTGCTTCACTGAATTTGTTCTTGGGATTACGTCCGTCTTTTTTTTACGTCCGTGGTTATAGTATTATTTATAATAATGTACATTAACGTACGTGAGAATATTTCAGGCGTAAGAAAAATGAATGATACTCGTATGACAGTGATGTTATTTATATAATGCCATGGTAACAAGAAAATAGGGTTTCTTATATACAAATGTAGGGTCGCTACAAATCCCTTATTTGATTTCGTTCGTTTTTGTGGGATCCCTTAAAAAGCTGTTACCGCAGAGCAGGAAAGTAGGAATGTAGCTAAGTTAAATGTGTTCCAAGTTCTTATTTTCGTGCTAATGAAAAGTTCTTAAGCAGTATAACTTCGTTATAAATTTAATTAAAGTAAATGAATTCTCCCCGAGTCTAATATCATTCAATTTGTATTCGGAATTTCTAATTGCAATTAATCTTGCCGAGTTTGGAGAGTCACAATTGCGTACGACAAATTGTAACTTGTCTCCGGACGCCACTCAGCGATAATGGTGACTTCAGCAGACGTTTGGAGTATCACATGTATAATTTACGACATGTAACATATATGTACATGTCGACATATGTTGACGACAGTATTATATAATACTGAGATAAAATTGAAATGTGAAGTCACGGACATAAAAAAAGAACGGACGTAACCTTGACTAATCGAGAGTGAAGCTGACAGCTGACAGCTCGCTTACCATGTGTGCGTAATTTTGTAATTTTTGATTCGCGATGGTGTCAATGTCATATCAAGATGGTGTCAATGTGTGGGTGTGTGTACTTGTACGAATACAGAGTTGGTATTACTATGGGTGCTTCACTGAATTTGTTCTTGGGATTACGTCCGTCTTTTTTTTACGTCCGTGGTGTGGTCTTACTAATATTGTGGGGTTGTATGGATGTTTTTATTTTTTCACGAAGAAATACTGAACGGATTTTTATGAAATTTAGCACATAAGTAGACCACGGAATACCATATCTCAGAAAACGCAGGAAAAGTCGCGAGCAGAGCGTTAGTCTTTGATGCGTAGCCATTCTAATAAACGACGACGTCGCGTCGTATCCCCCCTAGAGGTTTTCTTATAAATAACACGTGAATAAATTTATGGCAAGTTAATGAACAAGGCACTTGTTGACCAACTTTATTTCCAAAGCTAGTATGGCCTGAAATAAAAATTTATTATTATATATATATATATATTATAAAGCTTGGCTGACTATAACAGTGGCTTAGTCCTAAATAAAACGCTATTTATCTCGCGTTCTTATTGAAGTATGTAAACCCTTAGAACAAAGCAAATTATAGAAGCGCGATTAAAAATTATGATGCATAGTTTTCACATTCCTTATTTGATTCAAGATACGTTGCAAGGACTTTGAAAAAGTACCTGAAGATGGATCCCGTGACATTGGATGAATATCTGCGCCCTTTCATTGGTCGAAGTAAAACACCGACATCCTACGAGTGGCTACAAGTCTTAAGAGGACTACAAGAGCTAACTGACCTTCAATGATGCAAGCACACATTGACACAATCGCTAAATCGCAAAATTTATATCAAAGTACCTTATTACGCTATTTTAACTTAGTCTTTTATATTTACAAGAAAGAAAAACAAGAAAGAAAAATATGTAGCTTAAAAAGATATTATAAAACATTGAATTTACAATAATAATAAACAATTCTTGGGGAAATAGTCGGCGAAAAGAGTATTATATTCGGGAATAAGAATATGCGATTTACAAAAAATCTATAGATTGGACTAAGAATATAAAACGATATTACGTTAGTATTTTGCTTGTAGAATTATTTTCCAAAAAATCTGAATGATCGCATGTATTTTAGTATGGTTTTTAATCGTTAAAATATTTTTTTAGATGTATCTTCGTGATTTTTTTCTATCGAGTAAAACTAGTTGTATTATGTTTTCAACACGCTATCTAACAAGCATATATCCTGAAGAATATCATATATTTTTCTGATTTGATTTACGGCCGTGAATAAAATCCTTTTAAGCATTATAAAATTCGCGTTTAGCTCCTGTAGTCCCCTTAAGGGCAACGTCAATCGGAGCTATGATTGGTCGAAATGGTTTATCCAATATCACGTGATCTATCTTCTGGCCCCTCTTCGAAACATGCCCTCCGTATGTATATATATACTTCTTGACTGGGACCAACACACAGAGAATTGAGACAAGCAAGGCGCCATCTAGCGACACCAGCGCACAACTCCATACAAACCAGACTCAAACTTATTTATGGACTGTATGGGCAGGGGCATCTCTATCTGAAGGAGTATGATTTATATTATGACTAATCGTGAAAGGATTATTTTCAATGAAAGATGTATTAAGAACACTGACTTATTTGAATAGTAGTTATCAAGATTGTCTCCTTAACGCGTTCAGACTTTCCACCCGATAGTTTGAAGGTTATTTTAAAAAAAGTTTCCTTTTTTTCTACTAGTCTTCTAGTCGCTTTTTGTCTGGCAACATTTTCTCATTATCCACTTAGCTGTGCCTTGCGCTCTTCGTGCCTTTAGGTTTTTAGCTCCTTTGTTTCTTATTTTTTCTTTTCTTTTTCTTTGTCATTTTATAGTCTTCAAAATGTCTTACACTGCATAATATTAACGTACTCTCTCTTGTTAGAGATGTCTTGTTATATTTTATTTAATTCAGTCTTTTCAAATAAATCAAAGAACTTTTCACATTGAAAAGTTTTAAGGGCATTATTTAAGAATAAGTACTCAGGAAAAGATTTGCAATCTTTGCACATTTTTCAGAATATTGAAGAATAATCGCAGGTATGCTAGTTTCTCTAAGCTTTTCTCGCCTGAGTGACAATGTTTTATAACGCAATCATATAATTAGAGATGCTTGCAGGATTCAAATTCAAGACCTCCCTATAAACCATGTTTAACGTAGGCTACAAGTGCCCTTCTGCTAATAAGTAAAACAACACACGCGCGATGAAGAGATGATGATAAGTAAAAGTTTTCCGTGGAAGAAGTCAGGGGCACTGATTCGTTTATAAAGCGTCAATTTCTGTCCTCAGGAGAAACTTAACCGTATCCAACTTCAGATAGATTGATTAGAGATTATTAGAGATAGATTGGTTCACTCATATTCCAGAACATAATTATATATCTTTTCCACTTAGTTACAAATATATAAGTAACAACCGAAACCCAAGCTAGACATTATTGTCTGTCTATTAATTATGTGACTAGATCAATAGAATTCATAAACCTTTGTTTGTTAGACAAGGCCTTTCCTATTTCAGCTCGTAGAGAATTTTAACACAAGGACACGATTATTTTATTGTATTTTATTATTTTAATGTATTAAGTTTCATGTTTTATTCTATATTATGACCTTTGAACGATATTTTGATTTGACTTTGTTTTTTTTTTATTTTTTGTTTTGTTTTGTTAGATAAAATTCGTTCGTGTATTAATTAGTGTAATTGGTGTTCACCGTTATAATTAAATAAATAAATAACTTAATCGGCATTAACTCGTCGATTACCGGGAACGTGGATTCACGTTCGAACTCAAAAGTACCGCCGCCGCCGCGATTCTCAGGTATTAAGTCGACTTTATTAAGTCTACTCCATTTACGGGTCAGTGCTACCGGATTAGACCAAACTCTATTAACCACCTACACGGACATCTAGATTTAATTAAAGAAGAGTTAATTAAGCTACTTCAGTTTCAGTTGTACCAGTACCAGAAATTCGTACCTTTTTAGGGTTCCGAACAAAAAATCGAAAAACGGAACCCTTATAGGATCACTCTTGTGTCTGGGCGACTGCCATTCACAGCTAATTTTCCCCGAAACTACTGGACCAAGTGAGTTGAAATGAAATATAAGGATCTCAAATATATTTTTGTTATAGTTCTACAATTTTATTTTATTTTATAATTTATACCTACTTTTAAAATTATTCAACAAAGATCGAAACTTGAAGACGAAAATTGACCCCCCCCTTATCTCCGTAACTACTGAGGCTAGAATTTAAGAAAAATACAGAAAAAAGTTCTTTAGTTATGTATTACAGGAAAACCTGTAAGAAGTCTATGGTCTTAAAAAAAAGGCAAAAATACCCTCTCCAAATAAGGACAATGTCCACTTTGTATGGACATTTGGCTATCAGTGAACAGCACATTTCAACATAAATATTATATAGGCTTAATACCTTTACTCAGTTTAAAAACGAAAATAATAATTGTTTTGTAACCAGATGTTTATTATAATGGTTATTTGAATAAATGTTTTGTAGGTATTTTAAAGAAAACGCCCAATTTCCTTGACATTTTTTTTATTAATCTGACTCGTATGTTATTAATATATTGTCCAAGAACGGGGCTGGTGCATTTATATCATCTCTGTACCTTGCCCAGCTCAGAAACCAAAAAAACAATCATTACATGAGCAACCATACAAACCAAGGATCAACCATAGTTATACATACAATAGTGCCAAGGTTAACGTGGGAAGTAGAGTCTAAATCCATTTTCGTAAGCCACAGGTAATAATAATATTAATGATAATATTATTACTAATAATAATATTAATGATGAAAAACACAGACGAAACACGATGCGAAAAACAAAGCGAATGTGACTTGAAAGTTGAACGTAGATTACTATGCACTATGATCCAACGAATAACGACTGACAGTTGAGATTACTATGTCCAACGATTGACAGTTGGGGATGCAAACAATGCATCGATTCGAGCGTGTTTGCAAAACATCGATATATTGTTCACTATCGTGAATTATTATAAAAGCAACGTACATAAAATAATATGTTATTCTAGTAAAAATAATACCTTATTTATAGTTTATTGCTTTTTATACGTGTATCTTACCAAACTTAACTTTTTGTCGTGAGAATTAAAACTTCGAAATAACATCGATATATCGTTTTATTATCGTTATCGGAATAATGTTGCAATTCTACTGACGTGAGTACTCTGTGTATGTGACAACAGGAAGTGTTTATCAGTAGAATGTTATATTAAATATATTATTTTAAAAAAGTAAATTGATACAAAAATAATTCGCGTGTATAAGTTAAAAAACAAAATATATTTTTCCGTGTAATTATTTATTTTTGAGCATCCTGTCCACGAATAGCCGAAAATGGACATTGCCCTTTCTGAGTCTTTAAATTTCAAAAACCCTCCACACCATCGCTATTGTTTAACTCGCGTTTAATCTGAAAAGTGCAGGTTTCACTCTTAACAAAATTGTTTGAAAGTGTTTCGGTTTCAAGTTTATGTTATGAAAGGCTTTATTAATTAACGCTACGTTTTAGTTATGTTTTTAACAGTGTCTTCGAGTAAAGCCAATATAAGAAGCGCAGAAACCACACGGGACCATGATGCATGAAATATTTTTGTTGAGTTCAATGTGTTAAGTTTAAAAAGATTAAATCAATTTTAGATCATCTTGAAATTTTTGACCTGCTACGCTTTTGTTACGTAAGTATGTACCTAAAACATTTTGTTAATATGAATACCGGTGATCACTTTTGCAAATTCACCTGATAGTCTGGAGCACTCGGCAATCGACGTGAAAGACTTTAGCTTCGAGTGACATTTATTTGGGTCTTTCAAATAGTTCCTGCACGAGGGTGGGACAGCATTCCACTACTTCTGTTTGTGTCAATAACACTTGAAAAAGAATTTTTAATCAACCTCACTCTTCTGAGTGAAATAAAACCTGGCCTTTTCAAAGACCAAATTAACCTTGTTTAATCATGGTCGGCTCGAATTAACGTACTTTTTAAGTTAGGTAAATAAATATTTTTAGAATTACTTATTTTTAGATGTTTATGGATTGTATAAATTATATAATAGTTTATAAATTGTATAAATTATAATGGATTGTATAATTATAGCTCATTTGGGAGTAATCCTGCTGACAGATTGAGAAGTCCTAGGTTTTATTTCCGTGCAGGTAGACATTTATTGGCCGACAAATTTTTTCTTCGATTGCGAGTTTACCGTCCTAATAAAACCAATTAATTGTGTAAATAATGATTTTATTATGAAGTTTGAAAATGACGTAGTTATTGAAAGTTTCAAGATTATTTATAATATTAAAAAACATCTATAAAACTGTCCGTCTATCCATTAATCATCTACATCCAAACAATATTATCTTCGGACGTCTTTTCAGCTTAGCCACATTTTCTTCGTGACCTTTGACTCTATTGAAAGCCGTCCATTGTCCTGTTATTGTCCGAGGGTTTCAGAGCTGTGTCCTCAAACTTGGTTATGACATTGCGTTTAAACCATGACTCTGAGCTTATACTTCAACGGAGGCACGTTCCTCTTAGAGAATTTCACTCTAATACTCGTATTTTTCCGCTTTCAAAGAACGTCTTTGTTGTAAATTGTTAGGATAACGTTTTAATTTGTTTTGTTTTATCGTTTGAAATTTATTTTTGTAGTATGTAATTGTCCATCCATCCATCCTGGCAGGAGTAGACAGGTGTAGCGGTAGCCTAAGTATACTTCATATTGTTTGTTTTATCTACCTGATAACAGCTCAGGCCTGAGTATAGGCCTGGGATTGAATCTAGATCCTTTTGGAAGCCGAGTTATATTCTTTACAATAAAAATATAGCGCCTTTCAGATAATTTTATGCAAAGCTTTGGTTTTATAAATGTTTATTAGTTTGCCTCGGTCATTTTAACTTTGTTGCAACAATCTAAATTTTACTAACAAAAAATAACCGACTTTAAAGTTACTTAAAAACTACTTGTTAGATCTCGTTCAAATTTGTGTGGGACCACATGAGAAGCACCAGCTTTCGTTTAAAACAAACAATCATCAAAATCGGTTCACCTAGTCGAAAGCTCTGAGGTAACAAACATAAAAAAAAATTCAGTCCAATTGAGAACCTCCTCCTTTTTTTGAAGTCGGTTAAAAATACCGTTTAATCAGAACAGCAGCAAGAAATTTCACTAAAAACCAGAGAAAGATAAAAACCCGAGATTTAAACGAACGTTTATTTGGCAAGCAATTAGAGAGTTCTTAACCATACTGGTTTATTGATACTGAAGTGAGTTGGGTGAAGACGAGTTGTGTTTAAAAAAAAGTTGTTTTTATTGCACTGTCGTTAGCCGAACAATTCGCTCATATATAAAATATATGTTAGGCAGTATGTGATCAGCGTTAATGGACCTTCACATCAAGGGCGTGAAAGACGCGTTGATGGTAACAAAAAAGCAAGGGCTCGCTAATAGGATAATCGCTTCTAATAGAATTAATTGGTAGCGTAAAAACTGAGATCCGTCGGGTTAACTGCATGTTAATGGAATAAAATTTAGGATATAATAAAATTTAAGATATAATAAAATTAAGGACAGAATTTGCTAATTACTTGACTAAACTACACTCTTAGGTTCTTGTTAGGTTCTATAGCTTTATTTTCACTCATGCTGCTGACATAAATTCACTGTCAATTGATAGCGTTCACATCTGGATATAAGCGAAAATTTAATTAGATTCCATTACATTCATACCTATGTTTAATATTCCACCAAAATTTACAGAAATGTCTTACCTTACCTTATATTTAAAACTCATATTAAAAGCATTGTTATGACGAAAGGATATTAAGAATTAGATGATTATTTTTAAGACAAGACTGCCTGTACATGACTTTTATGAATAAGTATAGATTATAGTATGTGGTAAGTGATATCTGTAACTGTGAGCAGGAAAAAAACAACCCCGATAGTTTCTTGCTGCTTCTTCTCCCGGGCCCTCTCACAGTAGGGCCTTGTTGAAGCATTGGCGTAGCTTGCATGACTTTCAAAAAGTGTTTGTAAACCAAACCAATTTTGAATAAAAACATTTGATTTGATTTATTTTGAATATACCAAATCCCTACGCTTAAATGAGAATACTAGACGTGTTATTAGAATTGAGGTCAAATCTTCATTGCGACGTACTCGTATTTAGACGCAAAAAAAGTTAAATGAGTGCAAATACGATGCTTATAGTGTAATTATCTATACATTTATACAAATAAATAAAATTGGAGTGTCTATTTGTAACATTAAAATAACCGCTTTTTACTAAATACATTTGGATGTATACACGGTACATATGCCAAAACAACATTTTTCACAATTTTTGTCTGTCTGTCTGTCTGTTTGTTCCGGCTAATCTCGGAAATGGCTGGACCGATTTTGACGGGACTTTTACTGGCAGAAAGCTGATGTAACAAGGAGTAACTTAGGCTACTTTTATTTTAGAAAAAAAAGTTTTTAGGCGATACGAAGTTCGCCGGGTCAGCTAGTATATAGTAAAAACAAGTGTTAAACAAGTAAACTAAACACCAACATAGTATTCTATTTCATTTAATCACAATGCCATCAAAAACAAAACTTGCACTCGCATGAAAACACAATGTATCTCACAAGTAATACCTACATATTATATTAAATTTGATTGTTTAGTGCGATTGCCAAGTCAATCAATTTATTTAAAACATAAAAGATTTTTAATATTGATAATATGGTCACTATAAGATGTTGTTACTTGTTAGGTTAGCTAATTACGTAATAACTTAAGACAGAAGGACCCTTATGTAGGAACTGAATAAATTAACCGACTTGGTATTACATGGATCTCACAACTTTTTACGGTAGAAGAACTGAGTTGCGAGACTTGGTTTTTTTTACAAGTTTTGTTTTTGATGGCATCTCATTTCTTTTTGTAGATAGTTCTACTTTTTTTCCTTTTACAAGTTACCTTTGAACATAATTATATCTAGGTACCTATCTACACCTATTATTCCATTATATTATATACAGGTACACTGATTCATTCACTGTAAATGTAACTTTGTTATACAGGTACAGTGATTCTTTAACTGCAAATGTAACTTTGTAATCCTATATATTTATATGGGATAACAAAGTTATTTATGCAGTTGATGTATCTAGAAAACTGGACCGAAATTGCAAAATATTTTAGTTTTTCCTTGATCTATACACTAAACACTAATTGTGTTCCAAATTTGAAGCTTCTATGTCTGCTACAAGTGCCTTAGAGTTTTGATGATCGGTCAGTCAGTCAGTGAGTGACGAAATTAAGAAACTTTGACTAATTATAATTCTTAAACTACTGGTTCAAATTGAATGAAATTTGAAATATACCGTGTTAATACAATGCCTGCTTGGTTACAAAAAATTCAGGCTTCTAGCTTTATCCACAACGAAGTTATAGGGGGTCGAAAATGGCCTGAATTGCTTCGAGAAAAGGATGGTACGGCCGTGCCGCTTTTTTGCTCGACTTGGCGGGGGCACTGCCGTGCCCCCAGATAGACGCAAAAGTATTAAGATCAAAAGACGTCCAGAAATACTGAGAGGCATTCGCCCGACGTTTGATTTAATCCGTAAACAATGTAGGGAGGCCAGCAAACCACAAAGTCAAATCAACACACTTTACTGACACAAAAGCTTGAAGTTTCTCCGTCAAAGGAACGATGGGCAACCGTTTTTTTCGACGGCTGTAGTTTACGCTGGGGTCACTCGAGACTTGATAACGTTGTCTGGTGACCTATAAACTGACTCAATGTTTTTTATGTTGCTTTTTTATGTTTTCTGTGATAGTTCAGAGGATGAGTCAAATCAAATCAAATCAAATCAAATGTTTTTATTCAAAATTGGTTTGGTTTACAAACACTTTTTGAAAGTCATGCAAGTTACGCCAATGCTTCAACAAGGCCCTACTGTGAGAGGGCCCAGCAGAAGAAGCAGCAAGAAACTACCAGGTTTGTTTTTTCCTGCTCACAGTTACAGAGAGCACTTATCATCTACTACAATCTATATTCATAAAACTCATGTCCAAGCAGTCTTGTCATTAAAGTAATCATCTAATTTGTAATATCCTTTCGTCATAAGAATGCTTTTAATATGAGTTTTAAAGGACCATGCCCATATTAGTATGGAGCTTAAAGTCAGCAATGCCATGCAGTGCCCAAATTGTAGCTCTATGTCATATGATAACTTTTTAACAGTAGTTATATGATATCTAGATTTGATGTCATACAAAGCACCGGTTCAAAAGATATCGGACATTAAACATGATAACTTCCTACTGGTTTTTTTTATACATTTTGTCGTTTACAGACAGCATTGCTAAGAGTTTTTCACTAGGAACTTAATTTTCTATTAATTTAATTTAATTTTTAATTTTTTATCCAGTGCTTCATTTGATTTAAAATTAACAACATAATTCTAGTTTTTATTTATTAGAGCAATCTTGTAATATACTTTATCTGGGCATTTCTGGGGCACAGATGGGCATTGTCCTTTAAGGTAAGAGTAGTAAATAGGTCTATGTTCTGTATAGTTACACCTTCAGATTAAAATGTAGTGTTGCTTATTACAACCATGGAACCCAACATGGCGCCTAGCCAGAAACTGACTTTAAATTATAATTATTGTAGACACAGATACCTACTGAGGTTCATGAGAAGTGACTCGGCAATAACTTTTTTGAATCATGCTTAACATTCACTAAATCCCACGGACATAGAAAATTATTACTAAAACCTTAATTAAGGTTTCTGGGTCTGACGGGTAATTAATTATTAGACTGAATATTATAAATTGAATAATTCTAGCTGGCAAGCGTTGATTTGCGATACATTTTAATTTGTATCAGGGATGTTCTAACAACAGTTAAGTACCTAGGTACGGGGTAACGTTTCGAATACATTTTTGATCCTAATTCAATTTGTCACTTAGTTTCTCACAAACACTATTATAACTACTCTCTTAGATAAACGAATTGTATAAATCTAGTGTCCTGCACTATTATAACTTAACTCACAATCTTCTATGTGCGTGCATTATTCTTAATAAACCGGGCATGTACGTGTCAGGCCACGCGCAATGTAGGGTTCCGAAGCAGTAAGTTTATCGACTATTACTAATTAACTACATATTATTATGCTTTCATAGCCTTGATAGTTTTCTTTATAAATTCATCATATAACCCATTTTTGAGAATTTTTGACTTGTCCAACTCCATTTAGCCGGCGTCGAGGAGGGGGGGGGGGGACACTTGACTCTAACCAAAATTATCAGTTTAAAGCCAGATATTTTGCAAACGAACCCTTAAATCCAAAAATGGACCCACATTTTTTAAAAGACATTTTCAACGATACCCCACACTATGGGACACAACGAAAAAAAAATCATTCTTAGTATAGAATAATTGAAAAACATATTCTTAATCAGTAGGATAAGCCTTAATAAATCTGTAAACGCTGCAGTATTTTAACAATTCGTTCTTGAACTGAATGCGAGCCGAAATAATGCAGACAGGACAACTTTTCTCTGCATCTTAACCAAATGTGACCCATATGGTCACTGATGTTAAGATGAAAATCGTAAACAGACCGTATATTTGTCAGTCAGAATGTAATTAAAGCCGAAAACAGACGAATTTAAGACAGCGCTCTGAAAGGATATATGGAGTAATTTTGTGGCGTCGCGTCGGGCCCATGCGGGTAATGGAGCTTTGTCCAAATAATTATTCATTAGAATACTTATAGGCACAGACGTAAAAAAAAGACAGACGTAATCCAAAGAACAAATTCAGTGAAGCACCCATAGGAATACCAACTCTGTATTCGTACAAGCACACACACCCACACATTGACACCATACGGCTACGACATTGACACCATCGCGAATCAAAAATTACAAAATTACGCACACATGGTAAGCGAGCTGTCAGCTGTCAGCTTCACTCTCGATTAGACAAGGTTACGTCTGTTCTTTTTTATGTCCGTGCTTACAGGTAGATGATTTTAAAATGCTTGTTATTAGAGTGCATGTCAATGTAATAGGAAAAGCAATTTATTATATAAAAATTAAGGCCGACGTAGGACGGCTGTTAGATGTGAAACACAAAACTATTTTGTACAAAAAATATACATGAAAAATGGTTTAAAAGGAATTAAAAAATGACATATAAAAACTGAATATTCTTGAAAAAGTTCTTAGTTATTTATAATACCTCAACTTATTAAATAAATAATCTAAGGGCTTGTTTCACAATCATCAAGTAGAGTCCTGAATAAGCTATTCGCCGGTTAAAGTGACGTTAAAGTGTTATTTTACATACACGAAATGTCAACTTAACCAACGAATAGCTTACTTCGGACTTACTTGAAGATTGTGAAACAAGCCCTAAAGGAGGTGGCCAACATCTGTATGGGCGTTTGCCCCACTTGTGAAGTATAATGTACACATTTTATTTTTACCTTACATTAAAGCTTACAATATCTACTTTAATAATTTTATCAATAAAAATCTGTAAAACTCGGTATTCTCCTTTTACGAGCAGTTTTAGCTCTTGTAGGTTGACAGTTTGATAAACATAAGTAGTCGTGGAAAAGTGTTTTAAAGAGAGATTTTTATATTAAATACAAACTATTTATCTTTTGGATAATTCATTTATTTATTTTACTTTAATTATGACGTGCCCACCCCAAATACCAAACTAATGTAATCACATGAAAATGCCATACCTGTGCTGCAGTGATCCATTCTACCAATATGGATTGAAGGTTTCTTGCTAGCGAAGATATTGAGTGACGCGCCATGCGCTCAATATCAACCGCACAATTAATGCACCTCATGACAAAAAATCAAACACAATTATTATTTTGTAGAAATCAAACTCAAAATCTTCTTTTGGCATTTGACAAATGGCAATATAGCATATATTCGTATTTCTGTCAGTCAATTGTCAACCTTCAGTGATAGCAATGGAGGTAGTAGAAGATTAAATGTATACAACACAACTTATTATTATTGTTAATTTATTATAACTACTCACTGCGGAGTTCAGAAGAAAATTAAAATTCTAGTTATGTTATAATAAACGGAAAACATGTCTTGTCTGAGGACTAAAACCTTGTACAAATAAACGTATTTTAACCATTTCCAGGGCGGTGTATACAACACAACTTATTATTATTGTTAATTTATTATAACTACTCACTGCGGAGTTCAGAAGAAAATTAAAATTCTAGTTATATTATAATAAACGGAAAACATGTCTTGTCTGAGGACTAAAACCTTGTACAAATAAACGTATTTTAACCATTTCCGGGGCACATGTTGGCCACCTCCTTTTACTAACAAAAATTTCCGACTTCAAAATAACTCAAATACTACTTGTCAGATCTCGCTCAAATTTATGTGGGACTACATAACAAGCACCGGCTTTCGATTAAAAAAAGAATCATCAAAATCGGTTCACCCAGTCCAAAGTTCTAAGGTAACATAAAAAAATACAGTCGAATTGAGAACCTCCTTTTTTGAAGTCGGTTAAAAAATAATGCTAAAACACAGTTGCATATTTACATAGCAAGTTAAACAAAAGTTTTTAATAACACAGGAGTAAGCTATGAAACGCTCACAATTTAGGCAATTTTGAGCGTTCCATTTTACGAAAAGTCCCTGAAAACCTTCCAGAAACATTAGCATGCATTAATTCCGTTTGGGAGCTACAATACATACATAATAATATCTCTCTACAAATACTGGGGTAATTAAAACCGCTATATGTAGTCTTCACTAGCAAGACTAAAATAAATTGTGGCTAAATAGTGATCTTTAACGCTCCAATTCAGAGTCACTAACGGTTAGTTAAATCGCTCCTTAGTACAGAATTTGTATAGTGAATCTTTCTAAGGAGCAATTTAAGTAACCGTTAGTGACTCTGAGTTGGGGCTTAAGACCTATTGTTGACCTATTTGTTGGGAACTAAACAGTTTAACTGGTTTAGATGCAGCGGGTAACATTTAGTAGGTTCTGTCGTTTAATTTATGTCGTTTAATCGTTTCACTAATAATAAAGTCACTGATGTCATATTAAACAACCCAGTCTCATTTTTTTCGCTACTAGTACAAATCTATAAATATCCTACATTCATAGCTAAAGAACTCAAGAAAACGCCTTGAAGTACTTTTATAGTAACTCTGTCAAACAGAAAAACTTTGTTGTATACTACTGCGAAGCCAATAAGTCTAGAGTATTCAAAAGAATGGACTCATTCTATTTTATTCTAAGTCTTAAAGTTAACATTAAAATAATAAAAAAACTTCAATGAAACGATAAAAAAACCTCAGTTTTTACGTCGCTGGGCGGGTGCGATAGTTTTATTTGTGCGTGTTATGTTTTATTGCTTTTCCCTTTGTTGTCCGTTATAGAGTTTTGTGGCACAATGGAATAAAAAATGTGCAACCTTTATTTGTTTTGACCGAGAAATGTCGTAAAGCGTTTTCCATATTTTTTATTTTCTCTCTCCAAACATCTTGCCACTGCTGTTTAATTGTATGCCTAGGGCACCCTGACTTTTTTACTTCTTTTTTTATTGACTCACAGCAGACTCAAGACACGAGTAGTAGGTATACAACTTTATTATACAAATTTGTGGCATATTTGCTTATTTTAACGTTGGTCTGGGTATTACTTAAAGTTATTTAAAAGTTGATCAAAGAAGTTACACTGTGCTATGAAGATATGATACTTTTTTTCTTCGTTAATAGTACTCACTAGAATGTAATTATATTTTCATTACGTTAGTACCTATTCCTTGATTTAATAAAAATCCGAGATGAGTTTTTTATATAATTTTAACATGATGTTATTTTAAACCTTATCTACAGTAATAAAATTATTTTTTTCATTAACAAGTTTTATTAAACATCTAAGTAAGAACATTTTACTATAATACGAGTACTCACGATATATATTTTGTATCCGATATTTCGACACAGTTGGGAAAGTTGATAGACTTATGTACTAGTGTCAAATGTCAACTGTCATCATGTCAAAAGTTTCAACGCGCCACCGCAATTCATCCGTGACTACGATCCATGCAACTGGGTCGAAATATCGGAATACAAAGTTAATATTGTGAGTACTCTTATTATCCTACAATGTGTTAAGTCCGCAATGAGTTAAGTTTAAAATCTACGTAAGAATGTACTATTATTACTAGCGTATAGAATCGATACCGCAAACCCATTGAAGTATTATTACTAGCATATAGAACCGACACCGCGAACACAATGAATGTCGAAATAAACTGGCGCCGATCGGCTTCAATTTTCAATGGATCGTTCGATTATGAAAGGAGGACGGGGGCTCAATTTTGAAAATAGAACCTCCCGGCGGGACACACATTTTGTTCGAGTTATCTGTTCTATGACATTATACTTCAATGCGCAAACCCGATGTTCAGGCCATGAACTGTTGCTAATTGGCAAAAACAAAATAATGTTTTCAGTGGATTCAATCGATTTAGAAAAGAGAATGGGGGCTCGATTTTGAAAATAGAACCTTCCAGCGCGACTCTTTTGTTTCCGATGTCTGTTCTGGTACTTTAGTACCTTATACTTCAATGGTTAAATAAAAAAAATTGGAGCCTGCATCGTTATTCCGGCTGAAGAGCAGATGTGACGAGTTATCGCACCCATTCATTACGTGTCCTTGCCAGAGCATTTGTTTTCGACAGGTTTTAAAAATGAACGGACCCGGACCCGCTTTTATGCCATTCTATACAGCTTATATAGTGTGGAAATAACTGCACGTGATGTTTATCCGAAACAATAAGTTTTAGAACTATTCTAATTCGTCTGTATGTTGGTCCACACTAATCTCAGAAATAGCTTAACCCACCTATTTTAATGATTGATTTTAAATTTCAAAAACACAAATAAAAAAGTATTAGGTTAATAAAAAAATCCTGACTTAAATATTTTTGATTATGGGTATTGGGTAGGTACCCAATATTCGATTAAAATGAATCATCAAAATCAGTTCAACCAGTCGAAAGTTCTGAGGTAACAAACATTAAAAAAAATACAGTTGATTTGAATACCTCCTCCTTTCTGAAGTCGGTTAATCAATGCAGATAACAGCAGAGTATGCAGCCGACCATGTTAGGTAAACTGAGACCAACCTCAGAACAACAATCCCAGTTGACGTCACACTGCGGATATTTGTGCTGCTGACACTACATACATGTCTCTTCTGTATCTCGGATCCCTCGCTTTACACTCCATTGAAAAACGATGTGTCGAATAACGCTTCCCGCCCACGTCCGATAATCGGTGACCGCTTTTTTGTAGGAGAAAAAATAGAACGTACTGATAGCAATAGTGCAACGCACACGTCCTTCAAAAAGTCGGTCAGAAATAATATGGAAGAAAAAATCGGCCCGATTATCGGTCCTACAAAAAGACTGACGTGGGCGGGAAGCGTAAACGTGAACAGGTATATGTCAATGATAGGGGAATACTCATGTCAGTAATAGGATAAGGCAAGAACAAAGAGAAGAACTCACACACCCAGACTGAGAACAGAAATTCAAACTAATCATCAAATTTCCGCTTCGCTGGGAATCGAGCTAGGTCTCTTGGCATGGTGGTCCAGCATGGTAATAATTACGCCACACGGGTCGTCGAATTATTTTGATTGTTGTTAGTAAAATTAAAGCCCAATGCATACGTAACGGGCTCTTTCCCGTACGGGCCACGTTCCGTACGGGATTCCACTGCGTATGCACTATTGTATACATTTTCTATGAAACGCTGTTTCCAAAACTTCACCGGAAAAAAGCCGTTACGTATGCATCGGGCTTAAGTAATTACTTTAAAGTGCTGGAAAGTTAACCTTTAGAAAAAGGTTACGTGCTCATCTAGTGGATCGTCACCAATAAGTCACTTGTTCGTCGTCGGTTATTAATTATTTATTATATATGTACTTATAATATGTATTATAATCTATATAGTTATGTATGTATGTCGTTTATATTTATGTGTAGGTATATACGAATTTATATTATGTAATTGTATAGTGTTATTATTACTATAATTTATTAAGTATGTTTGTATGTTCTTGTAGTTATTTTTTACAATATTATTTATGTTTTTTCTCACTGTTTTTAATACCGCTTAGCATGTGTTTGTGTTTGGCCTAGTGGTTAGCTGGTAGAAAATGCATTAAGCATTAAGCTTGCCATTTGTACCTTAATCCTGTATTGTGGTCAATAAAGATTAAATAAATAAATTAATTAATTAATAATTAATTTTATAAATTATTAAATTAATTTCTTTATTAGTCAGTCAGAGTCACTAACGGTTATTTTAATCGCTCCTTAGTAAAGAATCACCATACAAATTCTGTACTAAGGAGCGATTTAAGTGACCGTTTGTCACTCTAAGTTGGGGCGTAAATGACTACGTATTCCAACAAACACATAACTAATTCAAACACTTAACCGATTATCGCTCTTGTCTCCATCGACTGACATGATCCAACTCTGAGTGCCCTCCAACTCTCGGAGGCAAGGAGTCAAGGGTACTTAAATAAATGTCTAAGGCAACACTAAAAGCTAAGCTTGCTCAAATATAAACAGGAATAATATTTTTTATTCGGATTTTAACAACTAAATAGGTAAAGAGATGAAGTCACCTGATGATGGTTGGTAATGATAAAGTAATAAACATTAGCTAGATAGGGTTAATGAAACGTGGAGAATACCACGAACAAAGGAAATTGTCTTGGACTTTAGGAAATGCTATACATTGACATAAAATTGACTTGAAATAGTAGTGATTTAGTGTGATATTTTCAAGAATTTCTTCTTCGATACCCAAAGAGCAAAGGTACGCGAAATATAAATTTGCCTGACAGCAAGAATCGCTTATGTTTGGACCGCACCTTTAATCGCCTCAGCAAACAGTCTCACATTGGCAACTAACTCGGCTAGAGCGAGTAAGTTCAACGCTGCTAATTAATGTTTGGCTCTTGTATTACAACATGGAAAACAAGAGCCACTTGTATTTTATTTCGAAATAGTAATCGTCCTTTGCATTGAAAGCTGTGCCTTTTGAGGTATCGATGATAGGGACGCTTGGCCTTCCACCGCCAATTCTGCTCAATTTATACAAAATAAGTTTTTAATTAGTAGAGGTGTATAGTTCACAAGTATATTATTAATACCGACGTGAAATAAATGATTTCAGTTCTGAGTTCGAGTATAGTACTCACACTCGAAAAATGTTTAGGCGAAATTGTTTCAATTTTATAAAATCTATTATAATCTTTGTTTAGAAATCGGTTGAAATAAACGAAACAATGAATCCATCAACAGGTACTTTGACACATAATTAAAGTTGCGAGTACGCTCCAAGAATCTGTAATTACGAGAAAAGCGTGATTGCTAACCTAAATCCAAACTTCTTATAATATAGGAAAATAATATAGAAAATCTACATAATTATATAGTTTTCAGTTAATATTATAGTTTTGTTAAATACTAACACATTTAGAATTAAATAGTATGTACAGCAAACTAGTATACACCATACACCAATTTTTAAATTGCAAGAAATCTCTTGGAAAAAACCAAAATAATTAGCCTTAGGACTTTAGACGCATCCATAATCATTTCATAATATTTTATGTAAGCACGTTAAAAGCCTAGTCGCCAACTAACAGCTGAGACCAGAATTAATTCGGGCAAAAGTTGGCTTCTGTTTCGTTCTGATAATCACCAGCAAAACGTTATCGGAAAACTTCTCAATGCTTCAAACGTGGAACAATCTGTAGCGGGGTTTATATCGTACGACTACGATTCCTAATCGACCATTACGCTACTTTTATTTCTAATATGGCTTGAACCCTAATGACCTATTACTGACTCTCCTCTTGAGGACGTGTAAAGCGAATATACCCCGACACGGCCCTAAAATAAACATTTTGTGTGTTACATAATTGTCTACAATGGCCAGCATTGGAACCTGAGACCCCTTTCTACGCATTTGGGGTAATTGAATAAGCTACAACGTCAAAGTCAATGTCAAGTCAAAATCATTTATTCATTATCATATAGTATATATCATATATTATCATATAGGTATTACAGATACATTTATGGACGTAATTGTTTTTGGAAAAAAATATGAGTCTAAAACTTTTACGATGCGACAGCCAAAAAACGACATGATGAAAGTGCGATGAAAGGCTGTACTAGGCGCACAGCATTTGCTGGAGTTGTTTCGTGGGTGTGAGCGAGAAGTATGTGGTAGGATTGTGTGTGCGAGTGAGAGGTGCTTATAAGTAGGAGGTAAGTATAATATACTTACGGTCGCCTAGTACCTACTCGCTTTAATTAATTGCTACTAGGTGAACAAAGCCGATGAGAAATGTAATACCCCAGATTTGTTTTGGCACACTCGCTTGCATGTTTTTGCTATCCTAGTACTTAATAAGTGTTATAACGACGGCAAAAAGTGTCGTTACAACTTTTCCTCTTAATTTTTTCCGTCTAGCCCCCTTTCGCAACGCGCGATAAGGAACTTCGTTCCAATAATATTAAGGGCTTGTTTCACAATCTTCAAGTAGAGTCCTGAGTAAGCTATTCGCCGGTTAAAGTGACGTTAAAGTGTCATTTTACATACACGAAATGTCAACTTAACCAACGAATAGCTTACTTCGGACTTACTTGAAGATTGTTTAACAAGCCCTAATAGTATTAACTATTAAAATCATTAAGAAGATATTATCTTCTTATGTGCGTACCTATGACATAGATACGTTTTCAATTCAACTAATTTCTATTGTTTTGATATCCTAACAAAACGGCGGGTGCGGATCGTATGTCGTTTGTCGGGTCGTGTATGTGAAGTAGAAACAGCTTCCCATATTAAAGTCATAAGCGACATAAGCCAGCACACATTAAATACTTCAGTATTACGTTTAGCGGTACCGGTGTACTTTACAACGAGCTTTGGAATATTTAGTGGGGAGTTTAGTGCCGTGAGGTACTTTATACGTTTTACACTGAGATACATGCGTATTTTCCTTTCCTTGATTATGCTTAAAATATAATTCTCTAAAAATTCACGAAAGGAACCTACAGCTAAATAAATATATCTGTAGAATATGTACAAAATATATGCTGCATATTATTGTTTGAGAAACTCATTATAACCATAATTATATAAAATACAACGAGTATGTTATGGTAGCTACACATACATACAAACACATACACACATACATAATATTTTCTCTGTTTCTCTTCTCGTCTATCTCTCTTTCGCATGGGAAAGCGTTTTTAGAGAATACATCGAAAAGAAAGCGAATTGGTTTTAATACCTATGTACATAAAAATATTTAAGGGTTATTTTAATACGGTTTAGGGGGGTACTCGGTGAGTACTACGAGTACTCACTGTTAGTTCCTATGTATGGTGCGTCGTAATACAGTTGCATGTATCGTGATTTTAAGCAAAGTTTTTACTAGTAAGGTAAAATTCCTTCCCAAATAATGATGTTCACAGAAGATTTAACTTCATAACTTTTCCTTTAAGTTATAGAGCACAGACAGAGAATTTTGGTTTGGAGAGTATTTAAGTTAAGTCCGGTAACACGTATTAAATAGTTAAGTAGATAACTAAATTTTAACTAAAAGTTACTAAATTGTCTGTTTACACGTATTAATTTACTTAAAATTTAGTTAAAATTTAGTTCTCTACTTAACTACTTAATACGTTTAAACCGAACGTTAGAGCTTAATGTGGCAGGTATGTCAGTTAGCTGAGAAAGTGCAATGTTTATAAAGTGCAATATTTACGTTAGGGTCTTAGTTAAATACTAATACATCATAGTTCAAATACCTATTTCAGTCTGCAGCGATATTCCCAACGCTGTAATTTGCACCCAGTTATTAGTGTGCAATATTTAGAGAGGAGCTTACTAACTTAAGACAGGAAGTTATTTACCGGCATTCCTTGGCAACTATAAATATTAATTACTAACACATAGTTATCATGCTACGCTTTTCATGATAGATAATTCTTTATAATGTCTTCCTTACAATCTTTAGCCATATTGGGGCGGCTTGAAATACTAACCCCAATCCTAGGTATGGGTGACTAAAATAAGCGACTGAATCCGGCCCGCTGGTAGTAGGCCCCTCGAGGGATTATATTGGTAATATTGATTTTAATAATTAATTAATACTATTATTACTATTATTATTTCTCTATTGGGTTCGCCTGGATAGCTACCACCCTTGAGCGTGCGTCAGCCGCCAAACGACTCGTCGTGTTCCGGCTGGGGGCTTGAGAGCCAGTTCTTTCTTTATTTTTCTTCGCTCTTTCTTGACCGGCAACGCATCAGTGATGCCTTTGGTGTTGCTGATGTCCATGGCCGATGATATCCATTTACCATCATGTGGATCGTCAGCTCGTTTTCAGGTTATTTCCATAAAATTAATAATTAAAACCTGTTTAGCATAAAAGAGCTTCAAGCTAACTTTTTTAAATTGGACGCTATCACAATAACTAAGGAGGCGAATGTGACCAATAGAGTAAATTTCTCACTACATGACGAATCGCGTACGTGACGAAACACGTTTGTGACGATGAGCGCGTGAACCACAGACATATATAAAGTATATAGGTCTGTGGCGTGAACCGTTTCATCTCAATTTTCAGCATTAGATCACCACTTTAAAAGGTCCCACTTGACATAACGTTTGCTTTGTAACACGACTCCACTTCAAGTGGATGTGTTTGGTGTTGTTGAAGATGTGTGAAGTATTTAAAAAAAATAAATCTAAAAATTTCCGGCAGAACAACGTTTACCCGGTCAGCTAGTTATTATTATAATATATTTCCTATACGTAGTGAGAATTGTAATATTTTTGCAGTGTCTTTTCATATTTTTAGTATACCTGCAATTAAGAACTATTATTTATTATTGACGAATTTAATTAAGCTACAATATCTCCGGGCGAGAAATGACTATAAAACGGCGGGGAGACGTTGGGTACGAATAGTGTTCCAATTAATCTCGGCTCGTTAATAGCCCGTAAAGGTCACAGTGCCTTGTTTCGCCAAATTTGTGTAAACAATACCCGCTTAGAGGATTAATTGGTGTAACTATTTATGAGAAATTTACAAAATTAATATTTTGGAGTGTTCAAAAAATAAGGGGAATTTTTAAATTTTGCAGATTTGGAGAGTCCGATTAAATAGGTCAAAATTTTCAGCTGTATTCATTGTAGACTTTTTTAATAGCAGCATCATAAAATAATTACTTTTTAACAAAAAATTGAATCACCGAAAAAAAACTGAAAAACAAAAAATAAAATAAGCCATTTAATATTATAATTTAAGATCTTAAATTATCAGTAAATAAATAATTTTGAGTCGTGTCAAACACAGGAAAAAACAAATGGTGAAAAGGTGTGCGCCGCGCTGCTGCTGCCGTGTGCATCGCATGCCGCTGCCCTCATTTTACGCTTTATGTAATTAATTTTGCATGTTTGTTTGGCACCGTCTCAAAATTATTTATTTACTATTAATTTAGGCTCTCAAATTATAATACTAAATGGTTTATTTGATTTTTCGCTTTTCAGTTCTTTTTTTCATTGGTTCACGTTTTTGTTAAAAAGTAATTATCTGAACACACATACTATCCAGTAGGATGGGCTGCGTTCGGGAAATTGCATCATATCGTGTCGTCCAAACACTACCTCAGTGCTGAAGTCGAAGGTATTCGAGCAATGTGTGTTGCCAGTGATGAAATACGGATCCGAGACGTGGTGCTTTACTATTGGCCTAATCCACAAGCTCAGAGTAGCGCAGCGGGCTATGGAGAGGGCTGTGCTTGGTATTTCTCTACGTGATCGCATCAGAAATGAGGTTTTCCGTAGATGAACAAGGGTAACCGACATAGCTCAAAGAATTAGCTGGCTGAAGTGGCAATGGGCTGGCCACAAAGTGCGAAGGACCGATAACCGTTGGGGAAGAAAGGTCCTCGAATGGCGCCCACGTCTCGGAAAAAGGAGCATAGGACGCCCCCCGACCAGGTGGACTGACGACCTGAAGAAGACAGCGGGCATCCGCTGGATTCAGAAAGCTCAGGACCGGTCAGTGGCGCAAGTTAGGGGAGGCCTATGTCCAGCAGTGGACCTCCAAGGGCTGATGGATGGATGGATGGACTATCCAGTAGTGGACAGCTTATTATAAATATATATTATTATATATCTAACTCTAAACGAGCCACTATTTAACATTCAAAAACTTCATGCAACCTTACCTTATGCTATTAAAATTATCAGAACATGTAAAATTGTCGACAAAGTAGAATAATTTTTCAATATTTTCAACACCACTCAATGTGATTACACGAGGAAAAATTCCTGTTTTGCATAGTACATTACACGACCTGATCTCTCGTGATGGATGACGCTCTACTCTGGATCGAGGACGCTTAACTGTTTGAGGGACTTGCTAGATCACTAGCGAGTTTAAATACCACTACCATACATACGAACATACGTCCATCAAACAATACATAACATAAAAAATACTCTTCTTTTGGCGTCATCATAATTGTGTAGTAAACTTGTGATAATTGTTTTGTTTTGTGTGATATTTTTATTCTGCCTGCAATATAAGGATGTATTTCCGCAACGTTTCTGCATCGTTTTTATACACACAAGTTTACAGGGCCTGCAAATTTCAAATCTGTGCCTCCTGTGATAAGTGATACAAGTGAAAAATCGATACTTTACAGGAGGACGAAAACAAGTTGAAAAAAATTCTAGTTCATAAATTAAGTGAGCCAGGTGTAACAAAAGGTACTCACTTCTTTTGTAGATAAAAACATTTACTGTCACCGTACATTTAGTTTTTTGTAGTAAATGTTACAATATTAATGTAACTCATCAAAAACCTGTGAGTTGTACCTTTTTTTTATTTCAAATGTGTGCTAATATTACGTGATAAATAATACAAGTAGAGTTAAATTATGTTGCACCTATAAATTTTATTGTCTTTGTGTAAACTGATGTAGAACTGATTAGGGTACAATTTTATATAGATTCATATAGAATTGTACCCTAATCAGTATTGGTTTATATAGTGATATAACTGTAAATAAATCAATATTCCCAATAAATATATTGAAAAATAAAATGTGAAAATTAATATAATCGCAATTATAGCACGAAGCACAAAAAACTATCTGTAGAGCAATTATTTATAGAGGTTACAACTTAAAATTTATGTTCACGGTTTTTTTACCAAAACCTGTGCAGTTATATCAGTTTGCACAATATTATTTCCAAAACTATAGCAGATAGAAGAACGTGAGTTAGACCAAAAAAATCGTATTTTTTTTAGTATAAATTTCTATGTTAAAATCACAAAAATGGTACAACTCGACTTAGATCACTCATCACAGGAGGCACAGAAATATACACGAAGCATATAAAAAGACCGTATTAAAATACTTTTTGTATATTTAAAGAACTAGGCTCTAGAAATCGGAATAGACTTATTCATTCAAATCATACAGACTCCTTACACAAGTCATAAAACATACAGACATTATTTAAACTTTCACGAATCTGCGAACTAAGTCCGCTTCATACACCAGACGTAAAATGAAAGTAACATTTGTAGAACACACTGGAGGCTCAGACGGAATGTCCGTTTGCTCTTTAATAATTCATAACCTTGTACAGTTGGCAAAAGATTTAGGTCTGCAGGGTATGATTCAAAAATGTTCCCTAGTCTTTAGTAATACATATATTACAGAATATTTGAGTTATATGTATAAAATAAATGTTAAATGCTACATTATTAAAGTATAATTCAACATTAATAATAACTCAAAAATTCTGTATAAATTACTAACACCTATTTTGCTGTCTGTACAATCTGTTTCCTGTCGCCGACCCATGAGTACTAGAGCTATTCAGTATGAGTCAAACCTTTTAAATAATGCTCAGAGCACACGGAAGCGTTTTACAGATCGTATGATGCGTGCCTTTGATGCTTTCGAATCGTGACGTGTTGCTAGGTGCTTGATCCTTGTGTATTGTTATCAACTTTGATTGTAACATTACCTTCTTATATTTTTATGTTCTGGTTATATCATATCTATCATACATACGCATCTATACATACATACGCTAAGCGTTGTAACTATGATTACTATTTTGAATAATATTATTTGATTTACGCGTAGTATTCGATCCGGCCTAGATTTATTTTGCAGGAATTTCTCAGTAGAATAGAAGTCCTAATAATAAAACTAATTGACATTTTAATTATACGAAAAGTTTTCAATATGGGTATAACGCTAACAAAAGGTCAAATGAAGCGTTTATAATGTTTATTTTCTTAGCGTTATGCCTCATAAATATCAAAGAACAAAATCTTAAATGGAGTTTGAATAATTATTCCGTGGGATGCAAAGCAGGCGCATGCCTCGTTAGTTGCTCCAATTAGTGCTTTCTAATTGAGTTCTTCATAAACAACAAAATGGTGAGCTGTTGTTTGAAGTTATTCTCTTTTTGCACAACAATTCTGAGTGAAAACTTGTTTGTCTGAATTGTTGAGAACTCTGAGAAGGCTATATGAAGCATCTATTAAGTTGTTGTACTGTTGAAAGAATGTTTACAACTGTGATGAATGCAACAGGCCTTTTGTGGAAATAGAAGTTATTTTTGTGTCTATTTTTTCTTGGTAACATAAATAAACAACTTTTAATAGAAATACACGCTGTTATATTCCCATTCGCTGTATGATAGAGACGCTGTCACGATCGTTGTTACCGAATTCGAATAATGCTCAGATGAAGGAAATAAAAGGCAGATGGAACATTCGCAAAGAAATGTAACGAATGACGTGAAGTCACTTTTTCGCTATGTGTGCGTGACAACCTTAATGTCAACTAGCAGTGGTACCGTATGGACACGTAATTCTTTGTGTGTGTGAGGATGCCAAATGAAAAGTCACAAACTCCCGCAATTTTGTAAATGTTGTTTGACATATTTCCAACTTAACACATTATGCACAATTATTAGCAAATTATTTATTACTAGTCTAGTGAACGCCCTTGCTTCGCTTCGGTAAGCCCACAATCGATAAAAGTAGGGATGGTATTCTTTAAATTGTCGTGATTTTTTTATTTGTAAACCGATTCAAATAAAACAAACACTAAATGTTAACCCAAACTCATTACAATACGTCAGTGAAAACCGAATCTTTTATTAAGCCGTTCCTGAGATAGGAGGAACAAATACATAGAAAACCAGACAAAAATTTACGTTGCAATAAATTAATGTGATAATCATAATTGATTTTAATTTCACCACTAGTTATCAAAAAGTACACTTATCAAAATATATGTAAATGTTCTTTTAATATAAAATAATACTTAAATATATTTAATTGTCTTAATTAACCTATGGACTTTTTTATGCAGAATAAGTTAGTGTTTGACCACAGAACCACCTGAGATGGTAAGCGGTAATGAAGTCGTGGATGGTAAATCACACTAACTTAGTACAAGCCTATTCACTCTTCACATTATAATCTGACGGGAACACCCACGCGGACAATTAATTCCAGTCCTTTGTGGTACGCATAATAAAAGACGAGGCAAAGTGCATTTTTTTTCTCTTGTAATAGCAGCTGTCGGCAATCTGCAAAATTATAATTGAAATCATTTTAGTGAGTAGGCTAAACTAAAAACAGAAACTAAAATATAATATAATATTTTCTTTCAATCATGCATTTTATCATGGGCAAACGTGACATTTTCAATTAACCCGGTTATAATATCCCAGCGATAGGTGTTTATGCATTGGCTGTATTTCTTGATTTTTAAGGTTTAAATAAATACAAATATTTACTTTTTAAATATATTTATTTCGACATACATTTATAAATCGACTAGTGTTCAAATAGCTCACGCATATTTCCCCAAATTTTGGGTAACCGATTTTCACATAAAGCTGGTATACAAATGAATAATTGTCGAGGTTTTGTGTTCCGAGCAAACCGCAAAAATATTATTATAAATAAATAATAAAATAATGAACAGATACCTGTGAAAAGATATTCCATCTTCTTTTCTTTGATTTTGCGAACTACTTTTAAATTGTTTAAAAATGCAAGACGGCATTATAACTGATAAAATTATTTAATAAATTTTGACAATTGCGATGTTCATGCAATTTGACGCTTTCTTTAGTAGTGACACGAGATTGTATTAGTTTTTTATTTTGTATTATTCGTGGTAGGCTTACGTCATATTCGAACGACGTTATCTGCCTTTTATTTCCTTCATCTGAGGTGTTATCGTAGTCAATTTGTCATCAGGTTGACGTAACCTAATATAATTTGAAATATACAATATGTTTTTTTGAAAGTTGATCAAACGAAATGTGCGAATATAAGACAATAAATTATCGACAAAAATTCGAAAAAAAATATTTTTTAGTCAGCTGTTTCAAAAATCAAGGGACTATTTTAATCTAAACTATTTTTTGTGTAACTAAAACCTAATATTTTGGTTTTTATTTTGTTTGTCTGTATCCGGTGAATTATCTTCAAAATATTATAGTATCATTTGAAATCTAGAAAGTGTACCTACCTAGCTAATCAGATAAAAAATATCAATATTGAAGAGAAACTTCGAAAAAAATGTACTATTCGAAATTTGTGAAGAAAAGTTCATTTTTATTTTTATTTATAACTTTAAAACGGGGTCGTTGAGGTAAACTTTTTTGCATATTACATAAAATTTCATAATTTTCTCTACAAATTCTCCAAAGTAACTATAGGATAACATAGGATCAGAGTAAGATAGGATCTATCTCTTATTTACCATTCATGTTCAAACATCAACAGGAATTTAAACTGATTGAACTTAGAAATTATGAAATATAATTTTTTGAAAAAGTTGACTAAAAATTGTTTTTTTTTTCGAATTTTTATCGAAAATTTCTTGTTTTATACCCGCACATTTCGTTTGATCAAGTTTCAGAAAACACGTTGCATATTGGTCGATCCAATTAGATAAATTGCTCTTGCATTCCTATGGACATTAACATATATTTTTTTTTTAACCATACTTTATAATTCGTAACTCAAACTGCCAAGCATTTAATAATAATTATTATAAAACATTGCTCGTGTAACTGTACAAGTGCTTCGAGTTGCTAAAATCTTGTACAGAATGAAAGATAAGTACACGAAACTTCTGATGTTGAAGTTTATATCGTAGCGAAACTATCAGACAGATAACATAGTTAAACTATTTAGTGTGGGCAGAACTGCTCAGTTTAGAATACGAGACGTCGAGTCAAAGTAGAAGTTTAATTTAATTTTGACTTCACATCTGACCAATTTGTGATGACATTTGATGTTCCGAATTTCCATGAATTTTGCGGAGTTGCAGTAAAATATAGAGTCCAAATAACAGTGTGGTTAGGTTTCTTCCTTCGGTGGTCGCTGTGTTTTGTCCAACTAATCCGGAGCCCAGGTGCTTTAAGATGGTGGGATGGTATTTTAACTAAAAAGTGGATTCAAACTTTCAGTTTTAATGCCCTGGAGACGGTTAAGAAGCGGGCAGATATTACAATTTTATGACCAATAATGCGTTAGGGACATGCAGTGATATCAATAATGATAACAAGAGACTCGCTCGACTTCAAAATTCGACCGTATTTCAGTATGCCAAAGAGTGACTTCTGATTGTCATTTTTTACTGTTCTATTTTCTTATCTTTCAAAATAATATCTTCTGTTTTAATTATCTTTCAAAAACTATTTTTGTACTAAATAAAAATAAACAAGTTCAAACTAGATGGCGTTGTTCACGAACCTGAATCACGCTGTTGAGACTCTGTGAGATTTGTATATGTAATAACATTAAATTTTAATGTGTACTACCTATGCTTACACAAGTACAAAGTAAACTAGATGGCGTTGTTCATGAACCTGAATCACGCTGTTGAGACTCTTGTGAGATTTGTATAATAGTAATAACATTAAATTTTAAAAGAGGTAAAGATAATAAGAAGCTAGGGCCATCTATCCAGTGCTTTCATACCCCCTCCATGGTAGCATAAAACTTTTAACGCAACCGTTTAACGCAACCTTTTTGCAAGTCGCATAAGAAGTATAACTTCAAAAATAAGTTAATGTAATATCGTCGCACTCAACTTTCCTTCACATGTTAAAAATCTACTCTGTATTCCTAAACGCGCCAAGGGAATAATACTTCGATAACATATCTATTGACTTTAAAATTGTGCTACGAAGATTCGCTTAGTAAAGCAACCAATTTACCAATATCCTACATTCCTGTACTAAGAAACACTTCGACCCTCTTACTGTATTAGTGCTTCCATATATCACACGCCGGTGGGCAATTTATGCCACCTTTGATTAAATTTGCTACCTTCCAAGTGATTTGTGGAGTCAATCCAAGCATCAGAGAACCAATTGAACACAGTTTTACAGTAATCTCAGTCTTATCCTCTTGAAATATGACCCATAATAAGGAATGAATCGTATGTCTCTTTAAGACAAGTAATTATTTACGTGATCTTAGTGAAGCCGAATGATGTTTTTATTTATGAGAGCCAAATCTAAGAGATTGGAGAAATATTTATAAATTTAACTAGCTGATAGAGTTAGAAGATTTATCTGTAAAATTAAAGATGATACCTTAAAATACGTTAAGCTTTGTTTCATTAGCGGTCTGCTGTATGGTAACGAACTTTGAAAGACATTCAATTCAATTGTCAATTCCAGTTGTCTCCTGTGCCAGTGATAATTGAATGAATGATTGCCATCATGTCTAGGTATGCAAAATAGCAAAACAATGTTGACACTATAGCTTAGTTGGTAGCGACCCTGCCTGCGAAGCGAGGGGTCTCGGGTTCAGTTCCCGGCCGGGGTAGATATTTATGTGAGACATAAATATTAGTACTCGGGTGCAGGGTGTTACTGTGATGTGTTATGTGTCGTCCATGCCACCCGCGACACAGGTAAAAACCTACTGCAGGGGTATGTTTATTGATTTATTTATTTTTATTTACTGTTATATGTGAATTTAAAAGGTTTTTAAAAAAAATATATCTTTAGAGGCACTGAGTGTGCCACAAACTCGCTTTCTTCTTGTCACCGTCAATCCAGTTAGAGATGGGTTTAATGCTGTTTGTACAATAATGTGTTGCCATTGAGGGACCTTTTTTCTATGTGACCTGCGTATTAATACTTTTTTCACCAAAGTTCTCACTAACCTAAAAATAGTACTCCCGAACTATGAATTCCTGTATCGAGTGGCTTGGACACATTCACAAGTCATAAGTATTTTATTGCATCATGCATACTATGACATCTATTATTCATTACATATGTAAGTAAGTTTATAACATCTAGTTTGTTATATTAATTAAGCTACATTTGTTGATCTAGACATTAGTAAGGAATTGTAACTGTTATTTTCACAATAAATAAATAAATAAATATGACATCTTAAAATAGGTATGTACCTACATAGTCTGAGCATGATCCCTCCTAGGGCGTGGCAATATTTAACAATTTATCAACATTCAATAGGTACATTATTATTCTAATTATTTAATTATTATTTATTGTAATTATTGCAATGTTAACAATTATTATTAATAAAAAAAAACATACAATTTAAAACTAATAAAATTTCATTTCATGTTCATTTCATTTTTTATTTTCACATCTCGAGACCAAACATTCATCCGTCACATGTTCGGCTGGGAACAGATCAAGGGACCATTCGCTTGCAGGCAGTCACTACCAACTAGGTTGCTACCAACTAAGCTGCCTAATTATTTTCCATAAAACAATACGAACGTCAGTTAACACCAAATAAATGTCAATCACCTTTCATGGAAAAAAATATATTATGAAACGAACAGAATACAAGCATTACATTACGTGTCTATTGAAATACAGGAAAACACGTCAGGGAAAATACAAGGTAATATCGCCGTGTATCAGGTTACCGGATGCAAGCGGATATTGGCGGATAATGATACGGATATGGATAATGATACGATAACGGTATTTTCAAACGATTATATTTCTATACGAATAAAACTAAAACGTAGGTATATAAGTTATTTTATCCGATAAATGATACGTGATAACGTGCATAATTATAATAAATAAAACTAACTTTCCAATTGCTCCGGGTTATCCACGAAACGGTTCAACCGATTTGAATGCAGTTTTAACTGACATATTGTAGTAAGTTTAGAGTTCAGTCATTTTTTTGAAGTGAAAACGTCTTTAGGCACGTTGGGTATTTTTGAGATGGGATAAAACCAATCAGCTCGTCACACCGTTATCATTTTAATCGACACCTACCTGTAGCTCCATCTCTGTGAAAAGTACCGAACTATAGTTATTTAATTTACAGCTCGTATTAATATCAAGATTGTAGATTACATTTACTTTACGAAGCGTTGGCAGTCATTCACTAAAAATGTAATAAATAAAAACACTTTATTTATTCTTTATTTATTTATTTATTTATTTTTTTACACTAATAAGTTAATGCTTGACCACAATCCCACCTGATGGTAAGTGGAGATGTGGTCCAAGATGGTGAGCACATTAACTTAGTAAAAGCCTATTCACTCTTTTCTTGAAGACATCCACGTCATAGATTGGCGGGAACGCCGACGCAGGCAAGTTATTCCAGTCCTTCGCGGTGCGTATAACGAATGACGAGGCAAACCGCGTCGTTCGTACCGGCGGGATGTTCACGACAAAAGGATGGATACCCACCGTGCGTCGTGTCGTTCGATGGAGAAACGGAGATGGGGGAATTATCTCAAACAATTCCTGCGCACACTCTCCGAAATGTGCCCTGTAGAAAACCGAGAGACTGGCTACTCTGCGCCTGTGCTCGAGGCTTTGAAGATTGGTCTCAACCAAAACTGGGTCACCAATGAGCCTCTTCGCACGTCTCTCCATCGAGTCCAAAGCAGAAAGGTGACATTTGGCTGCGCCTGCCCAAATGTGCGAACAGTACTCCACACACGGCCGAACCTGAGCTTTGTACAAGGTTAAGAGTTGCCTAGGTGTGAAGTACCGTTGTACCTTTGCAAGGACACCAAGTTTCCTTGCAGCAACCTTAGCCTTGGTCTCGATGAACCGCCCAAAGTTGAGTTTCGAGGATATCTCTACTCCTAATAACTGAAGGCAGTTGGTATAATCCAAGGACACATCCCGAAAAGTAGGAGCCAAGGTGAACGGGCTCTTCTTGGCGGTAAATAGACACGTCTGCGTTTTAGTGGCGTTGAATCTCACAAGATTGGCTTCGCCCCATTCGGACACAGCCCGAAGTGTGAGATTCACACGAGCCACCATGGCCTCTCTTTCAGACTGAATTTCGTCCCGACTGGCCCTGGAACTTGGTACGTATCTCTCTACCACTGTGCTATCGTCTGCGTACCCATAGATACCGGGCATAAGCAGATCATTTATATGTAGCAGAAATAGAGTGGCGGAGAGAACGGACCCCTGAGGAACTCCAGCATTTGTAGTCATCGTCTCCGATGAACAACCATCGACTACAACGCGGAAAGACCGGTCGCTCAGGAAGTCTTTTACCCAGTCAATAAGGCCAGGGGATATGCCGTAGGTTGGAAGCTTGCTCAGAAGGCTAGCGTGCCAGACCTTATCAAAGGCCTTCGAGACGTCAAGGGAGACAGCAAGTGCCTCCCCATTTTTCTCGAGGGCCTCGCCCCATATATGTGTGGCATACGATAGAAGATCTCCTGTTGATCGGTTTCGGCGGAACCCGTACTGCCGATCGCTAAGGAGATCATTCTGTTCAACGTATGCCATGAGGTGCCTATTCAATATACGTTCCATAATCTTGCAGATTATGAGAGAGATAGGCCGATAGTTGGCGGGGTCAGCACGGCTACCTTTCTTGGGCACGGGCTGCACGTTGGCAAGCTTCCAGGATTTAGGCACTGATCCAGTCTCAATTGAGAGGCGGAACAGACGTGTCAACATACAGGAGACAACTCGGGTGCACATTTCTTGATCACTATCGCTGGAATACCATCCGGTCCGCTGGCTTTATTCACGTCCAGACACCGCAAGGTTTTAAGGACTTCTTTGTTTGTAATACGGATCTCCGGCATAGAGATACCGCAATGAGTCAACTGAGGTGGTACGTTATTGCTGACATCCAGAAGCGAATTCTCAGCAAAAAGAAATGCGAATAAGTTCGCTTTCTCCTTAGCCGTATGAGCCAGGGAACCATCCGGTTTTAACAGCGGAGGCAGCGTAGGCCGACAGAAATTATTCTCGACCGCTTTGGCGAGAGACCAAAAAACTCTACTACCGGACGGTTGGGTACAGAGTTTTTCGCCGATGTTAGTATTCTTTAATCATTGAAAACACATGTCACAATAGCACAAAATAAATACATAATTAGGTATACACACACATATCTACTTTATATTATGGTGCAGAGAACACATGTAAATACCTTGTTAAGGTGTAGCAATTTGAACAGGAGAGGCAGACATTAGTACGTATTTTTTAGTTTTGTCGTAAAAATTAAATAAATTTAAAAGTATTTCCTGCACAATAAAATATTTCCTGACGATTCAAAAAATACACACGGAATTGTTCAAGTTTTCACTTCTGTCAGTACACCCGGAGTTTTTATATCGATTGGTTCACAAATATACGGCCGCCGCGGCCCAGGCAACACCATCTAGCCTGGCGCATGATCTCCCTAGAAAAAGACGATCCTTTTACATCAGTGACTTGTCAAACCGAATCATCAATGACGGATGAATGTTGGATTAAGCCATTAGTGTTATGCAATATTTTGTTCTGACCAAATAGACCAAGTCAACACGTAATTTACCTATGAAACGTTCAAGCGTTTTTGGTGCCCCCCGCTGAACAACGGACTTCTATATGGTGCCCCAAAGTAGACAAGATTAGAAATTGCTGCCATTTCGTGGTAAAGTGTTGCCAACAAAAAAAAAACACAGTTTGGCAGCTGATAGTTCATAATTGGTGAAAATCTAGACGTTAGAACTTATTATTTTCATAAATAATATTAATATTCATGTGACAGTTCGCATATTTCTAACAAAATATGATAGTACCAGTAACTCGGCTCTGTTCAGTTACTTTCGTCACTTTAGTGTTGAAGTTGCAGTACTTACTGTCTGAAGTTCTTGTTGGCAACCAACATTATATATATTTTTAATGATATGACAATGTTTCAGATACTTTATTATTGTCAATGACTTCTTTAATAGAACAGGTAAAATTTTGCTTTAAGCACGGACCTGAATTAGTTCAGTGGCTTTATGTTAAAATGATATACCTATTCATTTTCCTTGCTTGGTCGTTTTATAATTTCTCCACAACACCAGCTTAGTCTGCTACTCAACAGTTCTGTACTGACCAAGTATGATTATAGGTATTTAATTTGTATTTGTTCAATTTAAACCACGGACGTGAAAAAAAGACGGACGTAATCCCAAGAACAAATTCAGTGAAGCACCCATAGGAATACCAACTCTGTATTCGTACAAGTACACACACCCACACATTGACACCATACGGCTACGACATTGACACCATCGCGAATCAAAAATTACAAAATTACGCACACATGGTAAGCGAGCTGTCAGCTATCAGCTTCACTCTCGATTAGACAAGGCTACGTCCGTTCTTTTTTTATGTCCGTGATTTAAACGTAATAAAAACATAATTTCTTTGTAGATCACCCCAATTTTTCGATCTAAATGAAGATAATTTAACCGAAATTCACAAACCTTCACCTACGAGGTGTGGCAAAGCTCTCTTAATTCAAGCACCAATTAATTTAGTTAATGGCCAAAATCAATGGACCATTTAATTAGTTTCTGCACGCGGAAGCTATTCAATTAACTTAAACTAACTGCATACTAAAGTGTAATATTTTATTTGGTGGTGGGCAGTCATAAATTACCACGAAAGCCAGAACCGTGCATCTCTCTTACAAAAAGAGTTATTCAAAGCCATCTATTCTGAATTTTAAGACCTATTATACGAAACTTAAATTTTCGTCGACTATTTAATTGATTTCGTGATAAAATTGCATAAAATTGCATGAATAATATGGTGGCTAGTGGGTCGATGTAGGCAGGTGTCATTTATTTCGCAATAAGGTATTACTAATAAAAGTTCTACTAATTTAGTTTAAATAGCACACCTTAGTTTTATTTAGTTTAATAGAAACTAAGCGCAACTTAATGATCTTATTATGGCCATAAGGCCGTTAAATTGGTCTCATAGATATTATTTTTACATAAAAGTTTATGTTAACATGTATAAAATAGTAACATAAAAGTAAAATACTCAATTTGCGGCGCCATGATGTAAGGTAACAACTGTTGTAATTTAGTGATTTTAGAGTTCCAGTGATAACATCATATTTACTAAATAATCTAGCGATGAAAGCAAATATGAACATTACCTAAGTATGAAAACACACTTGTTAAAAGTGAAATATACTGTCTTTTATCAAAATAATTCTTTTTTGTCGCCGTCGTCAGCCAATCCGTCTCGCGTGATAAGGTAAGCTTAAAGTGAGAGGAGACTGTCCTGGGTATTGTCAGTCGCTAATGGAAATCCAATAATTATACATACAGACATACTTATCACCAAATAGCAATCTCCACAAATAGGCACACAATAGTCCAACCTCAGCTAAAACAACTCGCCCCTGTTTCTCTATTTCTAACACCCGGCGACCTAACGTGGTCCGAGCCACAAAGTTCGGAATTATCTCGAATGAGACGGCAGTTTGTCGAGAGTTAAAGACCACAATTGCAAAGTGTTAGAAATTGTGCGCACTACAATGAAATATATGTGTCATGTTTACAGTTCGGCCGCTGTATCTTGGCGCGTCTGAACTTCGCGCAGAAGGCTGCGCAGTAACATAATTCGCCAATACTCGATACGCGGTGTATTGTGTCTCAGTCAAACGTTAGCATGTTCGTGTTGCCATCTCTGTCTTACATGCGCTAAAGTTCGCAAAGCCTATGTTCAGACGCGCCAAGATACAGCGGCCGAACTGTACTATTGTTAATCATTGCCTACCGGCTACCGTTGAGAACTATTTGCTTTAAGAAGTGCAGGTTTCATCTTAAAATGTAATTCAAAGCTACCGCCTTCTTTGTTTTCCCACTACCCTAGGGTAGACTGGCAGAGATTGCTTTAAGCATTAAGTCCGCCTAGTGCATCCTTTATGTCAGCTGTAATAATGGATAAAATAAAAAAAATAACAGCTGTCATGGGACGGCTGACAGATGTGAACCATCGAAATGCGTCGCCACGATCGCTAAGTCTAAAATCAGGTTTACCCCTCGCGTAAAGATGTTTCACATCAAAAAATCGGTAACAAACCCATACTGTTATGTCCCGGAAGAAATTCCCAAGTAATTTTTTCTGCTCACAGTTACGCAATGAACTCAGCTTACTTTTCTGACCAAAACGCATAATTTTTAAAACATTTCGTAGTTAATCGGAGGTTGCTAGCAAAACGCGAAAAAGACTTTACGTCATTCAAACAAAAGAGACGTGACTAAACGTTTCGAAAAATATCAGTCTTTCAAAGTTTATGTTTCAAACGGCGTATTTCGAATCCATTCGTCCGGGAATTGTATTTTTCGGAATGATTGAACGGTATCAATAGATCTTGTGTTGTTTGCACAAATACATCGCAAGTGGGACGGAATTGAGTATGTTTTCATATTTGCAGGTATATCTGGGAAAATAAAAATAACGTAGCTAAATTGTCGCAGCGTGAAAATGAGGAGCAGATAATAAAAATGATATATCTAATGGACATTATGCTAAACGTTACAAATATTTTCATGTTACACTCGCTCTGTAGTAGATACTGTCTGCCAATTTGATTTAAACGACGTGAATGTAAATTAACTCAAACGACATAATATAATTTTGCTAAATAATGGAGCTTTTGTAGTGATAGTTTCGATGGTGACTAGTTATTAAGTGGTATTTATTTGATGGCGATCATGATAAAAGTAGTTTTTGAAAATGCTAAAAACATCGTGTACAGTAGGGTTGCCATCCGTCCTGTTTTCCCAAGACACGTCCTGGTTTGTGTAGTGTCCTGGGACGTCCTGGATAGTTTTAGAGCAGCGTCCTGGGTTTTTAAATTTTAAAATTTGCGCGCCTCTTGTAAAAAATTTTACGTTACGGGTGACCTCACGGCCCGCAAGTAGGGCATGGATACCGGAATTCCGAGATTTCGCAATTCCGGAATCTCGGGCAATTTTTCAGTTCCCAGAACTGAGTGTCACTATCGTAACCCCGGTATTCATTGTTACTAAACAAAATATGTATATATGTGGCGTGGGGCGTGGTGCAATAAAAGATTTTCGTCTTCTATAACTTCGTTTTTATTTAATTTCTTCGTCTACGTCTTTCGTCTTCACTCCTCGCTCAAAAAAGGATCTGCCATCTTGCCATTCTCTCTGCTCCCTTTCATTCACACACATCCATCCCTTTCTCACACATTCATACTTCACCTATTCATATCCGTATCCTGTCAACGTTCCATTCTTCCATCGCTTACTTACTTAATAACTCAATCCTACATCTCGGCCATCCTGCGGGTCTGGCTGACTCTAGCCCAGCCCTACTCTCTTACCCTAGCATACCAACTCATTCAAAACAGTCACACTCGTCTTACACAACATTACAATACTATAGAATACAATTTTTAAGCAAACCAAACACATCCTCATACACACAATCATACCGACAATAAAATTTTACAATATAACAACTTAAAACTCAAGTAAAAACTTCTTACTTATACAAAGCTTATAAACTACTTAACTTAGACACCTGTCTAACTTATTATTAGATCATCTTACATGGAAACACTAGAAAAGATACAATACAAACGACATTATACTCACAGAATTATTATACTACTCATAAGTTACTCTTTAGAAAATTAAGTTACAACTTTGTTTACATAACAATCCTACTTTTAAGTTAACAAATGATCTCTGATTATTACCGTTTTATATTACATTTTACATTTACTTAATTTTACATGACTTATTTTTGACAAATTTACACTGCAGTTCGTACATAGAGAAAGGTCTGGTTGCATGAAATATTAAATTAAAAAAATAATCATCAAAAATTAATCAACTCAAAATTATTCACCTATACTATCATGAAACTCAGGCCATGGTTTCATATAATCTGCAGAACTAGAAGTTTTGGTTGGCCCCTCTCTAGAGCTGTCAACCTTCTCCAGGTCATATCGATCATTCCTCTTGACCTTAGTGACAATGTATGGCCCCAAAAATTTTTCCTTTAATTTGAGACCAGATCCAAATTGGGTCCTTTTGATGAGAACTCTATCTCCTTCTTGATATTTAGTGCTTTCTTTCCTCTTTTTATTGTATGACCTAGCATTTTCCTCTTGAACTTTGGCTATCTGCTCCTTAGCTGAAAGCCGTAATTCTTCTCTTTCTTGAACAAAACAGTCTATACTCTCTTGCTGTAATAAATTGTAAATTTCAATGTCTTCTTTAGTTTTCATCTTAACGCCCATCATTAACTGAAATGGTGTAGTATTTATGCTTCTCTGAAAAGTGCCATTTAAAGCTTGCTGGAGACGACTCACATGCTTATACCAGAGAGTCTGATCTGAAATGCAAAGTTTGGTTAGGATAGAAATAATAGTTCTATGAATCCTCTCCACTTGTCCATTACCACGTGGTACTCCCGTCGTGATGGTTATATGTTCAATATTTTCTCTCTCACAGTACTCTTTGAAGTCTGAACTGGTAAATGATGTACCTCTGTCAGTGATAATTCTGGCAGGGTTGCCAAACGTCTGCTGATGAATTGAAAGTTTACTTAAAGTTTCCTTTGAGGTTGTGCCCTTAGTGGGAAATATCCATACAAATTTAGAAAATCCATCCACTACAGTAAGAATGTAGTTATATTGTTTTTTAGTCTGTGATAACGGTCCAATATGGTCACAATGCAAAGTATGCAATGGAATATTGTGTTTTTCAATAGAATTCAGGAATCCTTCCTGCCGTCCTTCTTTTCTTGTAGCCAGTAGACATGGTATACAAGTCACAAGAAACTCCTCAATTTTACTATTTAAATTTTTAATAAAATAATCCTTACCTACAAGTTCAATCATCTTTTTCTTAGAAAAATGTCCACGTTCATGTACTCTTCTTATAATTTCAGTCTCCATACTTTTAGGTATAACTAATTTCTTGTCGATACCTTTGTAGAGTAATCCTCTCTCCAAGATGTAATCCCCGTAAGCTCGCTGCTGCAGTATCTCTTTTATAGCTTTCAATCCTTCATCACAATTCTGTGCATGTTGAATTTGATCATGTAAGTTTATTACCATTACTGTATCATAACAATTCCTACTCAATGCATCAGTGTGTCTCATCTGACTGCCAGACCTATGCTCAATGACATAATCATATTGGTCAAGCAAAAGCACCCACCTGGCTACTTTAGGTGTTAAATCTCGCTTATTGAGAGTCATTTTAAAGGCTTGACAATCCGTCACAATCTTAAATTTAATACCAAATAAGTAATGATGAAACTTCTTGACACCTTGGACCACTGCTAGAGCTTCAAGCTCATAACTGCTGTATTTACTTTCTGATTCTGTAGTTCTCTTACTCATGTAATGTACAGGATGTAACTCACCTGTTGGTGACCTTTGCAGAAGTATCGCAGCATAGGCTACACTAGAAGCATCTGTATGTAATTCAGTCTCTAGTCTCGAATTGTACAAAGATAGAACTGGACTATTAGCCAACTTCTGCTTCAATACATGAAAAGCCTGACTTTGAATGTCACTAAATGTAAACCTGGTTCCCTTTTTCATGAGATCTGTCAATGGCTTCGCTAATAAAGCATAATTTGGAATATACTTGCGGAAATAAGATGTCAATCCGATGAAGCTGTGCAGCTGTTTAAATGTTTTTGGCTCAGGATACCTCACCACAGCATCGGTCTTGTCTGTCGATGGCCGTACTGTCCCATCCTCGACTGTATGTCCTAGGTACTCCACTCTGCGTGTGATCAGGTTTGCTTTTTTCCAATTAATCTGTAAGCCGTAGTCAGATGCAACTTTTAATACACATTTTAAATTATTTAAAGCTTGGACTTCATCCTCGGCATACACTATAATATCATCAATAAATGTTGCCATAATATTTTGTGCTACCAATTCTCTAAATATTATAGTCACAAACCTAGTAAAGTATTTTGGACAAACCGAGAGTCCAAAAGGTGCTTTAAGAAATTCCCATTGGCCGTGATGGCTGACAAAAGCAGTATATTTAATGGACTCCTCGCTAACATTCAAATGGAAAAAACCATTTTTTAAATCTAGAACACTGAAAAACTTTGCAGTAGTTAACTTATCAATTAAATCTTCTATTATAGGCAGGGGATATTCGTCTTTAACTATCTTCTTGTTTATATCTCTGTAATCAATGCAAACCCTTGTAGATCCGTCCTTTTTCTTAACCAACACTATTGGGCTAGCATACTCAGAATAACTTACCCGAATGATTTTCTGGTCCAGCCACTCCTTTACCTGTTGCTCAACAATTTCACGTTCCATAAGAGACATTCGCCGCGGACGATGTGCCACAGGTATGTCATCCTTCAATATGATCTTCAATTCCAATGGAGCCACTTTACTCTGCACAGGTTGGTACTCTTCTATGCACTGCAAAACCTCTCGTCTAACTGAAGGGCTGCAAGTATTACCTACAACAACATCACAATTTGCCACACATTCTAAGCCCCTAAACCATTCCTCATCTTTATTTATCAAATGGATAGACCTTTCACTAAATACTACAGTGTAATTTGACAACAACTCTTGCCCCAATATGACACGATAAGGCATTGTACCTGGAGGTACCACATGAAAAGTGACATCAAAACATTTATCGTCTATATAAGTAGGCACTACACATTTTCCTATTGATTTAATCGACTGATTACCAAGTCCCGTTAACACTAAATATTCACTATGTCGGCTAAAGTTTTTAAGAAACTCGCGGTACACTGATTCGTCTAGTAAATTTATATCGCTGCCCGTGTCGACAAGCGCGTTCACTTTAAATCCGTTCAATTTTATCTCAACTACCGGTTTTGAATTCGAAATCTTTTGAACTCGAACATTGTTTACATCTGCGTTGACGCATTCTTCCATGACGTTGTTGACGTTTGAACTTGATGTTGACGTATCGGTCGCCATTTGCCGGCTTGTCATCGCGCCATCTTCGGTACTGCCAACTTGACGATCGGATGACGTGAAGTTGTTCGATCTCGATCCGAACATAGCCATTCTCGGTCGTTCAACCTTCGGTTGGTACACCTGCCGTTCGTCGCGCTCACCATTGGTCGATCTTCCTCGGCTCCCTCGGCTTTCTTCGTGCCGACGAAAATTCCCGAAGTCGGGCCGATCTTGGCCGAATTGAGATCTTCGTGAATTTGCCGCGCCGCCAGCGCCGCCGCCGCCATGTTGATGACTATTTTTCCCACAGGACGATGCAATATGGCCAAATTGGTTACATTTAAAACATTTTATCCCGTTATTTCTATTAGGACACTCCGCCGACTTATGTTCCCATTCTCCACAATTGTAGCATCTCGATACTTTAGGCCGATTCACCTCCGGTTTCATTTTCAATTTGACGGTTTCATAAATTTTTAATTTTTCTTTCAAATCTGAGTAAGTAGTCACGCCGTGTAGTGTTATTTTGTTCATCTCACTGTCCCTTATTCCGTCTACAATATACTTGATGGCCACATAGTCTGGTAATTTGCCACGTTTGCCCATCTCCTTCATTACCAACATGTAGTCGATACAGCTTTCACCGGGCAATTTTTTACGAGCGCACATCATTTCGTGAGCGGTTTTACTGTCAAGGGTGTCTGGAAACTCCTTAAGTATAGCCGTTTTTAAGCTCACCCACGTTTTAAATGGCTTCTCAGATCTTAGCCATAAGGCCGCTGTGCCTATAAGTGACCGCCTAGCCACTATAAGCCGCTGTAACTCGGACCATCCGAAAATCTCCGCATTGTCTTCAATCTCCTGCACAAATTTGAGAGCAGTATATGTTTTCTCGTTGCCGCTGAACTTAGGTACCATCTCCTCGGCGTACTGAAACATGCTTACACACCGCTGCCCGCAATCCACACCAGGTTCCTCGGCATCCGCAAACGGTAACACCGCGTCTCCTTGCTCCTCGCCCGTCTTGCCTACCTTCGGCATTCTTCAATCTTCTTGTAAAATTTTCAAAACCACACCAACCGCCACACCACGTGCAAAGTACAACTGTTCGCCGCAGATTTTCGTGTTCGTCGTTTCTTTCGTCTTCTTTTCTTCAATCCCGGACGATGCCCCCAAATTGTGGCGTGGGGCGTGGTGCAATAAAAGATTTTCGTCTTCTATAACTTCGTTTTTATTTAATTTCTTCGTCTACGTCTTTCGTCTTCACTCCTCGCTCAAAAAAGGATCTGCCATCTTGCCATTCTCTCTGCTCCCTTTCATTCACACACATCCATCCCTTTCTCACACATTCATACTTCACCTATTCATATCCGTATCCTGTCAACGTTCCATTCTTCCATCGCTTACTTACTTAATAACTCAATCCTACATATATACGCAGTTTCCCGAACGCAGCCCGATTTGGATTTTATGAGTGACTTATTTCTCGAAGTTCGATTTACCCATGTATATCATATATCCCAGGTAAATGTATTTGTCTGTAACTTCGGAGTAGCGCCGTTAACAACAATCGGTACGCGTGTCACATGGACATTCGACATTATTTTCGTTTCGCCAGGATGACTATGTCATCAGCTTATCTCAGGTGTGTGATGTATTCGCCATTGATGTTAATTCCGCGTCGTTTCCACTCCATCTGCTTGAACCCGTCTTTCATCGCAGTGGTGAACAGTTTTAGGGATATAACCGTCCCCTTGCCTGAAACCTCTCTGCAGCTGTAGTCTTCCAAGGTAGTTCCAGTATGCATGACGGCTTCAGACAGTTTTTGGAGCGCCACTAGGAGGGGTTTCCCTCAGCTCTCAGCAACTCGGTAGTGATACCGTCATATCCCGATGCCTTGTTTTTAAAAAGCTGTTTGAAAGCCTCTCTAATGTCATACAGGCTGACGTCCGAGATTTAGAATGTGTAGTCTCTATCAGGTCAGTTTAGCTCGTTCGACCATCCCGCGGGGAGCTGGAGCTTGAGAGGAGGCATACTACCGTCCGTAGTATCTCTCAGTTTCTCTCAGAACTTCGGGTTTCAACGAAACCATGGTGCCGAACTCGGTTTTTAATGGTCGGTATTTTATTATATTTGTTGCTTATATGAGCGTATAGCCTCAACGCCCAGTGTGGGAAACGTACCTATCCAATGGATAGAATAATCTCAAGTCCTTGCTTCAGAGTAACAGTTTTATTCCAATTCTTCATTACTTAGATAATTATATACACACACAATAACTATATTATATTCGCAATCACAATAATATCTCAACTTAACAAGACCACTCGAGTTAACGGTCGAACTGAAAGTGTGCTCCACTTTGCTGGTGATCGTTAGGAAGACATCTTGCCGATTCCACGTGGCACCGGAATCGGAAGATGTCTTGCCGGTTCCACGTAGCACCAGAATCGGAAGTCTCAATAATTCTTAGAAATATATTATGTGCTATGAAGCTATGAAGTTTTACCGGAAATTAGTCAATTGTACATCAAATAATGATTAAATTTAGTGAGCACGCTAACACTTATTATCATAATTATATGTTTAATGTTATCCTGATTGATAGCGAGCTATTGTTGCAATATAGCTTTTTGTTTTATTATATTTGTTTTACTGTGATAATTATGAAGATATTTACTTAAAGTAATTTTGATAAACGTATAAGAAACTCTTTATAAACAAACCTAAATGAAAACTGAACACTGTATAAAAACTAAGTTGTCTGTATAAAAACTAAGATTTTAGTACTCACTTTATCTTAATTTTTATGAAATATTTTAAAAGTTCATAAAACATACTTTCAAACCATTTATTTCATTCTCAACAATTTTTTACCCGGCTGCCAAGGGGATATGGTTTTCGCGCTTATCTTGTATGTATGTATATTTGTATGTATGCATGTAATATTCTTTACTACCTCATATTTTCCAAACCGCTTATATAATTAAGATATCGTTAGATTGGTCTTGATAACCCAAGTGTTCTGAGATAGGTGACGTTAAAAAAACAAATACAGTGGCTGTGAGATTCCATTGTTTGAATTATCAAAAAATAAAAACAAATAGAATAATGCAATATGGGTATCAAATTAAAGAGCTCTTCATAAGGTTTTCAAAAAAGTGTATCATAATAGCTTTTTTGATAGCAGGCGGGTTTTTTTTTTATTATTTTTAATTTAAACAACCAATATCGGAACTAATTCCGGAATCTGGGGTCAATATCGAAAACCAATTCAGGTATTGAGAATAGTTCCGATATCACAGGGCCTAATTGCAACTCTATTACTGCGTCCTGTTTTTAAACTGAGTTGTCCTGGTTTCTCCAACCTCAAATCCTGGTTTTTTAAATTTGAGGTTGGCAACCCTAGTGTACAGGGACGCTAATAAGTATAAAATTCTATAAAAATAGGTACTAGGGTATAATATAAATTATATAATTTAATAATATAAGTAGTTCACTGATACATTTATTTTGTACTGGAATATTTTTTTGGATTCTACCGCCATGCAGCCGTTATACCCTTACAATTCAACCAAAAAATCTGTTCCGATTACACACACGTTTATCTTTTGTTTCACTACACCAGTCAAATTGGTATAATATACTAAGGCAATTTAACGCTGTATGTCAAAATATGTCAAGCAGTACAACAAAAGCGTGCGTATCGTCTTGTGTTGACAGAGCGACTACGAGCAGAACGGTCAATTGTCTGTTCTACGCTCTTCATCGTCGGCGAGCTAGTGACATATCTACCTCTATTTACATTATAATATCATTGCATGCAGCGCAATTATAACCAAGCGACAACAATGTCAGTAAAATCCCATTCAAGTTGCCCCATCTTGCGGCCTTGTTTGTTTTGATCTCATTCAACTCAGACCCAAGACTAAGTTTTGCTGTTACAACCTTATTTTGGTTATCTTTGTTTTCTTTGATTGTGTTGATTTCTCCCGCGGAGAAGTTAGAGCTTTATGACTTCAGTGGCTCGTGAGTCGTGCTATCCGAGAGGATAGGAAAATATTGGTCTGTGAAATGAGTGCGACTTCTTTTAGAGTCCACGCTTTAAGTCATTGAGCTATAATCTAAATTTTACTAACAAAAAATAACCGACTTCAAAGTTACTCTAAAACTTCTTGTCAGATCTCGTTCAAATTTATGTGGGATTACGTGACAAGCACCTGCTTTCGATTAAAAAAAGAATCATCGAAATCGGTTGGCGTGATATTGAGTTATTCGTCCATTTGTCGCGCTTACTTAATGCAAATTTAAGACTTACATATATGGTTTTATCATGGATGCCATTGTCAGATCTCAATAAAATTTATATGGAACCACATGACAGCCACCAGCTTTCGATTAAAAAAGAATCATCAAAATCGGTTCACCCAGTCCAAAGTTCTGAGGTAACAAACATAAAAAAAATACAGTCTAATTGAGAACCTCCTCCTTTTTTTGAAGTCGGTTAAAAAGAGTAAGTAGAATTAGTCTTATGAAATATAAATTAAAACTTTACTCCCTTCTACAGTTAATTTCATAAGTTATGCGTCAACATTTAAATTGATGTCGTAATTTAATCCCTTGTTGCTTAATCAGTTTTTCCCTTCAGGCGTTTATATACAAATGACTACAGCAACACTAAATTTGGTGATAATTTCGCTGCATTTCCCTATCACATAAAGTTCTATGGCTCGTACATTTTGCCGTTACTTCCAGACAATGCCTGGATGTTATCCCACTTCGTAACTGATAACTGATGCGAGTTGTCAGTTAACAGGGTACCTAATGGTGAATTGTTATCCACTTTGGTCTTGTATGTAGATTTATTCTAGTCCCAAATACTATAGACAATTGTTCACCAATATCTTTTTTCATTTCAATCTGATAAAACGATAATTTAAATATAGGTTTCAGTGATACATATACGCACGTATTCTTTTTTATTAAACGACTTCAAAAAAAGGAGGAGGTTCTCAATTCGACTGTATTTTTTAGGGTTCCGTAGCCAAATGGCAAAAAACGGAACCCTTATAAATTCGTCATGTCTGTCTGTCTGTCTGTCTGTCTGTCTGTCTGTCTGTCCGCCCGTATGTCACAGCCACTTTTCTCCGAAACTATAAGAACTATACTGTTGAAACTTGGTAAGTAGATGTATTCTGTTAACCGCGTTAAGATTTTTATACAAAATAGAAAAAAAAAACAATAAATTTTGGGGTCCCCATACATAGAACTGAAACTCAAAAATTTTTTTTTCATCAAACCCATACGTGTGGGGTATCTATGGATAGGTCTTCAAAAATTATATTGAGGTTTCTAATATCATTTTTTTCTAAACTGAATAGTTTGCGCGAGAGACACTTCCAAAGTGGTAAAATGTGTGTCCCCCCCCCTGTAACTTCTAAAATAAGAGAATGATAAAACTAAAAAAAATATGATGTACATTACCATGCAAACTTCCAACGAAAATTGATTTGAACGAGATCTAATGAGTAGTTTTTTTTTAATACGTCATAAATCGTAAACCGCAAAAAACATCGATCAAAGCTACAACGAACTACAAGAACCTTTATATTATGTTACTTGCTGCTACGGAACCCTTCATGGGCTAGTCCGACTCGCACTTGGCCGCTTTTTTTATGTTTGTTACCTCAGAACTTTCGACTGGGTGAAACCGAATTTGATAATTGTTTTTTTATACGAAAGCTGGTGCTTGTCATGTAGTCCCACTTAATTTTGAACGAGATATGATAAGTAGTTTTTGAAGTCGGTTATTTTTTGTTAGTAAAATTTAGATTATTCCACCACTATCTCTATCACCACTATGTTTTGTCATGAAGAATAAATAGCTCTTCATAATAAAAAGAATAAAGTTACTCCTCAGCACTTGTTTTAAATTCAAACAGAAATGTTACATAATAGTTTTCGACTAAACGTTACATAACTAGACATAAGAAGAAATTATGCAAAACCAAAGACAAATAAATTATTTGATTAGATTTTTGATTCAAAGCGATACAGTTATTTCCAGGCGTTCTAGTAATTAAAATATTCATCTATACTGTAGTGATTTCAATTTATTAATTCAACCTGAATTGTGTCATCATTATACAGGATTGTAGGCCACCCCTATACGGCACTAAATAAGCCCCTGTCTCACTCCGCTTTTATGCGAATTTACAGTGCTCTTGCATAATAATATACTATGGCCTCCAGATGCCTTAACAGTTTGTGCGAAATCAGAAAATGTTTCCAAAATAATTTATTTGAATCATGGGGATAGGGTAGAAATTACTATTTTATATCCAAATCCTGAAAATATGAAGTCTATAATTTTATATCAGTATAAATTATATTAAAGAAAAAAATTGTGTGTGTCAGCTCCGACGCAAGACTGGAGTTTACTCCTTAGGGGCCGTCAATAAATTACGACACACGTAAAGGGGGGGCCGGGGGGGGGGTTGATGTAGTATGTCAGTGTGTGACAAGGGGTGGGAGGGCGTCCAAAATTTCGTGACATCACATTTCAAAATCGAATAATTGGTATAGGTAAATATTAAAAAAACAGATAATGGAAATAAAACTTATTTCTGAACTGCTGTTTTAATTGTATTATGTGACGTCACACTAAGGGGGAGGACTCACAAATATGACCAGCTGGTCAAGGACGGGGGAGGGGTCAAAAAGTCATGAAATTAGTGTGACGTAATTTATTAATGGTCCCTTACGAACGATTATAAAATATATATATTAGTAAATGAGGGCAACTGAACGCATTTTTTATATTACTGAAAGCATCTTGTTAGGTAGGTACATTTATTTACATATATTAATTATTTAATTTAACATGATATTATCGTCAAATCGGTAATAACGCCATCTAGATTCTTGGTTAGGAACATAACGCATAACGTAATTTAAAGTAACGGAAAAAGTTCTCCCCATAAATTTTCATAGCCCAGTCAGTGGCTTATATGTATAATTATGAAAATCGATTCAAGGAATTAAACTCCAAAAATGTTATATTAAAGAGTAGGTACATAGATTTATAGCACAAAACGGCGCGATAGTTCAGCGGCAGGGTTGGCAGAACGCGTCACGGCTATCAGCCACGATAAAGCATTATGCATTGCGGTGCATTATTCACGGCTCCTTACACAACAATTGGTTTTCCCGGCTTCTGTGATAGAATGAAATGGTCAGCTTATTGTGTAGCGAAGTAAATGCTTCTGTATTCTGAGGCTTTTTATCATAACATTATTATAAAAAATCTGTTTAGGTATATAACTATGTGTGAAATCTTCCCGGTGTTCGATTGAGCTGAAAATCTATGGATTTGTGTGAACTGGACGTCATAATTATTATTATAGAATAATCATTTTATAGAGTTAATCTAAATACGATGCCGGAAGGTAGCCGTAGGAACTTAAAATTTACACGACACAGTTCTATCGATTATCTTATCGGGATCTCTTCTATATCTTATTGTATCTGGATTAAGATGAAGCTGCAAGGTGGCTACGTAGAAGCGTTTTAATTCCTTACCTTGGTATAAGTTGTAAACACAAATGTTATTCCATTAATTGGGCATGGGATTGGGTTTTGATAAACAATGATCTGAGATAGAACATAGGTTACTTATCTATACTAATATTATAAAGAGGAAAGATTTGATTCTTTGTTTGCATTGAATAGACTCCGAAACTACTGAACCGATTTAAAATATTCTTTCACTGTTGGGAAGCTACACTATCCCCGGGTGACATAGGCTATATTATATTTTCAAAAAATGAGGGATCCTTAATAAAACTCCAATAATGTAACCCAAGGTGTAAAAAAAGTAAGCAAACCGAAGCAAAGCGAGGGCGGTTACTCGTTATTACTAAAAACGCAGGCAAATCTACGGGCAAATCGATAGTTTAGAAAATGCATCGCGCTTCGTTTAATTAATGCGCGAAAGGTTTAAAGAAATCTCCAGTGAATTCTCTCGGATAATATAATTGTGCTTTATTCTTATTGTTCGAATCCAAACTAATAAAGTTTGCTGACTGCTGATGGCATTCACAAAAGGCAATAGAAAATGCCGAATGAAATTGATTTCTTCTCTCTTTACATTTCCACTTTCACAACACTACTTTTTAAATATTAATTAAACTAGAATACCGGTAAGTATAAATATTTAAGAGGTAGATTTTTGTTCTTGGCTTTTATATAGTGTCGTATACATAATATAGTGTCTTTGTGTATGCGTTTTGTGGGTATATACTTTTTTTGGTCAATCGTGTTTTTTGGAAATCACGCCATCTATTGATGTAGCTTTAGTGTTGCTACTCGCCAATAGATGTCAGGAAGAGTCTATTGTAGCAGTTTTTCACTGCCTGAAAACACGGATAAAACGACATTATCTAAAAATAAATCCTAGCTAGATCGATTTATCGCCCCCGAAAGTCGAAACCCCCTGGATACTAAATTTCTTGAAAATTGTTGGAGCCGTTTCCGAGACTCAGATTATAAATATTATACAAGAATTGCTCGTTTAAAGGTATTAGATTTATACATAAAATTTGTACTCGTAGTGTTTTAGTCTCCGCTAGAAATCCTGAATTACCCATTTGCAGGCACTGCGGGAAAAGTGGTCTAAAATTTCCAGGTGAAACGTGTTTTGCGGATTTCAGGTTTGGAAACTACTCCCGTGCGATTTAATTTTGCAGATCTAACTGGTTAATATCGTATCTTTTATGTGTGGGAGTCTCAAAGTAAAGTCTTGATTTACAGCAAAAATGGTTATAATGTACCGAAAGGTGTTATAGGTTTATACCAAATGAAAAACATAAATTGGAAACATTGTTCAATATTCTATAATTATGGTAAGGCTCAAATTTTCGTAAAATCCACACAACATTGAAATCCACATACTGCAAGCTTTTAGCATTGCTACTGGTGACTTTACCTGTAAAGACAAGGGACCCGGATTCGATTCCCAGTCGAGGCATCCTTTACGTTAGTTTTGCTTGCAGTGCTAGAGATGTACCTAGTTTAGGGTGGTAAAGCGCACTAACCAGACAAGAGCCTATTTAGGTACTCATTCCTTGAAGACTCGGACGGAAAAAGAAATCTTAGCACGAAGGTATGAGTGTGTGTTTTAGTCCTAGACGTAACAAATGACGACAAAGCGCTTCGCCGCACATTACACCCTCCTTTATTAACTCCTTTAACGTCTTGTATAATATTAAATTACAGTTTTATTACTCCCGTGTGTATACTCGTACTAACTCAATATGTAAGTCTTTCAAAATGATGACGTTATGAATTTGTTGCACATGTTATAGGATATAATCAGAAAATAGCATCGCGGAATTTCTAACACCTAACTTAACAGCTTAACTGAACTGACTCGATTTGAATTAGGAGTATTTTTTGTGGCGAGCTCCCTTTAGCGCGGGCCTGGGCCCTTCCTGTCTTACCGCTTTTTGACTTCATATCGACGCTTGAAAGTTAAAAATTACTAAGCGACATGTTGACAACTTTACACTAGAGCATTTTAAAGTTTTTAATTTTAGAAAAAAAATCGTAAAAAATAGTCATAGCTACTTCATACCAAAGAATTTTAAATGCAGTTTAAATGCTTAATAAAGCGATTTTTTTACGATTTTTTTTCTAAAATTAAAAACTAAAATGCTCTAGTGTAAAGTTGTCAATATGTCGCTTGGTAATTTTTGCCTTTCAAGCGTCGATATTAATTATTATCTTGTTTTCCTAATAAATCGTCTAAAGGGCTTCCAACATTTTTGTATGGAGCCTGGCATACCTACATGTCCGCCATTTTGAAAAAAACTCGATTCGGCGGCCAGTGATAAAACATGTGTCAATCGATAGACTACATGATTATGATCAAAAAGTATTCAGTGATGAAATGTCGTAAGTGGTATACTTTCTGAGATATTTGAGTTCAAAACCATAGAAAAATAAAGTAAAAAACTTTGTTTCGGCGGATATTGACAAAACAAGTGTTAATCGATAGACTAAGTGATTACGATCAAAAAGTACTCAGTGATAAAATATCGTAAGTGATATGATTTCTGAGATATTTGAGTTCAAACCCGTATAAAAATAAAACATTTATAGTTAATTTTTTTTATTAAACATATTATATTATATATTAAGTAAATAAATAATTATAAATACATATATAACATCTGGTTGAAGACCACGGGCGACAACCTTCTAATTGCTTCAGGTAGTGCTGCCGGACTTCTTGAAGGAGCTTTTGGTAGTCTATGATTTTTTGATGTCTACAAGCAAGGAGTTCCAGAACAGTATGAACTGTATTGTGAAGGAATTCCCGAAATAAGCAGTGCTATGGGTTTCCTTTAAATAAACAGGAGAAGACACATTATTCAAAATAGCATAAAATGTTGAGAGAATTCTGAAGTTTCGCCTGTATCGAATGGGTAGCCATTTAAGTTAGGAATGGAAGTGGGAAATGTGGTCATACTTAAGTAAGCCGAAGATATATCTAATACAGTTATTAAGAAGGCGCTCCAATGTATTCAGAAGTTCCTCTGACAAATCTGTACAACACATAGCATAATCAATGTCAGGGATGACCAGTGTTTATGGCGTATTTATGGTTAAGTGCTTATGGCGATACAGCAATTGAAGTGTACCGGTCACTTTTTTCCTTTACCTCAGTTACGTTATGTATTATAAAAATTAAACAAATTCGTCAAACAAACAACTTAAGGGTAGAGATAAAATCGCGGGATGGTACTGCTCATGCATAGTGGGAAAAAGAACCTTGTCCTGTTGTTCCCATATAATGTGTGTTATATTATGGTTCTTGGCATGGGCTCGACATCAGGAAACATTGCCTTTATCACCAGCGGAATTTTTAGATTCAGTGATTGTCAGACATGATATAGAAAACTAAGCCAATAATGAATTTTAACTTATGGTTTAGAGTAATTGCCAAAGCTGTAGCCGCTGGTGGCAAATAAATTATTTATAAACCAACCTAGTAGTTTGCTTTTGCTTTGCTTTTTTTTTTAAATTCAAACCTACCCGTTATTAATAAATCAAGTACCTATGCAGCACATACACATATGGCATAATATACTTATTTTTCATTATTGACCCAATAAATTCAAAATAAGTAAATGATCATTTTTAATGCATTATTTCTGTACGGTTTTGAACTCAAATATCTCAGGAAGTATATCACTTACAACATTTCATCACTGAATACTTTTTAATTGTAATCATTTAGCCTATCGATTGACATATGTTTCATCAATGTATGCCGTGGCGAAGTTTTTTTGCTTTATATTTCTACGGTTTTGAACTCAAATATCTCACAAATTATATCAATTACAACATTTCATCACTGAATATTTTTTAATCGTAATTATTTAGCCTATCGAATGATATATGATTTATCAATGTCCGCCGAAACGAAGTTTTTTGCTTTATTTTTCTACAGTTTTAAACTCACTTATCTCAGAAAGTATATCACTTACGACATTTCATCACTGAATACTTTTTGATCATAATCATTTAGTCTATCGATTGACACATGTTTCATCACTGGCCGCCGAATCAAGGTTTTTTCAAAATGGCGGACTTGTAGGTGTGCCAATTAGGTTCGATGCCCTTTACTCACTCAGTCACTTCTACATTTTACTATAACCTATAATTCAATAATCTAAGTATAGCCATAAATTATACGTAAATGCTTGTTTTAGTTAATTCTAGTGACACACAAATGTGTAACAAATGATATTGCATTAAATCATGTTACCTACTACTGTACTCAAAATTTAAATCTGAAAATTTATACAAACTATCTAAAGACTGAATGATTCCGATATACTTTCACACAGGTAATAACCACATGTATTTAACGCCATCTGTCGGCAGGCGCGGTCAAAACTACCTAAGAAGAGACGCAGAGTTCTACCCGTGGAGCAGCCTCGGAGAAAACGCGACACTGGCGCCTCCAACCGCCGTGTCAACGCTGTGAAACATCCTGTTGTTCTGAAGGACCTCGCGCCCGGAAACAACAAGTTTGGTAAGTTTGTGAATTGAGTAGTTCCAGAAGTGTTCCTAGATGGCGTGAATTATTTAAATGTATTTGAAAAGTAACCGTTAGATGGCGTGTGTTAAATTTTTTCTTGGTAAGTTTCTTTGCCAGATTGTTAACAGCCACCCTTCTGACAAATCATTCCACTTATATATCAATCTCGAATATTTTTAAGTCTCATAGCATTAGTGAGCTAGTCAAATGCCTTGATCATGAGTAAATATGTCTATTTACCATAAGCTTGCTGTTTTATTTACCACCTATTTAAATATAAAAGAGAACAATTAGCACTATTTCTTGCTTCACGACTATCAGCTAAAGCTAAGTTCGTCGTCTCACGAATGTCTATGAGCGAAGATGTCCACCGTTACCCGATTGGGCCATTGGTTTATTTACTAGACATTACTATAAAATACCCGTTTTTAAAACTATAACACTGAAAGGCCTGAATCGTGACTTACCAACTACATCGTAGCTACGTGATGTAGTAGCGGCGGCAGTACGCTTCTTACTGCCCGTAAGAGATTCAAACAATCTAGAAAAGATCTCTAAAAGATAAACATAAACTGAAATACGTTATCAAAATGTTGCCATGCAACTGGTAAATCTATTTCAAAATAAATTATTGTAGTATTGATTAACCATATACACAATTATTTTTTACAGGCGTAAACGGAATGAACATGATTAGCATTGCATTGCAAGGTCCACCGAACCTTCTGCGACCACCAGTCACCTCTCAGCCATTGCAAGCGCGAGCTCCCATAGGTAGAAAAAGCCTTACTATAACTCATCCATAGTCTTTCTTCTACTTCTTAATTCTCTATTTTATTTTATAACCAAACTTTTATTTTAGCATGCCTTATCCTTTATCTTCTTAGTATTTGACCATACCTTCATCTTCTCCATCAGTTTCCAAAACAAAAGTTTAACAAATAACCACAGTATTCTTATTTAAGCTAATTTCTTACAGTTGAGAGTCCTATCGTCAACACGCAATGCGGTGCCATATCTTTAGCGTCATTACAACCACCTCTGATGACCGCTCCACCCCTGCAACCGAGACCTGCAACCACGGGTTCCTTAGACCTGATGTTACCACTGCAACCAAAATTGTTACCCGGTTATAACCTGCAAGCTTCTTTTCTCTCCAGTACCCTTTCAACAGTGCGGCCACCGGATTTACCTAAATTCAATAAAGAGGATAATTTTAAGCCAGTCATTGAGGTTATTTTAGAAAAACAAGAATCTGTTTCTGTACATTCTAAAGAAACAAATGATGGTAATACCGAAAGCTGTAAAACTGTAGATAGGAATTTAGATGAATCTGTAAATAATATAGAAGAAAATGACAATCATATTGTTAACGATGTTGGGAATACAAATAACTTGTCATATTCTGGAGATGAAATTAATTCGAATGTTATTGAAACTAAATCGGCTGACACAGCAGACACTAGTTTAATTAATAGTTCAAATGATAATAGTCCTAATAATAACTCATATTAAGATTTATAGTTAAGTGTATCTATAGATAATTAGGTTATTGCAATATGGATATATCTAGGTGTAACTTATTTTCAATAGAATCTGTAACAAATGTAAAAAAAATCATTGAACTAAAATGGTTAAAAAATAATCAGTAAATAAATAATTATGTGTTCCATTTTATAGATTTTAAAATTAAATATATAAATTAATTGAGGAATATATAAATAACGAAAACATTTAAACATCTTCAACCTAAATTGACTAATACATGAAGTTACCTAATTCTCAAATTGATTAGCTTTGACCAAAGTAGTTTAGTAATTAATTTATGTAAAAAAGTAATTTTTGTATATTTTGTAAATGAAAGACGTGACAGTGATCAATTGTAAATTTTATGTAAATTAAAAAAAAAAACATTTCCATCTGTTTTCTGATCGGAATATGTAGTTAGTATTAATAGTAGTAATATGTTACATTTCACTTCAGAAAACTAGTATTACGCAACTTCCCACTAGGAAAATAGGAACATTAATACTAAATATTGTTGTAATTATTTTTTTACAATATTATATAAATCTTTTCTCTCTGCTTATAATACCGCTCATCGTGTGTTTCTGTTTAGCCTAGTGGTTAGCTGGCAGAGAATGCATCAAGCATTAAGCTCGCCATTTGTACCTTATTCCTGTATCGTAGTCAACAAAAATTAAATAAATAAATAAATAAACATATTTCCAACATATTTTATAACAGTTATTAACGTTAAGTTCGTAAAAAGTTGCTCCGATGATAATCACAATTTCGTTTAGTTTATAGGCAAGCATATGAACGCGTTCCTGTGTTACTGCGAAAAATATTTTTCAAATTAAGGACTTACATCATTTTCCTAAAGCTATGAAATAATCTCCAGATTTTAAGATAGAAAGATAAATTTTGTAAAAATATTTGAGTATCGAATCACTTATTACTAAAAACTTAATAATGTAATTTTAATTTCTAATAAGTTGTTCTATAAGGAAATGTAATTCTTTAGAATGTATATCGTAATTAACAAAATATGAATAATGTGTGTTAGAATTAAAGAGACAAAACGTATACAACCTACAACAGATTTTTTGCAACAAATGCAAACGCTATCACATCACAATTAATACTCTGTAATTACATAATTATATAATTTACGTGTATGATACATATAATTTGAATACAGTACCTAGTGTTTACTGATGTTCTTTATTTAAATATTTTAGCTTATTATTTATATTTTATGCCTACAAGTTTGTTTTCGTGATAACAATAATATAATGTGTTTGTTTACTCAGTAGGTGCTTTATTACTTTTATTTTATATACTGTTAATTAAAATATGGCAATGATTTGATATTTTTATATATTAGGTATCCACGGTTTAAAATAAGGCTGTTGAATGTTCAGCTATTATATAAAATTCTTCTTTCGGATTCAACTATAAAAATGGCTCCCTGATTTCCGTGGTTATCTTAAACTGTTTGACCTCTTATCCTATTAACCTAAAAACATAAAAGTGCCAAACATTTTATATCTAGTCGAAACTTAGATTGTAAGGGAATATGGCTGTTTGAATAGATTTTATTAACGGGGTGATGTATATTAAGAGTTCTGAATATAATTATAGCATGTAAAATAGACGTAAAATAATAATTACATTAATAATTATTTGTCAGTTCAACTATACCTATAGTTGTACCCTTTTTTTAAGTTCATATGGAATTTACATGCGGTATCTTCTATATTTATAAAATTAAGAGTATCTGAATCGGTGCACATCTCTTGAACATAAAATTAAATAAAAATATAAGTTTATTTGTTTCTTTCGCTTTTAATTAATCTATCTTTCAACTATCTCTTAATAATTGATTATGGCATTTGCCATTCGACCGTGGTGATGATGAAAAATTGTGACATGAAGCAAAACAAATTAACATTTTATGACGATTCGATCTTGAGTTCTAGGTCGGTATTTACATATATAAAAAGCCATGGGTAGAGGTAAATGGAGGTCTAGTTTTATTTTCCACGAGTAATTTTTCTCCGGAAAAAAACGGAACCACTTTATTTTACGTACATATTTTTTACATTATTAAAATTAACGAATAAATTTTTGACTACATTAACACCTAATGTAGCTAATTGTAAGTGGCGATGTAGTCTTGGATGGCAAAGCGCACTAACTACTAATCTAGATATTACTAAAAGAAAACGTAATAATTTTGTCAAAAGAAAAGATAGATAACCGCATGTAAATACCTTTACGAATGCTGTAATTATGTAACTAGAATAATTACCTCTGTGCTACTAATGCCGCTTTAGATCTAGAATATTTTTCTATGTCACATTTTATTATTTAATTCTGGATTGCTGTTGGAACTCCTGGGCTCTGCTATAATCTATATAAATTATGATAAACCTATGTATATAATCTCCCAAAGGAGATTTGCGAAGACTCGACCCAGTTACTGTAGTTTCTTTGTTATAGATATTAACTGCCCTCGTTTTTACTTTAAACCTTTAAACTTGTAACATGATTATTACCTTGATTCAAAATTTTGGATATTCTTTTTCGTTATTCATAGCTTTTTAATCAGTGAAAACGATTTCTTTGGAAGTCATCTGTAAAGAGAATACTACGGATATGACCAGTGGAGAAATTATGACGCTATTCTGCATTGTAAAGCCTATAATAATACAGTGCCACCAACTTATCAGTGAATTGGAGGAGGGCGCTGCCGGACGCATTGGACCAATCATTGGACGCAATTCGAGACGTAGTAAATGTCAAATGAATGAGCACAAAGAACTTATGAATGGCGCGGCATTAGTTCCAATTTTCGCCATTTCACAGAGAACTTGGTGGCACTGTAGTAGTTGTTATAGATAGATAGCAGTTTTGAAATCACAAGGACTTCGGTGGTATATAAACTTCTTTTGACTCAGGATCTCAATTATATCGTTAGTAGGCTAGCTTAAAGCTTCTAAAACAATTTGTTTTTATTCGACAGTAATTTCGAATATTTTTTTTATAAATTACATACGACGCTTGAAAGGCAAAAATTACCAAGCGACATGTTGGCAACTTTACACTAGAGCATTTTACTTTTTAATTTTAGAAAAAAAATCGTAAAATATCGCCTATTAGTCATAGCTACTTCATTTCAATGAATTTTAAATGCTTAATAAAGCGATTCTTTACGATGTTTTTTCTAAAATTAAAAACTAAAATGCTCTAGTGTAAAGTTGCCAGCATGTCGCTTGGTAATTTTTGCCTTTCAAGCGTCGATATTATTTACTGTGTATGTATGTTCAATATCCTCATCAGCATGATATAATATATCAATAATGAAACAAATACCACTGCTCAGAAAATTGAAAGATAGAGCCCAGGTGACACTTTACCTATATTTCTTAAGAATGGAAACTAATAATTATTACTAGAACCACTCAAGAGTGTAATAGATATTTTTATTGTGCCAAAAATTGTGTTGTTTGAATAAAACAGATAATTATGTAATAAACGACTTTTAATTTGTTACCAACCTTCCCAAATCCATAAGGTAGGTATAGACTCATAGAATTCAAATGGGAAGGAATAAAGCGACCTGACGCAGTGAACTAGTATTGAGTCAGAGGATCATAAGCAGAGGAGCCAGGGGATACTGGATCCGTCTCAAGAACAATGGAATCTCAAATGCTACTCGCATCATCGTCAGTCCTCCGACCCAGAATGGTCCCAGGGTATTCTATTACGATGAAAGTGACTTTTGCGGACTTTTCATCGACGTAATTTTGCTATTAGCCAAATTATGAACTGAAAAGGGAAAGTAGGATTTAATCCGCAACCCTCTCACTACACTTTCAAACTCCAAGGCTGCTACTTATATATAAAAGATATAATAAGAGCAGTAATAAAAAAATGACGATCAGAGCAATGACATCACATGATCCAATCAACAATGTAGTCCAGTCATCTTAGTCAAAATTAGGTAAGAATTGCGGAATGAGAGATACCCAGCTGATTTTTTTGTATAAAGTTGTATTTTGGCATTCTAAAACTTGTCTCAAAACCTGCATATGGTAGGGTGACCGCGTCTATTAAAAATTTGAGGACAAAGGTCATAAAAATCGATTCTTTGCAAATATCTCATTTCCTATGGGTTTTTCGCTATTTGTATCTTCATCAATATTGTAGAGAATTAAATTCCCTACAACTTTTGTTTCAAAAATTTTTTTATACGTCGAATCGTTTTCGAGATAGAGGTCGGAGAGCGCGCGGTTAGAGCATAATGTAAGGTCAATCGGTATAGTCCCGGTCAAAACACGCTATATGAAGTTTATTAATTATTGATAAATAAATAATATAATTAATAATAATTTTCATATGTACTATATAATAGTACTATTATATTTGATAACATCCTCAAATTTTTAATAGACGCGGTCACCCTACCATATGCAGGTTTTAGAATGCCAAAATACAATTTTATATAAAAAAATCAGCTGGGTATCTCTCATTCCGCAGTGAATTCCTAAGATGACTGGACTAATAGGGATGTTGACACTAACTTTAATCTTAATATAATTATATAAATTACATGTCACATTGTTTGTCCGCGATGTACTCCTTAACTAAACCGATTTTAATCTGCACACCGTGTGCAGTTTGATCCAACTTGAAACATAGGATAGCTTACATCTCAAAATAAAAATAAAAACTTTTGACAGAACGAAGTCTGTCCGGGCAGCTAGTTCAATATAAATTATGTTTAAAGTATTGCCCTTAACCCTTATTAACATTTAAAAACCGAAAATATTATTCTTTTGTCGAAATCAATCACAATAAATTAAATATAATTAATTTAAAATCTTAAACATAGTACTGACTGCCACGTGACCTCAAACGCCATTTTGAGCTAATGACGTCATTGTTCATATTTATATGCAAGTTCAACAAACTTAAGTCGACCGATAGTATTGAATATCGGTTAGTGACGTCACGTGACGTTTTTGGTGGGTTTGATAATGATTCTTATTTATAAATTTTTGTTTTTAAATTGAAGATTATTATTTTTATATTTTTTTTCGTGAATATTAAGGTTTTATCACGGACGTAAAAAAAAGACGGACGTAATCCCAAGAACAAATTCAGTGAAGCACCCATAGGAATACCAACTCTGTATTCGTACAAGTAGGTACACACCCACACATTGACACCATACGGCTACGACATTGACACCATGACGAATCAAAAATTACAAAATTACGCACACATGGTAAGCGAGCTGTCAGCTGTCAGCTTCACTCTCGATTAGACAAGGTTACGTCCGTTCTTTTTTTATGTCCGTGGGTTTTATCTATAAAATAAAATTGAATCCTAAAATTAGTCAACATCCCTATCCTAGTCCAATAAGCGAGGAACTGACCTCTACTGAGGCGTGTAGTGTGGTTTCCGTGACTGTGTCAATATTTACTTCTGTAGCCGGTCACTGGGCAGAGCGGGCGAAATTTAATTACTGGCTTTGAGGCTTTGAGCAACATGTGGCTTTGGGCTTTTTGCCGGATTAAATTTTATCTGAGCTTTGAAGTATGAAGACGGATATAGGCACAAGTAAAGGTAATAATAAATAATAGTTAAAAAAAAAACTAAAAAACCCGCTTTTATAGAAAATCCAACTAAAAATAGAAAATAGATTTGAATTAAGAATTAGTCCGGTCAATTTAGACATTCAAAGGTGCATAAATTCCCAACAAGCTGAAAATCAGTAAGATTGTTCAAAACATAATCTATATATATAAAAATGGATGTTGCTAAGCGCTAAACTCGAGAACGGCTCGACCGATTCGGCTAAAATTTTTTGTGTATGTTCCTTGGAGTCCACGGAAGGTTTTTATAATATTAAAAAAAAAAAAAAAAAAAAAAAAAAAAAAAAAAAAAAAAAAAAAAAAAAATTGCGCGGACAATACTAAAACAGTAAGTACTTTTCTTTTCACATAAAAATTGTTTCAGCATGTATAAATATTCGAAACGGTATCCACGGGAATTAGTAGTAGAAACAATTAGGTACCGGGAATAATGGCTAACCGCTATATATCGAAATTGATAATCTTTGCATTGTTACTAATTCACCAATCCTATCAAAGACTTTCAAGGCGCACATCAATGTTGAATCTTGCCATTCCGTAAAATCTATAAAGTACATTTGCAAATATGTAACGAAAAGAAGTGATATGGCTGTGATTGGAGTTAGTGCTGAGATTTCTATTGATGAAGTTAACCAATACCAAATGGGCCGTTACGTTAGTATTAATGAAGCAATTTCGCGCAATTTTTCTCTTCCCATTATATATGTGACAATATCTTGCATCAAATGCGCACTAGAAAAGGGAATACATACTATACATTATACATACATACATAATATACATTATCAATACACAGAAGAAATTTACAACGAGGCATTGATAATAGTTAAGGACATGTGCTTGATGATGTCAAACAAAGTAATGGAAATTGCAGCCACGTTATTGAAAGGCGGTCGAACAGCCGATTCAGTGCTATTTCCATTGAATATTCAAAGCAATGAAACTTCGACCTCCAACATTTCGAAGAACACAGCAATGGCAAAGGTTTTGCAGCAATGTAAGTTGATAGTGTGGGATGGATGCACGATAGCACATCAAAAGTATTTGGAGGCATTAGATAGAACTATGGAAGATCTACGAAACAATCGAAACCGATTTGGTGGAGCGATGATTTTATTAGCAGGAGATTTCCGTCAAACATTACCAGTGATTCCTCGGTCAACGCCAGCGGATGAACTCAATGCATGTTCAAAGTCCTCCATTTTGTGGAAATACGTAAAGATACTAAATTGAAACAAGATTAAACGTATACGATAGCAAAATGATCAGTCTGGAGAAATATTTTCAAAGCAACTCATTGACCTTGGTAATGGCAAAATCCCTATTAATGATTCGACTGGCTGCATTATATTTTTGTCAGTTTACTGAAACAACAATCGAGCTCATACAAAACGTGTTCCCAAATGTCTCTCAAAATTACAAAGATCATTTGTGCTGCCAAAATTACGGATGTTGATGAAAAAACTTTAAAATTCAAAATGAAATTGCCGGTGAATTAAAAACATACAAATTTCACATACAGTTGATTAGGCAACTAATCAAGATGATGTCGTCAACTATCCACCAGAATCGTTAAATTTTCCGCGATTTACACCTCATAATCTTCAATGGAAATTAGGATCGGTAGTCATAATGTTAAGAAATATTAAATATTAACTTATTTTTGTAAGTAATCGTCGCTTATTTGTTGAGATATAAATAACGTGATCACTTGGAAAAAATTATTTAATTTCTACTGTTAACTTTTGACAGAACGAAGTCTGTCCGGGCAGTCGTCGTTTATTGTTGAGATATAAATAACGTGATAACTCGGAAAAAATTATTTAATTTCTACTATTAATTTTTGACAGAACGAAGTCTGTCCGGGCAGCTAGTTATAAATAAAATTTTTAAGTTCCCCATCATTCCCGTGTATGGAAAAAAAATATTCAAGGTCAAAGGTCAAAAAAATGAGTTTTTTCACGATTTTTAGCAAAACGGTAAGTTTTATCATAAAGTACCCCAGACAATAATTGTAGATCATAAAATTATCTATAAAAATGTATCAATAATTTTTTCCTACAAGCCACCGTTTCTGAGATATTATAATGATTCTAAATAGTCTAAATTGACCGGACTAAATCGTGTAATTGTAAAAAATGCGTGGGGTGCTTTTTATTAAAATATTATCTCTTCTACTCATTGACACCATGTACCCCATGCTTTTATTACAGTTACACGATTCTTAATTCACATGGCTTAACGACTGTAATCTTACGATTTTGCAACTAGCGGTCACTCATCCAACTACGGACCGCGCCCGTTGTAGCTGATCACGATCGCCACCAATCGCTGGGCTATTACACTTCAATGCTTCTTCTAACGAGGCGTCTTTTACTTTAAACTAACAAACTTTTTGTTCGTCGAATACAATAATATAATGCTAGTAGTATGTTGCCCGAAATCTCAATTTCCTCTTGCATACTTAACAATAACATTAAGTACTGAGTAAACATAAAATAAAGGATTTCCGTAAGCCACAATGCATATGCATAATGTAATGTGGAACGGAGCCAAATGAGTACGTATGTTTCAAATGGCGCAATTCTTGCGTAATGTGTTTAAACATGTTACACCTGGGTAAAGAACTTTACCCCTCAGCTTTAGCATTACCCCAAATATGGAATAGTCTTGATTTCATTTATGTTATCATTCAATGAATTCATTTTTCATTTTTGAATCCGTAATTTAAACAATGAATAAAATTAAAATGAAATAAAATAGGATTCCCAACAATCCCAGTGTGCCCCAGAGATCCCGAGGTTAATTTCAAGCCCCCGAGGCAAAGATTTTTTAATTATTTTTTTCTGTCAAAATTATTAGACTTCTATGGCGATAACTCCATTTTTAGGGTTCCGAAGTAAAATCGGAATCCTTATAGTTTCGTCATGTCCATCGGTCCGTCCGTCCGACCGTCCAAAGCAAAGCGCCGAGACCCTGAGAGCTAGAAAGCTGTAATTTGGCATGGATATACACATTAAAACTCCAGAATCGTAAAATAAAATATTGAAAAAAAAAAAAATTCAGGTTACCTCCTCTACAGGTAATATGAGGATGAATTTTTTATTCGCCGCCTACCCTATAGTGTAGAGTATAGTTAAAAAGGTCTTCCAAAAATATCATAGGTCTTTTAAGACCATTTTTGCAATTAGCGATCCGAATACAATTTGCAATTAGGGTTTGCGAAATATTTGGCTTTAAAGTGCTAATTTTGGTCAGAGTCAAGTGTCCCCTCCCCCCCTACCGGCTAAACGGTTGGAGTTAAGATGAATTTAGAAGGAAAACTATCACTATTATGTTAGCTTATGCTGTTAATAAATAATCTATAAATCTATACAAACAAATAAAATTGGAGTGTCTGTTTGTAATATTAAAAGAACCGCTTTTTACTAAGTGCATTTGGATGTATACACGGTACATATACCAAAACAACATTTTTTACAATTTTTGTCTTTCTTTCTGTCTGTCTGTCTGTTTGTTCCGGCTAATCTCTGAAATGGCAGGACCGATTTTGGCGGGACTTTCACTGGCAGATAGCTGATGTAACAAGGAGTAACTTAGGCTACTTTTATTTTAGAAAAAAAATAGTTTGTTAGGCGATACGAAGTTCGCCGGGTCACCTAGTAGTCGATAAACTTACTACTTTGTACCCTAAATTGCGCATGGTCTGACACGCACTTGTCCGGTTTTTACACGCTTTATATATAACATCACGCAACGATCGCCATCTTTGACGGTTATTATAAAATATCTATTAAAATTACTATGAAATAATAAACTTAACGCGGTTATTAAGCAAAATGAATAATTTCATATCTCATTAAGAGCGACCAAACATTTCTCCGCAGCGAGCCGAGCTCGTAAGCGAATTATGTATGGGATTTTTAAATGCGTACAGCATAATGAAACACTGGAAGGAACTTAATGAACATTTATGGTTTTTGTGGAAGTATTAGTAGGAAGACAAATAGATGCGTTTGCGACTTCGAGTTAAATATTTTACTTAGTCCATTTATTCTAAATTTCGTTGCCATGCATGTAATGGTTAACACATTACATTAGTGCCTAGGGTCCTAGGTTCGATGATGAGTTTTAATTTCTGTCCTCGGTCTGGGTGTGTGTGTTCTTCTCGTTGTGTGTTGTCCATGACACCCACGACACAGCGTCCTAGTGTGGTACTATGAATGTGTCTGTATTTTTATTTTCTACTAGCTGACCCGGCGAACTTCGTATCGCCTAACAAACTTTTTTTTTCTAAAATAAAAGTAGCCTAGGTTACTCCCTGTTACATCAGCTATCTGCCAGTGAAAGTCCCTTCAAAATCGGTCCAGTCATTTCAGATATTAGCCGGAACAAACAGACAGACAGACAGACAGACAAAAATTGTAAAAAATGTTGTTTTTGTATATGTACCGTGTATACTTTCAAATGCACTTAGTAAAAAGCGGTTATTTTAGTATTACAAACAGACACTCCAATTTTATTTATTTGTATAGATTTATACTTAATAAGTTTCCCCAAGCAAAACAAGGGTGTTTGCTAGTACACAATATGTCCCAAACCATGCATAATATATGCATGCATGCATTAAACGTCGTTAGTGGACGGTGATATATGCAAGTAATTGCATGCCTTGTGTTACGTGAGGATCATTAATTGGAAATTGAGAATTTATCCACTTGCGAGATTGGACGAGAATTTTGGGTATCAGGGAACTATGTGTTGTGGGAATTTTTAAGGTAATTGTAGCCTTAATAAGTAATATTGGAAGCTTTAAACATAGCGTATTTTTATGTTCTATGAGGCAAAAAAGCAGACGGACAATGGCTGATGATAATTTTGTTATCTATGTGGTCACCGTCATCAATCATTGATAATATTTTTACGTGTCAGGATTGCAGGTCCGATAAAAACGCCACATTTGAACCACAAGAACCTTATTAATCTAACGACACTAATATGACACTTTAGGCACACATAACTAAACACACACTTCAATACTGGCCTCAATGAAGCCTCTTATGACACCCTAGTATGCCGTTGTGGGACTGGGTGATCCCAGTCCAGAATACTGATGTATTCTACCCTGCCACAATACGTCGATATGCTGCTCATCCCTGTATTAAATAAGTGTTATTAAATATCAGTGGACTACCCAGGTACATTCCGCAATGTTATTTACTGGCCGATAGCCAAATCTGAGTTTACCTTGAACGTTTTTCGCCGTATTGGGGCGGCTTAGAATACTAACCCCAATCCCACGCCGGATGGGTGTCGTAAAAGGCGACTAAATCCGGCCCGCTGGTGGTAGGACCCCTCGAGGGATTATATTAGTAATATTGATTTTAATTATTAATTAATATCATTATTGCTATTATTATTTCTCCATGGGGTTCGCCTGGATAGCTACCACCCTTGAGCATGAGTCAGCCGCCAAACGACTCGTCGTGTTCCGGCTGGGGGCTTGAGAGACAGTTCTTTCTTTCTTTTTCTTCTCTCTTTCTTGTCCGGCAACGCATCGGTGATGCCTTTGGTGTTGCTGATGTCCATGGGCGACGATAGCCACTTGCCATCAGGTGGATCGTCAACTCGTTTGCCGGCTATTTCCATAAAAAAAAACACCTGTGGTATTTAAAACGAGACTAAGTAATTAGTTTATTATGAGTTCCCTGTTTCGTAGGTCGCTGGGTACTGGACTCTTTGAACGTCTTCATAAAAGGGAGGTTATCAATTCGTTCCGTATATATTTTTTGTCCAGTGATTAACTAGAAGATGGGTCAACCGATTGCAATGTATTGAACATTTTAGGGATCTAAAATGTGCTAAGGATCTGCTGATGGGTTGTAGAGATAAAGACTGGAACCCTTAATCGATGGATAATAATTGAACCTTGGTGAATAATGACTGTGGTCTTCATGATATTAGTTACCAATCCATTATTGACCACCTCAGTCTGATGATAATATGTTGCAAATTGTAAAAAAATGAAAAACTGAATTTGTTATATCGATTTGTTTAATTGTTTTTCGTATATATGTGCTACCTATTGAAACATTTCTTTTTAAGTATGCTCGCATCTAAATAATCGCCTCTATTGTGGACTTTTCATATATATTATGAGGATAAAATCGTAACTTAATAAAGATGTTATATAAACAGTACTATTTTGTATGTTAATCCAGTACAATGGTATTTATAAAATGTTGTGGTCCTAAAAGAAACAATACCCAAACGTTGTAAATCTTGATATCTACAAGTAACAGAGCGGTAAAGATTCCATCACAATAGCTCGCATTTCAACATGGAAATAGGGTAATTTTTAACTCTCATCTCACGAGACCTACCACTCTCCGCCTCGAGTATTCCAGAATTTCATGCATATTCTGTAATGACACGCTGTAATAAGTTTAAGTTGTGCTGAAATATGACTTTGATGCATATATTTTGTTACACAGGTTGATATACCTTGTTATATCATTATATCATTATTAATAAAAACTTATCCAATCAAATTCTATAGGTATATCTAATCAATTATTTATCCGCCCTTGTTGGTAACGTTTTGAAGTGAAAATTTATTTAGCATCGTTGTCATTTGAAACTCGATGAAACGAAAAAGAGACAGACACATAGATTCATAAGAATTAACGTGGGAGAAAATGATCTCATTTTACGCATAGGAAGCATTATACAGTGTTTCTTATGTTCGTGTTACTTTAAAAAGTGCTAAGTTGTATTCATAGATGGCGCGAGGAACAAGATAGAAGATTCGTTTTATTGCTGGATAGATGGCGCTAGCTGCTCATTTTACTCTTCATGTTATGTTAAGAGATGGCGTTAGTTACCACTGTTTTATTTTTATTTAATACAAAATAGTTTTTGAAAGAGAATTAAAACTGACACACGTTATTAAATTAATACTTTTATTTTTTAATGTTTCACTTCTACCACATGTGAATTGCACACATTTTAATTTTTTTACCTGCCTGTCTGCTTAGCATCTTCCAGAATTATCTTCAACTAGCGCTCCGCCCGCGGGTTTACCCGCATTTTCCGAATTAATAATATGTACCCTATATGTGGTCCCAGATCTTGGTCTATCTGTATGCTAAATTTCATGTAAATTCATCAGTAGTTTTTGCGTGAAAATTACAAACAAACTTACAAACAAACTTTTACACTTATAATACTTAATATTAGGATTATCCAAGCATTGTGGTAATGTATTTTACACGTGTCACTGGCTACTGCAACCATTCAACATTTCAAAATTTCAGTCGCAATGCCGAAGCTAGAAAATATGCGGGTTTCTTACATCCTTTTCAGACGGCCACGCGTCAGTGATTACTTTTGTGATATGGCGATATCGCTACGTGACACATAGTGACGTCACGTCGACTTCAATCTTTTTATTGAAGTTTTCTGCATTACTTTCATAATTATTTACAACGTTTAAACTAGAACGGCTAGTTGGAGCTCGACTGCTCCTTGGGCGGTCCGGTGGCTTGGTCGCACATTATAAAAAAATTGGCCAAAGATTTATTACCTATAGAAAAGAAATTTAACAAAATTTAACAAGCAGCCCAGAATATTGCTACCCGCCATCGTACTTAAACTTATACTATACGTAAACTTACTACGATTTTCTGCTTAAAAAACAAACTGAAACTTTAAATCTCTAAATAGCCAACACAAACACAACTGACCATTGTTTACACTTGTGATAGATAAACAATATACATATAATTATGCTCAGATGAAAGAATAAAAGGCATATACATATGTATAATGTAATCGGCCACGGTGACGGGGACAAAAAATAACATTTGGAACGAAGTTCCTTATCGCGCATTGCGAAAGGGGGCTAGGCGGAAAATTTGGTAACGAAAAGTTGTAACGACACTTTTTGCCGTCACTAGTCGTTACAACTCGTGCGGCGTCGTTACATGTCATGCGGCGTGCGCATGTTTCTCTGTCTGTCTCTCTCTCTCTCTCTCTTATAGAAAGTAAGCCAGATATTTTCGTTTCTTACAGTAAGTACTAGGATAGCAAAAACATGCAAGCGAGTGTGCCAAAACAAATCTGGGGTATTAAATTTCTCATCGGCTTTGTTCACCTAGTAGCTTCAAGCTACTTGGTGAAAGTAAGAGAAAATTAATACCCCAGATTTGTTTTGGCACACTTGCTGCATGTTTTTGTTATCCTAGTACTAACTGCAAGGAACTTCGTTCCATCCAGGTGTCCCTTGACACCTCTCAAGTTTTTTCTTTGTCTCTGTCTTTCACGTAGATTTTGTTACTGGCGATCTCGTTCTGTAAAATGTATGGGAAAATCTACTGGTTCTAAATATATGCTTATGGCAGAGCTGACAGTCCATCCTCGACATACTTTTGTTATCGTCATACTGTATCGACTTACCCAAAGGAGGGACTAAAAGACTTTATTCCCACTGGTTCTACTCGGTTGGTCCTATTGTAGAACTAGTGGGAATTTGTACCACGTATGAATAAGCCTCCATAGTCCGCTAGGACATTAACATCGACGATCAGTATATTCATGTTCGCACACTGCGTCGTTGATTCATAATCATAATCATTTTTTTGCTATAAATGTGGTAGTACAATGGTGGTATTTTAATACAATATGGTTTTCACACATTTAGCTTCTCCAAGCATGCAAATATTTAAAGTATTATAATTCCATACTTATTAAGTTCTCGGAATACGTTTTTTAACGGTTTGGGATATCTTTGTTTCCCGCAAACAAAAATACCTCGTCTGCATAGATCATAATTCTTCAAGTCATTTAATCCTCACTGGAGTAGGTATTCTATATATTTCTCACTTCTATACACGACTTAAGCCATTTTATTTACGTAGGTACTTGGATAACGTTGTGGCGCAAATAGTAAAACATGAAATATGTATGTGTCGAAAATTGTTGCCTTCCCTAAATGTACGTCGCTCTGATATAATGAGTTTGTAAATGTCAGTGTATAATTGATGATATTAATTATTCGGGAGCAAAAAGTTCCAATTACGATTCGTATCATGTACTGGGTGGTTCGGTTCATACATCTATACAAATAAATAAAATTGGAATGTCTGTTTGTAATATTAAAAGAACCGCTTTTTACTAAGTGCATTTGGATGTATACGGTACATACACCAAAACAACATTTTTTACAATTTTTGTCTGTCTGTCTGTCTGTCTGTTTGTTCCGGCTAATCTCTGAAATGGCTGGACCGATTTTGACGGGACTTTCACTGGCAGATAGCTGATGTAACAAGGAGTAACTTAGGCTACTTTTATTTAAAAAAGAAATAGTTTGTTAGGCGATACGAAGTTCGCCGGGTCAGCTACGATTCGTATCATATGCTGGGTGGTTCGGTTTGTGAAATAAAAATCTTTGAATATTAAATATTTTTAGGGTTTTTATGAATCTGCTTTCGACATCGTAAACTTTGTTTGTATTTTCTTCTCTCTTTCTTGGCCGGCAACGCATCAGCGATGCCTTTCGTGTCGCTGATGTCCATGGAGAAATAGCCACTCCGTTTGTCGGCTATTTTCATAAAAACCGGTTGAGTTTAGGAACGCCATAGCTAATAAGCCTAAAACCCTAATAAAACCGTTGGGATTAAACTGAATGGGAAAACCTAGCGACCTAAAACAGAAGAAATCGTTCGCCACCACCTCGTCCGTTGCATGATGTAATACAAAATATGTGCTTTTGTTATCCTCTTGTCAGTAACGCAACCGGGATCCGGTATTTAACACGTCATTTTTTCTATATTTTCTTCATATAAAACTAAGTAGTTGCTGCAAATATTAAGATCTTTGTTCAATAGCACCAAAAGTTTTAAATAACCGTTTTAATTTCAAAAATGCGATTTTTTTCAGAGAAATTCGAAATTCGAAACTCAAAATCTATTTATTTTTTTATTTATTTAATCTTTATTATACCTAAAATAGTTGGTATAAAAGGCGAGCTTAATGCTAAGAGCATTCTCTACCAGCCAACCTTTGGGCAAAGCAGAAAACAGCGATGGCGGTATTAAATAAGAAGTACTCTACGAGTTATGTATAAATAAAAATTATGTTATGTGTAAAAATCTATTCTATTTTTAAGAGTTTTTTCTAGATGCTTTATAAGAGTGAATCTGGGGGCACGGCAGTGCCCCCGCCAAGTCGAGCAAAAAAGCGGCACGGCCGTACCATCCTTTTCTCGAAGCAATTCAGGCCATTTTCGACCCCCTATAACTTCGTTGTGGATAAAGCTAGAAGCCTGAATTTTTAGTAACCAAGCAGGCATTGTACAAACACGTTATATTTCAAATTTCATTCAATTTGACCCAGTAGTTTAAGAATTATAACTAGTCAAAGTTTCTTAATTTCGTCACTCACTGACTGACTGACCGATCATCAAAACTCTAAGGCACTTCTAGCAGACATAGAAGCTTCAAATTTGGAACACAATTAGTGTTTAGTGTATAGATCAAGGAAAAACGAAAACATTTTGCAATTTCGGTCTAGTTTTCTAGATACATCAACTGCATAAATAACTTTGTAATCCCATATAAATATATAGGATTACAAAGTTACATTTGCAGTTAATGAATTACTGTACCTGTATAACAAAGTAACATTTGCAGCGAATGAATCAGTGTACCTGTATATAATATAATGGAATAATAGGTGTAGATGTTCAAAGGTAACTTATAAAAGGAAAAAAAGTAGAACTATCTACAAAAAGAAATGAGATGCCATCAAAAACAAAACTTGTAAAAAAAACCAAGTCTCGCAACTCAGTTCTTCTACCGTAAAAAGTTGTGAGATCCATGTAATACCAAGTCGGTTAATTTATTCAGTTCCTACTTAAGGGTCCTTCTGTCTTAAGTTATCACGTAATTAGCTAACCTAACAAGTAACAACATCTTATAGTGACCATATTATCAATATTAAAAATCTTTTATGTTTTAAATAAGATTCTTGAAACTTGTTAATTTCCATGTTATCGTGAAACAATTGTTGGCAGACTTAATAAGTAAATAAATAAACAACCCAAGTGTCGAAAGTTTTCATGCCACCCGAGGGCCTCCGATATGGAACGACTGTTATCTTACGATAACAACTAGGACCGTCAGCTTTACGTGCCCTCCGAAGCACGGAAGCTCTCAAAAAAATTTTGCCACTAGCGGTCACCCATCCAACTACCGGCCGCGTCCGCTGCTGCTTAACTTTTTGGATCGCTTAGGATCGACGCAAGCTCCCGGGCTATGAGCGTTTCACTTCGCTTCGCTGTCGATGATTATTAAATAAATAAGTTTGGTCAGCATTGTTACTGTTGCTAAGTCAATATCCTAAGTCAATGGGAGAGCGCTTGTGGTGAAACATGAGTGCTTGAGTTGCACTGAAACCAGGGCAAATTAACTATCTAAAACTTTTTCGTTACCATCTTGTACACATTTTGCTTACAAACTAGTTGGCAATCATGGACGCCAATCATTCAGAATTATCGGGTCTACCTTCATCATAATTATATTTTATATTCACAATTGACTATTGACATAATCTATACTAATATATAAAGAGGAAAGATTTGATTTTTTGTTTGCATTGAATAGGCTCCGAATCTACTGAACCGATTTGAAAAATTCTTTCACTATTGGGAAGCTACACTATCCCCGAGTAACATAGGCTATATTATATTTTCAAAAAAATTAGGAATCCTTAATAAAACTCCAATAAGTTGAAAAAAATAAGAAAACCGAAGCAAATTGAGGGCGGTTACTCGTAATGTATATAATATCTCGTAGTGTTAAAAATTACAGGGTGCTTCCATATGAGCCACCGCTGAATAATGAGCATTGTCAAGTAAATGCTGATAGTTTTTTTTTTATTATGAAGATGCTGTTGGTGAACAGACGATCACTACACAAAACTTATAATTCCTTTAAGGACTGCGTGATGCAGTTTTTACTATTTTATAGAAAAGAAATGATAAAAATTGGTTTCTGTTAAATATCTTGGGAGGGGTATTCCCGTACCAATACAACAAATATTGTAATACACAAGTGAACTAGCTAATGAAAGAGTATCCATTTGCGAAATGTCCTCTCAAAGGTCGTTAACATTGTACTCGTATCCCTTACAAGTTCCATGCTTTGACCTAGTAATTTCCCACCGTCAGGCAGGGTCCACCCTGGTGAGATCCCTAATGGAAATAATCCGTCGCTTACAACAAACTTTGCAAGTTGACGCGGAAATACTTTAAATATAAATGATTATGGACCGTCGGAATTGTTGTTCACTACTATTCCTACTTTGAGAATTATACCGTTAAAAAAGTCTTGTTTGATACAAAAGTTTTTTTTTATGGAAATAGCCGGCAAACGAGTTGACGATCTACCTGATGTTAAGTGGCTATCGTCATCCATGGATATCAGCAACTCCAAAGGCATCACCGATACGTTGCCGGCCTGGAAAGGTAGAAGAAAAAGAAAGAAAGAAGATTTATTTTATTCATCAGTACTGTATTTTTCCTTAAGAACATAAGGGGATTTAAGAAAATCGGGTGTATTTTTATTTAGACTTTGTTCGATCAAGTCTAATCTCAACGGTTCGGTACATAATTTTAGAAATACTTGGGTAGAGATGCCATGATCTTTCTAGAAATTAAATAATTTTTTTTTTTCATATTTCAGTAGCAATATTACCACTTCTTACCAACAGGTTTGCAATATACGTACGTACGTATTTCTCAACAACATGGAAGACATAAAAGCAACCAAGGTACGAAGAAAAACTTATGAACTGCGGTACAAGGTCATACATTTTTAAAAGATTTTCCCCTGATATAAAACAAAGATTGCTCCATTAATCTTTTACGTTACGATACAAGATAAACCATGAAAAGAAGACAAGACAGCAAATTAATCTGGTTCCTACAGCGCTGCAAGACTGCAATAAGTAAAACAAAGTGGCCAATTACTTTGCTTTTAGCCGCGCTCTAACTTTATTGTCAGTCCTTCGCTAAGACTTTGTTTGTACATTCTTTGTGTTGTCGCCATGGCTTAGCGTTTCTTTTTAGGGCTTTTCTATTGATATCAAGGCTTTATGTGGGTTTGTTGCTGTTTACGGCGATAGTCAGCAATGTCTACCGCAACATTCCGCATACATTCGTGGTACCACGATTGTCTTCAATGTGTTATTGTCCGAAATATAATTCTTGACAAAAATAACCGACTTCAAAATTAGGTATAGCTCAAAAACTACTAGTCATATCTCGCTCAAATTTAAGTGGGACTACATGAAAAGCACCAGATTTCGATTAAAAAAATAATAATCAAAATCGGTTCACCCAGTCGAAAGTTCGGAGGTAACAAACATAAAAAACAGTCGAATTGAATACCTCCTTCTTTTTTGAAGTCGGTTAAAAAGAATTATTCTTTCTTGTATTAAATCTGTTGATAACAAAATAATGGCGCTCTTTAGGTTTTCCCTTTTTTACTGCTTTCTAATAAAATGAATGAAATATATTTCTTTAACGAAGACGTAAAAATGTGAGCTGTTAATTAAATAGAAATTTATTTTGCTGCGGATAAAATTAATTCCACCAACTCGTTCATAGTAAAAACTCTTCACTGTAAATGGCCCGAAAGGCACTTCGCCTTTTTTTAAAACAAATACTTATTAAAACAACGTTGTTGAAATGGAACAGAACTATTTCCAGCGTCATGTTTTAACCATATATTAGCCTTGTTAAGTTTGATTTAACAGTAGATATTGAAATAATATTTATATAAAAAGCGCCGAAAAGCAAGTCTATGAACCACTTGATATTAAATGGTCATCGCTGCCCATAGAAATCAGCAACAATAAAGGCATCGCCTAATAATAAATTTTTAACCGACTTCAAAAAAAGAAAGAGGAGAATCTCGAAGAGGAGAACATTCGACTGAATTTTTTTTTTGTTTGTTACCTCAGAACTTTGGACAGGGTGAACCGATTTTGATAGTTCTTCTTTTAATCGAAAGCGGGTGCTTATCATGTGGTCCCACTTAAATTTCAGCTAGATCTGACGAGTTGTTTTTGAGTTATTTTGAAGTCGGTTATTTTTTTTCTTGGTAATTATGGTATAAGGAGTTACTACAATCATCGAACACAATCTTATGCAGTGCTACGACGTAAAGGGATTGAGATGTAAGTATTTATTTTAACGTATTTCGGTTCTCTGTAACGTCTGAGACTCAGTTAAACAAGTTAAACTCAAGTTAAAACAAGTTAAAACAAGTTAGACTCAGTTAAACAACAACAAAATATTAATATATTTGACGACCATGTAGCCTAGTTGGTAGCACCCTGCCTGCGAAGCGAGGGGTCCCAGATTCGATTCTCGTCCGGGGCAGATATTTATGTGACAGATAAATATTTGTACGCGGGTCATGGGTGTGATTGTGATTTGTTATATTATTATGTGTCGCCTATGCCACTCGCGACACAGGTAATAACCTCCTGCGGGGTATGAGTATGTTAGCGTTCATTTTATTTATTTATAGTAAGTACTAAAGAAAACAAATTGTGTCTGTGCTATTAACAGTTAAGGAATTCCCTCGTCTGGGTCCAAAATCGTAAAATTTAGACATCTTAAGATAAAACAAAGGAGGTCTAATTAAGCTTGTAAGATTTGATCCACAAAAAAGGTAAGTTAAATAAAACCGTTTAAAAACTATCTTCCCACTTATTTCTTGTGACAATTACTTATTATAATGTAGCGTTTTACAGATAGTAATTCTACAGATGGTACAGTAGTCGTACAGATCAATGATATTTAAAAAAATATAGATACGTTATGCCCTTACAAATCAACCAAAAAATCTGTTCCGAAAAGAGCTACAACACACTCAAGTTTATCTTTTGTTTACTACACCAATCACCTTGGTATAATACACGAAGGCATTTTAATGCTGTATGTAAAATATCAAGCACTTCTGACAACAACAAAAGCGTGCGTATCGTCTTGTATTGACAGAGCGACTACGAGTAGAACGGTCAATTGCCTGTTCTTACGCTCTTCATCATCGGCGTGTTAGTGACATACTTATCTACCTCTTTTTACATTACGAGTAACCGCCCTCGCTTTGCTTCTGTTTTCTTATTTTTTACACTTTGGGTTACATTATTGGAGTTTTATTAAGGATCCCTAATTTTTTGAAAATATAATATAGCCTATGTTACTCGGGGATAGTGTAGCTTCCCAACAGAAAGAATTTTTGAAATCAGTGCAGTAGTTTCGGAGCCTATTCAATGCAAACAAAAAATCAAATCTTTCCTCTTTATATATTAGTATAGATAAGATCTTAATATAATATATTGGTCCAGATAGTAATAAAATAATTTTTGCCTACTACTCAGTGCTGGCTGCCGTTGAAGTATTGTTGATTACTAACGGCAGTATGCCTGTAAGCGCTTTTCCCTTACTTTTAATACAAAACAAGATCCTAGTACAAAGCGAACATCCGAGAGCTGTAAGACGGACTACCAATTGAGTTAGTTTGCTGAAAGAGGAATAATAATTGGCTATCTCGGGCTTTTCTTCGCTTTTCTGCTTAAATTTTTAATGAAGAAATTTTATGAAAAATGTTTACTGGGAACGACGAATAAGCAGACGATATCCAGATGTTATTCGTAAGCAAGATTATACTTCTGGAGGGCAAGCTCCGAAGAGGATCACGTGACACGGTATTACGTGACGTGACATTACGAGACCCTAGCTTATCGGTATAGGATTGGCGCTCCATAAATTGTATGCCTTACCACCCGAGATAGACATGTAAACCTAAAGTATTTATTTTATTTGACGACCCTGTAGCCTAGTTAGGAGCGACCCTGCCTGCGAAGCGAGGGGTCCCGGGTTCGATTCCCGACCGGGGAAGATATTTATGTGACATATAAATATTTGTACTCGGGTCATGGGTGTTGTTGTTATCTATTATATGTGTCGTCCATGCCACCCGCGACACAAGTAAATAACCTACTGAGGGGTATGAGCGTGTAAGCGTTTATTATTCATTCATTCATTCATTCATTCATTCATTCATTCATTCATTCATTCATTCATTCATTCATTCATTCATTCATTCATCCATCCATCCATCCATCCATCCATCCATCCATTCATTAATTCATTCATTTCTTTATTTATTTTATACTGTTTCTATTTAACCAGATTCCTCGTTAACAACGCAATTCTCTCCTTGTAACTTTTTGCTTTCTTGCCATTACTCTCCATTCGTTTGTTCGCTCGTCCATTTAACGACTTACTCTCTCAATTGATAATGACTTTGACTGCAATATTTTCTTTTTCTCTAGCTACTATTTGTTCTTGTCAATAAGTTCTTTAAAGTATACTTGTTAATTAACTTACTTGTAAGGTTCTTTTAAACTTTGAAAGAACTCTCGTTATTAAGGTTTTTACTTGTAGGTTGTTATTTAATTATGACAGTTAGGGCTTGTTTCACCATCTTCAAGTAGAGTCCTGAATAAGCTATTCGCCGGTTAAAGTGACGTTAAAGTGTCATTTTACATACACGAAATGTCAACTTAACCAACGAATAGCTTACTTCGGACTTACTTGAAGATTGTGAAACAAGCCATTAAGGTTCCGTTGGTAGGGTATTTACAGAACAAGTCGTTTTTAGAACAAGATATAGTGTGAATAAGTTTTTTCCGCCTAAATGTCATTTTTCGATATGTTATTGCATATAAGTGATGCTAATAAACGCATGATAATAAAAAAGAAAAACAAACAAAAACTAGCGTAACTAATAATTTTTTTGTTAAGAATACATTTTTTAGGGTTTCGAAGTAAAATCGGAACCCTTATAGTTTCGTCATGTCCGTCTGTCCGTCAGTCCGTCTGTCCGAAGCAAAGCGCCAAGAACCTTAGCGCTAGAAAGCTGTAATTTAGCATGGATACGTAAATACATAATTTTTTATTAAAACTCCAGAATCGTAGTATAAAATACTGAAAAAAATTTTTTACTCCGCTACAGGTAACGTGAGGATGAATTTTTTATTCGTCGTGTAACCTATACATAGTATGGGATATCGTTGACAAGGTCTTCCAAAAATATCATTTTTTTCTTTGTGTTTTCTTAGACCACTTTCGGAATTAGGGCTCCGTTTGCGAAATATTTGGCTTTAAAGTGCTAATTTTGGTTAGAGTCAAGTGTCCCCCCCTTGCTGGCTAAACGGTTGCAATTGGGCAACTGAAAAAATTCTCAAAAGTAGTTTATATGATGAATTCACAAGGAAAACTATCACGACTATGTTAGCATATGTAGTTAATAAGTAACAGTCGATAAACTTACTACTTCGGAACCCTACATTGCCCGTGTCCTGACACGAATTTGCCCAGTTTTTAATAATAACATCCATTTTATAATGTCACAAAGTTATCGCAATGCAACCGTTTTCAGATTATTGAAATATAACTCATGAAAGCATTCTGTAAAAACGAGTTCCTATAACATTCAAGCGCCTTCATCCATTTTTATTAAAATGCTATAAAACGTTTGATATGTAGGTCAAAACGAATCGAAGCGTTAATTTCAGGAAAAGCTCTCTGAAATAAAAAAGTACAGGCCCTCAATATTTTTCATGACTAATGCCATACGATTCTGAATAATTCACCAAAATAATGGTATATGTATTCACCGTGTTCCCCCGTGGTGTTTTCACCGTGAAACAATTTTTCACTACTGTTTTATAAATGTGGTGCTAGCGGTATTTAAGAAACCCACTTAGGGTATCCATAAATTTCGTCACACTATAGTCAAAATTATCTAAGATGCCCATAATGATAGCTGCTATTTATTAATATAAACTAACCTTGTATGGGTGTCTTTGAGCGAAATAGAATATTCATTTACTTGACATGAATAGTTGAATACTTACGGACAAAGGATTTTGCCAAAATTTGTTAAAAATCCCTACTCATTTTCATTGGCGTTGATTATAAATCATATTATACGTTAAAATCTAGTAAAAATCCCATCACATCATAATTTATGCAAAATTTAATAAAAATATATGACGTCGAAACAATCTTATATGAAGAAGCCTAAATCTAATCTGACGTAGGGTGATGTGACGGATTGAAACCGTTTATAAAACCAGTCATAATCGATACATTACTATAATCGAAATTTAAAAATGAAAATTGATTAAATTGCATTGATTTAATTACATTGTTAAAAATGATTTGCTTGCGTTTTAAATTAAAATTAGGTACCCAATAATACCACGACGAATTGGATGCTAACAAAGGACATTTTCCATTATGTATGGGCACTTCGCCATCCATGGACAGTAACTGCAGATAATATGTTATATGTAATTATGTATTTAAGGTTGCGGTAAACATTTTTTTTTTTCAACAAAATATCAATTATGTATATGTACTTACATGAATGTGTCTTACGAAATAAACAAGAATTTATTCACTGTAGTTTTTCCCTGACGCTCATAATATTATATTATGTCAAAATATTATTATGAAACTGAGCGGGACTTTCATTCTATCATGATCTATCTTTCTTTCTTTTTCTTCTCTATTTCTTCGCCGGCAACGCACCAGTGATGCTTTTGGTGTTGTTTATGTTCATGGGCGAATGGATAAAAGAATATTTTATTGAAGTCGTAAATAGGTACATATTAAGAATACGCGGTACGAGATAGTTCAATCGAGGTAGTAGGTAGGTAACTAGGTATCTAAATATTACGGTTTTTAGTTTAAAATTTAATTATCGAATCGATTAGAAGGACTTATAATTTAGAATCGATTTGTTGTAAAAATTGGTTTCTTTCGTGAACCGATTTTTTTGTACATCTCTAATGTCACTGTGATGGCAAACGACAAATTGGGCTTCTTAGTTCGCGGTGACTATAATTTCATGACTTTTTGACCCCTCCCCCCTCTTTGTCACAGTTGGTCACATTTGTGAGACCTCTGCCCTAGTGTGACGTCACATACCTATTATGAAATGAAATTATTAAATTAAAACAACAGTTCCGAAATAACTTTTATTTCCATTAATTGTTTTTTTAATATTTACCTTTACATACCAATTATTCGATTTTTAAATGTGACGTCACGAAATTTAGGGCCCCCTCCCAGCCCTTGTCACACAATGTCACACTACATCAACCCCCGCCCCCCTTACGAGTGACGTAATTTATGGATGACCCTTTATTCCATTTCAGTTCACAAAAGCGATTTACAAAGGTAAAGACTTCCGGCATTATTTGGTCTCATTCCTGGTTGGTTCATAAAATTGTATATTTAAATGCTTTTATTAACACGGTTTTATTAATTTCATTTGTATCTAAGTTATAATAAAATCTTACGTAAATCGTAACTAAAGAATCACCACTTTGTGCTAAGGAGCGATTTAAATACCCGTTAGTGACTCTGAGTTGGCGTAAGTGTAAGATTGTGGACTGAACACATTTTACTATAATACGAGTACTCACGATATTTATTTTATACACCGATATTTCGACACAGTTTCGTGGATCGTGGTCACGGATGAACTGCGGTGGCGCGTAGAAATTTTTGACAGGAGTCATACTCGTATTTAGAATTTGCTCAAACAACAGTCAAATGTACAGATGACTGACTTTGTTAGTACGAAAAAATTAAAGACATGTAAAACGGCTGAAGTTAAGGTTGTTTTAGGACCATTATTTTAGTTTGGATAATTTTTAAATGACTTCAATAAAAGGAGGAGGTTCTCAATTCGACTGTATTTTTTTTATGTTTGTTACCTCAGAACTTTCGACTGGGTGAACCGATTTTGATGATTGTTTTTTTAAACGAAAGGTGGTGCTTCTTGTAATGTAGCCCCACTTAAATTTTATTGAGATCTGACAATGGCATCCATGAGAAAACCATATAAGTCTTAAATTTGCATTGAGTATGTGCGCGACAAATGAACGAATAACTCATTATCACACCAACCGATTTCGATGATTCTTTTTTTAATCGAAAGCAGGTACTTGTCATGTAGTCCCACATAAATTTGAACTAGATTTGACAAGTGGTGACAACCGAGATTGTGACACTATGTGTATATGTGACAGGTGACACTAGCTTGTGACATATTATTTGTGCGTTAACAGATGTTTTGTGAGCAAATCGAAGTTTGGTAAACCATTGCTCGTCCAACCTACATTGTGAGGTCTCATCTTTTATTCATATACAACGCAGGATGCCAAAGAATTTTATGGTTTTCCTGGTTTCACATCAGACCTCTTATGGTATATTAGGTTTAAATACTACATACAAACATGTAGGTAGTGCGTAACAAGTAGTTGTTAATATCTCATTCTTTGACTATAAACTTCAAGAAAAAAAATGTCATACTTGGATAAACTGAAACATTTTCATATGTCTTCCTTAAGTAAGCGAAGAATACTTTTGGACTTGACATTTCTTTACAAAATTCACAACAACCTCATTGATTGTCCACAGCTACTTAGCAGTTTTAAATTTAGGATTCCCAGGACCACTCCACGTCAATCTATTCCACTCTTTGTTCCACCTCTAAGATCTACAGTATTGGGTAGCAAATCTCCTGTTCCTCGGTTATGTAAAACTTTCTATGACTGGATTACAGACGGAGAAATTGACTTATTTTCACTAAAAATTCACCAATTTCGACATCATTTATATAACAAAATTCTAAATTAAGCAAAATACCACTTATTAGATTAAATTTATTACATTAATAACAAAGCATGCAGTGTTTACCTATAAGTGATTGTGCATTAAGCTAAATACAGTGTAATATAGTAATATTGTATGTTAAAATATAACAATCGTTGGTAAGCCTAATAAAGAAAATAAAATAAACGTCTTTGTAATTAGATAAATGTATTGAGATACAAAATATTCCTATTGCTTGAATCAGCCGCCAAAAGAATCGTCGTATTTCGGCTGAGGGCTTGAAGCAGTACTTTGTTTTCTCCCTCTTCTTTAATTGGCTGGCAACGCATCGTTGATGGTCCATTGGCAGCCACTTACCATCAAGTTATCTGCTCATCATCTCGCGAAGAAACACCATAAATCATTTTTAACCTATGGATGATATTTAGTGAGGGGATAATTAATAATTTCAATTGAAAGTCATCTCATCTCAATGGGTTTCATTCATCACCCGATCCGGTCGGCTTGTAAGGAGTGTCATTTTTACTTTAGATAAGTCATAGCCTTTACTCTTGGATATATTATTATAATCAACATTAAGAATTAAAGAATTTTTATTGGTTCAAAAAGCAGCCAAGTGCGAGTCGGACTCGCCCATGAAGGGTTCCGTAGCAGCAAGTAACATAATTTATATTTGAGTTGATTGAATGAAAAGTAAATGGCGGTTTGCGATTTATAATGTACTAGCTTCTACCCGCGACTTCGTCCGCGAGAATTTAGAATTAGATCCAGATCCTACTTAAATTTAGATGTTAGGGGCCATCCATAAATTACGTCACACTAATTTCATGACTTTTTGACCCCTCACCCCTCCTTGTCACAGCTGGTGACATTTGTGAGACCTCCCCCCCTACTGTGACGTCACATATTATGAAATTTTACACCTAGAAATTATTAAATTAAAACAGCAGTTGCGAAATAAGTTTTATTTCCATTAATTGTTTTTAATATTTACCTATACATACCAATTATTCGACTTTGAAATGTGACGTCACAAAATTTAGGAACCCCTCCCACCCCTTGTCACACAATGTCACACTTCATCGACCCCCCCCCCTCCCCCCTAACGTGTGACGTAATTTATGGATGGCCCCTTAGGTTTAGATGTTTGGATGTTTGTGAATTAAACTTACAGTATCCTGCTTTTCATCCCAAAGAATGATGTTGACAACATGCTTATTATTTCGCGTTCTAGCAAGTTGTTAAAGATTCGAAAAAATCATAGGGCATGTCGTGAGGAAGAAGTTCAGCGGCAGGCTACCTTAAGAGCTGCTTAAACAGGCACATCATCGACACCAGAAACATGCTCATTATTTGGCGTACCAGCGAGCTGCTTAGGGGTCATAAAAATCAAAGGAAACGTCGTGAAAAATAATTTCAGCAAGCTTGAAAGCTGCTACGCCGGAACAGGTAGGTAAACGACGTTAGCAACATGTTCATGAAACAGAATGACGGAGATGGGCTGTTGCTAGAGCATGATGAGAGTCACAACTCGCAAGTCTCAGTAGCCACAAGCTTCTAAAAAGAGATAAAATTAACAAAGCGTGTAAATTTTGCGATGCGCAGAAAACAAAAGAACAACTATTATTCTGGAGGAAAACTATAAAGTTATTCCGCAATTAGAACAAACAGCAGAACCATTAAGAGAATTACGTTTACAAAAATGTACCTAACACAAACGAACGATATCATTCTTTAAATAACACCGGTACATTTAATGGATGCTTCCATGTATGACATCTTTATTAAGGGCATTGAAACGAAACGAAACGAAGAGACTTAGTGTTTTATGTACTCCATAGAGTGGCAATAGCGAGGTTGCCCCATGCATATCTTTTAGTGGCTAAAAATTATATAGCTTCTTAGCCATATCGACTATATCGCTAAAAAAGCGGCCAAGTGCGAGTCGGACTCGCCCATGAAGGGTTCCGTAGCAGCAAGTAACATAATATAAAAGTTCTTGTAGTTCGTTGTAACTTTGATCGATGTTTTTTGCGGTTTACGATTTATGACGTATTAAAAAAAAAACAACTTATTAGATCTCGTTCAAATCAATTTTCGTTGGAAGTTTGCATGGTAATGTACATCATATATTTTTTTTAGTTTTATCATTCTCTTATTTTAGAAGTTACAGGGGGGGGGGACACATTTTACCACTTTGAAAGTGTCTCTCGCGCAAAATATTCAGTTTAGAAAAAATGATATTAGAAACTTCAATATCATTTTTGAAGACCTATCCATAGATACCCCACACGTATGGGTTTGATGAAAAAAAATGTTTTGAGTTTCAGTTCTAAGTATGGGGAAACCCTCAAAATGTATAGTTTTTTTTCTATTTTTGTGTTAAAATCTTAATGCGGTTTCAACAGTAAAGTTCTTATAGTTTCGGAAAAAAGTGGCTGTGACATACGGACGGACGGACAGACAGACAGACAGACAGACAGACAGACAGACATGACGAATTCATGAGGGTTCCGTTTTTTGCCATTTGGCTACGGAACCCTAAAAATTTCTACTTAATTACATGTTGTTGGGACCCACCATTTAAGCATCAACAATGTTTTACACTGTGTTAGGGGGTCCCAATCCTTTTAAAAATAATATTATAATATCCCAAAAGAATTTACTCGTCAAACAAACAAATTAATATTATTTAAGATACCCTAAAGAGATTACCTTTCCTAACTCCTCAAAAAACTTTGTAAGTTTTGTCGAGATCTTTATAAAATCACTTCAGATAGACGAAAGAAAGGAAATTGCCTTTGAAGTTTTTATACCAAACTTAAAGCGATTATAATTGTTTACGTAAAACGTGAAATCGAAAGACCTATTCTTCCTCATATTATTTACTGTAAACAATTTCCATTTCAGTTATGTTACGTCTTAGGAAAGGTAATTGAAAGGCTTCTGTAGGTAAGGTAAAGTATTCGAAAGAACCATTGTGTCGTTTAGACTTTAGACCGTAAAACAATTTGTGTCGAATAAAGATTGGAATTAGTAATATGGGCACATAAAAAAAAGAAACAAACATTTCCTTTTTCCCGTAATATTATAAATATGAAAGTTTGTGAAGGTGTATGAAGTGTGATGAAAATGAAATGAAAAAAATTCTAATTCCGCAGCCCGTTACAATGAAAGTAAGGCGGTCTCCGCTGCTAGTTTAATTTCGAAAAGGAATTATTGATCACTAGCGCTCTGCCTACGAATTTGTCCGCGTATTCCGTAATAATAGGTACAGTCGCCTGCAGAGAAAAGTAACCCATATGATTATAAATAACAGCAACGTTTCTGTTGCCTGTTGCGTTGTTAACAGATGGGTTACTTTTCTCTGCAGGTGACTGTTCCTTATATTTTTCAGACCATGGTCTACCTGTGTGTTAAATTTCATGAAAATCCGTTCAGTAGTTTTTGCGTGAAAGAGTAACAAACATCCCCACAAACATTTTTATAATATAAAATTATAGGAATAAAAATTGTGTTAAAATTATCTAGTCTCTATTGACGCCTTCCATAATGTTCATAGAACTAGCTGTAAACTAAACACACCGTGTTATGACAAGTGGTCATAGCCCAATGATATTTAAAAAATATATGTAGATCATTGACTTATATTATATAGACAGGCTGTTCAGTACTTACATTTTGTTCACCTGTGTTGACCCCAACTGGGGCCAACTCAGTTTAGGTCACTTTAGTCGGCTGCGAGCAAGCTACACAAGTAAATGTCACGTTAGAAAAACTCCGACTGTTCGAAAACACTTAATAACGTATTATTGTTTATTGAGCACAGTTAAAACGTTCTCATTATTTACGTTTGAACTTTATTTAACTTTATTTAATCATAATTCGTAAGTAACTATATTTTTATTTACAGTCTTAAAAATTATTTAGTGTCAAATATTTAATACCGACATCTTGAACCAAACTTGACAGAACGAACACAGAGTACTTAATCACTACGGAACAGGGTTGCCAGACGTCGCGGAGTGAGAGATCGTACGGTGGGTAAATAAAAGTCGTATTTCCTAAGATGGCTCCAGAAAAAAAATAGTACGATTCATTTAATGTAGGTACTAAAACTTTAATTAGTTTTAGATGGCGGTCTACAAAACGAAATTGAAAGAAAAGTAATAAGTAAAACTATAAATTAAAATAAAATCTTCTTATCTTTATATATATAAATTACGTGTCACGTTGTTTGTCCGCGATAGACTCCTAAACTACTTAACCGATTTTAATCAAAGGGCTTCCAACATTTTTGTATGGAACCTGGCATACCTACAAGTCCGCCATTTTGAAAAAACCTCGATTCGGCGGCCAGTGATGAAACATGTGTCAATCGATAGAGTAAATGATTACGATCAAAATTTTACAGTGATGAAATCTCGTAAGTGGTATACTTTCTGAGATATTTGAGTTCAAACCCGTAGAAAAATAAAGTAAAAAACTTTGTTTCGGCGGATATTGATAAAATATGTGTCAATCGATAGACTAAGTGATTACGATCAAAAAGTATTAAGTGATACAATGTCGTAAGTTATATACTTTCTGAGATATTTGATTTCAAAACTGTAGGAAAATAAAGTAAAAAAACTTCGATATACCTATCTTCAGCTTACGTAAGTATGACCACATTTCCCAGTTTGATTCCTAACTTAAATGGCTACCAATTCGACACAGGTGAAACTTCAGAATTCTCTCAACATTTTATGCTATTTTGAATAATGTGTCTTCTCCTGTTTATTTAAAGGAAACCCATAGCACTGCTTATTTCGGGAATTCCTTTGCAATACTGTTCTGGAACTCCTTGCTTGTAGACATCAAAAGACTACCAAAAGTTCCTTCAAGAATCACGTCCGGCAGCACTACCTGAAGCAATTAGAATGTCCTCGCCCGTGGTCTTCAACCACATGTTATATACGTAGTTATAAATATTTATGTACTTAATATATAATATAAACTATACTAATATATAAAGAGGAAAGATTTGATTTTTTGTTTGCATTGAATAGGCTCCGAAACTACTGAACCGATTTCAAAAATTCTTTCACTGTTAGGAAGCTACACTATCCCCGAGTAACATAGGCTATATTATATTTTCAAAAAATTTAGGGATCCTTAACAAAACTCCAATAATGTAACCCAAGGTGTAAAAAAATAAGAAAACCGAAGCAAAGCGAGGGCGGTTACTCGTATGTATATATGTAAATATGAATAAATATGTATTTATTTAGTTTTGTTAATGATATTGTGATATTTTATATGTATATAGTTATAGTGTTGATCCACTAATAAATAAAAAAGACAATTACCAATGTTTTATTTTTCTACGGGTTTGAACTCAAATATCTCAGAAAGTATATCACTTACGACATTTTATCACTGAATACTTTTTGATCGTAATTACTTAGTCTATCGATTGACACATGTTTTATCAATATCCGCCGAAACAAAGTTTTTTACTTCATTTTTCTACGGGTTTGAACTCAAATATCTCAGAAAGTATACCACTTACGACATTTCATCACTGAATACTTTTTGATCATAATCATTTATTCTATCGATTGATATATTTTACATCACTGGCCGCCGAATCGAGGTTTTTTCAAAATTGCGGACTTGTAGGTATGCCAATTAGGTTCATTGCCCTTTGCACACCGTGTGCAGTTTGATCCAACTTGAAAGATAGGATAGCTTACATCTCAATGTATAGTCGCAATATTATTTTATTGCAATTTTTTTTTGATAGAACGAAGTCTGTCCGGGCAGCTAGTTATAATATAAATTTACATAATAACATACAAAATTATAAATGTAGAAATATCGGGAATAGGTAATTATAATGTGCGCCATCTATTGATAAATCTATGAACCTATAATAATTATATCATGAACCTATTATACTCGTACATAATTTTCTAACAATGTATACAAATACATATTTAAATTATTAATGTTTACTTACGATGTTAAAAAAAAATATAGTAGTCACTCCGAGATGAACTGGAAAAAGGCATAAATCGTATGATTGTCGCCATGGATATAATTATAACTTTTAACTGGATACATAACTTCGAGGTACTTGAAGACAGATGACGTCACAACGGAATGACTATTTGACCAATCGCAGACCGGATTGAGATTATCCTTCATAATTGTGGGGTGTTATGTCCTATTTTCCAAATGTTTTCTAATAATTTTTCTGGTGGTAAAAAAATATATTATTGTATTAACACATTTTATTATAATTTCTTCAAAATTGTCCTTACGTCATGAAAACGGATGTTGAATGTGATAATGAAATAAAACAATGTAATTTATTACGGTACATTTCTTTTATTTTAAGTGCACAACACTTATAAAAAAAATTTAACACAGCTGAATGATATCCTGGGATTACAGATAACACAATGAATGGATGAACACAATGGTCATTCCGTTATGACGTAATTAATCCTCAGGTACCTCTACAAAGTAATCCAGACAGAGTAATATATCCATGGTATATGTCCAGTTATAGTAATGTATCCATGATCTCTTTCGGAGTAGGGTGTTGGCAACACTGGGCGCATAGTGACTCTGTGATTGAGTTCTCTGTGGCACGAAAGCGTGACACGAAATTCCTTAGAAACAGCGCGTCCATATAATATAAGTCAATGATGTAGATACGTTATGCCCTTACAAATCAACCAAAAAGTCTGTTCCGAAAAGAGCTACAACACACACACGTTTATCTTTTGTTTCACTACACCGATCACATTGGTATAATACACGAAGGCATTTTAACGTTTTATGTCAAATGTCAAGCACTTCTGACAGCATAAAAAGCGTGCGTATCGTCTTGTATTGACAGAGCGACTACGAGCAGAACGGTCAATTGCCTGTTCTTACGCTCTTCATCGTCGGCGCGCTAGTGTAATATCTACCTATTTTTACATTATAATATCATTGTCATAGCCTGTGGAAATGCAACGTCGGCTGTTAACAAAAATGCTTTTTACGAGTACGTCCTTTTTTAAACAACGTCACAGCGTTCTGAAAATGGAAGCTCGTTCCGCAATTTGCAAGTGGCGAAAAATAATGAGAGCTGAAATGTGGAGGATTGCCACGAATTGAGTTGATGTGGGTAGGACATAATTTAACGGATGTTGATGGGTCGTGAGTTAGTTTTGTGGAAGTGGAATTTAAATTAGGGAATAAAGAGGTATCATTTGTGTGTCCTACCAAACCTTCCCTGCAATTGTGGATGTATTAGAGTAACTTATCAACGGATAAGGTAGAGGGTCAGGATCCGTCCTACCCATTGGAGAACGTATTTGGTATATCAAAATTGCAAAAAAAAATGTTGTCTTCATATTGGTACAAAATAATTAAATATGTATAGTCTTACATACCCCCACGCATTCTTTTCTTTATCGATAAAACACCACGCAACACTATTATGTCCATCAATTGCCGTAAGTTTTACTTTGATACAAATAACTAAAGATTTCATACGAATATCGCCCTTAAATCCTCTCACATTTACAGTTCTGCTCAATTAAAATTCAAATGCTCTGTGGACTGTACTGGAGGGAATGAGACAGAAAATATTAACATTTTCAAAGTTTAAGTGCATTTTACTGCGGCAAGCGAATGTGAGCTTTACTGTCGAGGACATAAGTTTTAATGAGCGCAGGGTGTTTCAGTTCATTACAAAATGAAATGTCTAGTATAGGTACGGTCGCTACAGCGCATGCGTGGTCGGCGGCATACGTCAGTGACGCGCTGACCGCCATCCGAGGCGTTCGCGTAGCGCCGCCAAGCGGCAGCCACTAGCAAATATGTAATTCAAAAAGTGAACGTTCGATTCATTAATAAACTACCCGCAGATTATTGTGATATCGAGATTTAAGTGAGCGTTGAATTTTTGTTCTGAATTTTTAATCTAGTGACAGTGTTTAAAACTAAAGTAGATGAAAACAGAGCTTTACGGATCCAGGTTCGTATTAAATTACTTTGTCGCGTGTTTTGTTAAAACTATTTGTGTAAAAGCCTACCCCATGTGGTCGGCGGGTTGTAAACTTTTATTAGATGTTTATCGGTGAAATGTGCGCCAGCTGCACGATATAGCCTTCGTACGTAAAAATGAACAATTGTTAAGACTTCAGGCATAATTGTTCCTGTATTTTCTAGGTCACGAGGCAATTTTTCTAGGCATGGTATTAAATAGGCGAGAGGAATCGCATGTGACGAGAAGAGTGATGGATATGAATGTGATGGATAGACGAAGGGTACGAGGATGACCAAAGAAAAGATGGATGGATAAGAGAGTTAGTGTAAAGATGATGGCTGATAGGGAAGTGTGGAAGATGAAAACATATTGCGCCGACCCCAAATAAAACTGGGAAATGGACAGGATAATAATGATGATAATGGTATTATGTAGCGTATTTTTTATGAAGTAACCCGTGGAGTTCGGTAAGTAAAATAAAGTAAAACAGTGGTAAGTAAAGTAAATTAAGTTAGATCATAAAATCGTTGTTTATTAAATCTTTTCATAACCCAGGTATAAAATATTTATACTTAAATTGTAAATAAAAAAAGGCATAATAATATTAACTTACAATACTGTAATGTAAAACTGAAATTTTATTGAAGCTTTGAACAAGAATAACACAACCCACCAAATATATAATTAAAGGTAATATTGAAACGAAAGAACTAGTATACCATTCCAATAAAGCAAAATGGCAATCCACCTATCAAACTTATTTATCAGTACTAATTAAAATAAAAATGAACGAAAAAAAAATTAACTAACCATATCCAAGAATAACAGCTGTCAATCGATCGATGTGTTTTTAAGGTTGGGTTTTTGTAAACTCGCCACAAGTTCCTGTAAAAATATAAAAGCTTGTGAATTCCATAGAGTTTTTTGTAAGTTATTGTATTTTTAGCCAAAAATTTGCTGACGAAGAAGCAGTTGGGGCAACGTGGTAAAGTTATGGTCAGTGGCGTAGCTAGCCCTAAGGAGGCCCCATATCAATATTTGTTGTGGGGCCCCATCAACGTCATCAAAGGTGATATAAAAAAAGTGCCAACTATCTAACTAGCGAGCTATTTTTTGAGAGTGTTAGTGGAGGCCCCTATACACTGGGGGCCTCGTATAATTGATACGGCGGTAGCTACGCCCCTGTTTATGGTAATAGTTGTCCAGAATAACATCGATGGTTTCAGTGGCGAAGCCTTTTCTCGCCTGAAAAAGAAGACAAAAGCTGAGTGACAAGGCTTGTCGATATTATCAAAATTTTAGTTTATTTTAGCTTTAGTTTTAGATACTAGTTTTTCTTAACTGTATCTCAATAACTTAATATGTAATAGAAGTCGTCGATTATCAACCCATTTATACAAATCGTTTTTTTAAAGACAGTTGCTGTTGACACTAGCGGCCTCTGCAGCTTCACGTGGACAGATATAAAAATCGTGGTGAAAGTTACCAAACCCATCCCATGAGCACGGACCTAAAAAAAACACGGATGTAATCCCAACAACAAATTCAGTGAAGCACCCATAGTAACACCAACTCTCTATTCGTACAAGTACACACACCCACACATTGACACCATACTGCTTCAATCGCGAATCAAAAATTACGCACACTTGGTAAGCGGGCGGCTATTGCTATGCTTCACTCTCGATTAGACGAGGTTACGTCGGTCTTTTTTTCAGGTCCGTGCCCATAAGGTGGTATTATTGTGAATATAATAAGTTCTTTAATAGTTTGAACGGAGATCGAGAAGTTTTTAGCATAAGTTTAAATCGGTAAGAACGATTTCGCCCGCGGTAGAGTGGTTTCGAAACGAAAATATTAATTAATTAATTAAGACTAGCTGACCCGGCGAACTTCGTGTCGCCTAACAAACTATTTTTTTTCTAAAATAAAAGTAGCCTAAGTTGCTCCTTATTACATCAGCTATCTGCCAGTGAAAGTCCCGTCAAAATCGGTTCAGCCATTTTAGAGATTAGCCGGAACAAGCAGACAGACAGACAAAAATTGTGAAAAATGTTGTTTTGGTGTATGTACCGTGTATACATCCAAATGCACTTAGAAAAAGCGGTTATTTTAATTTTACAAACAGACACTCCAATTTTATTTATTTGTATAGATGTATAGATTAGATGATGCCCGGGGCTTCGCGCGCGTAGATATCGATTTTTTACAAATCCCGCGGGAACCCTGAACTTTTCCGGGATAAAAAGTAGCCTACGCGTTAATCCAAGCTATCTCCATTCCAAACCACCCGCTTTATTGTCGTAAAAAAGTGTACCTATTAAGTTTTTCCTACGCGTATTATTATGTACATATTTATACTACATATTTGTTGAAAAAACACCTGCCAAGAAAATTGTACTAGAAGTAGATCTCCGTAGTGTACTAACAATAAGAAGTAGTATGAAACTTAGCAACCTACAATTAATTGTTCAGATCGTTTAAATCGAAACCCTAACCTTATCATCCAGAGACTATAACTCATTAGTAGGCAACCGGATTATACAAACAGTTTGTGGAGAACTTATTATAAGGTCGACGTACCTACGATACAAATAGCTTAGAATCAGTAGCTCGAGCACGAATATTTGCGAGAAAGTATTCGTATGGTTAACGTAAGCAATCTGTCAAATTTGTATGGCATTTTAGTACCATTTACGCACGATAGGGGCGCTTTTGAAAAAATGCCATACAAAATGCTTACGTTAACCATACGAATACTTTCTCGCAAATATTCGTGCTCGAGCTACTGTTCTCAAGTTCTTCAAGTAAAGTTCAAGTGTAGTAATGAGATTTAATGATCATTGGGTTATAAGATCCAGCATCAGTTCAACAGCACCAAAACAAAGCATAAAAAAGTATTATAATTATGTATATAATATATGTATAAGATAAATGACAATTTTACAGTTTAACTAGCTGCCCGGATAGAATTCGTTCTGTCAAAAGTTTCTTTTATTTTGAGATGTAAGCTATCCTATATTTCAAATTGGAACAAACTGCGCACGGCGTGCAAAGATTAAAATCGGTTAAGTAGTTTAGGAGTCCATCGCGGACAAGCAACGTGAGACGTAATTTATATATATTAGATTACTAAACCAATTACATAGTCACGATTAATTTTATTCTCAGCAGTGTGACAATGACAGGCAATCAATCAGAAATCAGAACCAGATCAAATATAATACGTAACTAATTACTTAGTAATTCAAAATTCCTCATCTTTCTGTATTTCACTAGAGGCTGGATATTAATTTTAATTTACTCTCATAAAGAGAAAATCGTGTTTTCACAACTTTGAAGAGTACGTTTTGTCACTATTCTTGTTAATTTTACAAAATGGTCCAAACTGTAGCTGGAAATAGGACGCGCCTAAGGCTAACGAGACACTATTCAACCGACGCTCGACGAGCCAAATGATTTCTATGAAATAATCAGTCGGGAGAATTATCGCTCTTACAGCATACATAGCAGTAATTTTTAATTTTTCATTAATTGCTAGGGTATTGTTGGTGTGCCAGGTATTTAATTAAACCCTTAACAAGATTAACCATTTATAGTTTTAGCTCAACTTCAGACGACTCGTGTTGTAGAATAAAAGCACTTGGGTAACTTCAATCATTTATTTCTTTTGTACTTAAATCGCCATTTCGCAAAGGTGTCTTATTTAAGAGAAGAAATGGCGAAAGAAACTCCTCTAGACATATTTTAAAATATTTTACAATAAATTCTTGCTCAATCAATTTTACACTTAAAACTACTTCTACAATTTAGAATTATTACGAAACACCCGTATTACTGTTTTCCCAGTCTAAGACTGAATGCCCCCTCGACATCTTTCGACCGACCAACATGATCCCAAGCCTTTCCTGTAACTCTCATATTTCAATCAATTCGGCGGATGAAAATAATGTCTCGTTGTTGAAAATAAAGACAGCATTGTTCGCTATTAATTTGAAACCCTAACAATAGTAAACCCTTTTAACCCAGGTTTCTTCCTTAAAATGCAGTAACCATTCCAACCTAAATTAAGCTTTTACGTTATACACCTGCCTGACCTAACTTGTGAAGTGGACTGTCAGTTTACAAGCGGATTCACCGCCTTTTGATCTATGAAGCCTACGTAAGCAAAAGTAGGATCAATGATTATCATTTCACGAGCCAGTCAGAATTTTAGCCAAATATGAAAGAACTTTAACTTCCATTTATATAAACAAACCTGTTTTTACGATAATACAGCATTTATCATGATTATACCATGCTTATCATAAACATGATAAGCAAACGATAGTTCTCCTTTTTTTAGTATATTATACCTACACAAGTTGCAAATAAGAGTGTAGATTTATAATAGATTATTAAAATTTTACATGTCTTCATAATTTTATCCGCCTAACTACAATATAATAATAGCCGCTTACTAAAAATCCCCTGGACAGCTCACCGCACTAATATCTCTGTCCTCAAGGAACTGAAAATACACCAATCTCCAAGACTTTCCATCATTTGCCTGCACCGCATTCTCAAATACTTTGGACATATTGCAAGAAGACCGCATGACAATATAGAGAAATTGATGGTGACAGGAAAAATGGTGACAGCAAAATTGAGGGCAAGAGACCTCGGGGCCGCAGTCCTAAGAGATGGTCGGATCAGGTATCCAAACATCTGGAGATACCAGTCAGCACGGCACTCCACCAAGCTACCGATCGCCATAAGTGGAGACAAACTATTGAAAAAGCTTCGCGTCAGAATCACAATCCTCAGTAATGAGGCCTGACTGAAGAGAGAGAGAACTATAATAAATATTTTGAGTTTCAACCCAATTGTGTCGTATCTCATAATGTGCCGATTTGTCCCACATTAACCTATTGCAGGTATGAGTGTTGCGTTATCTGATCATTAAGTTTATTAAACATCTTTGACTCATTCATTTACCTCATCACGATCTTTTCATGTCTTAGATGGTTTCCACTGAAAGGAATCTAAAGACGGTTGTTTATTTAGATTTTTAGCGTAACTTCTTCCGCATACCGCCATGCGTTGCGCTAGTAGACTTAAACCTGCAAATTTACTGAAAGATAAGGAACTACACTCCAAAGTAACATTCATTAACTTCTTTGCAAAGTACAGCTTTTAGATTCAGGTATTTCACAGTGAAAATTCCTATGGTCCCATAACAATCACTAATTGTTTACGCTATTTTAACACTTGTTAAAAATTAGTTTCTTATTAGTTAATTTTACTTCTGTAGACGAATTTATGCATCTAGTTTAGTCTTCCACCAGGTTGGTACGAACCCTGCATACATTTGTAGCAGTTCAAAGTTATGTGCGTGTAAGATAGAACATATCAAATCATACCTTTGGGAAAGAAGTTACAGTTGGAAAGAAAAAACACAAAGAGACGAAAGCAGAGAAGAAAGAAGAATTTCAGCCGTATCTTCAGCGGCTTTGAATATTAATCTCAATCCCACGCCGGATGGGTGTCGTAAGAGGCGACTAAATCCGGCCCGCTGGTGGTAGGGCCCCTCGGAGAGATTTTTAATGTAATATTATATCCACGGGTTTGCCTGGATAGCAATTACAATGAATCAGCCGTCAAACGACTCGTCGTGTTCCGGCAGGGGGCTTGAGAGCCAGTTCTTTTTCTTCTTCTCTCTTTCTTGGCCGGCAACGCATCAGTAATTCCTTTTATGTTGCTGATGTTTAGGAGCGACGATAGCCCCTTACAATCAGGTGGATCGTCAGCTCAGTTGCCAGCTATTTGCATAAAAAAAGTTAAATGAATTATCACTTGATTGTAAATGATATCGTTAATTATTTGCGTATCTTTCAATAAAGTTTTAGATGTGTAGTCTATCAATTATAACCAAAATACACAAACGCTAAGAGGCCAATGAAAATTTGTAGTTTGTGCCAAACCTAGAGGCAAACAGAGATGACGTCAAGCCAATAATGTTCTCAAATTGAACAGAAACAGATCATCGGTACATTTCCCATCGCTCAATCAGTTTCATTGACATCTGTTTACGCTCATCAAATCATTGACAGCTGTTTACGCGGAACGCTAATATTAGTAGGCTGAGAATCAGCTCAGTGACAATAGCAGGTACAGATAAGTTTAACCCATTCGTAATTGGCTACTGACTCTGGCCTACCAATGGCACGGTTCTCTTCCCTTAAGACCTAGAACATATTTCACCACGGGGTTAGTTGTCAATCCGACATGGATTAACTTCTGTCATCTTACGATTGCAACTGGGATGCCCTCCAAAGCGCGGAAGATCTCAAGAAATTTTTGTTCGCTGGTTTCTTCACTCGGTTAGTATCGGCACATTGGTACAAACCCATTTTGTTTTCTACGTGTAATATAGCTCTACAAAATAGCCATAAGTTGCATTCATGAAATAAGTTCGGGATATTCGAAATAAAAATTATTTTGCTCAAAACAAAATCGAGAAAAACCATCTATCTGTCTAGATAGATGATAGAAAAGAGTTGGGTCAGTAAGTCATAAAACGTATATTTATCTATACTAATATTATAAAGAGGAAAGATTTGATTGTTTGTTTGCATTGAATGGGCTCCGAAACTACTGAACCGATTTGAAAAATTCTTTCACTATTGGGAAGCTACACTATCTCCGGGCGACATAAGCTATATTATATTTTCAAAAAAATTAGGGATCCTTAATAAAACTCCAATAATGTAACCCAAGTTGTAAAAAAATAAGAAAACCGAAGCAAAGCGAGGGTGGTTACTCGTCACAAAATAAAACAATTAAATCAAAAATACAGACAGCATATTATTATAATCTGTCCGCGTGAAGCTGAAGGCCGATAAAATGATAGTATAGACATAGACGAGGACTCCATAATATGTATGTTTCCCTCAGCGAAGTACCTAATAATTTCTTTGAATTCAAATTGGTAAAATCGTGATGAGTCAACCAAACGATTGAAACAAAACGTTTAAAAACGATTTCTGAACCGAAAGCGTTCTGCAATTGAACGCTCGAACAGCCGTAGCTAACGGGTCGTTTTATCACGATTACGAGGACAAAAGACCTGAGGAAATACAGTCAGATGGGGAACGATCAGGATTGATAGCGTTTTTATCGATATAGTTAACAGGGAGTTAACCGGGTAAATAAATGTGTGACACATAATATAATTCGGTCTTTTTATCTTATTCAAGCCACCTTCTCTATTTGTGGTACGAATAATCTGTAACGTAAGTTTCTTTTGGATGTCGTTTTTAGGGTTCTGAAGTAAAATAGGAACCCTTGTAGTTTCGTCATGTCCGTCCGCCCGTCCGTCTGTCTGAAGCATAGCGCTGAGACCCTTTTTTGATATAATAATTCTAAAAAAGTAGGATGTTGAAATTAAATTGTTCTTTGGATAGAGAAAATTCTTTTATTACTATTGAATGACACAAGTCATATCAATAATACAAATTCGAATATCGAAGATTAAACTAAGGCGTTTCACGCCCTTAGAGCTAGATAACTGTAATTTGGCATGGATATACATAACATAATATATTAAAAATCCAAAATAGAATAAAATAATAAAAAAAATTTTTTCAGGTTACCTTCCCTAAAGGTAATGTGAGGATGAAATTTTTTTTCGTTGCGGACCTCATAGTGTGGGGTATCATTAAAAAGTGTAAAAAGGGAGGGAGGGGGGAAATTATTTGGTTGCGGTTTTGTAAATCAAGTCAAATAGCAATGGTAATGTATGTTTTTTTATGTTAATAGCCGGCAAACGAGCTGACGATCCACCTGATGTTAAGTGGCTATCGTCGCCCATGGACATCAGCAACACCAAAGGCATCACTGATGCGTTGCAAGCCAAGAAAGAGAGAAGAAAAAGAAAGAAAGAACTGGCTCTCAAGCCCCCAGCCGGAACACGACGAGTCGTTTGGCGGCTGACTCATGCTCGAGGGTGGTAGATATCCAGGCGAACCCCATGGAGAAATAATAATAGTAATAATGGTATTAATTAAGAATTAAAATCAATATTACCAATATAATCCCTCGAGGGGCCCTACCACCAGCGGGCCGGATTTAGTCGCCTTTTACGACACCCATCCGGCGTGGGATTGGGGTTAGTATTCTAAGCCGCTCCAATACGGCTAATGTAATGTTATGTTACTGTACGTATATACTTATATAATGTGCGTTTAATATCGTATAGTTAATACTGCTCCTTCGTTTTTAGTAAGAGATGGAGACTACAATACTTATAGATAAACTAGGATTTTCATCAGATCCGTTAGTAAAACGCGTCTACAACGCTTGATGTTATAAAAAGGAATAAAAAGTCCCCACGGCCGCTTTTTAGACTCAATGATATAGTGGGCGTTCCTTTGCCGAGAGCCCACAAGCCTACCAAATATTAAATGAAGAGATGTTTGTCACATCAAAAGATGTTTAATACATCTATAAAAAATATTTCATGTTATTTGGTAACTTGGCTAATGTTTATTTTTAGCCGTATTGGGGCGGCAATACTAACCTCAATCCCAAGCTGGATCGTAAGATGCGACTAGTATCCCACCCGCTGGTAGTAGAGACCCTCGGAAGGATTATATTGGTAATATTAATTTAAATTTTTAATTAATACCATTATTATTATTAGCCAGCCTTTCGGTTTTCTATAGGGCACATTTCGGAGAGTTTGCAAAGGAATTGTTTGAAATAATTCGAACGACACGACGCACGACAGGTATCCATCCTTATATCGTGAACATCCCGCCGGTGCGGACGACGCGGTTTGTTTCGTCATTGTTATGCGCTACGCGAAGGATTGGAATAGCCTGCCTGCGTCCGTGTTTCCACCCGCCTATGACGTGGATGTATTTAAGAAAATTCCGGACCACATCTACACTTCACACCATCAAGTGGGATTGTGGTCAAGCATTAACTTATTGTAAGTAAAATATATATTATAAGATATTATTATATATATTATACAATATTAATCTTTAAAATACGATTAAATTACTCCTATTCGTTGAGGAGTTCTACTCTATTCAGAAACTATCTTCGAGTAATCGGTGAACTTACAAAGAAAAAATAAACCGAAAGTAAAAAGAAAAAAAAATAAATGCGACGAATAGATAACCTTATCCTTTTTTTAAGTCAGTAATGTTCGGTTTAGACGTATTAAGTAGTTAACTAAATTTTAATTTAATTTTAAGTAAATAATTTTAAGTGCACGTCCAAACGTAATAATTTAGTAAAGCTCTTTAGTTCATACGATTCTTCACGACCTACTTAATTACTTAAGCATTTTACTAAATTTTAACTAAAATGAGCCTGTCCAAACGTGTTAAGTGATAAGCCCCGCCCACCTAAACTACTTGTTTACTTGCGTACTAAATTTTAACTACTAAATTGTCCGTTTACACGTATTAATTTACTTAAAATTTAGTTAATTACTTAACTACTTAATAAGTGTAAACCGAACATTAATGACTAAAATTATCTAATTTCAGTTTCAGTGTATGTTTCAAGCCACCTGAAACATTAATAAAACAGTACCCTATCGATCCAGTGGAATCCGTTGCTGTGACCCAAATTACTGGACCTTGAAATTAACGTGATTGTGAAGAAAAGTAGCTAGTAAAGGGGACCTTTATAGCTTTCTAACCGGGCGGCTTGGCTTTGCTGCGGCAAACTTATGTCGTATTAGTAGAAACACTCGAAGAAATGTTATGCTGCTATGCACACGGGATTTAATTATTTTTTAGTATGTTTTTACTGATTGAAATCAATCTCAAAATCAGCGTAACAGATTCGAATACGATTTATTTATTTTATTCGATGGTTTGAAGGAAGATTGAGGTAATTTATAAATCTATACGTCTATACAAATAAATAAAATTGGAGTGTCTGTTTGTAATATTAAAATAACCGCTTTTTACTAAGTGCATTTGGATGTATACACGGTACATATACCAAAACAGCATTTTTCACATTTTTTGTCTGTCTGTCTGTTTGTTTCGGCTAATCTCTGAAATGGCTGGACCGATTTTGACGGGGCTTTCACTGGCAGATAGCTGATGTAACTAAGAGTAACTTAGGCTACTTTTATTTCAGAAAAAATAGTTTGTTAGGCGACATGAAGTTCGCCGGGTCAGCTAGTTTTTAGTAAACAAGAAATCACACACATCCACGACCCTAAAGTAAATATTTTTCCTACAGTTACTATTAGTAAATGTTGAATGAATGTTTGTTTGTGGAGATGTATGGATGTTACTCTTTAACGCAAAAACTATTGAACGGATTTTCATGTTTAACACACAGGTACTTATTAAATTAGGAAACCGCGGGAAAAGTCGCAGGCATAGCTCTAGTGTTTTACATGTCTTTCACGACCGGAAATTCATGGAGCATAGAAGGTAGAGGAGGGCCATCTCATATGAGGAGAAAGTGGAAAAGGTGTCCAGCTGTTTACTGAAAATAGAGTTTCCAATAATGGCCATTTCAGAATAGCGCTAGTGTTTGATAAATAGATATTCGAACAGAGCTGTTGTAGACCGCATCACAGCGCCACCCGTAATTGGACGCGTTTTTACGGACACTTTTCATACATAGAGATGGCCCTTCTACTCCTTCTCCTCTATAATTCAGTTGGCATTCAACATTAAAACTTGCAGGGTAGAAACCCAAACCAACTAATCAATTTAATAAAAATAGTGTACATAATAATATATGTATTCAAGTACACTCTTTTGAATTTTCAACCTGTTTCAAATTATAATGACAAATAAGAAATAAGTCGCTTGCCGCAGAATTATTCTCAACGATACACAATTAAATTATTTCTATCCAATTAAAAATAATATCAATAATGTTGAAGTATACAATGTATCTCTTCACATTTGATTGATAAAGTGTATTAATCACTACGAGGAGTTTTATATTCTTTGACACAGAAATCGGGATAATTCGTGTTGAAAAAGTAATGATAATTAAATTATCATCTTGATTATTATGTACACAAAGACCCGAATAAGCTGTGTCTATAACAATAGGGTTGTTTACTAATTTTAGGATTTAATTTTATTTTATAGATGGAACCCTAATGTTCACGAAAAAAATATTATAAAAATAATAATATTCAAGTTAAAAATAACAATTGATAAATAATAATAAATATCAAATTTCCCACCAAAAACGTCACGTGAGGCCACTAACCCATATTCAAAACTAGCGGTCAATTGAAGTTCGTTAAATTTGCTTATAAAATACCGACAATGACGTCATATGCTTAAAATGGCGTTTGAGGTCACGTGACAGTCAGTGAGTACTATTTTTAACATTTTAAATTAATGATATTTAATTGATTGTGATTGATTTTGATAAAAGAACAATATTTTAGGTGTTTAAATGTTGCCGTTAATACTCTAAAGATAAAATATTAATTAGTGTGAACATCCCTATTCCATGTTCATTCCTATCTCATAGTTTTCTCTATTTTCCTATATTAGAGTTTTCGGCAATGGAACTGGTCGGAAATATTTTACTCCACAGTTTTACAAAGGATCCCGGGTTCAGTTCTTAGGTATTTGATGGGGTATGACTTATAATATCCGTCCATATCAGTTTCAACTTATTGCTGTGTGTGTGTGTGTGTGTGTTTTCGTTTGTACTTCGAATATAACATTTTAATGATTGAGATTATCTGAACGTCCTCAATTTTATAGTGATCAGTCACTATAAGTTGGTTTATTTATTGCTGTTAATCTATACTAATATATAAAGAGGAAAGATTTGATTTTTTGTTTGCATTGAATAGGCTCCGAAACTACTGAACCAATTTGAAAAACCCTTTCACTGTTAGGAAGCTACACTATCCCCGAGTAACATAGGCTATATTATATTTTAAAAAAAATTAGGGATCCTTAATAAAACTCCAATAATGTAAGCCAAGGTGTAAAAAAAATAAGAAAACCGAAGCAAAGCGAGGGCGGTTACTCGTGTACAAATATTTGTCTATGTAAATTTAATCGTAAACATCCTATGGACCCATATAACAGGCCGAACAGCGTTCTGTTAGCAAATCAATAAGTCGGCTGGGTAGCTTGCGTGTAGCCCGCACATAAAAAGCATGCGATACTACGACGTACGTGCTTGTATCTACTTGTATGCTTTACTATATGCCCCAGTTCGAACACATATCAGCCATAATCGATTTATGCTAACAATAATGTCGCTTCATGTTATTTTTTTTATTTTTATTATTTTTTTTTTTTTACATTAGATAAGTCAGTGCTTGACAACAATCCCACCTGATGGTAAGTGGCGATGGAGTCCAAGATGGTGAACGCACTAACTTAATAAATGCCTATTCACTCTTCTCTTGAAGACACCTACATTGTAGGTGGACGGGAACACCCACGCAGGCAAGCTATTCCAGTCCTTCGCGGCACGCACTATGAAAGATGAGGCGAATCGCCTGGTTCGCAGCGGTGGGATATTCACGACGTATGGATGGATGCTTGCCGTACGACGGGTTGTTCGATGGAGGAACGGGGATGGGGGAATTAGATCGTGCAATTCCTGAGCACACTCTCCAAAATGCATCCTGTAGAATGCCGAGAGGCTGGCTATTCTGCGCCTGTGTGCGAGGCTTTGAAGGTTGGATACCACCAAATCTGGGTCGTCAACGAGCCTCATTGCACGCCTCTCCATCGAATCCAAGGCTGAAAGGTGACATTTTGCGGCACCGGCCCAAATGTGACAGCAGTACTCCATACAAGGGCGAACCTGGGCTTTATACAGTGTTAAAATCTGCCTCGGTGTGAAGTACTGCCGCACTCTTGCAAGGACCCCGAGTTTCCTTGCAGCCGCTTTAGCCTTGGATTCGATGAACCGCCCATAGTTGAGGTTCGAGGAAACTTCGACTCCCAATAACTGTAGGCGGTCGGTGCATTCCAGGGATACATTTCGGAAAGTGGGAGCCATGGTGAACGGGCTCCGTTTTGCGGTGAACAGACACGTCTGCGTTTTAGTGGCGTTGAATCTCACTAGATTGGCATCGCCCCAATCGGACACTGCCCGGAGTGCGAGATTCACACGATCCAACATAGCCTCTCTTTCAGACTGTATTTCTTCCCAACTGGCTCGAGCACTGGGCAGGTATCTCTCCACTACTGTGCTGTCATCTGCGTACCCATAAATACCGGGCATAAGCAGATCATTAATGTGCAGCAGGAATAGAGTGGCGGAGAGAACGGACCCCTGAGGAACTCCAGCGTTCGTAGCCATCAATTGCGATGAACTACCATCGACAACAACGCGTAGAAATCTTTCACTCAGAAAGTCCTTAACCCACCCGATAAGACCAGAGGATATGCCATAACCTGAAAGTTTGCTTAAAAGGCTTACGTGCCAGACCCTATCGAAGGCCTTCGAGACATCGAGAGAAACAGCAAGTGCTTCCCCGTTTTTCTCGAGGGCCTCGCCCCATATGTGTGTGGCATACGCTAGAAGATCTCCAGTCGATCGATTTTGGCGAAACCCGTACTGTCGATCACTAAGGAGATCGTTGTGTTCTAGGTATGCCATGAGGCGCGTATTCAATATACGCTCCATAATCTTACAGAGTATGGAGGTAATTGAGATAGGCCGATAGTTGGTGGGGTCAGCACGACTGCCTTTTTTGGGCACGGGCTGCACGTTGGCAAGCTTCCAGGATTTGGGCACTATCCCAGTCTTGAAAGAGAGGCGAAACAGACGTGTCAGTACAGGAGACAACTCGGGCCCACATGCTCTTAACACAATTGCTGGTATACCATCAGGACCACTGGCTTTTTTCACGTCTAGACACCGCAAGGTTTTGAGAACCTCCTTGTTAGTAATGCAGATCTCAGGCATAGTAGTTCCGCAAGGAGGTAATTGTGGTGGCAGGTTATTGCCAGCATCTAGACGTGAATTTTCGGCAAACAGAGACGCAAAGAGTTCTGCTTTCTCTTTAGCCGTGTGAGCCAGTGAGCCATCCGGTTTCATCAGTGGAGGCAGTGTGGGCTTACAGAAGTTAGTCTCAACCGCTTTAGCGAGAGACCAAAACGCTCTACTGCCAGATGGTTGGTCTGCGAGTTTAGCGCCAAAATGTTGGATGCGGTTGAGACTGACCTTCCTCAGTGCCTTTTTATAGGACTTGGCGGCGAGGTTAAACGCTTTCTTCTTTGTACTAATATCCGGAGCTTTGCGGTCACGAGCATCGACCCAAGTTAGGTACGCCAAATGTTTGCGTTTTTCAGCCTGTGCACATTCGGCGTTAAACCAAGGGTGAGCTTTGCCACCAATGGGTACGTCGTCGGAGAAAGGAATAAAGTATTCCATCGCTTGACGTACCACATCGGTTATAGCGTCCGCGCAGCTCGACGGATCTTCAGAAGAAAAACAGACCTGCCGCCAAGGGTAAGATGCAAAGAAGTGCCGCATCTCATCCCAATCTGCTGACTTGTAATACCATACCCGGCGAGTTCCTCGGGAATCCGGTTCTGGGGGGGAGTATGATGATACAGACTTCACCAGACAGTGGTCGGAGGTACCCAATGGGGACGAAACCTCAACGACATACCTGTCTGGATCGGTTGTCAGCAGAAGGTCCAGGCAATTGGCTGTGTGGCTATCAACATCAGGCACCCTAGTAGCTTGCTTTACCAGTTGAGAGAGGCCAAGTGACATAGCGAAATTCCATGTTTCTCTCCCAGCATGGTCGGTCTTCTGGTATGGGAACAGCCAGTCCTTATGACATGCGTTAAAGTCCCCCAGAAAGACCAGCTGAGCAGTAGGGTGCCGATGAAGGGCCTCATCAGCTGCCACACTGAGGTGTTCGAATAACCGAGTTGTCTCCTGGTCACCGCTGTGCGATCGGTAGACACAGGAATACAGGATCTTGTCGATTCCTGTGTCCACTAATACCCAAACTGTTGAGAAGGTGGGGTCTTCAAGGTGACGAAGACGCTGACAGCAGATGTCATTACGGGCGTACACACAGACTCCAGCACGAGGGTGGAAGTTGTGCTCGATTGTATAGCCAGGGTAGTCCAGGTACGCCGCGTTGGAGGGACAACTGATCTGCGTCTCCGTTAGGAAGAGCAGGTGCGGCTGTGTAGTCTCAAGATGGTGGTGGACTGACGAGAGATTTGAGTGCAAGCCTCGTATGTTAGTGAGGTGCACTTTGAGTGAGGGGAAGTGCAGCCGCTGTGAAAACATTTTTTTCTTGCTCTTACTTTTCATTTTGGGTCTGTTTTATTAGAGTGAATAGGATGGGGAATGGCAGTTGAACGAGGCGTTGCGAAGGTAACCATAAGATAGAACCGGAATCGCCGTGTCATTGGGGGCTTAGCTTGGAGACCGCGGGGACGCCCGAACCCCCCCGAAGATTGCCATCTGGTCCCCTCGTCCGGTCGCCAACCGGCATGATGGAGCCACCCCGGGATTTTTCGTAGTTGGCGGGGCAGCCTTTCGTGGGTGGCTTTCCCACTACTTGGGCCCCCTACTGACTACGGTCGGCCAGCGGTGCACCGTGCTTCGGATCCCGCTGCCCTCCGCAGCTAAGCTCCCGACATAGCAAAAACCAGCTCATCTCGACCGGTCTCACAACGCAACGCAACTATTCAGACCCATTCCCCATTCGGCTTCACCAGACATCATGCCGGAACACGACGAGTCGCTTGGCGGCACGGCTTTGTCAGGTGGGTGGTAACTAAAAGCCGGCAGCCGATGTTGTGGCCTACCACCAGAGTTGCTGCTCGTTTAGCACTACCCAGGGGACACGTGTAGGGTATTCTATGCGCAAGTAATCTCAAATCAAATCAAATCAAATCAAATGTTTTTATTCAAAATTGGTTTGGTTTACAAACACTTTTTGAAAGTCATGCAAGTTATGCCAATGCTTCAGACAAAGCCCTACTGTGAGAGGGCCCGGGAGAAGAAGCAGCAAGAAACTTCCGGGTTTGTTTTTTTCCTGCTCACAGTTACAGATAGCACTTATCATCTACTAAAATCTATATCCATAAAACTCATGTCCAAGCAGTCTTGTCTTTAAAATAATCATCTAATTTGTAATATCCTTTCGTCATAAGAATGCTTTTAATATGAGTTTTAAATTTAAGGTAAGGCATTTCTGTAAGTTTCGATGGAATTTTATTATAAATCTTTACACATGTACCCATGAACGAGCCACTAGTTTTACATAGTCTAAAATTTGGTACAATCAGTTTAGCCTTGTTCCTCGTATTAATATTGTGGATGTCACTCTTCTTAAGAAAACTATCGTAATATTTCTTAACATACAAGACATTATCCAATATATATTGTGACACCACAGTTAAAATATTAATTTCCTTAAAGAGATCCTTAAGCGAGTCCCTAGGCCTGAGGTTGTAAATGGCACGGACTGCTCTTTTCTGTAAAATAAATATAGACTCAATATCTGCAGCTGAGCCCCACAACAACAGACCATAGGACATAACACTATGAAAGTAGCTAAAATAAACTAACCGTGCTGTTTCTACGTCAGTTAAGAGCCTTACTTTCTTAACCGCGTAAGCAGCTGAACTCAGTCTCCCAGACAAGGCTTCAATATGAGGACTCCATTGTAATCGTGAATCTATGGTAAGGCCAAGGAATTTTGTTGAATTTACAAGGTCAAGTACTTCCTTATTTATAACTATTTGAGTGGGTACCTGTTTTACATTTGGTAAAGTGAATTTCATACATTTCGTTTTACTAGCATTTAACATTAGGTTGTTACATGTAAACCATTGCAATACTTGGGAAACAGTATTATTTACATCGTCAAAACATTTTTTTTTTCTATCAACTTTAAAAAGTAATGAGGTATCATCTGCAAACAATACAGTTTCACACAAGTCCCTTGTGAAATAAGGAAGATCATTGATGTATATTAAAAATAACAGGGGTCCTAATATTGATCCTTGGGGCACTCCCATAGTAATGTGTGCTCCTGGGGACTCCTTGCCATTAATAACTACTTTTTGGATACGGTCGGATAGGTAAGATTTTATAAGGCCAACTGATTGTGTTGAGACACCATAATGCCTAAGTTTATTTATCAGTATATTGTGATCAACGCAATCGAACGCCTTCGAGAGATCACAAAAAATACCAATGGCATCCTGCTTACACTCCCACGCATCAAAAATTTGCTTAAGGAGTGCTATACCTGCATCAGTGGTATTTTTTCCTCTCGAAAAACCGAACTGATTAACATGAAACAACTTGTTTAAGTAGAAATGAGACAGCAGCTGGTTATAAATAACTTTTTCAAAGATTTTACTAAGGACTGGTAACATTGAGATGGGTCTGAAATTAGTGGGGTCGCTTTTATCTCCAGATTTAAATAGAGGGATTAATTTACTATGTTTCATTAGATTGGGGAAGCTACCTTCGTCAATACATTTATTGAAAATGTGACTTAGATGTGGCGCTATGGAATTAATTATTGGTTTTATTATCATAGTAGAGAGACCCCAGAGATCACCTGACTTCTTGATCTTTATAGACTTAAAAGTCTTTATAATTGTATTGGAATTAATGTATTTGAAGCTAAATGAAGTCAGGCATTTTTCAACACATGATTCCATTAAAGTCATAGCAAGCTGAGGGCTCGCATTTAAGTTTTTTGTTATTTCATGCGGTATTTTCGAGAAGAAATCCTCAAATGCGCAAGCAACTGCGCTATCGGTAGTAACATTTTTATCATTGACCTTTAAAGTATACTCATGATTCTTAAATTTTTCTTTACCTGTTTCTTTATTAATAATGTTCCAGGTAGTTTTCATTTTGTTATTAGAATTTTTAATCTTATTAGCAATATAAATAGATTTAGCTTTCGCACAGACTTGTTTAAAAGTTTTTGAATAAATTTTAACACGATTTAAAAATTCGGGGTCTGTGGAAGTCGACTTTTCCGCATAAAGTTCAAAAAGTTTAATTCTGCTTTTGTATATACCAGGAGTTGCCCAATCACTAAATTTAGTTTTAAGGTTCTCACATTTAATCTGTTTTTGCTTAAAAGTATTATTAAATTCACTATTAATTAATCCAGACACATTACTGTATGCTTGATCCGTTGTATCATCATCAGAAATTTGTAGGAATGGAATTTTTCTAGCAATATTGTTTGTAAAATCACTAACACGTCTTTGTGTGATTGGTCTACAAGATATAGTATATTGTGATAGGTCATGATGGTACTCAATGGTGGCTAATTGTCCGCTATGGTCTGAACAAATACAATTTAATATTGACTTATTGATAACATTACAATCACAAAAGATGTTATCTAAGCAAGTAGCCGATGATGGAGTAACCCTTGTTGGTTCAAAAAATACATGACCCAAATTAAATGATTTAAACAAATTAATGAACCTTATTGAGATAGAATTTGAAACTAAAATATCAATATTGAAGTCTCCACAAACAACTACTTTTTTATTTTTTTTACACAAAATTTTCAGAGCATCTTCCATAGCGGATTCGAACAATGGGTAGTTGCCTGCAGGTGGTCTAATCTCCTACGGACGCGAGCAGCCCATCCCCCAAAATTTTATTTAAGTTTTATTCACTTAACCTGTCATGACAATCATTCACTGTCTTTCATTTCTTGGAGCATCAGAATGCATTCACATTTCACTGCACAGGCATCTCTCATAGAACCACTACGATCTTCGTCTCAAACATTTTGAAATGATTTCGCTCCGTAATCGCCACACATTACTCGATGTTGCATTCCTGAAAAAATTGCTGTCTGGAATAATGACCGTAGTGATTTATTAAGAAGCATAAAAATTAACAAGCAGGACAAAAGCTCTCAGGCACAAACTTACCGCACATTTCTGTACCTAGCTTTTAGTACATAATAAAAAAAAAGAATAATTACAATGCCTGTTTTGAAAACCAAATTTTATTAAAAAAATTGTCAGGTAACATGTAGTCACTAAGAATGATGTACACACCTGTAATTGGCAAGCATCGATCATTTTGTAATACATAATGTCAAGCAAATGTAATAATTGTATGTAAAGCTGTTAGTGTGTTAATAAATGACTTCAGGCCTCAAGAGGACAGACTGGAGAAGTATGTAGTAACCATTATTTGTGATGAATAAAAAGAGTAAAATTGCATGTGGTCCATTACCCACATCTTAACTATTATTACCCCTTTTATATTTTATATATTATACCCCTAATATAAAATATTACATTTTACATTTTACATTTATAGAATAGGGGACTGTCGTTGGTTAGTTCACCAAAAAATTTATAAACCATCCAAGTATCTGACTAGAAAATCTTACATGGAAAGCATCATACTTCACCTTCTCAAAAGACCTAACAACAAAAAGATATGAAGTGAAAATTCAAGCTGCAATACCTTACGGGATGATGCAGAATTTATGATGTCTGTATATGTGATACCGGCTCCCAATAGCGCAGTAAATCCTGTTGTATGGTAGTTTGATACCAGGTTACGTTTTTATTTGCTCATCTTCAAACTTTGGCCGTCTTTTATCTCTTTTTAAGCGACTTAGAGGAGATTCAACTCGTTTGTTGTCAACCAATTTGGAAAATTCCTTCTATTAGGGTTCCGGAGTCAAAACGGCACCCATATACCTAGTTTTTATTTTAATGACAAGACTGTTTGCACATGAGTTTTATATATTGTAAGTAACTGTGTAACTGTGAGTAGGAAAAAAACACCCCGGTAGTTTTTAGATGCTTCTTCTCCCGGGCCCTCTCACAATAGGGTATTGGCGTAGCTTGCATGAAATTAAAAATGTGTTTGTAAGCCAAACCAATTTTAAATAAAATATTTGAATTGAATTTCGTCTATCTGTTCATTCATCCGCAGCATAGCAGCGAGTGCTAGGAATGTTTAATTTGGCATTAATCATATGTGATCAGACATATTTAATTTCGGATAAATTATATAACCAATTTTAAATAACTTTGATTTATCCAATTTTAACTTATATATCATGTAAAGCGCCTACCGTAAAACGATTCTCTATCTGCAAATCTGATTAACTGAGCATAAGCCCACGTGAATTGCATAGTAAAATCAAGGTATTATGGTTTACGATTGTAGACCCCATAAAACAGTAATTGCTGATCAGTTTCGAATTGAAATCGTAGTGAAACGAGCCGACTTCGATGTTCTATGTTCGTTAGCATTCAATGATTCAACTTTAATTGAGTTCGAAGGAATTAGGATTAGCTTAATGCTCAGCTGTTACTTGTCACGTTAGATTTAATATTAGATTCAGTTTAAGCCTTATTTGAATGTACGTATTGTAAACATCGGTTCAGTCGGTTTTTAACCGACTTCAAAAAAGGAGGAGGTAGTCAATTCGACTGTATTTATTATGTTTGTTATCTCAGAACTTTCGACTGGGTGAACTGAATTTGATGATTATTTTTTTAATCGAAAGCTGGTGCTTTTTATGTGGTCCCACTTAAATTGAGCTAGATCTGACGAGTAGTTTTTGAGTTATTTTGAAGTCGGTTATTTCTTTCTTGGTAAAATTCAGATTATTATTAACTTTTATTGCAACACGTTTACAGCAATCAGCAATAAATGTTTAGTACATTTATTTTTAAAAAATACAGTTGCTATATTTTATAGTTGGTGAAAATCAATCACTACATAAGTACATACATCAAAAAGTATCGTGGGTATCCGTATGATAGATAGTAAAATGTATTCGGTCCACGATGCGCTAAGTTTTAAATCATGTATCAGAAAGTTATGTTACACAAAAAATATTCAATAATTTCCTTCTTTTAAACGAATGTTTAATTGCCCATGCAATATTAATATGTGATGTAAAAACTTTTCCTTGTTTATTTCTCTTTGGTCAGAGTGTAATTGTATTAAACTGGGTTGAATCCTCAAAAGTTTATTGCTAACAAGGGTAACTCGTTACGGAGGTTTGGATTATGTTGCCTAGCAACTTTCAATTATCCTGCACTGATTAAATACGCTACGATATTTGTATTAAAGTCCCTTTTACTACGCATGGGCAAATAAGGCAAGTGCCTCGTGCCATCCGTGTCATAAATTGACGATTTATGGCCATTAAATTACTCTTTTCGACGGAGGTGTCGATGTACTGTGTCGTAAAAGGTTTAATGGGAGGTATCGAAATGAAGGTTGTTCGCCGTATGATTGGATCTCACTTGCTGAAGCATATCAATGTGACCTTGGATTGGTTACTGATTTCCAGGGATGCAGACCGCCTTTTAATTTTGGTTCTGACCAAACACTTACGTCCCAACTCAGAGTCACTGACGGTTACTTAAATCGCTCCTTAGTAAAGAATCACCATACAAATATTTTACTAAGGAGTGATTTAAATAACCATTAGTGATTCTGAGTTGGGGCGTTAAAGTATCTATACCTAACTACACTTATTTTTAACCTGTATGTCAGACCAAAACGTCTGAAGAATGCTGATGATATGATTATCTATAAAACTTAGTGGAAATGAAATTCTTAAGAGTTAAAAACAACCGCAATTAAATTGAATCTTAATAAAAGTCATAGACAAACATGACTACCATGTTTAGTTTTGAAAGCTTATAATGTTTCAATGCAATAAACAAATATCTTTTCCTATCTATACTAATATATAAAGAGGAAAGATTTGATTTTTTGTTTGCATTGAATAGGCTCCGAAACTACTGAACCGATTTCAAAAATTCTTTCACTGTTGGGAAGCTACACTATATATAACATAGGCTATATTATATTTTCAAAAAAAATAGGGATCCTTAATTAAACTCCAATAATGTAACCCAAGGTGTAAAAAACCGAAGCAAAGCGAGGGCGGTTACTCGTATTACATAAATTGATTGATGTTGTATAGTTAACTAAAACGTAACTTGAATGTAACCCGTAACTCACATGACAAGTTTGCTGTGCCCTGTAGGGTCATGTTGATGCCGATTGAATAATGTAATCTAACACATATGTAACACATGTTATAGCAAATAAATAAATAAAGAAATAATAAATGGAGTCAGATAATACAAACAAACAAACTTATGATATTGGTCTTTGTAATTTTCATTTTCTAACGTGTCTACCAGGAACTGTCATTTTAATATTGTATTGTACAATTACGTTTGGCGTGCCAATAGTCAAGCTTCATTAATGGTTTATTCCGACATTTCCGACCACAATACGACCAGATAAAAAAGGATTTCCAAAACAAAAGGTACTGTAAGATACTGTGTATTTACACACATAAGAAAGTTTAGTATCCAATAATGTTTAAACTGGGTAGTAAACTGAAAGATTTTTGTGTGTTTACGAGCTCGTAAAATGCCTGGGCGGAATCGTTAACATGTGGCTCAAACTATTTGACTTCACGATATTTTAATTGGATCATGTGGGTTAACTAACACCCAGGGATTAGGAATATAGTGTCATGGCGGTCGCTAAAGAAACTCCGCTTTTGATTGCGGTGCTTCTAACACACCTAAGTACCTACACAAAATTAACATACATTACACACCAAGCAAAAATGATTCCGTCTATTCTTAAATCCAAGTCAAACTACTGAACTTTGAAGGTCCATGTTTAATCCTTGATTAACAGAGGAAGATCGCCCGACTCGCGAGACAACGTGCTTGAGGGGCGGCCAAACCCCGACTGACCTAGTCAAAACATTTCGTTGTATATATGTAGATAGAAGCAATGCAGAAAACTTCGATAGCGTGATTCAGCTCGTGACGTCACCGTGTAATGTAGCGCGATGTTGCCATACCTACATTAGTTCATACATGAAGGTCTTTACTACGGGTATTTACAACTCATTGGGAAAATCATCCAATCCAAATGCAAGGAATTATTGATGAAAACCATTTGCAATCACATGACCTAACAAGCCATTTGCCATTAGATAGGTACTATATTATAATTCTTGACAAAAAATAATCGACTTCAAAATAACTCAAAAACTACCTGTCAGATCTCGCTTAAATTTAAGTGAGACCACATGATAAGAACTAGCTTTTGATTGAAAAATGAATCATTAAAATCGATTCACACAGTCGAAAGTTCTGAGGTAACAAACATACAAAAATACAGTCGAATTGAACACCGAGGAGGTGTTCAATTCGACTATATTTCGACTTTTTTGAATTCGGTTAAAAATAAATATTATGTCAAACACTCGCAGACACACAATTATCTCAAGGTTCATTATTTCTCTATTTCGTTTTTCCAAACTACAGAACCCCAAAACGAATAGTTACTGAAGATTCGCAAGCTCGGTTCTTCCATTCAAATAATCTGCTTTCAACTTTCCGTATAATTAAATCTACTACTTATATTTCGTGGGCTCATCTCGTTACGTAAGACTCTTTCAAGACATTATTAAAACTGTTCCAGTAAGATTGGGGCAGATTTCGGTGTTCCAGATCTCTTTTAAGTACCACTTTTACTTTTCTTTTGTTTTACTTCTTCAAGTGTACTATGTTAAGAAAATAAAAGTGTAGGAGCAAAGTTTAATAGATACCTACCTACTCTTAAGCGTAAATATGAACATCTTTAATAATTGCGTATTCATGAAACTGTGGACGCGTCTGGCAAGCTGTTATGTTAACCTTGAAACAGGAGAAAAATAAAAAAATACTCAATATTTTAACCTTTCATTCAATTACCCGACTTCTAGAACAATTAGGCGACTTTGAAGTATTTTCTTTTTGAGGCAAACTTCAAGTTTAATCAAACATAAAATAAGTTAATGTTAATTTGAAATTAAAAACTTTGAGATAATTTCTACGTCTGAATAATGTTAATCATCATATTGGTTTTAACTAAGAAGGTCATTGTAATAATGGAGGGCAAGCTCCGAAGCGGTACTGAAGACTGTATTAAGCTTATAAGATTGTTAATTACGTTAAAAATCATATTTTATTTAATCATCATCAAATCTTTATAATTATATAAACACACGCATAATGTCCACAAATGTCAATGTGAAGTAACCCTTTGACACTAATTCTAGTTCATTTAAATGAATATAAGTGCAAATATTTTCACGTACATTTAGAATTACAATCCAGATCATTTTATAATTTTAACTGAAGTATTAATACAGCTATTAATTTTATTGTATGTAGGTGTACACTCACATTTTAAACGTTCCACCACTTACCTATAACCCACTTCATTTGCTCAAAGACCAATATCCTTATCTTAACAAAACCCAGCCTACTTTCATTGGTTCCTGACCCTTTCCCTAACTTTTGGAAAAGGTTAGGTACCTGGACGTGTTTCGTTTGAAAGACAGAAAGAAAGCGTTTTCCCACGTTAAACCTGGCATTTAGGAAGATACTGGCTGGCAAAAAGGTAAGAAAAAATGTGTGTCAGCACTGTCAGCTCCGACTCACGACTGGAGTTTAACGTCATGGTGGTAATGATGATGATGATGTTTCACATCATCAGAATAGGATGTAACAAGATTATTATTACCATTAGATGACGTTGTTACTGATCGGCTATCCAACGCCATCTAGATTCTGTGTTACGAATTAAAACATAACGCATAACGTAACGGAAAAAGTTTGATTTTACTCCCCATAAGATCTCATACCGCGGCTATTAAGTACTATTGTCTTCTGTGACCGCGGGCTTAAATATGAAATCAACAGATAAGGAGTTAAACTCCAAGCTAACATTGTAGTGTACAATGTATGTATTATAGGTGATACCGAACTAAAATATTGTTTAACAAATATGGACAACAATATTTTGATATCGATACAATTTAAAATTATAACGATTATATTTCTCAAATTGAAGCAGGGTCAGATGATTAATCTACAGAATAAGTTTCTGGGATGAAATGGAAAAAAGAGAATATTACCATAATACCCATAAATTATGCATCGATCACCGTTCGATATCGTGGTTTCCTAACGGACCAACTACGTACGCACAACTAGTGCTACGGCACAACTGTTTCCATTGGCACAACTACGTACAATCGCTTATTACAATTAATTAAGACTTCAGACATTAACTATGATGTTGGGTACTTCTATTATATCTTTGAATAAATTAAATAAGATAATTTTAAATATTAAAAAGCTACACGGGCTATAGAAATTAGGCTAATGATGATGAAGATATATACAGAAAAATAAAAGGGTAGCGATTAGCGGCCAAAGGTACATGATTTATTAAATGTATCTTGCCTGTTTGTAATACAGGACAGAAAAGTGCTAAAATGGCCAAGTAAAATAACCAAAATCATGTTTCTGTTTCTGACGTGAAAATCCTTATAGATTTAGGTATTAAAGTTGCTTTGGTTGGCGAAAATTATCCTTTGAAAGCGATTAATTTATTCTTGCCATGGACAATAAGTTTTACCTTAGAGCAGAGTCCGTTAGACATTTAATTTTTAGGCCGCCCAAAGGCCATAAGCTTAATGACAGCCATAAAATGGTAATAATCGACCCCAACTAAGTAATGCTCCAATCACTTTCGCCCTAACTCAGAGTCACTAACGGTTACTTAAATCGCTCCTTAGTACAGAATTTGTATGGTGATTATTTACTAAGGAGCGATTTAAGTAACAGTTAGTGACTCTGAGTTGAGGCGTTAGCGCTCTATTTGATTTTAATAATACTTAAAGCTAAACCTTCCATACATAACAGTTTCAATGTTGAAAAGCCAATAAATTTTCTTTCACGGCGCAATTTCATCTTATTGGAAGGCCTGTTGATATAATTTACATAATTATTATTCCATGGGCTTGAAATAAAAGGATCACTTGCCTGGCAGCCATTTTATTATCTCCTTATTGCCAATTATTTAAAGACAGCTTTTCAAATATCTTCAGTGTAATTGGATAATCATGCAAGAATTATTGACAGTAGCTTTCTGGTATAAATCGTTATTAGCTCTTCCAGTGAGTTCATTTCTTTTTAATGTTTGCCCAGATCGTTTTGATATTACGTTACGCATCATTGCTTTTCTCGCATTTTTAAATTTTTCTTTTCTTTACATACTTTTACTCATTCTACATTTTACATTACAGTGTACTGTCTGAAATACTAATTTGTATTGAACACTTACCATGACGTATTATATTTATTATATTACGAGTAACCGCCCTCGCTTTGCTTCGGTTTTCTTATTTTTTTTACACCTTGGGTTACATTATTGGAGTTTTATTAAGGATCCCTAATTTTTTTTAAATATAATATAGCCTGTGTTACTCGGGGATATTGTAACTTCCCAACAGTGAAAGAATTTTTGAAATCGGTTCAGTAGTTTCGGAGCCTATTCAATGCAAACAAAAAATCAAATCTTTCCTCTTTATATAATAGTATAGATGTCTTTTTCATCGACGTTAATTCAAATTAATAAAATTTTTAAATTAATAATATTATTTGAATACCTGTTCCAGATTTACCTTTGTATTTTTAATATCACGTTTTACGTTGCGTTAATCTTTATTTGCTATGTTCTCTCATGATTTATCTTAAACCAAACATTTAATCAACATAACAGCATCATTATGCAATATTATTTTATTAATTTGTTTGATTGATTGATATTTGTAATTAGTGAAGTTTGAAAATGTATTTTCTTTATTGGTTCTATGTCTGTGTATGTATGTGTATACATACTAATCAGATAAACTGACAACTAGTATAAATTTAAGAATTTAAAAACCTATCATGATATACCTTATTGAAATTCTTATGGTAAGTTCTTTAATTTGACACCCATATTGCATTATTTGATTTATTTTTATTTTTTGATACTTTAAACAATGGCATCTCACAGCCACCATAATGTTTTTTTTTTAATTTCACTTATCTAAGAACACTTGTGTTATCAAGACAAATCTAATGGTATATCTATACACTAATATATAAAAAAAGAAAGATTAGATTTTTCGTTTGAATTGAATAGGCTCCGAAACTACTGAACCGATTTCAAAAATTCTTTCACTGTTGGTAAGCTACACTATCCATGAGTAATATAGGCTAGATTATATTTAAAAAAAATTAGGGATCCTTAATAAAACTCCAATAATGTAACCCAAGGTGTAAAAAAATAAGAAAACCGAAGCAAAGCGAGGGCGGTTACTCGTAATTATATAAATCCGTTCACTGGTTTGGAAGATACGAGGTAATAAAGAATATACATACATAAATACAAGATATGTACGCCCGAAAAACCCTTCCTGGCATTTGGGTAAATATCAAGCAAGATAAGGTAAAATCTCTTCGTATTATACATTAGAAAGTAGATAATACGACGTCTTTGTGCAAGATTTTACTAGAAGCAACCCATTTGCATATACCAACGATTTAGATAAAGTGTGATTAGAGCAACCACTTAAAGCTGTAATCTTCTGAATTCTAGTAGTCATGGCTAAGTAGTTTTAAATATGCTAGTCTTCCATGAGGGACCTCAGATGATTGCTTCATTACTGCATGCACTAGACTTACCAGCAGTTCGTGCTGCTCGGGCCCATGGCGATGTTTTGTATTGCTACAGTAGCGCAAAAATTTCGCGATACTAACGCAAAAGATATCTGCATTGATATAACTGCGATCGTACCATTTGCGATTTTGCAAATGTTTTTGTCAAAATATCGCTACTTTTTGCGTAAAGATCGCGCATCACAAATCACGCTTCGGTATCGCTACAAAAAGTACCTGCCAACAACTTCCGTAAGCTTATCATCCGTAACCTAACAGTGAGAAGTTGCTCGGATCGATGGCCCAAGTGCTGACTTCTTTTGGCTCTGTATACCATCCATTACGAAAGCACCAGTTACAGATTATGCATAGGTACTTACATTTACATGACCTGAAATATTTTTTTCTCTCGTGCTACATAACGTTAGTTTCCAACCCCATTGTCAAGTTACGAGCCTATAATTTTTTATCGCCGTCGTTTGAATATCCAGTAATGTATTTTGCGATAGTAAAATTTTATAAAGGCGATTGACATACTAAAGGTAACTCACGATAAGTATTATTGGATGTTATCGGTTATATTTTGTCGCCTGAACGTTAAAGAGTTTCGAGTGCGTCTATGAAGTTAGCAATCAGCGACGATATCGACATGGTTAAGTATAATCGGTAACCATCGGTAACACATTTTTTGTAGTTTTCTAAGGAAGAAGAGAAAGAGCGAGGAGCAGAGCACAGCTGCAGAGATAGAAATAAGGATGGAACCCTCTTTAAAGGGAGTACCCGGATGACCAAGCTTTGCTAGGTATTTTTTTTGATAAATCGTGTTTTTTGGAAATCATTGGCTTAGTGTTGCTTAACAACGCCATGTAGTGAAGTAGTTTTAGTGTTGCTACACGCCAATAGATGTCAGGAAGAGTCTATTGTAGTAGTTTTTCATTGTCCGAAAAGACGGATAAAACGACATTTTCTAAAAATGAATCCTAGCTAGATCGATTTATTGCCCCCGAAACCTTCTGCATACTAAATTTCATAAAAATCGTACGCGCCGTTCCCGAGATTCCGAAAATATATATACATACACATATACAAGAATTGCTTGCTTAAAGGTATTAGATTTAGTGTCAAATTTTGGTGGTGATATTTCTGTTCTTTAAAACCCTTAAAGCTTATTTAACGGTTCTATCGTAGGCTTTACTTTTTCTTTATTTCCTGTTATTGTTGACACTGCCATAATCTTAATAACTGTTAATGCCGTGTATTTGTGTCTTTAGCTAAACGACTTCCGGACTTGGGTTTCAAATCACGTGTAGTAACTAGAATTTCTCGATAATGTTCGACCACATCCCGGAAACCAAAACAATTAGGTTCGCTATTACTACTGAGACATGATAAACGTGGATCGTTTATTGAAAAGACCGGTCGTTTGTAACGTGACCCACATTTGCAATTCTGTATTAGTTGAGATCAAGCTATCTCCTAGGGTCAAAACTATAAATACTTCAGACGACTTGGAAAGTTTATCACACGTGAAAGGGTGGATTTGGGTATTATGCGTAGACTAAATTGTTGAGTCTAAAATTTCTAAAGGATCAGACCGAGAAAATTATAGCGATAAGTATAATCTCGAAATTGCTATTAAAACTGATTTCAATTCTACTGAAATTAAACACACCGGTGACTGGTACAGCAATTATTGTTTTCATACCTTAGCAACTTCAAAGTGAATATGAGACCAACTTTGAAACATTGGCAGTTATTGAGATACATTGTGATGAGTTAAAATTACAGATCTATCTTTGTACACCTTAGAATAGAACAAACTTCATTATTTACTAATTCTAGTGTGAAGGCAAAAAAATACTTCAGGCAACATTGTGTTTTGATAAAAAGCTATAAAAGGTTGTGATGTATTTCACGTGTTGTGTATTGCATTAACAATAACATATGAGATACCACAAATGATTACGAAAATAAACATGCATTTGTCAAATGTCCAGGCCAGGTATCAAGCTGAGTAAACTCAGTATCATCAATTAAGTTTTTAAATCGTACTAATTTAAAATCAGTAGCACAGCCCTAACCTGCAATGATGTTATGCACAAAAAGTGTATCTTAGTCAATGATACATAAATTTAGTGCGCTGTTATAAATCACTCAGTGAAAATAGCTTCAACTATCTCGCTGTGTAAATATTTATCTCTCGAGGTTAACTCCGTGAGCGTACACATTACCGCTGGATATAAACACAGATACTTTTTACATTAATACAATTTATTTCACAACTGTATTGGTTTTAGGTGAATGCTGCTGTTAGGAAGACTACATGCATAACTGCAGTGAGAGTAAATCAATCTCAATCAATCTACTAATGAACAGTGCGGAGGTCGTAGACAGAATATACTTCGGAAGTTTTCTTACAGCCCAGAGTATAGCTATAACAATAAGCAGACTTAGTTGCAAAATGTGCCCAAAGTATGAAGTTCAAGAAATTCAGCTTAGCGCTTACCTTTTCAACAACCGACCGCTGAAGTTGCTTAATTTGTCTTAATTCATCCTAACTTTATAACTCACTAGCTGTGCCTCGCGGTTTCACCCGCGTTAATTTGTGGAAAAAACTAACTACTAATTATGATGTCATATAGCCTTCCTTGATAAATGGACTATCAAACACAAAAAGAATTTTCCAATTCGAACCAGTAGTTGTTGAGATTAACGCGTTCAAGCAAACAAAGTCGGCTTTATAATAATAGTATAGATTATTTTTCTTTATTTTATATGTATAAAGGAAATACATAATCATTTTTGTCATTCATAATGATCATGGAAACATTACGTCTTACTATGTTGCTATGAATACCTGAACATTAACATCTCCGTGAATCTGCGCAATACAGTTCGTTTTCAATCATTGACCTGCTGCTAAAATAAATTTTATTTCGTTTTCCAGTCTTTTCGGACTGCTTTCATCACAACACCGATCTTTGTTTTGTGAACGAATTCTTTCATTGACGTCTTGATATACGTAGATATTTCTATAACCTCTATAGAAGAGACCTTGGTCTAAAGAAAATTATTTTTGGGTTTAAATTTTTTGTCGTTATGGTTGAAATTTGCTTGGAAACGTTATCCATCAAATCTTGAGCGAATCGAAAGTTGTTTGACGGTCAATCAATTACGACTGATACAACGCTTAAACAATCAACCATGAACTGTTAAACTATACAAAGTTAAACTCTTTAAAACGATTAACATCATCATTCTACCGCCAAGTGAAAAACACCTGTAGCAGTACATTGCTTACCGATGAAGAAGTTAATATGCAATTACCTACATTTTTAACATTTACAAGAAAACGCATTTTACAACACAAAGCCAGCTCAAGTGACCCTGCCTTTGAAGCCCCTAAAAGGTCAATTTTTAGGTTTGATTGATTGACACTGATTACGATGACCTACCAATACGAGTATTATAGATGGGAAAAGCATGTGTCTGAAGATGCGTGGATGTTCGTTACTCTGATGTACGAGTGTGTAAGCACTCGAAGACACATTGATCTCTAAAGCTTTATTCCGATCATCTGACATTCACAGACTGAAAACGATTTCATAGCGTTACTATTTCGTAATTGTCTTTTCTAGTAACTCCATCGAATAGATACGTAAACAAAATGGACGCCGATGGCCCGCAGCTGCCGCGAACAAACAGTCAGGTGGTGATATGGCAATTGGTATTCAGTTCTGGCAAACGTTACTAAAAACTACAAAGCGCAATTCGATTATAGTGATTAATATAGAGAGTAGGTATACTTTAGTCGGATCTTATTTAATAATTTACCCAGAATTGATCCAGGTAGCTTTCGCTTCACAAATTTCTCTAGCATCACAGTCTTTCACTTATTACTAGTTAATAGGAAATCTTATAGTGTGTATTACTCATTAATTTATTTATGTAAAATTTATCGACCACAATAAAATAATTTACAAGGAAAAAATGATGAGATTCAGTTATTTATGAACTACCGCCCATCCGAACGTCATTGAAAACTGACTCATGAATTTATTTAAAGCTTTACATAATTCCAGGAAGGGGCCAGAACTCTGAGCTGTGCATGGTATTGGTTGGAATTTTTCACCCATTTCCGGTGTGGTTCACCGTGTAGTTAATATTTTATTTTACGAAGTAGTATTCCAAACGTTGTCTTTCGTAACTCAAATAGATTTTTACTACATAATCATTTAATGAGAACAAATTAATTTCAAGTATTTGCAATGTCTATCCAGTTTAAGAGTTTTAGAGAGACGGTTTAATTCTTTAATTTGAGTGCCTGCTGTAAACTCTCAAAAAATCTTTTGATTTATATGATATTAAATCGAAAGAAATAAGCATGATTTTCGTTTCATCGTTTTTAATCAAGAAAATATGTGAATCTTTTGTAAATGATCTTAAAACTATGCTATCAAGAATTTTATTTATCTTTGTGTTAGTTTCCGTTAATCTCAATCGTGGCGGAACTACGATTTCAGTGATGTATTGTAGTAATAACTACGCCAGTATTTGCCAGTACATCTCGGACTGTAGTGCTGTAAATTACACGAAAAAATGCCGTTAAGTAAACAAAAACAATAAAACATCGAATATTTATTCTAAAACTTAACTATTCCATAAATTTTAAGGGAATTAATTTATTTCACTGAAACTTAGCAGCGGTTCATGTATGCCACAAACACAATTTCAAAATTGATTACACTTTTGTATTAGGAATGCTTTGTCTATCTTTTTTAATTGTCTGCGATTTACAATAATATCATAATGTAAAAAAGAGGCAGATATGTCACTAGCGCTTCGACGATGAATAGCGTAAGAACAGGCAATTGACCGTTATGCTCGTAGTCGCTCTGTCAATACAAGACGATATGCACGCTTTTGTTGTTGTCAGAAGTGCTTGACATTTGACATACAGCGTTAAATGCCTTCATGTATTATACCAATGTGATTGGTGTAGTGAAACAATAGATAAACGTGTGTGTGTTGTAACTCTTTACAGAACATATTTTTTGATTGATTTGTAAGGGTATAACGTATCTATATTTTTTAAATATCATTGGAGATTTATCCCAACTATTCTAATATGATCAAGTTTATTTATACAATACAATAATATTTATACAATAGGAATCTATTCTTCGTACATGTTATACATTTTTATAAGACCCAATTTACGAAGACAAGAATAAAATATAAGTTTTCTACAGTTAATGTAAGGAAAACATCGGGTGTTGTCGTCAGTTCCATAAAACCAATTTCGTACACAAACAATAAGAAATTGGTTATGTTTAATGGATGTGAACGTAATTTATTCTGTAAGTGAATTCATATTATGAAGAATGATGTACGGGTTTCATGACTGCTACAAGAAAATGTAAATGCTTCATAAGTGGTTTATTATATTACTAGTTGCCTGTGACAACGTCTTTTATCCCCAACAGTTTTCCTGGTTTTTCTGTAAACAAAAGGTATGAAGGTTTATACCTGAGTTCATGATACCCATTTATTTTTCAAAAGACTATTTATGCTTCTATGCCTTTCAAGTAGGCTTTACTCCATAATTATTTATTAAATTGATGTCATTTGTTTTGAATTTTGTCATTAGTTCTCTTATTTAATATTATATTAATTTTCTTATTTTCTTCGTGTTTTTTCTTTCGATATTTTTATATTTATTCTGCTATTTCGGGCCAAGATGAATCAGTTTCACCGTTTTTAAGTTATAAGTGGTATAATTAACACAACTTTGTTTTAGATTTTAGCTTTATCATATAAGACATAAAAGTACTTATGTTTAATATTATTTCACAAACTTAACTATTTATGTCAGAATTCGGTCAACTATCAGTTTTCTCTCAATGCCGTGGATAGTGATCAAATTCACATGAGATTTAGCACATTTAGAAGTTTGCTATCATTTCTTCATTTTCATTACAAAGTATTAAAAAAAATTGATCATTTCTCCGAAAACAAATTAAAAATATCTGAAAATGCCAGTTAGGCTTTAAATAGAAAGAACAATTCAAATCGACCGGCCTCAAACGAAATGCGACCTGGCACTCGATAAGCTATCGAACGTTATTAATTGGTCGTTGATGAGAATTTTGTTGTTAGCAAATAAAAGACAAGGGAGCTACTACGATTCGCAGCGGGCTTTGATCAATGGATTTGATTGATCAGTTCCTTTATTTGAACTCAATTGTGGTACTGTGGTTGTCGTTAATTGATACAAAATAAGTGATTGTATGTACTACGAGTTTGAAATAATCAAGGTAAGTTGAGAAATTTTAATAATATTCAATAGCCATCTACGCTACTTATTGCAAATTGTTTACGTAGTAACTACCCGCTCTTTCCTCTTTTATCGCCAACTTTTACCCCCATTTCTCCTGTTCAGGAATTAAAAAAATTTTCATTACTTTTTACGTTCGTATTTTTTTATGGAAAATACCCGGCGAACCAGCTGACGATCCACCTGATGGTAAGTGGCTATCGTCGCCCAGCAACACCAAAGGCATCACTGATGCTTGCCTGGCAAGAAAGAGAGAAGAAAAAGAAAAAAAAACTGGCTCTCAAACCCCAGCCGGAACACGACGAGTCGTTTGGTGGCTGATTCGTGCTCAAGAGTGGTAGTTATCCAAGCGAACCCCATGGAGAAATAATAATAGTAATAATTGTATTAATTAACAATTAAAATCAATATTACCAATATAATCCCTCCGAAGGGCCCTACCACCAGCAAAATATGGACTGAAATCATAACCCTTCTTTTGACATCGTCGTAGTCGGGTTAAAATTAAATAATTCATATGTAGTCTAGTAATGTGAGGTAAATTTTATATCCACCAAAGTTCAGCTAAATACAAATAGTGACTGAAATTGTATAAAATCATCATAAAGTCTACACAGTGTGAACACTAACGACCCATTGTGCAAACAAACGTTTGAAATGTTTTACGTTTAAAAATACGTTTGTTATTAATAAATGCTGTATAACTGTTAAAGGAATTTCATTGAATTTGCCGTTTTGTGGAAACCATTTAATTTTCCTGGGTAAATATCTATTAAACGAAAGCAGAGTTCTGTATGTTATGAATGTGGATACACTGTTACGTAATGCCTACTATACTAGAAATAAAACCAGGAACTTTCGTTTAACAAGCAAAATTACTTTAACAAAGCGACAAGTTCGACTTTTTTCGGCCTATAAAACGCACTTATCCATCCGTTTTTTCATATTAAGTAAATCCTAAATTACCGACCGAGTTAACCTTATGTTGGATTATGAGTGTGTAGCGTTATATATTTATTATTGTACTATAGCCCTTGGAGCATCATTGCGGAGACCTACCATATAATTTATTAGGCCTTCTTAGTTATCGGGAGAGACTCTTACATTGTGTGCCGTCATTTCATTGACACCATATTTTAACTGTACAGTATCTTAACCCTAATTTAAGGTTCAAAATTTGAATGGCTAAACTGATTCGATAATCTATGCATCTACGGTACGCTCTCAGCGCTGAGCTTAAAGGTATCTGTTCGTTAACAAAGCCAGTTACTCAATTAACCTCAGCTCAAGTGCACTTCACGCCCGACAATCCCTTATCCGAGCTTGATGAGATTTTAGGATCAACATTAGATCCGATAGGCTTTCGAGTATCGTCTCAAACGTTGATACTAAAATTACTACGTGCTTAATGCAAATCTTTTGGAATTTGATAATGTCACTTGTAAGAAAACAGGATGATATTCTTGGTTTTGCCAGAATTATTAGAGATTTATGAATTTTTGGTTAGCATGGTAATTTTCTGAAAGTAGGAGCTTCATTTTGTTCAAGTCTAACTCGTTGGCTCATGATGCATCATCAACGAACGAGGGTACGGCATCTGGTATCTTCTACTCTACGTCATCTATTGTGGTCTCTGAGGCTCTAGGCTCTGTGAAATCCTATTAATGTTCTTAATCTCGAAGGTGCTTGCAAATGTTTATTTCAAGATTTGCTTATTAAACAAGCAAATAAACAAGTTATATTTGCTTCGATTTCAAGAGTAATGACTTAAAATGTATTTATTTTATTTCATTTACATCTCCGTCTTAAAAATAAACTCATTATACCTACTCAAACATTCAACTTCGTAGTAAAATGTATAAAAATTCATCAAAGTATTCCAACTCAGTTTTTTGCGCTTATCAAAATCCTGAGACGCCATTATATTCCCTCGAACATTTTATCTCTATTCATACAAAGGGTTGTTTAAGACTCGAGATATTTATTAAGCTAGTGTAACCGTCATGAAATTTTAAATCTCATTTTAAAGTTCAGTGTTAATACTTCGAGAAGGGTAGTTAAAGAGTTGTTTGCTGCTAGTTGTTTAAGTTCTGCAAGTCTGAGTTACAGAAGAGTTTTTTTTTTTCTTTATGTCTTGTGTATAATGAAATGGTTTTGTCTAGTGAAGATGAGGTATCTAAGTTTATAGTTTAATGATTTCGCAGCAGTTCAAATGTTTTAACGTCAGGTCAAATGGATTCGAATCTTTGAGTTGACTTTGAAATAAAATTTTTGTAGTTTTAAAATTATTTCTCAGTGGTTTTAATTAATGATTATATCAAATTTTGTTTTGAGTTTTTCTTATTATCCAGTGTGCTTTTTAAAATAAGTCGGTGAACTTTCTTTTTGCTTTTTTTCAGGAAAAACTGAGCTTGTGCTTAGTGAGATAAAGTGTTGTGATTACGTTTTATTCATCATAACTAATCATAAATATCGGGTACAAAAAAAATTCCAGTGGCCGCTAGTGGTACAATTTAAAGAACCCCTCAGGGTTTCTAAATCTAATTGGTGGTAAAATAATAAAAATACGTACATAATCATCAATCATGTATCTGAATGTGTTTGTTACTTACTAACTCGATTATTAAAATTAATACTTACTAAAACCTACTCTTCTAGCAGTAGTCGTCCTACTAACAAATGATAACTAACTGATATTCTAATAATTAAAACCTAATGTTAACAGGACAGGCTGACAGTCTCTGTCAGTCTGACAGACTGTGTCTGTGTGTGTCAAAAAAAATCCAAGATTAACATTTATTTGCGTTTATTTTTGAGGTGATACTCAGCAGAACTTATAAGCGGGAATTAGCAAGTTACATAAGAAATCTTATATGAGATGCTACCTCTCATTTCTTGTTTCTTCACTTGAAGATACTTAAAGCCACTTGTGTCGAGACCACTCGTATACCCCGAACACTGAAAGTTAAGTACGTAGGAAGATAATTAAATAAGAATTTTGAAACAAAGTACTTTTCTAAAACATAAAGTTATATTTTAAGTAGTGTATCATTGTGAGCATCTGTAAAAACATTTTACTTGTTACGTATAAAACGATATGGTAATAAATGGGTAAGTCCTTAGGCCAAATCTGTAATTACACTTAATATTTTTTGATATTTCGATGTACAGATTTCCATATCAATACAGATCCTAAAAGAAAACTGATACCTCTTTTTACATGCAGATGTCTGAATCAAAAAATTACAATGAAATCAATGAATTACATTTGGAAAATACTTGACAAACATGTAGTATCTTACAATACGAGGATCTAGGTATACGTTTTCATTAATTATCTGTTTTTATTTAGCGTCAACTAAGGTAACGCAATACCCAGATATACATACAATTAATTCTCATATTGTAGGTTAGTATTCGAGCATAGATACCAATTCGCCTTCGCCTTTCAGTGCACAGCTGTAGCGGATCTTGATAGTTCAATAGTTCTATATTGTTAAAAGACGGTATTGTCTATAGATTGGAACTCGTGGAACTAGTCCGCCCGTTTGCCGATATTTGCCCCATTTCTTGCAATTAGTTTGTGATATACGGCACAAATCCTTTGACTGTACAGTGGTTTCAAAGGATAGCTCGTTGGTTAAGTATGCGAGTTGCAAATCCATGTATAGGATGTTATTTAGTTTCCCTTTGATGCTAGAATAATGAGGTAGCGAGACAGAAAGGTTTGCCTACAATTCGGCTAAGTTTTCACATCACTTTCTAACTTCATACGTAAAAGCTATGGAACAAATATATTTTATCGGTATTGTACACTTATGTAGAACTCTAGCAAATATACAGTCCTTCAATCAGTGCAATTAAGGATGAATAAAGACCATTGAGCTAGCTTACCATACAATATTTATGTAAACATTAAAGAGAAACGGTAATTATTAGCTCAGTTGAATATTATCTAATTTGAAATATCGAAACTTGGCCGAAAACTAAAGGCTCAAACGTCAACTGTGCTACAATGGATGGAAATAAGTTTATTGGACTTATGAATGGCGAACGCTTAACGTCGATGCATACGTAACGTGGACGGGACGGGGACGAGACGTGGACGGGGCATAAATATACGTGCGTGCCCCGTTCCCGTAACATGTGTGCCTCCGTGGCGTATGCGCTATCGTTTACATTTTCTGTAAAACGATGTTTTCAAAACTTCATGTCCCGTTCCGTCCCGTCCGTCATCGACCTTTAATCGAAAATCTTCGACTCGAATGAACTTTGGTTTTGGTGCATCAGATTGATCGCTAGGTTGTAAAAGCTTCAAACAAATACTGACAAAAGCTTTGGCAAGAACGCTGAGTCGGGAAACATCCATTTAAATAAATGCTTTATACATCGCAGTTCTGAAAGCAATTGCATCAGAAGATCGAGTTGCTCAAGTGGTAGTTTACGATTTATTCTGATATATTTGGTTTGTCGCATTTTTTGTAAATATCCGAAATATGTCAATATGTTCCAGATTCTTTCACAGCTGTCTAAGTATTGAGGAGTCTACCCACCATAGCTTACCACACCGTATAAATACGTGTACACAACCATACAACAAAATAGATACGTTATACCCTTACAAATCAATCAAAAAATCTGTTCCGAAGAGCTACAACGCACACACACGTATATCTTTTGTTTCACTACACCAATCACATTGGTATAATATACGAAGGCATTTTAACGCTGTATGTCAAATGTCAAGCGCTTCTGACAACAACAAAAGCTTGCGTATCGTCTTGTATTGACAGTGCGACTACAAGCAATTGCCTGTTCTTACGCTCTTCATCGTCGGCGCGCTAGTGACATATCTACCTCTTTTTTACATTAAAAATACGTGTACACAACAACATCGATCCTTTTCAGTGAACATAGAGCGTGTTGCTTTTCGTGCGTGATGCGTTCAAAGCACGGTAATGGGACGCTTTAGTAAGCAGACTTTTACAAGTTTTATTTCACATTTTCGGTACACTCTTCTCCTTTAAAAGACAACTATTTCTTGCATTGCAGGCTTAGTTTCGTTGCTCTGTCTTTTTTATGGAAATAGCCGGCAAACGAGCTGACGATCCACCTGATGGTAAGTGGCTATCGTGGCCCATGAACATCAGCAACACCAAAGGCATCACTGGTGCGTTGCCGGTCAAGAAAGGGCGAAGAAAAAAAAAAGAAAGAACTGGCTCTCAAGCCCCCAGCCGGAACACGACGAGTCGTTTGACGGCTGACTCATGCTCAAGGGTGGTAGCTGTCCAGGCGAACCCCATGGAGAAACAATAATAGTATTACCAATACAATCCCTCCGAGGAGCCATAGCACCAGCTAAAAATACTTAAATCTTAATCTTCCTTCTTTCTAAAATCTGTTTCCTATTTTTCACTTCCATTCATAATGTGGTCTTAAATTTTTTAAACTAATTTATCAAATATCCTTGCTTCACTCTTTTATTATTATCATTGACACTTGCTTTTTGATATACTTCACACTTTATATACACCTCTACTCTTACTGACTTCTTATTCTCTATTAAACTTTACAAGACTTGTTTGCCTGGAAGAGAACGCTCTTAAGTCCAGATTACACGTATTAAGTAGTTAACAAAATTTTTACTAAATAACTAAAAAGTTTTTAAATTGTCTGTTTACACGTATTAATTTACTTAAAATTTAGTTAAAATTTAGTTATCTACTTAACTACTTAATACGTGTAAACCGGACTTTAGCGATAAGCCGGGCTATTGTCTGCACCTTACGTATAAATTAAGATATTTGTACAATTAAATAACTTGTTACTTTATTTATTTATTTATTTATTTAATCTTTATTGAACCAAAAGAGAGGTACAATTGGTGGACTTAATGCTAAGTAGCATTCTCTAACAGTATACCTTTACTGGTGTACAAAAAAGTGATTGTATTGTATTGTAATATTTTTTCAATAACACACAGATTTTATTCATATTCTACCTTTAATAACTCTGAAAACTCAAACTCAACATATAAAATTGATATCTCCAATTCTACATATATGATGATTCTTTTATCTACTTGCCAAATGCTTTACAGGTATATGCAAAGTATTCGATACAGTTCATTTATTGGAGTGCAGTGAAGCAGGTACCTCGAATCTGCTATTCGAATTACTGAAATGCGGCTGAATTTTTACAATTCGCTCGAGCGCCTCGCTTCGGAAAAGATGACTCCAAAGGTATTATTTGGAAATGCTCCAAATTTGAAAGTCATTTGACAGTTTAATGGTAAATTTGACCACGACATTCCCCAATATAAATCTTACTACCACGATTGGCCTTCAAAACCTTAACATGAGATAATCTATAAATATAAATAAAATTAAAGTGATCTGTTATTTCAAAATAACTCTGTTTTCTCAAGTAATTTAAGTAAGAAACAGTAAATAACACAAAATTTAAAAATACAGCAGTAATTAACTACAGCTAAACCACACGTTTGTCCAATTTGAAACAATAAAACCTGGAAGATAGGATTTCAGTCTTGGAAAGAGTCCAGTATTTTCCTTTTTAAGAAATATTTCTTAAAGGTATTTAGTCTTTATATTCCATACCGACTCTTATATATACAAATGTATTTAGATAAAAACGTGTGACAGAAAGACAGAGCAGTAACATGAAAGTTCGTAAAGTAGGAATATTAATAACGTGCAGCAAAAACCGTTATCAATATCGTCTTGGCAAAAGAAATCCAAGTAGATTTCCGTGAAATAACACCCAGCTGTGAAATTCCTATCTTCATAAGTTGTATCCATACAAAATCAGTTTATAACTATTCTGGCACCGTGCCATGAAGACATCGGACCATATTCAAACTGTTCGCGAACTCAAGTGAACCATAATGTTATGGAGTATTGGGTTACATAAAAATAAGAAGATGTAAATGATTATTCTCTTTTACGCTCATTATCAACTATCATTTGTTTACTACACTTTACATTCTCGTATGTATTTCATTGTTTTTTTATTATACAGTGTAGAAATTTAAAAATAACTTGAATTTTTTTTTGTTAAATATTACTCTGTCAGTTTATACACTTTATTATACACTTCACATTCTCGTATGTATTTTTCATTGTTTTTTGTTATACAGTGTAGAAATTTAATTTTAAAAAGAATTTTTTTTTATAAATATTACATCTAGATTCAAAACTTCCCTTCAACAATTTTGATTTCACTCGATAAACGAACCACAAATCATCTACTCGTATAGACAGGGCCATATGCCCAGAGAATTCAATATAGAAGGGCTCTGCCACATGGCACACCCGGGTACGGGCACACGGGTCCCGGATAACGCTGTGTTGACCTTTTCCTGCCCGAGTAAATCCGGGTAGCGATGAAAACGCTCGTAAATAATGTATCCATTATGTGCAGGGCTTAGAGGGTCTTGTGTTGATTCGTATGGAAATTGAATGTTATTAGAAAAGATCTTGGAAAAAGAAGAAACGATCTTGAATAGAATATAATGAAATATTGTTTATTGCAGGCAATACCTTGTGGAAGATGCCTGTGCGATAATTTGATTTTTATAACTACAGTATAACTTTTTTTGTGAAAACCATGTTAAATATAATATTATTGAGTCATGGTGACTACTTTTGGATCGGAATGTTTCTGGAAGATCGAAATTATATTCTCGAGAGTTCTACTTTTACGTTAGCACCTCGTTTTTTTGCAATCTACGAATCAAGTAACTTTTAACTTAGCACAGTTTTTTTTCTATATGCGAAGTCGTTTTATTCTTAGTCTTCATTCTCATGACAAACCGTTTAAAGAGGCTGAGACTAATCTTAGCCTCTTAAAACCAATCTAGATTGGATTTAAATTGTAACGTTCACCTATGCGTTAATGAGTGTGTTCATCAGTGGGTAATTGGGACTTACAAATTTGTTGACTTGCTGAAGCAAAGAGTTAATTCGAAACAATAAACAGAGGCAGACAATAATTAACCAAACCAAACAATAATATTAAGCAAATTATCGATTTGGATTTGTACTGTATTAATTGGCAGATGTAAAATTTATAACTAGCAATTGCCCTCGCTTCGCTTTCGTGCTCTTTCACTATCACCCCAACTCAGAGTTACTAACGGTTACTTTAATCGCTCCTTAGTAAAGAATTACCATACAAATTCCGTACTAAGGAGCGATTTAAGTAACCATTAGTGACTCAGAGTTGGAGCGCAAATACTGTCGACATACCGTCTGCATGAGATCGTTTCCGAAGCATCGTAACGTTAAGAGTCTGCTAGCCACCACCAATAATATTAATGACTTACTCATAATGTTAACAATATTACCACTAAACGAGCCGGCTTCTGTCACCTTTTATGTCACCCTAGCTTGCCGGTACGGGATTGGAGGGAGTATTTTAAGTCGCTCTGATACGGTTAAAACTCAAATTTTTTTTTATGGAAATAGCCGGCAAACAAGCTGACGATCCACCTAATGTTAAGTGGCTATCGTCGCCCATGGACATCAGCAACACCAAAGGCATCACCGATGCGTTGCCGATCAAGAAAGAGAGAAGAAAAAGAAAAAAAGAACTGGCTCTCAAGCCCCCAGCCGGAACACGACGAGTCGTTTGGCAGCTGACTCATGCTCAAGGGTGGTAGCTATCCAGGCGAACCCCATGGAGAAATAATAATAGTAATAATGGTATTAATTAATAATTAAAATCAATATCACTAATATAATCCCTCGAGGGGTCCTACCACCAGCGGGCCGGATTTAGTCGCCTTTTACGACACCCATCCGGCGTGGGATTGGGGTTAGTATTCTAAGCCGCCCCAATAAGGCGAAAATTACTCCAGTACAAACTTATATTACTCGTAGCTTTAATCTCAAGATCACCTTTATTACTTTTCTTATTTTCTTTTGACTGTTCATTTTCCTCGGTCTTCCATCTTTGGATAACTCTTCTTACAAACGCCATCAAGATTTTAAAATCCAGCTAAGCATTTTTGCCTCACTTTATAAAATACGTCATGTTTATTGCGGAAATCTTGCGAATAAAATTCACTCCTTAGATTGTTGAATATTCTTTTAGAAATTTCTAAAGTAAACGATTCAGACTCTCCATGCCATATACACATTAAATGTCAATAAGCTTTATGTCACGTAACTTATTCACAGTAAAATAAATCTAAACAATCGTCAATATTCAGGGGCCATGGTTTTGGAACGAAGTTCCTTATCGCGCGTTGCGAAAGGGGGCTAGGCGGAAAAAATTGGGACGACAAAGTTGTAACGACACTTTTTGCCCACGTTTATTAATTAAAGCGAGTTACTAGGTGACCAGAAGTCTTCGAGGGTGCGACAGTACAATCATAGTATGTGGCTGTCTTATTTACTCTTCGGTATTTAACATAGGCACGTGCACTAACAAGTGTCTTGTCAGAGCGACAGTGATGGATTTGTTCTATCACTGTCGCTCTTCGCATATTGATTGGCATGACGGGAGAAATGGCAATAATAGCTTAATGTGCATGATCGTGATATGGACGTCCCTGTTGTGCCTATGTTAAATGTTAAATGCTAGTAAAACGAAATGTATGAAATTCACTTTACCAAATGTAAAACAGGTACCAACTCAAATAGTTATAAATAAGGAAGTACTTGACCTTGTAAATTCAACAAAATTGCTTGGCCTTAGCATAGATTCACGATTACAATGGAGTCCTCATATTGAAGCCTTGTCTGGGAGACTGAGTTCAGCTGCTTACGCGGTTAAGATAGTAAGGCTCTTAACTGACGTAGAGACAGCACGGTTATTTTATTTTAGCTACTTTCATAGTGTTATGTCCTATGGTCTGTTGTTGTGGGGCTCAGCTGCAGATATTGAGTCTATATTTATTTTACAGAAAAGAGCAGTCCGTGCCATTTACAGCCTCAGGCCTAGGGACTCGCTTAAGGATCTCTTTAAGGAAATTAATATTTTAACTGTGGTGTCACAATATATATTGGATAATGTTTTGTATGTTAAGAAATATTACGATAGTTTTCTTAAGAAGAGTGACATCCACGATATTAATACGAGGAACAAGGCTAAACTGATTGTACCAAATTTTAGACTATGTAAAACTGGTGGCTCGTTCATGGGTACATGTGTAAAGATTTATAATAAAATTCCATCGAAATTTACAGAAATGCCTTACCTTAAATTTAAAACTCATATTAAAAGCATTCTTATGACGAAAGAATATTACAAATTAGATGATTATTTTAAAGACAAGACTTGGACATGAGTTTTATGGATATAGATTGTAGTAGATGATAAGTGCTATCTGTAACTGTGAGCAGGAAAAAAACAAACCCGGTAGTTTCTTGCTGCTTCTTCTCCCGGGCCCTCTCACAGTAGGGCTTTGTCTGAAGCATTGGCATAACTTGCATGACTTTCGAAAAGTGTTTGTAAACCAAACCAATTTTGAATAAAAACATTTGATTTGATTTGATTTGATTATGCTAAATACCGAAGAGTGAATAAGACAGCCACATACTATGATTGTACTGTCGCACCCTCGAAGACTTCTGGTCGCTTAGTACCTATTAATCGAAAGGAACTTCGTTCCATCCGGGTGTCCCTTGACACCTCTCATTTTTTGCCTCAAACCATATGACTCATCTTTACAATACATTCAAATTCCACTTGAGCCTGCTACTCGATCTTTCATTCGCAATCCACAAGTTTCAGATCTATAAACGTCATACTTACAAACCAATCCAGTTTTATAGATCAATATTGCAAATCCACAACTAGGTCGTTCAAAGTTACGAAGTGCAGTTACGAGAACCAGCAATGGTTACTGGTAACAAAAACATTTCTGACGTTTGTGCTGACGCGTTGAATTAAACATCCCACTTATCAAATCCCTAGTGGAATTGTCTTAATACTAATAACAAGAAGCTGTGTGAGGGAGTTTAAAATAATTTTCAGCGGTTTGTCAGCAAAGTTAGATGTTAGATGTAGAATATTTTAGTTGCTGTGTGTATATAATATAAGTGATTAATAAAAATGCTTTCCAAAACACTTGCAGTCCGTTCCATTCTATTTTGTTATCAATAAGAAAATAAAACATTTCTTGTTCTTGATATGATTTTAGCAGGAGGGTATGATAATAGTACACCAAATTTTGAACAAAAATTAAAGATAGAACAGATTTTTTATTAACTATTGAAGTAAACGGTAAACAATACACTTGCATTTTGAATTTGAGTTTCCTAACCTCGCTATGCTTAGTCGCTAACATTACACCGTGAAATAATAGACAAATTAAGTCACAAATCTGCGCTAGGTTTGAAAAGGAATACTTTGGCCATGATAAAACGTGACTCTTAGAGCGGCTTTAAGTCACACTGTGCTCTAAAATAATATACGATAATCGTGAAATAATTTGTCTAATATTGCACAATGTTTACCTAATTTTACACTTGTGCAGTCTGTGCATACTTATGCACAGTATCGTAATATTGTTTTATAATTGGGTAATATATATGTACTACATTTGCTGCATCTGTGCAGACATCTGTGATCATGTCCAAACTTAAAACAACAACATAAATATCGTCATATTAAAACAATTGTGAAGCGATCAAAATTATTATTTATTTCGTATTTATCCGATAATGCTTCGGTCGGGTGAGTGTGATACACTCGAGCCGATTGACCGCGCTCGAAACATCAAAGTGAATTTATAAACAGTTGTTCCCACGAGAACTGGATGTTATTGTAAATAGCCACGTGGCTCGCGGCTTTCGAGAAATACTTATTAGTATTATGGGATATTGCAACACGATAAATTTACTAAATCAAATACACCTAATGTATATTATGTAACATTAAACTGAACTAGTTTGACCTGAAATCGGGTTTGGCCGTAACATTTAATAACCGTATTTTAGTCTTCAATGAACTAAAATTATCAGACCGAGAAATATAGACTGCCGCGATTTAACCCATATATTATAATCGGCACTAATTATAGTATCACTTATTTCATTCTTGATTATTTGATAGATTATTTGAGCTATATGGAGAAAAACAATATAACCATTCCCCATCTTTCCTTGAACATGTAAAAAGTTATTCAAAAATTTTTAAAGCCGTGTGTATTATGGCTAAGTCTATGCATATCAAGGAAAAAATTGTCAAATCAAGCAATAAGATAAAAACCACTTGGAGTATTATTGGAAACGAGATTGGTAGTAATAATTTACGCGATTCTAAATATGAATTATTAGTTAATGAAAATAAAATAACCTCTGATAAAGAGGTGGCTAATGCTTTTGAAAATTTCTTTCAAAATATTCCGGTTAGGTTGACTAAATCGCTGACTTCATCCCCGGCAGCAGCACATTCTATTTTAAAAGATACCGTTGATGAATGTAGTGTTTCGTTTCAATTTAAATATACTTCCTCATTGGAAATAGTTCGAACTTTTCAAGCATTGCACATTAAAAATACGGGTGATTTGTGGGGAATGTCTGTCAAAGTTATAAATAATATAATAGATGTGATAGCCCCTTATTTAGCTAGGTTATTCAATAAATGTGTAGATTTAGGTACTTTCCCAAATCTTATGAAGTATAGTAAGATTATACCGATTTTTAAATCTGGGGATAAAACAGACGTTAATAATTTCAGACCTATTTCTATTTTACCAACTCTTAGTAAAGTATTCGAAAAAAATATATTAAATCAAATGCTGATGCACTTCAACACTTGTAATTTACTCCACCCTGATCAATACGGCTTTACCAAAGGCCGTAGTACAACAGATGCTGGTGCTAGGCTTCTCAAACACATCTTTGAGGCCTGGGAGAATTCACAAAATGCCATAGGGGTATTCTGTGACCTGTCTAAAGCATTTGACTGTGTTGAACACGAAACACTTCTACTTAAGCTCAGCCACTACGGTATCAAGAATAACTCACTTAACTTGATTGCGTCGTACTTAAAGGGTAGAATCCAATGTGTTAGCATAAATGATACCAAGTCATCGGGATCTCAATCTGTTATGGGTGTACCTCAGGGCTCGATTTTGGGCCCCTTCCTTTTTCTAGTATACATAAATGATCTGCCGTATTATATTAAGAAACATGCAGAGATTGTCCTGTTTGCTGATGACACTTCCCTTATATTTAAGACGAATAGAAATAAAATGAATTTTGACGACGTAAACAGTGCTCTATCTCGTTTATCACACTGGTTTACAACAAACAATTTGCTACTTAATGCTAAAAAAACTAAGTGTGTTGAATTTACACTACCTAATGTACGGAATATTAGTAAAAGCCTGAAATTAAATAATGAAATTCTAACTATGGAAAAATCCACAGTTTTCTTGGGTGTCACCTTAGATTCTAAACTACAATGGGGCACCCATATAACGGCTCTCGCGAGTAAGCTAAGTAGGTCAGTTTATGCGATTAGAAAGATAAGACAGTTTACCGATGTAGAAACTGCGAAACTTGTTTATTTTGCATACTTTCATAGCCTCATGTCCTATGGTATATTGATGTGGGGTTCAGCGGCTAACATTGGTTCTATATTTGTTTTGCAGAAAAGGGCAATCAGAGCCATTTATAAATTGAAATCACGTGATTCTCTGCGTGAGAAATTTAAAGATATAGGCATATTAACAGTAGCCTCTCAATTTATTTACACCAATATTATATTTGTAAAAAACAACTTAGGTATGTTCAAGCAGAATAGTGATACGCATAATCATCTAACTAGAAACAGACATAATTTGGTGACGTCATCTTTTCGCTTAAGTAGGGTACAACGCTCTTATATGGGGCTCGGTGTACGTTTTTTCAATAAATTACCCAAGTCAATACGTGATTTACCTATCCAAATGTTTAAGAGATATGTTAAATCTCAGCTACTAGGCAAAGGATACTATAGCATAAATGAATATATTAATGACAAAGACGCCTGGAAGTTAGTGCCGCATCCAGTTCCGCGTAGGTTAGAAGATATTATGTAACTTTTCATGATTTTAAAAGATGTGCGAGGAGTTTCTTTCGGTTTTTCTTCTCCTCTATGACAAAGCACCTTTCCGAAAAACTGGTAGATTAAAAAATGACGTGCATAAGTGTATCAGTGATACCTATATGAATAAAAGATTTTGATTTGATTTGATTTGACATGAGTGTATAAATGCAGGTAATTGTTTATAACAGCTTACTCACGCTATAATATTATAATTCCGGATAGGAGGCATTTCAGTCGCGCCTAATAAAGTAAATCTCAAGTGCGGTCTCAAACGGTTCAAAGTGAAACCTTTAGAAAGTTGCCTAAAGGTAGTCTTTAAAAGGCCTTTATACATCCAAAATTAGTAACAAACAGACTAAATTACAACCCGTTTATCAATAAAATACAAAAGCAAAGCAAAAACCCATAAGTGTCCCACTGCTGGGATCGGGGTCTTCTTTCACAATGTGAGGGGTACAGGCCATAGTCTACCACGCTGGCTAAATGCGGATTGGTAGACGTCACACACATTTGAGAACTTTATGGAGAATCTCCGTTGTGCAGTTTTCTCACGATGTTTTCCTTCACCGAAGCAAGAGATAATTAACTTCTAATTCGCACATAATATTCGAAAATAAGAGGTGCCAGGATTTGAACTCAGACCCCTTCGTTCGGGAAACCAACACTCTAACCGCTAGGCTACCACTGCTTATCAAGACCGTACTTCATAGGATCATTTCTATAGTAAGCTCTCCACGAGACTATCACACGATCAATAAAATATTTCATGTTAAATATTATAAATTACACCCTAATGCATGTTCAAGTGAAAACTCATTTACATTAATGAAAAGTGCACCCACAAAGGAGGAAGCACCAGTATGCTCCACACCCATGGACTAGATCGATATCTGCTCGTGGTCACGCCATGTTTTATAACGGTGGAAATTTTGGGGTAAAAGGAATATTTAAAAAATTTATCGTACTCAATATTACGTATGAGTTACTGACATTAGAATTATGAAATTATTAAGTTAATATATGCAATTTCAGTTTATTATATACTTTATATCTAGCAATTGACCTTTCATTTGACATGCTTTATTATTATTACTGTTATTTTTTGATTATTGAATTAATATTGTTTGCTTTTCTTAGTTTATTTTTTGTATTATTACTATTTCTTGTTGTTTCTTTTATATTTTAATTTGGTGAATTTGTAAATTATTACGTGTAATAATTGGCTAAGTCGTTCTATTGAATTAAATCAATAAATAAATAAATATTAGAAATGTGAAAGTTTGTCTTTGATTATGTATGGATGTTTGTCACTCTTTCACGCAGAAACTACTGAATAAAGTTAACGAAATTTAGCACACAGGTAACACACACAAACACGCTTAATTTCCCAGACAACGCAGACGCGGGCGAAGCGCTAGTCTATACATCTGTACTCTATATCTATACAAATAAATAAAATTGGAGTGTCTGTTTGTAATATTAAAATAACCGCTTTTTACTAAGTGCATTTGGATGTATACACGGTACATAAAACCATGGTGCCGGACTCGGTCTTCAACCTCGTAAGCTGACTTTGCCCAATAGACAGATCCCTGGCGAACACTTTGGAGCCTTGGTTTCGCTCAGTTGTGTTTTTTACACGATTTGCGTTGTGTTTTCGCAAATCGCGTCGCCTGCACTTGGAGATCTGCTCATTGAGCCGTCGGTATTCCCTCATAGAGGTTGGAGACTGCACACATAGTTCTCGTCGATCCCTCATAAGACCGAGAGTTTGTTCTGAGAGAACCTGAGATCTACCACTAGGGTGGGTCTTGAAGTACTTCGACCCTACCTCGTGGACAGTTGTTACCATCCTGGTGTTAAACTCGTCCACTGACTTGCACGATTCTAGGCACGCAAAACGGTTTTGCAGCTCCAGTTGAAAGTTTTTGGATACCTGGATTTGGACGGATGTTGGGCGGAGCGTAGACTTCATCAGGCGTGACCGTTCCAGCTTCAGATCGATATTTAATGTGCCTCTCACAAGTCGGTGATCGCTTCCGGTTTTGAACCTGCTGATCACAGAGACATCATTAAATATGTGCCGTTTGTCTGCCAGAATGAAGTCTATCTCGCTTTTCGTGGAACCATCAGGGCTTATCCACTTGCGTTGTGGCTTCTTTCTGAAGAAGGAGTTCATCATGAAGAGATCTTCCTTCTCCAAAAAGTTGGCCAGCAAGTGTCCTCGGTGGTTCCGTCGTCCAATTCCGTAGGGACCCACCTTCATCTCGGCGCCGCTTTGCGAGCCCAGCTTCGCGTTGAAGTCCCCCATCACAACATTGAAGTGAGCTTTAGAGGTATGTATGGCTCTACTTATGTCCTCATACATAACCTCAACCTCATCGTCGGGATGTGTCGAAGTCGGCGCATATACCTGTACAACCTTCAACGAATACCGTTTGGATATTCTGAGTGTAAGGTACGCTACCCTGGCCGACACGCTCCCAACTTGCACAATGTTGTTGACGAGGGACTTGTGAACGAGAAACCCGACACCACCTTGGGACAGATGTTCGCCCTCCCGGTGATAGAACAAGTTTCCGGATTTGAGTATTATCGTGTCCTCCACCTGTCTTCGGACTTCAGATAAACCCACAATACTCCAGTTTAACTTGTCTATCTCTTCTTCCAGCTCGTTTACCTTGTCGTCGGTCCTCAGTGTCCTGGTGTTGTATGTTGCCAGATGCAGAAGTCGTCGTTTGGATTGGTAGCCCGATCTCTGCCGGCGATTCTTAGCACCCCCTGCCCCGCCGTTACCATAGCCGCTACCGTAACTAGGAATAGCGGGGCTGTCGGGGACTGGGGGCCGAGGTTCATTCGTGACTATCATGCGGGGGTTTTAGCCGATAGACACCCAATCGAAAGTTCTGAGCTAACAAACATAAAAAAATATAGTCGAATTGAATACCTCCTCCTTTGGAAGTCGGTTAAACAAAGATTTATTTATGTAACAATATTTTTTAGAGTCATAATAACATTATTACATAATATGTTTTATTTGTATTGATTGCTGAAATCTTAGTACTACATACCAAGCCCATTATAAATAAATTGACCAAACCTTTGCAAAAACAATAGTATAAAATGAAATGCTGGAAAGGTTCGTGTAGATTTATTACTGTGATAAACAAATAACATGTACATTTACAAAATAAATGTGGTGAAATAGCGGGTTTTCCCGTCATTTCTGCAATTATTATCAGTTTTATCACCATATAATTATTGCATTGTTTGTATTTTACATGTGATACTATGTTATTCGCTAATGTGTTTCAATTGATTTATTACTGTTTTTAATTGCGGGCATGCACGGACTTTGTATATAAAATTAAAAAAAAAAACCAAATCATTTAACCATAATTAATATTTTTTCAATACACTTATGAATGTCAATTTTTTTTAAACTGCCACCATTTTGGAAATGTGCTTTGTCATAAAATGGTAACTGCTCCACTTATATCTGTTTGAAAAACGAATTCCTTTTCCTTAACGCATATTATGTCTTCTGTTTTCTTGTTTATTTCTGTGTGTGCACAGAATACATAATAGTTTGTGTTGGATGCAATCACTGCAAAATCAAATAGGTATTATTTTACCTATCAATCTCGGCGTCATATAGTCCAAAGATAACAGTTCAATAACCAATTTAGGGATGGAATTTAACACGCGGAATCTCACGATATATACCGGAATATATACTAAGTTTTCCGGGATACTAATATGTGCTAAGTTTCATAAAAAAACCGGTCCATAGTTTTTGCTTGAAAGAGTAACAAACACCCAAACATCCTCATATACTAACTTTCACATTTATAACAGATACGATCACATTTTAAACTCATAAACATTCGGATTAAAATCTTATCTATCTAATCAAATCTAATACGTTTAAATGAGCAATTCTTGTATATATAATTTTTTTGAATCTCGGAAACGGCGCCATCAATTTTCATGAAATTTAGTGGTGAGAATGCGGCGCAGGCTTTTAAGACTGCTGCTGGTTCATGCGGGCGTTTGATAAAGTGGACTGTAGATTGCGTTGGAAGGAAGAAAGTCAAGGGTTATTTAGAGGGTTGGCAAGCACACTAACCTGGTTGCAGGACTCGACTTCGACTGGTAATTAGCTGCGCCGACGGCTAGGCGGCTGCTCCTGGTCTCAAATCTTCTTTCGTCTTGACTTCTTATTAAGAATGATGCCGTATATGGTTTTGGTCGAGGTACACTATGCACTTCACAGTAATTATATGAGTTATTATAAGAGTTATTTAGCGGGAGCGGTGATGCATCGATATTTGCTTTAATTCGAATGCTTGGGCGGTGCGGTTTTTATAAAATATGCGGATTAATTCATTATTTGTCAATGGGCGCGTATTGCATTCGAGGACGGCGGGAAGACTTTTTTTTTAATTGTTCTTCTTATTCCAAACTCGGCGGTGTGCGAGTGAATCCGCTGTATAAAAGTGCGCTTGCCAGAAAGAGAGGGAGAATGGGAGTTTAAATAGCGAAGGAATGGTTTGCCGCGCTTTTATAGAAAATATAGAATAAATCGCGAGGTGCGATTACGTCTTATAATAATTTTGGCGGGAAGGCGGGAACAGGCAAATGCATTTACAGAGTAATGCCACTATTGGCGCGAACATTTAGTATGCAGGGGGCTTCGGGGGCGATAAACCGATCTAGCTTAAATTCATTTTTAGAAAATGTCGTTTTATCCGTGTTTTCAGGCAATGAAGAACTGCTACAATAGACATCCTGACATCTTTTGTCGAGTAGCAACACTAAAGCTACTTCAGCGAGCAAAGCTCGGTCACCCGGGTACTTCTATAATAATAAAAGTTCACACACTCATACCCCCGAAGTCTCTGTTGTGGGTAATATTATGGCCAGACTGACAACGAGCATTTAATAATGTTCAGAGTACATAACGATACGAGTAAAGTCTATAATATAATCATTTATCTTTTTCATAAATGTCTGTACCGCTTGCGAATAGAACCTGGGACCCCTTCGAAGGGGTCATTAGTAATTATACCACTGGGTCAACATTATAAAAGGATCCGAAGCCACATAAATTGATGTAATATAAGCGCTTTGTTTCCGAAACCAACGGAAATTAAATAAGTTTTTGTTTACATTCACGTCAGGAACAAATAGGAAAATGTAGTGAAGCTTCGTAGCCTGAGGTTTGTGTCAACAGTAGATGGTTGGAGCAAATTAATATCATGTGGAACCTAAATATATATAACTAGCTGTCTCGGCGAACTTCGTACCGCCTAACAATCAGTGAATGTACTTTGTTGTTATTTTAACTTTTATAGTTTTGGTAGGTTTAACAAATCAGAGACCATTAAATTCCCTCTCCCTCTCCCTCCCGCTCCACTTTCTGCTCCACGTCCCGCTCCCCCTCCCTTTCCCCCTCCCCTGTTTAACTATAAGCTTATATACGTACTAAGTTCCATCTCCTAAATTAACCCTCGAAGGGATGATTTTCCAAAAAAATGTGTTAAAATTAATTTTTGTTAATAACTATAAAGTAACATAAAAAAATTCACGTTTATAACTCTAAAACTGACGAAGTTGGTTTGTATGAAAGTGACTTCCAACGCCTATTTTAACCCTTTAGTTAGAGGATGAAATTCCAAAAATCCTAAAACCTTCGATAGATGAACTATCCAACACAAAAATAATTTTTCAATTCGAACCAGTAGTTCCTGAGATTAGCACGTTCAACCAAATACTTCAGCTTTATTATATTAGTATAGATAGAGGCAAAGTTATAATTTATTAAGATGTAGAGAAAGTGCAATACATTTAATAGGTACTTACTTCTATTTCAGTTTAAGTCTACTAGCCATACTTAAAAACTGCTTAGCGGTATTCATATAAAATTGACATTATTTTCGTCTCTATTTGCATATCGATTGAAATAAAACGATAAATGTTACAACATAATCGCAGCACATTAGTTAAAACTGCTTCGAAATCAGTCAAGCCATTTCTGAGATCAGAGGGAACAAACATCGGACGTTTAAAATTTTATCTTATATATGGTATGATAATTATGATGCTGATGAATGAAAATAATGATAACAATATAATGAATATGACATCACCAGTTAACACACGATGGACTTTTGTTAGTTTAAAAACTAAAAAAGGACTTTTCTCACAACAATGCCCGTAAATCCAGAAACAGCCGAGAGATGCGTAGATGCATTTTCCAGCGAAAAAACTCCATCGCAATATCCAATCTTTTCCTGATGTATTAAAACTGAGGCTAACAAAGCCATCTACTTATTCTACTTGCAAGTAGGACATAAGTACGTATTATCCTATGCAAATTCTCGTGTCATAGCTGTAGTGAGGCAGCGCGGCATGGTGACGTCCAGCTGCGATATACTATATGTCTACTGTATGTTTCTCATGTATTTTATTCGCTTCATATTTCATTTGTAACCCCCGACGCACAAAACAGGGGTGTTTTAAGTTTCACGTGTCTATGAGTCTCTAGCATCGGGTCTCCTAATCGTATGGATGGACCCATTATGATGCCGTTTTTTTTTGTTTGAAGGTAGAGTGGAGTGATCGAGAAAGATTTAAAGTTTAGTGTAGTGTGTTAATGTTTAGTGTGAAAAACCTATCGGGGGTTTTTTTCAGGCTCAAAGGGTTACTTGATGACAAAATATTATTATTTATTATTGGTATTTTTATCAATGTATTCTGTTAAACAATAATCAAAATAACCGACTTCAAGCAGCCTTCGAAAAATCTATAATATAAAAATTGCCATTATGTATTCACTACAATATTCGAGGACTTCTTTCAGATCCTCATGGATTACGTGGAACCGATCTGCAATTATATATACCCTTTGAAATTAAAAAAAAAGTATTTTCCAAATCAGTTAATGATGACGAACTGCTGATGTTAAAAAAAAACAAAACAACCGAATTGAGAATCTTTTTTTTTGAAAGTCAGTTAAAGTTTGCCCCGGCCAAGTTCGAACCCAAGACTCTTTGCTCTGTATGAACGATTATCATTTAAGATAAGATCTCGAGAGATGTTAAGTAGTGATAGTTAAATAACGTTAAAATCACGTGAAATGCAAATGTATTCTGTATTAAAAAAAACTAAGTGCATCGTCATATACCTAAACCCAACATTTTATAAGAAGTGTCGACATTCGTAACAACCCTTCCAAACTAGTTATGCCTGCAAATACATTCTACCTCAATTGATGTCTGTAAAACGAACCAGTACGTGTGTAAACTATTCCAAATCAAGGCACATGGTATGCTAACTATGTGTGTACACATACAATGTGTGAAGTGTACGTTCACAGTTTACACGAGTCAATTGAAGCTCCAATCCACATTTTACTGCTTTTCGACAGTGTAGATCATTTGGTAGTCTTACCGAACTAAATGTAGTTGCTGGTATTGACTCTTATAAAGAAAGAAAGAAAGAATTGCTTTATCGATTTTATCTTATAGTATCATGGGATACCCCGTTAGAACAAAATACCTTTGGTACAAAAAGAGGTATATAAAGAGTTCTCCTTCAGGGCTGGCGATGCATTGGCGATTCCTCTGTTATCGCTCATGTTCATAGGAGACGGTGACCACTTACCATCAGATGACCCGTCTTCTTTTTTGGCTGCCCTTCAGGCTATATAAAAAAACAATATTATGTAAAGTCAGCAAAACAGTAAGGTATGCAGGGCATACAAAAACGCTCCGTCATGTTTAATATTATAGAATGTTTGTTGTTATATCAATTTTTAAATGCCTCACACATCTAGGTAGCGTTTTTATCAGTGATAGTAAAACTTTCATTTAAACCTAACCTAACCTGTTTTACTGTCTGTACTAGTAAACGCTCTGATTTTGCTTCTACAAACCTATTTCTTCTTCTACAAAGCTTTTGTACCGAACTTGAAAACATCTTAATAGGGGATCTCTTAAATTAATTTACGTATCTTATTTATATGGAAATAGCCGGCAAACGAGCTGACGATCCACCTGATCGTAAGTGGCTATCTTCGACCATGGACATCAGCAACACCAAAGGCATCACTGATGCGTTGCCGGCCAAGAAAGAGAAGAAATAGAAAGAAAGAAAGAACTGGCTCTCAAGCCCCCAGCTGGAACACGACAAGTCGTTTCTTGACTGATTCATGCTCAAGGGTATCTTTTATTTTTATGAACCAATTCTAAAAATTTTATATTTTTGAGCTTGGTCAATCAGTTCGTTCTTTCTATAATTACTACGATTTCTAGAAACCTAATTTGACCTTCAAAATGTTTGCAACACCAACTTGGAAAAATAAATGTATTTTTTACACGATTCGTTTATATTCAGGCCGCATAATTACATGTGGATGTGTGTGGATAATTTTTTCCGGTCACCAGGCGCCCCATTGGCTTCAATACCAGTGAATGCATACCTCTATGGAAATGAATTAACAGAGCCATTGAGCATTTGATTGTACAATGATAATTGTATAGGGGCAAGGCAGCTCGTATAGAACAAATTTTCATACTGCAAAAAAGAGCTATTAGGGCTATTTATAAACTTAGGTCTCGAGAAACTTTGCGTGAAAAGTTCAAAGAAATAGGTATACTTACAGTAGCTTCACAGTATATTTATAGTAATGTGGTTTTTATACGGAATAATTTAAGCGCGTATAAACAAAATTGTGAAATAAATAATCGCCAAACCAGAAGAATGCACCAATTAGTAACGCCATTTTACCGTCTTTCTAAAGTGCAGCGATCTTTTATGGTGCTTGGTGTACAGTTCTATAATAAAATCCCGAAGTTAATACGTGATTTGCCAGTAGAATTGTTTAAGAAACATGTAAAATCTCAACTTTTAGGCAAAGGTTATTATACTGTAGATGAGTACTTAAGTGACAAAGACGCATGGAAATGACCTGCTCTGCAACCAGTTCCGTACAAGCTAGTAATTTTTTTTTGTAATAAATATATCAATGTATTTTTATTGTTACGAACCACGGAACCCCGTACGGAAAAATGGAACCCTAAATTGTCGAAGACGTCTTTAATCGTTTTATTGCACTATTGTATTCCGGGAGAATGACCTTCGTTCCTTTGTGTCTTGACCTTGATGCTAACTTTTATGACTGTGTTTTGTTAATTATCTGGATTAGTGCGGAACCATCTCGAAAACCCGCGACCTGAGTTCGGCCACCTATAAAAGGACGCGAATTGGTCGTCGTGGGGGATTCCAGTTCGGGATACCAGTTCGGAACGATCGAAGCGATAACAGCGATACGAGCGACAAGGGAGTCAGGTTTGGGACTCCAGACGGGTCAATACGTGATCAGGGCGATAGTAAGAGGGTGTTGCGCGTTCGTGAACGACTGAGTGACTCTTACGCGGTTGTTAGTGTTAGTGTTAGTGTGTAGTAGTATTGTACCACCTTGTGAGTGAAATAAAGTACCCTTCGGCAACATCAGTGGTATCCTTTTCGAACCCACCCACTAGTAGGACGTAACATTATTTTTAAAAGATGTGCTGAGGAGTTTCTTTACGGCTTTTCTTCTCCTCCATGACAAAGCACCTTTGCGAAAAGCTGGTTGATTAAAATAAATGACGTGCATAAGTGTATCAATGATACCTATATGAATAAATGATTTTGAATTTTGAATTTTAATTAATTTATTAACAATGACTGCATAAATATTGACTTCATAAACCTATATCAAAGAAAAAAAATGCTATGCTATTGCAGATGCACATTTTTGTTGAGAAATATAGATAACATCTGATCATATATTATAATATCTGAGAAGATATACAGATTCCTCATAAAAAAATTTCACAATATTTTTCTTTATCAGCGTGATTATTATCTTTATATTAACCAATGAAGCAAAAACTATGTACCCCTTTTTACGACAAGTACGCGGACGGAGGAGTATAAAGACTGGAACAGTTAAAGCTTACCTGTTTTACATGTGTGCAGAAAGCTAATATTTTTTATATAATATGCAAAAGAAACACATAAAATCAATAAAAATAAAAATTACTCAGAGAACGTAAAATACCACGCTTGGTGACAGGAGGGAGGGAGGGCTTAGGTTTTTGTGACGTCAATATCCACTAAAGGAATCTCGCGCTTTTTTGAGCTATACTTATTTACCTCCAGGAAGTTGATGGCGTGATGAAGGCGTAATAGTTACTATGCCGTACCTGGGTTCGATTCCCAGCGAAGCGGAAATCTGAATGATGAGTTTGAATTTCTGTTCTTAGCCAGGGTGTTTGTGTTCTATGAGTGTATACCGGTATTTATTATAATAACGTATATTTTATTTTATCATTGTACACTTACTATATTGTGCTTGCAAGTGTACGTACAATTTATTATTATTTAACACTTTTGTATTCCAGCAAGTGTGACCGTATATTTTATTGTATCATTGTACACTATATTGTGCTCGCAAGTGCATACGTACAGTTTACTGTACCAACGATATCATGTATTTCCGCACCATTTGTAAAAAGTCATGTCCAACCAATGCAATCGGCGTAGCTCGTAGCTCACATGCTACGCGCGTAGCAGCGTAGATGCGGCGTAGCGCTTTGTATTGGGGTCGTGATCGAATACGTGACTCAAATCGTATAGACTGGGGTTCCGGGCTAAATGGATTTTTATCCATAGTACAGAATTCTCTGTAAACCAGTCTTGTTCCGAACTATACCTGATATTGATATGACGTCATAACACGTACGTTTTGATAGTGTATTGGTTTTATTGAGTATCAAGAAGGAATTGGTTTTATCAGGTGTTAACAAATAGTAAAAACCACATTTAAATATTTTAGGGATACCTCACGTTAAGACAGGCTGAAAGTTACAAGGCAATAAAACATTGAGATGGAAAGTGACATAAGATGAATTTTACCAAGAAAAAATAACCGACTTAAAAATAACTCAAAAACTACTCGTCAGATCTAGCTCAAATTTAAGTGTAATTACATGACAAGCACCATTAGAAAGAATCATCAAAATCGGTTCACCCAATCGAAAGTTCTGAGGTAACAAACATAAAAAATACTGTCTAATTAAATAACTCCTCCTTTTCTGAAGTCGGTAAATAAAGTTTTCGTGATTTTTTTTCAAGTCATAGTCGTATTTAAGCAAAACAATTTTAAAGACAACAAATCAAAAAGGAGCCATACTCAATCATCAGTAATTGTATCAGTTTGTGAGCATACAGTTCTCTCCATCAATAAACTCGGTAAACATGTGCTCGAGCAAGTCATTAATCTTTTGGCAACGCGCGCTGGTCTCCGGCCATCAAACATTCAACTAGTTGTTCATTTTCTTAAATACGAGTATCATACGGTTTCGTTTCTATTGTATAGAATGTATCGGTTATTTTGAGATCTTCAAATAATACTTAAGCTTCTTTCTACTCCTTAATACTTCTAAGGGGGAAATCTATGAAGTGTATATTAGGCTCTGCTCAGACTTACAATTTTTTGAATGAAAATATGATAAATCAACTTAACATTAGCCGTTCTATATCACTTTCAAAAATTTCTTATTAACAAATATCTAAACAAAAATAAAGGTCGTAAATCAACTGTATTGATAGCCATTCTCTATTTTAGCCTCTTCCCTATTTTTCTTGAGGGCCATTCAACCGTCGACCGGTTTCGGCGGAACCCCTACTACCAGTTGCTATGTAAGAGTAAAAGTAGCCTATCCGGGGATAAAACGTAGCTTATCCGGGATAAAAAGTAGCCTATCCGGTAAGTTAGGTTAAAAGCTATCCATATGCCAAATTTCATCTATATCCGTTTAGCCGTTTTTGCGTAATGGAGTCACAAACATCCTAACTTTCACATTTATAATATTAGTAGGATATTAGGATTATTATAGCAATAATTGCAAAATTATAACTATAAGAAATCTGTGCATACAACATACCGGCTGGCTTCAACCCATTGATGGCCCACTGGCACGGGCCACGGTCTCTCCTCTTTATACAATACACTAATCGTATGTAATTACACTAACTAAGCCTGGTTCCCAGAAATCAATTACAAGTAGATCAAATTACTTTCAAATCAACAGAACCGCAGTGTTTGCTTCGATCTGTTATCGTTCAATACGTGCGTCGATCAAACAACCATTAATCTTGTGATGACGCGTACGATAGCATTTCATTTATTTTACTGATATTAATGTTTCTGGCTGGACTAATTATGAACTCATTAATTGAATATTGCTGAAGTAATTTACGATTGCGTAAAATATGAATGGATTTAATAAATCGTATTTAAATGGAAGAGGCCTTTTTCTTAATAACAGTATTCTAACAGTATTTAGATATTTACGGTACTAAATAAAATAAAAAAACTATAACACAATAGCTATTGTGATAGATTTCCGACACTGACAGTAATATTTTGTGTAAATGTTGCAATAAAACTGGTAATTCATGCCACTAGAACCTCAATTATTCTTTTTAAATGGTGTTAAAGTCGCAACCATAAATGTTGACCAACCAAATAAATCTGTACAGGAGCAGTTAACATACCGCTTAAATAACATTCGCACAAAAAAAGGCAATAAAGTTTTAACAAAATGTTTCGGATTACCAGGGACGTAGCTAACAACGATAATCTGAATTTTACCAAAAAAAAAACCGACTTTAAAATAACTCAAATATTACTCGAGATCCAGTTCAAATTTAAGTGGGATCACATGACAGCTTTCGATTAAAAAAAGAATCATCAAAATCGATTCAACGAGTCGAAAGTTCTGAGGTAACAAATATAAAAAAAACTACAGTCGATTTGAATACCTCCTTTTTTTGAAGTCGGTAAAAAACAGTAAGAAAATCGATGACCGTTTAGAAGGCAGCGGTCACATCTTACTTAAAATAATATATGATCAACATCGCCACTCATCAGTATCCATGTTTAGGTCACCTCTCACAATGTCAGTATGATTCGTCAGACTTCAGTTTGAGGACTTAATGGTTCAGTGAAGCAAGTAATAATTTATTTTGACAACCCCGTAACCTAGTTGGTAGCGACCCTGCCTGCGAAGCGAGGAGTCCCGGGTTCTATTCCCGATCGGGGCAGATATTTATGTGACAGATAAATAATTGCATTCGGGTCATGGGTGTTGTAGTGTATGTGCGATAGCATACATACACTGTCTCGTGTGTCTCTGTATTAAATGGCAAACGTCACTGTCACTTACGAAGTGGTTACGTACTCAGAGTTGTGCGCTGGTGTCGCTAGATGACGCCTCGCTTGATGATCGAAGGGACTCGTCCATTCGATCATCTATTCGATTATTGTATTAGTCGATTACTCGATACATGACCTAACTCAGTACAAGACGGCAGTCTCTGCGGAGATCCCGGAGTGGGCGGATGTGTCCCTATAGTGACAGTGACGTGCCATAGTAAAATACGTAGACATAGTCGAGCCAGTGAACAGTGATTATATTAATACACATCGGATCTCCTACAGGTGTTATTGTGATGTGTTATGTGTCGTCCATCCGTCGACACCCGACACCCGTCGTCGCACCCGAGACACAGGTGACCTACTGTGGGGGTATGAGAGTGTTAGCGTTTATTTATTACGAGTAACCGCCCTCGCTTTGCTTCGGTTTTCTTATTTTTTTACACCTTGGGTTACATTATTGGAGTTTTATTAAGGATCCCTAATTTTTTTGAAAATATAATATAGCCTATGTTACTCGGGGATAGTGTAGCTTTCCAACAGTGAAAGAATTTTTGAAATTGGTTCAGTAGTTTCGGAGCCTATTCAATGCAAATCTTTCCTCTTTATATATTAGTATAGATTAATTTATTTATTTCAATTAAGTCGCTTCGCTTCGTGAAACCGATTTTATGATTGTCTAAAGTAAAAAATTATTTTATCAACTTTCACTTATTGACAAAAACAAAAAGTACCTATCATTTTATGGAATTTAAAGATTCAGCTGTATTTTTAATGTCATGAATTTTAAGCAAAAACAGATTAAATGTGAGAACCTTAAAACTAAATTTAGTGATTGGGCAACTCCTGGTATATACAAAAGCAGAATTAAACTTTTTGAACTTTATGCGGAAAAATCGACTTCCACAGACCCTGAATTTTTAAATCATGTTGAAATTTATTCAAAAACGTTTAAACTAGTCTGTGCGAAAGCTAAATCAATTTATATTGCTAATAAGATTAAGAATTCTGATAACAAAATCAAAACTACCTGGAACATTATTAATAAAGAAACAGGTAAAGAAAAATTTAAGGATCATGAGTATACTTTAAAGGTCAATGATAAAAATGTTACTACTGATAGCGCAGTTGCTTGCGCATTTGAGGATTTCTTCTCGAAAATACCACATGAAATAACAAAAAACTTAAATGCGAGCCCTCAGCTTGCTATGACTTTAATGGAATCATGTGTTGAAAAATGCCTGACTTCATTTAGCTTCAAATACATTAATTCCGATACAATTATAAAGACTTTTAAGTCTATAAAGATCAAGAAGTCAGGTGATCTCTGGGGTCTCTCTACTATGATAATAAAACCAATAATTAATTTCCTAGCGCCACATCTAAGTCACATTTTCAATAAATGTATTGACGATGGTAGCTTCCCCAATCTAATGAATCATGGCAAATTAATCCCTTTATTTAAATCTGGAGATAAAAGTGACCCCACTGATTTCAGACCCATCTCAATGTTACCAGTCCTTAGTAAAATCTTTGAAAAAGTTATTTATAACCAGCTGCTGTCTCATTTCTACTTAAACAAGTTGTTTCATGTTAATCAGTTCGGTTTTTCAAGAGGAAAAAATACCACTGATGCAGGTATAGCACTCCTTAAGCAAATTTTTGATGCGTGGGAGTGTAAGCAGGATGCCATTGGTATATTTTGTGATCTCTCAAAGGCGTTCGATTGCGTTGATCACAATATACTGATAAATAAACTTAGGCATTATGGTGTCTCAACACAATCAGTTGGCCTTATAAAATCCTACCTATCCGACCGTATCCAGAAAGTAGTTATTAATGGCAAGGAGTCCCCAGGAGCACACATTACTATGGGAGTGCCCCAAGGATCAATATTAGGACCACTTTTATTTTTAATATATATCAATGATCTTCCTTATTTCACAAGGGACTTGTGTGAATCTGTATTGTTTGCAGATGATACCTCATTACTTTTTAAAGTTGATAGGAGAAAAAAATGTTTTGACGATGTAAATAATACTGTTTCCCAAGTGTTGCAATGGTTTACATGTAACAACCTAATGTTAAATGCTAGTAAAACGAAATGTATGAAATTCACATTACCAAATGTGAAACAGGTACCAACTCAAATAGTTATAAATAAGGAAGTACTTGACCTTGTAAATTCAACAAAATTCCTTGGCCTTACTATAGACTCACGGTTACAATGGAGTCCTCATATTGAAGCCTTGTCTGGAAGACTGAGTTCAGCTGCTTACGCGGTTAAGAAAGTAAGGCTCTTAACTGACGTAGAAACAGCACGGTTAGTTTATTTTAGCTACTTTCATAGTGTTATGTCCTATGGTCTGTTGTTGTGGGGCTCAGCTGCAGATATTGAGTCTATATTTATTTTACAGAAAAGAGCAGTCCGTGCCATTTACAACCTCAGGCCTAGGGACTCGCTTAAGGATCGCTTTAAGGAAATTAATATTTTAACTGTGGTGTCACAATATATATTGGATAATGTTTTGTATGTTAAGAAATATTACGACAGTTTTCTTAGGAAGAGTGACATCCACAATATTAATACCAGGAACAAGGCTTAACTGATTGTACCAAATTTTAGACTATGTAAAACTGGTGGCTCGTTCATGGGTACATGTGTAAAGATTTATAATAAAATTCCATCGAAATTTACAGAAATGCCTTACCTTAAATTTAAAACTCATATTAAAAGCATTCTTATGAGGAAAGGATATTACAAATTAGATGATTATTTTAAAGACAAGACTGCTTGGACATGAGTTTTATGAATATAGATTGTAGTAGATGATAAGTGCTATCTGTAACTGTGAGCAGGAAAAAAACAAACCCGGAAGTTTCTTGCTGCTTCTTCTCCCGGGCCCTCTCACAGTAGGGCTTTGTCTGAAGCATTGGCATAACTTGCATGACTTTCAAAAAGTGTTTGTAAACCAAACCAATTTTGAATAAAAACATTTGATTTGATTTGATGACCGCCGGTTTAATATATTAGAACTTTTAGAACAAACAGCTATATATTTTGTCTCCAGGTTTTGATTTCCAGATAAAATATAGCATTCAATTTTACTTCGGCTTCTTTCACGATGAAAAGGTATCTATAAACAGTTAAAAATTTTATTACTGATTTTTTTAAATTGAGATTAACCGAAAACTTGATCGCTTTATTGGCCAAGACTTCACTAAGTATAACATAGATTAGCTAACATTTCAAGTTATTGTTCATTCTGTTCGAAGAATGGATTGCTTCACGCTAAATATAGAATATTGTAATATTAGTATGAGTGCACGGATACTATTAAATAGCGAATATTGGCTTTCAAGCGTTAGGCGCGATTGATGTATGCGTCATAGGAAATCTTTTAAAAGCATGAACGTGTATATTTTATTTAAGTTTTAGTCTTTTACCCCTAATGTGTCCAGCAAAGCGATTTTCCGTTTAGTGGAGCGAGTCACCCCGCCCCGCTCGGCTTACAGCTCGGAGCAAACATATAGCACCCTACTGACCCTACATTATTTGCATTTTTCGTTTGGTAACCCGTCGTTTCCTCGCTTACGATATTATAAACACAATTAAGTTTATATACATTTATTTATGTAGTTAAAATGTGAACGCTATTACAGTTAAATAAATGATATTCAAAAATCAAGTTTCATTTTATTATAAAGCTTTTATCAGCCTGTAAAATATTGCTTAACAACGCCATCTACTGAAGTAGTTCTGTGTTGTTAAAACATTTAGTTGCTCCCAATAATAATAGTATTATTACACGCCAATAGATGTCAGGAAGAGTAAAAGATATTGTAGCAATTTTTCATTGCCTGAAAACACGGATAAAACGACATTTTCTAAAAATGAAACCTAGCGAGATCGATTTATCGCCCCCGAAACCCCCTGCATACTAAAAATCATGAAAATCTTAGGCGCCATTTCCGAGATTCCGAGAATAAATATATATTATCTCGTTTAAAAGTATTAGATTTGAAATTCTATATTTTATTAAACAAAACAAAAATCTTTGAGATAAAAATCTTAAAGTACCTAACATGTATTATTAATGATGTCTAGGACTTGTATAAGGATAAATGAAAATGAAAAATGAAAAATGTTTTTATATATCAAACAACGTTTCTGAAATAACTAGTTCAAAGAAATTTCAACAAGTAAAATTCACGTGAAGTAGCAAAGTTTTAACCATCTAATTTCCGCTATGTTGTAATATTGAAATTACGTCATCGTTTTAGTTTAGAGAAGTAATTGCACTATTCCGACACCATTCACTTCCTATCCAGATTTTGTACAATTTAAGAAAAATACTTTCACTATTCATTACTCTATTATCATACCTCATCATGTTTGTCTCTCTTTAATGCAAAAACTACCGAATGGATTTTCATGGAATGTAGCACACAGACAGACCAAGACTTGAAATAAGATATGGGGTCCTTGTTATCCCGGAAAATACGGGTGAAGCCGCGGGCGGAGCGCTAGTAGTAATAACAGAATACACAACTGGAGGGCTATTCTCTAAAATACAAACTCGAAATCGAAGCTTACTCAAGTGAGCCTCGAAAGCGAACTTGCATCATCTTGATATGTCATTCTCTAATCATCGAGTACGCACTTGCGAAGTGAAGTGAGTCTCGAACTCGAACTTCAATTTTGAAACTCATCGCGGATTCCGCTTTCGAGTTACAAAACAGAATAAGGCTGGTCGCATTTCCACAGTATTTCATCAGTCGCCGAAAACACCACAGTTATATAAAATGTAATAAATATTCATGTGAACAGAATCTTGATTGAACTATATTTAATTATTATAGTGTTTACGATCATATTTATACATCGAACAAGGCACTCGTCTGGCAACAAATAGATGTGTGAGATTGTGTGTAAGTGATTGTGAGATTAGATTATTGCATTGTTGTTATCTATTCATGTTACTGGTTACGTCAATGTTACATCAAAACTATGAAAATTGATTATGCTATACTACTTTTTTTAACCGACTTCAAAAAAGGAGGAGGTATTCAATTTGACTGTATTTTTTTTATGTTTGTTACCTCAGAACTTTCGACTGCGTTAACCGATTTTGAAGATTCTTTTTTTGACTGAAAGCTGGTGCTTGCCATGTCCCAATTTGAGCTAGATCTGATGAGTAGTTTTTGAGTTATTACTTTTTTCTTGGTAATATTTAGATTTTTATGGAAATAGCTGGAAAATGACCTATCGATCCACCTGATGGTAAATGGCTGTCGTCACCCATGGACATAAACGACACCTTATTTATTTATTTTAATGAACGACGCAAAAAGAGACGATCACACGATAGTGTGTCCGTCTTCAAACTTATAACACCCGTCTCCTTGCGATGGGGGTTAAAAACATGTAAAACATAAAATAATTATGAAATAACGTAAAACCGAAAAATATATTTAACACGATCCTGACACACTCTATTTCAGTATTAAATTAAGAAAATGTTACTGTCAAAACAACGCTTGAGCTAATGAACAAGTTGGCAACAACCAAACGACCACGCAACAGGCGCTGGTACCCTCGTCACTGTCCGCTTCGAGTTTTTAGGAAGATGAATAGAATCTACTTCATTACTCTACTCTTATGAGGCCAACGTCAGGGGCAGTTAACCAAACCCTGAAACTGTTAATTGGACCTTCCTTACATGGCTTATTATAGACTATGATTACCTTCAACATTTTGAGCTTAACATATTGTATATACTTGTATTTATGTATTTTATGAAGATTGTTGAGACGAAAAAACACGTATGTCGGTTTTTTTTATACAAAGAATAACTTTTTATAAAATTCACACAATCCTAGTCAAACTATTACCTAAACTACTAACTTTGGATTCATATTTAGGATTGTTACTGCATATTGCAAATTTTCATTTGCTTCAGTACAAGAGTACATCTTAATAATTCTGTACAAATGAAAGTTTTTCGTGTCATAAAGGGCGTGTGATAATCTGCAATTGACCATTGTATTGTAATAAACGCTTACAACTCATACCCCCGAGTAGGTTATTACCTGTGTCGCTGGTGGCACGGACGACACATAAAGCACATCACAGTCATACCCATGACCCGAGTACAAATATTTATCTGTCACATAAATATCTGCCCCGGCCGAGAATCGAACCCGGGACCCCTCGCTTCGCAGGCAGGGTCGCTACCAACTAGGCTGCAGGGTCGTAATAGGGTTGTAATTATGATGAAGAATGATTATTAAAAGTTATTTTATCTACAACACGCAATCTGTATTGAACATTAAAAACCTTAGGTAGTGTATTAATTCCCTTCTTTAATTAAAAACTTAAACCATTTTAACAAGGCACTCAATTTAAGAGTGTAAAATCGGTCTAAATCGTTATTTTTACGGGCCCTTCGCAAGGAGCGAGATTATGGTTAGGTGTAATTTTATAGCATAGATTACCTTTTGGGATAATAATGTGTTTGTAAGGAACCCAACCGTAACTAATTCTCTCGGACCATCTGTTGGAGAAGGGTTTGTAAACGGTATGTTTATTGAAGAGGTAAAAAACCGGGCAAGTGCGTATCAGGCTACGCGCAATGTAGGGTTCCGAAGTAGTAAGTTTATCGATTCTTACTCATTAATCACTTATGCTAACGTAGCCGTGATAGTTTTTCTTGTAAATACATCATATAACATATTTTTGAGAATTTTTTTACTTGTCCAACTCCAACCGTTTAGCCAGCAGGGGGGGGACACTTGACTGTAACCAACTGTAACTGTAAGTTATCACTTTAAAGCCATATATTTCGCAAACGGACCCCTAATTCCAAAAATGATCTTAAAAACACATAATGTTTTTGAATGACCTTTTCAACGATACCCCACACTAGGGTACGCGACGAATAAAAAATTCATCATCACGTTACCTGTGGGGGAGTTACCCTGAAAAAAAAAATTTTTTTCAATATTTTATTCTTTGATTTATTTTATTTCACTCTTTATTGTAAACTAAATACTAGATTACAATGGGCGGACTTAATGCCTGATATGGCATTCTCTACCAGTCAACCCTGAGTGATAGTTAAAGGTTGCGGTAGGTGCTAAAAGAAAAATATAGATACATACTTCTATAAATACATGCATACAAATATACATACCTACAAATATAATAAAGAAATAAAATATTATACATATAATTATATATATATAAAGTATATACATACATACACACGTACATACATACATACATACATACATACATACATACATACATACATACATACATACATAAAACAATAGTTTACATACTTATCTTTATGGCAAATTAGTCTAAAAGTGTGTGATAATGTTCACGAACTAGTTTCTTAAATTTCCACAGGGTCGAGGCTTTTCTGATATTTACGGGGAGAGCATTCCAGAGCAATACCGCCTGAATCGTAAAGGAATAGTGGAAGAAACCAGTGGTAGATGGTGGAATATAAAGCTTTAAATTCGACGAAGAACGCAGTACTTTGTCATGAGTGTCACAGACGTACTGGAATTTCTTAAAGATCCGCGTGATCGCGGTACTTTTGAGTTCGAACGTGCTGGAACGTTCCCGGTAACCGACGGGTTAAATATGACGGAGAAGATACATTATGTAGTATCGAATAAAGTACAAAGAGAATTCTAGAATTATGCCTCTTGCGAATAGATAACCATTTAAGTTGGCGGCGATATTCAGAGATGTGATCATACTTTCGCAGATCGAAGATATATCGGATGCAATTGTTTTGAAGGCGTTCCAGCTTGTTGAGAAGTTCTTCGCTAAGGTCGGGGTAACACACATCACCGTAATCAATTATGGGAAGAACAAGAGATTGGATGAGCATAAGTTTCGTCTTGAAAGGTAAAAAGTGTTTAAATCTGTAAAGTGAATGCAGCGCAGCATTCACTTTTTTGCTAATATAATTTATCTGTGGGCGCCACGTTAGAGAATTATCAATCAGCAAGCCTAGATTCTTGACAGATTGGCTTAAGGGGATAACATCGCCATTGTATAAAATAGAAGGTAGTGAAAGATGCTCCACCTTAGCCAACATTCGCGGGCTGCCCACCAGTATAGATTGACATTTAGAAGTATTAACAGCAACCCCATACCGACGCGACCAGTTAAGCAAAGCTTCCAAATTTTCATTCATTTCACTAATGGCCCTTTGAAGATTTTCGACCTCAGAGTGAATATATAACTGTAAATCATCGGCATACAGATGGTACGAACAACTGAAAGAAGAAGAAATGGAGTTTATAAATAACGAAAAGATGATAGGAGAAAGTATACCGCCTTGCGGTACACCACTGTCAAGATTAGCCCATTCTGAGCATTGCTGCCCAGAAGTAACCGCTTGCTGGCGACCGCGAAGATAATTTGATTCTGGAGTTTTAGTACATAATATGTATATCCGTGCCAAATTACAGCTTTCTAGCACTAAGGGTCTCGGCACTTTGCATCGGACAGAAGGGCGGACAGACGGACAGACGGACGGACAGACAAACGAACGGACATGACGAAACTATAAGGGTCCCGATTTTTCTTCGGTACCCTAAAAAGAGGGTTAGTAGAAAGAAGGATCAGATGTTAAGTGAAACGGATACTTTTCAGTCTATCTTCAATATTGACGTTACCTAGAGTAATTTACTCTGTTTTTTATGAGTCTTTCTAATGTTATTCTTGACGAAAATAAATATTTTTTCACTGATTACTTAATTTTTTTTTACTGCAAAAAAACACTGTTTTACAAAAATTACTCACAGTTAATAGTTACTTTACACGATCTTTTTTATACATTAATTACATTATTTTTTTTATTACTGCTCAGTTTCCTTTGTCTCTGTCTGCTTATAAGTATTTACTAGCTGCCCGGACAGACTTCGTTCTGTCAAAAGTTTTTATTTATTTTGAGATGTAAGCTATCCTATCTTTCAACTTGGATCAAACTGCACACGGTGTGCAAATTTGATTAAAATCTTCTAAGTAGTGTAGGAGTCCATCGCGGACAAACAACGTGACACGTAATTTATATATATTAAGATTTATCCTTACGTAGTGAAAAGAATATTGTTTACTCTGTTCTGAGAACGTTGCCTGCCAGGTACTTACTGTATTTTCGTTAATATCTTGTTAATTGTTTTTTGTTACTTATATCTCCCTCATTACCATATCTTTTTCATTCTAATACTAATCCCACTTTTTCTGTTGTTACATGCAAATTCACTTATTTTACACGTTCCTCTTTTTCCGAAGATTATTTTACATAAAAAGAGCTTGATAAAATCTCTTTATCTCATGATAAGTGACTAGTCAGTCACTCAAGAGATGCTGACTAAGAGCATTAAATTAGTAAAAGCCTATTCAGTCTGTGTAGGCAAGATTGTCAGTTTTCTCTAAGCTCCTATCTGGCTAAATGCCATTATTTCTTTTTTTCTCTTCTTTTTTCATTGGTAGAACTGATGCCATTGGACTAGGAGTCCATAGGTGACGATGGTCACATAAAATGTCTGTTTCTTTATCGGAAACTTGTATAAAAAAGTGATCATCAGTTTCAAATTGGTGACGTCGACTTTATTCACCTGAGTTAATTCACCCAGGTGTCTTAAGTCTACTTTTAGTGTACTTTATTCACCTATGCACGTAGGTGATTTAAATCTACTGGCCGCAGGTGAATTGATATAAGTAGACTTAATTCACCTATCATTTTAGTAAATGCAATTAGTGATGTGGAATGTTATTCCGATTCGATTTTGTATAACAATCGATTGTATTTATGAAGAAGTTTTAATCGATTTAATTACCAAGGCAAAAAACATTTCACAAGGCAAAAAACAACAATGCTATGTCTTCCAAAGACAGGTATATCTTATATAGCCTCAGATAATATTCACAATCAAGAGAATAAATCTAATTGAGTGATAAATAAAAGGGTTGCACTAGTCCATCACATTGCGTTGTTGAGCGGACTGAATAAGGAAAACACTCTAGGGGATTACTCGAGGCGTTTCTAATTTTACAGCCAAGCACGAAACATAAACACGCGTAATAATTTATGCCACCAAGTACACGCACTAACTTCCCTTGTGTACAAACAAGGTTCCTGAATTCAATTATTTATGTAAAAGATACAATATAGGTACTTGTCTTTCGATCGAAGATACAGGTGAACACACAAATTTATTTCAGTAAAAGTATTCGTTTTAGCCCGTGACTTCGTAAACTGATTGATATCTATTAACCTATTAATCATCTGGTGACTTCTCTGGTCTTTGTAGTTGGCTGTAGTGGTGTCCTTTATAGCTTCACGTGGACAGAGGGGCGAGCTTGGAAAGGCTCAGCCGAGACAACAAGATTTGCGAAAAGGTCGACTACCTCACCCTCTTCAAGAAATAGGGCTTGCAAACGTCCTAAGTGCACCCCCTGAGGGGTTCGCACGTCGCTTGGAAGGATATCGGAATCGTTTGTAGACAATTTATACAGAAAGGCTGGTTTTGGGTCAACAACTCCTACAAATTGGGTGTTCCATTCCTATATAATAACAATATCATCCAATAGCAATTTGGCAAATGTAATAAATTATTCATATTCATAATTCATTTATTCAAGTACCGGAAAATTTCCAAGCCAATACATAATATATTTCCTAACGTTGACCATCTGGCCGTCCAAAGCCTAAAAATACATAGCAATAAACATTTACGTACGAATGCGGGGGAATAGCCCTGTTTTGTTCATTAGGGGAAGAATTTCTGTTATCTTCATCCTCCTGCTTAACATTAACGACTTTATCCCACTAGTAATAAGGTTTGGATTGCAATACCAACTCTTGTAGATGGTTTTGCAAGGGAAAGTGTAGCTCCGTTGAAACGTAATGGTATTATTATTATTATTATTTATTGTGTTACAGTTATTATGGTAATAATATGACGCATGTGAATGCCCACTTAACACAAAAACGATATGGAAAAGTTTCTACGGAAAACATAACGTTTGACATTGTATCTTGAAGAGCCATTTATTGCGCGGTTTCCTAACGGACCAACTACATACGCACAACTACTAAAAACAACTAGAAAGTGTTGCCAACCAACCTATTAATACTGGGTGCACAACATTTGATATAATAACACAAGTTGTAGCGATCATTTGACCTAATGCCATTTGATATACTTTTTTAAATATAACGATTAAATGGTATAATGAATCTAAAGTATTGGATTTCGTTGAAATTAGTTACATAACATTGAATCTCAAATTATTTTAAAGATCACTCTATTGGAAACAGTAAGCATTCTTAAGTAACATGTATTGATTAAAGAAATAGCACCGAAGTGGTATGAAGCACAGCAAGTTAATCTGTAGCAAGTAACGCATTCATCATAACTATGTTGTAAGAGATGCATTCTATGCCAACTTAGCTTGTAATGAACGATAGTTATACAAGGTATCGTTTTGTGCTTATTTTAATCCTTTTCTGTTATAATCTGTATTTTATCAAGAAAAAAATAACTGACTTCAAAATAACCCAAAAACTACTCGTCAGATCTAGCTCAAATTTAAGTGGAACCACATGACAAGCACCAACTTTCAATTAAAAAAATAATCAGCAAAATCGGTTCACCTAGACTGTTCTGAGGTAACAATCTTAAAAAAAATACAGTCGAATTGAATACCTTCTCCTTTTTTGAAGTCTGTTAAAAATAAATCCTGCTGATATTATAAATGTGAAAATTTGTGAGAACGGATATAATTAAGGATGTTTTTTCTCTTTCCTGCAAAGACTACTGCAAGGCTATTCTGTTTTGTAACTCGACAGCGGAATCCGCGATGAGTGTCAAAATCCTATCATTAGTCGTTTGAAGTTTGACACTCATCGCGGATTCCGCTGTCGAGTTACAAAACAGAATAGCCTTGCTGAACGGATTTTCATGAAAATTTAGTACATGCAAATAAATTGTATTTAACGCGCTTCATTTGCAATACTTGATTTCTAGTTTCCTCCCAGGGTATGTCCTTGTATGTTAACTAAAGTTAATTTATGTGTTTGTTCGTTAATCAACGGCTAAATCCATTGATTTCCTTTATAAAAACATAACAAACCATAAACCTGTTTTAAACCTGCGTAACTGAAATAGCGTGCTTCGACCGCATAAAAATCTTTCCTGTTACAAATTACCCAAAATATGCCCGGCCATTATGTTGTTCTATTCATATTTTTCCTTTATTCGTAATAAATGTCCGTTCTTAATTTTTTAATAGTAAACCAACGATACTTCCAAGATTAATTACCTACTTTGATGACCCCGCAGCCCTAATAATTTCAACCCTGTCTGGGAAGCGTGAAGTCTCCGGGTTCGATTCCTGTCAGAGTCCACACGACAGACAGAAGAATGTTTGTTGTTAAGTCGCTGGTGTTTGTAGTGTTATTGTAATGTGTAGTTTTTAACCGACTTCTAAAAAGGAGGAGATATTCAATTCGACTGTATTTTTTTTATTTTATGTTTGTTACCTCAGAACTTTCAACTGAGTGAACCGATTATGATGATTTTTTTTAAATCAAAAGCTGGTGCTTGTCATGTAGTCCCACTTTAATTTGAACGAGATTTGACGAATAGTTTTTGAGTCATCCCTAATTTTGAAGTTGTTTATTTTTTGTCAAGAATTATTTGCTCATAATATACGGAATCCTAGATTGTGTATGATGAAAATCAAGGACTTTGGTGTAGTGGGTACCATGGACAACACGCAGAGACAAAACACACACATACTCGGACCGAGAACAGAAATTTGAAGTCCTCTTTCTGCCACACAGACAATCACACCCAGAACCTTTCGAACTACGCGACGGGCTGCCATGGTGACTATTGCCTCACATGGTTTTTGTTCCCTTGCGAGTACGAAATACACGGATAAAACGTCGTATCTTTTGATTACGTTGACTTAGAAGCTTGTTTTTTTACAGCTTCAAAGTTCCTGAAAAAAGGTTTTTGACAAAATTACAACGAAATGGCCGGTTCCACTTTTTCCTTCTGAGGTACGGAACCCTAAAAAGATAATATATAACCCTGTGCTGCCCTAACTTACTCTCAATTGTCATGGTGCAGTGCCCAGCATAGACATATCCCCAAAGACTGAAAGTTTAATTCCACTCGTTGGATCGTCTAAATGGAAGTTTGTGGAAATTAACTCGATTTTATCACTGTTAATTTGGAATTTTCGGCCACTCTAGTGAAATTAAACAGAATATTAAGCAGCATTAATGTTTTAATAGAATTGTAAATTAAGAAACTCAAAATTCTAATTCCAACCTGGCCGTTACTTAATTCATTAACGATATTTGAATATTATTTCAGTTAATGGAAAATAGTATTTTGAGGAAAGGGATGAAATTTAATTATTTTGCTCCAGATACCCTTTTCCGATATACTCATCTCATTTAGTCGTCATTATAGCAAGTTTTTGTCATAAGGTTGGTGTTGCTTATATCCATGGGCGACAATGACTTACTGATTACTAACTTACTAACTGACTTACTTATTTAGTAGATCGTCAGCTTCTTTGTCGCCTAGTTACTACATTAGTCAATTTTTTTCACTAATAGGATATTCTACAGTTTCATAGTACATCCATCTGCTCTCCATCCATCCACTTTCTTTCAATTCTCACATCATAATAGTTTCATGACTCTTATACAAAGAATCGAGTTACCATCAGTAGAGCAATTCGGATGCGGTCGGTGAGGTTAAGACAACCGCAAGTATCAGATTGGTGATGTAACAGGAACTGTAGCTAAATTACCTACAAGTATAAATGCGTAGTTTCACGTCACCTTGCGAGGGTGTAGATCCTCCACAAGTAGGATTGAGGTAGGTTCCCAGGGCGGGGTGGGTAGGTAATTGGCATTAATAATAATAAAGTAATAATAAAGTAATCACAAACCTAAAAAAAGACGGACGTAATCCGTACAACAAATTCTGTGAAGCACCCATAGTGTCCCATAGTAATACCAACTCTCTATTCGTACAAGTACCCACACCCACACATTGACACCATACTGCGTCAATCGCGAATCAAAAATTGTTACATGGTCGCACACATGGTTAGCGGGCGGCCATTGCTATGCTTCACTCTCGATTAGACGAGGTTACGTCCGTCTTTTTTCAGGTCCGTGAAAGTAATTAATAAAGTAATAAGGCACAATTCCGATTTTAACATTATTATACTGTTATATTCCTTTATAATTCGATACACAGCAGTAGGAATATAACAATGGCTAATCATTTTACACGTTGAATGTATTATTATGTAATATATTAAAATGATCCGAACACAAATCCTCCATCATCGATGGAAGCCCAGCTGGTGCATTTTTATAAAAGCAAACTGTCATGATTTAAAAATTTAGAAGAAAAATCCATCTGCTAGCCAAAGAATATTGAACTTCGTTACAACCTTTATTCGAAAATGAGAGTTTCCGATATTGCTCTAGAGCTAAAAGTATTTAAAGTCAATGATATTATAATTTAAAAAACAGATAGATATGTCACCAGCGCGCCGACGATGAAGAGCGTAAGAACAGGCAATTGACCATTCTGCTCGTAGTCGCTCTGTCAATAAGATTACAAGAAGATACGCACGCTTTTGTTGTTGTCAGAAGTGCTTGACATTTGACATACAGCGTTAAAATGCCTTCGTGTATTAAAACAATGTGATTAGTGTAGTGAAACCAAAGATAAACATGTGTGTGTTGTAACTGTTTTCGGAACAGATTTTCCGGTTAATTTGTAAGGGTATAACGTATCTATATTTTTTAAATATCGTTGTTTAAAGTATTGTGTACATAACATTATTGGTATCACAAACGAGACAATATCTTCAAATGTTACTGTATTTGCTTGAATGTTATTCTTTAAAATTTGTAAAAATTTTCATAATGCAAATATAATGTATAAAATAAACGGATAATGGTAATAAAATCATTTTAAATCTAACTACTACGCAGAAGTGCCTCTGGGATTAAACAGGATGATACAGCGTTAATAAATCTCTCACAAAAGCTACCGCGAAGGGTTGGCTCAACTTTTGTTAGTTGAAATAAAGTACACGCATTAAAGTGTGAAGAGGCTTAAGAATTGAGTCAAATTAAATCCAATTTATTATAAAATTAACTGTTAAACATTAAGAATAGAAGATTGCCTCTTATTTAGTTACATAACTAGCTGAGCGTATAGCGAGCAGACGAGCCGCCTCATAAAGTGGTCACCAGTATGCTGCCAGTATGCCGCCAGTATGCCATGAGACATCAGTAACGTCAAAGGCATCACCAGCCAAAAAAGAAGAATGATACTTCAAACTCACAAGTACAAATTTATACAAAGACACACACACACACACACACACACACACACACATACCTACATACACACATGCACACACACACACACTTGATGATGTATTAAATAAGAGCGGGGCCACTTGCCACAAACATATGTATCTTTTTATATGTTTAATAAGTGGTCTCAACCACTGTTTGAATGTTGAAATGTAACAGTAATAGAAAAATAAAGATTTTTGCATTTTTGTATTGTATTTTTGTAAGAATTTATGTATAAATAATGAAATGTAACTCCAGCTATTTCAGTACCCCTTTTCCTTCATTATGTTGCCTTGATTGATGTTCGAATTGCTAACGTGTTAATGGTCTTCCCAATCGGGTCGCCAGGGTCGAGGTTTTTAGGCTTGCTAATGTCCTTTCGACGGAAATGAAGATTTCAAATACGCTTGACAAACTTGCTGACGCCTGCAGGTAGCTGCTATACTAAACTTCAATGCGGTACCCAATAATCGTATTTAGCGTCTAAACTATGTAGTAATTAACAAACAAAAATAAAATAACAAACAAAGATAAATTAAGTTTAAAATAAATAGAAAAAATGAAATTAATAAATTAATAAAAACCGAACCAACATTTTCTTTTCATTTCTTAAAATATATTACCTTCGTATATGTATGACCATATTTCAGAACTGTATTAATATTCCCACAGTGCCCTCTAGAGAAGGATCCCTTTTTTAGAAGAATGTCCTATAAAAGAGGGAGATGAAACATTGGTCGCCTCAGGGAGCTATACGGCTGCGAGAAAGAATTGTATCGTAAAGGACGTGATATCCACCATGTCTTGGGAATTTGTTTTACGGACATGACTATTTCCATATTTTACGTCTGGTAACCCTTTGCAAATTTTTTATATTACCTTTTTTATCTATTTCTCTTTTTATATGGTTCGTGTCACATGTTACTTTGGGAAAATATATTTTTGTTGTGAAGCTATGTTATGAGTCTACATCAATCTCCCAGTAGGTAATAGAGTGACAGTGATATGATTAAAAATATCTCCTTTAGGGTCATTCTCTTGTAGCTATACAAATAAATTAAATCTGAAATGAGACAAACTTTCACATTTATAAATATTAGTAGCATAGTAGATGTATAGTAGGATTAGTAAGACTCATTTCAGCTGTATGCAGCTGACGCATTATATTTTTAACGGAAGTTAACCAATGAACTAATATACGCATCGTTCACTGAAGTTAACACGTTAACAGGCCACGATTTGCCACATCCTTCACTTTCAAAACACTTCACTAAATATCGAGACACAAGATAGCCTAAAGTGACTTTTTCACTTGGCTTCCAATGTATTTATTTTACCTGTATTCCTCACAAAAACGCTCACAGTACATATACCTCAAGCATACTCAGAAGCAGATCGAAGAGTAGGTAATTACATTACCTCGCAGTTCTTGAATACCTTATTAAAACTTCTGGCAACTCAACTCGATACTGCAGGAGGTAAAAGAAAAAAGATAGTTGCAACTCGTAATGGAAAAACTTCGTAATAAAATGTAGAATGGCTCGTTTCTGAACTCATTGTGTCGTATCGCCTGCCGGAAACAAAAAGGTATCTTTACGGAGTTGATTCACAAACTGAATTTCTGTGGAATAATGCGGTTTCATCTATACATCTATATCTATTCATCTATATCTATACATTTATACATATAAATAAAATTGGAGTGTCTGTTTGTAATATTAAAATAACCGCTTTTTACTAAGTGCATTTGGATGTATGCACTGTACATATACCAAAACAACATTTATACAATTTTTGTCTGTCTGTCTGACTGTTTGTTCTGGGTAATCTCTGAAATGGCTGGACCGATTTTGACGGGACTTTCACTGGCAGATAGCTGATGTAACAAGGAGTAACTTAGGCTACTTTTATTTTAGAAAAAACATAGGCAATACGAAGTTCGCCGGGTCAGCTAGTAATAAATAACGAAGTTGATACTTATTTCAAAATCGGTAGTAAATTATAATACACGTATGTAGGAAGAAAGTTTGTAGTGTAAGTAATCAGTTTTACTAACGATTTGGACGAAAATTGCAAGTTTTGGTTATCTTTGGGGGTTTTTTGGATCAAAGAATCGATTAACCAAGGTATCATTTTTAGAAATAGTCGTCGAAAATACATGTGGTGCCATCTGTTACTCTTAGAGCACAATACAAACAGTTTTGTCGTGCTGGCACTTCACGTTTATCAATATTTAAATTTCAGTAAAGCGTCATCTATGAGCTCAATTTTATACTATCTGACTTGCTGACAACTACATATCGAACAAAGCTTTGTCTCCCAGATTATGTTAAAAGTTGCGCTAAGAAGTTTATTTGGCCATTACTCTTCAATAAATCATTCTAAAATCAACAAAACAAAGCGATTAATTTATACCATTAATTATCTATCGAACTGAACAAACAAACACAGACCGTAATGGAACCTTAATCAGATTCTACGAACAATCAGTAATCGTAATTGCACTATTCAAATCTTCACAGAATATATTACTGCGCATGAATCTGAATCAATTCATAATTAAACACTACAATGTAATTAAGTTAGACATATGTTAATTATTGATATCTGGGATGAATTAGTGGTAATAATTTAGGTATCACCCGAGTAGAGATTTAATGTAATTTACGTGAATACTAATATACCAGCGATAGCTCCGTTATTTAGTTGAGTATTTAGATTGTTTATCTACTTTTAAGAGGTATTTGGGTTCGAATTTTCAATTTTTTATAGTTCTTTACATAATATTATTTTGAATTATAATATCAAGTAGCTACTCTGTAGCTCAGAGAATCTGGCTGCCAAACAGAAGGGCCTGGGAACGTAGCTATTATTGTTATTATTATCTGTATACGATTTTCGGTTATGGACGATTGTTTAACCTTTGTCCAAAGTAAAATTAAGCTGTGTAAAATTAAGTGGTAGCGCATGTCAACCATGTAGTTTTTGGAGCAATAAGAGCTCTATATATCTTTGAATCAAAGCCAAAACCAACATGGTCGGCTGCAGCCTACTGAACCATGATTCTGTCAGTCCCTTCTGTTTACGGTCGCGAGGCTTTCTTACATAAGCTACCTAATGTTGCGTAGTACACCTTTCTTTTACCCTTTTTAGGGTTCCGAAGTAAAATCGAAACCCTTATACTTTCTTCATGTCCGTCCGTCTGCCTGTCCGTCTGTCCGTCCTTCCGTCCGTCCGTCCATCCGTCTGTCCGAAACAAAACGCCGAGACCCTTAGTGCTAGAAAGCTGTATTTTAGCATGGATATAGGTATGTACCTATTCATTAAAACTCCAGAATCGTAGAATAAAATATTGAAAACTTAGTAAATGCGTTAAACAACAAACTGTCCTTTTAGCTTATCACGCATACGTCGCCGCATCTTTAAGATATGGAGTAATCTTTTGGGGTAACTCAACCGATAAAGAGATTGTATTTAAAGCGCAAAAAAAGTGCGTCCGGGCTATCTGTAATATCAAGAAAACAGATTCTTGTAAACCCCACTTTATGCAACTAAAGCTACTCACACTGCCAAGTATATATATTTTAGAATGCTGCTTATTTGTTAAATCAAATATAAATTATTTTGAATTAAAATCTAGAGCACGACATGCAAGCAAATTAAGCATTGTACCAGCTAGGACATTTTTATTTCGACAAAGTTTTTTTCTGTAAAGCAGCTACAATATATAACAAAATACCACCTAACATTCGTTCTGTAACTAATGTAAAAAAATTCAAAGAAACCTTGCAAAAGTTCTTACTGGAAAAATGTTATTATAACCTAGGTGACTTTCTAAATGACAAATTATAGCAAATTCTAATCAGTTGTATTTTTTATCAATAATAATTATTATTTGACATTTATGTATTAATTTAATAATTTATTCGGACATCTATGTATATTTTAATATTTTTAACATTTAGTTTATGGTAATTTGAAAATTTGAATATTATGCGACATTCGAGTGTGTATTTACAGATTTTATTTTCATTTTAATTGATTGCCATTTATTTTAAGACGGAATATTAATAATAAGTAGACTGGTCCGACTTCTGTGTTTATTTTTGTTAAAACTTATCTTAATTAATGAACATTATACGCCCATAATGGGCAGGACGTAGCGATAAGATCTCTAAAACTGTACCACCCTGTTTTACCTAGTCCACAATAAACTAATTTTGATTTGATTTGAAAAAAAAAACATTTTTTAGGTACCTCCTCTACGGGTAACGTGAGGATATTTTTTTTTCATCGCATACACATACATAAAAATATTATGGGTCTTCAAAGACCATTTTTAGAATTAGAGGTCCATTTGCGAGATATTTGTCTTTAAAGTGCTATTTTGGTTAGAGTCAAGTGTACCCCCCTCCCCCTGCCGGCTAAACGATTGGAGTTGGGCAAGTGAAAAAATTCTCAAAAATAGATTATAAGATCAATTTACAAGGAAAATTACCACGGCTATATTAGTATAAGTAGATAATGACTAATAGTCGACAAACTTAAAACTTCGGAACCCTGACATTGCGCGTGGCCTGACACGCACTCGCCCGGTTTTTAGGGTTCCGTAGCCAAATGGCAAAAAACGGAACTCTTATAAATTCGTCATGTCTGTCTGTCTGTCTGTCTGTCTGTCTGTCTGTCTGTCTGTCTGTCCGTCCGTATGTCACAGCCACTTTTCTCCGAAACTATAAGAACTATACTGTTGAAACTTGGTAACTAGATTTATTCTGTTAACCGCGTTAAGATTTTTACACAAAAATAGAAAAAAAAACAATAAATTTTGGGGTCCCCATACATGAAACTCAAAATTTTTTTTTCATCAAAACCATACGTGTGGGGTATCTATGGATAGGTCTTCAAAAATGATATCGAGATTTCTAATATCATTTTTTTCTAAACTGAATAGTTTGCGCGAGAGACACTTCCAAAGTGGTAAAATGTGTGTCCCCCCCCTGTAACTTCTAAAATAAGGGAATGATAAAACTAAAAAAAATATATGATGTACATTACCAAGCAAACTTCCAACGAAAATTGATTTGAACGAGATCTAATAAGTAGTTTTTTTTTAATACGTCATAAATCGTAAACCGCAAAAAAACATCGATCAAAGTTACAACGAACTACAAGAACTTTTATATTATGTTACTTGCTGCTACGGAACCCTTCATGGGCGAGTCCGACTCGCACTTGGCCGCTTTTAATAATAATATACTCGTAATATTGATACTAATAATCCTAATATGAAGCTGCCACCAAGCCGAACATTATTCAATTAAGCCCGTTGTTGCATGTACGTTCATCTACATTAGAAGCGAGTAGACCGTGAGGCCCCTTTACATAATATTATTGCCTGAGCGAGGTATTTATCTCAGCCAGTTGTATGCTCGGGAACGCAAATGTTTGCACTCAGTACAGTCGACACAAAATATCCAATTCAGCTTTGTTTAGTACGCTGTGTACACACCTTTACAGGCACAACGCCCTAACCTTTATGCGTACCTGGTACATTGTCTTTGGTAGTTAGTTGTACCTCCTTGCTTTGTGCCAATTTTGGAACATTAACGCCCCAACTCAGTCACATAATTAGCACAGAATCACAAAAATTCACTCTCACGCCCCAACTCAGAGTCACTAACGGTTACTTAAATCGCTCCTTACCTCAGAATTTGTATAGTGATTCTTTACTAAGAGGCAATTAAAGTAACCGTTAATGACTCTGAGTTGAGGCGTCAATGTCAGTTTACGGACAATTAAAGTTAAGTATACAAATCTCTTTACATAATTATTTAATGGTTGATTAACATTGAAGCTTTTGAATGTCAAGTCAAATCAAGCAATCATTGATCCCAGTTAGCAGTACTGCCATAAATAAAATGGCGTAACATCTTTATTTTATTTTAATGAAAAAGCTACTATGCAATGTTTTAAGGTGGTTTTAAGTAATAAAAAGAGTAAATGAATTTCTCATCGTTATGTTATACATCATAGTTCTAAAAGCATTTAAATAAATATTAACTTTTATTTATTAACAACGTAGTTTACGTGTGGCTACACTAACGCTCCATCGATATGATTATCGACAAGGTTATTTGACGTTGGTCCACACACGTAGTGATCACTGATTAAGTACTCTGTGGTCCACACTAGGATCACTTCAATTTGACAATATGACTCTGAGATGAACCGATACTTAACATATTTAATACGAGTAACCGCCCTCGCTTTGCTTCGGTTTTCTTATTTTTTGAATACCTTGGGTTACATTATATGAGTTTTATTAAGGATCCCTAATTTTTTGAAAATGTAATATAGCCTATGTTACTCGGGGATAGTGTAGCTTCCCAACAGTGAAAGAATTTTTGAAATCGGTTCAGTAGTTTCAGAGCCTATTCAATGCAAACAAAAAATCAAATCTTTCCTCTTTATATATTAGTATAGATGGGTGAATTTCCCAAGTGCATTTTTGAGACGGCGAGGTTGAAAATTAATGTGTGGAGGTAAACTACAATTATGCATAATTTTATATAGGTAGTTTAAGTAGTGATCTACATGATAGTAAAGTATTCAGATGTATTTAATACATAGATTCTTAATAAAAAAATATCTAAGACCTAAAATCTAATTCCGGTGTACTGTCCGACCTCCATTTATTTACATATTTAATTTTTTTTTTCTTTTTTGGTAAATAAATTTTATTAAAAAGGAATGTTTTTTAGAAATACATTAAATAACACAACTAATATATAATTACGGAGTAATTTAAGATAGTGCAACAGCTCTTAAAACATCTTTTAAAAATGTCCTACAAAAAAAGCAATTCCGGTGGCGCATTTTGTATACTTCATTACTTATTACGACACGATTTGGAAGACACCTTACTGGCTCTCCCCGCACCGTTCAGTTGTGCTCTTGCAAACTGCGTGTTAGGATAACCGTCTGGCTGCGTAATTTTCCTGCCAAACACGTAAGTACTCACTGCGGTGGCGCAGGAATACAAAATCATCCAATTCCGATGTCATGTATATTAGTAAAAGTACAAAGCAGATTATCAAGAAATTTTATGGAGGCTTCCATTAAAGGTTTTCACCCATAATTGTGAAATAAAAGTTAACCTGTGAGTAACGGTGTTCTTTAAAATTCAAGTTTTGACTCTAATTCTAAGTCCGGTGGCCTAATCTCGGTGGCTCCGGTGGCAAATCAAAGCACATAGGGACGTGTATAGACCAGTATCAATAATTTTTGAAACGAAAAGAATAATCGTAGGATGAAACCCATTGCAAAAGGAAGAGAATATAACGAAAATTAAGGGAAAAATTATTTACGGGCGATCTGAGGTTGGGAACTGGGGGAGGGGGGATTTAAGGGTAAAAAATAGTTTATCTCAATTTCCGGCAAAACTACAAGTCCTATAGAAAAAAGTTAAATAGCAATGTCGTAAGTAATAAAAAGATCTAGAACTTTTTTATTTATACTTTTTTTACATAACCTCAAAATTTATGTGAAAAATTCAAATAATCAAGTTTTTGGTTTTTTATTTTTATCTTTTACAAAAAAAAAATATTTTCACGAAATTTGAGGAAAATGAAACGACAACTATATTGGCAAAAAAATTTCGGATTCGAGTTTTATTTATTGATTATTGTGTACAATATTAAGCTATTTATTAAAATTTACACTTTAATTAATCGAAAAACGTCAGATTCCATATTACTTTGTTAGACAAAAAAATTACAAATCCATAAAACATAAAAATTGCAAAAAACATGCGAAAATAGTTGTCGTTTCATTGCATTTTTGGAGAACATTTATCATAGTAGATTATAGTTAGTAGTTAGTAGTAGTAGTAGTTAGTAGTTTATATAGTTTATAGTTTTTTATACACCATTAGAAAGTAGAGATTCTAACGAACAAAAATCTCATCGATTTTTTTTTTAAAGTAGACATTTTGACGTGAGAATTTTCGATTGAAAATTAGGTTGCTTTTTCGATATTAAGTAAAAATAAGGTGAAAAAAGAAATATTTTAAATCAAAAAAAATTACGGTATGTTAAGGACATACAAAGGTAAGTTTTCACTAAATTTCATGAAAAAAATTTTTTTTTTGTAAAAGATAAAAATAAAAACCAAAAAATTGGTTATTTAAATTTTTCACATAAATTTTGAGGTTATGTAAAAAAGTGTAAAAACAAAAGTTGTAGATCTTTTATTACCTACAACTTTGCCATTTAACTTTTTTCCATAGGACTTGTAGTTTTGCTGGAAATCGAGATAAACTGTTTTTTTACCCTTAACCCCCCCCCAACCTCAGATCGCCCGTAAATTATTTTTCCTTTAATTTTTGTTATATCCTCTTCCTTTTGCAATGGGTTTCATCCTACTATATTTTTTTCACTTTTTACCGTTTTTGAAGCTATCGGCACTGGTCTAATAGGCCACAGAAACACAAGCGTGTCTAATCACCGCTAAAAGGAGTCCGTTCATCTAGACTCCTACTCTTCAAAATGTATCTTTAAAGTATTAAGATGATCTTGCCTTTATTATTTCTCATTGGCATAATCAATTTCGGTGGATCAGATTCTAATTCCAGTGGTCCTAATTTTGGTGGCATTTGATAATGTAATTTGAAAATATCTCCGGAACTAATAAATTTTTTTTCGATCTCTACTATGTGACTAATTATTACTACTATTTACATATTATTTATGCCAAATAAACTGTATTAGAAACAGCAGTTTTAAATTTAATCAATTTCGGTGGCTCAGATTTTAATTCCGGTGGTCCTTTAATAATTTCGGTGGTATTTGATAATTTCAAATGGAAATATCTCATGAACTAATAATTTTTTTTCGATCTCTAGTATATGATTAAGTAGTACTAATATTTACCTATTATTTAAGTCAAAAAAATTTATCAGAAACAGCAAATTTAAATTCGCCACTGTAATTAGGCAAAATTCGTGTTTGTTGAAATTGACCCAGATAATATCAATTAGTTATGGACGCCTTACGACTAAATAAACGAACCTTTCTGAGTTGGGGCGTAAGAATCTTTATTGGATTAGACTAATCTGTTTTTTTTTTTCTATTACATAGAACTTTTTATAGCCCGGCTTTAAAAATATAATTTCATTTAAAAAACAAGTTAAATGATAATGATATTATTAAGTTTCAGATACTTTAAGAAACCACTTAGGGGGCGTCCATAAATTACGTGAGGTGTTTTTTTAAATTTTCTGTCCCTCCCTCCCCCCCTGGTGAGATGTCGTGAGATTTTATTCAACCCCCTCCCCCATCCCCCAGTCTCACGTGAGATTTTTCAAAATGTGGGTTTCTTATGTAAACGCGTTGGATTGTTATTGTAAAAAGAAAAAAAAATTGCTTCGTGCCTTTATTTACGACGAGTAACCGCCCTCGCTTTGCTTCGGTTTTCTTATTTTTTTACACCTTGGGTTACATTATTGGAGTTTTATTAAGGATCCCTAATTTTTTTTTGAAAATATAATATAGCCTATGTTACTCGGGGATAGTGTAGCTTCCCACCAGTGAAATAATTTTTCAAATCGGTTCAGTAGTTTCGGAGCCTATTCAATGCAAACAAAAAATCAAATCTTTCCTCTTTATATATTAGTATAGACTAGTTAAGACTAGTCATCATCAATATTGCTGAGAGTTTAATTATAAGTGTAATAAAAATTTAACAATAGAATACTTAAATCGTAACTACTGTGATTAAAAAAAGAATATCTACTCTTAAAGATTAAATCTTAAATATGTACAATCTGGATTAAATGGACCAAAATAGTTTTTTTTTGTTTCAATCAGAAAAAAATTGCATGATATTTTCCGAGACCCCCCTCTCTCCAACGTAAGATTAGATGAGATTTGACTCGACGCCATCCCCCCTTAAACATCTCACGTAATTTATGGACGCCCCCTTATATGTATTGTTTGTGTCTGTTTTTTTAAATATCCTGTCGACTTATTTACTTTGTCTTGAAAGTCACTTCAAAAATTAATATAAAATCTGACTTAACAAACCATTTGCTTAGCTTTTTCATCTAAGAAAATGTATCACAAAGTCCAAAAAACCTCTTTATGGTTGGGACGGATTTACCGAGTGATAAGGCTGACGTAATCAGTTAAATTGTGTGGATCTGGGGCAAAGATATCATATAGGTTAAACATGTCAGGGCAAGGGGACTTTTATATCACTAACAATATCCCAAATTTATTAAAAAACCGTTTAAGTTTTATCCATACAGTTGTTACAAAATTAACAACTTTCTTCCACGGCTTCCTTCTATATATGTAAATAGTTAGTGTGTATGATGGCGCTGGAAATGCGATTCTCATGCGAAGTTGAACAACTATAGTGTGAATTATCACTGACTATTAATTAAAAAACTCTTTGGTCACCCTTGACTTTTTTCACTGTGGTATAAGCAAAGAAGAAATAATAGTAGGTATTTATGTTTATATTAACGCTCTGACGCAAAGTAGAGGTGTAATTTTAGATGACAAAACGCAAAAACTCAATAAAATCAATAGACATCCAAATCATATTCAGTTGCTATATACATATAAAGAACGAGTAACCGCCCTCGCTTTGCTTCGGTTTTCTTATTTTTTACACCTTGGGTTACATTATTGGAGATTTATCAAGGATCCCTATTTTTTATTTAAAATATAATACATATAGCCTATGTTACTCGGGGATAGTGTAGCTTCTCAACAGTGAAAGAATTTTTCAAATCGGTTCAGTAGTTTCGGAGCCTATTCAATGCAAACAAAAAATCAAATCTTTCCTCTTTATAAATTAGTATAGATATGGGAAAAACCCCTTCATAATTAACAACTACAACGAACACCGGAGCCTGGTACACACAGCAAAAGAACCCTCGTTAAAAATATAGACATATATGCAAAGATATTTTACCACAACATCATTGCATATATGTATAATGGTTAAAAAGTATAAAAAAATATTTTAAACTTATATCATCGCGGAAACTAAGCATTTTAAATGCAACGGGTACTCAGGATTCATAGTTTAAAATACCACACTACCAAATAATACTAAAATCTACTTCGCCGTACCCTGTAAAATATAATAGGTCAAAAACTAAATATATCCGATACCAAATTCCGTATGGAATTCTTCCCATGGCACTTCCCTCATGTTATTCTACGGCAGACACAATAGACCTACATACACGGTTCTGTGTCAGTCGGCTGCGGCGCAGTAACCATGGCAACAGGTCCAAACAACCCGTTCAAGGTGAAGGGATTTACGTCATTCACAATGGCAATGGCAGAGGATGTTAATATTTAAACCATGATCCGGTTTAGTCATGTTTCATTGATTTTTATGACTGTCCAAATATAAACACGATACTAGTTTGCTAAAAGTATTTGGTAGGATACAATTTATATTACACTAACTGGGAAATCAAGCCGTATAGCCTCGTGATGGTAAAAGGTTACGCCAAGAAGGAAGTGTTAAACTCACTTGATTATACGATCGATATAATGAAATTAGGTAACGAAATTATGGAATCCCAAATAGTAATTATTAAATTTTACATGTCTTACACAAAAATATTGTTCATCAAGTACCTATTGGCTGAATATATTAACCCGTCGGTTACCAAGAACGTTCCAGAACGTCGTAACTCAAAGGTGCCGCGATCACGCGGATCCTAACGGGTTAATATGAGACCCATTCATGACGTGATGATTGGTGATAGACAAGATCAAGACGATACGGATATGACGACAAGCAAATCACGCTCTGAGAGTTTATTGACACGAAGACAGTGAAAAAGAAAGTAATAAACTGGCTTTCAAGTCCCTAGCCGGGACACAACGAGTCGTTTGGTGGCTAACTCAAGCAACTACCACCCTGGCTACCACCCTGGTAGCCGGCCAGGTTTTAAGGCTGGCCTCGACCCATTAATGGCCCACTACTGTGCACGAATCTGTCCTACTGAGGAGATCAAGAGCATACACCACGTTACCCCAGTATGGATTGGTGGATTTTGCGGCAATACTAATTAATTAACTTTCCAAAGTTTAATTCTAATTTGTAAGAAATTTTAAATATTTTTATGTGTTTCGTTAGAAACAGATTTTTATATCGTACTTAAAATCCGCAATAAACCAAAAAAAAGGAATAATTATGATTCGCCTAAAAGCAAAAGAAGATTTTCTTTGTATTCTATTTTTTTGATAATTTGGTCTCTATGAAAAAAATTTTCTTACTCAGTAGTAAATAGTTTCGAAGTAATTAACTAACAAATTAATAGCCTGTCAAATGCAGAATTCTCGTGTTTACATCTCGTGTTACAATGGCATCGAAGTTGGTTCTATATAGCTTTCAATGTGGTTTGTTTAATCAAATGGTTCTGTTTCTAACATTACGTGAATTACTCCAGCCATTCTGCGGTTCAATAGGGGATACATCTGAAACTTCCTAATTAAGGTATCTTAATTAGAGTTAGTGGTATGGCATACATACAACAACTCAGCTCATTTCTAATGTTTACAATTTGATCGGCTTTGAAAGGCATTGGATGTGGTTGATAATGGTGAAAACGCAAGTGACGATGACGATTTTTTGGTCGATTCTTTTGATGATAGATTTTTATTTTATTTTGAGGTCTTAAAGATTATAAGAGGGATAAGATTCTTATGATAAACTAAGAAAGAAAGAGCTGGCCTTGACTTCTTACTACAGTGTAGTAAGATAATGTATCCAACAGTTTGTGTTTTTGAGCTACTAAATTGTAATTAACACTTTATAGCAATCTTACATAGATTTTTAAATGCAACGGTAGTCATAATTAAAATGTTCAGTGTTCACGATGATATTGTGACTTTTTCTTGTCATTGCGTCATTCAAGTTTTCTCATGTTCTGGCTTGAGCATTCAGTTATCAAATTCCGTAGTCTTCATGCCTAAAACCAGATATTTTTGAGCCGAATCTTTAGTGCCTAAAACTTTATTTTTCATCAAAATATTAACTTGCTTCTTCACACAATACTCGCGCTACGGTTTGGGTATGAGCAGCAATCGATAGGTACTGCGATCAAGCGTTCCGATAACTGACGCATACCGACAAATGGATCGCTCGGGAATATGTAAAATGTCATCGTACACTGAACAGCATAACTCTTACATAATGCGTTTTGTGCTTATGATGTATGATGCTTTAGAATTGAAGTCATCCAACGTAAAACGTTAGTTTAAAATTATGGTAGAATAGTTTGTGTTTGATTGGAACTTGAATAAAGAAGGTATTTTATTGAATTTCTTATCTTTAATTATTTTAACCACAGACATGTATACCTAGAGTGTACATGTCTGTGATTTTAACATACTTTATCACACTTAAGATGAATAAAAAAGCTGATTATGAAAAAAAAATTAATAAAATAAGCGACTTCAAATTAAATGAGAACATCAATGTAGTCGAAGTCAATTAAATACGCATTATGGGAGATAACTCAAAAAAGAGACCACATTACAAGTAGCCGCTTTTAAATGTGAAAGGAATCATCAAAATCGTTACATCCAGTAAAAAGTCATGAGTAACAGAGCAGTTGAGTAACAGAACAGATAAGTTCAGAACCTCCTACTTTTTTGAAGTCGGTTAATAAGTAAAAGTAACTTCTATCGAAATGTCAAAACATAGGAAACAGTTTCGAATAGATAAAAGTTAATAATCAAAATAATTGCATAACGACACGATGAATGATGCTCAAAAACTTTACTTCATCTTTACAATCATTATCAATAACAACTCCAATCTCAAGAGCTTTCACAAGTACTTAATTAAAAAGGTAAAATTAATATTTAACAAAACCCACATAATTATAGCCAATATCAATTACAATTCTATCAACAGGACAAATTAAAATGTGTCTAACAGTTCTAACACAGAATCTGATATTACAGAAAATATTACAAAGATTCAATACGTCATCTTAAACTTTGAACACTGATCGATGTACCGTTAATGATGTTAATCCTGCTACAAAAAACTATTCGGCTACAAAATACGACCCGATAAACAATATTAATGATGATCGACTCGCAACAAGCGTAGAGCTGGAAGGTATTTCAATATTTATTATTGCAAAAGGTTAGAGGTCAAATACACGAGGGAAAGCGGCCGCTAAATAGGACGGGAGAGCACTTTGTTTATCTGTGATGCTGTTGGGAGAATGAAAAAAGTTTTTGTGATTGTGATACTCAGGTAAAAGTGTAAATTATAAAAAATTCCTGTCGCCCGTAAAATATCTCAACCGAATTGTATTCTTTAGAGAATCAAGCGAATGGAGCAATGTTATTCCCCTAATTATGCCTAAGGATTTTCATTCAATTCGCTTGTATTCATAAATCTCTGGCTCTTGTATTCATAATATTTCGTTAAAACTTCCTATTCAATTTGGAAATATAAACAGATCGAATTCTATAACTTCTTTATCTGACAATTTTATCTGAAAAGTTTTAGAAACTTCGAACTTGGGTTCTATATAAGTTAGGTATTGCCTGACAAATCGATTCGCCTGAGGTTGGATGAGCAATCTAGGAAAAGTCTGTAGTTCTATAAATGGTTCTCTTCCTGTCAGATGATAATAGCATAGACCAACCATATCTATACATATAAATAAACCTGAAGTGTCTGTCTGTGATTTCGAAATAGCTGTATTATCCCAAGTGTTATATACACTGTACTAAAACGGTACATAGTTATACACGGTACTAAAATACAAACTTTTTAAATTTTCGTCTGTCTATCTATTTCTCCGGAGTAATCTCTGGAACTGCTGAACAGATTTCAATGGGACTTTCATTGAAAAATAGACAAGATAATAAGGATACAGGCTACTTTTTATCTCGGAATTGTTGTGCGATCGGGATCTACGCGGGAATTAAAATAAATTTGTTGTTGTTACCAGGACATATCGGCAGACCACCAGCAATGTCACCGCGCGAGGAGCAGACCAGGCTAGAAGATGATTATATAGAGGTCATGTGGCGACGCGGCCAGAGCCGGTCTCCGTAGCGCTGTTCCCCTTCTGCGATAAAGAGGAGATTCTGCGAGTAAGTATTGAGTAAATTAGTAGTTTAGTATAAATATAAAAATGGTCTTAAATACCAGGTGTATTTAAGACCATTTTTATATTGTTTTCAATTACAGTAAATATATTATTATGTTCATTATTGGGTGAGTTTCAGTTGCCTATAGTAGTATTCTATATAAGAATGCTTAATTACTAAACTATAATAATAATTTTTAGGGTTCCGTAGCCGAATGGCAAAAAACGGAACCCTTATAGATTCGTCATGTCTGTCTGTCTGTCTGTCTGTCTGTCTGTCTGTCTGTCTGTCTGTCCGTCCGTATGTCACAGCCATTTTTTTCCGAAACTATAAGAGCTATACTGTTGAAACTTGGTAAGTAGATGTATTCTGTGAACCGCATTAAGATTTTCACACAAAAATAGAAAAAAAAAACAATAAATTTTGGGGGTTCCCCATACTTAGAACTGAAACTCAAAAATGTTTTTTTCATCAAACCCATACGTGTGGGGTATCTATGGATAGGTCTTCAAAAATGATATTGAGGTTTCTAATATCATTTTTTTCTAAACTGAATAGTTTGCGCGAGAGACACTTCCAAAGTGGTAAAATGTGTGTCCCCCCCCCCTGTAACTTCTAAAATAAGGGAATGATAAAACTAAAAAAAATATATGATGTACATTACCAAGTAAACTTCCAACGAAAATTGGTTTGAATGAGATCTAGTAAGTAGTTTTTTTTTAATACGTCATAAATCGTAAACCGCAAAAAACATTGATCAAAGTTACAACGAACTACAAGAACTTTTATATTATGTTACTTGCTGCTACGGAACCCTTCATGGGCGAGTGCGACTCGCACTTGACCGCTTTTTTAACTTTAATGTTAAATGAAGATAATTTATCCTTTTACCTATGATTAAAGCTTTTGTATAAAAAATATTGATCCACTGTATTTCCTCAAAGCACGACACAACACCTATAATAAAAAATATATTATTGTTAGCCACAAAAAATTCCACGTGTGTTTTCTATATAAATTTTCGACTGTCAAGCATAATTTATTATGACTACATTAATAACCATGTAAGCTTGAAAGATTAAATTAAGAAAATAACTTTCACAGAATTTGTTGCTACTTTTAACATATTATTGTACTTTTTTATGAGCTTATTCCGAGATTTTTCATAAAATAGGTCGCATTACGACAAAAACACGGATAAATTGACTTTTTTCTAAATATGTAATAAAAGATTTAATGACACCATTAATAATAATTAGTACCCATTAATTTAATGTTACTTAATTTTTACAAAAAATAGTATTTTCAATCCATTTGTTGCGTTATGTTTGTATTAGGTGACGTTTGTAACGTAGATACTCGTAGTTGTGTCATTGTTCCAATACAGGAAGGCTATTCTGTTTTGTAACTTGACAGCGGAGTTTCAAAATTGACGTTCGAGTTCTAGGATCACTTCACTTCGCAAGTGCGTACTAGATGATTAGATAATGACATGTCAATATGATGCAAGTTCACTTTTGTTTTGTAACTTGACAGCGGAATCCACGATGGGTTTCTAAATTGAAGTTAGAGTTCGAGACTCCCTTCACTTCGCAAGTGCGTACCAGATGATTAGAGAATCACATATCAAGATCTCGGACTCGAACTTCAATTTTGAAACTCATCGCGGATTCCACTGTAAAGTTATAAAACAGAATAGTCCTACAGTTTTATTAAAATTTACTGCTTGCCATTGTCACACACATATTCCTAAACAATTAAATATAAATTCATAAATGATTTCAAAAGTAAAGAAACATTTTATATGTGAAACAAAGTTGAACCGAACAGTGTAGCTCAGGAAATTTGCTCCGAATGTTGGTATTACGTCTAAATTTCTTAAGGACAAACTTCTGACAACAAACCGTCAGCTGTTACCGGTGAAACTAAGTCACAGTATTTTATGATCGTTCAGTTCAAAAGATGAAACAATATTTTGTATTGCGACTAAAAGATATTGAGAAATCGAATAAAATTTTGAAAATGAATCCTACTTTCTGTTTCTGATCAGTTCCAACGTGAACCTTAGTTCCTAGTAGAGTTAAAACTTCATGATGTTAAACACATACAGATGTTATAACATTCTCCATTCGGACAACATAATCTAGCAGTCTCCAGATATTCATCAGTTCTTTCAAAACCACCGTAATCGTATCGTAATGATCTGCACTGAATTTACGAATGTTGATAAAGTATATTTTTCATAGTTTTTTTTATTTCATTTATTATTCCCCCTGATTTTATTTTTCAGGGACCTTGATTTTTTTATTACAATAAATTATAAAAATATAATAAATAAATCTTATATATAAAATTCTCGTGTCACGATGAAGTTGAACTCCTCCGAAACGGCTCGACCGATTTTCGTGAATCTTTGCGTGCATATCGGCTAGGGTTGAGAATCGGACAACATCTATTTTTCATCCCCCTACCCCTAAAAAATTTTTGGCAGAACAACGTTTGCCCGGTCAGCTAGTATTCATATAATAAACATATAATTATTATCCCTAAATAATAGTAATTTTTTTTTCATAGTCAAGTCATTCTAATCTCATGTCGCAACTTTAATGCAATTTTGAATCGCATTTTTATTATATTTATCCTTAGAATACTAAACCCAATCCCACGTCAGATGGATGTAATACAGCCGACTAAATCCGACCTGCTGGTGGTAGGGCCCTCGGTGGAATTATATTGGTAATATTGATTTTCATAGTTAACTAATACCATTATTATTATTTCTCCGCGAGGACCGCCTGGATAGCTACCACCCTCTCCTTGAGTCAGCCGCCAAACAACTCGTCATGTTCCGGCTTTGTCTTAAGAGTCATTTCTTTCTATTTCTGCCCGCTTTATTGGCCAGCAATGCATCAGCGATGCCTTTAGTGTTGCTCACTATATAGTGTTGCTCACTATATAGTGTTGCCACAATGCATGCCATTATTTATTAAGCAACAAATAGCGATCAATAAAGAATTGTCTTTTCAATAAAACTGCTTTGAAACAGCTGTTGCTTGAGTCGGCAAAATGACTCGTCGTGTTCCGGCTGGGCCAGCTCTTTCTTTCTTCTTTTCTTGGCTTGGCCGACAACGCGTAAGTGATGCCTTTGGTGTCGCTAATGTCCATGGACGACGATAGCAACTTACCATCAGGTGGATCGAGAGCTCATTTTGTCGGCTATTTCAATTAAAATCGTTAACGCTCGTTAGTAAAATGCTATCTTCCGAGCCCAAATCACTGTAGGCAAAACATTTGAATAACGTTTATGACAGTAATTCACGTTTTCATTTGAGATTAAATGTATTTTTACTGTTAGTACGTGCCAAAATTCAGCAAAATCTGAAACGTTTATGATGTGTTGTAAGGCATATAAAGTGGCTATAAAATTAAATGTAATACTAACAATTAGGAATTAACAGAACATTTAGCATGTTTTTAATTTTAATTAATCCTCTTTACAAAGCACCTTTCCGAAACAGTAATATTCTAAATACTTAACTTATGAGTTTCAAATGAAAATGATAAAACATTCTCCGTCCATACATCCGTCTATCCATCCATCCATCCATCCATCCATACATCCATCCATTAGCCTTTACGAGTCCAGCTGTTTCCTTCAGTTCATCAGTCCATCAGGTCGTTGGGCATCCTAAGCTCCTTTTTCCGAGACGTATCTATAGGTAGTCTTCATTCAAAGACCTTTGTTCCCCCACGGTTATCGGTCCTTCGCACTAATTACAAATCTTTCTCCACAGACATGAATCTCCTCAACATGGATGCCGAGAACCGGGTGGTTCTGAACGTGGGTGGGATTCGCCACGAGACGTACAAGGCGACCTTGAAGAAGATCCCGGCGACCAGGCTCTCCCGGCTGACGGAGGCGCTGGCCAACTACGACCCGGTGCTCAACGAGTACTTCTTCGACCGGCACCCTGGGGTCTTCGCCCAGGTCCTCAATTATTACAGGTAGGATTATATTCTGTCATTTATTACGTTTCTAGTTTCCGTTCAAACTGTGCCTACCCTAATAAAAGATCTTTATACACTTCCTGTTGTTTTGGAGATTTGCTGACTTCGTAATCTGATTGTTTTTTTATTTCCTCGATATAATTAGTAAACCATCAATAACATTTTTCAAAACTCTCGTGCTCCGTATGTCTATACCTATCTACCTGTCTTAAAATCAATGATTTAAAATTGTTGGAAAATACATTTAGCGATCAGACTGCACTGTTCATGCATATAAATGCCAGGATATTTCTGTCGTTTAACAATAACACTCAAGTAAAAATAACTTACCCAGATGTTATAATTTATCCAACGATATTACTTCAAAAGGTTGCCTTCAAATGTAATGAAAAAAAAATATTTGATTTTTATGCTCATACTGACAATTTCTTAAACTTGCTTTCTTTTACATTTTTTGTTCTTATTTATTCAATATCAATGTTTGACAAATTCATCTAATTTCTAGCAAACGATCAATATCAATATTGTAATTCACATTAACATCGAGTCCAATTTAGCAGTTTACATTAACAGCGTTGAAAATTGAATTTCACTTAATTTGTACCTTTCCCTCTGAGTAAGCAATTTAAGTCGCGACCTACAGCCACTCAGCGTTGTATCGAAATAGACTCTAAAGCAAATATTACTTTAGCAACTAAAACATTTCGCACTAAATGAAAAGGAATAAAAGTACAAAGGGAAATTATTCACTAAAGTAAGTATATTAAATGATAACGACAGCCATTTTATTATTGTTCCAATTAAATAACTTAGTAATAATATATTCTGCTCGCGCATGTAAATTATTAATCAAGATATTTCTTCCTACTTCCCTTTGATAATTTTTAGCTTAAAGTTACTGAATAAAATGATTGATACGTCCATCCATTCGATGAAGCTTTCAAATTAAAATTACCAGCATTAACAGCCTTACAAATTCATAGAAATACATATTAACCCGTCGGTTACCGGGAACGTTCCAGCACGTTCGAACTCAAAGGTACCGCGATCACGCGGATCCTAACGAGTTAAAGGTACCAGTGATGCCTTTGGTGTCGCTGATGTTCATGACCGACGATAGTCTCTTCACCATCAGTTGGATCGTCAGCTTTTTTGTTGGCAGTTTTTTTCTTTAAGGATTTTTTATGGTAATAGTCATTTCCGTAAATAAAGAACTATTAAAATCAATCCAGACATCCATCAGCTTTTGGAGGTCCGCTGCTAGACATAGGCCTCCCCTAACTTGCGCCACTCTGACCGGTCATGAGCCTTCTGAATCCAGTCGATGCCTGCTGTCTTCTTTAGGCCGTCAGGCCAACTAGTCGGGAGGCGTCCTATGCTCCTTTTTCCGAGACGTGTGCGCCATTCCAAGACCTTTCTTCCCCAACGGTTAACGGTCCATTAAAATCAATAAAACCATTATAATCACTCCAAGTGTCCCTAAGGATTATTAGTCTCTTACGGCCCCCATCCGACGTGGAATAGGGGTTAGTACTCGTATTATAAGGTACTCCAATACGGCTAAAACATTTTGTGCAGTCAACTCAACATGAACATAATAAATCATATACGAAAGTTCATTCAATTATAATTGAGCACATATTAAAAATAAACAAATATTTCAGAAGACCGACTACGAAGCTCTGTATTGATATATCACTCCTTCGCTCGTGATGTGCAAACACAGAAAAGCACTCCCGTTAATATGCATACACTTTATTCGTTTATACCTCCGTTTCTGCCATTTCGCTATTCTGGCATCCATTGTATGCGAGGAATTCGTTGATACAATTCGTGATACATATTTGATATGGAAAATTAACATGTTTTAACATGAGCCTTTATAGTAATAATTTTGGACTTATGTAACATTTTTAGTAGTAATTATGAATTAAATTAATTAAATGTTTCCCTTGTTGTCATGAAACGTTGTATACTTCTCAAAAATGTTTGTACAATATTTCTGTGAAAGCACGGATTTAATATTAACTTAAATTCTGTGTAAGCGAAAAAGAAAATGTATCTTAAAATATAAAGGTGACTGGCATTGTACGTTGTGTTTGTTATTTTTTCCCTTTACACGTTTTCGTCGACCCTTCATCTAAATTTCTATTAAAACCCTCTTATATGAATACGAACCCTTCAGGCAAGATGTTTAAAAGCCTTTTTATTGTTACATTAGGTGTGTTTATGTAGTCGTTTCGTTCGCTTTAATTTATTTTCAAAGGGATGTAATAATATTAGCGATGGTTATAATATTTATCTTTTGTAATGAATTCCCAACGGATCAGTTTATGGACTGAGTTTTATGACAAACTGTACAAGCAATTAATTAAAAAACAAGCATTATTTTCAATATTTCGAAGTACCCACGGAAATGGAAAATTTCGCGTTGTTACTTTGTTTTTGGGGTAAGCATCTCATCTTATTGATTTTAGGTTCAAAAAATAACTAATAAGTATTCCAGCTTCAGTTTTTTATGAATGCTGCAAACCACACAAATTCCAAACTAAAGTGTCAGATGACATAACAATGCCTATTACATTACCCAATTTTAAGGGCCCGATCGGAAGGTTGGGCGTGTCGCCTAGCTAAGGTAGCGCTTACTGTACCACCGTATCAATCGGATCCTAACTCAGTCCATACGTAAACGTAGTCGTCTTGATTGAACGTCGTCGTCATGGCACCTGCTCTATCTAAGCCCCAAAAAATTGCTTAACGATAAATGCGATCGCAAAAATTAAAAAAAGGAAGAAGAGAAAGACTTGGGTTAAGATATACTCTTGATTTAAATATATTAGTCTTTGTTCTCTTTTTTCCACAAAAATGGCATCTCTTTATAGAGCTCAATTACATTAATTAACACTTCTTTCTATTTATTACATGCCATCGCGACAACAATATTCAACTACAAAAATGTCCGCACTATATGACTTAGGGCGATGACTGTGCTTCCTTACTGCCTAATAGCTATTTCACTCACCGATCGTCAGGGTGTAAGGGAGAAAGGGAGATCCCGTCATGCCGATCGCCCAAGTTACGGTCCCTTACTCTCTATTTATTACACCACCCGTAGTTAGTCCCTTAAAATTGGGTAATGTAATAGGTCTTTTAGTATTACCCCCTTATTCATAAAAACAAACAAAATTATAGAAGGCTTATAATGTGTTTTGTTTTACCACTCTTATGAAAAACGATAAAGATAAAATATATTACAACAGCAATGGCTAAAATAGGTTTATTAAGCGATTTTATGAATAAGGCAGTCAGCTAAAACTATGTAATAATCCAAATTTCAGAACCATTTCCAACCGACTAGTCCGTCAAAATAAGCACCTTAATTTTCCAAGGTAATAGTAATTACACGTAAATCACTCTCAGGATTTAGTGAACTTAAGTTATACAAGGGTCCGTGGGATGACATCGTTTAAAGCCGCTTGGCAGCAGACGAAATAAAGGGCCAAATAGATTTCGATCTCGTAGAAGCAGCAATAAGGAAGAAGAAAGAAACATGTGTCTAAGAAACTATTTAGGGGTATCTATTTTTATTCGCCTGAAAGCAGCTCAATTGGAAGAGAAAAGAGCTATTCAACAATATTTTAATAATCGACAGGGAATAAATTTACGGCAGTAATACAGTTGGGAATTGTGGGAATCTGAATTAAGAATTTATTTGACTCATACCCATATCATATTATCATATTATTTTTACGCGGAGCTTACCTTACCTTACCCTTTTGCTGGGGGCTTGGGAGCCAATTCCATGGTTCTTTCTTTCTCTCTCTTTTTTTCTTGTTCGGCGATCCATCGGTAATGCTTTTGTTGTTACTAATGTCTACGGACGACAGTAGCCACTTACCATCAGGTGAATTATCAGCTCGTGTCTTACAAAAATTACATGAATACCTCGTTCCGATTTCATCAAGTTCTCCATTACTTCACGAATATATCAAAAGCTCCATTGATCAATGTCGCAGTAGGCTTCGTGCGGTTGGGACGAAACATGACCGGGCTCTACAAGTTTACGCGTAACAATGTTACACTATTGTTACATCGTTACTGCTCCTTTCGACCTTATGTTATTAACGCCTGTTTGCATAACTTCGCCCGATAAATCTAATGGTCGTTAAATTTAGGATTGTCGCGGGTACATGTCAGTGCTTAAGTTTTGGGGATTATACAAGAAAATTGTACATTGTATATTTCATGTACTTACCTCTGCTTTTTTTCAGAGTTAGGTAGAGGTAGAGAACCAATGAATTTTGGTATACTGGTAATTAGTATGGAGGCTTAGAAAATAAAATCCAAAATGGCAGAGAGCGGCTATGCCGTATTGCTATATTGGTTTAGCCGTATTAGGGCGGCTTAGAATACTAACCCCAATCCCACGCCGGATGGGTGTTATAAGAGGCGACTAAATCCGGCCCGCTGGTGGTAGGGCCCTTGGAGGGATTATATTGGTAATATTGAATTTTATTGTTAATTAATACCATTATTACTATTATTATTTCTCCATGGGGTTCGCCTGGATAGCTACCACCCTTGAGCATATGAGCATGAGACAGCCGCCAAACAACTCGTCATGTTCCGGCTGGGGGCTTGAGAGCCAGTTCTTTCTTTCTTTGTTTTTCTTCTTCTTTTCTTGGCCAGCAACGCATCAGTTATTCCTTTGGTGTTGCTGATATTCATGGGTGACGATAGCCACTTACCATCAGGATCGTCAACTCGATTGCCGGCTATTTCCATAAAAAAATGCCTGTTTCTATAGAAAAATGATCGAACCCCTTTATAAGACTACAAAATTCACACGGACTATAAATCATAAGTGACAATGATCTGGATCGATAAGGACCACATTGTTAATATGTTTTCGATTTTGGATATTGCTAACAAAAAGTACCTACATTGTCTTGGCCACCACTGAAGTACTTCCTATGTTAATCACCGCGGTACTATCGAATACAAACCTACAGTGACTAAGTACAGTTCGACCTTGTACCTAGTTAGAAATTCATAAAGCCGTCAATATTCTATGACAATGTGAATCCTTAAGGCAACTGTCACACCCGAAGTTATTTAACTTAAATGACAGTTCCGCTTCAATTACGCGTTCGTTGGACGATAAATAGTAACTATCCTCTGTCATTGGAGAGCCGTTTATTCAAAGAACTATAAAAGGGCATTGAACCTAGTTGGCATACCTACAAGTACCGCCAAAGTATATCACTTACGACATTTCATCACCGAATACTTTTTGATTGTAATCACCTACTCCGTCGATTGACACATGTTTGATCACTGGCCGCCGAAACGAGGTATTTTCAAAATGGCGGACTTGTAGGTATACCAGGTTCCATACAAAAATGTTCAAATCCCTTTTCGTATAAACCCTCGAGTAACTCATTTAGATATTTGTCAAAACAATTACGCAATAATTAATTGATGATGCATTAATTTTATTTCTCTTTTTACCATTTTCTTTCATTGGATAACGTACCTAAATAAAAGATTGGTAGGATTACCCAAATACAACAAAAACCCAATTGACCTACTTTATTTCAAACTTAAACCATCCAACATGTGACAGTAGCCTTATTTTTAAATCAATAACTGGATAAAGTGACTTGTCGTGACCCAGTCTTTGTCAAGTTGTCACGCAACTTCAAAACCAGATAATTTACGTTCCAGTTTGTTGTTCTGAAGTTGATATGCACCAGTTTGTATTCTGAATATCTAGTTATCACGTATTGGGTCAGATACTAAGTACTATTCCAGATCACATGAGATCGATACATGTAAAAAGTAATTCATAGTCGACACGATCGTACCCTGGCGTGAAACCAGCGACCTTTAAAAGAAGGAACATAGCGCCATAGGCCTTCTGTAATTCAACAGGAGAAAGGAGCAGAGGGTGACTTGAACTCAAGATTTAAGATTTCTAGAGCCCTTCACAATTTCTTCTTGACGGTTGCTATTAGTATATCGTTGGCATCTTATATCCATGGCCAATGAAGTCCAATTATCAAATGGTACAATAAAATTATCAACTTAATTCATTAATAAAATGTTAAATTTTCATTTACCAAAAACATAAATAAGCACGCTGTCACAAAAGGACTGGAACGAGTTCGTAAATCAATAAGGTCCCCTGACACTTGGCCCGACCAATGTCACGCTGCGTTGCCACAATGCATGACATTATTTATTAAGCTACAAATAGCGAAATAGCGATCAATACAGAATTGTCTTTTCAGTAAAACTGCTTTGAAACAGCTCTTGCTTGTTCTTTCAGCAGTTCAGTTTGCAGTTCTTTCTTTCTTTTTTCTTGGCTTGGCCGGCAACGCGTAAGTGATGCCTTTGGTGTCGCTAATGTCCATGGGCGACGATAGCCACTTACCATCAGGTTGATTATCGTGAAAAAAAGGTTGCAAGATTCGACACATACTAATAAAATTATTCTAATCCATTTTATATATCTTGTTTATCAGGACGGGCAAGCTGCACTACCCCACAGACGTCTGCGGACCGCTGTTTGAGGAGGAGCTGGAGTTCTGGGGGCTGGACGCCAACCAGGTGGAGCCTTGCTGCTGGATGACGTACACTCAGGTAAACATTTAGCTTGGCTTGGCTTCAACACCAGTCTCTCCTCTTGAGGAGCTAAAGCATGCTCATCCACGCTGCTCCTATGCGGATTGATGGATGAAAATTTACTATATGAATATTCAGTCATTGATATTATTTCCTAATATTATGACTGACTAGTTGCCAACCTCTTGCTTGCTGAGTCAGCCGCCAAACTCGTCGTGTTCCAGCTGGGAGCTTGAGAGACAGTTTTATCCTTCCTTCTTTTCTTTTTAGAGTTCCGTACCTCAAAAGGAAAAACGGAAGCCTAATAGGATTGTTGGACTTTGGTGTCCGTCTGACTAGCCGTCTGTTTATCAACCTTATTTTTCTCAGGAAGGCGTTATGATATCAAGACGAAATTAATATCCAATACTCTCCAATAATCTGCACTCCTTTGGTGCTGCGAAAAAATCAGCACATCTTCAAAAATGTATAAAGAAAACGTCTGCATGAACATTGGCTCACGGTTATACATTGGTCTGACGCTGGTAAAATACTATTGAACCTAACTAGTTCACGGTAAATTTACCCCAAAGTTCTGTTATTGTCAAGTGGTTCAAAAGGTCATCCCAGAAACACATCCAACTGAAGGCGAGAACTTTCATCTAACTTCGATTGCTTCGTCAACTATCTTATATACTTCTCGGGGGCCAACAATGGTGACTGGAGCTCACAACTTAGAATGAACATTCCCACTTTCACGGTGGTAATTATTTGATTGAGTAAGAAATTGTACGAATTTCTCACTCTTTTTTACTCCTTTTTTACTCTTTTTTACACACTTTTTTACTCCACGTTTTTTAATTCCTCATGATAATATTAAAAATATTAATGCATCTGAAAGCAAAAGAAATCTTTTACAAAATTAAATGAGCGAAATGTTTATTTTTAAACTTTCTGTCCTTCTACTTAAATTGGTGTGACATTCTACTTGTAAAGAAGTCTCCAGGCTAAAAGACCCAAAGACCCATTATTACGTCCGAACTTAGCCGCTCGTACTTGTGTCTACGATTGTACTTTTTTTTTAATCCACTTACACTCATCCGTGGCGTATATTGTAAAGGACATTCACGTCCGAAAGTTTTTATGACATTCGCCTTCAAACTTTCCTTAGTCGTATATCCGAGTGGCCGCTTTTTCATTGGACGACACGATAACTATACCTTACGTAATATGTATGTATTGTGTACATAAGCAATAGTTTTAAGTATTGTTTCAAAACATTTTATAAGTGCGAGAGCAATACGATCGTACTAATATTTTAAATGTGAAAGTCTGCATGGATGATTCTTACTGTTTCACGCAAAAAATACTGAATGGATTTTAATGAAATTTCGCACACAAGTAGACCTAGATCTAGAACAAAACACAGGGTACTTATTATCCCGGAAAACTCGGACAAAGCCGCGGCCAAAGCGCTAGTTTATAAATAAATAAATAACGCTTCACACTCACAGCCCCACACTAGGATTCCCTGTGTCGTGGGCGCCATGGACAACACACTAGACTCATATATATCTAATATCTAAACTCATCATTCAAATTTCCGCCTCGCTGGGAATCGAACCCAGGACTCTTGGTGCGGCGATCCGGCATGGTAACCATTGCGCCACACGGGTCGTCGAACTACAATACAAAACTGTGTCTTTATCGTATCGTCCGAAGAAACGTTAGACCACTTTTACGGCGAGCACATGTCGGCCAACGTCGAGCGTTTCGTTATTAAATATCGTAACGTTATGATTCAGAACATTTTCTTCACGACTGTCCGGTTATTACTTTTATTTTTTATACGGACAGTTGAGCAGAAGTTCAGAAGTTCGGTATTGAAGTATTTGTATGCGAAGCACAAGATATAATATGAGTGTCGGCTCAAAGTTATTACGGGTTTTTGTGGTTCTCGTATAAAGGTTTTCTATTACTTTCCGCTCATATTAGAAAAGAATAAAATGGAAAGAATGGTCTTTACCAAATCGTTTAAATAAAAATCCCTTTATAATTGTTTTAATTAAAAAGAGCTTTTTATTATATGTCACACAGATTTGAACATAAAAATATCACAATTCTGTAATATATACTACTATTTCTATTACTAACCGAGTACTACTTCAATTACAAATTAATCTGCCCCGTTATAACTTTATTAATAACACAGACTTTATCCATAATCTACCTATTTTTACCACCTGCACTTTTAAAGCTTAATTTCATAATAGTTTATTAAAATGTTTACACCAAATTTATTTCTGACTGCACTTGAAGCTTCGGAAAATATTTCGCTGCATTTCATTTTACGGTTGCCTGTCCGGAAAGTGGTAATACACCTCTTGAAAATTAAAATTAACTTTATTTATTAATTCTTTCATAACTCGATATAGTGAGAATTTTATTGAAATTATAGATCATTTTGTCTAATCTGTGACTTTTGTACTAAAACGTACTAACTAGCTATTGCTTATGAGGACTTTTTAACAAAGTAAAAATATTACGAGTAGATTGAAGAAAAAAATATGCGATTAAATGAAATCTCAATTATACTTACGTAAAGCATTAGGATAATTAAATAATTCAGATTTAAAAATACATAATTATGATATCTAGAATAGTAAATCGGTCATCCAAGCTCTATAAAATCTATGCTAAGTACACGGACCTAAAAAAAAGACGCACCTAATCCCAACAACAAATTCAGTGAAGCACCCATAGTAATACCAACTCTCTATTCGTACAAGTACACACACCCACACATTGACACTTCACTGCTTCAATCGCGAATCAAAAATTACGTACACATGGTAACCGGGCGGCCATTGCTATGCTTCACTTTCGATTAGACGAGGTTACGTCCGTCTTTTTTTTTCAGGTCCGTGGCTAAGTATTAATTTAATCATCGTTGCCAAATTGAAGTCACAACGTTTATTTAAGCGAAGAGCTCGTTACAAAGCTTCTGTCTAATTAGGGCCTCATAAAAAAACCTTACTAAGTCTGGACTTTTTGTATACGAATAATAATATCATAATACTTTGCCTGGGATCAAGCTTTCATCGGTCATTAATGCTCATAACTTTTATAAAAGTTAGGTAGTTTATAAAAGTTAGGTCGTATATATCCTAACCCGCAAAACGGTTCCATTTCCCGGAATAATAATTATCCTACACATTAACCCGTATTAAACATTAACCCGTAAATATTAGTCATACGTATAATGGATAATCGAAAGCAAACAATCAAAAATAACATGCCTAATTATGTTTGCCCTTCTATAACATCGTTAACAAAGTTAAACTTTTCAATGTGAAAATTTGATCGACTCTCTAATTTCAGTCATACATAACTACTATTATATCTTCTGTGATTATACATAAGTATCTATAGATAATATAAATTAAAGAGAGAACACAATATTCTATGTTTAGACATTGAAGTATAATGTCATAGAACAGACATCTCGAACAAAATGTGTGTCCCGCCGAGAGGTTCTATTTTCAAAATTGAGCCCCGTTCTCCTTTCAAAGTCGAACGAATCCATTGAAAATTGAAGCCGCGCGGCGCCAATTCATTGGAACATACATTGTGTTCGCGGTGTCGGTTCTACATGCTAGTAATAATACTTCAATGTGTTAAGACTGTTTTGTGTGCATCCCGTTTTTACCCGACTTCCAAGGAAGGGTTATGTCTTTCGCGCGTATCCTGTATGTATGTATGTATGTATGTATGTATGTATGTATGTATGTATGTATGTATGTATGTATGAATGCGTGTAATATTATTTATTACCTCATATCTTCCAAACCACTGCACCAATTTAATACTTAAGTTATCTTTAGAATCGTCTTGATTACCCAAGTGTTCTTAGATAGGTGACGTTAAAAAAACACAAATATGGTTGCTGTAAGAGGCCATTGTTTGAAGTATAAAAAAAATTCATCGAATAATGCAATATGGGTATCAAATAGAAGAACTCATAATAAGGATTTCAAAAAGACATATTATGATAGTTTTTTTATGGCAGACCTGTTTTTGTTATTTTTTATTTCTACTAGTTTGCAAACGTAAAGCATTTTCGATCCTTAAACTATGAGAACATAAGAACCGTTTTACTGGGCCAATGAGGATTATTATAGCCCGCCAACGTTGTATTAGCTAAAACGAAGACAATGTTTTAAACATTATACCCTTTAATTGTGAGGTAATGCCTCAGAATAATTGATTTTATATTTATTTATTTTTCATTTTATACCATTTAACTGTGTAAGCAATTTCATCCATGTAAAATATTCGTCGGTAAATTCATCCGTTCATGTTCATAAATAAAAATTATAGGGTTTTATGACTTAGAGGAATTTTTAGTTTATTAAACTACCTGATTCTAAAGAATCTATAAACCTTTTCACATAAATTCTTTTTCATCATATTCAGCAAAAAAATTTTACGGATACGAATTTTCTATCCATTCAATGTTTTCTGCGTAATTCTAATACATACATACATTATATAGATACGGTCAACGTCGACTTTTAGATGAAAGGCAACCATACTAAAATCAAAGCTAAACTCCCAATTTCAAATTAAAACTCAATTAATTACGTTAGTATTTTGTTCATACACTTAAGTACGCAATTTTTTGTTTCTATTTGAATGCAAATTATAGCATAAAAAATTATGTTTTTAATTATTACCATTTCGGAAAGGTGCTTTATCATCAAGACTTTACTAACTAAAAAATTTTACTAACAAAAAATAACCGACTTCAAAGTTACTCTAAAACTACTTGTCAGATCTCGTTCAAATTTATGTGGAATTACGTGACAAGCACCTGCTTCCGATTAAAAAAAATCATCGAAATTGGTTGGCGTGATATTGAGTTATTCGTCCATTTGTCGCGCTTACTTACAAATTTAAGACTTGTATGGTTTTATAATGGATGCTATTGTCAGATCTCAATAAAATTTATATGGGACCACATGACAGCCACCAGCTTTCGATTAAAAAACGAATCTTCAAAATCAGTTCGCCCAGTCCAAAGTTCTGAGGTAACGAACATAAAAAAAAATATAGTCGAATTGAGAACCTCCTCCTTTTTTTGAAGTCGGTTAAAAATTGGTAAGTATTACTGAGCATATCTTTTTATATTGTAGCAGAATAAACTATAATGACAACGCAAAATGAAATGCGGTGCCATTATGTCAATTTTTTCATAATATGAATATTTTATTGCTGTATTGATCAGGACGCACCTTGCTGAACACCTGTTAGGTCCCACTAGTTGAAGGCCGCTATTCTGTATTATACACTTGTTCACGGTGGTAAGGTTATAAGCTTCGGTTTTGCAATATAATACCTCCTTCTAGAATCAGCATCATATTGCTTACGTATTTCGGTTGAAATAATATAGAAAAACCCAACCTCCTTCTTTCTTAAATTGACGACCCATGTGGCCTAATGATTAGCATGTCAATGATTACATTGGCAACAGCAGGACCGTTATTCTTTTTTTTTTTATGCTTTTAGCAGGCAAACGAGCAGACGGGTCACCTGATGGTAAGTGATCACCGCCGCCCATGGACATTAGCAACACTGGGGGCGTCACCAACGCGTTGCCGGCCAAGAAAATGACGATAGACCCGCTTTTTGAAGGACCCCATGTCATAGCTTAGAGGGAACACCGATGCAGGAAGTTTGTTCCATAGTTTACACGTACGAGGTAGAAAATTACGTGAGAACCGAACTGTGGACGAATGCCAGGTATCCAGGTGATGTTGGTGGAACCTGGAACCCCGTGATGTGCGGTGTCGAAAACCAACTGCAGGTATTAAGCCAAATAGTTCTTCAGAACATTCCCCATTGTACAGACGGTAGAATACGCAGAGAGAACCTACATCTCTCCTCAATTCGAGTGATTCTAGTCCGTCTGTAAGCATGGGATCGTCGACAAGACGAATAGCTCGCCGTTGAATTCGATTGAACGGATCCACTTGGCTAGCTGGGGCTCCAGCCCAAAGGTGGGAGCAGTACTCCATGTGTGGTCGAATTTGCGCCTTATAGAGCATCAACCTGTGCTTAGGCGTGAAGTACTGCTTAGCTCTGTTGAGCACTCCCAATTTCTTTGCGGCTAGTTTGGCCTTACCAACCAAGTGGTCTCGAAACTGAACTTCATTCGAGATGTCGACACCAAGGATCCCAATGCTTTTAGAGATGTTAAGAGGAATGTTCTGGAACTGTGGTGCTATGACAAATGGGGTTTTTTTAGCGGTTAACGCGCAAACTTGTGTTTTCTCGGGGTTGAACTGGACTAAATTTAGTCTGCCCCATTCTGAGACCCGCTCCAGAGATGTCTCGACTTCAGACACAAGTTTCATCCGCTTCTCCTCAATCTGCACCCGAGAAAGGTTTGCTCGGCCTGTATAACGGGCGTCACCCGTGCTGTCATCAGCATAGCAATGAATATTCTCGATGTCCAGCATATCATTGATATGCATGATGAACAGTGTAGGTGAAAGCACAGAGCCTTGTGGGACGCCAGCATTTATGGGCTTCGTATCTGAGCATGTTCCGTCAACGACGACCTTGATGCTCCGCTCCGATAAAAAACTGGCAATCCATTTGCACATTTTCTCGGGTACTCCGTAGGAAGGAAGTTTAGACAATAATGCCTTATGCCACACCCTATCGAAGGCCTTTGCAACATCCAAACTTACAGCCAATGCTTCTCCCTTGCTCTCGATTGCTTCTGCCCAGCAATGAGTAAGGTATACTAAAAGATCGCCAGCTGACCTGCCGTGGCGGAAACCGTATTGACGGTCACTAATCAGCTGGCGATCTTCTAGATACCGGAGCAGTTGAGTGTTTATTATACGCTCCATTAGTTTGGAGAGCAGAGAGGTTATGGCGATTGGTCTGTAGTTGGATGGATTTGACCTGTCTCCCTTTTTGGGAATAGGGTGGACCAGAGCTACCTTCCATGGAGACGGGACAATGCCGGCAGAATAAGAGAGTTGGAATAGGCGCGTTAAAACCGGGGTCAACTCCGGAGCGCACGTTTTTAGCACAATAGCAGGTATACCATCTGGCCCATTCGACTTGTTGATGTCAAGGGAAAAAAGAGCTTGACGCACGGCATTCTGTGTGAAATGCACGTCAGGCATCAGCTCACCACACTGCGGGATGGTTGGCGGTGTGTTACCCCCATCATCAACAGTCGAATTCGACGCAAAGAGGGTGCCCAGTATTTCGGCTTTCTCTTTTGCGGTGTGGGCCAGGGTATTATCTGCTCTGCGCAAAGGAGGAAGGGACGATACACAGAAATTGCCTTGAATGGCTTTGGCCAGAGACCAGAACGCTCGGCTACCACACGGATAGCTCAGCAGTCTCTTGCCGGTTCTGTTAATGTGCTTGAATTTTGCCTTGGCTATTTGCTTTTTTGAGGACCACGAGGCAGCATTAAATTTCTTTTTCAGCCGACTCACAGATGCGTCTCCGAGCTCACGCGCCACAACCCAATCCTGAAAAGCAGATTGCTTCAGGCTTATTGCCTTAAAGCAGTTTCTGTCAAACCAGGCTTGGGTTTTACCACCAACGGGTACCACAGAGTTTGGAATGTAACATTCCATGCCCTGGAGTAGCACATCGGCTATGGAAAGCGCACAAGCATCGGGATCAGCTGAAGAGAAACAAATGCGCCTCCACGGGTACGATGAATAAAATTCCCGCAAACCATCCCAGTCCGCCGATCCAAAATGCCAGACCCGACGAGACGCGCAAGGTCGTCTGTCAACGGGTTGTGCCAATCGTACCCAAGATCGTACGAGGCAGTGATCAGACGAACCAAGCGGCGCCTCGACGGATACAGCATAATCGTTAGGGTGGGAGGTTAGCAGGAGGTCCAAGGTGGAAGCAGCATGGCCGTCAATGTCAGGGATCCGAGTTGGGCTGGACACCAACTGACTGAGGCCATTAGCCAAGGCAAAGCTCTGAGCAGATTTCCCTGCGTAATCCGTTGTACGTGATCCTAGCCACTCAACATGATGGGCGTTGAAGTCACCCAGGACCACCACTTCGGCACGAGGGATCTGCTCTTGCACATAGTCGATCGCCCCTTGAACGTGCTCGTAGAGTCGATCAACTTCGGTATTGCCGCTATGAGACCTGTACAAACCGATGTAGACACGTGTCTGACCACCATGGTCCACGCGTACACAGATGGTGGACAGGTCTCTTCCTTCAAGAAAGTCGAGACGTTGACAACAAATATCATCTCGAGAAAACAAACAGACACCGGCGTGTGGTATAAATTTGTGTTCAAATTTATACCCCGGATAATGGAGGTAGGAAGTTTCTTCTCGAGCTGATATTTGTGTCTCCGTCAGAAAGAATAAGGCCGGCCTCGACGTTTCAAGATGGTGGTGAACGGCGTTGAGGTTTGAATGTAAGCCCCTAATATTACAAAAGTCCACAAGAAATGTGGAAGGGGGTGCCGCTGGTTTTAACTTTTTTCCTTTTTTCGACTTTCTCATTTTTGCTTGCGGGGAAGAGTTGAAAGAATAGGAGTAGTGCATCGTCAGCACTACCCGAGTCAAAGAGTAGTCACAAAAAACTATCTCGGAAAGGTGGGTAGTCTGAGTCACTGGCTCGGCGGACGGAAGGACCCCCGATCCGACCCGCGATTAAAGTCCTCGTCCACATCCGGCTCCCTAACCGGCAAGAAAATTAATCGACGGGCTTTTGACATTGGCGGCGGGACAGCCTCCCAGGGCGGGATCACCTGGGTTCGGGTCCCCTACAACCAACGGGCGCCAGCGGTAACGTTTCATCGGCTCTCCCTGGCCGCCGAGCCAGTCCATCATGCCCAACCGCACGAGATCAGTTGCCAATGACAATACCGGACTCGGAAGACACCAACAGAAGTACACCTCTCCAGGACGGGTGACAGACGAAGAATGGGAGGGAAAATGTATAAAAGATGGGGGAGAAAGAAGAGAAGAAGACTGGCTCTCCGACACTACAACCGAAACACGTTAGAGAACATTTCACGGCTGACTCTAGAAGGAGGGTGGTAGCTATCCAGGCGAACCCCATGGAGAAATAATAATAGCAATAATGGTATTAATTAACAATTAAAATCAATATTACCAATATAATCCCTCGAGGGGCCCTACCACCAGCGTGCCGGATTTAGTCGCCTTCTACGACACCCATCCGGCGTGGGATTGGGGTTAGTATTCTAAGCCGCCCCAATACGGCTAAAGGTTCGATTCCCAGCGAGGCGGAAATTTAAATGATGGTCTGGGTGTGTGTATTGTCCGTGGCACCCACGACACAACGAATCCTAGTGTGGGGATAGCCCCACACACTCGCAACGCAACGCACACAATACGCTTCACACTTCACTTCACTTCACACTCACAGGAGTATGAAGCGTATTCTTCACTGACAATCAAAGCAAAGCAACAACCCATAATTGTCCTACTGCTGGGCTCGGGGTCTCCTCTCACTACGCTGGCAAAGTGCGGATTGGTAGACTTCACACACCTTTGAGAACTTAATGAAGAATTCTCCGGTGTGCAGGTTTCCTCACGATGTTTTCCTTCACCGAAGCAAGTGATAATTAACTTGTAATACGCACATAATATTTTGAAAATTAGAGGTGCGTGCCAGGATTTAAACTCGGGCCCCTCTGTTCGAGAGACCAACGCTCTAACCGCTAGGCTATCCCTGCTTCACCTACAATACTTCAATAATATTTTCGGCGTTATATTATGTCCAGGGGTGACGGTGAACCATCAAATTGCTTGCGTGTGTGTCGGACCATGCGCAATAAAGGATTCCGTAATGGATTGTACATACGTTAACGTAATTACGATTATTACCTTAACCAACTACGAAAACGATTTACGATGGATCTATTCATCCATTGTAAATGGTTTTCGCACTCGCGGAATATTACAAACGACCTAACCAAACAAATCCTACATCGTGGGATGGACGCGAAGAATATAATATCTTCACTATGTGTTAGCGAGTCTATACCCAATTTTTCTTTCTTTTATGATTTTATTTTAGCATTTTGTCGGCATGATTATATTTAACATGAGTGGAAGTATACCATCTTCCTCTTCAGAATAATGCTATCCCACTTCTGGGCTTGGGTCGCTATAATATTCATTTTACTTTTTTTTTTAAATAAGAGTTAAGCCGCGGGTAGAAGAATGGACGAATTTCTTATTACCTACGAAACTACATAATTGTCATACGCTTGTAAAAAGATAATGAATACAACAAAATTTTAATACCTACAATAACGAGGTAAATTATTCGACCTACATTCACGAAAGTCCTCGTAGGTTGGTGAATTGAAGGGAAAACATTATTTTACGTAAAAATGTTTATTTCTGGGCAAATCGTCACTGGGGGTTTAATGTAGGAACATATTTTGTGGCTAATGGCGAGGGATGAATCGAATTACGCTCGAAAATCTAAAAGCGACGGCAACGGGAACATTTTACTTGTTGTAAAACGCATTACGTTTTATATTGGATTTTCAATTTTTGTATTTATGTATTTGTATTAGGGATTGCAATCCGGTGTCATTTTCAATCCGGCCGGATTTTACCGGATTTTCACCAATCCGGCCGGATCCGGCCGGATCCGACCGGATTGAGCACGTGATCAGAATTTTTCCTTCTCGTTCCAATATAGACTGTTTTTGAGGTAATATTTTTTTTTTGGATTATAAAGGAACGTAAATGCGAGCCGTAATAAAGCCGTAGCACCTAATGATAATCATCTTAATATTATTAAGAGGAAAATTTTGATATTTTAATTATTTTTTATAATGGATATACTCAAAAACTATTAGAGTAATTCCAAAAAAATTTACACCAATAAAAAGATACATTATTCCTTAGTGGGACAGTCTATATTTTACTGTAATTAATCATGTTCTTACTTCCTCAGAAGTAAAAATGTTTGACGCCCAGCAAAGTGGCTACGGTTCAGCTAGATTATCATATAGGGTGGCGCAAAAGTTGCCACATGATGTTCTTTGACTGTATTTTTTTTAATAAATGAAAAATTCATGTCTAATTATTTGTTTTCATTAAGTAGAAAAATGATATCAGCCAAGTGGCTGCCGCTAGAATCGGGCCTGTATGGTCCCGATTTATGGCATTTTCCATCACTCCCGCCAGAACTTTTGGCGAAAGGTTTCCGCATTTATGACAGATATTCTCTTTGAGGGCTTCAAGAATCTGAGGCTTGTTGACATAAGCTCGTGACTTCAAGAAACCCCACCAAGAACCCAAAATAAGTCTAAAGCGGTTAAAACGGGCGATCTTTTAAAACGGGAGATTATTATGATTACTCCGCCTTTTTGAGGAGTATAGCTATTCATGTCATATTGACGTGTATTTTGTATCTGTTTTCTACACAAATGTCACAGCAAAACTGATATTTACCGCCATTTGAAAAAAATATAGTATCTTCCGATAGGGTAATGATGACTCTTGCGCCACCCTATATTATACCTGCATCTGGATGTAAACAGTCCGAAAACTGAAATTTTAGTTGGAAGTAAAACAGATTGTCAATACAACTTATCTTCTAAAAAATACGTATACTTATATCAATTGTTATATTTGTTTCTCTTTATTTTCTTTAAGAAGGGAGCCAATAACAAGTGTACGTGTATACTAGTTACTACACTTCTTCATAATAATATGTTTAAGGGCGTTTTTCTGTTGTAGTGTTATCGCGCATCAATTTAAATACATCTACAGCTTACAGCTACATCCATTTAGGGCAAATATTACAAATTATAAACAAGAAGTAATATTAACGAACATAATTTCACACTTTTATAACTTACAATTTATCCATTCAGTAATTTCTGTTGTACATAACATCCTTATTGAACGTTAGAAATACCGGAATGCCATGCTAGATTAATTACAACATATATACCAGGCATTTACAGTATCTACACTAGCAACAGGATGGTTATTTTGTCAAAAATTTGCGTGACCGGATCCGGTCACCGGATCCGGTAAATTCGACCGGATCCGGTATGCGTAAAAAACGCCGGATCCGGCCGGATTACCGGATCCGGTTTTCCGGATTGCAATCCCTAATTTGTATATACTATACTACCTGGCTTCAACCCATTACCGGTCACCATTCAGGAGATCTAGAAGGAGTGGAGGGGTAAACCGAGCCTTTCTTGAACTTGAGATCCTCCCTACCCTAATGTTATGGAATGGATCGATGTAGAATTAGTCCAGTGATATTAAAAGGATGGATAGGAACGTATTACACAAATGTTTTTTATACAAAGAAAAGTAGCGCCGTCTCTCCCACTCCCTCGAATTACGTGAGACATGGATTAAATAATTAATAATGGATTAATTATGGAAATGATCACTGGTACAATTGGATCAACTATCCTTACGCAGCAAGTCAATGAATCAACCTCTGATATTATTTTTTCCTTTGCTCTAGCATCGAGACACGCAAGAGACTCTAGCTGTCCTGGATCGTCTAGACCTGGACACAGAGAAACCGTCTGATGAGGAGGTGGCCCGGAAGTTTGGCTTCGAAGAGGACTACTACAATGGCACCGTGTCGTGGTGGCAGCAGCTGAAGCCTCAGATGTGGTCGCTGTTCGATGAGCCGTACAGTTCTAATGCTGCTAAGGTAATTAATGTGTCGTAAGGTCTATTAGCTCTAAATGACTCTTGATGACTTGATCAGTTTTTGGAGTTTATTGGAGTTTACCTCCTTAAGAATCGATTTTCATATATTATTATAAGCCCGTGGTATAAAAATTTATGGGGAGTAAAATCAAACTTTCTCCGTTACGTTACGTTATATTAGTTGCACAACTACTAACAAAGAATCTAGATGGCATTGTTACTGATTTGACGATAACGTCATGTTTGAAGTCAAAGTTGTCTCTGTCATCTTATATAATGTCAAAGTGGTCTGTGATGCCAAAAGTCAAGTCAATAGTAAAAAATGTCAAAATTGTCAAACAAAATCCATATATTTTATAATCGTTCGTAAGGAGTAAACTCCAGTCATGCGTCGGAGATGACGCGTACAATTTTTTTTATTTTACTCGTAGTATAAAAATTACGTGGTCGTATAACAGTTTCGTGAGAAAATTGTTAATACTTTAAATCTAAATACGCTTAAAGATACGAGTAGCTAAGTAACAAGATATTCTTGTTACCGAACTTCAAGGTGGGAAATTACTTTTTTTGCCTATAGGTACAGGTATTTCTTAATAGATAGATAATTTAGCTGCATCGAAATTTTTTCCTTAATGAAGAAATTTTAGACTCTAATTAGAAATACTGACTCTTTTTCACCCAAGAATCACAGCCTACATAAAATTTATTTTATTTCAAACCCCATTGTCATCACATCCGAAGACGACGCTAAGCGGCTTAGATTATCTTTGGATTCGTTTTGTCACAAAACGAAATAAAAAGAAACCTTTCTTTGTCAGGAACGGCGTGAACTTTTATTATACGTTCATTCCATTGTACCGTATTTGCTAAACGATCTAATCGACTCTAATTAGGTTCAGCGAGCAGTAACAAGGATCAATAAAGGATCACGATACGACCTCGCTAAACATAATAAGAAGAAAAGAAAAGAAGAAAAAGAGGGAATAAACAAAAATAAAGCCACGAATATTACAAAACGTGATAACGGGGTTGTTCCAACTAAAAGTTAGCAAACATGAGATCGCATGAAACGTTACGTAAACCACTTAGAATAAATTTTCATGATCCACATGCTTCTCTGTTAGATCAAATACGCAGACATTTGTTTCATTGCTTCAAGATGGAATAGAATCAATATTTATTGTTACAAATGAGGATTCGATTATAAAAAAATGTGTAATAGAGAATTACCTAACGTTTTGTTAAAATTGACATAAATTCTTTAATTAACAAATAGCAGTTCAAATTGGAAGCCTAGACAGCATTCTTAGTACTTTTTACCCGATTGCTAAGAAGGGTTATGTTTTTCGCGCGTATCTTGTATGTATACAGTATGTATGTTGGCTTGTAATATTTTTTATTACCTCGTATCTTCCAAACCACTGAACGGATTTATAAAATTAAGATATTGTTACATTTGACTTGATAATCCAAGTGTTCCTAAATATGTGAAAAAAAAACAAATATGGTGGCTGTGAGATGCCATTGTTTGAAGTATCAAGAAATAAAAATTAATCAAATAATGCAATAAGGATATCAAATTAAAGAGCTCATCATAAAGATTTAAAAAAAGGTATATTATAATGATAGCTTTTTCGATAGCAGGCGGGTGTTTTTGAATTTTTTTAACAGTCAGCAGATTTATTGTTTTGCATTGGTCATTTTAATCACTGTTTCACTGTTGTATTATTATGTTATCAGTTAAATTACATGGTAAAGTTAGTTTTAAGTACATTTGAAGGGTTAACACAAAAACCTAAAATACTATACCTATGTTTGGATGATTCACAAAGTTAATTCATTAAAATAACAGTTTAGTCCTTTGACTCTGTTGTGTATTATTCGAGCAGCAAACCTGAGGAACTCTTTATGTTCTGCCTTTTAAATTTAAATTTGTGCTAATTGAATTGTTTTACGATCTTAGGCTGTTTTGGGAACATGATGGGGTTAAAAGCATCTGGTTCCTTTTACAAGTACACTTTACAATTCGCAGTAAAATGTTTTAAATTTTTTAAAACAAGAGTTTTTTTGAAACTTGTGGGAATTAATGAGACTTTTAACCATAACATGTTCTAAAATATCCAAATACGACAACGAGTATTATAATTTAAGTAAAACTGTTTGAGTTTGAGTTTAAGTAAAACTTAGTTAAAGTTGACAATAAAATGATATGGTTGTTATTATTCAATATAGCTTTCATAAAATTGTTGCAGTTGACAAAAAAAAATCTAACATGTATATTTTTCTTTCAGATAATCGGAGTGATATCAGTGTTTTTTATATGCGTGTCTATCATATCATTCTGTCTGAAGACTCATCCGGATATGCGAGTGCCCGTGATAAGAAACTATACAGTGACGACGGCAAACCAATCTCAAAGTTGGGCGTTGGACAAAGTGCAAACAAATGCCCACATAGCTTTTTTCTACATAGAGTGTGTTTGTAATGCTTGGTTTACTTTAGAAATCCTCGTGAGGTTCATATCTTCTCCAAACAAGTGTGAGTTCATCAAATCCTCTGTTAACATCATCGACTACATCGCCACCATGAGTTTCTATATAGATCTCATTCTCCAGAAGTACGCTTCTCACGTCGAAAATGCTGACATTCTGGAGTTCTTCTCCATTATAAGAATAATGAGACTCTTCAAATTAACAAGACATTCCTCCGGTCTCAAGATATTGATTCAGACCTTCCGAGCCTCTGCCAAAGAGCTGACACTATTGGTGTTTTTCCTAGTACTTGGTATAGTAATATTTGCGAGCCTAGTGTATTATGCTGAAAGAATTCAGACGAATCCTCACAATGATTTCAATAGTATACCGTTAGGATTATGGTGGGCATTGGTCACCATGACAACCGTGGGTTACGGAGACATGGCTCCGAAGACCTACGTTGGAATGTTTGTTGGTGCACTCTGCGCTCTGGCTGGAGTAAGTTTCTTTCTTACCTAATAGTCTTTCCTTCCTTATTCATGTTAAAGTTTTTTGTTACTATTTACAATGTGACTACTGCTACGTATCATTGTCATTGCAATTAGCTTATAATTTCAAAAAAAAACGAGATGAATTAAAGGATTTGCTCTGATTACATAAAATTTTATGTAAAATCAAATCTATGAGTTAAAAATAATGATATTTAATTCTCATGTAAACAGGTACTCACGATAGCTCTGCCAGTCCCTGTCATAGTGTCCAACTTTGCAATGTATTACTCACATACACAAGCGAGGGCAAAACTGCCTAAGAAGCGTCGCAGAGTCATCAATGTGGAACCTACCAGGCCTCCACTTCGTAAGTATCTAAATACCTAAAATAATCGCTAATTCTAAAATTTCTCTGGTGTATGGCTGCTTGAAGGATTGTATTAGTAATATTGATTTTTATTGTTAATTAATACTATTATTACTACTATTATTTCTCCATGAGGTTCGCCTCGATAGCTACCATTCTTGAGCATGAGTCAGCCGCCAAACGACTCGTCGTATTCCGGCTGGGGGCTTGAGAGCCATTTCTTTCTTTCTTTTTCTTCTCTTTTTCTTGGTCGGCAACGCATCAGTGATGTCTTTGGTGTTGCTGATGTCCATGGGCGACGATAGCCACTTACTATTAGGTGGATCGTCAGCGCGTTTGCCAGTTCTTTCCATAAAAAAAATCCTGTATGCAAAAGTGAGATTATAAGATTTATGTTAACATCATAATTATGTATCACCACTTTTCAAAACTACACTACTGGGTGGTGAGAAAAGTTTTATGAAAATATTTCATTTAAATATTTAATATTTATATTTAAATATAAAAAGACATTTCAAATGTTTATAATAAATGTGTATACTTACACAATAAAAAAAATTCAACAAATACGCATTGAACTTCAAAAACGAGTTACTCAGACCCCAGGCCGAATTACTTTTCGCTTTATCTTAATGGATGGCATATACGTGAGATAAAATCTGAGTTATAAAGGTAAGCGGAGTAAAATACGAGAGCCAGTAACGAGTTACTGCGGAGAATTTGAATAAGGATAAAGTTGTATGCATAGATGGAGATGTCACTTTACATATAAATTGAAGACAGAAAAAAATTAACAATCGTTATTTTAAAATTAAGGTCTCGAAATGGATAAAGCCTGTTTTATCCTCTCTTTTACTGCCAAAAAGACATAACATTTTATTAGCTATTTGAGTTAAGTACGTGTTATCAAGATACAAATGAAATTGATCTGTAGCTCCAAAAGTCTTCTTAAACAAATGTATATTTTTCAAAATAGTATAGTTCCTACAAATGAAAAACGGATTGATAACCACATTAACGAACATACTGTAAGATATAGTCACCAACCATATGATAGGTAATTCCATCAAATGAAATATTAATTACTCGATATCATTATATACAAAATCTTAGAAGTTAAGTAAAGACTATAATGATCGGTTACGCTCGTTACATCCAAAATCATCTGAGCTGATCTCATGTACCAATGCTAAACCTACATATTTCAAATTTCAACTTCGCAAAATGCCAACTTCTCAAAATATCTTACCTACTTCCCAAAATGCCACATTCCCAAACTGCCACCTTCATAAAATTCATAACTTTATGATATTTGCTCCAATAGGTGCACCAGGAGTACCCGGAGCCCAAGGTGCTGGTTCGCTAGCACCGGGAATGGGACCTCAAGCTGCCAATCGTAGAATGAATGCAATAAAAACTAACCATCCAAAGGATATGATGGGACCTAACATGGGTAAGATAAGCACTGATTTTTTAATAACATTGTTAATATTTATTGGAATTTTCAATAACAGAATTGAATGAAATAAAAGAAAAATTAATAGTATTCAAGGGATCTCAGAAAAAAGTATGTTATCTCAATTATTATTATAATTATTATTTTTATTTGAAAAACTATAAATTATATTTGATTACATAATATTCGTACCAACGCACATTAATATTCACAGAATTATACTCTTAATTAATTATTGGCAACAAATAAATAAAAATAACATAAAATTAAAACCACACAGTAACATTATTGTCTTCATGTCACTCATTATACATTTTAAGAACTAATATAAATACTGTTTATTAAACATGTTTTCTGATAAGAAACTAACCTCTATTATAATGATATCATTATCGATAATTATTATTATAACAATTATAACAAAAAAGATCTCACTCCAATAACTTCTACTTAGACAATGTTACGGATGTATTGGTGAAGAAAAAAATTGTCGATAATGCATATTCGTGTTCAAATTTCTTATTATGTTTTTAGGTGTCAATAACTGTACATTAATAATAGGTACTCGCCCTACTAACAGCAGCTTATGCGATGTAATCCTCCACAGATGGTGATCGTAGCGAGCTTGAAGCTATGATCCAAACAACACCCAACAACTGCAAAAGAAAAAATTTAAACATGCTTTAAAAAGCGACACTTAAATGGCTGGCTCCAGGAACGGGCTTCTATGTCGCCTGCACAAATGGAATTAGCTTACAGGAATGCTAAATACATAAATAAAAATCACTAAATCGAAATCATTAAGCTCACACAATGCACATGGTGTGGTAACTCGTGTAGATGGCACAAGAGGTAATCCATCTTCCTCGTCAAGGAGTGGCAGTGCAACTATTGCTGATTTGAGATGAAGTCAGGTCAAAAGTCTTGATTTCATTTTGAGTTGGCAAAGCATGCCTATTTATATCACATGTAATATGTGTCCGATTGCCACTATGTTCTAGTAGATACAAAATGAAACAATGCACAAATGACATCTTCAAGCAGCACGTGGAGTCAACGTATAGGTCCCATAGCCTCATCGAAAATAGAGGAAGGTTCGAGAAACTTTTCGTCAATGTTGTGTGGAGCCCTGTCCTTAGTTGCTTGGCTGCTTGTTCTCCATGGATGTTGTCGTAGACCCTTAGAATCTACATTTAAATCATTTTGTTAAGTTCTTGCCTACCTACACACACAATTCCTTTACGGACTTTTTTCTACATCATCTCTTTATTAATTCAGAATCTTAAGAGATAAAGCATGAACAAAGTCTTTAGACACATTATTTACATTTCACATAACTTCATTTTCATTATTGATTAACATACATATGTACTTGTTATTTAATTATGTTAATATGTATATTGATTGAGGATTTCTCTGGTGTACTTTATTTGATGCTTCTTTATCAGATAAGTTGATGGGTCAAGTATTTTTTCAGGTAATCATCACTACACTTCAATTATAAGTAACTCAACCTCTGAAGCAGCAAAAACACAAAAATCTACACCGGTATACATTAAATGTTGCAATGACTAACTAATGTTTGCAATGTAGATAATACCCTAATATCATTTGATGGCCAATAAAACTTTTCAACTTGATAGTTTTGTAAAGTTAATAATACTATAAAACACTTACACATATGTGTAACACTAAAACACCATGCGAGTTGATAGTAAGTATTTTATGAACTCATTAAATTAAAATATTCTGTTCAATCTTATTAACTACAAGAATCTTTTCAAATGGTGTAACAGTTCATAAAGTACTTTACTACTGGCTTTGAAATATTTTCATTACATCACTTGTCTTTTGTCTTAGACTAATATTTCGACGTTCGTCTTGTCAAGTCTTCGTGTCGTTTTATGAATGTCCTTGTATTTTTAATACATACTTGTGTTGTTATTAGCTTCTTTATTGTTGTGAATGGTCAGCTGTTGTGATGTCGGGTGTTTTTTCTTTTCTTTTTATTATAGCTATTTTTACGTACCTATTATTGTCATGTTACATACTCAAAGTTACACTCATTACATTTTTACTTAGCATGCTAATTGCATGTTCATTTACTTAAATTTTCATATACATGTTTATTGTTTAATACGACATTATGGAACGCTCTGTGGGTTAGAATTGGTTACGATTCAGCACAAAGCACTATTCTAAAACAAAATTACATAAATAATTTGAATAAAACCAGAACACATTATCAGTAACAAGAGAAAATTCGAAAATTCTAAATCAACATTTTCCTATTTTAATGATAAAACTCAACAGGGCGCTCTTTTGTATTTCAAATGATGATTTGAGCTAATCTCGTGATGTTTTTCCCACAGTCGCAACCTTAATGCCGGGGATAGATTTAGCCGTCACAGCTCGCCTCACTCCGAGCCCTCGTGACGTGAGCCCTGCTCTCGCCATAGCCTTACCCATGATGAAATCCATGAACCTCGTACCAACTCAGTGTTTTGACAACATGGCGTACCACAGCGAGAAGTCAGAAGATAAGACTGAAAATAAAGAAGAGAGTAGAAGCTCCAGCCGACAGGATTCCATTAAGAGTGATAATACAATTAAAGTTAAAAATTACAAAAATGAAAGATACATCGATAAGATAGAAGAAAAAACCGACGCCAAAACACCGTTACTGAGAGATCACAAGATAGAATCTCTTGACGAAACTAAACTTAGAGACAACAAGGTGGAAAAGCGTAAATCATCTGCATCGACATAACAGCGACAGTATTTATTCTTTGTATAAGAGTACTTATTTTAGCGCTAACGAATTGCTTTTTATGTTATTTAGGGTACCTGAATTTTTGACATAATAGCCAGAAAACGGGCAGACGGACCTATAAATGGTCATTGCCGCTGATATCCATAATACCTCATCACTGAAACATAGTTGACCGCAACAGATAATAATAGTCATTAAAGCTAAAAATAATTATGGTCGTAAATTCGTGTAAAATGAACTGTGACAGTTTACCATATTATTACATAACACATTAAACTGGCGACAAAGTTTGATTCTATAAAATTCCAAACCTACTCTTTCAAGGAATGCTGGCTCAATTTTCATCGAAAGTAGAATTCTGTTCTCCCATTGACGATGTTTTCAAACGTAAACGGAAAATTAATCTCTTGCCTCATCAGCGATTTTCGAATGATCACGTCAAAGCTTTTGAAATATTCAATATTAAGCACCTACTGGCATTTCCTTCACAAAGATAAAAATTAATACCTTTGCAAACAATTATATTATTGTTATTGATAAGGAGCAAGGGATATGAAGGTTCACTCTTTAAAAGCTTACTGAAAATTATTTTCGATATTATTTTCATGAAGTGTTGTAACATGATTGATTAGGTAATATTTAAATCACATTAGATAATTTTAACCTCTTCTTATCGATTTGGAGAACAATTTTGTTGTTTTATCAATTACAAAAATATTCATTTATTTCATCATCCGTTTTCCATTATTAAATGCATACTAGAAACAAAACCGTTATAAGCCAAAAATATGCCAAGAATAAAAAATCTATTCTATAGTTTCCGCGTGATGTTCGCATTATTATTCCAAAATAATTGTCAGTAAAGTATAAAAAAAAACATCAGGTGGGATTGTACTCGTAGTCAAGCATTAACTTAAAAGATGTATAAAAAAAATTAAAATAACAAAACATATAAATCATTATCCAATTACAGATTAAATCCCGTTACAGTATACAGTATATTAATACTACTTTTAGCAACTCACAGAAATAATGCTTAAAAAAAATAACAGTCACCACCCTTTTTAATTTATTTCAGTACTTGATATTTTTTATTATGACACAAACTAATCACAACCTCACAAAACAGATCGTTTCACTAATTAGTTTTACTGATACGCAATCCGGCAGAGCTTCCGCACGCAAGGACATCTAAGTGTAAAGTGCCCGGTACTGCCCGGCGCACGTCTATTTATGGGCACTGCCCCCTCCACGCCATTATCTTCTTAGAAACTGCTAACACGGCCTCTCCTGTCTACGCGTCGTCCACGACCGCGTCTTGGATGTTGGGAAGCCCATCGGGGCTTGCAGAAACGCCTTCGATACGTGACCTAGAAGGACCGGCCACAGCCAGCTTACTACCATCGGTGCCCTCATTGTTTTCGCTGCCTGTAACCATGAAAGACATTTTGAACAACTATATGGTGCACAAATATGCCTAGCTCAAACATTCGTCACTCTTTCGAGGCCCTGACACATTCATCATCGAGCAAACAAATTTAATAATAGGGTTGCACGGAGGAACAAGATCAATATCCTGAGCCTCCGCGAGATCCAGGTCTCACAAACATCTTGCATACATTGTTTCTTACATCACATGCTTTCTTCAGGAGACATACAACATTTCACATGTAGGGCAATACCCCGCAGTTTATTGCCGCTAGAACGTCCCGCAGTCCGTCTCTACATGTGTTGGGTATCCCGCAGTTTACCCTCACTCAAGGTGATCTAGCCAGATATCTCGAGTGCTGCTGATGCCTAGATGCCCTCCACGGAACACGTGGCATGACGTCCCGCAGTCCGTCCGCACGTGCTTCGTTTGTTTGGAAGCATCATGAACAAGATTCGAATGTCCCGCAGTCCATTCCTGAACGTCCCGCAGTCCGTTCTAAAAACATAGGAATTCCATCCTCACTGTCGAAGAACGCAGCACAGGTTTCGGAACACCATTCTCCTCACCACGGCACCATGTGTGGAGGTACCAGCGAATGTTCCAACGCTTTTACTTTAAGTCGACTCGGCTTCACCTGACCACCACTAATGATCCTCGTTAAAATTATGATGACCAAAGCGACTAGGCAGTAGGCTTGGTTTAAATCCCACGCCTGATTTTAGCAACTCACAGAAATAATGCTTAAAAAAAATAACAGTCACCACCCTTTTTAATTTATTTCAGTACTTGATATTTTTTATTATGACACAAACTAATCACAACCTCACAAAACAGATCGTTTCACTAATTAGTTTTACTGATACGCAATCCGGCAGAGCTTCCGCACGCAAGGACATCTAAGTGTAAAGTGCCCGGTACTGCCCGGCGCACGTCTATTTATGGGCACTGCCCCCTCCACGCCATTATCTTCTTAGAAACTGCTAACACTACAATATAGATTAAAATCGATACAAATGACGTGATTTAAGGCCCTAAAATCATCGAATGAGATAATGGACATAAATTGGTCAATTTATACGCTTGTCAAACGCAGTCCATAACGTCGGCCCATTTAAGTGTCATGAATTCGTGGCATTACAGCCAGCGATGCGGCCGACTGTCCTTTAGCATTGCCCATTTAGACGAAGGGTGGACTGAAATAGAAGTCCAGGTTTTTAGGTCAACGAGAAACAGAATACATCAGCAAAGGTTAATTCACTTAGGTTAATGCGTTTCTGTGGTTTGTTTGTTAGTACCTTGGAAATAGAACATTTTTATCTTGACGTTTAGTTGGTTTGAGGCACAGATTACCCCAAATAGATACCGCATAAGTGAAATTTTCTTAGAGTTTGAACTCACAAAATTTGGTGGAAGGCGCGGCTTACGGGGGCCAAAAAAATGCGCTGTGATTGGCTATTTCTAATTCATACTTGGAGTTGACGGGTCAGTATTGGTCGACACTAATGTCCTAAACATGCAAATGCACATACGTGTTGGCGCGCGTCAGTTGCTTTGTATGCGGTAGCTATTGGGGGTAATCTATGGTTTGAAGTTAAACATTCCTGTGATTCTTATCTAACGCTGTGTTGCCTGCTATATTACTAAAGATGGACTATTGCTAATTGACTGAATTTCAAAAATTGCTTTCCTTACCCTGGTATCTTTTTGATAAAAACACATTATTTTTGTTTTAATCATACAACTAGCTTTTACCCGCGACTTCGTCTGCATGGACTTGAGAATTAGTAATTAAAAAAGAGCCCGGCCATTTGGCGAGTTTTTTTGGCACCGAGGGTTTTGTACATACTTACAAAACCGAACATAAGAGCAATATTAAATGATTCAATAACAAACTTAACTTTGTCGCTGTAAAACTGTCGTTCCCATACATGGATATAGCGATCAATTAACCAAATACAAATAAGTTTAAGTTTTTTTGGAATGATGCCTCCACGCATTCCTAAGAAAATAGGGTTGACAAACAGACGGACAATGCTGTGATCCTCTAAGGGTTATGTTTTTTCGTTTGAGGAAAAAACCCTAAAAGAATGATACAAAAATTCTATGTAGTAACACATACATAAAAGCAGTCCAAACAATAAATAATTATAACCTGTAAACCCAACTTCCAAACTAAATTATACCCTTGACCTGAAGAAGTAGATCCATCTCCAACCCTCAAACGACCCGATCCCGACGACCATGCATTCTTTGATGAGGGATATGAAAAATATCTGTGAGCCAAATTTCATCCAAATCCATTTAGCCGCTTTAGCAAGGGTAAAAAAAATATCTTAATATACGCTTAAGAAATATTTGTGGGATTTTATATACATACACCATTAGATCCTGAATTAGTCAATGTTGTACTGGTTTTGCTACGTCAACGTTGCCAACGACAAATAATTTTAAAACATTAATTCCCATCCTTTCAGGAGTTACATGTTTAGTCACCAAGACAACCTATGGTCATACATACTTGTTTTCTATTCTAAGATACACCATTTAACCCTGAATTGGTCAATGATGGACTGGTTTCACAATGTCGACTTTATCAACAGCAAATTATCATACGAACAGTATTTCAACAAGAGTCAATTCAGATTCAGAAAACTTAAAACAAATTTCTAATCCAAAATGTCTTCCGCATTTTCACACATTCTGGGATTAAAACTCCAACATTATGAAACATTTCAGTTTTCTTGTTCATTGAATAGTACTTGTACTCAAAAATGTTGTGCCAGCTAGTTCTAATTACATCGGTACAAACGGTAGAGCACTAAAATCAATGACCAAAAATAATACAAAATTATGAAAAAGATTAAATTTTTCATTCCATCAACTTTAGAGACAGCGTTATTTATTTTATCTAGTAAAAGTAACAATACTGAGATAAATTAAGAAAACTGAAAAAAAAACAGTTTTACTTCGACTACATCATAACAGTTTAATTCATACTACTGGAATACTGGATTGCTCCTATTTATTCATAGACGTCGACAAATTTTTCCACGTAAGTATAAACAGCCAAACCTACCTAATCGAATTCTTCTTCCATTTTTTTTGCATTACTTTTTTTCTACTTCTTTTCGACTTTTCTACGTTCTTTTCGACTTACTGTGTGTTTTTATCTGACCAAGTAATAATGTCTGTAAGACGGTCCCTATGCTGCTCACCAGATCACGCAAACTGATGCCACCACTCTTTCTCCTTGATCGGTTCGGGTGGTTTAGCTATTTGCTATTTGCTTGAGGTGTACCATACCATGTCAGGTTTTGATCGCGCCGACCACAGGCTACATGAGTCACTAAAGGACGTGTCACCCCTCCACACTTGACTGTCTGAGAGCTAAACGATTCTGCGGGAAGATTCAAAAGAACCCCCCGACCATCTGAGTTTTGCAACCGTGACACCAGCTGGATTTACGGTAATGAAAGGATTCCCTACCCGACAGTAGGGCCTGCCTCTCACACCACCGACCACAGGCTACATGCGTCACTAAGGGACGTCTCACCCCTCCACACTTGACTCTCTGAGAGCTAAACGATTCTGCGGGAAGAGTCCAAAGAACCCCCCGACCATCTGAGTTTTGCAACCGTGACACCAGCTAGATTTACGGTACTGAAAGGATTCCCTACCCGACAGTAGGACCTGCCTCTCAACCGGGAGACTCTAGTTCTTCTGAGTTTATTCCTGAATGACCTTGTAGCCTTACATTTGTATATTATTGGAAATACGCAACGCTATTTTGTAACCATGGCATTTATATAACACCATTGTCATTCCTTCATATTTTTCACCTCTTTGTATTATAACTTTATTAAATTCTTTAATCTTGTTCGGAGTCCTATTTATTTAAACACGCATGCTACAACCTGAATGACAAGTCCGAGCTTTTCATCCAAGCACCTGGCCCAAATGCCAGACCTATATATACATTATACCTAAAAAGGTTTCAGAAGAAACTCATTGTTTTAACTGCTTCGCGGTTTGTGGATTAGATAACATGCCTGCATTACCATATGATTAGCTTATTTTTACTGCTATTTATATAGCTCGATACAACTTAATTCTAAGCTCTGCTAGATCATAAATAACTCTCTTTAAACTTGATAGAATGGAAATTTAATCATCTTCATAATTTATAATTTTTTCCTACTTGTTTTCTTTCTTGGATGACAACGCGTGGGTGATGCTTTTAGTCTGATCACGGACGACGGCTTTAGTCAACCATGGAGGACGATGATAATTTAGCATCAGGTGGTTCGTCTGCTTTTACGTGGCCATTTGCAAATTCAAAAGTATTTTAGTTATTTGTATTGTATTTATTTACGTCCGGTCATAATTAGCCTATGCGGGGCACTGTAGTTGACAGCAGTAGGTGATTATTCGCATGTATATATTTTAATTTCTTACTCATTGTGATTATTAAATATGTAAAGGATTTGTATTTTTATTATTTTCTACTTTCTATGGGCCTATTCCTTCAATACAATAAGGAAATCTAAATTGTAATAATTTGTCAAAATTTAAGATTTTTATATAACTACAAAAAACATTATTTGATAATTTTCCTAAATTATAAGATATTATTATCGCTATCTATGACCCACACCATCATACAGCGAATTGAATATAGGAAGCCGGTAGCACAATCTAACATAGTTGTGTTATTGATTGAGTAGGGTGACTAATTTACTTAAAACCCCAATGTTTTAAATATTTTAAATATGTTAGGTACACATTAATTTCAATAAAATATTTATTGACTGTTGAGTCTCGTTCTCAGACCTACTTACATTTTTCAACAATGGCTTCTAGTTACCTGAACTGACATCTGTTGTTGATTAGCAGAACTAATTCACTACAAAATCATAAATTAAAAAAAATGGTACACATTGATTTTTTTTAAAGAAATAACGAATATTTCCGATACTAAACAGTCTCTTTTATCCCTCTATCGGGTACTGTCACAATTTCTTGCTGTTATGTGGCGTATCAAAAAGTCCTATTTGTTGATATCTCGGTTTATAAGCGACGTATCACAATAAAACGTACACCAGATTTTAAGCTAGACCACCAGCAATACAACTGTGAAAACCGCATTCAGTTTCATCCAGTAGTTTTGGCGTGATGCGGTGTCAAACATACAGACAGACAAGATTTTTAAAAATGACAGATTAGCAATCTATTGCTCCTATTGAGTCCCCTGATATCAAATTTTCTTAAATATCTTCAATGTACAGACATTATCGAGTTACTGTTTTATAATATATATAGATTACATTTTTTTACTTTGCATTTTAGTAGTCAATTCAAATTATTCGCAACAATTCAATACTATCATGGCGTGTTGAATGACGTCATTATATTCCACGTTCTCTGAATGGACACACTTATTCTTACCTGACTAGCTAGCATCCTTCATTTAGCTAATATAGAATCATTATAAAATGGTTTCGACGTGATACGTTTGCAATTTCGGTGAGATAAATATAGATTAGGTACCCCATTCATTCTTGCCTATTATCGATAATGATAATCGATAACTTATAATTACAGTCTGACCACCGGGTGTCGGTGATGGTTGGTCAGCACGTTTTCAGGTTATTGTATTAAAATAGTATCTCATTTGAGTAGAAGAGTGTGAAAACAATGGAACACGTCAAATATCTCAACACTTTAAGCTGATATACCAAATTACCAAAAACAACGGCTGACGTGAAAAATACATGGTGTTACGTACGCTATCGGAAGAATTGCGAAAAGCTTCTAGAAACCATAAAAATAATCTCTCTTATTCATTTATTGCAAATTATAAAGTAGACGTTTTTCGGAACTCTTCGCTTCTCTTGTCCAATAGGTACATAAAATTCGTTCATATTTTATACTGAAATCGATTAATGATATATTTTTCGTTACAAATGTAATAGTAAATTATTTTAAATGATATTATATCGTGGACAGTGTTTATTTATAATGTTGACCAAGTTGCATGGACCATAATAATGGCGAAATAATTAAACTTATTTATAATTATATAATTTTGTATTTAACATTATTACTGACATTACTGGGATTTGTTGAGCGATAATGTATAATCCCATGATAATACGTACGCCATTGTACTACATAAGCATCTAGTTACACTACATGAAAGTCGTACCATCAAGGTGGAGCAGTCTTGAGGTCATCAGGTCTATGCTGCAATGACCACATAAATTTTCTAGTCATACATAAGTTGAGTACATTGACATCTACACATGTAAAACTCTAAGTGGTCACTTATTTGTATAGAATATTACTAATTATACATAAAATGTTGTCCATTTATAAAGGCTTGTTTAGTTTTAAACAACCAAACAAAATTATAATGCCAGTGTCATTATTTCATAATACAATGGTTAAAGATAAGTTATCTTATATTACTAATATACTAAGATTGACTTGACCATCGTTTGATATTAAAACTAAATAAGCTTTTTCTTAGTAAATATAATTAATAATAATAATCATATTACACTATAATAATGTATGTACATAAAATATGTTAGCGTTAACAATTTTATATTTCAACAGTTCGTATAAAATCACTAGAAACACATATCATGTGCACTCTTCCTTCATTCTTAATCTTATTATTTTTATACATGTATAAATATAGATAATAAATATGGTTAATATTAAATTAAGAGTAGATAGTAATAAATTATTACTTGATATAACTCATTAATCCCATCACTGTATCTCATTGTTATTATCGTAAGTGTCCAGTAATCTATAAACATGTTCAATACGTAATTATAATTATTTGTAAATTTAATGCATAACTAACTGTAACAAATATAAAAATGAAGACATTCAGTGATTATACAAAATGAATTTCGGCACATCCCGAAATTCATGATATGCTAGTGTTGAATAATTAGATAAAAATTTTAAACTGTATAATTTTGCTTTTACATTTATATTTGCAGTTACAATTTATATGTCTTTTAATCAAAGTTACGCAACGACTTTGTTCGCACCTTTACAATTTTGTACCGTTTGAGATTTATTGAATGTTATTTGTACAGTTTTATAAATGTCTAAACAATTATTTCTAAAGTACTATTTTAATCAAAGTAATTATTATTGAAATATCTACCGACATAATATAATCTCGTTTCCTGTTCCATCGATTATTAATATATCTATAAGGTACGCATATAATGCAATATTTTTTCTTAATTTCTAGATAGCACAACCTTGTTTACGAAAATAAATCTATGTATATAAATTTAGGGGGTAAATTTAATGATTGCAAATTTTATGTATAATATTTGAACTTGTATCGTACCAACTAGTGAGATTTAGTAATAAATTAAACCTTATAATCGACTAAATCACGCAAATATGTACCATTTATGAAATTTAGGAATTTTTTTTGCTCGAATCGCTTGAGCATGTTTGCTAATAATAATTGTATATAAAGTAAAGCGGATTTTGAGGACCATTTAAGGAAGTATATATTATATTCTTTTTCACAAAAATAAATATAGTTTAACAGTAAAATTATTTTAACGCAATTCTGCAGATCATTTTATATTTTCACTTGTATTCAATTTTACAGACTAAAAGGAATTAAATAAACAATTTACCGGGATATCGCGTATCAGTGTTATATTTCAAAGAGTTTATTCCAGAGGGATTCCATCGATCAAAATTTTTCTAATTTCACGTTACAACGTGCTACTAAGTACGGCTAGCAAACAAATAAAATCACTAACAAAATGCTTAAACAAATGAATGAGAATCAGATGATAAACTGACTTGCATAATCGTTAGTTTAAAAAAATAAGTTAAAAATACAAACAAATCGAACTTAAATGAACGATAACGTATGATTGCAAACAGACGCTTTTTAAGTTATTTTGATTAAAAAAAAAAACAGAATTTTATCAATAACTACATTTCTCCAACGGAAACCAAAGATTGTTTTGAACTTGCCATCAATTTGTTTATTCTATAAGAACTGAACTGAACAATCGTCTATATTTTTTTCTTAAGAATAAGAGGCAAAAATGTTCTCACTCTACGAAGCATAACATCGGACAATTCCGTTCAGACAGCTGCCAAGAGCCTATCATTCCACGCCCAGACCATGAAAGTACAAGAACATCTACTTATAATAACAGATATAAATATCTAAGGGTAAAAACCTTTCTTATCTGTCGTAGACAAATGACCGTGTGGAGGAAAATACATATCCATTCAATTTTTATCCTTGAAATATGGGATAGTTATCATTATCAGATGATTCAGGAGCAAAGACAAAGTGAGACTCAGCAGTTTTATAGATTAAACAAATTGGAAAATGTGGAAAAGATGAGTTTTTTGATAACACAATCAAAATCTATATTAGTCTTGATAAGACCACGTGTCTTAGACTAATTGATTATCACTATCCTGTCCTCAATCAAGGACCGTTCTATTCTAAGACAGGACCGACCAAATATGTAGTATGAAAATCAGTCGCAAGTAATGATGTGAAACAGTGGAGGCTTTTAATTTTTCCCTGTTTTGCCTCAGAAAACGCCATTCACCAACACCCAAGAAATCATTTTTGATCAAGAATGTTGAATAAGTGTCTCTCTTTAAATAAAAATTGTGAATATTTCTAAAGCTCGCTATTAAAAATAAGAAAGCAGACAAATTACTTAATCGTAATATTGAATTCTACCTTGTTACCAAATGGCATTAACATGATACAGAAATGTAATAAGGGGTACAGAAATTATAAGAATGATAAATAAACAGTACGAAAGTCAAAATAACATGGATCCTAATAAATAATAATTGAGAGCGGGCCCCATTTACAGTCCTCTGTTTTAGACAAGTCTATTTGGTTAACAAATGTAACTGTCTTTTTATGTCTGATTTGTAATATAAAAATAACGCAGACACAAAATGAAAGAATTTAAAGACAAAGCATTATTTTTCAAACTAATTAAAATTTATACTGACGACCCTGTAGCCTAGTTGGTTGGTATCCTGCCTGCGAAGCGAGGGGTCCGGGTTCGATTCCCGGATATTTATGTGACAGATAAATATTAGTACTCGGGTCATGGGTGTGATTGTAATGTGTCATATGTGTCGTCCATGCCACCCGCGACACGGGTAATTTTACCGCGGGGGGATGAGTGTGTTAGCGAGTATTATTTATTATTATTATTATTATTATTATACTAAATAACACTCGTCTAATACGGAACAATAACAACAATAACAATCAAAATAATAATTGTAAGAATTGAAATGGACGTTTACAAGAAATCGCATTATTAAAAACACATGTATTCCAAGTTCAAGTAAGTTTTTAGCAGTCATACAAACGAAGAGAGATACTAAGCTAGTATTAGTCTACTTTGCAACAATCCGCGGGTAACATGTATGATGGCATATACTTTAAGACATGCGTGGCACCTCCCTCCCTCCCACAACGGAAACATGCACTACAATAATTAAAAGTATATACCAACATACATACCAGCACCAACACGTGTTTCGCCCCGAAACGGAGCATCATCTGGGTAAGTTGACTCTACGATGGTTAGTCGCAAAGGTTAGTCGAAAACGTTAGTCGAAGAGAGATACCTAACGCGTCATTTGTAACAGAAAATAATAGCAAAAAGAAGGAATACAACATTCAAAATCAAAGCATAACAATCAACCAGCGACCCCGCTAAACCAAGGTCGGGTCCAAAAAAAAACAAGTCGCAATTTAACGTTGAAGGCTGAGACAGATGGACAGTTAAATGTTTAATTTCTTTCCCCTAATGTTATATCAGAAACGCCGATCCCCTCCCACTTTCGTCACGCGAACCCACAAAATTACGCCTGATTTTAGAAAAGCAACAATCTAAGTCATAAACAACTTAAATTGAACCACATTCGAAAGTAATACGGTCTGAAGTTGCAAAACGATTCGTTTTATACCCTTGCGGCGTGGAGTTATCCCGTATGTCATTAATTTTAAAGTGAATGTTTTTTTAACTGATCTACGTTAATTTCTCACGGTTTGTTAAGAGCACGGCGTTGTAGTAGATTAAGGCTTACATTGAGTAAACAGGGCTTATTGTATAGCGATCTATATATACATATTATACAATTTTGAACAATACAAAACAAATTATTTGAAATTGTTCATTAAACATGTGAAATTACGCAAGTGTTTTATTTGTAGCTATCCTTTTAAATATTTTTTATTTAAAATATGGAAATCGTCCCTTAACTAACAACACCGTTTAAGTAATTTTTATTAACTTTACAGGAGACGAAATACACTATTTTAAAAAATCGGTGTTTTTTTTTTGTTGTTACTTAATAAATACCCTAGTTAGCGGATAAAGAATAATAATTTACACTTATTTTGACGATTATGTATAGACGCGCAATGAGCAGCTCCATCTAAAGGCATTCAAATGTGAAAACCGCCAATTTTCGACTTGAGCGGTGTTGTTAGCTAAGGGACGAAATTATCTATTGTTTTATTACCACTGCAGCTCATGAATACCCGAAAACTATTCTAAATAGATGAATCCTGCAGTTGTAGTTGATTGAAGTCGGTGACTTCGCTGAATTGTACAGTTTTTTCGAAATATGTCGTTGCGACAACTGTTTTCGGTACTACTAGTACTTTCTAAACGTTTCATCATTCTTTAATCTGGAATTAAAGAGTGATGAAACATACTTATCAGAACCATTACTGTTCTACTGCTGGTCTCGCAATGTACAATGAGGTAAAGGTCGACCACGATTACCAGTATCCATCCATCCATAGATGCTGTACAGATGGGAAGACTTCACACATTTTTCAAACAGTACCTACTGTAACTCTGAATCATTCTACTTTCATTGTGACTCACAGCGGTAAACACGACGATCACAAAGTTCTGAACGTATGAGCTGGGAAAATTAGTTTGAACTTCACACAGAGAACTTTACAATATAAACTTGTAGAATATGAGCACAGTTGTCTTGGCCCAGAGACATCGTAGCAGTTGAGGCGAATCGAAGAGATCACACAGAAAATATGAGGTTTCTAACCCAAGAATGGATATAGCGTGTAATGATGATGATGACTTTGTAGTCAGTAAACATCAAAGCTCTTGGCTTTATTAATGGTCCACTGCGCAGCATGGGTCTTTCCTGTTGAGCATACTCCATGTTGCTCAAGTGCACATTGGTAAAGGGGTTAGTGGCCAACCCAAGCATCGGAAATTTTCATGTCGCCCGAGGGCTTCCTCGATGGCCACATGGATTATCGACTGTTATCTTACTCTAACAATCGGGACCGATGGCTTTGCGTACCGTCTAAAGCACAGAACTGCTCAAAAAGTTTTCGGCAACTAGCAGTCAATCAAATAAACTACCAATCATGCCCGCTGTTGCTTAATTTTGTCGATCACTTAGGACCGACACAAGCCGCTGGGCTATGAGCACTTCACCGAAGCTCTAAGACATCCGTAAAACCAAAAATTTGCCGTCAAGAAGAAAGAGTATCCGCCCATTGCTGTAGGCTTTGAGTAGACTGAAGTATGAATGTACAAGCATAAAAAACATAGTTTCAATTTTATTAACCTTAAAACTTCCATACCACAGCAATATCATTTACACTCACGTATTATTTAATAATCTACATAATTAAGAGGAGTGGGCAGTACGTAATCCCTTGGACGTGACCCGTCATATGACCGAGGCCTCTCTAATGCAGAAACAATGAGCTCCCAGCCAGCTTAAACAAAATTAAACAACCCGCAGTGCAAATAGAACCCTGGCTTATCTCAAATGGGTTTTGTGGATAAATCCTGGTTCAGAACATTATTAACAATGAGGTGTTAAACAACATTATCTCCAACATTAATGTTAATTTTGTACGCGTTTTTGTAATGTGTCGCTAAATGGTGAGTTCCCTTCTAAGTTAGTATTGTTCGTGTTATTTTAAGATTTTAATTCGATGAAAATTTATTTAACATTACATATTTAAAGATATTATAACTAGTGCATTTACACATCACTGTTAAAAACACAGTTTATCTTATAGTAAGAAAAAACAAATCTGTAGGTAGGATAAAATACGAAGTTGTTTACTTATACTTAGAGGGAAATCTTTACATTGGCAAAATTATCTTTTATATTTGTTAAGTGATTCAAATTAACCCCAATAAGTTACCCCAAACTTACTAACATTAGTGAAAGCTCATCTTTGAAATTTTCATTGAAGTTTTGTATTTCTGAGATAAGTTGGAAGAAACGCACAGACAATCGTTTACGAAAATTATAATAATAATTTTTCATAGATCAATAGATGCGTATTGCGTTGGTAATAACCTAGTATTTCTAAAACCGCACTCATATCTCATATCTACGACCGTACCGTCACGATAAGTACATTATAGAGATTACATATTACTCTCTAATAAATGGAACTAGCTTGCGAAGATATTCAAATTATTTCGCAATAATACAAAACCAGAAACGGAACACCGCTTTACAACAAGCCGACAAGTTTCCCAAGTTTCCTGAATCGTGTTTCGGGAACAACAAATTTGCTAAATGTGTAGGTATACTATATATACTCTCTTTAGAATTTATACCCAATTTGGTTAATAACAGAAGCCTGTTAGAATATTCATATTTAAATGCCTGACGAGTTTTAAAACTTTCATTTTGTTCTCCAATAATTTTCTCATTTCTAACCAGATGAATATTGCTTACAATTTCTTTAGTTTTAATTAATTAGTAGTATCAAGTTCCTTTCTTCGTGGCAATCACAATTATCTTCAGAATCAGAACCATTATTGTTGAAGGTAGATAGGTGAATGCACTTCGTTTGCCGTTGAATAAGATGCGCTCGGTAGCATTTTAATAGCAAAATGAAGGTTGAGAATGCGAGCAATGAAAGTACTTCTGATTACAATCAGCTTTTAAAAATCAACACTGGTTTTGCAAGTAATTACTTTCTGAACCATGTAGGTATAACAGTTAATTGAATATGATGAACTCTACTGAATACCGCAGTAGGCAACAGCGTACCCCCGCTATCAGTCATTGAAATTAAATAAAAAATAAAATAACAAAGGGACTCCGCGAGTGCCGACAGAAGTGAAAACTTGAACAATTACGTGTGTATTTTTGATTCGTCAGGAAATATTTTATTGTGCAAGAAATACTTTTAAGTGGGACTACATGACAAGTACCAGCTTTCGATTAAAAAAAGAATCATCAAAATCGTCACCCAGTCGAAAGTTCAGAGGTAGCAAACATAAAAAAATACAGTCGAATTGAATACCTCCTCCTTTTTGAAGTCGGCTAAAAACGTTGGACCGTCAATCTCTTTCCACAGCACATTCGTTATATCAAGAAAATCTTGAAGTAGTTGGTGAGCGGCCAAGAGTCCATCCGTCTCTCGCCCACCATCAATATCGCTAATCCGCGCGTCATGACACGACCGTCAGCAGCTTATAAATTGTTTTGCGTGACCCCTAGCTTATACGGATTAAGGGACAGAGTTGTATGGGAACAAACAATGTTTATCGGCGATCTGAAACACGACTACGTTATTGTTTATTACCAAACTTATTGTACGAAAGCATCGGTAGATAGGTGTTATAGCACAGGAGAAATATGTTATAGTACAGATGATAAACTTTACAAAAAAATACTTAATACAAAAAGTACTCTGCGAAAAAGGACCAAATCAAATCAAATGTTTTTATTCAAAATTGGTTGGTTTACAAACACTTTTTGAAAGTCATGCAAGCTACGCCAATGCTTCAACAAGGCCCTACTGTGAGAGGGCCCGGGAGAAGAAGCAGCAAGAAACTACCGAGGTCGTTTTTTTCCTGCTCACAGTTACAGATAGCACTTATCATCTACTACTACAATCTATATTCATAAAATTCATGTCCAAGCAGTCTTGTCTTTAAAATAATCATCTAATTTGTAATATCTTTTCGTCATAAGAATGTTTTTCATAAGACGTCATAAGACCACTAACGCTGGTAAAATTTCTCAACTTCTCATAAATCTCAGCACCAGAAGACAACGTTAAACGTTAGCTTTTTGTTACGACTCATTATGACAACAAGTTTTTCTAATATTGCTATAATATCATTCATATACTTTTTACCCGACTGCCAAGAAAGGGTTATGTTTTTCGCGCGTATGTTGTATGTATGGATGTATGTATGTATGTATGTATGTATGTATGTATGTATGTATGTATGTATGTATGTATGTATGTATGTATGCATGTATGTATGCATGTATGTATGTATGTATATAATTATGTAATATGCTTTATTATCTTATTTCTTGCAAACCGCTGGACCAATTTATATAATAATCAAGATGTTGTTAGATTCGTCTTGATAACCCAAGTGTTCTTGGATAGATGAAGTTAAAAAAATATGGTAGATGCTAATGTTTGAAGAATCAAAAAATAAAAATAAATCGAATAATGCAATATGGGTATTAAAATAAAGAACTCAACATAAGGATTTCAAAAAGTTATATTATTATCATGATAGCTTTTTTGATAGCAGGCGGGTATTTTTTATTTTTTATTTATACTACTTTGCCTCTGGATTACGAAGTTGCAAGTATTTTTAAGAGAAGTGTGGTGTTTGAATGGTGTTGGGACGTTGCCATCGACAACACTTCAAAGTTTGAATTGTCTACAACTGCAGTTCACTTGTTTTCTACAAACTTAGATTGAACTGAATTTCTGTAAAGAATATTTGTACAGTATCCGACAATATAGTACACCATAAACTTAAGAAAAAATATGTGTAACGTACATAATATGTATTTTTTCTTAAGTTTATGGTGTACTATATTGTCGGATACTGTACAAATATTCTTAATTGTCAATTATTATGTCAATCAGTAGATTACCTAATAATCATTTTAGCTATTTATTGCAGCCCATGGACATTTATATTGCCAAATAATCGACGCATGACCAACCATATAAATAAGATACGGAAAATCTTTTAAGCTTTTCTGACTCTATGACACAGCAACATATACATTAAAAGCATTAAACATATCCTAGTTGAGATCAAATTGAAGAGTGTAGTTAGATAAAGAGCTAAATACTTACCGTCTGAGATGAACTATCGGAAATAAATTTAGCCAGTGAATGACGTACAAATCTTATACAATCTATACTCTTATACAAATATATACAAATAAATACATAAAATCGGAGTGTCTGTTTGTATTATTAAATGAACCGCTTTTTACTAAGTGCATTTGGATGTATACAAGATAAATATACCAAAACAACATTTTTTACAATTTTTGTCTGTCTGTCTGTCTGTCTGTTTGTTCCGGCTAATCTGTGTAATGGCTGGACCGATGTTGTCGGGACTTTCACTGGCAGATAGCTGATGTAACAAGGAGTAACTTAGGCTAATTTTCTTTTAGAAAAAAAATGTTTGTATACAAATAAATACATAAAATCGGAGTGTATGTTTGTAATATTAAATGAACCGCTTTTTACTAAGTGCATTTGGATGTATACAAGATAAAAATAGCAAAACAACATTTTTTACAATTTTTGTCTGTCTGTCTGTCTGTTTGTTCCGGCTAATCTGTGTAATGGCTGGACCGATGTTGACGGGACTTTCACTGGCCGATAGCTGATGTAACAAGGAGTAACTTAGGCTACTTTTATTTTAGAAAAAAAAATGTTTGTTAAGCGATACGAAGTTCGCCGGGTCAGCTAGTATTAAATACAAATAAATAGCGTCGCTCTTTAATCAGACTTCGACTAAAGGATGAACAGAGCCAGTACCAGTAGAGTTTAAAAGCTGTATAAAATGAAGACAACATTAAGTCATTAATTCAATTAGTTCCGTATTAAATGATAAGTATTGCAAAAGCTACTAAAGACAGTTTATTAAATCTCATAATCTTGAAACATTTTGATTTAAACGAAGCGGAAATGAGAAATCTCGGAGTCCTTCGTTAACTTTATATCTGAAATTATTTACCGGTCTAAAGTATTTTGCGCATAATAATAAACTTATCTTAAGTAAGTAGGTATCTTATTAGGTGTTTAATTAACTAAATTCATATTAAAGAAGTTCTGATAAAGTTATATCTTTTCAATGTAGTAACGTCACAATATACGTATTTACCTGTTGGTAACACCCACAGACATATGTATAAACAGATTATGTATGCCCTACGTATAGTCAACTCTGTACAGAGTCCAAGAGGTAATGAAAAAGTAATATCCCCCGGTTCCTACTTGGCTGGCATCACATCAGCGATGCCTGTGAACTGACTAGCTGAACCGGCGAACTTGGTATTGCCTAACAAACTATTTTTTTTTTCTAAAATAAAACCCCTAAAGCCTAAGTTAGCCTAAGTTACTCCTTGTTATATCAGCTATCTGCCAGTGAAAGTCCCGTCAAAATCGGTTCAGTCATTTCAGAGATTAGCCGGAACAGACAGACAGACAGACAGAAAAAAATTGTAAAAAATGTTGTTTTAGTTTATGTACCTTGTATAAATCCCAATGCACTTAGTAAAAAGTTATTTTAAGATTACAAACAGACACTCCAATTTTATTTATTTGTATAGAGTATAGATGTATAGATTGTATAGACTAGCGGTCTACCCGCGATTTTGCCCACTTTTTCCCTCGCCTCTACAGGGTACCCAAAATATTATTATCGCATATTAACTACTTAAAGACTAGCACTTAAAATCTGTTAACCATTTACTTAACCATCAGTACAGTTGTTAGTCCCTTAGTAGATGTTAATGGGCTATTAATTAGCCTATTCGTCACACCCACCGGCTAGCTGATTGGTTTTGTCTGATTAATTATTTAATTAGAGTGATAGTCTCGTGGATTGAAATTCACTTCAACTTGTACAGTCGGCAAAATAATTAGGTATGCAGGGCATGGAACATAAACGTTCGGTAATCTATACTATAATAAAACTCAAAGGGCAAATTTTCTGTACATTGAATATTTTTTTAAAATTTCAATTAGGGGGCACTTCAATAAAGTGTTAGAGCACAAATTTTTTTTTTTTGAATTATTGTCTGTCTGTCTGTCTGTTTGTCTGTCCGGGCATCACATGAAAACCCCTGAACGGATTTCGATAAAAATTGGTAAAGTTGTTACTAATACTCCGGGTCATATTTTAGGATACTTTTTATCCCGGAAAATTAAAAGGTTTCCCTGGGAAACGGGATGTAAGTTTGTATGGAATATCTTTAAAATATCAACCGCTTTGCTTGAAATTTGCAAAAAATGTTTCTTGCTTAAATTGATGGAACCCGTATTTTTCAGTTTTTCATAATTTTGCAAAAAAACAAACAATAAACTAATAAAGTACACTTTCTGTCTACCATCCAATGACTATCTCCTTCTCACAGGGCTGCTGGAAGAGATTTCTTAAAGAAATAAGCAGTTCCTTCATGCAAATTGTGTCATAATTGTTGTTTTTGTGTAAGATTTCCTTCGTGTACAAAAATAAATAAATAAATAAAAATAAAAAAATACAAATTAATCTGAATATTGCTTATTTTTCAAATAAATAAACTAAATATAAGTACTTCAATATAAATTCACCGTTTTTTAAATTTTCTTCTGCAAGTCAGGTAACACGTAATTTCCGCATGCGAAGCTGCGGGCAACAGCTAGTGTTTAATAATATTACAGAATGTTTGTGTTATAATTAATGTAAAATGCTACTTGCACGCAAGGTACGATTTAACATTGATAATAACACATTCTGTTATAATTATTAAACATTACGGAACATTTTTGTTTCATGCCCTGCATACCAACGCATCACAAACTCCTCTCAAAGGTTGTCTGGAATAGGTCGCTCTATAGTGATAAGTACCTATTATATTTTTTACATATTATAATGTGTTAATTACCTATTTTGTGTGTACAATAAATCTATCTACCTACCTAATTATTTTTCCGACTGTACATCAAAGGTCTCAATACACCGAATCTAATGATAAAGCGGTCAGTTTGACCCAATTCAGGAAACTAATGAAACTACCATCCCGTTATCTTCGGGGACTATTCCTTAGAAGTAAATTCAATTAATAGTCTATTTCTTAGCAGTATTCTGCAAACTAGTTACAAGCTGTCATTCAATTAACAGGATCTATCAGGCCCGATATTAGTCCCTCGGGAGCGAATTGTCCCGTGTGATGTGTCCCGTTACGCTGTGTAAACGTAGACTAAACAGACTACCGATTTAAACTTTTACAGGTTAAGGGCTTGTTTCACAATCTTCAAGTAGAGTCCTGAATAAGCTATTCGCCGGTTAAAGTGACGTTAAAGTGTCATTTTACGTACACGAAATGTCAACTTAACCAACGAATGGCTTACTTCGGACTTACTTGAAGATTGTGAAACATACAGTATGGTTTTTTTTCTGTGTCGCGGGTGGTATGGACGACAGATATAACACATCACAATAACACCCATAACCCGAGTAAAAATATTTATCTGTCACATAAATATCTGCCCCGGCCGGGAATCGAACCCGGGACCCCTCGCTTCGCAGGCAGGGTCGCTACCAACTAGGCTACATGGAAATAGCCAGCAAATGAGCTAATGATCCACCGGATGATCAAACGAACTGTAGCAGGACCTTCTGGAAAGAGACCGGTTCTACCACTTGCGTTGATCAGCTGGGGTTACCACAACTATGAGATTAACCGGCTGGAGAATAGGTACATGGAGACATATAGAACCTACAATTACAATACAATTGTCTAACCCTTTTATTGAGAACTCATAGTGAAAACCCACGCCTTATATAATATGGTCGCTTACGGATAAGCTAAATCACTGATGGCTGTTTTCAGTCGTTATCTCTAGTCGGTAAAACTATCATATAATGATTTTTTGACAGTTTCTAGGTAACTTAACTTCTGAATAATGTATAGACAAATACCTACCGCAATTTTGAGCTTTCGATTCGGGGTGGAGAACGTCATCAGGCCTTAAATCCGACCATTGTAATCTAGTTTTTTAGTTTTAAAATGAGTGAATAAATAAATAAATAGATGATAAATAAATCCACAACAATATCCCCGCAAATTAAACCTATAGGCTATAAACTTAAAGCTTGGTTATGACGCCAATTCTATTTGTGAACACTGAACATGTATGACGCACATGTTAATACGATGTCACTGCCTTTCATTATCAGTAAGCAAATATTGGAACGTGATGATGACGTGCCGAATTACCATATCTATTTTTGTGCTGTTGTCTGCGTATAGTAAACAATTTATAGTTCACAATATTAGAATATTGAACTATGTGTATCCACAGACCCATTAAGGTGAGGATACAGCAAAACGACGTATTTGTTATAACTGAATAGGGATGCCAATTGTACTTGAAGTCTGTTTGGGGTATTATTATGACATTTCTCCCCAACAAATGAGTTGTCGGTGAGGCCACGAATCTCCAGTGAAGGTCCAGGGACGGACCTCTTTATTCTACAACACTTGTCCGATGCAGAGGTTGGCATATAAGAAATGACATGTCATATTTAGATTAAGGATTTGTCAATAAGAATATAACGGATGACCACGTAGTGTTGAAATACTTTGGAATATTGATGTGAACGTCAGGAAAACTGGAAATATATCATGGTGCAAAGTAAAAGGCATATTATTGAACAACCAGTACCATAGAATACCCCTTTTTGCTATATACTAATAAGTCGTTATAAATTAAGACGACACCAACGCTTCCTTCTATGTCTGATGTTGCAATGTGACATCACATCTTTATTTAGCCCGTCAGCTCAGTTAACAGCATTTGCTACGAAATAATTATGATAATAATGTACCGATAAATTAAAATATTTTTATGATAATCGTACTTAAGCAACGTAAATCATTGTACTGAGATTAAAATAATCATTTAAAGTTATATTAAATCAGTAAAATTTATCAATCAAATATTTTATTATCCCCGTATTGTAAGGACTTCTAAACTTAAAAAATGCAGTGTTCTGAATGTATACGACTTACATACAACTTACATACAAACTCATTTCAACTTACTTACATACTCATTTTATAACTTTCATTCATAACTCATAATATAACGAAAGTTTAATTAATTTGCTTCAGCTAATGGCTTTCTATCCGAAATATATTCTCCTTATAAAGTGGAACGGTTAAGGCAAGCAGGAAATGCATTATACTTGCAATAAATATACATTTGTCGGTCGTTAAATGCGTTAAACTGGAAGGAAGAGTTACTGCACCCGCAGATGGACTAACTACTGGAACACGAGTTACATGGAGTCGCCATAACATCTATAACTATACAAGTAAATAAAATTGGAGTGTCTGTTTGTAATATTAAAATAACCGCTTTTTACTAAGTGCATTTGAATGTATACAAGGTACATATACCAAAACAACAGTTTCCACAATTTTTGTCTGTCAGTCTGTCTGTCTGTCTGTTTGTTCCGGCTAATCTCTGAAATGACTGGACTGATTTTGAAGGGACTTTCACTGGCAGATGGCTGATGTAACAAGGAGTAACTTAGGCTACTTTTATTTTAGAAAAAAAAAATAGTTTGTTAAGCGATATGAAGTTCGCCGGGTCAGCTAGTATTAAATAAACACATATACGCCATAACGTATTAGACATATACACGCACATAATATTTTTATTTGGCATTATTTATTTATTTATAACTCTTTAATGTACACCAAGAAGAGGACACTAACAATGTGACAGTTGGCAAATAAACAATACAAAAGGCGGTCTTATCGCTAAACAGCGATCTCTTCCAGACAACCTTGAGATGTAGATGATGGCCTTTTGTATAATATTATAAATTAATAAATAAATAACGCTTCACACATAGCCCCACACTAGGATTCCCTGTGTCGTGGGTGCCATGGACAACACACTAGACTAGGACACTCACACCCAGACTAAGAACACAAATTCAATCTCATCATTCAAATTTCCGCTTCGCTGGGAATCGAGCCCAGGACCCTTGGTGTGGCGAACCAGCATGGTAACCATTGCGTCACAAGTCGTCTAGTATTATAGTAAGAAACTTGCAAAAAAATATTCAGACTTTATTCCGGTAGTAAAAACGCTATACTGCCAAAATCCATTTATTCTGCAAGAGAAAAGTTAACCGTTAATATTTTAATGTCGACCGCTATATTTTTCCGTTCCGCTTACAATGTCTAGTCTCCTAGAATCTATATCTAATATATAAAATTCTCGTGTCACGGTGTTAGAAGTTGAACTCCTCCGAAACGGCTCGACCGATTTTCGTTAATCTTAGCATGCATATCGGCTAGGGTGGAGAATCGGTCAACATCTATTTTTCATCCCCCTAAATGTTAAGGGTAACCCCTAAATTTTTATTTTTATTTCTTTAATCTTTTGCCAGAACGGAGTCTGTCCGGGCAGCTAGTTATGTATAAAACACAAAAAAAATGTTTGTACGGATGTCCTATAAAGACATTAAAACCATCCAACAGATATGCCCCAATCTGTTTTAATTTGAAAGGCAATAATGCGAAGATGGTTTGAGACCACTAAAACAATGCATTAGGCACATTATCGATTTTCGGCATTTTCCATACAAAATTTTTGAGCGTAGTAGCGCACACCGGATATCCCCTAATGTCTAATATGCTAGAGTCAATATCCAATGTCCACGTCTCGTATCAAAAGGTCCACTTATCAATATCCTTCGTGTTGTCATGATAGCGATGGTTGACATTATTTTAACCCGGAAAAATTAGTGCACATCATTACACTTTATAATTTGTATTTTAGTTTTAATTAGCTCACATTTTGATTCATCTTTCGTTAGTCAATTCTTTGATAATAATATAACAATACAAGAAAATCATAAATCTATCTGAAATTAAAACCCAACAGTGAAAATATCCGAGGGAGTTTGATGTAACATATTTGATCCAAGCGATGCTGAGGAAAATATTGGACTACCTATATTTTTTGTAATAATAATGGATGATAAAGTGCTTTACGATCTTCTGATCCTACACAATTGCCATAATCGGATTAGGTCGGCAATAATCTTTTTATTTACTTAGAAAGTACCTACAATAAAAATGCGTATGAAATATTATACTGCCAATTTATCCAAAGATGGTACAATTTTCCTATTCCGTAAGCATAAAGTAAATTATTTGTAAAATTTTAATTTTAATTATTTGTTTATACTTTTTAGCGCCAAAATCATAAACATATTTACAGATTTTAGTGATTAATTATAAAATCAAAAATAGTACTATCATCATTTAGGAGTTAAAATTACATACCAGGCGCGATTATCGGTTGCACCTGGTTTATATTTCAGTTTTAATTAATTTAATATAATTTAATTAACTAATTTAACCGCAATTTTGGAACGAAGTTCCATGTTGCGGTTTGCGGTTTGCATATCAATGATATGCATGATATCGGGGATATCCATTGATATGCTAATGATAGTACGGGTGCTCGTTATACAGGCTGAGCAAATCTTTCTCGGGTGCAGATTGAGGAGAAGAGGATAAAACTTGTGTCTGAAGTCGAAATATCTCTGGAGTGGGTCTCGGAATGGGGTTGACTAAATTTAGTCCATTTCAACCCCGAAAAGACACAAGTTTGCGCGTTAACCGCTAGAAAAGCCCCATTCGTCATAGTACCACAGTTTCAGAACATTTCTCTTAACATCTATAAAAGTATTGGGATCCTCGGTGTTGACATTTCGAATGAAGTTCAGTTTCTGGACCACTTGGTCAGTAAGGCCAAACTAGCTGGAAGAAAATTGGGAGCGTTCAATAGAGCTAAGCAGTACTTATCATTACAGCATAGGCTAATGCTCTATAAGACGTAAATTCGGCCGCACACGGAGTACTGCTCCCAAATTTGGGCCGAAGCCCCAGTCTGAGATTAGCCGGAACAAACAGACAGACAGACAGACAGAAAGACCGACAGACAGACAGACAAAAATTGTAAAAAATGTTGTTTTGGTATATGTAACGTGTATACATCCAAATGCACTTAGTACAAAGCGGTTATGTATTTTAATATTACAAACAGAAACTCCAATTTTGTTTATTTGTATATGTATATAATAGATTATACAGATGATTCTGAAGAACTTTTTGGTTTAATTCCTGCGGTAAATTTTCGTCACCGCACATCACGGTGCCAAGTTCCACCAACACGTTCATCCACAGTTCGGTTCTCGCGTAGTTTTCTATCCCGCACGTGAAAACTGTGGAACGAACTTCCTGCATCGGTGTTCCTGAAGCGGGTCTATTTTTTTCTTTGAGGCCGGCAACCGAATTGGTGACGCCCCTAGTGTTACTAATGTCCATGGGCGGCGATGATCACTTACCATCAGGTGACCCGTCTGCTCGTTTGCCTGCTTAAGGCATAAAAAATATTGCTAATTTATTAAACAAAAATTGTATTCAATTTGTACTATGTACTAGGACATCATAACAAAGAATTAGGTTCGTCTGACGTTGTGGTGTTGATGTTGTGTGGTGAATAAAACAATGCATTTGCATGCAAAGCGCACATGTTGATATGATGTGATTATGTTACTTGTAAATAGACACTAATTAAACGTTTACACACCGATACACCTGCACTAGAATATCCTGTGTCGCGTCGCGGGTGGTATGGAAAACACAATGAAGACATCATTATCACTCGTGGAAGCCCCAGAACAAATTTATCTGTCACATAAATGTCTGCCATAGCCGGGAATCAAACCATGAACCATCGCTTTGCTACCAACTAAAATGTTATGTTAATTGTAATTACAATTCGCCGAATACAATACAAAAAAAAACAATTCTTCGAATAACAAATCGTAGAACAACCAATTCGTCGAATGAACAATTTTTTTGCCACAATTTGAAGGTTTACATTTTATTGATTTGTTGTTATTACAAATTTATTTCCTTATAATATCCGTCAAAAGCCTAGTGATAGCCTAGCGGTTAGGACGTTGGTCTTTCGAACGGAGGGGCCCGAGTTCAAATCCTGGCAGGCACCTCTGATTTTAAAATATTATGTGCGTATTAAAAGTTAATTATCACTTGCTTCGGTGAAGGAAAACATCGTGAGGAAACCTGCACACCGGAGAGTTCTCCATAAAGTTCTCAAGACCCCGAGCCCAGCAGTGGGACAATTATGGGTTGTTGCTTTGCTTTTGCTTTTATCCGTCAAAAATAGAGTGCCCAGTTATTATTTAACCCGCGAACCCTAGTACAAGTATCTCGGCTAAATTAAACTTGAAACTTATACAAAGTAATATTCTCATTAAAAAAATACGGTAATTAAACGCGTCTCAGTGTAAGCCCCTAGAATTCTAGCGGCGGCTAGAATTCTTGTAGTGGCTGGCACTGGGGCGGTTGTTAACTGTAAGTATATTTTACTTCAAAGTTCTTAGCTTTAATTACTTTTATCAGTACTTAACACTTTGACGAGCTGCGGTTTGAATTTTTTATTTCTGTGCCCACTAGCATTATAGTCTAAAGTAAAATTACCAAGAAAAAAGTAAAATTAACAAGAAAAAATAACTCAAAAACTACTCGTCAGATCTAGCTCAAGTGACCACATGATAAGTACCAGCTTTCGATTTAAAAAATAATCAACAAAATCGCTTCACCCAGTCGTAAGTTCTGAGGCAACAAACATAAAAAAATACAGTCGAATTGAATACCTCCTTTGAAGTCGGTTAAAACATTGCTATAAAATAATATTGTATTCATCCAGTCGCAATCAGAAATGTGTAACAATATTTCAGAAACATTCCTATACTCCACAGGGCACGTTAGTATTCGTGGATAATTGAAAACCATAACTGTCCCAATTTTCAGTTTAAGTGTCTTCTTAGTCTGAGAACTTATTACCATAGAAATGACATGGACCAGGCTTAATGTGGGCAAGAAGAGCTTCGAGAACATTTTCTTGGTGATGTTTTACTTCATCAAAGCAAGAGATAGGTACTCATCGCTTTGGTAAGTACAAAAATGTAAGGATTTTAATAGATATTTTTAATAAATAGGGAGTTGCACTCAGTAATACAGGTTTGTTGCAATTCAATTCAATTCATTTCAATTCATTTATTTGTATTAAGTACATTAAGGCACTTATCTTGTATTAGGCATACAAATATTGTCTAGTTTTAGATACAAACATAATTCATTAGTTATACAAAATTTTGTTTAACAATGTGATAAACACACTAAAATTAATTTTACACATGCAAGATATATTGCAAGATTCGTTGCAATTTGCTTTTTTGAAAGTATGTGCATGTAAAGCGCTAATGACAATGTACTGCTAAAATACACATTTTACGGTACTTCCATATAAAAATACGCGCATGCTAAAACTGTAACTAACTATAAAATCAATTATAAAACGGGACAATGAAACGGGGAAATGAAATTACTATAACCGTTTGTTCTCGTAAGAACAAAACTAAAACGGTGAACCAATAACTGCTGTTAAATTGAAAACGGTCTAAAAACGAGCAAAACGCCGTCTTGAAAAAATTACAAAGCCCTGTGTGACAACAGCAAGAAAACCACGAACGGAGAATTAAAAAGCGAAGTCCGCGGGAACGTTTAGCTCAGAAAAAGAAAAACAGGAACAATCGTGATGATTAAGGAACTCGGCGAGAAGTAGAGTGACCAACTCGAGTCGAAGATGTGTTCCTGTTTTTATTTTATTTTCCTAAAGAAAACTGTTATACACATCCAACAAAGAAATAAAAGATACGCAACATGGATACAGTTTCCTAATTCAGATTATTTAACAGCTAAAAATTGCCAAAATAATTTACTGTACTTATTTTTCTAATTCAAAATTTTCCGAAAGCCTCAATTTCCTAATTATAATATGGTTTCTAGTATTACAATAAGTTTCAGGGGGCTTACCATGAACTCTTAAAACAGGTCAATATTAGCCGATAATTGGCCTGTCCTGCTATATCCTACCATGATCTGACTAAAACACAGGGCAGCCAGCGACCACGTCACCGTAACAGGTCAGTGGTCACGTGACTTCAAAAATGATCTTCTGCCCTGCAATTCGTGTACCATGACGCGATTGTTGACGTATTGACAAGTTGCTTACGTTAACGTCAAAATATTACAGCCCACCGAAAGTAACATTTATTGTCCTGTTTCGGCTATTTCGTTGATGATGATGAAACACAACGGGATGCAGCCATGGCGAATTTCAAATACACCATCATCACTAATTAAATAAATACATTTCATTTGTTTGGAAAATTAAAAAAAAATCATTGCACGCTTTTTAAATTATCGCTCCTAAATCACACAATATATTAGACATTTAGACATGTCACTGTGTCAAGTGGTGTAAGATTACGTTCAAGCATCACAGCGATAATTTTTTTGGTAATTTAGAGAACGAAAGGATAATAAATCACAACACTTAGTATTTATAACAAATCTCAAAATCTTCAATTGAGATTGTTATTTTAAACTTTTAAAAACATCAATATTACGCATTAATTTGAAAATCGGTAAACCGATAAAACGCTCTATTTCAGAACATAATTAGTACAAGGGCGATTCTTTGAAAATAAAGAAATTGAGCGGCAGTTAGAAAATATCATACTTCTTTATTGTTATAGATTATGACAAGGTGCTTTTTACAAACACCGAACCGTCTTTTACTTGGCGCAGTAGATGTTATACAAAAATAATTAGTCCAAATAGCGCAAATTGTGATGAAACAATCCAAAATCTAATTACCATTAGTGTCCCTTTTCCCCGATTTCAACAAATGATGCTGTATAAAAAAATATACAACTGAAGAACGAAGTTTTCTTCAACGATTTCGATAATAGACTAGTATATGCATGCCTTACATTAAAATCATGATGCAAAGAACATATTTTCGTTATATAAAATCATTTTGAATTTTGTCCCTGCATTGTTATATAATTACCATTCATTAGGATGGTCACTTCAATTTTGTTGCTTATTTTGTACTGTACAGCGCTCCTTTAGGTATAAACATTCGACCACCAATCGTGGCTCCCTCTTCGAACAAACGGAAGTGTCAAAACATGCTTCAGCACGACGTAATATAAAATTATTCCAATGCACGAGTGCTTTGTTTCAAAATATTTCTCAGTGCCGTTAAATTTTTTGAAGGTAAGTAGATATGTTTTTCTGCCATAATGTAAGTCTTAGGTTCTTGCATAGACAACTATTTTACAGAGATAAATAATAAAAATAATAACGGTCACTAAATACAGAGAAATTCAAGAAAATGTGTGATTTTCTAATCACCGTTTATCTAATTACCGGACTTTACCATTCTTTTTTAATAAAACGGTAATGAGCTTGTTTGGATGGTAATTAGATGAATGAGAAATTTCTAAAGGGAGTCCTTATTAGATAATCAATATGACCTTTAGTTTATGACAACACTATGTTACATGTTGTAAAGGTATATCTTCTGTATAATTTAAACAATTTTGTACGGATGTCCTTTATAGACTTTAAAACCATCCTACCGATGTGCCCCAAAATGGTTACATTTGAAAGGCAATAATGCGAAGATGGTTTGAGACCACTAAAATAGATCAATTGAGAGCAGGATAGAAGCATTGACTGTAAGTTTGGATGTTGCAAAGGCCTTCGATAGGGTGTGGCATAAGGCATTACTCTCTAAGCTGCCTTCCTACGGAGTACCCGAGAATTTGTGCAAATGGATTGCTAATTTTTTATCCGAGCGGAGCATCAAGGTCGTTGTTGACGAAGTATGCTCGGACACGAAGCCCATAAATGCTGGCGTCCCTCAAGGCTCTGTGCTCTCACCTACACTGTTCATCATGCATATCAATGATATGCTTGACATCAGGAATATCCATTGCTATGCTGATGATATTACGGGTGATGCTCGTTATACAGGCCGAACAAATCTTTCTCGGATGCAGAATGAGGAGAAGAGGATGAAACTTGTATCTGAAGTCGAGACATCTCTGGAGCGGGTCTCGGAATGGGGCAGGCTAAATTTAGTCCAGTTTAACCCTGAGAAGACAAAAGTTTGCGCGTTAACCGCGAAGAAAACCCATGTCGTCATGGCACCTCAGTTTCAGAACACTCCTCTTAACATCTCCAAAAGCATTGAGATCCGTGGTGTCGACATTTCGAATGAAGTGCAATTTCGGGACCACTTGGTTAGTAAGGCCAAACTGCAAAGAAATTAGGAGTGCTCAATAGAGCTAAGCAGTACTTTACGCAGACGATAAACAAAATGAAAAAATTACATCTAACGTTATAATCAAGACACCATTTGCAGATAATGAGAAAGTAACACTTCTTTCAGCTGTAACTCCTGATAATAAACTACATTTGCAAACTGATGTTAATATCGATGACAAGGTGTATAATATTATTACTGTCAACATTTCATCACTGAATTCTTTTTGATCGTAATGACATAATGTAATCTTATCATTTTTTTTTACCGAAGACCTTTTTTTTTGCTTTATATTTCAACGGTTTATATTTATTTTCATCACTGAATAATTTTTCATTATAATAACTTACTCCGTTAATTGACACATGTTTCATCACTGGCCGCCGAAACGAAGTTTTTTCAAAATGGGATTTTTTTTCCAAAAATAATTGTAGGTATATCAACTACGTTCAATGCCCAAATGTAGTACTACTAATAGTATTAATTATGATTACATTATTGATTTTATTTGTAACTGCTATGTTACTATCCACTATTTTACTATAATTATTTACTTTTAACTATAATTATATCGATATCTCTAAAAAGAAGACTGAATCATTAAAATTGTTATTTCAAGTATTATAAAAATGATTATTTTATTATGAAAAAATGATTGAATGGTTTTGGAAGTTACTTCATTTCTAATTGCCATTTTAAATTTTCTAATTACCAGTTATTTCTAATAATTACCATTCGTCTTAAATATCATTACCGTTTTCAAAAAATCTTCTTTTGTCTATAACTTTTACAATATTAGTTTTATCATTGTCCCTTTCACATATATAAAAATGTAATATAATAAACTATATAAAAAATCTATAAAGAACAATTTTGGTAACAATCTTTGATGCGTTCTTTGAAACAAGCGAATATGCTTATTTTCAAATATTCACCCACAAATCAAGTACCTTGCATGTCATAGACTAAGATGCAGGACAGAAGTAGAGGCATTGCAGGTCATCGGTAAACGTTCATGGTACAAAATACACTCCTGTCAGGTTTTAGCTACAAGCTGACCTGTCCTGAACATGACACATTTTATTACAGTTCATGGTAAGGCACCAGGACTAATTAAAAAACAACAAATTATTTGACAATACAATCACGTAGAGAATGTTCATCTATCTTTCGTTATCTTTATTCGTAAATTTTAAAGATAAAATATATATTTATTTTATTTGTAATCTAACAAAATGAGTACATTCCACAAATATACAAAAGTATGGTGTCATTATAGAACGAGTAAGATTCCATACGAAGCACAGAATTCATTCAGCGGCGCTGATGTCTTATTGAAAATGCCGTGCGTGCCTTCTCCACACCATACCTTCATTACGGACCCCTATTGGTTTTATTGTCTTCATTACTCCAATGAAGAAGAATCAAAAAATATTGCGGTTAAATGCTGCGCTGTTTCACAATCATTTTTAATTTCCGCTAACGCAATTTTCTGAACTTTGCGAATTTTGCCACTTTTATTCGACATGCATAGATTAAGGGGATTAAGCTGATTAAGGGGTTATGCGAAGTGGATTAAGGCATGCGGAACAAGTACTTCCGAAGATATAATTTTACTACCAGTTTTATACTGCTGTTATTGCTCGATCTTGACGGTACGCTATAAGTATAATTTCCATAGAAGAAGAATAGTTACAGATTTTTGAAGTATTTAAAGTAACGCTGAATGATACGGTTACCAGGTCAGAAAAATTTATTGTAACAAAAGTCTAAAATATCCTGTCTTACCTTTTTTCAAACATGAACTGGATCTACAAGATACAATGACAACTGAAGCACAAATGGGTAGGATGACAGATATTGAAATACTGTTCTATATTGTTGGGAAATATATTATAATCACAACGTATATCATATTTCCGCAAAAAAAATAAGGTTTAGTATAAAATAAATACATTTCAATTTATAAGTATAAAATTCGCACCAAAACGCTTCAGTGTCATGGCGTCGCTTGTGACGTCACTTTTTAGGAAAATAATAGACAAGTTTTCATTATCTGTATGGTGATATTCGTTTGTTTAAAGAAGTGTGACGTAATTCGCGCTGATTGACTAATTGGCGTTTAAGATATCATGGCGGCTTGCCGTATTTTGTAGCTTTATTTTATCAAAAATATTGTTAATCTCGCTCATAATAATATGATAAATGCGTGCTCTGTAATCCAATTATAGGGTTTCATTAAATAAATACATAATTTTAGTGATTTTTACTTACTGTCATCATGCCTATTCATCTATTTCATGACCTGTTTCAGAGCTCATTCAATCTCAATTGTAACTTCAACTAACTTGTCGTACATGTAATTAGTGACAAGTTTGCCTGCCGAAACCGTCTTACTTATGTCAATCTTACTTCGACTACGTGTTTGTGGATCTTAATGTAAAGCCTCTACGGCAGTTTACGGTCATGGTTAATTATAGAACGGAGAACGTGTGATTTCTGCGGTATCTAAACTCCTTGCAAAGTAAACCGAAGTTTGATGCAGACGAGAGCATAGCGAGAGAGCCAGTTCGAATAACTTCTTGCTCGCCTCATCTCGGGCGACTTACGACCATTTGGTTTCTTGTCTAACCCGAAATAAGCATCATCTAGTTCTGTCCTTCTATCTCCTACGTAAGGTACAACAATCTTTAAAGTGGCCCGTTGTATTTTTTTACAATAAATTACCCAAGTAACATGTGATTTAGCTGATTATGATTATTGTACGAGCCAAGTTTATGTGCCAAGCACGTAGTTGCATAGCTGGGCGCGCGGAGCCCGTGAACACGTACAAGGCGTGACATAGCTCGCGCCTGACACCAATAAAACCCATGTCAACAACAACTCAAATTAGTGCAATAAATATCTAGAGTAAGCTCGGTCACGTGTTTTACTCCCGAACCCCCCGCGGATAGCGGCCACGCAGCTCCTGCACTCCTCATTCTCCTAATTGTACGAATTACGCCGTACATTCATTTTGGTCCTTCGAGCCGGATACTGCACTCGACCATTATATTGAGTGTACGAGTTACGCCGTACATTCATTTTGGTCCTTCGAGCCTTCGATTACCATTCAATTATGATAATATACATAATAAATAAATAAATATGATAATATAATAAATACATATCAATAACCTTGTACTACCCAGAGTACCCAGGCGTGAATGTCCTATTGTTGGGCTCAGATATCTTCACAGATTGATCGTAATGAAGGCATTGAAGCGATCCACCTATATCTAACTAGACCGGCTTAATTTAATCGTGTGCCATCGACCATAACATAATTAACACGGAGAGTGGTCAGGATGTGATGGATGAACGTTTGTGGCAAATATTTTGACCAACCACGCCATCAACATTAGCCCAGTAGTTCAAATAATGTTGCTAGATTATTATGAGACAACAAATCTTGTTGAATAAAAATCAATATGCCTATTAAAAGAACCTGAAATAATAAAGAACTTGATCTTATGATATCCTTCTTTGTGGAGAACCTCGTAGGTAAGTTGGTACTGACATTGCTTGCGAGGCGAGGTCCTGGGTTCTATTCCCGGTCATGGCAAATAAATTTTCTCAATACGTGAGTGATAGTAATGTGTTATTTTATCATTCTAGAGCCCCGCGACACAGGGAATCCTAGTAGATGTGGTTTGAATCTTGCAAGCTTAATATTACACTTACTTCCTCTTACCTAAGAAGTTTAAATTATACATATCGACGCTTGAAAGGCAAAAATTACCAAGTGACACGTTGACAACTTTAAACTTTAAATGCATAATAAAGCGATTTTTACGATATATTTTTCTAAAATTAAAAACTTTAAAATGCTCTAGTCTCTAAAGTCGTCAACATGTCGCTTGGTAATTTTTGCCTTCCAAGCGTCGATATTGCTCTGGAACTGATGACAATGCATTTATATAATAAGCATGACTTAATATAATACTACACTCAGGATTGGCTCCCGGCGAGAGATTATTAACGGTTCACAGCTCAGCCACATTTTGAAGCGAAAACTTCTTTAGCCTCGTTGGGCATTTTTGGTAGTGGAAAATCTTATGGGTTCGCGTCACCGACATGCGGTAATAGCAGTAAGTGAAGTTATGTTGACTACTTGATAATTTTATCTTGTGTATACTGTGCATTGTTTTAACTGTGTTTTCAATAATCATTATTTAATAAAATTGAAATAATTCAGACTATAATTGATTTAAAAAAAAGAACACAGTTTTTCCATTGTTTTGAGTTTTCACTTCTGTTGGCAGTCCTTACAACTGCCTTTTGTTTTTTTTTTACTTTTGTACACTGACACTAAAACACTGTGTATTTAGTTACTTAACTATTAACTTTGATGTTTATTTAATTATCTTTAAAACATAGTTCATGATTAATAAGCTTCCTTAATGATAATGTGTCGTATAGTCCCGGGGCGGAGCAATTTGGCAAATCGGTAAAGTTTGAGCATTGTAATACTTGGCAACTTTAATAATTGAAGTTTGAACTTTCTGGTGTAAATTTTATGGGCGTAAGAACGTGGGTACGGCTCGATCGGGAGGTGCTGCCGACACACCTCGCTAGGTGGCGCTGATGTTCCTCTAATGAAGTTGAAAATGTAGAAACTTACCAATAATATAAAGGTAAAAGTTTGGTTCTTGGTTTGGTTTGGAAACCAGTAAAACACCAAATAACCAAAGAAGTATTCAAATTAAAGTGAATTTTTATTCGTCGACGTTTATAATTTCTTTGACACATCTTAAAAAAATTAAATAATATAGTTATTATGATTACTTGGTAATTTACATTTCACTTTGTTTCACCCCCCTCGCTTCGTTTTGGAAAAACTATACCTTAGCACATGCACTGGATTTTTTTACCAAGTCCTCTGACATGGCTTAACGACTATTATATACGCTAACCACTGGGACTAACTGGTTTACTTGCCCTCCGCATTACAGCCACTAGCGACACCATCCAACTGACCGCATCGGCTGTTGTTTCCCTCGTTCAATTACTTAGGATCGACTCCGTTTCAATATAATTCTCGACAAAAAATAACCGACATCAAAATCAGGGACAACTCAAAAACTTCTAGTCATATCTCGCTTTTTACATAAGTGAGACTTTTGACTAAAAAAGAATGATCAAAATTGGTTCACCCAGTCGAAAGTTCCGAGGTAACAAACATAAAAAAATACAGTCGAATTGAATATCTCCTCCTTTTTTTAAAATTGAAAATCAGTAAAAGATGCGGCCCAGTCTTTATCAGACTATTGGAAGTAAAAGGTGGATATCCTCTGGATTAAAAAAAATTATGATATTTCAGGACGGGACGCGAATTACTCCTATGTCCAGCGGACTCCCAAATGATGGATTGATAGTATTAATCAATATGAGTTTGACAACAATAAATTCGGTACAAAATACCTTCCACAGTACTTCTTTTTTTATCGGTAAGCCGCAGCCCCACCGTCACGCCGGCGTTGATTGATGGACGTTGCTGAATAATTTTGCTCTTTCCTGTTTTCTCACAAAAAGAAACGGCACATTTAACAAAGAGGAAAGTTTGTTCGTACATTTCTTGTTGATGATACTTTTTGTATTTAGAAACAATAAAATTAAGAGTAAGTTCAAAAACTAAAATCTAAGAACGAGAAATTTACGCTCTAAGAAGTATGAAACAAAAGATATTGTCTGAAGATGTTACGTATTATATGAGCAACTTATTTGTAATATATTTCAATGTATTTAATCGCAATCGGAATTTACGCGAGGAGACTCCTACAAGAACTAATATAGCTAATATAATAGCTAATAGAAAATTAATAAATCAATTTGATTATAATGTGAATCTCTGCGAATCAAAGTGGATAACATTTTGCCGGAACACTATTCATTGTCAAGATCACAGTACTTAATCACTACGGTCAGGATAGTACACAATAGTTACGTCACTGCCCAATTCAGGAGTCATTCGTCATCTGCCTTCGTTCATATTTTTTGTCATCCGTTAATAGGATCCGTTCAATCACTATAACATTCAGTCATTCATGCAATATTTTGGATACACAGCATTATGACACATTGGGTTTCGTAAGCAGACATCCCACATATTGATGTCCGATGTGTATCACCGATATCGCACCCTCGAACACTTCTGGTCGCCTAGTAACTCGCTTTAATTAATAAACGACGGCAAAAAGTGTCGTTACAACTTTTCCTCTTAATTTTTTCCGTCTAGCCCTTTTGCAACGCGCGATAAGGAACTTCGTTCCAAAAAGTATTTTTTTGAAAGATTATAATACCAGTAATAATATCAATGATATGAATATAATCCTTAAGTGAAGCTACCACCAAGCCGGCCGGCTTCTTATTTTGAGTGGGATCAGTTTTCGCAGCCACCCTAAAAAAAAACTAAAAAAGTGTTAATGGATAGTATTACACTAGTACACAGAACAAGCTTATCTTGTTCTATTTATTTTAGACTCGTTTATTCTTCGCTGATCCCTTTAATAAAATAATGTAGCAACTAATGAATTAACTAAATCGAAACAGATAAATACATCTTTCATATTGTGCAAAAGCTGTGTTCGTCTGCGTGAAAATCAGGAATATAGTTTTCAACATTTTCAAAGTTATGATTTTCGTATTGTGTCACTTTATTATTCAAGGAGCGAGCGTGTTGTTTTTACGTTATGATTTCTGGAACAATACTGTATTTTACTGTTTTTCTGCTTCTATCTTTTATTTTTGTTTCGTGTTTTCGGTTGATCATCTTTTTAAGTGGGAATTCATGGTGGTGTTACAAATACGTGGTAAGCGCTCATGATATTGAAGAACTTATGCTTCGTAATTTGAACCATAATCCTGAGGACAAGTTCGTATCTCTTATAATTTAGCTTAATTTAACTAATTTTCTTCTAATTCAATTAATTATTTATCTAAGAACATTATTTCGATATATCCAATAGCTGATCCATTAGGATTGCTTACGCGATTCCTTATTTTTTATATTGCACTAGCTGTTGCCCGCAGCTTCGCATACGGAAATTATATTTTACCTTATTTGTAACTCATGCGGAAGAAAATTTAAAAAACGGTGAATTTATATTGAAGTACTTATATTTAGTAATTTATATACTGAAATCCACGATAAAATTACAAAGGATTCCTCCAGGAGCGGGTTTTGAAAAATAAGCAATATTCACATAATTATTTTTTTTCCTTTTATTTGTAATATTTTGAAAAACTGAAAAATACGTGTTCCATCAATTTAATCAAGGAACATTTGTTGCAAATTTGAAGCAAATCGGTTGATGTTTTATAAATATTCCATACAAACTTTCATCCCGTTTCCCGGAGAAACCTTTTAATTTTCCGGGATAAAAAGTATTCTAAAATATGACCCGGAATATTAGTAACAATTTTCATCGAAATCCGTTCAAGGGTTTTCATTTGATGCCTGGACAGACAAACAGACAGACAGACAGACAATAATTCAAAAAAAATATTTTTGTGCTCTAACACTTTATTGAAGTGCCCCCTTACCGAAATTTTTAAAAAATATTCAATGTACAGAAAATTTGCCCTTTGAGTTTTATTATAGTATAGATTAGTAAACGCTCAGCATACTCAATAACTTTAATGCTGAACGCACATTTGCCCGCACCGTCCGCGCCAGACATATCGCGTTTGTATGAAATCATATGCGGCCGCTTATGTCGTCCGCATCGGGCTCTCGTATGATTTCATACAAATGCGATGCATCCGACGCGGACGGTGCGGAGTGCGGACCAATGTGCGTTCAGCATCATACAGCATTTTGATTTATCTCTAATCAGTTAGTAAATCTTGAAGTATTCCATATGAATTACAGTTAAACAAGCAGACAAGTAACCTGTTGATACGTAGTCATCGTCGCTTATAGTTGTCATTGACACCACATGCATCACTAATGCATTGCCAGCAAAAAGGAAGTGTGGGAACGTTTTTTATGTCGTTTTATTATTGAAGTCATTTTTATTCTCTTCCGTTATTTTTGTTTCAAAAATATAATCCATGCTTCCGTGTTTGTATGATTTTTATATTTTTTCCTGTGCTTCTCTCCGTTATTTTCATTTCAAAAATATAATCCTTGCTTCCGTGTTTCGGACGTTTGTATGATTTTTATATTTTTTTCTGTGCTTCTCGTCACGGTACTTTATTTCCGGCTTGTATTATCAATACGTTGTAAATCAGTTGTTTGAATTCTGTTGGCTTTTCGAAGCGATCGATTTTAGATGCGAAGGACGGAAACTCCAAACCTGATCCGTGAATAAGTTCTCTAATGTTATTGTAAAGATTTATTACCTTTTTCATTTTACTGAAAATTTATCAAGTACTAACAGAGAACCGGCGTGTGCTAGCTACCTACGCTAAAAATATGTATATGAGAAAAGTCAGAAGATAACTTAATGAATGGACCGAATGTTCCGTCAAAAATGCCCGTCTTAATGTACATTGTGTGCAAATTTTATGTCATAAAATTATGTAAAACGCGCGCCTTACAAACATTATCTTAAAAAAAAATATCCCCCTACAGAAAGAGGGATGTTATTGGCATACATGGCTATCCATCATTCAATCGTCATCTCTGTGGTAACAATAACTATTATAGTTTATGTAATGTATGGCCATATAGAAGAAAAGATATTTGTAATATGTCAAGAAGACATTGGATTCTATTATTATATGCTGAAAAGTTAAATACGCCTTTCTATTAATATCCCAAAATAAGTCCAAAACCAGGAATATTACAGTTAACATTTAGAGAAGAAACACGCAAATGTAGTTATCTGACCTTTAAACTAAAACATAGGTATCATTTTTGGGATATTGTGCTTTACAACTTATAAATTATTTTATACACTTAAATTATGAAAATGCCCTATATTTTTTTAATTACTGGGACACAACAAACTCCGTATTAACAAAGGTTTCTACAATTCGTCAACGTGGAATAAATCTCATGTTGCGCTTCAAATAATGCTTAAACTTTAAGCATATTAAAGCCCAAATGATTACAGTTCGCAAACAACAATTTCAACACAAATTGAATTAGTAACGCGAGGATGAATCCCACAATCCAATGAGAGCAGTGGCACAGCAAAATAAATTGAAATATTATATGTATATGTGTTATATGTTATAATTATGATTGTTATGTGAATATTTATTTATCATACTTGGATTTAATTTTTAAAATTCAACCTGATCGAGCCTGAAAAACAAAGTCGGGAGGGACATATATAAAATTATTATTAAAAAAATGAATCCCACACCATGATGAGGCCGATTGTAAATTGTAAAAAGACATTCTGCATTGCAAAATTAATTCAATATTTAGAAATATTTCATTCGGTTTATTAATGCAGACCTATTATAGGATATACGGATAGGGCATGTGTGGCACTGTCCCAAAATATACATAAATAAATCCTGTGTATCCGAATGGAATTCTTTGTAGGGAAACAACTCAGTCAATCATTTACGGCGAAAATCCGTGGAGCTATGCGTGACAATTTTTACAAGTATTGGCAAAACCTACTTCACAACTTTGAATAACTTTAGCAAGGACTGGCGGCAAAATTATTCATGAAGGAAGACCCTCCTTGGCAATACGTCTCGATGTATTCGTAAGACCTTTTCAAGATCCCGGGGAATGGGAAGTCAAACACATTTGAAGCAGCGCGATCGCAATCATGCTCAATACAGCTTAAATACTGTATTGGCACAGGGATGTCGTAGAGTAAATATTTTTAATGAACATATTTTATTCCAATAAAAGAACGTAAAAAATACCAGATTTTAAAACGCTATCTTAATAATTTTTGTGTTAATAATCAATTTAACACGGAATTTTTTTACGGACTCGCATTAAGAGCACCCGTGAGTGGGAAACCATATTATTTATTATTATTCAGAACTACTTGAATAGTATTAAATTAAATATTTAAGTTTAGGAACTAGCAAAAAATTGCACGAGCTTAACACGTGCCGTATTCGTATAGTTATTACGCTACCTAGTTTTGTAATACACCTAAGTTTAGCTGAAAAACGGTTTCGCGGTGGAGCCGCAATTTAAGCTCAACCTACAAATATTAAAAATGGCAAAGTTTGATCGTGAGGACGTATGATGTTTATTACTTTTGCACGAAAAAACTATTGAACTGATATTCATTTAATTTAGCATACAGGTAAATCTAGGGTACTAATTATCCCACATAATCAAAACGCGGGCAAAGCCACGGGAAGTGCGCTAGTGATAAAATAATTCTCGATCGTCTCTCTATAACTTAACAAATATGGTTGTTTTGCTTTGTTTTCTTTTACGGACATGACACAAATTGTTATAATGATTCATTGACCGAGAACTTACATAATATACTTACCATAATCATCCATCCATCCATCAGCCCTTGGAGGTCCACTGCTGGACATACATTGGCCCTAACTTGCTGACTGATCCCGAGCCTTCTGGATCCAGCGGATGCCCGCTTTCTTCTTCAGGTCGTCAGTCCACCTGGTCAGACTATAATCACACCGTTATCTTAAAGAAGAAAAAATAAGAATAATAATACTAATTAAATATTCTTAACAAAACTGCTAATCTAAGCATCACAAGCAATTACCATCGAAGACACGAGCGTTGCACAAAGTATTATGTGGCTGGCATAGTGAAATGTACAATTCTATTACTAATTACTTTGTACACGACACCTTTGTCACTCAACTGGAGCGGCTAAACATGTGTTAGCACTAAGCCGACTCCAAGTCATCTTTGTTCTCAACTAACTGAGAGTAAAGCAGGCTTCGTTTTGTTCCGCCGCTCGCTTCGACTACGTGCACTGCTATAACTCTTACTTGGAGTTAACGCATTTTTAATGGTCGAGAAATGCATATTTATTGCTTGTGCAATCTACTTAAAAGCTGGACTTTTTAATGACTGTACACGTAAATCAATTGATAAATGTTTTACTGTTAATTGTAAGCACAGCCTAACGATTAATTTTCAAAGTAATTAAATACATTTTGCATTTTTTCTTAAACCTTATATCTTTGATAATAAGCAAAGTTTTTTTATGGATTTAAAGGAACATAAAAGAAGAAGTTTAATTGAAGACAAACAATAATTGAATCGTTATTTAGGTGTAAGGACGAGTTCTTCAAGCGTAATTACTAGCCGCAAAACGAAGTAGGAACAGTATTGTATTCAATAAATACCGAGCAATATTTGTTTCTCCGATTTTATGGTCGTTTGTGGAGGTTTGAAAGCATACAATTGGATACCGTTGAAAATGATAATTAGAAAACATAGAAGTAATTAAGAAACGGTTTTTAATTACTTCTATGTTAGGAAATTATCACTATCGATTTAGAGAAAATTGTATAAAAAAGCCCGTCATTACATAGTGCTAATATTATAAACTAGCTGACCCGGCAGACGTTGTTCTACACCATTTTTTATAAAATAAAAGTAGCGTAAGTTACTCCTTGTTACATCTGCCAGTGAAAGTCCCGTCAAAATCGGTCCAGCTATTTCAAAGATAAGCCAAAATAAACAGACAGACAGACAAAAATTATAAAAAATGTCGTTTTGGTATATGTACCATGTATACATCCAAATGCACTTAGTAAAAAGCGGTTATTTTAATATTACAAACAGACACTCCAATTTTATTTATTTGTATAGATGTATAGATATAGATGTGAAAGTTTGTATGGATGTTTGATGTTCTTTCACGCAAAACTACTGTCATTAAATCAATTAAGTCACGCCTCTTTAAACAAACGAATATGACCATACTGACAATGACATCTTGTCTTTTATTTACTTTTTAATATACTTGTCTAGTATTTTCCTCAGGCGTGACGTCACAAGCGACGCCATAACACTTTGAAGTGTTTTGGTGCGAATTTTAAACTTATAAATTGAAGTGTATTTATTTTATATTAAATCTTTTTTTGCGAAATATGATATAGGTACGTTGTATTTATATTTCCCAACAATATAGAACAGTATTTCAAAATCTGTCATCATGCCCATTCTATCCCGGCTCTAGGTACATGGTGGTAGGATATTTTTCTTACCTGCCTGTAAAGTGTAAAACATCCTGCAGCCTAATTCACGTAAGTTAACAAGTTCGATTGCAGTACAGTTGCAGTGACGTTCCTATCAAAATAACACTTTCCGTATTCTCTTACTTTCGCGAGCGCTGTCAAACACGCTCACGTCACGCGAGCGCTTGTCAAACACGCTCACGTCACAAAAAGGTATTCTGTTGATGCGCGTCAAGATAGCGTGTTTCCGATCGCAGTTTGTGGGTATTCTCATAAACTTCTCGGTGCGAGTTTTTATGCAGTTTTGTTGACGCTTTTGTTTTTTAATGGAAACATAATAAATTGTATTTGATTAATTAATAAGTTTATTTGTTCTCTCATATGACAACACTAACAAAGAGTACTAAATAGCCGAAGAAAAGTTTGGCAGGCGCGCAGTATGCGTGCAGGAGAAGTGAAGTTCACGCGCAGTTTGCGTGCAGTCGACGCGCAGTTCAAAAATTACGAGAATACGGTTTAGACACTAAACGTCAACTTGATTGCCGCGTCACTGCAACTCGATTGCAGCGTCACTGCAACTCAATCGATGCGTCTTAAAGTTACGTGAATTATGCTGCTGAAATCGATCGCGAAAAGTTTTGTTTCTTTTTCTGTCGCAGTGTCGGAGAACCTGTCGAGCGCAGCTATCTCCATAGCACTCTGCCTAGTTTGGTAGAATGGTAAAACACTACCTACGTCTCCAGCTATGTCATAATTTTATGCACTGAATAATATTGCATGAGAATATAACTTAGATTTCTGAATACAGCCCTAGCTCAAAGTTGGACTTGCCCGGTTTGGATCTATGCAAGAGCGTCGCCAGCCGATGGCCTGGGGGGGGGGGGGAAGTTGATATGGAGATTGAGAAAAGTATGAATTTTAGGTAAAGTCGAAAAGACATGAAGCTTTAATAATAGCATAGAGCAGAGCGTAGTTGAGCATACGGAATATTAGGAGTGGAATTGGTTTCTTCATTCGAGTTTCGACGTACAGGAATGATCGATTAAGCAAGTCAAGTCAAAGACTTTGGACTTTCGTTTTACAAGGGGGGGCAGCTGCCCCTCCCTGCCCCCCCGGGATCAGTGTCCCAAAAAAAGATAATTACGTGAACGATGATAAATAATACGCTATTATTAAACACTGAGAAGGCAGCATGTCTCGCTGAAATGAAGTTAATTACAAGCGATGAAAGTTTCTCAGCGTGTTGAATTAATGACGTGCCGCCAGCTGCGTGTGCTTAGACACTGTTGTGCTATTTATTTATAATATTTAAAATAAGCTCCTTAAGATTACACTGGCTTATATTAAGGCTTTGTTAGGATTTCTTCGATTATTTTTGGAACGAAGTTCCTAAACGTGCCTGTCCATGGCGGAAATATGAAGTAACGAGTCAGAAAATATATTTGTTATAAAAATAAAGTAACGAGAAATTAAAAAAAAAAACTTGAGAGGTGTCAAGGCACACCCGGATGGAACGAAGTTCCTTGCAGTCAGTACTAGGATAGTATAGCAAGCTACTAGGTGAACAAAGCCGATGAGAAATTTAATACCTCAGATTTGTTTTGGCACACTCGCTTGCATGTTTTTGCTATCCTAGTACTTACTGCAAGAAACGAAAATATCTGGCTTGCTTTCTATAAAAGAGAGAGAGAGACAGACAGAGAAACATGCGCACGCCGCACGACTTGAAACGACGCCGCACGAGTTGTTGTAACGACTAACGACGGCAAAAAGTGTCGTTACAACTTTTCATTCCAAAATTTTCCGCCTAGCCCCCTTTCGCAACGCGCGATAAGGAACTTCGTTCCAAAAGCCAACAGTTTTATTTCCACAAAACATACCGTAACTAATGACTATCTCGATTACATCACCTTATAAAAAAACTGCATCGTAATCGATCCATTCGTTTAGGAGCTACGGTAGCACCGATAGACTCTTTTTGCGTCGGTGGTTAAACAGGAGTATTTTCTCTTAGACTATTCACATATAGATACATGTAGTATTATGGGATATAAAGACATGTGCACTTAAAGCAGTGTCCGTCCACTCGGTCCCCAGGACACAATAACAGCGTGTTACCTGCATGTTACTGTCGCGGTGTCGCGTGGGTGCAGAGCATAAAACGATAGGACACTTTCATACAGTGTGGACGCAGCTAGGGATTTTTGAAACATTTCAACAGTGCTGACATTTTTTTTAATTTCTTTCAACGGATCAGAGTATGTGAGAAAAATATCAGTTTGCATTTTTTTTCATCCGTTAAATTTCAAAAACCGGGCAAGGGCAGTAGGGTTCCGAAGTAGTAAATTTAAGTAGAATTTTTTTACTGAAAGTAAATTTTTTTCACTGAAAGTACAATTTTTTTACTTGTCCAACTCCAACTATTTATTATTAAAATTAACACTTCGTTCGCAAGGGACACCTAAGTCCAAAAATGGTCTTAAGAAACCAGGATACGTGACGAATAAAAAAATCATCTTCACGTTACCTGTAGGGGAGGTACCGTGAAAAAAAATGTTTTTCAATATTTTATTCTACAATTCTAGAGTTTTAACAAATATGTATATCCATGCCAAATTGCAACTTTCTAGCACTAAGGTTCTCGGTGCTTTGCTTCGGACAGACAGGCGGACGGACAGACGGACGGACGGACATGACGAAACTATAAGGGTTCCAAAAATTGTTTATTTTATTAATTTTTTTATTTTACTTCGGTCCCCTAAAAAGGTACTTATAAGGTAAATTAATTTTAATTTTTCCTAATTACGCCTTTGGATTGCATCTAACATTTACAAATCAAGTGTTTACCTACTCGTAAAATACAAAATAGTTGTAACAAGATTCAGACTATTACGTGGTGTGAGCTTTAGGTAAGGTTGTATGCAGGTATTGTAAAACATGTGCATGTTAACTTACATCACTTCCTTTGTGCCGGGAATTAGTTTAAGCTCTTACTTTGGCAGCGAGTTTTCACTGAAAATATACGTCAGGAGCCTGAAGTGGCGAGAGAGAAATATTGGGTATCGGACGTGCTATTGTACTACTCGTATTTGAATTTTTATTATTGTAATACCACGTTCCCTTTAGTCTATTGTATTTTCTGCAAACCTTAAATTGTACCAATGTAGGTCATGCTAGTTAGCAATATGAACATGCCCTAGGTAAGAAATCCGAAGGTTACTTCTAGTCTTCACGACATCTGCCGGGTAATGGCTACCAACCTATAAAATGCAATACTGCAAAGTGATCTAGGAGCTGCGAGACTTAGAGATTTATGTAGTTGTAATAAAGTTCATTTTTATGTAGCTGTTGACGTGAAAGCCGAGGGGACCGCATGTGTAATAGTCTGAGGAAGGAAGGGTAGTAAAATGAAATCCAGATGTGAACAAGACGAGTAAGTGCCTAATGCATTTCACCGTGATACTTATTTTAATTTAATTGAATAACAGAGGGATAGTTCATACGATTATGCAATGTAAAATATTCACTGATTCATTTTAGGTGGAAGCAATCAATAACTTACAAATAATTAGCTTCTTTTTAATTCATAAACAAATATTTCAACGAAAAATAGTCTCACTAAGAAATCATTTGAGCTACATCTTTACAAAATTGTATTTCAATGAAAGCAGGAATTATGGCCGACATTGAAGGATCATGTTCGCTTGAAAATATGCTAATGTCTCCGGAACATTACATCTCTTTCAGCAGACAATACAACTCAGATTAACATATTTTGTCTGGTAATGATGAAAGCATTGCAGAGGAATTAGAGCCTACAGAGCCCGCATTGTTCCAAGCTTTTAAGGAATCGTGAAAATAATTTAAAATTAAGTGGAATGCTCTGGTCGAAAATATTTAATATGAAGTTGAGTTTGAAAACGTTTGAGGACGAACAGGAGGCACATTTTTTAATCGACTGCAAAAAAGGAGGACTTTCTCAATTCGACTATTTTTTAAGGTGCTCCCTCACTTGGAGCATTTGCCTGTAATGTAACGTTTCAGATTAGATTTTGAGCATTACATTACAGTATTGCCTCCCTGACTGACGAGCATTTGCGTGTAATGTTAAATTCGATTTTGAGAATTTAGTTGATGATTAGACGCTTCAGGCGAAGAAACTAATGTGTCAGCGGTGGATGGAAGTGTTAACGGCATGGGTGTACTTTGAGGAACCGATGATCTTTCAGCACAGGTTGATCGATCACGCGAGCGTGACAGTTGAGAATCAGGAGTCCAATATCCTTGTTGCTGGTACATGTACTCATATTCGCCGCGGTCGGCACTGAACAAGATATTGGAAATTACAAGTGATGAGCATTGATGTTACAAGTTGTATCATTATATTACACATTGTATCACAGTTTCGCACTGTAATGCTCGGTGCTTTTCCCTCGCCAACGTAATGCTCCAATCTGTAACATTACAGTTTGCGCACTGCAATACTCGGTTCTCCTAGCGATGCGCGACTCTGAATGATTCCAGTCGAATTATTCGACTTACTAAATCATTCGACTCATTCGAATGATCTATATAAATTAGTAACTAATTTGACTTGAGTCGACACAGAGTACTAATCGTAACCTTTCATTCGACTGGGAACTTTGTTAGCGGTTAGCGAACGGCGAACTCGGCCGTCCTAACGAAGAGTGCAATAAGTCGAGTTTTTGGGCAAATTGACTTTAGACCATATTCATAACTACATAAGGTCTTAAATTCGACTACTACCGCACGGCGCGGCGGCGCGGCGGCGGAGTGGTGAACGATAGACATGGGCGGTATAAACGATAAACAGTTTCAGTAACTATTTATTGGTATCAGGTGCCTCCATTTATGAAAACCATTTATTCGTAAATACGAGGTATTGCGAGTTAGGAACAATATATTTATTTTAAATGCAACAGGATATCTCTTTTATTCCTATTGCAATAAAGTTCGCTACTAAGGATTCATTTAATTAGTTATTCCGTATACCGACATTAGCGAGAATAAGATTATACCGATGATACCGTAAAACTGATATACCGAGTAAACATTTCAATAAATAGTTTTTAAAAATAAACAGTTTTATAACACTATCGGCAACAATAACAATAAATAGTTATGGCATTACGAAAACGCGTACCGACCCATGTCTAGTGAACGATCATACATAATAATAATGATATTCATTCCAAACTGACAACTGGCTACGTGACAGTGTTGCCAACCTCGACTAAGCATCCCCCCTCCCCCCAGCGTCATCTCGAAATTCCCCTCTTTCCCCCTAACACTATGTCTAAGCAGTAATTTATTTAAGTAAGTATAAGTAAAAAGAAGCTCACCAGGATAAATTGAATTAATTCATCAACCCAATCAATGATCTTCTAAATACGTACAAAACCCGCTATAAAAAAAATTCCCCCTAGAAAAGGTAACTTTTGAAACATGCGAAAATTGTACCTCTAGTGTATGCCCCTAAAAAATATGGCCCCTGAAGATACCCATTTTCATCTAACTTACCCCCAAATTTAGGTGAAAAACCCCCAAGTTGGCAACACTGCTGAGTGAGTGTCGAATGCGCGAGCGACTCGACTCTTTGAGCGGCTATTAAATTAGTTACTAATTTAGCAGTCGACTAGCCGTCAGCGTCGAATGCGCGAGCGATTCGACTCTTAGAGCGGCTATTAGATTAGTTACTAATTTAGCAGTCGACTAGTCGTCATTCGAATACGAACGTTAGTATATTACTAATATTCAAGTCGAATGCGTACATTAGTAGTCGTAGATTATTCGAATAGTGAGATCATTCGCAGTCGCGCACCTTTAGGTTCTCCTCCCTCACTGGTGTAATGCTCGACTCTGTAACGTTACATTACAGGCGAATGCTCCATGTGAGGGAGCACCTAAAATGTGTGTCAACTCATAACTTTTTACTGAGTGTACCGACTTGATGATTTTTTTTATATTCGAAAGCTGGTACTTTTCATGTGGTCCCGTTTAAATAGTGAAAAATAATAATTTTATCCGGCAATATCTATACTAATAAATGAATAAAGAGGAAAGATTTGATTTTTTGTTTGCATTGAATAGGCTCCGAAACTACTGAACCGATTTGAACAATTCTTTCACTGTTGGGAAGCTACACTATCCCCGAGTAACATAGGCTATATTATATTTAAAAAAAGGGATCCTTAATAAAACTCCAATAATGTAACCCAAGGTGTAAAAAAATAAGAAAACCGAAGCAAAGCGAGGGCGGTTACTCGTATTGGATAAAGCAACAGGCAACGCAAACCTTTTTCGATCCAATAAATAAAAAAACAAAAAAAGTCGATGTGAAAAACAAAAAAAGGAAATTATCAACCAATGCGGATTAATTGGGATTCGAGTGTCGTAGTAATTAACGAGACGCTCTCTGGTACCGCCCGCAATAACCGCGGTATTGTCGTCACTTAGAATAACTGTTTAATCTGTGTAGGATTCGCAGCTATTTTAACTGCATATTGGTTTGAAATTTGCTTTGAAATAATCGTATTTCGTAGCTCACACACATTTACATGTCCGTGGTCTAGCTATTTATTTAGCTTGTGTATTGAAATCTAGGATTTTTTGTCAGTATTTTAGTCCAGCGCTCTGCTTGCAGCTTTGCCCGCGTTTTGTGACATAATAAGTACACTGAGTGCTAAATTTCATGAAAATCCATTCAGTAATTTTTGCGTCAAAGAGTAATAAACATTCATCAAATACTTTCACAAACTAGCAGGCGAGATTAATGATATTTAAAAAAATATAGATACGTTATGCCCTTAAAAATCAACCAAAAATCTGTTCCGAAAAGAGCTACAAGTTACAACACACACTTTTATCTTTTGTTTCACTACCTACACCAATCACATTGGTATAATACACGAAGGCATTTTAACGCTCTAGTCAAATGTCAAACACTTCTGACAACAACAAAAGCGTGCGTATCGTCTTGTATTGTCAGAGCGTACCGATTTTGATGATTCTTTTTATATGCGAAAGCTGATGCTTTGACAAGTGTGGTCCCATTTAAAGAGCGAGATTTGACAAGTATTTTTTGAATTATCCGTAATTTAGAAGTCGGTTATTTTTTGTCAAGAATTATTTTACTTCTCTTTTTATATTTTTATGTAAGGAATGTATCGTTACGTAAATCTTCCTCAAATATACAATGACAATTACTAAAATAACGAATTCAAAATAAGGAAAAGCTTCTCAATTCGGTTGTATTTTATTTATGTTAGTTACCTCAGAACTCCGTCATTTATCAAGCGATTTAGAAAATTGTTTTTTATTTGAGAGAATATATCTAATTCCAAATAACAACAGATAGAAATGAAGAATTGAGGGAATTCCTAGGTATAGGCGTATTTACAACAATATCGATGTTGAAATTAAACCTTAATTTTAGTAGTGTTAACACATAGAGCATTGTTATATTACTACAGAATCTATTCCAACATAAATACACTGAAAGCTTATACAAACTATAAGACTGCACTTTATCAATCAACACAAAGTTCTCATGTAGCCAAGTCCGCTACAGCGGCGGCAAGTTCGCCCGTGCGTAGTTACTTCGGTAACTAGTTGCAGCACTTCGGATTGAGTTTGTGGCTCATTCCGTTGGTTCCTTACGTGTACAAACGTCGTTTGTAAGGAAGCTGCAACAAAGAAACAGGTAGATTGAAGTTTAATTCACATTCACCATTTTTTTGCCATGATACATATAGTACAAGTATACTAATTATCGAATAAACTTCCTTCTGAGGTATTTCCGGAGCACTATAACATGGAGTTTTTCAAAAAGATGTAATTTTGATTGGCTTGTAAGATAATTTGTTATTTTATGATGAACTGCTCTACTAAAACGAACTTTATTCGGAACAACATCAAATATCAAAGTATTTTATGCAAAGTACAAATACTTTATGCAACGAAAATTTTAGAATAGTAAATTCTGTACACTGAAATACTAGGAAGAGATGTGATTATTTCAAGAATATTTTTCAAATCAGAATGTAGAAGGACTTGAGGGAAGACATCTCTTGGTTGCAGTCTGGAGGTGTACGTGCTGTCCGCGTCACGGAACGAAAACTGCTTGGAAATTTCCTTGAAAAATATTACACTTGCGAGCATCTTAAAGGATATCTGGAATTATGCAATAGTGCATTATTGTTCTAAGGTTCTAAAGGATTTGGTTAAAACTAGGTACTATTTAATTTTAAATCAAGTAATATACATACATACATACATATACTCGAAAAACATAACCCTCCTTGTAGCGCAGTCGGGTAAAAACAACATATCACAAATAAATCTAGTATACAACTGAAAATTAAAAAAAAAATCCCGCTTGCTGTCAAAAAACCTATCATGTTATACCTTTTTGAAATCCCTATGGTAAGTTCTTTAATTTGACACCCATATTGCATTATTCGATTTATTTTTATTTTTTTAATACTTCAAACAATGGCATCTCACAGCCACCATATTTGTTTTTTTTTATTTCACTTATCTAAGAACACTTGGGTTATGTAGCAGCCAAATAAGGGTAAATAAATAATGTACACCCTGCTACTATTATAACGCAGAAGGCGAAGGTCTGAAGAAAATATTTGTTTCCTATCTACCCCCGGCTACTGAGATACTGCGAGCTGCATATTGAAGCGAGATAATTCAACGTATAACGTCTCCGTTTAGAAACATGAAACAGCCGCAAATATCATCAGCGCCGCATCGTCTTCACACGCAGACTATCTTCAATTAATCTTCATGCATCCGACGACCATCTTCGAGCAAGTTTCTTCAACGCCGCAGTCGCTTCTTCCGAGTTCTTCTTGCTGTTCCGGAGATGTGTTCCGCACCGTTGCCGCCCGCCGAGTGTGCGCGCGCGCTGTCCTGCGCGCTTTTATAAGACCGTCCGGCGGAGCATCTGCGAGAGGCCGCACACGAATCTGCACGACCGCCCGGCGACCGGCCCATCGTCGGTTAGAGCGCGACAGAACTATTATGCGTTTCGTCTGTTATTAACGATGTACATAATGTTTTAATAATATTATTATTATTTTAATCTCATTGGACAAAATTTATGTATTATAATTGGTTAAGAAAATAAAATTAATTGCTATTGGTCAATTGTAAGTTTAGCCAGGCATATAAATATAGGCAGGGGTCCTCAAATAAAACATTCCTATTCGCTTGCACATAGAACGCAATCAAGATCAGTTGTTTCATTCCAAAACCTTCTGAATGATTCTTATTGGAGTCAGTTAATGGTGGACCCCTACACCACCATCACAGTGGTGACCCCTGTCTGAACACGAGGAAGACCCCTGAACGAGCACCGAGGAGGAAGACCCTGTCTGAACACGAGGAGGAAGACCCCTGAACGAGCACCGAGGAGGAAGACCCCGCTACGAGCACCGCGTACTAAATCTCTGCAAGGAAAATATCAAGAAGGAAGATCCACGCGTTAGAAACCCTATCAAGAGCATCGAAGGACTTCAGTATATAAAATCAGTGTAATCAAAATATCATCATGGATCGAGAGCTGATTCTGCAGGAACTCGCAAAGCTGTCAGCCGATATCGCCGCACTGAAAGCCGCTCGCCAAAAATGTAACGAGCTTAGTCAACGCGACCAGCATCCACGAGGACCATCCGTTCATCGAAACCGCTCTGCAAGTGAAAGTCGAACAAACTCAAGATCTCCCTACTGCTACTTCCATCGTCGTTTCGGTTCCAGAGCCATAAGATGTACAACACCGTGTACATTCAAGAATGTAAATACGAAGACTGAAAACACCACCGAGCGCAGTACACTTGAAGCGACAGAATCTAGCGTATCAGACGGTAGGACACCTCGCCTTTTTGTCACCGATAAAAAAAGCAAACTTACCTTCCTTATCGACACCGGAGCGAATATCTCAGTATTACCGCCGAGACAAGGACAGAAGATGAAGCCACTGGAATTTCAACTCTACGCCGCAAACAATACGACCATTCCGACATATGGAGAGAAATCAATGGAACTAGATTTAAATCTACGCCGACCATTCAAGTGGAGATTTATCATCGCTAAAGTCAGTAAACCAATCATCGGTGCTGATTTTCTTCAACATCACCAGTTGATCGTCGACATCAAAAATAGAAGACGCATCGATGGGAAAACCAATCTTGCATCTCAGTCTTTCGTCCAAGCAACCAATCTACCCACAATAAGAAGCATAGATGTTCAACAATCATATCACAAGATCCTTGAAGAATATCCTGGAATCACAAGAATAACATCAATGAAATTAACACCGAAGCACGACGTTGAACACTTTATCGAAACCAATGGACCACCACTTCACTGCCGTGCACGTCCAATCGCACCACACCGATACGAGCAAGTTCGAAAGGAATTCGAAAACATGATCGAGCAAGGAATATGCCGCCCAAGCAAAAGCCCTTGGTCATCACCACTTCACGTCGTACCGAAGAAGAATGGAGAATTACGAGTTTGTGGAGACTACAGGAGACTGAACTCTATTACCACTCCTGACCGCTACCCAATACCGCGAGTCAAGGACTTCACTCATCAACTGTCAGACAAGACTATATTCTCCACCATCGATCTCAACCTAGCTTACCAACAAATAAAAGTACGTGATGAAGACATAGAGAAGACAGCAATAATTACACCAATGGGATTATTCGAATTTCCAAGAATGACACCAGGACTGAAGAACGCTGGTCAAACCTTTCAAAGATTCATACACGAAGTACTTCATGGACTCGATTTCGTTTTCGCATTCATCGATGATCTCCTTGTTGCAAGCCCTGATGAAGAAACGCACGAAACACATTTACGCACCGTGCTACAGAGGTTAGAAGAAAATGGAATCACAATCAACCCATCGAAATGCATATTTGGACAACAAGAAGTTCAATTTCTTGGTTTCACCGTCAGTAAGGAAGGAATCAAACCGCCTACTGAAAAGGTCAGAGCAATCGTCGATTATGCGAAACCAAAAACAATCGAAGAATTAAGAAGATTTCTTGGAATGATAAATTTCTACAGAGATCACATAAACAAAGCCGCTGAAATTCAAGCACCACTTCACGCCTACCTCCACAACACGAAGAAAAAAGATAAAACGTCAATCGAATGGAACAACGAAGCCACGAAGGCATTTGAAGCTTGTAAAGTTGCGATACAAAATGCAGCTTTACTCGCTCACCCATCGCACGAAGCAACCCTTGCTATCTTCAGCGATGCGTCCGATTTGTCAGCGGGAGCTGTACTACAACAATATATCAATGGGAAATGGCAACCACTTGGCTATTTTTCGAAGAAATTCTCCGATACTCAACGTAACTACAGTACATTCGACAGAGAGCTACTCGCTATCTATATGGCTATCAAACACTTCAGAAAAACGTTCGAGGGTCGAAACCTGATCGTTTTTACCGACCACAAGCCATTAACATATGTACTTCAGAAGAAACCATCACCATCGGAAACACCACGAAGAGCAAGACAACTCATTTTCATCAGTGAATTCACGACCGACATACGTCACATCAGTGGGAAGGACAACGTAGTCGCCGACGCACTCAGTCGCATACCAATCGACAGTGTAACGTGCCCTACATCAATCGACTATCGCAAGATCGCCGAAGCGCAAGAAAGAGATAGCGACAACATTAAGAAACTATCGAAGCAAAGTAACTTGTCCATCAAGCAAGTTACAATACCAATGACTCATCTACCTATCTACTGTGAAGCCTCAACGTCAACCATGCGACCATACCTACCAGAAGAATGTCGTCGCGAAGTCTTCAATGCACTACACAACATTAGTCATCCAGGTGTTAAAACAACAAGAAAACTCATCACTGAAAAATTCTTTTGGCCTTCAATGCAAGTGGATGTTGGAAACTGGGCGAAGCAATGCATTCAATGTCAAAAATGCAAAGTACATAGGCATACATCAAGCAGCCTAGCTTCATTTCCACCTACGGAGAGATTTGAACACCTGCACGTTGACATCGTTGGACCATTACCTACGTCACCGCAAGGACATCGATATCTCGTAACAATGATCGACAGAACAACAAGATGGCCAGAAGCAATTCCCGCCGATGATATTTCAGCTGAATCCATCGCGAAAATAATCTATGAAAATTGGATTACTCGTTTTGGATCACCTAAAACCATCACAACGGATCAAGGAAGAAATTTCGAAAGCAACCTATTTCTCAAACTCCTTCAAACAATGGGTATACAGAAAACACGCACAACGGCATACCATCCGCAAGCAAACGGAATAGTCGAACGATGGCATCGTACATTGAAGACCGCACTCAAAACTCGTTTATCTCAACATACAAAGTGGATTGATGAGCTACCTACAGTGCTATTGGGACTACGAGCAACACCGCGTGCAGACACTAGTCTTAGCGCCGCTCAGTTAACTTACGGCCGCAGCATAAGACTACCGTGTGACTTTTTCACTTCAACATCGTCAAACAATCAAGAAATGAATTACGATTTTGTAACTCAACTACAAGAATCGATAAACAATGTCTTATCGTCGCAACGCATATCATCACATGAAAACAAGAAATCTATATTCATTCATCAAGATTTGAAAACATGCAAACAAGTCTTCGTAAGAAACGACGCGGTGAAAAAACAATTTCAACCTACCTACGATGGACCTTATAAAGTCTTAGAGCGAGATAGCAAGACTTTCAAATTACAAATACCCGTAAGGAAATCTACTATAATATCAATCGATCGACTAAAGCCTGCCTATATTATTGACGAGGATACTTTAGAGGACTCATCATCATCATTATCATCTCAACCACCAGCGAGGAAGCTTGAAAACCCATCATCTACAACATCAACCCATATCAAACCTATATTGAAAACTACAAGACATGGGCGAGTCGTCAAGCCTCCGGTACGCTTTCGCTAGGGGGAGAGTGATGTAGCAGCCAAATAAGGGTAAATAAATAATGTACACCCTGCTACTATTATAACGCAGAAGGCGAAGGTCTGAAGAAAATATTTGTTTCCTATCTACCCCCGGCTACTGAGATACTGCGAGCTGCATATTGAAGCGAGATAATTCAACGTATAACGTCTCCGTTTAGAAACATGAAACAGCCGCAAATATCATCAGCGCCGCATCGTCTTCACACGCAGACTATCTTCAATTAATCTTCATGCATCCGACGACCATCTTCGAGCAAGTTTCTTCAACGCCGCAGTCGCTTCTTCCGAGTTCTTCTTGCTGTTCCGGAGATGTGTTCCGCACCGTTGCCGCCCGCCGAGTGTGCGCGCGCGCTGTCCTGCGCGCTTTTATAAGACCGTCCGGCGGAGCATCTGCGAGAGGCCGCACACGAATCTGCACGACCGCCCGGCGACCGGCCCATCGTCGGTTAGAGCGCGACAGAACTATTATGCGTTTCGTCTGTTATTAACGATGTACATAATGTTTTAATAATATTATTATTATTTTAATCTCATTGGACAAAATTTATGTATTATAATTGGTTAAGAAAATAAAATTAATTGCTATTGGTCAATTGTAAGTTTAGCCAGGCATATAAATATAGGCAGGGGTGCTCAAATAAAACATTCCTATTCGCTTGCACATAGAACGCAATCAAGATCAGTTGTTTCATTCCAAAACCTTCTGAATGATTCTTATTGGAGTCAGTTAATGGTGGACCCCTACACCACCATTACAGTTATCAAAACGAATCTAACGATATCTTAATTATATATATCCGTTCAGCGGTTTGGAAGATACTTCCCTTCCTTGACAGTCGGGTAAAAAATCGAAAGATCATATTTTTCAGCGTCCTCAGTTGTATTAACACGATGTGTAGCACGAAGTAAAACGGGTGTGAGAAATGCTTCAGAAACTACTCACTCCTTCGTGTGGAAATTACCATTTACAGGATTTCTACGTGAGTAGCATAACACATGCGGATTTTAAAATTTTCCGGAACGGAATTTCATGTTTTGGTGCTGAATTCTGTAATATGTTAACGATGATGCAGTGAAGAGGGTATATTATGTACTTAATTATTTTACACATAATTACAGGATCAAATTCACTTAACTTTCATAATAATATAATAATAATAAGAATATTTATTTGCCTTCTGTTGTGATTTTTTATACAATATTCCCTTATCTAATACTAGCGCTCTCTCCGCGACTTTGCCCATGTTTTCCGGGACAATTGAAACACTATTTCTTATTATAGATCATGGTCTACCTGTGTGCTAAATTTCATGAAAAGTAGTTCAGTAGTTTTTGCGTCAAAGAGAGACAAACATCCATACATTCTGACAAACTGGCATTTATAATATTAGTAATAAGGAGGCACATGAAAAAACTATTAAATCCATCATTCACTAAAAAGCGAGTCTAAATATTGTAAATCACTCAACAATACTGCAGTTTTGTTGAACTCTTTGTTTTCAGTATAACATATCAAAGTACCACAGATGAACCTGCCTGGTTATTTATTCCACGTCCGTCTGAAAACACTGAACACGTATCGTAAACAAACCAATCTAAATCTATCTGGGCACCTCTTACACCGAAACGTAACAATTCAACTTTTACACAGCTATGAAATTTAAGTTTTTTACGGAGACTGTAATAAAAAAATACACACTAGGATTCCCCGTATTGTAGGTAGTATACGATACATAATTATATATTACGCGCAAAGAAGGAAAACGTTCATTGAGTGAAAAAACAGCTCACGTCGCTTCGTTGAATCTGTAAAAGGTCCACAACGCGAAATTCGTGTGTTGGCCCCTGGAAAACGCTAACGATGCGGACGCTGAAAAATATTTATATTTGTTTATACATGACTTTTGACATTGACAGGGCTATATCAAATTAAGTGTGACGACACACAGCCTATAACCAGAGCACAATCAAAATGCTTGTAACGATACCTCATTTGTTAACTCTGATAAATATCTTAGAAATTTTGCGGGAGCAAACAAAGCATTTTAGGACTCCTTAAAAATCGATTTTCATATCGATCGATCGATTTTGGTAAGCCCGGGGTATGAATATTTATGGGGAGTAAAATAAAACTTTCTCTGTTACGTTACGTTATGCGTTATGTTCGTGCGCAACTTATCTTGCGCACCTCCCACCACATACTAATGTATTTTGATGAATATAAATTATATATGTCGCAGATAGGTGGTCCAGAAAATAATAAACTGTGGGCGTTTTCATCATTTTACTTAGAAACCCATTGAAACACATGTTTTATACTTGCTACTAATTTAGTAGGCAATTACTACTGATACACATGGCTCTGAACAGATTACTATGTCGCTCGAATAACATAACCAATCGCTAATGGAACGCGGTGAAGTCGGATTTACATCGCGGTGCGGCATTCAGGGTAACCAACCATAATTCACACGTCGCATTGCACACTCATAGCCATCCCGGCTCCACAACTTGCCCGCGCCTCTCGCGCTTATTAAAACCCGTGTGATAAATCCGCCAATCGCTGGCACTATGACCTATCTCATCAGAAGCGAACCATCACAGCCGCATGGGTGCTACTCTTCGCAAAGGGTATGACTGTGCATAGAAAACAGTCCACGTGCACTTCTCGCTGGCTCCGGCATAACGCGCTACTGACTGGTCAACACACGGAATACCTGCTCGATCGCAGTCCATCAGTACACACTGTACCCAGTTGTGCTCTCCATAAAGTAAACGTTGTGCAATGCTAATGCAAATTAAACTCGGCCATAATAACGACGTTCTACTTTATCGTCCGCTCAGCTCGGAGGCTGTCTAAAGAGTGCCCGCTGCCGGTTGGCAAGTCAATAGCTGTCCTCTGTAACCCCCGCCACCACGTGTACTCAAATGACAGTAGACAATTTGCACGGTGCTGCCATCTTCAACTTCCGAATACACCCAAGCTAGTTCCAGCTTGACGTTCCATTTTATGATTTGAAATTACTGATTTCCGACACGGCCATCATGACAGGCCCCACGTCCTCGTGGGTGCTTTGTGATCCCATACTCGCGATGGTGTATAAACCATCAAACAAGCTTGTGAGCTCTTGAATCGGAACGCTGTATAACATCATAGAGTAAATTCACTATCATGGTTAATCTGTAACAAGAAAACAAACAAAACTATCTCTTTAGCTCGGCCTTTCCTGATCTATTGGAAAGCTACTTGATCATTGAGGCATTAAATTTCTATAGCCATATCTAAATTGTTGAGGGTCAGCGTTGACCCTGGCCCCTGATCAGAGTAGAACGTAATGGTCTTTTAGCATCTATTGGTCGACGCATCCACTGAACCTGCGCTCGTAAAAAAAAAGAATCGTCAGCATCGAATCACACTAGGGCTGTACAGTTATCGTCTTAAGCCAACTAGGTGGTAGCTAGTGGTAGCTAAGCCCATGCATCGAGGTTATTGCGTAAATATTTCGAGTACTTCACAAGTACTAAAATAGCTCATAATAAATGAGTTAATTCGTAAAATTGAAATATTCTACCAAAAATGTCTGACTCAATAATTTGTGATGTCAATATAATGTGTGATTTTCAAACAATTCGTTCCACGCATCATTAAAAAAAAACAACCGAAAACAATGTCACTCTGTCAAGTTTTTTTCACCTTGTATGACTAAATTGACTAAGGTATTTGAATTTCACCAAAAATTATTTCAACATTGAACGAATATTCAACCAAAATTTACACTTAACGTAGTTACTTCATAGTCGTGGTCAAAGAACGACTAAGTAAGCTGATAATTTCAAAGATAAAAATAAAAAAATTATGGTGTAATACCCCCAGAAAACGTCTCTGGTTTCTTCCAAAATCAGACTTCTATCAAAGTTGACTGCGTACTGCGTTCCCCAGGACAATAAATAATTTCCGCAACAATAAAAAAATAGGTATCTTGCTCTTTGCATTACCATTGAATGCTTACATTGGATAAAATTCAATACAGCAACAATTAATTTCAATAAGATTCATTCAAATAGTTACTCTATGAATTTTAGAACTCAATACCGATTGATTGCTATTACTGTGACCTCTCACTATATGGTAAACCAACGAATCAATTGTCGAAGAAAGTGAAAGGCATCTCCAGGATACAACCAACAAATTATTATTTTCCAATTTGGTTTGTACACTGAAATTGACTACATAATAAAATAAAATAAAAACTAGACATTACGCGACCAATATACGTGTACATTCACCACCCTTACGAGTGTTTACTCGAAATTATTATTTTTTAAGAAAATTACGTTGGTAGACCGTTTAAGCGTAACACTGCGGCAAAAGAGTACCTACCTGCTGAAGTAAAACGTTATTACTGTGAAATGCAGATCACCTGTTTCAAACAGTCTTTCTGAACTAGCTGAGAAGGTAGTAACACCTATTATGAAGTTCCCCATGATAATATGTGATACCACCACAATAATATTCCCTTGCCAAAGAACCAGCTTACTGCAGCATAGCTGTTAATGAATTTTGTAAGTCACCTTAATTGAGTTACTTTGCGATGGGTACATTTTATATCACGTCAATCAGTTGACTGTTTAATCTGTGAGCAATTACAGGTTTCAGTAGAAGTGAAGATTGAGAAAAGGGTTTCTTTATTTAATTCCTTATCTATCATAAAGTGCATACTATAATTTGATATTGTCACTAAGAAAAGATGTGTTAATTTTAGTAATATTTAAGCACTTTAACTTTTACCTAATATAATTATCACACACAAAGATCATGGTGCATCTGACGGAACTGGCAACTAGCCATGGTACGTTTCTACTTTGACGAGGTTAGGTATCTTAAGCAATATTTTAAAATTAAAAAAAAAAAAAAAAAAAAAAAAACTGCACCTATTAAATTTTCTCACTATGTCATCCTGTCTGTTTTAAAGATAATTCAAAAACAGCATAACTCTTCAGTAAAGTAATAATTATCTTTAGATGTTTCTTGTAAGTAACAAAACGTCTATTCTTCACTCATTTGGTGCCAGTTACTCAATGTTGGGTGAGCAAAGACCAGTGATCTTTGTTACCAGATCCTTTGTTACCAGAAATCGTCAAGTATCCAAACCCAGGTAACTATCAAATATCAAATGCGAAATCGCATAATTATCACAAACTCGACAAGGAATAATTATTGTTTAGTTAAGCCACAAAGAAAAGAAACAATACAGATCACCTGTTATAATCATGTCATCGTCTCTGATGGTAATTGCAAGCCATAGTGCAAGAAGCCGGATACGCTCCCAACAGTATCACTATCAACAAACGCTACCTGCATTGATGCCCGGTATCATTACGCCGCAATCGCAATGATAGCCTCTTGGTTATTTCCAAGCTTGCATGTCCATACAACAGTCACTGTCACTTAGTTTATCTGAAACACACAAAGAAAAAAAACAACGACAAGACACACGAAATTTCTAAATGTTATTTTTCTGAGGGTAGCCGATAAAATAAATAATAACAAGATGTTAGAAAATAGAAAATTCTTTATCTTATTTACAGAACGCTTCTGGTTTCACAAAACAATATACTTGCACTGATTTTGAATAACTCTGTTAGCGCAAATTAATAATAACTACAATGAAAGATACTGTGCAAAGACTTTATAACACTTCGTTGAATCAAGCACAAATAAAGCGAAACGATTTGTTGTTTACGCACACCTCCACTTTAAACAGCTCTTTCCGATCAGTCCTATTTTCAGGAAAACCTAGATGCTACAAGAAGCACAATATTTTTTATTAAAAATCAAATTCACGAGATTTTAACTTTGAATATTCTGTCAAGTGTTTTTACAGTTCAAGATGACGGCACCATTTACACTGGAAGTCAAGATATTACACAAAAATACTCTCGGATGTTCCGATTCTGCTTAGTGATACCATTTATTATTTTGTCGCTTGCAGTCGTCGAATAGAAATTAAAATAAAATGTAATTCAGTAAGGGTAATGAAATTAAACAAATGAGAACAAACATGCCATCCATGTGGGGGATTGCACTATCGCAATAGCTTGTTATCTCTTTCACCTAAGGTAACTATTTTTTTTTAAGTGTGCGCCGTTTAGAAAATAACTTTTCTTTTAATATACCCGGTTACTCGGTAACTCGCCACCATACTCAGCAAAAGAAACGTATGATCCTGGTGCTATGTAACGCGCCACAAAGACGCCACGGATATGACAACCAGGCGTTGCCTGGACACTGAGACCAGTGTTGGCCAGGAGTTCAGGCAGATAATAAGAAAAGCTGTTGCCAACGCGTCAGTCAACGAGGATGTTTCCTCTTCCCCCCGGACCACCGTCAGGTGTAAACGTATAGTGATCAGTGCTAAATTTATTTACAAATTAAAATCATAATTTCATAAAAATAATTCAGTTTAAATAATAGGAGTGCATAAACGAAAGAAGTTCATCTGTGTCGAGACGGTAATAACTACGATCTGTGGCCCTGGTATCGAGCACTACAGCGGCGCGTGAGTCACCTACGTATAATTACCAATCAACAAAGTGCGTATTACTACCATATTAAGTATTACGCCCACTGCAGAACGATTAGTCTAAACACACTGGCGGTCACGCCCCTATGCACTGCCATCTCGGACTGCAACCTGTTGCGCCATCGAAGACTGCGAATCGTTGAGCGCGTGCAACCAGCCATTTTAACTGATTGACCTGTTGCGCCTGGAAGACTGCGAATCACTGCGCGCGCGCAGCCAGCCATATTGACTGTTTAACCTGTTGCGTGCGCAAACCGTGCCACATTGATCTAATTAATGTAATACCCGCTCCACACCATCGACTTTTATAAATAAATAACGCTGGCCCTACATTATCGACGAATACATATTTCATTACCTAAATTACTGGAAACTCAATAGTTAATTAAATAAGGCAGCAAATATGAATAAAACACTGTCGAAATCTAAAGTTGCGACAGACTCGTCTGATAAATCGGACTCACCCTCGAGTTTTGTATCGATGCGAAACAAAAAAAAGAGTGAAAATGAAGACTTTAGTGTGAAATTCTCAGATTTTAAGGAAGAAATTAAAAACTTAATACAATCAATGATGGCCCCAAATAGTGAAGAAATTAGGAAAATTATACCGACGCTAGAAGACATTCAACTGTCAAATCGAAATATAGAAAATTCCATTGCATTTCTCACATCTCAAAATGAAGAATACAAAAAGAAAATTGAAAAGTTGGAAATGCAAGCACAAGAAGACAAGAAACATATTACTATTCTGGAAGACAAAATTGAAGACATGCAGAAGGGGATGAGAAAAACTAGTTTTGAATTAAAAAATGTACCAAGGAATGATAATGAAACCAAGGAGGACTTGCTCGACATGGTAACTTGCCTATCTAAAAACATTGGTTGTGAAATAAATAGTTCAGAAATAAGAGATATATATAGAGTGCGCTCAAGAAAGGAAGGACAAAAAAAATACACCTATAATAATAGAAACAATGTCAACCATAACTAAAAATAATTTCCTTAAAATGAGTAAGTCCTTCAATATAAAACATAAGTCGAAAATCTGTGCGAAACATTTAGGACTACGAAATAATGAGGCAGACACACCTGTTTTCATTTCCGAAAACCTAACCGCGAAGTCCTCCCGCCTATATTTCCTTGGAAGAGAACTAATAAAGAATAAGTTATATAAATATTGCTGGACGTCCTATGGGAAAGTGTATGTCAGAAAGGATGACAATTCTCGTATTATTTTGATTAGTAATGAGGATCAAATCCATAAACTACTACAAGGATCCTGACTATGCCTAGTGACTATATTGATAAACAATTTTGTATTTTTAATTTGTTACATTAATTACCTTATTTTAAATATTCTTATCACATACATAACACACAATCACTCACCTCTACCAAAACATAAACTCTTTAAAATACTATTAACATTCTGGACTCTCGCAGTTGTAGGACATGAAATGCTGCTAATAAATATATATTTTACTCACTGCCAAAAATATTTTAAGTTTATCTATAATCATACCTTTACGAATAATATAATAATATGCCTTACGTGCGTACTTCTAATGATGTTTCAAAATGGATAGTACACTGTCAACACTAAAAGAAATGGACAACAGTGAAATAGCTACCTCAATCTACTGTGATATAGAAAACTTAAGTAAACATATGCATATAAATAAAAGAGATTTAACCATTATAACGCAGAATATTCGAAGTGTATATAAAAATATAAATGACTTACAGGTAACAATATCAAATCTAAAACATGAAATTGATATAATAATACTTACAGAATGCAGACTCGAAGCCAGTAAAAATATACCTCAGTTAAATAAATACGTATCCTTTGCTACAGCTAACCATCTTAATCAAAATGATGGAGTAGTAATGTATGTTAAAAACAATCTTAATCCTAAAATAAAGGAAATTAAACTAGATCAAGCGTCCTGTTTACAGATTGAAATATTCAACCATATCATACTGGGTGTCTATAGGTCACCCTCTAATGCTAATAGTGATAGATTTACTGAATCACTTCGAATGCACCTAGATACAATCAAAACTTGTAAAAATATTGTTATAACTGGTGATATAAATATAAATCTTATACCAAAAGTGAATGAAAGTTCTATAGATCATAAAAATAGACATAATTATCTAAACATGCTATCCACATTTGGGCTACTACCAGGGCATACGATTCCAACCAGAGACAATAGCTGTTTAGACCATTTTATTTTAAAATTGAACAGGAAAAAGATATCTGCTAAAGTAGCTGTCCTGAACACAACCGTAACAGACCATCTTATGGTTCTGTGTACGTTAGCTAAAATAAAATTTACTAGAGAAATTATCAAGAAGAAAACTTACACTGATTTTGACAAAGCTCTTATTACTCTCGCAAATAAAAACCTACCATCTTTACTGCATTGTGATGACCCAAACAGCTTACTCGAGTTACTAACTATTAAAATCACAGAATCTTTACAAGAAAATACATGTATGATTAGTTTACCTAAAAAACAAAGAATAATAAAACCTTGGATAACTCAAGGTGTCCTACGCTGTATACACAATAGGAATAAAATGCAAAAACAACTAAAACATAATCCTGACGATGAAATACTTAAAATAACGTATAAAAGATATCGCAACTACTGCAACAATTTAATCAAGAAACTAAAACGTGTACATGATAGGAAGTTATTACTAGCTAAGAATTCTAAAGTATTATGGAACAACATTAAAAATTTAACTAACTTAAAACAAACTAAAACAACAAATACTGAATTACTACATATTGAGTCGTGTCCTGTAAAGGCAGTCAACTTAGTTAACAACTTCTTTGCTGAAGTTGGACCGAACCTTGCAAAAGAAATAGAAACGAATAACCAATTATTACAGCTTAATAAACCCATGCCAATATACCCCTATCAAAATCATCAATTGTCATCATTTGCTCTTTTAAACACCGATCACGAAGAGGTCACTTCAATCCTCATGAGTTTAAAATCTGATAGTGCTTCTGGCTTTGATAATATTCCTACAAAATTTCTAAAACACTCAAAAAATTTAATAGTTCCCATACTCACTTATTTGGCTAATCTTTGTTTTACTAAAGGTGTCTTCCCTTCGCTGATGAAGCAATCAATTGTTACTCCTGTGTATAAGAATGGGGATAAAGATCAAATAAATAACTACAGACCAATTTCAGTCTTAACAGGTATCTCTAAAGTAATGGAAAAACTAATTAATAATAGACTTATCCAATACCTTAATAAATATAACATAATATCAGTCTCGCAATATGACTTTAGGCAAGGGAAATGTACGCAAGATGCAATTTTAGACTTAACATCGCGTATTGTTGACCATCTTGATCGTAAAAACAGATGTCTGACTGTCTTTTTGGACCTAAAAAAGGCATTTGATACAGTATCTATTCCCATCCTTATAAATAAGTTAGAAAATATTGGCATTAGAGGAATTCAGCTTAACCTGATGAAGGACTATCTAAGTGATCGGACGCAGCGAGTAAAAATAGGGGACCATATTAGTAGTGATATTAAAATGACCTTCGGTGTACCACAAGGTAGTGTCCTAGGACCTACCTTGTTTTTAATATATATAAATGATCTTTGTAACTTTAAAATAGACAATGGGCAGATATATTCATATGCAGACGATACTGCTATAGTTTTCCATGGCAAAACCTGGAATGAAGTTCATAGTACTGCCGAAAAAGGCTTAAGAAAAATATCTAGCTGGCTTAAATCTAACGTACTGACACTAAACACAAATAAAACTAATTATATATGTTTCTCAATTAATAAAAAAACGCAACCTTCATTGTCAAATCTACAAATACATCATTGTAACGAACTGACTATAAATTGTACATGTCCTACCATTGATAAAATATATTCTACTAAATATTTAGGCGTAATTATTGATGAACGATTATCTTGGCATTCCCATCTGGAACTACTAACTAACAGAATTAGGAAACTTATTTGGATTTTTAAAAATTTAAGACATATTGCGACAAATAAAGTTCTAATCCAAGTTTATACAGCTCTTGCTGAATCAATACTATCCTACTGCATTCCAGTGTGGGGAGGAGCATCAAAAATTAAATTCCTTGAATTAGAACGTAGTCAACGTGCTTTACTAAAAGTCATGTACTTTAAACCTTACAGATTCCCCACAAAAGAGCTATACTCAATTAACAACTTATTGAGTGTGAGAAAGCTATATATATTACAACTAATATTAAAGAGGCATAAAACAGTAAATATAGACATAAACACAAAGACAAAAAGAAGAGAAAACATTATAATAGAAACAAATACTGTAAAAACTGAATTTGCTTGTCATCAATATGCTAAGCAATCTGCTTATTTATACAAAAAGGTAAATAGTTTAATAAAAATATATCCGCTAAATACATACGAACTTAAAAAGTCCCTATCTGACTGGCTCACAAAATTAAATTATGAAGAGATCGAGGCTTTATTTCATGTAATCACATAAAAATCAATAACAACATTACACATAAACACACCACATGGATACAGACCTCACACATACACACCACACACACACCATACATACACACCACACACACACACCACACACACACCACATATACACACACCACACACACACACACCACATATACACACACCACACACACACAAACATGCGCAAGCACAGACACACATTTCTCATGTTAATTTAAGTGAAAGTTTTCTGAATAACCTGAGTTAAACTGTATAAATTTTCTACGGAAGAGCGGGACATCCTGGCACAGGTAAAATTTCTTACTTAAAAGGATGTCCCAACAACGAAATAATTTGTGAAACTCATTTTTCTAATAAATCATTTCATTTCATTTCATTTCATTTCATGTTCATCAAGCATCTGTTCGTGATAAATGAAGAGCTCTAGCTCTGTTCGCTACGAGATAACATGCTGGCTGCAGGAGCTTACCAATAATAATAATAATGAAATAAAAATGCCATACCGAATCGCTGTCTTACTTTCCTTACGTTTATAACCTCAAACGAATCCTTATTTGGCATGTTCGCCGTCCACTGTTTGTAATATCATATCAAGATAGCCATCTGAAGAACCTGAAATTCGGATTCATTATCCCACGATCTGATGTCGCAGATAGGTGGTCCAGAAAATAATAAACTGTGGGCGTTTTCATCATTTTACTTAGAAACCCATTGAAACACATGTTTTACACTTGCTACTAATTTAGTAGGCAATTACTACTGATACACATGGCTCTGAACAGATTACTATGTCGCTCGAATAACATAACCAATCGCTAATGGAACGCGGTGAAGTCGGATTTACATCGCGGTGCGGCATTCAGGGTAACCAACCATAATTCACACGTCGCATTGCACACTCATAGCCATCCCGGCTCCACAACTTGCCCGCGCCTCTCGCGCTTATTAAAACCCGTGTGATAAATCCGCCAATCGCTGGCACTATGACCTATCTCATCAGAAGCGAACCATCACAGCCGCATGGGTGCTACTCTTCGCAAAGGGTATGACTGTGCATAGAAAACAGTCCACGTGCACTTCTCGCTGGCTCCGGCATAACGCGCTACTGACTGGTCAACACACGCAATACCTGCTCGATCGCAGTCCATCAGTACACACTGTACCCAGTTGTGCTCTCCATAAAGTAAACGTTGTGCAATGCTAATGCAAATTAAACTCGGCCATAATAACGACGTTCTACTTTATCGTCCGCTCAGCTCGGAGGCTGTCTAAAGAGTGCCCGCTGCCGGTTGGCAAGTCAATAGCTGTCCTCTGTAACCCCCGCCACCGCGTGTACTCAAATGACAGTAGACAATTTGCACGGTGCTGCCATCTTCAACTTCCGAATACACCCAAGCTAGTTCCAGCTTGACGTTCCATTTTATGATTTGAAATTACTGATTTCCGACATATAATTAATATAAATAAATGTATCAAGCATGCTTTCAGTAATATAAAAAATCTGTTCATTTACCCTCATTTACTAATCTATATATTTTATAATCGTTCGTAAGGAGTAAGAGTGCGTCGAAGCTGACACACACAATTTTATTTGTTTTTTTAAACGTGACATTAGAACTATATTGTTTTTATTTTTAAATGGACTGGTGATTTAAAGCGGCGGTTATTGTAAGTTTACTGCGAATGCGAATAACTATACGGTGTGACGTAACGCCGAGTGAACAGTCCCGATCACGAATGATCCCGCACACGTAGGCATCGATCTGCAACTGAATTGCTTTCTCCAACAATTTGAATTCATGTAGCAACATGTTTCGTTGCGCTTTTAAATATTCCGATGATATCGAATATTCTGGCAAGTCATGGAAAACGACAGATATGAGGTAGATAACTGTAAAGGTAGATTCTTCGTAGCTGCATTTATTTGGCGAATTTTTTAAAACTGTTGTCAAACATTTTCAGGCTGATTTAAAAGATGAGTCGATTAACTGTCCCACAGCTCTCGAGAGTATATTATGTTACTTGCCACAGCTAGATCAACGTGTATTGGCCACAGGGTGCCACGTTGCCACGCAACGGATTGCCCTTTTAAGTACATTAAGAAAAACTCTTACGTGCGCAGACTGCTTTATTTTAACAAAAGAAGGCAGCTATTACTTATACATCACCAATTTTCATATATTATATGACTCGCGCGATGGCGTGCAGATCCTGTGAGGAAGATCAACGAAACCACTAACGCCCCAACTCAGAGTCACTAACGGTTACTTTAATCGCTCCTTATTAAAGAATCATCATACAAATTCTATACTAAGGAGCTATTTAAGTTACCATTAGTGACTCTGAGTTGGGGCGTAAGTATGTCATTACTTATAAAAAAAATGAACATATATTCTTGATTTAAATGATTATGTTGGAAGTGGAGTTGCAATAATACTATGAAACAATTATTAATTGAAATATTTTTATGATAAGTACGATAAGTAAAGCACATACCTACTATAAGTGAAATTTTGCACCTAAATCACCAACTAACTTCATATCGCTAATCGCTTCACTTCCGACCATTCGACAAAAGCCTACAAAACCTTTTTATTTTAATCTCTATAAAGCTTTAGACTTTAGAGCAATGCATTTGATGAACAAAGGCTGAATAGCATGAATGGCACAAAACCATACAAACGCTTCTACCAAACTTTTAAAACGCTAAAATGAATACGTACCTTTGCTATTTACACAAAAAGATCACCTGAAAAGGTAGTGGTTGAATTCATTAATGAGAATCTAACTAATTCCTTAACAAAATTATGTTTGCACTTGGATAAATATAATTCATAATAAAGATTCCATGAGCTTTTTCATTATCATACTTGAAGAACATCCGTTTAAGAGACAAATGACCACGAGTGCCACAAATCCCCCAAAGTGAGCGAAAACTACACTTCAAGTTGCAAGTTTGCAAGTTAAGCTCACTCGCGCTAAAGAGTGCCACTCACCGATCCAAACAAGTGCCAACTGCTCTCAAAGTTATTCAAGTAAGTTTCTTCTGTAAATTTGTACATGCTGTCATTGAGTCATACTCCGGATATGAGGTTACAGTTTATCTAGCGGCATTTTCTGCAACGTGTAGCGTCGAAGATATCGACATATTGACAAATACGGATAGCTTGTTTATTCGCCTGGAATGTACTATATCGACATCAGATAGATAAACATTTCTGTTTACTCCCTGAGAATTTACGGCAGTAACTATGTTTATGTTTACAATGCATGCACATCCATTTGAACGTTACGTTTTAGGATCCTGGTACATCGTTTAAGAGTAAACTTTAAAGATGTATGTATTTGTTACCGCGCGCGCTTATTTCATTTAAGTTGTCGTGTTTGTTCATTTATATTATCATTTCACTTATATCATTGCAGCTGCCAAATACATTATTACGCTCGGTTTACTAATGAAATGAATTTATAAATGTTCGGGTAATTTTATACTGAAGTCAATTTAAAAACAAAAAGTAATAAAATATTTTGCATTACCAGGAGTATGTAGGTTTCTTATAAAAATGAAAACCTGGCGGGGAATGTGACAAAAAGTAACGCAGATCAATCAAATATTGTTCTTACAGGCATATTGATTTTAAAGACGGATAGGTGAGATCTCTGCTAACATGCTATAACATGCTTATTGGATGTTGTTGAATTAGATAAAAGTGAAGAAACTACCGTAACAAAAATAGTATGCATTGCATAACTGTGGTGCATAATATTATCAGACTATCGTTTGTTTCAACGCTTCCATATACAAATTCTAAACATTGACAATCTGACCTCATTGGATCAAGATCAACCTGTCCCTGGGATATGTCCCATATCTAAACAAAAAACAATTAATTTTTTGACAAATACTTATCTTTAGTCGTTTTTCTTTCCTCGCTGACAGTAGCACACCATCAATACGTTAAGTGACAAAGAGAATATGGACAGCATCTAGTCCTACTGCGTACAGTGGACGTGTTTTTGATACATAGACTGGATGTGTTTATAGTGCATGCGATAGATCGTTGAATTACGGCAGCCGTGTTATTAACGAACAGTTGTACAACGCGATAGTATATCTACGTTTGTGTCCATCGAATGAAGTTTCGTACATTAATCTAGCATTAATTTTGAAGTGAAATTCATAGTTTAAATTTGTACGAGTAATAGCCAAAAATGCAATATTTTAAAACGAAGATTTTGGGATTATTTAGTTTACTTGAAGTTACAGTGGCCACTAACATAATGTTCGGCAAAATATGCGACATCCAATCTGAAGACGTTTCTCGACAATGTTTCCTTAAAGAGATCATGTTGTCTCTCGCACACAGTCCCAACCAACTGGCCGTGGACAGAAACACAAACAGCATATATTTCAGCTTCGATTCAGGTCAGGGAGAGTACTTACCTGGTATTTTCAACATCAATACTAAGAAGCTAACAGTCTTGAAGGGGATAAAGGACGCCTTTGCTATAGCCAGCCATCTGTCGACAAACGAGATTTACTTTGGCGGAAGTCATGGCATCTACAAATATAATACGGTTCAAAAGAAGCTAAAGAGGTTAGACATGATGAACCTTGATATATGGTGGTTAGTAATAAAGAACAAGCTATACTTCATAAAATTCCCAAGTCTGAACGCTTACTACTACGAGAATAGGGCAGTGAAACCAATTCCACAACTGAGGAATAGCTCCGTGAATCAATTTGTGTTTGACGAAGCTGATAACACTTTCTTCATCAATGGTTCTGGACTTTTTGGTATCAAGAATCACTCAAATGATGCAAAGCTTTTAAAAGATTATCCAAGGTTTCTTGGCATGGCCATCGATAACCATGGTCTTGTACATCTTTGCAGCGAAGACGGAATTTTCGTAATCAGTAAAATTGTGCAAAAGGTAAAAAGGATTTTGACGATACAAGGTGTTCTAGGAATAACATTTGATAAAGACAATCATTTGATATACTCAGATTCTCATGAAATAGTGCGACTGGTACCAATGTCAAAACAGAAAATAAATTAAATTATGTACAATTGACAGTCACTTTTCCATCCTTCTTTATACAACAATCTGGCGTAGTATTCGTATGGCGATTTTGATATATTTGTTTGACGAAACTTTTAGTGGTCATTATTCGAAGACTATTGCACACCTCGAAGGCGAAGGGGAGAGGTAGTGCTCTATTGTCACCAAATCAAAAAATCACGGTCATCTCATTTTAATTTAAATCACTTCCACCAGCTTTATATTATACTTATATAACAAAAAAAGTACACCAATAGCAAGAAGATATTTCTATTAACACTTCTGTCGTAATTGTAAGATTATTTATTTCGATTATCATAAAAAAGTTAATTGAAAAAATTTCACCTAGACGTCAGTTGGTCTGTATGGATGTAAACTCGAAAAATTCAACTTATTACTTTGATTTTTTTTATTAACTTTAGATTATAACCCTTATGGTGAACGCACATACATAAATCGGCACCGTCCGCGCTGGACGTGCCGCATTTGTATGAAATTATATGAGACCCCGAGGCAGATGACATGTGCGGCCGCATTTCCAAAAATACGGAAGGTATCCGAAATGCTGATGACGTCATACGTAGGGCGCGTGCTGGTACTCAGTGTTGCCATGCTTTTGACAACGCATTAGGAGAAACGTTTCATAGTAAACGAATCCTATGAGGAGATCTCGCCTTCGTGTTTATGCCTATACATCATTGTTTTCGGACATTCGAGATTTTTCCGTAGTAAGATATGGTTTTAGCATATGTAGTAATTCTTGAAATGTATTGTATGTCATATGCAAATAACTACAAAATCATTGTTCATCATCCACCAAGTCGGAAAATAACGTATAGTCTCAGATTTAAAAAAAAAAATCTCAGCGTATAGTATTTATTTTCCGTATAACTGTCTCTTTAAATAGATGTCAGAACCCAGAATCTTCTTTTCTTTGCGAATTTTATGTTTCTTTTTCCTCACGCTATTATAACATTTAATTCCATAGCTGAATCAATCTTTATATTTCCTTTTGCAATCTGAGAATCTGAGTCTGACAACTGCCAGTTCAACAAAGGCAAATATGAAGTTTATGAAAACTATGAAATAATACACATATAATGGCCAATATTTGACGACTGATAGCAAACAATACCTATACACGGAAATAAATTGACACAGAACTAGTGGGATTTCTTTCCCAACATGAATACTCAACAGGACGAATGGGAATAAACGAATGACACCGCACCGTTTTACACTAGAAGTTGGGGAAAACTGCAAAAATTGTTGGCAATACTAAAATTTGCTTACGGCGCGTCCGGCGAAATGTGCGAGGCTATCAGTAAATGCGGCGAATACGGCGCGTGCCCTGCGGATAATTAATAAGTATGCGTTCACCATTTGGAAGCCTTTTGAATTTGAAAATTGTAAACCGTCTCGTTCATTTTTTTAAATGTTCGTTTTTATAACAATTTATTTTATAATAATTAAGTTTCCTGGCATGTTATTTAATTAACTTAGAACAAACAAAGAAATGTTAAAATTCCGTTCATTAATATTTAAATTCGAGCTGTGCAATATTTTATTTTTTCAGTAGTGATAATTCATAAAATAAAACAAGAAAGAGTTCGTAGAGTTAATAGAAATGGACTACGAGTGAAGTCGTTTAGTATAAAGTTAGAAATAACGTAGATTTTATAGAACGTCCATTAATCCCGGATTAACAATTCTACTCAGTTGAGAGTGTAGATTGACCAGTGCCACTGAATTCTTGATTAAATTGATTCCTCTAAGAAACTCATTATACATTTCACTTCGGTCTAATTATCTATACTAATATATTAAGAGGAAAGATTTGATTTTTGTTTGCATTGAATAGGCTCCGAAACTACTGAACCGATTCCAAAAATTCTTTTACTGTTGGGAAGCTACACTATCCCCGAGTAACATAGGCTATATTATATTTTCAAAAAAATTAGGGATCCTTAATAAAACTCCAATAATGTAACCCAAGGTGTAAAAAAATAAGAAAACCGAAGCAAAGCGAGGGCGGTTACTTGTGGTCTAATATACATAATTATGAAACTACATAACTCCATTTTTTGTTCAAAACATGACAAGTAAACATAATTATCCGACACCGCATCAAAAATATGTAAATAATATGGGCATAGAAGAATTCTATCTATCCATATTTAATTACACAAGACCTTTCCTTTTACTGTGGAAGACCTGACCCTTCACGGATATTGGTAAATGACGCATGAAGAAAGGAAATATAGGTTAACATGAATTGTATAAAAACAAAATATGTTTCTCTTTTTCTCGTTAAGCTCCAACAAACTATCTAGATTAACATCGTGCACGGTTATTATTTTCCCGCCATAATTCCTGCTCTTCGTAGAATAAATGGGAATAGACGTTTGACCCAGATATGCCTTTGCGGATCGCTGGGTAGCATCGGCGTTCTGGGTCCGTGGTAGAAACAATAGCATTAATAATATTATGTTTTTGTGTTGGAAATGGATGAGATTAATCTCGTTTGTTGCTGAAGATTGACCTCGACGTGAGGGCCTTTTGTAAGACGCATCTCTGCCAATTAAGCACGCCATGAACGACATGTTACGAAGCCCGGATCGGCGGAAAGAATCATTGTTAAGCTAAGTGCTTGAAGTGTTTTTATCTCAAGCCTAAGAAAATCACTTATCTTCACCCGTGACTGTTTTTATAAAAGGTACATTTAATTTCCTCAAACAACACAAATCTACAGAATGAAATTTAATGAAATAAAATTTACAGAATGAATCACGTTGGTTTATAAAAAGGAATAAAAATATGAATTTGGTCTCTGCGGTATCCCACTCAATTGTCTTATGCGTTACCCAAAAAGTACTTAAGCACTAGGTTATAACTTTTGAAAAAAGCCTGATTAATTTACTTATATAGTAATGTTACTATATGAGTCACTGGAGTTTCAAAATTAGATTTACCTTTTTCCCCGGGCCAGAAGCTAAGGTACGCCCATAGCGATCTATACATATAATAGCTATACCTAATCGTTTGTTAACAGAATTATATCACAGCAATCTCAAACAACAAACTCATCTAAAGTAAGGGTAATTATTATTAAAATAAATATAATATCCTGCGTTGGCCTGCCTTTCAGAGAACTACTTCCTAGAACTTCTTTGTTGGAAATACTATTTCCTGGATAATGCTTCCTACACCGTTATTAGTAGGAAGGAAGAAATAGCGATTCAGTAAAACTTATAACAATAATAAGGTTGAATTCTATTTCGATATCAAATTAAAATCAATGATTGAACGGTTTTTTAAAATGACAGTATGGTATTTACCTGTTAGGGAAAAGTTTCGGACAATTTCGTTGCCTCGTACTCTAGGTTTTTAAACGATTTCATTTAGCTTACCTGTTTATGAGGTCAAATCTTGCAAATGACGACCCGTGTGGCGCAATGGTTACCATGCCGGATCGCCGCACCAAGGGTCCTGGGTTCGATTCCCAGCGAGGCGGAAGAATGATGAGTTTGAATTTCTGTTCTCGGTCTGGGTGTGAATGTCCTCGTCTAGTGTGTTGTCCATGGCACCCACGACACAGGGAATCCTAGTGTGGGGCTATGAGTGCGAAGCGTTATTTATTTATTATTATTTATTTACATTATCAAATCTAATTAGAACTATTTCCTCTTATCCTAAGGAGTTGATGCATACTGCTTTGGTTCTGATGACAATGGGTTTTTGTGAGATGCGTGACCTGATCTACACACAGTTAAAAAAATAAAATGTGTGCAATTCACACGTGGTAGAAGTGAAATCTTCAAAAACTTTGGTTTCAAGATAATGAGACGAATGTAAAATTTCGGGAAGATGATAATTGTAGGTTTTAGTAATGATCATAGTGAAGCAAAGTTAGAAAATAAAAATAAAACCGTGGTAACTAACGCAATCTCTTAACATAATAAAATTATGAAGAGTAAAATGAGCAGCTAGCGCTATCTATCCAGCAATAAAACGAATCTTCTATCTTGTTCCTCGCGCCATCTATGAATACAACTTAGCACTTTTTAAAGTAACACAAAGAGAACCACGAACATAAGAAACACTGTATAATGCTTCCTATCTCATTTTCTCCCACGTTGAATCTTATGAATTTATGTATCTGTCTATTTTTACTGTCGCTTTTTCGTTTCATTGACTTTCAAATCACAACGATGCTAAAGAAGTTTTCACTTCAAAAAATCCATTAATTGCCACTCACCATCATGCCAACTATAATCCCAATAACCAGAGCAACAAACATTTTGTAACAACGTTGTTATCCCGGACTCGGTAATGAAACAATATCGATTAGAAGCATAATTAGCTGATGTGGTTTTAGGAAATTGAATAGTGCACCTTGATGGCTCTGTGTTATGTTGATGCGATGACCTAAATAACGCTTCATTTTAATAATAACTAAAATCACTGCCACTAATAATAATGTACTAATACCATACCATATACATATAATAGTACTTATCTAATACACTGATTAATACAATATTTGTTGTTATTTAATTATTTTTTATATGTGTCTCATTGGAGGGATTCTAGCTACAAATAACACATTCAACTGAATGAAAGGTGTGAGCCTGTCCACATCTCCACGTCACGACGTCGTCAACGTGAAACGGTGCGGTAACGTGCCACGATACGTTGCCGCAACGTGCAAGTTTACGTTGACGTAACGTAAAAATGCACCGGCGTCACCGTGGCTTGTAAAATTCTGGTACATTCTTTAATAGGGTTAGGCAAAATTTCAAAAGTATCGATACTTTACTCGATACCAGTATCATATCAAAAGTATCAATACCAAAAAAGTATCGAAACAAAAGTATCGATACCTCCAGGTATCGAGTACTTTTTAATACATTTATAAAATATGATACTTCTAGAAAGTATCGGAACAAAAGTATCGATACCAAAAGTACTTGGTATCGAAACAAAAGTAGATTGTTATTATTTATCGAAGGGTGCTTCGGCTAATAACTGAAGCACAAGATTTGGGTAACTCCAAATCACAAACAATTATCATCAGAAATTATCGATGTCAGACATATTTTATTGTTAAAAAAATAAATTAGAAGAATAAAATTATCACTTCGCCGGGATTTGAACTCAGGTTATAGTTCCGACAATATCCCAATAAAATAGCTCACCGTTTCTTGTTTTGAAGTTTCGAATTTGTCGTACCCTATGCTACAGCCTATCAAACGAAGTTGATTTATGATTACTTACATTGTGTTATTATATTTTTTTTCATATTGCCGGCGATGCGTCACCACGGCCTATATCACCATGCCAAAAATCAGGTTTACCCCTCGCGTAAAGATGTTTCACATCAAAATATCGATATATATATCGAAAATCCGATATGTTAAAAAACATCAACAGCCCTCACTGAGCAAGCGCATCGTGCCACGTCGGACGACGGTGCGACGGCCGACGCATCGTCCCACTGCGACGTTGCCGTAACGTGCACTAGCACGTTGCGGCAACGTAACGTTGCACGTTGCCGCACAGTTCCACGTTGACGACGTCGTGACGTGGAGATGTGGACAAGCTCGTTAGTGATTGTGTGAACATAAGCCCTGTTTAGTGTTCCCTAATCAAAACGAAATTCTTATAGTCTCGTCATGTCCGTCCGTTTACTGACGAGATTAAAAGGAATACTGTCACGGTTACTTAGTGTATGCAAGTTAACGTACCCGACATGCACTTGGACCATTTTATGTAAATAACTGACTTACGAGTACTTAAAATATATATAAAAACCGGGCATTTATTCTACGATTCTGGAGTTTCTAAAAATATGTATTGTATATCCATGCCAAATTACAGCTTTCTAGCACTAAGGGTCTCGGCGCTTTGCTTCAAACAGGCAGACAGACAGACGGACGGATAGACGGACGGACGGACATGACGAAACTATAAGGGTTCCGATTATACTTCGGAACCCTAAAAACGTAACGTAACCCAAGGGTAAGGGTAAAATAAAATTTTATTTCTAGATTTACCGCATAGGTGCTAAGCTACTCATTGTTGATAAACTTGCAGTATAAAATATTACGGCATTAATATTCAAATCCGGGGCGGTAATCCGTAGCAAAACCACACGCCGTTACCCAAGCTTCTCGCCGACTGGCACGCGTTCAATTTTATAAACATAAATACTGTAAAAAGTATCTAATTAGCAAAAGGTTTTACCCACTAATGGTCCACTACAGGGCACGGCTCCCTCATAACTTGGAGGCCTAAACCTTCACGAAGCTGCTCCAGTGCGGTTGGAGGTTACTGGAAAACCGAGGTGTCGGAAGTTTTAATGTCGCCCACAGGTTCTGCATGGCTTAACGACTGTTATCTAATACGACCCTGTAGCCTAGTTGGTAGCAACCCTGCCTGCGAAGCGAGGGGTCCCGACTGGGGCAGATATTTATGTGACAGATAAATATTTGTACTCGGGTCTTGAGTGTAATTGTGATATGTTATGTGTTGTCTATGCCACCCGCGACACAGGTAATAACCTACGGGGGTATGGGTGTGTTAGCTTTTATTTTATTATTTTTAATGACAACAACCTATCCTGACTAAGTATCCGCCAAAGCACAGAAGCGCTCAACAAAACATTCCGTGTACGGTTTTAACATTTCTCAGAATCGTTAAAACAAACACGAGTCTTCCACCGTATTTCATACGCTATTACTAAGATCGAAGCATAACAAGTAGTTAAGATTCTGCGTACTATTGTATCCATTCTGGATTAAAATGCCGAAAATTCAAGGTGTTTGTAGAGGTGGCTTAAAATATTATCCCTCTCAAAGGCCTTCAGATAGTATTATACCTCCTCAAAGCCTCCATAGAGACTTAACATCTTGTTACAATGGCTATATAAGGTCTATTATCTCATACCTACCGCATGTAACGTCTGCAATATAATCTAATGCGTGCTACGTCTAAGTGCTGGCTGGCTTTAACCCATTAATAGCCCACTTCTAGGCACGGGTCTCTCCTCTTGAGGAGGCTTAGAGCATACTCCACCACACTGCTCCAGTGCGAATTGGTGGAGGGGTTAGTGGCCAACCCAAGTGTCGGAAATTTTCATGCCGCCCAAGGGCCTCCTATATGGCTTAAAGACTTTTATCTTACATAACAACCGAAGCACGGAAGCGTTCAAGAATTTTTTGCCACTAGCGGTCCATCCAACCCACCCCATCCAATCCCATCCAACTACCGACCACGCCCGCTGCTGCTTAACTTTGTCGATCGCTCAGAATCGACGCAAGCCCCCGGGCTATGAGCGCTTCTTCTGACCTGCTATTCAAGCTTAATGCTAACTAAAATCACATCTGAGATCTGATGGTACGTAGCGATATATATCTTAGACATAATCAAACGGAAACACCGACGCAGTTTTCTTCCAATTTAATCTTTTAATTTTACCCAACCTGTTCCAACGCACTATGTGTTGATCCGTGAAAATAATGCTCGATGCATAAAGTTGACCTACATGTCAGATGTGATAATAAATTGATTTATTATGTACATAACTGCGAGCAGCACACAATATTTTTACGTAGGATAACGAGACAATTTCCTCACATCGCCTTACTTTCAAGATAATGCAGCCCGATCTACGTCAGATCCGCCATTTGCGCGCGCTCTGCCATTTTGTGATGTACACGACGCCATTTTGACGGTTCCGGTTCCGCCATGCATCTTAAGACATTTGAATAGCCATTATAATGGCACGGAGAATTCACGTATACTTTATGTCTTAATATTGCTTTGATTTGATAAATTGATTTATAAGTTTTTTACTTTTATGCCTTGAAGTCCCAAATAATTAAAAAATTAAAAAAAAACTATTGTGGAAGGAAATAGAATTAAGAAACTATTGCCTTCTCATTTTTAAAATGATTATCACAGCTTTCTGTTCAATCTCGTCGGCGCGCGCCCGGGAGCTAATCCCAGGCCCAGCTATTGAACAAGGTTAACGGCATTAGACGGCAAACGCACTAGCTATTGGCATTAGAAAATAAACTAATAAAGATTTATTTTAAATATAAAAAGTATAATGGCAATCACAGTAGCTATTTGCAGTAAATAACTGAAATAGATTATTTTTTATTATAAAAATAAAAAAGAATAACACCTAATTTCCGCTACCATGAGAAATTATGATGAAATACAAATGAAGAAAATCTCAAGAAGAATATTTTTATACAGAGTACCAACCTTACGTTTGACTTTGCCGATTAATTGCTCGACTAATTCTATCAGGCGGTTGACTACAACTTCTCATGAATTTGAGAAAATATGGAAAATTCTAAGATACAGGATTTCATTTGATATTTTCTTTCGCTAAAGCTAATGAAATGTTATTTAGATACGCTACGAGCTTTGAAAAGTTCGTACAGTATCCGGATTCAAATCTACCATGAAACGACTTTTACAGTAACTTACAGAAAATTTATTCCGAAGTTCCCGGAATTGGAAATTGAATCCCGGAGTTGACGGGGAATGGGAAATTTCACAATTTTATTTTAGTTTACTTATAATTTGGCGTAGTTGCTACTTTTGTTGCTAATAAAAATAAAAAGATCCCCGACAGGTTTCTTTTCACTAAACATAGCTGTTGGGGTGAATTGTCATATACCTGGGCTCGGAGCACTCAGGAATCGAGTAGATGGTTCCGAACCCGGTTTTCTAAATTATGGTGGTGATAAATCGAACCGAAAGCGGACTGTATTTGGTTTAACGAATATAGAGATTTAAGTGTTCCTTTCTGGGCAATACACTACAATCAATAAATGCACACACCAAAAGGGAATCCACCAACCTTATTCCGTCGCGTGGCGTCGCTTGGTACCTCGGCGCCGAGATGGTTGTCCTGTGTTGCACCAGCCTGACCTCAACTCCGCTGAGTAGCCCGTAAAGTAGAATGATCCTTGCAGCCAAATTATTGCAAGGATGACGAATAAAGCGAATTGCAGCGTTACACCGAATTATGTAGCTACCACTCTGTCGCGTACCGAACCGCGAATCGAACTTGACACGACTGGGCTGAACGGCGCGGCGGCGCGGGCGCACGTCGTACGAAAAATAGGAGGGTAGAATCCAAATTGATGCGCAACAAAATATTAACTGTGAATGTATTGCCAGAATGAAACCAACTACGAAGATATTACCGAACAATAGCTAATGACCATCTTGAACGTCAGCTTTAAAAAAAACCGCATTAAACTCGATCCATTCAAAGACCGATACTATGATGCCACAGACAGACACACTGATACACACAAAGGTACGTTATACCTACTTATAAGACTCTTCATTTTGCGTCGGAGTCTAAAAACCGGGAGTGTCGACAGAAGTAAAAACTTGAACAATTACGTGAGTATTTTTTGAATCGTCAGGAAACATTTTATTGTGTAGGAAATACTTTTAAATGAAGTGTTATTTTATTCATTACATTTTTAGTGAATGGCTGCCACCCCCTGATAAAGTATATGTAAACTACAATCTTGATATTAATACGAGCTGTAAAAAGTAACTATAGTTATATACTTCTCTCAGAGATGGCGCTACAGGTAGGTGTCAATTAAAATAATCACGGTGTCGCGAGCTTGGTTTTATCCACTTCAAAAATTTCCAACGCGCCTAAAGAAGTTTTCACTTCAAAAATTATAAAATTGTACCTTTATAGTCACACAGAAAGATCTAAACTCTACGGTGCAGCGGTGAGGTATCAGGAGGTAATCTGAAGCTCACAAGTCAGTAGGTACGAGTTGGTACTGCACACGCCACACGGCATTCGCCACACCGTAATCCGATTATACGGACACCGTGCGAGATTACACCGGTGTTGTATCGTGCCAGTGAAACCTACTAATTTGATATCAGTGCAGACTGCAGTGCCGGCGTTAGAGCCACTAACGCTCTAGGTAATAATATAAGAAAACAAAAATCGAGTTTTTTTTGCAAGAAAAAATTTTTACTGAACCAATGGGAAGGTTTATTAAGAACTATTTTATTTTTCCTTTTTTTGCTCCTCACCCCAAAAGCGCCCCTCCAAATTTGGAGCCCTAGGTCGTCGCCCCACCTCGCCCCCCACTAATACCGGCTCTGTATCAGTGTATACTATACACCACTTAGATTTGAGATATTTTTTTCGAATAGATAACTAGTTGATTTGAGAGATTCATTCAGATTGAGAGAGTAAGCCCTATTCTTGGCCCTGGTAAAACTTACCCAAATTACTAGCAAAGTGAATTAACCTAAACCACAAATTATGGAAACCTATTTGACAGAAATTATAATTTAAGAATGTGGTTAAGGCATACAAAGTTTTTATGGTCCGTGTATGAAATAACTTAAAATTTGTTCAATTAACATGAAAACAAGCATATTTTTTAAGGTTGACATAATGTAAATTAAGATTTTTCAGATCAATAAAAAAATTGTTTTGTTTTTTAAATATCCATCTGTTCCGGTAAAAAACGGCAGGATTCAAAATGACACCGGATTGCAATCCTTAATCACTATCACTAATAAATATAAAAACCGTATGAGTATTTATATCTAGTATTAACTATCCAAAAAAACAATAATTCTATAAAACATCAAGTTAAAACTGTGAACAGCATCTTCATTGTAAAACTTCTTCTTAGATATTATGACTGGAAAATCTTGAAATAGATTTAGACGTCGGTCGCTCGGTGCCTGCGCCAGCGGTCGTATAGAGATCTAATCTCCGCTCGCGAGTCAGCATTGTAGAGGTAATCGGATTACACGGCCAGCCATGGGTTTTATGGACCTTGTAGAGCTTTACAGACTTTACAGTAGCGTATTGGCTCAATGGCTCACTTGCTTCACTGTACTGTTGTTCAGTGTTGGACCGACTGGGCTGGTGTGAAACGACTGTGTAATACAAAGCTGTATTGTCTGTTGGAGATCAGGAGGGCTATTGTCTAAAATACAAACTCGAAATCGAAAGACATGAAAGTGAACGTGCATCATCTCGATATGTCATTCTCTAATCATTTAGTACGCACTTGCAAAGTGAATTGAGTCTCGAACTCGAACTTCAATTTCGAAACTCATCGCGGATTCCGCTGTCGAGTTACAAAACAGAATAGCCTTGCAGTACTTAAAAATAAATGTGCCACTAAATATTATTTTCCAAGGACTAAGAGGCAATATTTAGGAAATATTTCATGGTAAATAAATAGAATAATATTTAGTGGAGTGGTTCAATATTAAAGTTGACGATCTCTACTTACAAAGTCCGTCTATACTCTATCAGAACGGGGATTTAAAAAAATTGGCTGCAGATTCTATGCGGTCTTTCAGAATAGGTACTTTGACAAATGATCAAAGAAAATTTAGGTGTATTTATTGACTTAATACAATAAATGTTTTTTATTATTTTTATGACGTTCTGCCACGGCCTACTGCAATAAAATAGTGTCAAAATAAATAAAGTATGAAACGTCTTAGAATTGGTAACTAAATATGGGGTTAAATATAAATGGGCTGGTAAAAATTAGCAGCAATATTTTGGTAAACGGAACTTAAAATTGCGGTTCTCGGTCCAGAGGCGAGTTACTAGTCAACTTTAAAATTGAGCTGCATTAAAGTCAGCTGGACTGGACTATTATTACATTTTTCTGTACGTCGCGGCATTGTACTCGCATACAATAGAATCCTGAATGGGGAATAGATATTTTTCTTGTCGACCAAGTCACTCGAAAAATGTGTATGTATGGTCGAATAGAGATGCACTAGAAATAGAAATTGGTTAACTTTATTACCTCTAAGCGATCATACTCGTAACTTAAAAGTCTTTTTTTAAGACAAGACTTATTTCGTGAACAATAATCGCACAACTTTTTATTGAAATATCTATACTAATATATAAAGAGGAAAGATTTGATTTTTTGTTTGCATTGAATAGGCTCCGAGACTACTGAACCGATTTGAGAAATTCTTTCACTGTTGGAAAACTACACTATCCCCGAGTAACATAGGCTATATTATATTTTCAAAAAAATATTAGGGATCCTTAATAAAACTCCAATAATGTAACCCATGGTGTAAAAAATAAGAAAACCGAAGCAAAGCGAGGGCGATTACTCGTTACTTATAAAAATGATAGCACAAAGAATTTTTTTTGCCTTTAAATGATTTCTATCTATATATCTATCTAACAGTCTTTTAAAGTGGACATAAGCCTCCCTATTTGGCGCCACTCCGACCGGTCCTGGGCCCTCTGAATCCAACGGCTTTCCGCTGTCTTCTACGTCATCAGTCCACCTGGCGGCGACCAGAGCTCCTTTTATGATGACGTTTTATGAGACGTGATGATTTATTAGACTTTAAATTATTTTTATTTTTTGTGAGCCTTGTTTTTTAATTACAAATTGTGATAAAAAGTCACCGTAAGATTGTTTTCCAAATAGGTAGGACTCGGCAAAAAAATGCATTACATTGAATTCATGTTCATACAATTTATTAGTTTTATCGAACACGCTAACTATAATAAACTCGTAGCGAACACTGTTTGTTTTATCTATTTGATGGTAAGTAGGTATTTATTTATTAGTGATTCCGTCCCCTGTCCCAGAATCGCCCAGAGTCGACGGCCAGAGTGTTTTATGTGGCAGTTATTAGAACTTTTGTTCTTTGGTGGAGGTTTATGATTATTACGTTATTTGTACCCACGACACAGGGGATCTTAGTGCGAGAATTATTTCAGTGAATGTTAATTTATTTGTGACTAGTGCTGTGCGCGCGGCTTTGCCCGCATTTTCCGGGGTAATATCTCTATATCTTATTCCAGGTCATGGGCTACCTGTGTGCAAAATTTCATGAAAATACGTTCAGTACTTTTTGCGCGAAACAGCGACAAAGATCCGTATTTCCAAACAAACAATCACATTTATAATATTAGTAGCATAAATTACGGTATGAAGTATTATGAATAACCATCTCAATATATATTCCTTACTAATCTTATTTTTATGAAATAAAAGTCCTATTGCCAAATGAAAATACGACGTCGTAAAGGACAAGGTGGTGGAATCGGATTACAAGATTTACTTTACTAATTATATTTGCACACTCGAGAAAATCCAAGATTGGGGTCCGCGCTCTTTAGTCAGGATTAAGGGTAACTTACAAGTCGGGTTCCCGCCGTCATTAAGAACCCAATCTGTCTTTCGAGGATAGCTTGTGAAAAAAATGTAGCTGTTCTTGAGTCAAATGTGTCAGAACTACATTTCCCTATGCCATACTAATATAATTATAATAAAAAAACTGACTCTAAAACATGACTGAATAAAAAATATTAAAATTATAGTAATATTTAGATAACAAACGTTATGTCGTGATTTGTAATTTATATAAATAATGTAGGTATAAAATGAAGAGAATTTAAAGATAAATAATCATTTAATGCTAAAAATAATTTCTATTTACTTCTTCTTCTTAATTTCTATTTTCTTCTAATTTATTTTTAAATTCATTGTTAATCATTCCAGGTCCTTAAGATTGACATCATCCATCCATCCATCCATCAGCCTTTGTAGGTCCACTGCTGGACATAGGCCTCCCCTAACTTGCGCCACTCTGACCGGTCCTGAGCCTTCTGAATCCAGCGGATGCACGCTGTCTTCTTCAGGTCGTCAGTCCACCTGGATTGACATAATTTATCGAAATAACAATTGTGTGACCATTTATAACAAAGTAACCTTTGCACGAGTCTCTTCAGAACTTCCCGTGCAACAATAAAAGTTTGATGATATATCTTCGCTAGCCCCTAACACATAACAGGTGTCTAATTTAAGGCCCAACTTAAAAGTTTTGGAAACGTTCAGAAACACTAATTTTGAGTTTTCACAGTAGTCGCAAGGTTTAGGATTTATGAAATACGAAACTTTATGAGTGCTTAATTCATTTGAAACATTTCAGACATCTACATGACAGATATGTTATAAAATGCAAAGTAAAATATCTTTCTACGTAACATTTTCAAAATGAAAGAGCCGTGCAGGATTCGAACTTGAGCCCTTGCGGGAACCCATCGTTCAAACTACTAACATCTTCACACGGACCTGAAAAAAAGACGGACGTAGCCTCGTCTAATCGAGAGTGAAGCATAGCAATGGCCGCCCGCTTACCATGTGTGCATAATTTTTGATTCGCGATTGAAGCAGTGAAGTGTCAATGTGTGGGTGTGTGTACTTGTACGAATAGAGAGTTGGTATTACTATGGGTGCTTCACTGAATTTGTTGTTGGGATTACGTCCGTCTTTTTTTAGGTCCGTGCATCTCCAGCACGGAGGGGAATTACTAGTGTCTTTATTACTTTCCACACACTAAAACAATTGCACTGGAACAAAACGTTTGCAACTGAGTTCGAAAACCTTTTAAGGAATTACTTGTTGCATTTATGCAGCGAGATACGGAGATGCAGCCCACAGCGTAGCTGCTGCGACTCGTTCACGGCTGCAGGACTCAAAGAGAATACAAACGAACATTTAAATTTAATAGCCTTTGTATTCAGTAACTGGAGAACTGAGCTCAAATGCGAAATCTTGATGGTATTGACACAGAATTATATAGAGTCAATGGCGGACTTGGAACTCGGTCAATGTAAGCCATAAAGTCAACTTACTATAATTTTGTATGAGAAGAAAAATATGTTTGAAACATGCCAACACATTGTTTTCCTAAACTTTTCAATAATTTATTATAGTCTCATGGAACTCATAGTAACTTAGAGCAACTCATAATAAAAAAATATTTATTCATTAGGTGAATATTACTGATATACTGATACACTTATGGACGACAATTTTTTTAATCTACCACCACATTTCAAGGGGTAACTCAATTTCCAGAGGTATATAAATTTTCAAACTAACATTAAGGTTTTAACTTTATCCTAACTTCAGGATAGACGTTAACTGCAGATATCAAGACTCAATATTTCCCTTAAACCACGGATTAATTATATTATTTTCCCAAAAATAAGAACTAAATCTGACTAAACTACCACGAACAGAATCCATACAAATTGATCTATAATACGACGTAAATTGTACAAATCTTTATGTCGCGACCCCTATATCGAATATACCTATATCAACATAGAACGAATACGTTAAGTAACTAAAAAGGGAACTTGTTATTTGAAAAAAGGGGTGTTAATTGTTATAAGTTTGACGTGTCTGTATATCTGTGGATCTATATGCCTGTGGCATCGTAGCTCCCAAACGGATGAACCGATTTTGATGTAGTTTTTAGGGTTCCGAAGTAAAATCAGTACCCTTATAGTTTCGTCATGTCCGTCCGTCCATCTGTCCGTCTGTTCGTACGACCGTCCGTCTGTCGGAAGCAAAGCGCCGAGACCCTTAGTGCTAGAAAGCTGTAATTTGGCATGGATAGACATATTTATATATATAAACATTTTTCAGGGTACCTCCCCTACAGGTAACGTGAGGAGGAATTTTTTTACTCGTCGCGTACCTTATAGTGTGGTATCATTGAAAAGTTCTTTCAAAAATATTATGGATCTTCTTAGACCATTTTTGGTATTAGGGGTCCGTTTGCGAAATATTTGCCTTTAAAATGGTAATTTTGCTTAGAGTCAAGTGTCCTTCCCCTAGAGTTGAGAAAAATGAGCTCCGAGTCCCGGACTCGAGCTCCGAGTCGGAGCTACTGAGCCTTCAAAGCTCGAGGCCTAAGGGCTCGCGAGCCTTAGAAGGCTCGAGCCTTTAGGGTTCGAGCCTTAAAGGCTCAAGAGCCTTCAATTGAAGACTCGAGTCGAAGCTCGAGCTTTATTTACTTAGCATTTCAATAGGTATACCAAATTGGGTTCTTTATGAAAGTTTCATACAAACATTTTTACTTTAAAATAAAAAAAAAATGTGTGTTAGTTCCGACGCACGCCTAGAGTTTAACGCCATCTAGCTTTCAATCGTCAAATCAGTCAAACAATGGATGATGATGTTAATGATGGAGGATGATGTTGATGATGAAGAATGATGATGATGATGACGAATGATGATTATGATGATGACTGGGGGTGATGATGACTGGTGATGATGACGACGAATGGCAATGATGATGAATGGTGATGATGATGAATGGTGATGATGATTATGATGAGTGGTGGTGATGATGATGATGATGATGAATGGTGATGATGATGAATGGTGATGATGACGAATGGTGATGATGACGAATGGTGGTGATGACGAATGGTGATGATGATGAATGGTGATGATGATGAATGGTGATGATGATAAATGGTGATGATGATGATGAATGGTGATGATAATAATGATGAGTGATGATGATGACTGGTGGTGATGATGACTGGGGGTTATGATGAATGGGGGTGATGATGAATGGGGTGATGATGACTGGTGATGATGACGAATGGCAATGATGATGAATGGTGATGATATGAATGGTGATGATGATAATGGATAGTGATGATTATGATGATGATGCTGAATGGTGGTGATGATGATGAAGGAGATGATGAAGATGACTAATGATGACAACGATGAATGACGATGATGATGATGTTTCACATCATAAGAATAGGATGTACCAAGATTATTACTATCATTAGATGGCGTTGTTACTGATCAGCCATCCAACGCCATCTAGATTCTATGTTACGAATTACAAACATAACGCATAACGCTACGGAGAAAGTTTGATTTTACTCCCCATAAAATTTCATATCGCGGGCTTATTTATGAAAATCTATACCTAAGGAGAAAACTCCAAAAATTTGAAATTTGCACCGCGCCCTAATTTAAAATTTTAAGGTTAAGGTTTATTTAGGGTTCCGTAGTCAAAACACAGTACGTTTTGGTTAGGGGACCCTGAAATTACAGTGTTACAAAATGAGCCCTGAAGACAAAGCTCGAGCTTCGACTCGAGCCCTGGACCAGAGCTCGAACCTCCGCCTCGAGCCTTCATGTAAGACTCGAGGCGAAGGCTCGAGCCTTATTAGAGGGCTCGAGCCTTCAATGAGCTCTAGACTCGGAAGGCTCGAGCCTTTTATCAACACTACGGCTTTCCCCCTGACGCATGCCGGTTAAACGGTTGGAGTTGGACAAGTGAAAAATTTTTCGAAAATAGGATGTATGATGAATTTACAAGGAAAACTATCACGGCTATGTTAGCCTAAGTGGTTAATGAGTACTAGACGATAAACTTACTACTTCGGAACTCTACATTGCGCGTGGCCTGACACGCACTTGCCCGGTTTTTTTGTTTACGAGAGTGTTCTTAACTATGTCTAGTATAAATAAAACTGTCTGAGGTATTAAAGAAATATGCTTGTATTTGGAATTATAAATTGCAAGAATACAATAACAAAACAATAAAATACAACAGCGCTAACAGTGTTTCTTCATCGGAATCCATTTTACAACTGGCTCGTATACTGCCGTCCTCAAACTAAAAGGCGGTTAAGTGACAAAAACAGTTTTTGACATAGAGCTCAAAAACGCGTGATTATTTTGAAATTGTGCTAGTGATTTTCTATAAACAATTGTTAATGTTGTCATATTATGTCAAACACAAAAGATAGATATTTTTTTTAACTTTAATATTAATAAAGTTCAAAAAATAAAAATAAAGTAAAAATTGGCCAGATGTCATTTAGCCGCCTTTTAGCTTGAGGACGGCAGTATACTAAGAGCGCGGATGACAGCCACCGCTGATCTTAAAACCTGAAATATCGGTGGCTACCACGGAACACAGACACCAGGTGGTGGCTACCGTCAACGTGACGACGGATGACGTTGGCGATGTGCCGCTCGTGTGTGAGAGCTCTAATTACCACTTAAATTCGGTGAAGGAAAATAAAGTTAAATAACCGATATCCACGAAATATAATGTCTGATGAACCGAAATGAAATATTTGTCCAACGTGGTGGACTAAGGCCATTGTTAAATAAGACGGAAGACTAAGGCTTCCCACCCACGTCAGTCTTTTTGTAGGAGATAATCGGGCCGATTTTTCCTGCCATATTATTTCTGACCGACTTTTTGTAGGATGTGTGCGTTGCACTATTGCTATCAGTACGTTCTATTTATCTCCTACAAAAAATCGGTCACCGATTATTTATCGGACGTGGCCGGGAAGCCTAAAAGTGGGGCAGTTTATGAGATATATACCAGTATACAAATACATAAATGTAATACACCTATATGCGCCGTTCTTTAAGCAGTTCCGAGCGCCAAATCTTTGCCTCGCGCTGAAGCCCGTGATTGCACATCAATAATGCACCGCTCAGCCACCCTCGTTATTTCACTCTTTACACGATGTACCCACATACTGCATGCAACTACGTAATAAGTTAACCACTGATTCTTCATTATCTAACTTGCAGGTGACGCAACTTCCTTCACGTGGATTTTCTATTCACTTAAGATTATATTTTATTTTTTTGAGGAATCTTTGGGTATTTATCAATGATATTATAATGTAAAAAAGAGGTAGATAAGTCACTAGCGAGCCGACGATGAAGAGCGTAAGAACAAGCAATTGACCGTTCTGGAAGGCTATTCTCTTTTGTAACTTGACAGCGGAGTTTCAAAATTGACGTTCGAGTTCTAGGATCACTTCACTTAGCAAGTGCCGTACTAGATGATTAGAGGATGACATATTTATTATTCTCGATCATCGAATTACGTCACCGTCGAAGCTCGTGTCCAATTGTCATTCGTTTATTCATACCGAGGCGAGGCCATCTTTAGTCGTTTGACGTTTGAGTTCGAGACTCCCTTCACTTCGCAAGTGCGTACCAAATGATTCGAGAATCACATATCAAGATCTCGGACTCGAACTTCAATTTTGACACTCACCGCGGAATCCGCTGTCAAGTTACAAAACTGAATAGCCCTGCTGCTCGTAGTCGCTCTGTCAATACAAGACGATACGCACGCTTTTGTTGTTGTCAAAAGTGCTTGACATTTAACATACAACGTTAAAATGCTTTCGTGTATTAAACCAATGTTATTGGTGTAGTGAATCAAAAGATAAACGTGTGTGTGTTGTAGCTCTTTTCGGAATAGATTTTTTGGTTGATTTGTAAGGGCATAACGTATGTATATATTTTTTTAAATGGTATTTTTAACTTGGACGAACGCTTTCATTTATTATTCAAATTTATTAGGTTTTATATTGCTAACAGAATTTCCTTGTTAATTTTAATAACCTGTTACTATCCCACTGTTTAATTTGAGTCATTCAGACTTTACAACCCTTTTATTCTTAAAATTCAAAACACTGGCGTATAAGTGTACAAAATTGACGATTTAATTCCGATACAAATATAACTGCAAAATCTCTGTTATTACACAATAGTTTGAGTTAACTTCGGCGATACAACCACTCAAAACTCTTAAACCTTCGCCGGAAGTTTTACAAGTATTTTATCTCTTAAGTAGTTTAATGTAGCGTCTAAATCCCTTTACCTGGATGCTCGGTTGCTCTGATTGCACATCAATAATGCAGTGCCCGGCTCATCCCCGGCACATTTTGTATTAGAATGTAGCCTGTGCTGAAACTGGTGAGCCGTTCAAGCAACAAATATGTTCCTCACATAATTATGAAGCAAGCAACGTTCAGCAGTTTTACAAATGGATTATCAAGCGCATTCATGTGTGTTATCTATACACATAAATATCTGTCTCGGCCGGGAATCGAACCCAGGACCCCTCGCTTCGCAGGCAGGGTCGCTACAAACTAGGCTGCAGAGTCGTTCCAACCCTAAATTGCGCCACAAAAAAACTGTATTCGCTCTGTAAGCAATAAATCGACCCATCCCACAGGTGCTCAATTCAGAGGCTACCACACCGCAGCAGCTTCTACAGATAACTGAAAGTTTATCGAATTAGTTACAATCACCGTGTGTATAGTGTAACGTTAAGTACCTATCTATATTCCTAAAAAAATTAAAAATTTTAATTGTAAATATAGATATGTATATTTTACTGTTGGCCTAGTAGAACAGTCAATAACAAAAGTACCTACATTCAAACTTCAAAAAAAAATCATATCGTGATATACCTGTAGCTCGAGCACGAATATTTGCGAGAAAGTATTCGTATGGTTAACGTAAGCAATTTGTATAGTATTTTTTCAAAAGCGCCCCTATCGTACGTAAATGGTACTAAAATGCCATACAAATTTGACAGATTGCTTACGTTAACCATACGAATACTTTCTCGCAAATATTCGTGCTCGAGCTGCTGATTCATATCGATATGATATTGATCATATCGTGATTGACCTGTGTGTATACATACAATTTTTTTGTCAATTTGTGGTCAATAAAGTTTAAATAAATAAATAAATGTTTATAAAACTACCAATTAACCTGTACTATGCCCTCATAAATTCTAAATGAACCCCCATACGTCACGCAGCAGACAAATTGGAAATCCCTTTCTGTGGCCACTTCGCTAGAATAAATAATTCAGTCGGTCAATAGTTTATCAGAATTAGTATACCTATAATAGTTAGCATTAGAATAGAATAATCAATAGTGAGATAGAAATAAATAAACTCCATAAAATAGTTTTATGGTAAAATGCTTCATAACATTGGGCATAAAGAGCCTCTCAACCTCGAATAAGGCCAAACTCTTCTGCTCTTAGCACATACATACATACATACATACATCCTGTTGAATAAATCGCGAACATTTTAATTCTCAAGAGAAACATGTATGAATGTGTACAACCTTCCACCCTCGTTCTGAAAAACAACCACCAAATGTTTTTATCAAGTTTCGATTGTATTGGTGGAACTAACTAGAGAACTAGTAAAACTGTAAATAATCTACACATCTATACATCTATACATCTATACTCTATACAAATAAATAAAATTGGAGTGTCTGTTTGTAATATTAAAATAACCGCTTTTTACTAAGTGCATTTGGATATATACACGGTACATATACCAAAACAATTTTTTTTTTACATTTTTTGTCTGTCCGTCTGTTTGTTCCGGCTAATCTCTGAAATTGCTGGACCGATTTTGACGAGACTTTCACTGGCAGATAGCTGATGTAACGAGGAGTAACTTAGGCTACTTTTAGTTTAGAGAAAAAAGTTTGTTAGGCGATACGAAGTTCGCCGGGTCAGCTAGTCTTTATTGAAATTGCACTTGCGACCCACCGTTTCCCGAAATTCGAATAAAATTCCGAGCTATGCTAGAACTGAGCTATGGAGTCTTGCTTCGTCCGTTATTTAACTAGGTGTCGTGCAGGAGACTGGCTTGAGTGCGAACATGGATGGAGTTTTACACACCTCAGTCTTAATATTTTTAAGAAATATTTAACCTTCATTTTAAAGTGAAAGTGTGAAAGGTTAATTTTAACAGTTCTATTAAGCTTCAATAGTACCTAATACGAAACATTTAATATTGATAAAAACATTTTCCACTTCAAAGTAATTGTCTAAAATAAATATAAATTAATTTTTTTTCATACAGGTTATAACAATAATATTTAGTAGGACCACGTTAATTTGAAAAAGTGGACGATCTCTTCGAAGTTCATTATATATACCTAACATCATTATACAAAGGTAACCGTTACCTAAACTAAGTTAATTAATTGGATTCATATTCAAATTCGCTCTAATATAATACAAATATTGACACAGTTAACGAGTTATGAACCAAAATTTTCGTAATTAGCTATTTTATTTCCATCCAATAGCCATTAACTTAATGATCTTCTGTCGGTATCATTTATGTTAGTACGTGTCGAAACACTAATTCAAGCGCTACCCGATATATTGTTGGGCTAATATTAATTATCACGAGGGACCATTGTGGTGTATTGTTTGTTATTCGGTGAATAGTTCAAATAATGTTTAGTATTTGAACAGTTTCGCGTAATGTTTATTTATCACAAATATTTGTGTTTCACCACAGAAGAAATAAACATTGTTAAAACTTCAAAAATTGGTATAATAAAATAGTTTTTTTTTCAGGGTAGGTACCTCCCCAACAGGTAACGTGGGGATGAATTTTGTTTTTCCTTATCTACCTCGTAGCGTGTTTTATTGTTGAGGTCTAAATAATATTAAGGGTAAGACCATTTTTTGATGGATTGTTGTAAATTCGTCACAAAGTATTAGTAAATTTGATAAATGTATCAGCATCCATCGTTAGGTTTTGAACTTGTCAATATTCATGGAGAGGATATTAGTTATTCACAATTTACATTCAGAGTGGAGTGGAGTTGTCACTGCAGTATCCGGTCAAATAAATGTGATTAAAATGTTCATACGGCACGGCACGATGCCGTGCGGTAGCTCTAATGGATTACATCGAACTAGTTTCAACACTATTTTACGTTGCAACCACTGTTATACAAACATTACGAGTGTATTAAAAGTAAACTTAGTAATATCGTTTTACTTATATCTAAAGCAAACATTATGAAAAAAAAACTGGGAAAGACCAAAAGAAGAAAAAACCGGGCAAGTGCGTGTCAGGCCACGCGCAGTGTAGGGTTCCGAAGTAGTAAGTTGATCGACTATTACTCATTAACTACTTATGCTAACATAGCCGTGATAGTTTTCCTTGTAAAATCATTATAATAACCTATTTTTGAGAATTTTTTACTTGGGCGGGACACTTTAACCAGAATTAGCAGTTTAAAGCCAAATATTTCGCAAACGAACCCCTAATTCCAAAAATGGTCTTAGAAGACCCATATTTTTGGAAGACCTTTTCAAAGATACCCCACACTATAGGGTACGCGACGATTAAAAAATTTATCCTCACGTTCAGATCCCTCTTTCCCACTGGGCACTCAGGGCACATGCCCATGGCCCCGTGATCGATACAGGCCCTTTAATTCCTGCCAGATCACTAAACGATAACCGATATTTATTACCGAAAAACTTTTTTAATTCGAATAAATCGAACCTAAATTACTGACTACAATACCAATTTGCTTAGGTATAAGCTTTTGCATAAATCTACAAAGTCATTGAGGCCCCATTATCCTAATATGCCCAGGGCCTCCAGTAGGTTAAAGACGGCCTTGCTCACGTTATCTGTAGGGGAAGAACCCTGAAAATAAATGTTTTTCAATATTTTATTCTACGATTCTGGAGTTTTAATAAATATGTATATTCATGCCAAATTACAGCTTTCTAGCACTAGGGTCTCAGCGCTTTGCTTCGGACAGACAGGCGGTCAGACGGACGGACAGGCGGATAGACGGACGGACGGACGGACGGACGGACAGACGGACAGACGGGCAGACGGACGGACGGACGGACGGACGCACATGACAAAACTATAAAGGTTACGATTTTACTTCGAAACCCTAAAAAGGGACATCGAAAGATGTTAAAGTGATTAAAGTAAAAATATAGTTAGTATTCATAAAGTTTACAAGTAAAATTAAAATGCGCGCTATTGGATATCCAAAACCAATGTCTGGTCCAAATCGTCCAGTCACCAAATAATTAAAGATGTAAATAACTTAAATTGGACTGTTCCGGTGTTCGGTATTGGCTGTGGAGGCAGACCGGAGGCGACTGGCTTCCTATTAAACACTAAACGTACGAGAAACATTGCACGGACGAGCTCCAATTCAATTCGCAACTCCCTTTTTTAATTATTTATCTTAGAACCGGATGTGAAAGAAAGATCTTTATAAATATAAATGACTCGCCGGCGCGTCGCTTCGTTTCAAGAAAACACGTAACTTACTGAAGGATATCGATGGGCCACGTGACAAACCCTAGAATGAGCCCTACCTTAACGCTGCAGCTTTCGAATAAGTTGAGGTTAAACTAGTAATTTTTTCTCAAAACGTAGCGTTTACTCCTACTATTTGTTTTCCCCTACTGTCTTTGTCGACTTTACAATATATGTTGCTAATCTTATAGCATATAGAGCTTATATAGCAACATTAGCTGTGCTTTCTGGAACTCCTCTTTCCGCCTCAAAAGAGGGCGTTGTAAAGAACTACGTTAGTTTTTAAACGACTTCAAAAATGGAGGAGGTATGATTCTTTTTTTAATCGAAACCTGGTGCTTGTCATGTTGTCCCACTTAAATTTGAGCGAGATCTGACGAGTAGTTTTTGAGTTATTTTGAAGTCGGTTATTTTTTTCTTGGTAAAATTCAGATTATATGTTACTATGATTAGTAGGTACTTACGTTTATCTGCCAGATTATATGGAACTAATTACATACAAAATCGACGGTCTTTACAATGAAAATTGGCTGACTTTAATTAATTTATTGAGAATTAGAAATTCCGCTGTAGTACATTTAGTCCCTCGCAATTTGCCTCGTATTGTCTCGGGGAATTTGCCTTTACGAAATAACTTCGATTGGTCCTATGACCGAAGAATACTAATTTACTATACAGCTGTGAACAAAGGATATTACGAGTATGCAGCTTTGTAATATATTGTTACGCAGTTTTGAATATTATTATCTAACAATTGAAGGCAATATGGCAGATAAAAGAGGACTCAAGGTAAAATAAAATTGCGTGAAACTGATACAAAGGTAAAAATCTTCAAAGCGGTAAGTACTTATGTGTATGTGAGATTAATAAAATATATCTTCTTTCCTTAGAACAGGTGTTTCAATAGCGAACAGGTAATACTTATTTAAGTTTGAAAGAATAAGGTTTAAGCAACGAAAATTTTTTTGGAGTCGGTTAAAATTGGAAATTAAGAAATTTTTCCAAAAAAAAAATTAAATTATTTTCATAAAATTATCTTGAAAATAATTGACACACATCTTTCGTGAAGTAACCAATGGTTCGTGAGGTCCGTGAATCCGACGGGAGCTTGCATTATTGATATGCAATCAAAGTTACCGGTTAAACCCGTACTCGTTTCTTACAGCTTGTTGCTTTGCTGTGCTAATAGGATTGCAGTCGAGAATTGGCTTCTAAACCTATTTGGCAAACTATCGGAACCGCCATCTTTTGTTAGGAAATGACCGCCTCCAATGATCATAGGACATACCTCACACCAGGTATTATTAATATCAAGTATTCTTACTATTAATCAAGTATACTAAACAACTTTATCTCTGTTATTTTAGGCTCTAAACTTCCACAAGAGGAAAGACCCATGCTCAGTAGTGCTTGGGCAAATAATAGGTTGAAGCCAGCAACTTTTATACAGTTTTTATTTTGTTAAACTGTTTTAGTCTGTTTTATTTATGTTTTTTATTAACAACAAAGTTACCTTCTTGTAAACATACGGCAAACCTAATTATTTAATTAAATTATAGTAAGTAATTTCTAATAATCAAGGATCTATACATATACCTAGTAATCAAGGAGCTATAGTTGGCCTACAACTAGTTACAACTAATGTCAGCAGATCAACAGGTCATCGTCTTTAATGACGCGATAAGTAACAGTCTGTTAAGTGATACAATGATTTAAATAGGTACGTAGGCATTATGGGGTGATAATGAACAGCAGAAACTATGGCCTTGAGGCCTTGAACCTAAATGACTTACGCCCCAACTCAAAATCACTAACGGTTACTTAAATCACTCCTTAGCACAGGATTTGTATGGTGATTCTGTACTAACGAGCGATTAAAGTACCCGCACGGACAGTAACCATTAGTGACTCTTGAGTTGAGGCGATAGTGTTTCTATGGGAGATAATATTATTTCTCATCTAGTCTAATTATTTCTAAGAGCATCTGCTGTTTAGCAAATTGTTTTATTACCTACCTACTGTTTGGAAGATGCTTTATGATTAAGTAAATGTATAGAAATACATAGATATATCACTATCATGAATCAATACATACACACATCTAATTTACGTAGACCATAATTAGAAAACGAGCAATCGACCCACCTCATGGTAAGTGACTATCTTCGTCCATGGACATAAGTTACACCAAGGCATCACTGATGCGTTGACGGCCAAGATTGCAAACAGAAGTAAGGATTTACTAGCTTTCAAGATATTGTATGTACATATAAAAAGCAATTTTTCGCAGATAGAAATATAAGACATGTCGGATGTCACAATCATCTTAATGTAGGTACCTACCTACAATAAAATAAGTGCTTCGTCCTATTGCAGTCCGATAAGAAATTGCCTTTCATTATTCGAGCTATCTCGGCCTTTCTTTGATAACAGGACTGCCAGTTTAACGTACAATAAGATTAAAAAAAGAGGAAAAGATTTTAAAAATGTACTGTGATGTATGTTTCATGTGCTCGGTATCATGAGACATAAATATTGTGTTTTGTATAACGATTCCGTGAAGTGTAAAAAAAATTGTAATTAACCTTTATTATCCGCAAAACTCGGTACTTTAGTTTATCGTTTTTCTAAATAAACATTTGAGTAGTGTCCAATTGATAAGTGTTATCAAATTCATACTATATAATACCCAACGTTGTTTTAAACTGATCAGTGGTATTACTGCACGAGATCAAGATGTCCATGAAATTAGGTAAGTATTTTAATTATTGCTCACAAAATCTTAAGTTATTGCATGTCTAGTTAAGTCGCAAAGGAGCTTATATAATATTTTCATTTTCTAAGACAAGAGTTTTTAGACTTATGAACTTCGAAAGGTTGATTAGGAACTTTTTATTATTTTGTATTGTGTTTTGTGATAATTCTCCATCCAATCTATAGACAAATAATGGATTATGAGACGTAGTCTGGCCAAGCCGGAGAAAACCGGAACTTTATCGTCATGATGAAGAATGAACTATCCCGTTTCTTAGGCGTTGTTGTTGATCATTTTCAAGACAGCTGGCAAACAGTTCCTGACAAACCAATGTTTTTAATTTATGTCTGCGAACACCTTAAAAGTTTTGTACCGACGTATACAAATATATATATATATCGGCAACAAAAGAACCTTCAAGAACCCATCAAAAACCTTAAAAAGAAATTGAAATCGCCACATCCTGTGTCCAGTTGAGGACTTTACCGTAGGATCGAGTGAACCTTGAACACTATAACTCACTTTAATATTTCCTCTTTTCCAGTTGTCCTATTCCTGCTGGTGTCAGTGGCAGTGTCCCCCTCCGTGGGCGCTCCTAACCCCCAGGATGAGCCCCAGGCACCTTGCCCCGCCATGTGGAGCCCAGTGTGCGGCTCCGACGGCAACACTTACCCCAACTCATTCTGCTTGAAAGGAGCTGACCCCAGCCTTGAGATAGCATACGAAGGAGAATGCCAATGACATCTTCAATGTTATTTTTAAGATTTACGTTTACCTACGTGTTAATAAAATATTACGAAACCAACAACTAATATGGAATTTCATTAAGGTTTTTCGGTTAACTGTCGGTAAACGCCAAGACCACCTGAAGGGAGCCCTTACCGTCATGCCGCCAATAAACAGAACTCTAAAATGTATTACATAATATTTTCACTGACTAATATCTGAATCTCGTAAATTCCCGAACAAAGCAGACTGTTATGGATAAGCAAGCGTTTTTCTCGAGTCTTGGATCTTCATCAAAATTAATAGTGTGTAGAATTTAAAACAAGGATAAAATCCTGAAACAGTATTAACAAACTCCCACACAATAATAAAATGAAATAACGCTTCAATTCTTTGTATTCAGACGTCACTAAGCCTTATAAAATACTGATCAGTGGTAAGACGATCTCTCTTCTCTCAACTAACTTCAAAGGCTTATAAAGAACACTCGAGAAAGTCGTGGATGGAGCTTCGAGAGGGTGCTAACTTGTGAAATGCAATTTCTTTATCTACTTTGCTTTATATACTGGGGCGTTTATTTTCACGTATCTGACAGAGTAACGAAACGCTCAAAGTCCGACGGCAGTGTCCGAGCAAGTGGTTTTGGGTACGATTTCCACCCGCTATATGTGATGTATTTTATGCTGGCGAGTTAAAAATTTGAATTATTCATTTAAATTTCTGTTCTCGGTCTGAGTATGTGTGATTGTGTCTTTGGGGGTTGAGGACCCACGAGACAGGGAATCCTAAGTGGAGCTACGAGTGTGTGGCGTTATTTATTTATTAACTTTATGTCTATTCCATCTACGTCACGGAATCCCAAAACGAGGGTACGCGGTAAGTCGAAGTATAGTAAGACCTCCAGGCCTTCGGGTAGCTAAAACCTTCCGACACTTGGATTGGACGATTCTAATCCCTCCATCATTCCGCAATAGAAGAGAAGCTCCAGTTACTCCACATACTGTGACAATATGCAAGTCAATCTCACGTCAAAACAGAATAGATCCACAACTAACTGTGAATAACAAAATTACCTATTCTGAAACATTACTTTGTGCAGTTCTTTTGGCTTATCCACTTTACCGAAAATCTTATGCATTATGTTATCAACAGCCGTAGCGCTGAAATTTCCTTGAATTATTTCTGACATAATATTTAAATCGGACAGAAGCGACCGCTATCTCTCCCGTGACATAAAACGGAGTTTAGTGGCTGGCTGCCTGCTCTCGCATCTCGCGGCGCTGATACCAGTTATCTTTACAGATACCTATTACGGAGAGGTATCTATAAATTATGTTTCGAGATTAAATTATTCGTTAACATTAGTACAGTCAATCAGTGACAACAAAGTACAAGAGCATACAATAATAAACAAATAACAATGAATTATTTTATTTTATCATTAAAAAACTTAACAATCAATATTAGTAGAAATAAATAAATCAATAAATTAACTTTGTACAAAACGCTATTTACAAAATTATCTACGATCTAAATACGCATTCCAACTACTAATCTACGCTGCCAATCTCTATCCCGCAGTCATTAACCTGTGTTTAATTTTATTAATACCCTGCAATTGCCAGCTAATGGACAGCCATTTAACTTCTGAGTCGCTTTCAACACAATCTTAAATCGACATGTTGTTTGTTTTGTTGTTGTTTGTTGTTTTGTTCGATGACCGCCTTCACAGTTGGTTCAAAAATAAAACAATCGAAAGACAAAAAGTATAAACCAGTTATAATTTAGAAATTCTCCAGGAAGGATGAACATACCTACGTACCTACGTAGGGGCTAAAATCATAATCTTCCTTTTAGTCTTTCCTTGTCAAGCAAAAACTCCATACTATTGTGATTAAGTTAATATTAGTCTACATTGCAACAATCCGCGGGCAACATGTATGATGGTATATACTTTAAAACATGCGTGGCACCTCCCTCCCTCCCACAACGGAAACATGCACTACAATAGTTAAAAGTATATACCAACATTAATAATACATTAATTTCATTAGGAGGGAGGGAGGTGCCACGCATATCTTAAAAGTATTTATTACAGAATTTGTATGGAGATTATTTACTAAGGAGCGATTAAAGTAACCGTTAATGACTCTCAGTTGGGGCGTTAAAGTATATACTATCATACATGTTAACAGCGGATTGTTGCAAAGTAGACTAATACAAACTTAACAACAATGTATCTCCGCAAAGTAACGCCTGATACTATTAACTATCCTAAGTATTGTCTTCTGTCCACGTACAGCTGTAAAGGCCCTACCAACAACAATTGTCCATCAACAAAATATTGTCTATTTAAGAAGAACTACACGGCACTTGAGTATACTTCAAGCAGACGCCTATATTCTCCTCCGGACTGCGTTTGGGTGTGGGCGGGCCGAAGTGGACCGCCACGGCGAACGGGGTGATGGAGCTGTCCACGCGGCACTGCGGGAAGCCGACCCCCGGGCAGAAGGTGGACCCGCAGTGGTGGGGGTCGCACACCCCTGGGGCGTTAGCTGAAGCAGACTGAAAATTGAAATGTTAGGTATAAATATCTGGCATTAATACAGGGCCATAAACTGTTTTTTTGATGGACACAATTTGAAGAAGACAATTTTTTCTGGATCCTGAGTCTTTTGGTATACGCCAGATACCTTCCGAAGACCGAAGACACATAACATAATCCAGACCTTATTAAGATTAATCGGGTATCAGTCAAAGAAAAGAGGTGGAGATTGCATTGAGTAGCAATGCTTCTTGGTATTCTTGCAATATCAATAGCTATCAAACGAGGAACACGAGTCACCGTCATCGATGGACATCAGCAACATCTAACGCGTTATCAACAATTAGAATCTTTTTGGTCAACGTATATCGTAGACCGCCAGAAAAACTAATCATCAAATCTCCTCACCGCAACGAAGTATTCATTCTCGCAGGTTATAGTAATCCTGTCAGTGCAACGCATCCTGCCGTAGCCTTGCAGCCCGACGCCGTAGTTCCCGTAGCCGTAGTACCGGAACCTGTCGTCTTCCTTGCTGGAGTAGTGCTGCGCGTACGGCGACCAGCGGCTCCAGAACGACCTCTGCTCCCACATCCAAGAGGGCCAGATATAGCTCCAGATCTACGTGGGGTTAGTGACGTTAGACTAGCTACTGGGGAAGGTAAAGGTACAGATGCTATGCTGAGGTAAGTAATAAAAGTGGAGTCAAATTTTAATACTGTGTTATCTGATAATAATGTTTATTGGTTGAAAGCTAGTTAAATGTTTAGACAAGGAACTGAATATCTCGGAGGGGAATTAAATTAAGATGTTGTGATCGTAAGTAAGGATGTAATTTTTCATAAGGTATATTAAAATATTAATAATTTTTCATCAGATTGTTATTGTACGGAGTAAGTTAGAATTTAAATACAAATTATAAAACAAATGATTCGTGGATATAAATATCATTCAACGGATATTTATATTCAGGGGAGCCAAAGCTACATTAACAGGGCATCAAAATAAATAAGATTTATTTGTTTATCTTTCTCTCTTTCTCTCTCTCTCTCTATTTTATTTGCTTTTCATAGCATCTTTCCATGCATTAATACTTATAATTCACATCTATAACATTTTCTTCTTCACTTATCCGTAATTAATTTGCATTAACTCTGTCAATCCATTCCACTATTCATTCTATACAATTCTCACCATCGACATGAAGCTCTGCTGTGCTGGTGGGCTCTCTATCGGCGTCGGCATCTGAGGGTCCGCACCAGAACCCTCTTCATCCTGTGTCTGACCATCATTTGCTGGCATCAATTGCTCCGATGGCATCGTCTCTGTAAGGATATCAACAATGGTTTAAAACACAAATAAGACAGTGCCCGTCTTGACTATAACTATAGATGTTGTAATTTTAGAAGCCGTTGAGTGTTTTATCGTTTTTAACCAGATCGATTGAAGTATCCTAACACGAACAAGTATCGGAACATTAGCCTAAGCTATTGATCGTTACTTCGATGTAGCAATAAAATCAAATAATATGTGGAACATAAACTTATAAATCAAGATTTGATTTTGTAACACTTTTTTTCTGGTAGTGAAAAAAAAGTGTTACAATTTATGAGTTCGGATTGAAAAGCTTGCTCATTATGCGGCCCTTCTCATTAATAAGCGTGTCCCTTAAAATAAACTAGTTTCTTGAAAGTGAGCAGCTGTTGTACGAGATTATTCTAGCATGTTCTGAAAGCAATTCTCACTTAGTAGCATAATCAAGTTAGACAAGTATGTATAGTAAGATATCAAATTCCCATCAAATAAACACACTTAAATACTTGAATCACCAGACGACCCGCTAGCAGCAAACATTAAAGAATAAATAAATTTGAAGCAAACCATAATATCTAAACGTAGATTGTAATAAAACATTTTACGAGTGGGAACAAAAATAGATGCAAGGAACGCGAATTATAATTTATTATGGGAGTATAAATATAAATCTATTTTGCAAATGAGGCGACTGGAATACCTCGTCGCGTAAAACTGGAATTACGGTCCATAAATATTGTCGGCGACATTGCTTAGTTTACATGGAGCAACACCTTGTACTGCGAGGTGATTTATATATCAATAGCGTGAATCACCTTATTCATTCATTTGCAGCCTTATCTATGCCCGAAGAAGGTGAAGTAATAATAATAATAATAATAATAATAATTTATTTGCTGAATTTAGGTACAAATATGTTACAATTCATTTAATTTAAATTCCGCTAAATTCTGCCTATTGGCGTGCAAATATACAGTCAATCATTACAATATTTAATTTAAACAGATTAAAATTCTATAAATTATTAAATTATTATGTCAGTTTAAATATAGTTAATATCATTAAATATAGTTAATATCATTAAATTCATTATCTAGATTCGGTAATACTCCTTAATTAATTATAGTAAATTAGTTTATACATGTCAATTACAGTGTCAATTAATTCATTATTTCAATTCATTAATAGGTACGTACACCTGGTCATTTTATTAAGATCATTAATGGTCACGTAAATTTATCATTTAAAAAGTCATTGATACTATAATATGCTTTGTCAATCAAAAGATCCCGGAGTTTTTGCTTAAACTGAGAGATATTGATGTCCTCATTCCTTATTTCAGAGGGCAGTTTGTTATAAATTTTGGGTGCCATTCCGAGCATGCTTTTCCCAAGTAGTGCAGAATTTGAAGTGGTTGCACATATTTTATTTACAAGGCGCGTACTATGAAACATTTTATACGATTTGATATTAGACTTGACAAAAACGGATATTTCGAATATGTAGATGCAAGGAAAAGTTAAAATTTTAAATTTCTTAAAATATGAGATACAGCTATCTCTATTGCCAATGTTTGCGATGGCCCGTATGCATTTCTTCTGAGCTTTAAAAACCCTATCTTTATCCGTTGAGTTCCCCCAAAACATTACTCCATATCTTAGTGTCGCCGACACACGGAACACAGACACAAGTGGAAATGGTACAAGTGTTGATTAGTATGGGAACCGTGCTAGCCAAATAAACACAAGGAAATCCATAATCGTATTATTTACAACTAAGAAACTCACATTTTAATTGGTTGTTACTTGTCAACTACGAATAGTCTAAGAAGTCTCGCTGTTTATAGTTGAAAATGCACCTTAATCTTTGATGTTAATTCTTATTTTTCCATGTCTTATTCAGTGACCTTAGAACCTTTATCAATTATGATCATAATACTTTTCAAGTTTATCTATCCACTACTAGATGGCAGTATTCTGCGTTACAAGTAATATATACTTAACTTCTTTACTAATAAGGTTGACAATACAATATCATACAATGTCAATTATATGGAAAATAATTAAATAATTCCATCTACTGAACGCTAGATGTCGTGAATGGAGTCTACAATAGATTGAATAGCAACCTTACAAGTATTTGGGTAAGTTACATTTTTGGTTAACAACATCATACTGTGTTTGGTTTAGGCTTAGAGATGTGCGTTGTGCTTTTTGCCGCGTTATCGATATTTATATTGAAACTGGTACTGTCCGAGTGTCCGACATCATAAGATGTAGACCCGTCATATTGGTACTTAAACTTCTTGTTTTTGTACTGCCTATGTGAACACTTGATCATTATTTTGAAAGCTTATATCTCAAACACACGGATCTAAAAAAAGACGGACGTGATCCCAACAACAAATTCAGTGAAGCACCCATAGTAATACTATCGCTAATCAAAAATTACGCACACGTGGAAAGCTGGCGGCCATTGCTATGGTTCACTCTCGATTAGACGAGGCATTACGAGGCGTAGACGTGACCGTAGCAATTTTTATCAACGTTAGCTATCTAAACAGTCACGGAATACCAAGCCTAGGCATTTTTAGCAACGAAAATAAATATACTTTAATACGTCGACAAGTGAAATTTCAATGAAGCTAAACGTAGCTACAAAAACAATGCTGATATGAACTGGGATGCATTTCCACCTTAACGTTACCACCATAACCTTAACGTTATACAAATAAGGTAAATTTATTTTCTTGGAATTACATTTCTTAGACATGCTGTGCCAGTCACGCGCATGCGCTTATATTCCTCGTCAGGATCCTAGATCATGTACCAATGATTTCAAATAAAAAAATTCATTCATATTAATTTTATACATTTTTAACCGACTTCAAAAAAAGGAGGAGGTTCTCAATTCAACTGTATTTTTTTTATGTTTGTTACCTCAGAACTTTGGACTGGGCGAACCGATTTTGATGATTTTTTTTTAATCGAAAGCTGGTGGCTGTCATGTGGTCCCACATAAATTTTATTGAGATCTGACAATGGCATCTATGAGAAAACCACTTAAGTCGTAAATTTGTGTTAAAATGTGCGAGACAAATTGACGAATAACTCAATATCACGCCAACCGATTTCGATGATTCTTTTTTTAATCGAAAGCAGGTGCTTGTCATGTGGTCCCACATAAATTTGAACGAGATCTAAAAAGTAGTTTTTGAGACTTTGAAGTCGGTTATTTTTTGTTAGTAAAATTTAGATTATTATGATACAACACAATACTTTATTGCACACTAAACAGCAGAACTGTACATACATAAGACACATATCCCTAAAATAAAAAAGAATATTATTATTATTATAATAAATTGTAATATTCATATTATGAAATACTTTTAACTAAAAATAAAATTACAAAACTGCCGATATTCATATATTTGTACCCCATCCCTGCCCGAGTAGCAGAAAATATTCTAGAAAACAATAGCCGAGTAGCAATATTATCTAAAACATAAAAGGAACCTTATTGCCAAGTGACTGAGTAGCTTTTTGATCATCAATTATATTATTTCCTTTATTTATGTGTTTCGAATTTGAATTATTACAAAATAAATTAAAAACTAGGCTTATTTGTGGTATAAAACACGGCCATTAAATAAATTCATTGCTCCCTATTATTCCTGCCCTCCAAAATTGCACAGTAAGGCATATTTACGTAATTTAAGACAAATTTTATTTTACGTAATGCACAACCGACGCAGCTCAGTGACGCGGAGAAGCGGAGCTCCTCATAATGTTAGTCGCTGTGCCACGCCCACATCGCACTTCCACTGGTGTCTGTGTTCCGTGCGCCGACACGTATGCGTGATAAGATGTCAGTACTACTTTAATATTACTTATCCTTTTTGTTAACATCCTTAGTGCATACGCAAATTTACAAATTTTCTTACAAACAGTGTCAACTTGTGGTTTCCAGTTTAATTTTTCATCAACCCATAGTCCCAGGAATTTAACTTTGTCAGTTGTGTTAATGACACTACTCCCATAACGCAAAGTAATATTTGATTTGTTTACCCGTTGCTTAAAATGCATGATGTTTGTTTTACTGATATTTAGTTTTAAGTTGTTCTTATTAAGCCAGTCCATAATTGAGTACAGGGTTTTGTTTGCATCAGCTTCATATGTATCGATGCTTTTTCCTGTAAATATTACGGTACTGTCATCAGCAAACAATACCATTTGGTGATTGGTAACCTTTGGGAGATCATTTATATAGATAATGAATAATAATGGTCCCAGTACACTACCCTGAGGCACACCGTATTTAACTTTTCGGGGATCAGAAAAGTATGAGATTTCAGTTTTATTTTTAATACACAGGTTGGTGATTTGTGTTATGTGTATTCTATTCGAAAGGTACGACTTAATAAGAGATAGAACATTTCCTCTTACTCCATATGCTTCTAATTTGTATAGTAACATGTCATGTTCTACATAGTCAAAAGCACGTGTCATATCGAGATAGAGAGCAGATACAGGTATTTTTTTTATCTTTATGGGTTATAATGCTTTCAATCAAATCATAAACAGCCAAATTTATGCCCTTATTCTTTCTAAAGCCCATTTGTTCTTTCGTGAATAAATTATTCTTCTCAAAATAACAGTTAATGCAATTAAATATGACACGTTCAATAATTTTTGAAAATATTGGAATCAATGCTATAGGGCGATAACATTTCATACTTTTTTTATCATGTTTTTTAAATAGTGGTTTAATTATGGAAGTTTTTAATTGTTCAGGGAAAATACCTTGTTCGATACACTTATTGATAATATGACACAATACTGGTGCAATATTTAATGAAACGTGTTTAATAACTTTTGTTGAGATGTCGTCATATCCCGTGCTATGGGTGTTTTTTAAAAGTTTTATTATTTGTACAATGTCATTCGGAATAGTAGGGGGCATGAAAATTGATTTATTATAAGTCATTAAATTAGATGTCATATTATTAGCTTTATTTATGTCATTTTTAATTTCGTCAATGAAATAATTATTAAATGCTTGTGCTATGTCCTGAGGATTACTTATACTAGTTCCGTCAACATGTATGTCACTAATGTTTTCTTTGGGGCCTGTCATTTTATTATTTTTGATGATTTTCCAAACTGCACTGGCTTTATTATTCGCCGTTTCAATAAAATAATTGTTTTGTGATTTTTGTGTAAGATTGATAATTTTTTTAAAAAGCTTAGAGTACCGTTGATATTGAAATTTTGTTGTCTCATTAGGATGTAGTCTAAATTTCCATAAATATTGTCTTTTCTTTTTGCTACAAGTCTTGATGCCTTTGGAAACCCATTTAGCATTATTTTTTACTTTATTTTTAACTCTTATTACTGGAAAACATAGGTTATAGAACATTTTAAAAGTGTCATAAAAATATTCAAATGATTCATTTGCATTATTAATGTCATAACATTCTTTAAAAGTTATACTTTTTATGCATTGTTTAAATTTGGCCATATTTTCTCGACTATAATCACGTTTCATACAATACCAATAATCTAATTTACATTGTCGTTTTATAGGGCAGACTATAATTTGTGCTGTGTGGTCCGACAAACCTAGCTCCATAATTTCCGCCTTACTACCTGGAATATTATGAATAATGTTGTCGATGCATGTATCACTGCAAATACGCGTAGGATTATTTATTTCAAATTTTAAATTATAACTAAAAATTAATTCTGAAAAACGTGTTGAATTTTTATTTCTCCTTAATAGGTCTATATTAAAATCACCACATAAAATACACTGCTTTTTAAATTTTATCATTAGTTCGTGTAAAATGCTGTCAAATTTATCAAAAAATATATCCAAAGATGTCGAGTCTAATTTTGGAGGTCGGTAAATGCAAGAAATAATTATATTATGGTCAATTAAGTCAATAATACACAAGTAGTAATAATACACAATAAGTATTACGTGCTTGTTGATTTGGTCTCCATATCATAGAAATGATACATAAAGTTATATTAGTTCACATAAAAACCTCCTGAATTTCCATATAGAGTATCTCTTAATAATTAAAGAAGCCTAAAGCATATAGCTCCATCATGCTTCTCCAATGCGGATTTATGGAGTCAGTGAAAAGGAGAATAAAATGAAGAAATGAAAGAGTATGTAATGTTAGATATTGCGGAACATGTTACTTGATAAAATGGACTGATGACATAAGGAAGACAGTGAGAGACCACTGGGTAAAAAGTTCCTTTTTAGGATATTAGGAGAGACCTATATCTAGGAGGTGGACCTTAGAGGGCTAATAGATAGACATATACTAGTTATCGCAAACATACCAGCTGGGTCTATGACTTGTGGCGCCTGTCCCCCGGGCCCGATCCTGAAGGAGCGGCTGTCGCAGGGCGTGTACCGGATGGAGCAGGCACCCACGTTCCGCCGGATGCACGCCTTGTAGTCCTGGGAGGCGAGGTGCCGCCCGTTAACCGCGTAGTTGAAGGTTTTTATTGTTCCTAGGGAAAAATTGAAGATTACTTGACAAATTAGCGGAAGAATACTCGTATAGGAAAAATATAATGGATTTTCCTCCTTTCTTCTTAGCCGACAACGCATTGTACGTTACTTATATCCATAGGTGACGATGACCGGGATAACCACGCCATGAGGTAGGTCTTTTGCACGATTGCTATCGGCTATTTCTAATATATAAAATTCTCGTGTCACGGTGTAACCGCCCGGCCACAGCTACTGGCGGCGCGGATTGCGGCGCGGCGAGCGGCGCGGCGGGCGGCGCGATTTGCGGTGGTATGCCACAGCTAGATTAGTTGCGACCGCGGCGGTGTCAGCGGTGGACGTACTTAGACTACTATATAATAATAATTATTATATATAATAATATTGATAAATAATCTGTAGATAAATAGTAACATTGTTTTGTGTTCCTTCCTTGTGCTCTTTATGTATATTATGTTTTGGTGTACAAACAATAAAGTGTTAAATGTAATAAATAAATAAATAACATAACAATATAAGCAGGTAATTAAGATACCGGCCATGTTTGTCATTATAAGAAAGCGGCCAAGTGCGAGTCGGACTCGCCCATGAAGGGTTCCGTAGCAGCAAGTAATATAATATAAAAGTTCTTTTAGTTCGTTGTAACTTTGATCAATGTTTTTTGTGGTTTACGATTTACGACGTATTAAAAAAAACTACTTACTAGATCTCGTTCAAACCAATTTTCGTTGGAAGTTTGCATGTTAATGTACATCATATATTTTTTTTAGTTTTATCATTCTCTTATTTTAGAAGTTACAGGGGGGGGGACACACATTTTACCACTTTGGAAGTGTCTCTCGCACAAACTATTCAGTTTAGAAAAAAATTATATTAGAAACCTCAGTATCATTTTTGAAGACCTATCCATAGATACCCCACACGTATGGGTTTGATGAAAAAAACATTTTTGAGTTTCAGTTCTAAGTATGGGGAACCCCCAAAATTTATAGTTTTCTTTCTATTTTTGTATGAAAATCTTAATGCGGTTCACAGAATACATCTACTTACCAAGTTTCAACAGTATAGCTCTTATTGTTTCGGAAAAAAGTGGCTGTGACATACGGACGGACAGACAGACAGACAGACAGACAGACAGACAGACAGACAGACAGACAGACAGACAGACAGACAGACATGACGAATCTATAAGGGTTCCGTTTTTTGCCATTCGGCTACGGAACCCTAAAAAACGAATACAAAAGGGTATGATGGAATGAGCTGTCACATGGATTATTAAGAAAATATGATGAGAACTAGTCTTTGAAGCAACCGATTGTTTTACTATTGTTCATGAAATAAAGATAAATATAATACATCAAGATTAAAAAATAAAAAATAATAAGATAAATATAATACATGCTGAGTTCGTCCACCGATACGGCCGCGCGCGGCATTTGTTTCACTCGCGCACCGCGCAGTCCGCCGCCGCCGCGACTCTCACCGCGCCGCCGGTCGCGCCGCAAAACGCGCCGCTGTAGCTGTGGCATACTCCATACGTTGTCTACCATTTGTTCTCGCCGCTCACCGCTTGCCGCGCCGCTCACCGCGCCGCAATCCGCGCCGCCAGTAGCTGTGGCCGGGCCCTAAGAAGTTGAACTCCTCCGAAACGGCTCGACCGATTTTCGTGAATCTTTGCGTGTATATCGGTTAGGGTTGAGAATCAGACATCTATTTTTCATCCCCCTACCCCTAAAAAAATTTAGGCAGAACAATGTTTGCCCGGTCAGCTAGTATACATATATAAAATAGTGTTTCCAGTTGATGGCAACTCACTTTGCTAAGGTTCAAACTTTACATGAGAAATACTGTGTGAAATAGAACCTAGTTAACAAGCAGTTTTTTATATCTTTCTCGGTCTTGTTGGTAGTGTTGTCGACAATGTTTATCGATATTTTTAAAATTCCAACCTTGATGCAGTGGGTACACTGGTAAACACGAATTAATTAACCCGTGAATCTTTAGCTATACACACTTACCGCCGAGCAAATATGGTAGGTCTTCAATGAAAAAAAGTATCCTTAAAAAAAGTATCCTCAAGGCATCAACCTCCTTATGTTGACAGTAACAAATGAGCATGTATCGTAACGGAGCAGACATGATTCTTGTTCGATTTATATTTGGAAGCTCTACGTGTATCTACCATCCTTCCACCTCTATATTTTTCGGAATCATATTTACGAGTTTAAAATGTGCGGTATTTGACGTGACAGCCCATGAACCTAATAACTAATAAACTTTTAGCTATTGCACCATTATAATATGTTTTATCTTTATCATTTTTCATAAGAGTGAAAGAAACAAAACACTTTATAAACCTTGCTTATTTTTATGAATAAGGGGGTTAATTTTTACTTTACGTTATAACGATTTATGAAGCGGAGCCCCTTACAAACTTCCTAACTAATTTTATTCCTGAATAGTGTTCAGAATGTATTCCAACACCTTTAACACATTTCATAGCTGAAAGTTATTCTACCCTTAAATAACTGCGAGGAACTATTTCAAAGGTTAATTTAAAACATCAGTATAGAAAGAGCAGAATTATATTTGGATACCACCAATTTGATAAGAGACTTGTTTCACTGTCAGAGTAATATTACGACCTTTGATTAAGATTATTATCAAATAAAAGGTTAGGACTAATATATTTTTAATTGATGTCAGTGATTTTATAAAGAGGCTTTTACGTTTAGCACATTTCAACTCGGTATACTTTGAATCATAAAAAGTAAAAATAACGTACTTATTGTATAAATTATACATTATATTTTATATATTTTTGTATAAATTATGTGACTATTGAAAATGAGGCAGCTGGCTTAGCGTTCGCTAGATGAATCTATTTAAAGTGGGAGGGAAAATTCTTGGCATTAGATAGAGGTTGAAAACAGATACCTATCACACTTCCAGCACAGATTTGATTGATCTATCTATCTATCTATCTAACAGCCTTTTAAAGTCCACTGCTGGACATAGGCCTCCCCTAATTGGCGCCACTCCGACCGGTCCTGGGCCCTCTGAATCCAGCGGCTTCCCGCCGTCTTCTTCAGGTCATCAGTCCACCTGGTCGGGGGGCGACCAGTGCTCCTTTTACTCTACGATTTGATTGATAATAGTATTAAATTTTGTGGAAATCAAGAAATTAAGATAAATCGATCTAGCTAGGATTCATTTTTAGAAAATGTCGTTTTATCCATGTATTGCGTGAAAAATTGCTACAATAGCTCTTCCTGACATCTATTTGCGAGTAGCAACACTAAAGCTACTTCAGTAGATACCGTTGTTTGCTAAAAAAATACCCTCAACCGGGTACTGAATATTCTTAAATAAGATCGTCTTATATTATTTTATTTTATTGCCGTGTCATGTTTTATCTAATATTTGCAAGGTCACTTCACTAAATCAGAATTACACTAAACGTAGTGCAGGACAGTAAGTAATGTCCGGTACATACAATATATCTAATCGTTTACCTGCGTGAATGAGTAGGTATATTTACTTATTTATAGTACTTTTTACTCTAGTAAGTAGTAGTTGGGTCAATTTCAACAAACACGAGTTTTGCCTAATTACAGTGGCGAATTTAAATTTGCTGTTTCTGATAAATTTTTTTGGCTTAAATAATAGGTAAATATTAGTACTACTTAATCATATACTAGAGATCGAAAGATTTTTGTAAGTTCATGAGATATTTCCATTTGAAATTATCAAATGCCACCGAAATTATTAAAGGACCACCGGAATTAAAATCCGAGCCACCGAAATTGATTAAATTTAAACCTGCTGTTTCTAATACATTTTATTTGGCATAAATAATATGTAAATAGTAGTAATAATTAGTCACATAGTAGAGATCGAAAAAAAAAGTATTAGTTCCGGAGATATTTTGAAATTACATTATCAAATGCCACCAAAATTAGGACCACTGGAATTAGAATCTGATCCACCGAAATTGATTATGCCAATGAGAAATAATAAAGGCAAGATCATATTTTAATACTTTAAAGATACATTTTGAAGAGTAGGAGTCTAGATGAACGGACTCCTTTAAGCGGTGATTAGACACGCTTCTGTTTCTGTGGCCTATTAGACCAGTGCCGATAGCTTCAAAAACGGTAAAAAGTAAAAAAATATATATAGTAGGATGAAACCCATTGCAAAAGGAAGAGAATATAACAAAAATAAAAGGGAAATAAAATACGAGCGATCTGAGGTCAGGAAGTGGGGGGAGGGGGGTTTAAGGGTAAAAAACGGTTTATTTTGATTTCCGGAAAAACTACAAGTCCTATTGAAAAAAGTTAAGTGGCAAAGTTGTAGGTAATAAAAAGATCTACAACTTTTGTATTTACACTTTTTTACATAACCTCAAAATATATGTGAAAAATTCAAATAACCAAGTTTTTGGTTTTTTATTTTTATCTTTTATAAAAAAAAAAATCACGAAATTTAGTGAAAACTTACCTTTGTATGTCCTTAACATACTGTAATTTTTTTCATTTAAAATATTTCTTTTTTCACTTATTTTGACTTAATATCGAAAAAGCAACCTAATTTTCAATCGAAAATTCTCACGTCAAAATATCTACTTTTTAAAAAATCGATGAGATTTTTGTTCGTTGGAATCTCTACTTTCTAATGGTATATAAAAAACTATAAACTACTAACTACTACTACTACTAACTGCTAACTATAAACTACTATGGTAAATTTTCTCCGAAAATGCAATGAAACGACAACTATTTTCGCATGTTTTTTGCAAACTTTATGTTTTATGGATTTGTAACTTTTTGTCTAGCAAAGTAACATGGAATCTTACGTTTTTCGATTAATTAAAGTGTAAATATTAATAAATAGCTCAGAATTGTACACAATGATTGACAAAAAAAAAATTAAAAACTCGAATCCGAAATTTTTTTGCGAAAATAGTTGTCGTTTCATTTTTACCAAATTTCGTAAAAATTTTTTTTTTTGTAAAAGATAAAAATAAAAAACTAAAAACTTGGTTATTTGAATTTTTCACATAAATTTTGAGGTAATGTAAAAAAAGTGTAAATAAAAAAGTTGTAGATGTTTTTATTACTTACAACATTGCTATTTAACTTTTTTCTAAAGGACTTGTAGTTTTGCCGGAAATTGAGATAAACTATTTTTTACCCTTGAACCCCCCCCCCCTCCCCCACTTCCCGACCTCAGATCGCCCGTAAATTATTTTTCCTTTAATTTTCGTTATATTCTCTTCCTTTTGCAATGGGTTTCATCCTACGATTATTTTTTTTCGTTTCAAAAATTATCGGCACTGGTCTATACACGTCCCTATGCTCTTTGGTTGCCACCGGAGCCACCGAGATTAGGCCACCGGACTTAGAATTAGAGTCAAAACTTTAATTTTAAAGAACACCGTTATTCACAGGTTAACTTTTATTTCACAATTATGGCTGAAAACCTTTAATGGAAGCCTCCATAAAATTTCTTGATAATCTGCTTTGTAATTTTAATAATATACATGACATCGGAATTGGATGATTTTGTATTCCTGCGCCACCGCAGTGAGTACTTACGTGTTTGACAGGAAAATAACGCAGCAAGTCGGTTATCCTAACACGCAGTTTGCAAGAGCACAACTGAACGGTGCGGGGAGAGCCAGTAAGGTGTCTTCCAAATCGTGTTGTAACAAGTAATGAAGTATACAAAATGCGCCACCGGTATTGCTTTTTTTTGTAGGACATTTTTAAGAGATGTTTTAAGAGCTGTTGTACTATCTTAAATTGCTCCGTAAATATATATTAGTTGTGTTATCTAATGTATTTCTAAAAAACATTCCTTTTCAATGAAATTTATTTACCAAAAAAAATTAAATTAATAAAATATGTAAATAAATAGAGTTCGGACAGTACACCGGAATTAGATTTTAGGTGTTAGATATTTTTTTATTAAGAATCTATGTATTAAATACCTCTGAATACTTTGCTATCGTGTAGATCACTATTTAAACTACCTATATAAAATTATGCATAATTGTAGTTTACCTCCACACATTAATTTTCAACCTCGCCGTCACAAAAATGCACTTGGGAAATTCACCCAGTTACTACTACTAGTACTTCAGCAGTAGTAAGTATCCAGTAGTTTTATTGAATGAATGCGAGTTGCTCGCACGCCATCAGTGCGTGCGACAAGTGGCCGAGCACCACTCTGAACTCCGTTCGCCTGACGGCCTGACCATATTATTCATCAGTAGGTACATTAAATGAAATTGCTTTTAGATTGTGCTAGGCGTAATGAATTCCAACTTTATGTTTTATACATTTTAAAGCTTGCTTAAATAAGACAATTTTTGTTAATTACTTTTATGATAAGTAATTAAATAATCTTATATGTGTTATAAAAGACTTCAGTTTTATTCAGTTACATTTTATCATAATAACTTTTCATTACTTCAGAATAATGAACTTATAATTTATAATAGGATACAACTGAAACTAATATATGGAATGTTATTCTGAAATAAATTATTATTCTTATTATTATCTTATTATTAGTACGTATCTGAATTTGTACCTCGGGTCCAAGATGTAAGGGGACCCGGTATTTTGCGTAGTATTTGTGCGTTGGGGACACAGGTCCTACACGTAGAGGCCCCTTTGAGAAACATTAATGTGTTGTAGTGATTTTAATAAGATATTGATTTCCTAAAAGCACTCTAAGCTCTTTATTGTTGAATTTTACAACACAGTATTAATCCAAATGCTCAAGTATGGACTCAACAAAAATATTGGGTAAAGAAGCCGAAATGTCAAACAAAGGCCAGAATCTCGAAAACAGTGACACTTCTATTAAGGAAATTTTTAATATGGTAGGTCAACCCTTCAAACTTTCTTCTCCCTAAGATTGATCCTTTACTAACGGAACATGCTGTATATGTAACCCCTACACAGTTTCATGCTTGCATTGGTTCAGGCTGCGTATAGTCTATCGCACGAGCGAGCGCTCTAATGTGGTTGACCAAGCATAGTCTCTTGGAGTCGTAGCGGTCGCCATGGCCGAGATCGGTCGGAGACATCAATATCAGTCTATCCTGACGGTTAACATTTACAAAACAGATCCGTAATTCCACATGGCTGTGTTATCTCTCTGCCAGTCTGTGCGCTGACGGTCCCAATAAAATAGATCCAACCCCATACACTCACCATTGGCTTCAACAACCCATTAACGGCCCACTATTGAGCACGGGTCTCTCCTCTTGAGGAGGCCTGAGCATACTCCACCACGCGCTCCAGTGCGGATTGGTTAGTGGGTTAGTGGCCAACCCAATTGTCGGAAGTTTTCATGCCGCCCGAGGGCCTCATGGCTTAACTCTCACTCACCATTATCACTAGTATAATACTGAAGGCAGTCGTGAGGCGCGGAGCTGGCGAGCGGCAGCTGTGCGAGGCGCAGCAGCCAGAGGCGCGGCATGTCTCCGCCTGCCAGCCGGATGGACAGGCGGGTGGACGTGGTACCGGGCAGCTCGCCCTCCCGTCGCTCGCTGCCGCTGGACAGTGTGTAGTATACTGGAACCCCCGTGCATACAATAAAGTAAACGCTACACACTCATAGACCCACACTACACTAAGAGGTAAAAATAGCGGTTGGAAGTCACTTTCATACAAACCAACTTCATCAGTTTTAGAATTATAAACATGAAAATTTTTATATAAGTTCATAGTCATAAACAAAAATGTATTGTTATAGTTTTAACACGGGGAGGGGAAGGGAGCACGAAAGGGAGTAGGAACGGGAGAGGGAGAGGGACGGGATATGCACACAAAAACTATAACGGCTAAGAACGGCTGTACCGATTTATATGATCTCTGATTTGTACATTCTTAGGCAATACGAAGTTCTCCGGGTCAGCTAGTTTTCCGAAACTTCCGAAGTAAAATAGTCTCGTCATGTCCGTCCGTCCACCTGTCTATCCGTCTGTCGGAAGCGAGGCACCGAGGCCGTTACTGCTAGAAAGCTGTCATTTAGCATGGATATACATACTTGTTAGAACTCCAGAATCGTAGAATAAAATATGGAAAAACATTTTTTTCTCAGGGTACCTCCCCTACGTGTACCGTGAGTATGAATTTTTTATTCGTTGCGTACCCTATAGTATGGAGTATCTTTGAAAAGGTCCTTCAATAGTATGGATCTTCTAAGACCATTTTTGGAATTAAAGGTCCGTTTGCGAAATATTTGGCTTTAAAGTGCTAATTTTGGTTAGAGTCAAGTGTCTTCCACCCTGCCAGCTAAAAGGTTGGAGTTGGACAAGTGAAAAAATTCTCAAAAATAGGTTATACGAGTGGGATGAATTTACAAGGAAAACTATCACGGCTATGTTAATATAAGTAGTTAATGAGTAATAGTCCATAAACTTACGACTTCGGAACCCTACATTGCGCGTGGCTTGACACGCACTTGCCCGGTTTTTTTTTCACCTTTGGCTTCAACCCATTAATGGCCTACTCCTGAGCACGGGTTTCTTCTCTTCAGGGTAGATATTTACAAGTGAATATTGTCATAAAAAGTTACCGTGTTGTCCGTGATTCTGGCCACAAATGGTGAAGTTGTTGGCCCCTTCTCCCAGCACCATGGCGTCCTCATCGCAGGCACCTGTGGTCCTGTTCGGTTGGCCCTGGAACAAACACATTTGTGACTCGTAGAACGTCATACTTTGTAAATATCAGGTCAAGCACACATACTTCCGCACTAGGATTTCATAGGTCGTGGTTGTCATGAATAATACAAATAAGACACTATTATCAGCATCGACCTGTGAACAAACGTTATTTTATCTGTCCCATAAACGTCTGGGCCATCATATACTATCCTGCTCGCTTCGCAGGAAGGGGTAATACAAACCAAGCTTTGCATTCGCATTGTATCATTAGATACAGCTCGGTCGTTAACACCTAGCCGTCAGTTTAACGATATTTAATTGTGTGCGTGTGGATTGAGGGCTCTTTTTTAAAAGTTACTCAGATTTTTTTCAAAATCAAGGAGGAATTTAGGAAAAAACTGTGAAAACATCGTGGTGAAGATAAAAAATTTGTGCAACGTATGGTAAGAAAGTTGTGGTCGATTAATTGGAACACTCAATCTGCCAACTTAAGAGATTACTGTAATCTCGTATCTCAAAATATAATAGACGAGTAACCGCCCTCGCTTTGCTTCGGTTTTCTTATTTTTTTTACACCTTGGGTTACATTATTGGTTTATATTATATTATATTAATTTTTTTGAAAATATAATATAGCCTATGTTACTCGGGGATAGTGTAGCTTCCTAACAGTGAAAGAATTTTTCAAATCGGTTCAGTAGTTTCGGAGCCTATTCAATGCAAACAAAAAATCAAATCTTTCCTCTTTATATATTAGTATAGATGTAAGTAACATTTTTATGTGGAAAATTTGTGCAGAATTTGTGAAAGCTATTCACAATTTCTCAATTTATTTTAACAGTTTACTTGGATTTTATAAAGGTTTATTTGGAGCTCTCAATCCTCCAATGTGTGGATTGAGTGTTCCCAAAATTCTCCCACTTTGGCTGAATATTTGTTTATATTCTTACTCCTATTTCACGAGTATAATTAAGAGTGAATTGCCACTATCAACGGGACTCACCACTCTCACCAGTCCCGTCCCACTGAATATCCCACTGGATATACCCGATAAAACAACCGACCCTTTTGCCATTTAAATAACGCTTAGTTTATCATTTGCGTAAAAGATTATGCAAATATCTTCAAAAAAGACCGCTTCTAGCTTTCGAACCACACAAGTTTCCTTATAGCGTCCAAAATTATTACATTTGATGTCCTTATACATTTGCCCTCACATTATTCTATGAAGCTTTTAAAATATTCATGTACCCTACAGTGTTGCCTTATGAAAAATGACTTTTGTTGGGCGGCGTCGCGCGTCGTTTACAAAGATATAATCTGCGTGAAGGGGAAGAAGCATGGCTGTTTATTTCTCACAATTGCAAAATTTATTCAAGATTTATTAAATTTAATTCATTTCAAGATTTGTTATAATTATTTGATAGTCTGTTCTATAGTCAAACCTATGTACAACATATATACACACATGTATAAACATATATTATAGATATTATATCATACGTTCCTTGCAATAATTGATCGATCTCTAAGGGACATTGTAAGACTCGACGTAAAAACAGTAGTTTTGATACACGCAAAATTATTTGTTTTAAACACAAATATTTTACTACAAACCTCAATAAATACATTTGTTTATTTATTTAACACTTTATTGTTTGTTCGCCATAAAATTATAGGTATACCTCAAGAGCTTAAGGAAGGAATACAAAACAATGGACATTATTGAAATCCATTGACTTATATTATATGGACGCGCTGTTTCTAAGGAATTTCGTGTCACGCTTTCGTGCCACAGAGAACTCAATCACAGAGTCACTATGCGCCCAGTGTTGCCAACACCCTACTCCGAAAGAGATCATGGATACATTACTATAACTGGACATATACCATGGATATATTACTCTGTCTGGATTACTTTGTAGAGGTACCTGTGGATTAATTACGTCATAACGGAATGACCATTGTGTTCATCCATTCATTGTGTTATCTGTAATCCCAGGATATCATTCAGCTGTGTTAAATTTTTTTTATAAGTGTTGTGCACTTAAAATAAAAGAAATGTACCGTAATAAATTACATTGTTTCATTTCATTATCACATTCAACATCCGTTTTCATGACGTAAGGACAATTTTGAAGAAATTATAATAAAATGTGTTAATATATTTTTTTACCACCAGAAAAATTATTAGAAAACATTTGGAAAATAGGACATAACACCCCACAATTATGAAGGATAATCTCAATCCGGTCTGCGATTGGTCAAATAGTCATTCCGTTGTGACGTCATCTGTCTTCAAGTACCTCGAAGTTATGTATCCAGTTAAAAGTTATAATTATATCCATGGCGACAATCATACGATTTATGCCTTTTTCCAGTTCATCTCGGAGTGACTACTATATTTTTTTTTAACATCGTAAGTAAACATTAATAATTTAAATATGTATTTGTATGCATTGTTAGAAAATTATGTACGAGTATAATAGGTTCATGATATAATTATTATAGGTTCATAGATTTATCAATAGATGGCGCACATTATAATTACCTATGTCCCGATATTTCTACATTTATAATTTTGTATGTTATTATGTAAATTTATATTATAACTAGCTGCCCGGACAGACTTCGTTCTATCAAAAAAAAATTGCAATAAAATAATATTGCGACTATACATTGAGATGTAAGCTATCCTATCTTTCAAGTTGGATCAAACTGCACACGGTGTGCAAAGGGCAATGAACCTAGTTGGCATACCTACAAGTCCGCAATTTTGAAAAAACCTCGATTCGGCGGCCAGTGATGTAAAATATATCAATCGATAGAATAAATGATTATGATCAAAAAGTATTCAGTGATGAAATGTCGTAAGTGGTATACTTTCTGAGATATTTGAGTTCAAACCCGTAGAAAAATGAGGTAAAAAACTTTGTTTCGGCGGATATTGATAAAACATGTGTCAATCGATAGACTAAGTAATTACGATCAAAAAGTATTCAGTGATAAAATGTCGTAAGTGATATACTTTCTGAGATATTTGAGTTCAAACCCGTAGAAAAATAAAACATTGGTAATTGTCTTTTTTATTTATTAGTGGATCAACACTATAACTATATACATATAAAATATCACAATATCATTAAGAAAACTAAATAAATACATATTTATTCATATTTACATATATACATATTATATTATATATTAAGTACATAAATATTTATAACTACGTATATAACATGTGGTTGAAGACCACGGGCGAGGACATTCTAATTGCTTCAGGTAGTGCTGCCGGACGTGATTCTTGAAGGAACTTTTGGTAGTCTTTTGATGTCTACAAGCAAGGAGTTCCAGAACAGTATTGCAAAGGAATTCCCGAAATAAGCAGTGCTATGGGTTTCCTTTAAATAAACAGGAGAAGACACATTATTCAAAATAGCATAAAATGTTGAGAGAATTCTGAAGTTTCACCTGTGTCGAATTGGTAGCCATTTAAGTTAGGAATCAAACTGGGAAATGTGGTCATACTTACGTAAGCTGAAGATAGGTATATCGAAGTTTTTTTACTTTATTTTCCTACAGTTTTGAAATCAAATATCTCAGAAAGTATATAACTTACGACATTGTATCACTTAATACTTTTTGATCGTAATCACTTAGTCTATCGATTGACACATATTTTATCAATATCCGCCGAAACAAAGTTTTTTACTTTATTTTTCTACGGGTTTGAACTCTAATATCTCAGAAAGTATACCACTTACGAGATTTCATCACTGTAAAATTTTGATCGTAATCATTTACTCTATCGATTGACACATGTTTCATCACTGGCCGCCGAATCGAGGTTTTTTCAAAATGGCGGACTTGTAGGTATGCCAGGTTCCATACAAAAATGTTGGAAGCCCTTTGATTAAAATCGGTTAAGTAGTTTAGGAGTCTATCGCGGACAAACAACGTGACACGTAATTTATATATATAAAGATAAGAAGATTTTATTTTAATTTATAGTTTTACTTTTTACTTTTCTTTCAATTTCGTTTTGTAGACCGCCATCTAAAACTAATTAAAGTTTTAGTACCTACATTAAATGAATCGTACTATTTTTATTCTGGAGCCATCTTAGGAAATACGACTTTTATTTACCCACCGTACGATCTCTCACTCCGCGACGTCTGGCAACCCTGTTCCGTAGTGATTAAGTACTCTGTGTTCGTTCTGTCAAGTTTGGTTCAAGATGTCGGTATTAAATATTTGACACTAAATAATTTTTAAGACTGTAAATAAAAATATAGTTACTTACCAATTATGATTAAATAAAGTGAAATAAAGTTCAAACGTAAATAATGAGAACGTTTTAACTGTGCTCAATAAACAATAATACGTTATTAATTGTTTTTGAACAGTCGGAGTTTTTCTAACGTGACATTTACTTGTGTAGCTTGCTCGCAGCCGACTAAAGTGACCTAAACTGAGTTGGCCCCAGTTGGGGTCAACACAGGTGAACAAAATGTAAGTACTGAACAGCCTGTCTATATACTTAGATGAAGGAATGAAAGGCAGATAACGTCGTTCGAATATGACGTAAGCCTACCAAGAATAATACAAAATAAAAAACTAATACAATCTCGTGTCACTACTAAAGAAAGCGTCAAATTGCATGAACATCGCAATTGTCAAAATTTATTAAATAATTTTATCAGATATAATGCCGTCTTGCATTTTTAAACAATTTAAAAGTAGTTCGCAAAATCAAAGAAAAGAAGATGGAATATCTTTTCACAGATATCTGTTCATTATTTTATTATTTATTTATAATAATATTTTTGCGGTTTACTCGGAACACAAAACCTCGACAATTATTCATTTGTATATTGTTTGTATACCAGCTTTATGTGAAAATCGGTTACCCTAAATTTGGGGAAATATGCATGAGCTATTTGAGCACTGGTCGATTTATAAATGTATGTCGAAATAAATATATTTAAAAAGTAAATATTTGAAATATTTGTATTTATTTAAACTTTAAAAATCAAGAAATACAGCCAATGCATAAACATCTATCGCTGGGATATTATAACCGGGTTAATTGAAAATGTCACGTTTGCCCACGATAAAATGCATGATTGAAAGAAAATATTATATTATATTTTAGTTTCTGTTTTTAGTTTAGCCTAGTCACTAAAATGATTTCAATTATAATTTTGCAGATTGCCGACAGCTGCTATTACAAGAGAAAAAAAATGCACTTTGCCTCGTCTTTTATTATGCGTACCACAAAGGACTGGAATTAATTGTCCGCGTGGGTGTTCCCGTCAGATTATAATGTGGGTGTCTTCAAGTCAAGAGTGAATAGGCTTCTACTAAGTTAGTGTGATTTACCATCCACGACTTCATTACCGCTTACCATCTCAGGTGGTTCTGTGGTCAAACACTAACTTATTCTGCATAAAAAAGTCCATAGATTAATTAAGACAATTAAATATATTTAAGTATTATTTTATATTAAAAGAACATTTACATATATTTTGATAAGTGTACTTTTTGATAACTAGTGATGAAATTAAAATCAATTATGATTATCACATTAATTTATTACAACGTAAATTTTTGTCTGGTTTTCTATGCATTTGTTCCTCCTATCTCAGGAACGGCTTAATAAAATATTCGGTTTTCACTGACGTATTGTAATGAGTTTGGGTTAACATTTAGTGTTTGTTTTATTTGAATCGGTTTACAAATAAAAAAATCACGACAATTTAAAGAATACCATCCCTACTTTTATCGACTGTGGGCTAGTAATAAATAATTTGCCAATTTAATTGTGCATAATGTGTTAAGTTGGAAATATGTCAAACAACATTTACAAAATTGCGGGAGTTTGTGACTTTTCATTTGGCATCCTCACACACACAAAGAATTACGTGTCCATACGGTGCCACTGCTAGCTGACATTAAGGTTGTCACGCACACATAGGGAAAAAGTGACTTCACGTCATTCGTTACATTTCTTTGCGAATGTTCCATCTGCCTTTTATTTCCTTCATCTGAGTCTATATAATATAAGTCAATGTTGAAATCTCAAATTTTTACGCTAAGTTGTAACGAGGTGTACTAATGCCTCGTTCAATACTCCTTGGCTGGCAGATGCATTTTACAAAATAAATATGAATTGAAAATAAAAATGATCTGTCAGCTGGGTTCCCATCGGGAATCATTGTGTTAAGGCTATTGCTTTATCAATATAATACTTTGAAGAGTCGGTGTTGCGCCTCATTAATATATTACCTACCCCGCCCTGAGAACCTTACCTGATACTTGTCGAGGATCTGCCTACTCGCAAAGTTAGCACAGTGTTTAATACAGACAGTAAAAATAAATAAAAAAACGCTTACACACTCATACCTCCGCAGTAAAAATACCTGTGTCGCGGGTGTCATAGACGACCCTAATGACCCGAATACAAAGCATTTTTTGATACTCTGTGACAGCGTTTCGCTCGGTCAAGTTCGGTTCAAGATGGCGGATATCAAATATTTTGCACTAAATAGCTATTTTTTTTAATGTAAGTAAAAATATAGTTATTTACCAATTATAATTTAAATATACTCAAGTACAGTTCAAACGTAATTGACGTTAACTGTGCACAATAAACAATACGCGTTACTGAGATGCGTTATTATTGTGTTCTGGAACGGTCGGGGTTTTCCGAAAATGACATCTACTTGTCTCGCTTGCTCGCAGCCGACTAAAATGCGTTGGCACTATTTGGTGTCAACGTAGGTGTCCAAACTTTTAGTACTGAACAGCCTGTCTAGTATAGTTTAAACATACAAGTAGTTCTATGCCCGGGACCCCTCGCTACGCAGGCAGGGTCGCTACCAACTAGGCTACAGGGTCGTCAGGGATGTTTGTTACTCTTCCACGCAAAAACTGCTGTAGGGATTTTCATGAAATTTAGTACATTACTTGTATTATGGCTTCAACCCATTAATGGCCCACTACTGTGCACGGGTCTCTCCTCTTGAGGAGGCCTAGAGCACACTCCACCACGCTGCTCCATTGGTGGAGGGGTTAGTGGCCAACCCGAGTGTCGGAAGTTTTCAAACCACCCGAGGGCCTCCGTCATGGCTTAACCACTGTTATCTTATGATAACAACCGGGACCGACGGCTTTACGTGCCCTCCGAAGCACGGAAGCGCTCAAGAAATTTTTGCCACTAGCGGTCACCCATCCAACTACCGACCGCGCTAGGATCGATGAAAGCCGCCGGGCTATGAGCGCTTCATGTATTATAACTGAACTCAATTTCATCCTTACATAATGCTGCAGTCATAATATCAGTACTTATCTTATAAGGAGAAAATAAGTCCGTCAAGAGCCCTCGTTAGGGGAAGCCGCCATTATTTATTCTTGGCTTAGTAAATGTACTCGTAGCTATCAAAGAAGGGTCTCGCGGGGTCGTTCGTCATACAATGATAGCCCGCTTTTCGCTGTACGGTGTACCTACATGAATAATGTAACGTCGGAAAATACTTCGCTAACCGGGAAGTTGAATGTAATAAATGTAAAGTTTTTTATTCACGTGGAATTAACATTTCATGATTTTTGCTCTTTATTTAATACATGGCCCGTCATTTATAAGTTTTGTGTGAGTTTTGTATGTATCTTATTATTACTATTCATACTAATAGTATAAATGAGGAAGTTTGTGATGTCGTTTGCATGTTTCGGTTACCCCTACGCTAACCGTAGTATGTATGTACAGACAGACCACATACAGGTTTTTTAACGAAAATATTAAGACATAATTATTAAAACATTTTATCCCGGTTATACGTTGCCCTTTCCTGTGGGATGATTTGGACGTTTTACTCCTATATATACATATATAGTGGTTTCACCACTCTTCCGAGGGCGAAACCACGAGCGGAATGTAATAAAGAATAAATAAATAAAATAATCCCTTCAATAAAGAAAAATAAAATTGGATACAATTTTGAGATTTCAAACGTTTGAAGCTAAGAAGATTTTTGATCTCATAAACAATAAGATTACGCGCTTCAATGCGATTCCCTGTACGAAAATAGCTTTGACAAATGTGACACCGAGAACATCCACGATCAAGTTGCATAAATATCTACTGGTTCTGTATCAATTCACTTAAAAAATATATGGTTGGTATATTTTACATAAAGAACTAGTAGACATTATGTTTAGTTATTGAATGCGTAGGGCATACTTCACCACGCTTTACCAGGGCGGATGGGCGGAGGGGATAGAAAGACATAAAGTGTCGTAACATACATAACATTCCCCTTGTGACGTCGGAAACAAAAAACATAATTTGGACTGCATCCGAGTTCGTTACTCGCGTCATAAAAACCGGCGAGGTGCAGACTGCGCGCGGTTTTACGTTCGGAAGCTGTTTTAATAAAAAGTTTGTTTTGTTCGCCAGTTTGTTAGCTTTGGTTTTGGCGCTCATCGTTTTATAACTTTCCTATTTGCGCCCTCCGCGCCGCACCGCCGCGCCGCACCGCCGCGCCGCACCGCCGCGCTGCCTAGCGCCGACTACCCGACTACACGACGGTAGTTCAAAGTTGCTGCGTTTTTGATTGTTCGTCGACGTACGGAAATTATTCTATTTTATATTCGCTGTTTGTTCTGCACCCCTGGTACCTGGAGTTGTCAAAACTTCTACGTATTCGCGCTTTTCTGATTGAGATAACATTTAATAAATTATTCGTTAGAGTAAAATAAAAATCTTCTAACAAAACTGTTTCATTTTAATGTTAACTTTTCACATTTGAATAAGCGATATTCTTGTTTATTAAGTTGGAAAGTGAACAAAACTTGCTTTCAACCAATTTACATGACGTATAATGTTCTTGTCATGGGTTTTCTTCAATGTATTTAGGCTGTGTATTTAGGTAAGAATAAAATTATCAAAATAAAATGAAAAAAATATTTTAATTTAAATAGGTCGTGCAGCCCGCCGGTAATCCACTGCCAGCGTGTAACTACAAACGAGTAAACATAATTTTATTTTTCATATTCGTAGGATAGTGATAAATATAATCACCGATTATATTCAAATGTCAGTGATTCAATTCACCTATCCTTACTTCTTAAATAGAAATACATAGTCGCTGAAGTATTCCGCTTCAATGCTTCATAACACAATTCAGGATGACCCCTTGTTAACTAATATAACTAAGATAGAACCCAAACAAACACAATTTAATAAAAAGTTAATTACTTAAAAGGATTTACCTGTTATCATCCCGATCCGCCGCAGCGCCCGCGCTGGCAAATTCCATTAGCATTCGTTCTTTTCTGTGTAGCTACGTGTACTTAATTGTAATGAATTTTGCCGCAAAACACAGAAAATAACAACAAACAAAGGCGAGGATCCCTTAAAAGTACCAGTATTTTTGTGACTTGAAGCTCAAGACACTAAGTAGGTACAGTCATTTTTATTATACACTACATCTTAATAAAATGAAAACCATTCTTTGAAGTTATATCTAGTGGTATGTTCTTCCGTACGCACTCCTGGGCCTGGGTTTAAACCTTGCACTTAACGCTAAATTTTAAAAATGATATGCTTTTGAGCGTTTCCTTGCTTCGGAGGGCACGTAAAGGTGTCGGTTCTAGATATCGTAAGATAATACAAGATAATAATACTATTTCGGAGGCCTTCGGGAGGCATGAAAAACTTCCGACACTTATGTAGGTTGGCCACTAACCCCTGCAAAAATCCGCACTGGCGCAGCGTGTAGGAGTATGCAATATGCTCTAGGACCCACAAGCCTCCTTTCCTCAATAGTGGGCCGTTAATGTGTTGAAGCCATATGCTTTTGATAAATGAAACACTATAACCCAATGGGATAGTTACAGGTTGTGTAATGACATTCACTTACAATAGTGAAGTGCACGAAGTCAATCCTTAGCTGCATGATGCCGGCGTGCGTCTTCTCGATGGTGACGTCACATGAGCGCTCCTCGGTCCACAGCTCGGGGAAACCAGGCGACATGAAGTACGTCAGGTTGTTCTGCACCACGCCGTCGCAGGTTACTTCGACTGGGGAACAAGGAAACCAGTCACTTTTAGTTGGAGAAACGTCTTACTTTAACTTTAAAGATGTGCTGAGGAGTTTCTTTCGCCATTTCTTCTGCTCCATCTTTCCTTTCCAAATTGTGGTAGATTAATAAAATAACGTTCATAAGTGTATTGCAAAATACTCACATGATCACTTTTCGACAATGTCTTATGCATTCCTTTAATCCCAACCATAAAGGATAGGGAAAATCTGAAAATGCTGAGCTATTCTGCGTACCGGTAACCATGTACATCAAATTATTTTCTACTAAAATATTCAAGAGACCATCAGGATAACGATTTAAAGGGATCAATGCTTAATATCATAAGAGGGAAATCAATTACTCGTACGTCATGTTCAACTCAGTCTGTACCGATGAGGCCACACTTACTTCCATTGAATATTTAAGCTGGATAACGGAAACAATCCTGACATGTGACGCTTGTCACGTGTCCTGTTCACATAGACGTGACGTGTCACGTCCTTAAAATCAACATGAATAAGGGTAGACTGATAGGAACGTGATCGAAATATGGAAGTGCTTCGTAAATAACTAACACCCCTCACATTGTGGGTAACCCGATTCCCGAACCCAGCAGTAGGACAAGTATGGGTTGTGCGAGTCCTAGATAACAAATTTAATAATGTAACATTCATTTAGGAAATAACTACATAAATAAATAATCTTTTAATACCAATATCAATCGCAGCGCTGAAGTATACATATAATCTGAATTTTACCACAGAAAAAATAATAGTACTTATAAGTATTTTACCAAGAAAAAAATAACCGACTTGAAAATAACTCAAAAACTACTGTCACATCTAGTTCAAATTAAATGGGACCACATGAAAAGCACGATATAAAAAGAATCATTAGAATCGGTTCACCCAGTCGAAAGTTTTGAGGTAAGAAAACAAAAAAAATAGAGTCGAATTGAATTCCTCCTCCTTTTTTGAAGTCGGTTAAAAATGGGAAAGCGCACTAGCTTTGTAAAAGCCTATTCAGTTGACCTGAACATTCTTCATCGTCGTTATTATCGAAGGAAACACCGGCACGGGTAAGTTATTCCAGTGATTCGTTTAAAGAACACTATTCAAAGCTTTTCATACATGTTTAACGCTGAAGTAATACGAGCTAGAACTATGTAGACAATAAACAATTCGGGAAACAAAAGATCGTTCTAAAGATTTATATTGTGGTTAAGCAGACGAGTGCCTTGTGGAAAACTACCGGAGAAATGTGTTGTTTTCTGTGGTGTTGCTATATGACAAAGAACGGAAAATTAAAGATTTAAAGATTCATTATGAACAAAAACAATTTTACAAATTATATGTTCGTAAACACTGGCAAATGGTAACTAGTATAAATTCATTCTGGTATTACAGGATCATAACATATACCACGGAGTTTATAATAAAGAAGAACGCCTAAGAATTATTGCCTATCACCTTAAAGCTAACGCTAAAAATAAATGGAAGAAAATATATTTTAAAAAGTACGTCGTATTGTAATAATAAATTAATTTCGCTACAAATTACATTTGACGGACACGGCTGTAATAGCTCATCGGATTTAAAATAATGCCCAATATTATATAGGATCCACGATCCAATTAGCGTCAGATTAAAAGGGTTTATTGACAATGTAAAGATATAATAAAAGGCGTCCAGTCTACATCAAAACGCATTTGCGTGCTATAGAGTTTCGTTGTAAATGTATCAAAAAATTTCCGTTACTTTTAGACTTACGTCTAAGATTTCTTGTAAACTGAAAATCTAAATTAGTTTGTTTACAGTGGACGTCCAATTAGCTTAAGCTCTGTCTTAACACAGAGCAACCATTCACACCAACCATTTAAATGTCAAGAATTGTTTTCTGTGTATTTTAATATTTTGAATCTGGTAATTGGTAAACAACTTTTGTTTTCCTACAACTTTAATGTAGTTTGTGTCATGCGCAGGTTAGATCGCCGGCTGTTATTAATAATGCAGAAAGTCTAGACAAAGTTATTCCTAGAACTTGGGCTTCTGTCTCTGCTCAGCAAAGTTTTCCAATCTACGGACACAATCAGGTCCTGGAGACTCATTGTTAGGGTATCGACAGTTTCTAAAACTTCAAGGCAATTACAAAAAAAATCATTATTCAACGTCATTCTAATTGTTTTAACTCACTTCATTGAAACACTGTTTATTATGTGTATAAGTAATATCTAATAAATAATCTATACATAAAAATCTATTGCTGTTCGTTTGTCTCGCTAAAACTCGAGAATGGCTGGACCGATTTGGCTAATTTTGATCTTAAAATATTTGTGGAACTTCAGGGAAGGCACAAACGGTGAGAAACATAAATAATAAGTAACGGAAAATATTGCGGAAAAATACCAAAAACGACATTTTAATTTTCCAATACAAAATGTTCCTAGCTTTGATATCTTTTTATAAATTTTACATTTGATGTCTTTTATCTTTTTAGAAATATGTATTCAGTCGTTTGACAGTTGGCGTGATTGACAGAATATGAGAGGGAGAGGGAGAGGGGGAGGGGGAGGGGGAGGGGGAGAGAGAGGGAGAGATTGATAGGTGATACAAAATTTGCCAGGTCAGCTAGTATAATAATAATTAATATTCATAAAAATAATGTTTATAAATATTCTTATGTCGCCTTCAAAATGCAGTGATAACAATCTCTGAAGGTCAACATATAAAAATCCTCCCTTTCTATTCATGGAAGTAAAATGTGTTTTCCTAGCATATTAGACGCATAACTTTCTTAGAAAGTTTTAATTAAGTAATTATCATAAATGTCCAAGACCTGTTTTATCTACTCCAGGCGCGTAGGCGGCGAGATTAACAGTAATAAAATAATTAGGCATAACACAAATCTTGATTGCCCTTGGTACCTCGGATATATTAAAGCTCTGCTACACAGATCTCGTAGATCTCAACTAATCCTATGATCACATAATAGGCAAAACTTTGAATTGTTAGGTAACAATAGATATTAGTCCTTATGTTCTATATCTGAGATATTAGCCCCAAATAATCTGTGAATTAGCACTAATAGATTTGTTTGCACTGTCAAGTACAAGTCTCTTTTCAATTCTGTCAATAAAGTGATCAGCCGAATAAGCAACCGCGGGCGCGGTCGGTAGTTGGATGGGTAACCGCTAAAATGACAAAAAATTTTGAGCGTTTCCGTGCTTCGGATGGACCGGAACTGGTTGTCGCAGAGTACGTTTCATACTCTTTACTTTTGAGGTACCCCCACAGAAAAAAAAATCCATGGCGGTGAGATCCGGCGTCCTGGGTGGCCAAGGAATGTCACCGAAACAACTTGTCAACTTCTCCGCGGATTACCATTCAAACTTTTAGTGAAAAATTCAATTTGTTCTTGATGTCCCCGGCTAGGCCCCAGCCAGAGGGTCATTTACTGCCGAAATTGTTGCACGGAACCAACGCACCCATGATTGAATTAGATCTTTACTTGGAGCATCCCGTAAACGTCAAATATTGTAACGCGAACAAAATCTTCAACGACCAGTTACAGACGAATCATTCGCCTTAAAATACGCTTCGATTGCGAATGCGCCTTGTTCTCCCGTCCAATGCGACATCCTGACTAAATAACCCACACGAATGACGAAGCTAACGTGGTTACTTGCCCTCTCCCCCGCTCAACGGTTGTAGAGAAAGAATTTGAAAACTGAATTCTGCCACCGGACACCCTATAGGGCCTATCTATACATCTATATGTTACCGGATATCTGTATAATTCAGCATTCTATACAATACCTAGGCAATGTATAGAATATCTAAAACGTTCAGGTAACGTTTTGAATATTATTTATTTCATACTTAGCCCAGGCATTCTATACAATACTCCATGCGTAGTTGGTAATGTGTGTAAAAGACGGTTCTCTATTAAGCTGCCTTTTCGCCGAAAATTGTTTGGCCGATTATCACTTGTCAACTAACGTTTCGCAGAATTTTATTTCGCCGAATAATCATTTGCCAACTTATCACATTTTTTTTTTAAATTTCCCAACCTAACAGTTGCCAACTGTGCGTTTGGTCTGCCTTTTATAATGACACTTTTCAAAAGGCCAACTTTCAAGTAGCGAATGTTTCAGTTAGAGTAATATTCATTTGGTTGTATATTGTTTATAAACCTAGGTTTGTAAATTTGCGGTTCTTGTTATCTTTATTTATTTATTTATTTATTTTAGCATTACCAACATAAGATACAGTTTCATCATTTGCAATACAAGTTGTTACTTATCATATTAAATCTTTCTATTCCTACAATTACAGGTAACCACAGCATGCTTTGCAAATAGTCATCTTCCGGTGACATATGCACTTTTAGGGAGAATTTAGGGGTTTTTGATACATAAAAAGGCTTCCAAACATCTCCGGCGCTGCGGGAAGTGCAGCCCCTCCGCCCTTGCGTAGCAAACTGCAGGCACTCCATGCTCGCCTACGCAGCTTCGGCTTGGTTACAGCGGGCGGTGGCTGCTCTCCCTCCGCGCCTCCGGGGTTTACATTCACTCTAGGGGTAGGGCAGACTAGTACCACGTGGGGTCGGGGTTGACTAAGTCGGTTCTGTCACCAATTTTGAAAAATCCGAAGCTGCGTAGGCGAGCAGTGTAGTGTAGGAGCCATTAGACTGCATCTCTCCTTACCATCAAGTGTGATTTCGGTCAAGCATTAATTTAAAATGTATAAAAAAATATCTATTCATGCAGGTTATAATTTGTTTTGAGTGTGTTTTTAAGTAAATTCTTAATTCCAACCTCCATCCAAGTTGACTATACATACCCAAATCTAACTTTATTCATTGCCGGTGGACCTGCAGGTATTCTGTACAGTAGTTGGGAAACGTATACATTACCTAGGCAAACTATGTAATGGTGATAATATTCATATAATTTAATACATTGCCAAAACGACCCAGGTATTATACACATTTCCTAGGAATTGTGTTGAATACCAGCATTATACAGATATCCGGTAACATATACAAATAAATACAATCAGAGTGTCTGTTTGTAATATTAAAATAACCGCTTTTTACTAAGTGCATTTGGATGTATGCACGGTACATATACCAAAACAACATTTTTTACAATTTTTGTCTGTCTGTCTGTCTGTTTGTTCCAGCTAATCTCTGAAATGGCTAGACCGATTTTCACAGAACTTTCACTGGCAGAAAGCTGATGCAACAAGGAGTAACTTAGGTTACTTTTATTTTAGAAAAAAAAATCGTTGGTTAGGCGATACGAAGTTCGCCGGGTCAGCTAGTACATATATAGTTGGGGTACTCACAGACACAACAGACCCCCAGGCCGTGCGCGCAGTCCCCGGCGGCCCTCCCGTCCCGCTGCCGGCAGTCGTACGGGTTGAGGCAGATGCCGGCGCGCGCCACCGTGGCCACCGCGGCGCCCGCCGGCCGGCACTCCCGCTCGCCGCCCACCGGGAAGAAGTTCAGCACCTTGCCGATTGAGAATACACCTGGAACAAACGTGATTACAGTGTTTATGTAAGGCGTTACAATTATTATATTTACATTGTATGTTAATGTAGATAAAGCTAAATATTTACAAAGTATAAAATATTTTTTTTATTAGCGGATTCATGAGGCTTTGAGGGGACATTTTCGAAGACTATTTCTTTGAAGTCGATTATTTTTTGGTAAAATTTAAAGAGATTAGATACTTAAGAATATTTTACATATGTTTAAGTACCTACCTAGTTTATTTTTTTATGGAAATAGCCGGCAAACGAACTGACGATCCACCTGACGGTAAGTGACTATCGTCGCCCATGGACATCAGCAACACCAAAGGCATCATTGATGCCTTGCCGGCCAAGAAAGAGAGAAGAAAAAGAAAGAAAGAAAGCCGTCTTTTATGTCGTTGAGAATTCTGCGTCATTATGTAATTAATTTCGCTTGTTTATTTGGCGCCGTCACAAAATTATTTTTTTAATATGTTAATTTAGGATTTTAATTTATCTTATTTTTTTATTTATTTTATTTTTCGCTTTTCAGTTAGTTTTCGTTGGTTTAATTTTTTGTTAAAAAGTAACTATTTATCAAATCATTACGGGCTCATGTTATATAGAGCAAATGAGCCACAAAATTATTTAGTTAGTTCTTTTATAAGTTTGCAACGTTGTACCTTATACGTAAAGTTTAAACTTTCCAAAACTATTATGTCAAATAACATGTATCGTATATTGCAATATTTCTGTTCAAATAAACTTCCAATTGTTATTTCTTTAAATATTGGTTTACTGCAACTGCAAATACTGGCAGGGAACAATAAAATTTATTTGTAAAAGCAACAATACGTCTTTACAAAGACAATAGAGTCGATTTGCGCACATTACAGAATGCGAGGCAGAATCTCACAGAGAACATGTTAAAAGGAAACTTATAACTTCATTTTAAATAGGGAACAACGAGCCGCGGAGATACGCCGCGCCCACAGAGCACTGTACCCGCAGACAAATCCTGAGTACGTCAAAGATGTGGGATAGTATGTAAACGACCGGGAACAGCCTAAAGCTGTATGGATAGCTACAACCGTCTAGCTCTAGTCAGCTGCCAAACAACTCGAGGATGGTCGAGAGCCAAATTCTACTTTCTTTTTCTTCTCTCTTTCTTGACCAGCAACACATCAGTGATGGCTGGTATCGCTGATGTTCATGGCCAAAGATAGCCACTTACCATCAGGAGGATCGTCAATTCAGTTATAGGCTGCTTCCATAAAAAAATCAGAATAACTACCCTATGTAAAATATTCTAACCATTGCGATTGCAGAATCAGGAAGACGGTTGAATTTTTTTTCAACTAACTGGTAAATTGATGATCAACTTACCTACTTATGGGGTGAATGGTGATTATTTAAGATAAAGTGGTTTGTTAGCTCATGCTAGTGATATTAAAAATAGTTTTTTATAAAACAAAATTATCAGTTAAAAAAGTAAGTCTCAATGTTTTTTTTGCTTTCAACTTTTAGCCAATTTCCGTTTCCTCTATGAAATTTCGTTCTATTCTACTTTGCATGCAACAGCAGCATTCTTAACCGGGGAGGAGGGCAAGAAAGATAGGTGGACGTTTTGAATTTATTACTCTATGCACCGCTAAGCAGAGAAATATCTGGAAAAATATAACATGGTAAGGACGCAAGCTCGGGGCGATGCAAGCAGCGTTCGAGGAGGAAGCTGGCTCCGAGGGTCTTTCAGCGCAGTGATATTATGCAAATTGGGAGCCGTGATAATACTGGTAATGGCTGCGATACTGAGCAGTGTGGCGCTTCGTTGTTACCAACTTTACTCCAGTATGATAGTTCGTATTAAATTATCTTCCTCTTTATGTCATAATTATTATCTATATTAATATATAAAGAGGAAAGATTTGATTTTTTGTTTGCATTGAATAGGCTCCGAAACTACTGAACCGATTTGAAAAATTCTTTCACTGTTGGGAAGCTACACTATCCCCGGGTGACATAGGCTATATTATATTTTCAAAAAAATTAGGGATCCTTAATAAAACTCCAATAATGTATCCCAAGGTGTAAAAGATAAGAAAACCGAAGCAAGGCGAGGGCGGTTACTCGTGGTAAATACTTTGATTCAATTGGCACCGACTCTAGTTAGTCTAGTTTGAAAGAGTCTGAAAAAGATTTAACTACGACACTGCGCCAATTAAGATTAATGGAGAGCTTATAAACATAATGCCGAAGTTTAATTACCACCTTGTGTTTTTTCTTATTATTAAACTCATTTGTTAATAAGTGTCGATGTCAGTTAAAACTAACAAGTTTTAAATACTTTCTAATTTCTTATATCATTACGATCTATTTAGTATACACTCATTTAGTATATCATACTCAGTTAATGGAGTGTAAAATATTTTATGTAATATGTACTGCAGGTGATGAAGTATCACGAAGCCCCGAGAGTAAAAATAGCTATCATATTAATTTATGTTTGTACTGGTTAGGAATCGAACCTGGGACTCTTCGTGCAGTAAACAGCTAACGACAGACTGATAAGGTCATATATTAATAACAAATTAAAAACAAAAGTTCTCGTTGCATTTTAACCCTTCATAATTTCCTGCAAGTCGTCTTAAAATTAAACTAGTAGAGTAACTTTAACGTCAGTAACTATGTTAAAATCAAAAGTGTTTTGAAAGTTGCTGGTAAACGAGTCTTCTTTTTATTTTTATCAAATACCTAACGGATATCTCGGTTACTCCCGTTGAGACCGGAAAGGGCTGTCGACTATGACTACTTGTAAATAGTTACCGAGTAATTCAACTTTCTTGACGTTCTTAAATTAATAAGTTAATATCCAGTTCGAACGACCAATAAAGTGCATTACAGTTTATTAGCACTAAAATCTTTATTCTTTTTCAAAGTTGTCACAATTTTTGTATCGGTTTTTATCTAATTTCGAATGTTTTGTAAATTTTAACTCATAACAATCATTTAAAATTTTCATACATTTTATTTGTTATTTATAGTATTGTTATTTTATGTATATATAGTACGTAAAAAGTATTTGTTTTTCTTTTTTTAGATTTTTTTTTCTCTCAAGTAGTTTTAACACCTGCCATCAGTTCTTTCCACATCCACCCAGGGTTAACTGGTGGACAATGCCATTAGGCATTAAGTTTGCCCTTTGTCTATCCTTTTTGTACAAGGTGACATAAACTTGAATAAATAAATAAATAAATACATTGTAGTTCAATTACCGTAATTTAATCATCGCATTGTAAATTTTCGTAAATTACTAAGTAATCGTAACGCCTTTGTCAATTTTTATTGTTTTGATGACCCTACCGGTTACATTTCAATACATTGATTCATTATCAAAAAATAGTAACAAAAGTACAGAGCAGCTTCATTGTGGTGTATTTGTGGAAGAATATTGAATTTTGAAGATCCCTAAACAAAATAACAGAATATAGATTGCAACAAGCGATAGCGTAGTAATAAAAACTCTACACCCAGATCCGCTCGGGAGATATTCAATCAAATCTCTCACCACGTGCAACGGTAAAAAATGTAACAGGGAGAACTTGCAGACCAGAGAATCAACCTCAAACTAAATCACTTTAACACGTCATATATTTAGCTTTTACCAACGTTTCTGAGAAGTGCATTTTTAAAGAGGAAAACAAGTAAAAGAAATGATGTCAATGATTTCTTGAAAGTGATAAATCTTTGTATCTTTTTTCCTTATAGGTACTTAATATCTTTGTAATGCCATCAAAAACAAAACTTGTAAAAAAAACCAAGTCTCGCAACTCAGTTCTTCTACCGTAAAAAGTTGTGAGATCCATGTAATACCAAGTCGGTTAATTTATTCAGTTCCTACTTAAGGGTCCTTCTGTCTTAAGTTATCACGTAATTAGCTAACCTAACAAGTAACAACATCTTATAGTGACCATATTATCAATATTAAAAATCTTTTATGTTTTAAATAAATAGATCGACTTGGCCATCGCATGAAAACACAATATATCTCACAAGTAATACCTACATAATTATATTAAATTTGATTGTTTAGTGCGATTGCCAAGTCAATCTATTTATTTAAAACATAAAAGTTTTTAATATTGATAATATGGTCACTATAAGATGTTGTTACTTGTTAGGTTAGCTAATTACGTGATAACTTAAGACAGAAGGACCCTTAAGTAGGAACTGAATAAATTAACCGACTTGGTATTACATGGATCTCACAACTTTTTACGGTAGAAGAACTGAGTTGCGAGACTTGGTTTTTTTTACAAGTTTTGTTTTTGATGGCATCTCATTTCTTTTTGTAGATAGTTCTACTTTTTCCTTTTACAAGTTACCTTTGAACATAATTATATCTAGGTACCTATCTACACCTATTATTCCATTATATTATATACAGGTACACTGATTCATTCACTGCAGATGTTACTTTGTTATACAGGTACAGTAATTCATTAACTGCAAATGTAACTTTGTAATCCTATATATTTATATGGGATTACAAAGTTATTTATGCAGTTGATGTATCTAGAAAACTAGACCGAAATTGCAAAATGTTTTAGTTTTTCCTTGATCTATACACTAAACACTAATTGTGTTCCAAATTTGAAGCTTCTATGTCTGCTAGAAGTGCCTTAGAGTTTTGATGATCGGTCAGTCAGTCAGTGAGTGACGAAATTAAGAAACTTTGACTAGTTATAATTCTTAAACCACTAGTTCAAATCGAATGAAATTTGAAATATAACGTGTTTATACAATGCCTGCTTGGTTACTAAAAATTCAGGCTTCTAGCTTTATCCGCAACGAAGTTATAGGGGGTCGAAAATGGCCTGAATTGCTTCGAGAAAAGGATGGTACGGCCGTGCCGCTTTTTGCTCGACTTGGCGGGGGCACTGCCGTGCCCCCAGAACTTATCTTTTGAATCACATAACAAAGACTCGTAGCTCTCGGACTGCTTCGCTGTTATTTTCGCTCGTAATGGAAGATTACCACAATTTACGCAGACATTACACAATGAAGAAATAGATTTTATTTTTATTAATTGTGGGGATTTGCATTTTAAAAATGATTCTGCATGATATGCAACTTTACCTTATCTTTGCGTATCAATGTACGCAAAACACATAATCAATGTTTAATGATGATACTGAATGCTTAATCAACGATACCAATTGATCGAAGGATAAATGTAAGAAAACTTCATTAGTTATTAATTTATTTATCCCGTTTTTCGCCTCTCTTTATTGTGTGTGCTCATATCAACGTTCTTTTATTAATGGACGAAGCCTACCACCATATTTTTACGTTTTGTAAAGGTTATCTTTTCCTGTACATAATCTTAAATTAAAATTAAAAATTAAAAAAAAAAACTAGATCAAAATCGGTTCATCAGTTTGGGAGTTACGATGCCACAGACAGACATACAGACAGATCCACAGATATACAGACACGTCAAACTTATAACACCCCTCTTTTTTCGGGTGATTCTCACAAAAAGATAGATTTAGGAGTCGAACTCAAAATCACGGAACCCAGAAAGTGTTTTCGTGAACTTTTTTCCGACGGCAACATTTCGGAGCCAAACGACTGGGCAGTTGCTACACTTTCGCTCTTGTTTTATTCTTGTACTAATGTTCGTCGAGTTCCTCATCTAGAGCATTTGATGTTACAGTTATTCATGTTTAACAACACCTGCCACTATTTGTTAGGTAGATAGATGCCTACTTACTGACATCCCATTTGTCCAACTACTACTAATTTAATGATTTCATTGAGTATAATATGAGAAGTTATTATCTTCAACACAGATCGCCTGCCCAGGTGACCTCAATTCATCACACAACTCTAAGCTATATAAAGTATAACAAATAAAATAGGTACTTGCTTCGATCAATAACTCGCAACTGAATCTGAACGTTCAAGATTTCCATTGGCACAACTAATATTTTTTGTGGTTATTTGTTTAGTCAGCGGTGTTTTTATAAGCGATTTTAATATACAAAGCTTTCCGATTTCATTATCGTATTTCAACGAATGGATGTACCGACTTGTTGTATAGCATATATCCACAATAGTCATGAAAATTCCTTAATCAATGAGGTGACGGAGCCTGAAAGTGAGGTAGGTATTGATTGCGATGATGTTTATTTACTACCACCTAGCATCACCGATGCATTTCGGACCAAAAAGAAAGCGGGAGACCTGATTATTTCTAACTCTCCTAACATTAGCAATGTTAGGAGGCGCGGGCAAAAAAACCATTATGTGTGAGTGTCTTCGGAATTTCTCTACTAATCCGCACTAGAGCAGCGTTGTGGAGTATATTCTAGGGCTCCTCAAGAGGAGAGACCCGTGCCCAGTACTAAGGCCATTAAAGGGTTGAAGCATCTTCGGAATTAAAATAGGTGTTACCTACCTAGAACCTAGAAAACTTAAACAGTTGGTACCGTTCACATTAGTCTCTTCCGTAGTTCAGCAAGTAGCACCGTGAACAGGGGAAGGGGATGATTGCTTGGGGTGAATGATAGACAGAACCTCTTGAGTCTTTAGCTTTTAATAGCTTAAAGGTCTCGTTGACATACAGACAAAGAGACAATTACGAACACTAAACTTGTTAAATATGACTGCATTCATAAATTAATTTTATTAATTGTTGTATTTCATTTGAAGTTCCTTAATCTTGTAAAATATTCATCACAATATTTATTTATCTAAACGTTATTTTAACCAAAAAAACGTAAAAAAAGATCAGCCCATAACAAAATATTACATATCACTTTTGCTTCAAATTCACCCCGTTGACATTGCCTTGAAATGAACCGTTGAAATGGCCTTAACTTAAAAATATCCTACTTGAAGTAGTCTGTATTGCACCTTTTTGGAATCTCCATTAAAACAGCTATTTTTTTTTATTAACAAGCAACAATTTGTTAGTAATATCTAAAATCATCATCTGTTTCGACGTCGGTAGGTCATCTCCAAGCTATCTCCAGTTTTCGTTTGCCGTACTACTTTTGGGACATCCTGTATAAACTAATCAACACACCCCGTAATTCGGATCTACACCCATCATGAACAGGTAACACTCATAGCAGACTTCACAAATCTTGGAGAATACTATTGAAAATTCTCAGCCTTGCTTTAATTCTGTACTATAGTAATTCATCATAAAATGTAGATAGGTCCTCTTGTTCTGTTTGTTGTACTGATGTTAAGAACATGAAAATCAGATTTGTTTTTTTTTTGGGGTCGGCAAATCTTCGTATATGCCTTTGGTTTTAGGTGTACCGTACAGCCCGATTACCATAAGTGTGCGCGTACAACACAAACAACTTGCGTGTAGAAGAATAGAATATAATATTATTATTCGCCATAATATTATCAAAGTTATCTAATATCAATTTAGGAAAAGTTTTAACCTTTCGGTTAACAGTTGCTTCAGGTATAGGTTTTTAATACGCTTTTATTAGCTTCAGACGTATGTAACTGAATTTTTGAACATGATTTTGACCCCCTTCAAAACGTCGCATTAACTCGAAATTTGGTATACCTATTAAGGACTGATGACAATGCAATATTTAAAAAAAAAAGAAAGAAAGAAACCGAATTACACGCTTTATATCAGCTTTAAACGGTCAGATTTCTTTCAAACTACGTATACTCATCGAGGCTCGATGACTATTCAATATTTAAAGAAAAAAAGAAAGAAAGAAAGAAAGAAAGAAAAAAAACAAATTTCATTTCAAAAATCAAACTAAAAATGAAAAAATAAATAATAGTTTAAAAAACTAAAAAACACGCTTTTATAGAAAATCCAACTAAAAAAAAAAACTGAGTTAAGAATCGTGTAATTGTAATAAAAGCGTGGGGTGCTTTTAAAGATATTATCCCTTCTACTCATAGACACCATGCAACTATTATTTTAAAACTATTATTTTAAACTATTATTTTTCTTATAAAACGAAGGACGGTTTAAATTCAAATTCATAATCATATTTCTATATAAATATTTTATTAATAAATACTCTTCTGACTATAACAATATTTAAAACAATTTTTTGGAACATTCTGTATGAAAAATTATCTTTAGTGTGAGTACGGTGAACGTGCCAGGTTAAAGCAATCGAGATGAACTGATATCTATGGACGACGATGACCACTCACCATCACTTCTTTTAGTTAATTACTTGCAGAAAAAACAGCGGTTTTCCCAGCATGAGACTAAGTTTCAAACCAAGATGCAGCACTGCTACTGTCAGTGTAACCACAGAAAAAATAATAGTACTTATAATAACATAATCTTACATAGAGTGCGCCCAACTTATCTGTGAAATGGCGAAAATTGGAACTAATGCCGCCCCATTCATAAGTTCTTTGTGTTCATTCATTGACATTTACTACGGTCTCGAATTGCGTCCCTGATTGGTCCAATGCGTTCGACAGCGCCCTCCCTCAGTTCACAGATAAGTTGGTCGCACTGTACGTTACACGACTGTATAAGTCACGGTGACAATTCAAACCATGTCGGTGTTAAGCGGAAAGTACCGTATCTCCATAAACCGTAAAATATTATAAAATCGCATTTACGATTGCAGTGACACTTTCACTGAACATTCATTAATAATAAATAACATTCGAGGGACATCTTCCTTTCCGAGAAAAGGTCATGCGATAAATTTGATTTCACTTTACAATGTGCACGTTATTGTAAAAAGTTCGCTGCAAAATAAAGTAATATTAACAAAATTTTATCCGCAGACACTTTTACGTCATAACGGTGCTTTTTAGAGTTCCGTAACCAAAAGGTAAAAACGGAACCCTATTACTAAGTCTCCACTGTCCGTCTGTCTGTCACCAGGCTGTATCTCATGAACCGTGGTAGCTAGACAGTTGTTTTCACAGATGATGTATTTAGCCGCTATAACAATAAATACTAAAAACAAAATAAAATAAATATTTGAGTGGAGCTCCCATACAACAAACGTGATTTTTTGCCGTTTTTTGCTCGATATTAATAACGGCAACAGGTAAACCCATGAAATATTAACAGAATATTTAGTTGTAAATTCAATTTAAAAAGTGTCTAATGTTGCATTATTTGACATATTTTTAGATCATCGAAGTATCATATTGGGCTTGTTTCACCATCTTCAAGTAGAGTCCTGAATAAGCTATTCGCCGGTTAAAGTGACGTTAAAGTGTCATTTTACATACACGAAATGTCAACTTAACCAACGAATAGCTTACTTCGGACTTACTTGAAGATTGTGAAACAAGCCCATTGTGTCTTATCTCATACGTCAGGAGACACTGTAGTGTCTTACGTCAAGTACACTCTCAACATTATGTTTGTGTGACACTACTAGTCTCTTTTCTCCAAACCTATGTAAACAAAACCTCAGCTTCGGCTTGCTGGCCGGCTTAACTGGTCATTTTGCATGTATGTCTGCTTGCATGCTGCTTGTATGCAAACAAGAGATGAAATAGTGTGCACAAACTTTCTAGGCGTTTGGAAAAATGAAAATATGGTAAAACAGCGGTATAAATTATATTTTATTATCAGTTAATTAATGCGTGTTCGGAAAAATAATACTTCGAATAAATGTTGTTTCGGCTAAGTGTAACTTCGGTTGAAAGTTTTTCGACCAAATGAAACGTCGGAGTAACGAAAAAAATCGAATTGATAATAGGCAAACTGATACAGTGGCAGACGTGACTCCGATAAAGTAAAAAACCGGGCAAGTGCGTGTCAGGCCACGTGCACTCATTAACTACTTATGCTAACATAGTCATGATAGTTTTCCTTGTAAATTCATCATATAACCTTTTTTTGAGAATTTTTTCACTTGTCCAACTCCAACCGTTTAGCCGGCAGGGTGGAAGACACTTGACTCTAACCAAAATTAGCACTTTAAAGACAAATATTTCGCAAACAGACCCTTAATTCCAAAAATGGTCTTAGAAGACTATAATATTTTTGAAAGACCTTTTCAACGATACGTACCCCACATCATACGGGTAAAATTATATTATCACCTGAAAATCATAGCCAAATGCCTAAGTATTTACTGTATCCCGGAAACGGTAATATTTTTTTTGGGAAGTTGGTCACTCATCGAACAATGTCATGGCATTGCAATAAACGATCACCTACAACAATACCAAGTAACAATACCAACATCTCCTACACTACGCGAGTATGAGAACCTGTGAATCTTTTCGTACTACAGAATACACCAAAAAAAATATCTCATTAAGATTTGCAACACTTGACTGCACACGAACTTACTCAGCACCATTCACATCACAAGTGTTCGCAGACCACAATGACCATATAGTTACCGTTTGCTGGTTTTAACTGTTACATCTCGTTATCACACTTCAATCTCTCCTTGAAACAATAACATAAATATTTACGAGCAACACACTGCAACATATATACAATAAGATTTTTCGTATATTTTTTGTGCTAAACCAGTTACATTTAAAATGAAAAATAATATAATCTCGTCACACGGGACCCATTACAAGCTCGCTCACGTTTTTCGTTACTGTCAACATTTTTATCACGATATTTTGGCAAAAGTTAACCCACCCGGGAGCGGCAACCAGCTATAAACTTTAGTGAGTGGCATGTTTACCACTAAGAAATCATAAGAAGTCGCCGGACAAACTTCTCCCGCAGCACAGGTACAAACGAAAGTAATAATGAAAATGACGCGACGTCATTCCGCTCTCTGTTTCCCCAACGGCGAATCTTCGCTGATCGGGTGGCCAAAGATCCACAACATCGATACGATTAATTTTTGTTCACAAGTTTTTACTTCACATTTTTTTATTGTTATTATTTACATTAAAAATCTCCAGTGCCAATTTTACTATTATTAAAAAGGTCATGGTATCAATGGTACTTATTGATCAGATTACGTGTATGACCGTTCAACATGGATCAATACCGCAACACAACGAGTTTACTGTGAGAACTCTACCTGTCGTCAATACAGCCGTTAGTTTCATTTTCTTACTCTTGTTTCTTTCTTTCTTTCCTTTTCTTGGACTGCATGTTATTTACACAAAACTATAATCGAGTATGTAATTTTTTTTTACATTACATTCCATTATTTGCAATGATGTATTAATTTCTATCTTTCATTAGTTGTTGGTACCCTAGCTGTTGACATATCTTTGGGTTGCTTGAAGGCTTTAAACAGCAACTACAAATAATCCCCAATATAATGCGATCTATAGTTATCAGCTAACGGTGCGACTACAGACTACCAACCTAAGGTACCCACTTTTTCCTCAAAATTATTTTCGCAGGCCAACCTTCGCAACTTTTCTATATTCTTAATATATATAAATTACGTGTCACGTTGTTTGTCCGCGATGGACTCCTAAACTACTTAACCGATTTTAATGAAAACTGCACACCGTATGCAGTTTAATCCAACTTGAAAGATAGGATAGCTTACAATGTTTCTTAAGGCACACGGAAGGTTTTAATAAAAAACTTTTGACAGAACGAAGTCTATCCGGGCAGCTAGTATTTTTATAAAACGTTCCTTTATTTTGTGTACATAAAAACAACTGGCAAACTTGGCAAAATATTAAATAGAAAACCTCATACTTCTCGACAGTTTGTCAGGCTCGGTGCGGGTGGAAATAATTTATTGGAACAATAAATTATTTTATTATTTTATTGCTGAACACTGATTTGTGTTTTTTTCACTAAAAGAATTTATTTAATGTTGGTAACTTAAACCAATATTATACAGCTACCACACAACGGTCTTCTTCACCAGATTTTATTTAACTTGTTTTGTTTTGTTAGTTAAGTAATAAATGTATAATTTAACATGCGTGGGTCATTTCTTGTACGCTAATCTATACAAAGAAATAAAATTGGAGTGTCTGTTTGTAATATTAAAATAACCGCTTTTACAATTACAATCTTTGTCTGTCTGTCTGTTTCGGCTACTCTCTGAAATGGCTGGACCGATTTTGACGGGACTTTCACTGGCAGATAGCTGACGTAACAAGGAGTAACTTAGGCTAATTTTATTTTAGAAAAAAAAGTTTGTTAGGCAATACGAAGTTCGCCGGGTCAGCTAGTCTATACTAATATTATAAAGCTGAAGAGTTTGTTTTGTTGAACGCGCTAATCTCAGGAACTACTGGATTGAATTGGAAAATTATTTTTGTGTTTGATAGTCCATTTATCAAGAAAGACTATACAACATCATATATTTTAGTACTTAGTTTTTTCCACAAATTAACGCAAGTGAAACCGCGTGACACAGCAAGTCTATACTAATATATAAAGAGGAAAGATTTGATTTTTTTGTTTGCATTGAATAGGCTCCGAGACTACTGAACCGATTTGAAAAATTCTTTCACTGTTGGGAAACTACACTATCCCCGAGTAACATAGGCTATATTATATTTTCAAAAAAATTAGGGATCATTAATAAAACTCCAATAATGTAACCCAAGATGTAAAAAAATAACAAAACCGAAGCAAAGCGAGGGCGGTTACTCGTAATAAATAAATTAATAAACGCTAACACACTAAACTGCGAACTGCGGGGTGAATTACGAGGGTAGTAGGTTTTAACCTGTGTCACGGGTGGCATGGACGACACATATAACACATCACAATCACGGTACACACATGACCCGAGTACAAATATTTATCTGTCGATTAAATATCTGCCCCGGCTGGGAATCGAACCCGGAACCCCTCGCTTTGCAGGCAGGGTCGCTACCAACTAGGCTACAGGGTCGTCTAATGTAAGAACTACTTCTGCTTTTCACACAGTTTTAATTTTACATATTGATATAGTTTCGTATAACACCTGACATTACGCTCATCATACGAAACGAAGGCTTTAAACGAAGGATCTCCTCAGCCCACTCTAGTGTTTACAACACAGACATACTCCATCATAACTTGTGTGCCGCACTTAGCCACCATTTATACGAGAAATCTCATTCTATGAAATGTGCACGTCATTTTTATCATGCTGTTGCACTTATTAACTTAGTTTTTTAAATGCAACGGGTATTTACGATTGACACAGTGAGACGAGTCTCACCTAATGAGACGAGACGAAATATCGGTATAATAAAAGGCGAATCGTGAGTAGCCATTGCATTCAAAATATGCAGTCTCCGCTATGATATAATTTTAAAATCATTATGTTAGTTTTATAAGTGTAGCTAATTATCGTTATACCGTTATCGTTAACAATGTTTCCGGATTATATTTCAGCTTTTACCTTCTAAACCTCTACTACTCAACAATTCAACGCGTACAGGATCCTTTTGAGTCTCATATGAACGTGCGTTACCTCTTTTGCGCAATACCCAATGGGAGTTCCGGGCTCTCTAGAATATTTACTTCGTTCTACATTTTTTGTAGTCCTATGCCTTAACAAATCACCATTGTCCCTTTCCTTTCCTTTCCATTGTTTTATTGAATTCTTCACAGCTGTATTGTCCACGCCTATTTTTCTAGTCGCTGCAGATTTATTAGACACGACATGCAGGATTTGATTAAGCTTTCATTGAGTTCACAGTCTTTTTACAGGCGTGAGTGAAATACTTGCATGTTTCTAACATTTGAAGTTACCTAGTGCAAAATAATTATTTCTAATTTCATCCCTGCAATCAGTATATAAGTATATAATGTAAATTAAATGTTAATACTAAAACAATTCAAAATTGTGTCAATTAAAGTCACAGAAGATTTAACCGCAACGAATTCAATATAATAATGCTCTTTATTAATCTCGTATAAATTGTAATGTTACCAGTTTTTACGGGGCGTCCCGTTGATCGATGATGAGCAAATGATTGCGGATTCAATCTCACATCGCGCTTCCAGGAAAACATTTAATGAAACGATGCGACAGACAGAATATTGCTGCATAAGTAGAACTATAAGTCAATGTCGTTAGTAGAAACTTGTTGTACATCTCAGTACTCAGAAGTATAAGAGTATCATGGAGGATAGAATGAAGAGTACTTATATTGCGACTGTCTTTTTAATAATGGAACCGTAGAGCAACGAAAAAACAAAACAATCCAATCAACACTTACAAACGGAATTTGAAACAGACCTCGCAGGGCGTGCGGACGATTGATTAACCCTATACAAAATCCTTGTTTAGTTCAAAGAAGGAGGTATTCTATTCGACTGTTTTTTATGTTTGTTACCTCAGAACTTTCGACTGGGTGAATTTGATGATTCTTTTTTTAATCGAAAGCTGGTGCTTGTCATGTGGTACCACTTAAATTTGTGCGAGATCTGACGAGTAGTTTTTGAGTTATCCCTAATTTTGAAGTTGGTTATTTTTGTCAATAATTTTTATTATAATTTTTATTATTTTTTATTTTCATTTCGTAACTACACTTATGCTCCATCAGTTCAATTTACTCTGTGACTGCTCAATGTGTTATTGATAAGCGAAAACTTTACTGATTTGATTTATGTGTTGTAAATTATGAATTTTTAAGCTCAGTATTGTCAATATTGTTTGCATTACAAACATATAAAAAAGTAAAATAATATAGAGAAGAATAATAAAACAAAAACGACCCGAAGCCGTTGTGAGGATCCTGGGTTCGGTTCCTGGCAATCCTGGCTTGATTGAGTATGATTCCGTTGAGTGCAATATTATTGTATGTTAAGGTGTCAATAATTGGATGTCATGGCTAAGATTGAAACCGCGGTTCAAAAGCAATTCTAGAGTGAAACACAAGTAGGTTAGAGCTGCAAGTGCGCTAATGGGATTTGACCACAGAACTCGTTATACTCTGTGGTTTGACCACACCACACACCGGCGCTGGCTAAGCTACCTGACATACATTATCAGTATAACGTAATATCCTCATGACAAGACACTTCTTACATAATTACAAAAAAGAAGTTGAATTCGATTTGAAAAAAAAAATCAAAATGTTTTGAATGCTTATCATTCGTTCATTTAATACGACAAACAAAATTGTTACCAAAAAAACAATACAAATACTAACAGGTTGTGAATTGTGAAGTATTTTGAGAATCCCACTTGTGTAATTTCTTTCTATACACATTTTCCTCTAACATATACTGCACCTTTAACATGTAGAGTCCGTGCAATTAAGTGCCACAGATGGACGGATAACCCACGTACCCACACATCCTGTTATAAGTAAACCACGAGGCGAACCCGTCGAGGAATGTCGTTGCGGCCACCAGCCTCTCATTTAACTGGGGTCTGTAATCGCTAGCACTTGCTTAGGGCTTCGTCTATACCACGTCCTATGAACTCATAAAATCCAAAGGATGAATTCAATGACGATACAAATGTATACAGAAGCAAATGCATGGAACTCTATTTTCATTCTGAATCTACTGTTTTTTTTATATTTAGTACGACACAATCATATTTTTTGTATATGATACATAGCAAAGCATAGATTTAGCACTTGTACTGTAAACGACGAACATAATTAAACAATGTGAGCCGTGGTCTGCTCCCGATGGGTAAGTGGTAGTGGTTATTAAATACCGGATCCGTGCTGTAGACGGTTAGCCCGATAGTTTTCTATCGGTAGTTAGCCTGTTGAACTTTATTGCAGAGCTTTAGGTCGCATAACACTTTCCGACGCTAGGTTTGGCCTCTAACCTTTTTAGATATTCACACGAAAGTATTAGAGCTCCATCCTGTTTGACTCCGTTAAGGAGGGACTATTGATATACATGCCTAGAAGCTCATAGAATGAAGTCATTTGTACTGATGATTCGAACTGACCGACACCATGATAATTGTAGAGCAAATATCTGAGAGTACTTAGGAAAGAATAATCAAAATATCTGCTGCTTTGTGGACTCTAGTTTAAAAAGTCAGGTAAAAGATCCAAATTTACAAAAAGTTAATTAAAGGTATCTTGAAAATATCTTGAAAACAGCGACTGTTTTCCTGGGCATATTTTTGACATTTGATAGATTAACCCACAACTTACTTTGTGGACTGTGAAATGTAGACTCGAGCCCAGCTGTGGGACAGTTATGGGTTATAATGATGATGATGGTGAGGGATAAAATATGTTTACCTAAGCAGAACTATATTTGACTAACTCTGTTCTTAAGTGAGTAAGTAAAAGTATTTTCTTGTTTATTTTGCAATTAGAAAAGGATCTACAATTTAAGCAAGTAATACTGGAAGAGAATCGATTTACATCCATAAGTTAATAAAGCTAGCGAGCCTCAGTCCGCCGCTAACCGCAGGCTCCGCTCACGTTCACCGGATTACAATGGCTTTCTAATCTACTCCCTGTAGTCTATTGTTAACCAGATAAACTGAATTAAAGAACACGGACACACGACCCATTAATTGGGGAGATTTTCCATGGCCCCCTGTCGTGATTCATGCCTGTCCGTAATTGGAGTGAGTGGAGTTAAGAGGCTCTGTTTTGTCCTCAGGAATAGTGATATCATTGATTAATGGAAGCTGTATTGGCCTTATTTTATTACCAAGTCTTCGAGCTCGTTGAGACCGCTACTCACACAAATTCTTCAGTTAGTAATGACCCCTAGTTAGTAATGCAGAGTTGAATTCCTGGCTTCATTTTAGAAGGTAGTTTATGTAGAGGTTGCAGATGAATTATAGGTTGCATATAAAATGTAACGATTGAGTGATTTGGATCCTTATCCTGAAGCCTTCTGAACCTAGCAAATATCCGCTGTTTTCTCCAGATCGTTAGTAGGTACACTTGATCGAGTCAGGAGGCCACTTAAGCTACCTTCTCCAAAATGTAATCGGCATTCGTAAAATATGTGATAAAAATAAAGATTATCCCATTATTACTTAGGACATATAACCACATAACCTTAGCATACCCGAAGTATACGCAACATGTTTGGGGCCGTGAGAGATGAGACCCCTGGCCGCATCCAACACTGCCATTTATTCCTAGATGTAACGAGCTTTCTCGGCGGACTGTAACCTTTGTTCCGTATATCGTGCACTAAACGACGTCTAAGACAAGCGGTATTTAACTACACTTAACCCTGCCACTTTACTGGCGGAATTACAATACAGCATGGATAATACAGTATAGAACAGTATATATGTACAATGTATGTAATTAATTTACTAATTTCCGTATCTATGAGTATTTTACCTAAGCAATTTTTCTGTGAGGTCTGAAACCTACATTATTTAAACTGATTTTTAACGTAGATTACTGCAGACATTAATTTTATGAGGTAATTCGGGTAGGCACTAATAATTTTTAGGGAAACAATTTCACGAATCTTTGGCATTGCGAGACCCGTGTAGTTACAACAATTTCTATATAGAATGATAATATGTGCCCATGTTAATATTATGGAATTGTAACAGACGAACACCCGCGTGAAGCCTGCATCAAGAAGAATATTTACGATAGGGGACGAAGGGCGTTGATGACGGCCGGAGCGGCCTGGCGGACCCTACCCACGATTTATGAAGACAGGTCCGCCGGTAAGATTGTTGTTTATGCGAACCCGCGCAGGCACTACAGAGCTTTGTTGACTGCTTAATTAAATAGTTAATGTTTTCCCGTGGCATATTGCAAGCCTTTGTTCCTTAAGGTTCACTTGGAAAGGGATACAAGAAGGGTTTTGCTAATTTGCAAAAATATTTTGTATTTTGGTTTAGTTTAAGTCACGGTGGGGTCAATGACATAAAGATAAGTTAAAAAACAAGTGATATCATTTTGCGATGATTGTAGAGTCCAGATAACTTAGGATAGAAAATATGGGTTTTTCAGTGGTTTTTCACAAAAGGACATCTATACTAATATATAAAGAGGAGAGATTTGATTTTTTGTTTGCATTGAATAGGCTCCGAAACTACTGAACCGATTTGAAAAATTCTTTCACTGTTGGGAAGCTACACTATCCCCGAGTAACATAGGCTATATTATATTTTCAAAAAAAATTGGGATCCTTAATAAAACTCCAATAATGTGTAAAATAATAAGAAAACCGAAGCAAAGCGAGGGCGGTTACTCGTATTCTATAAAGACAGAATCACTTAATCTCAGATTCGCATAAAGACAGACATTGAAAAATTTTAATTGATTCGGCTGCAATGTCAGAGAACCAGTAAGAAACTGGTCTTCTATACCCTAGCCTCGAATCACGTCAGTGATGCCTTCAAGGAATCTACATAATTCTTATCCAGTCTATGAGGGACGATGACCGACATCACTGCTTGTGGCAAACAACCTATCTACGTAAACAATGATTATTATGAATTCCTTTGTAACTCACGTACATAGAAAAGCGAACATCAGAGTTTCACTTTTACCATAAACATGGTTAACTTTCATTCATAATCCACAGCGATTGCGAAGATAAAAAAAATAACTCTTGTTTGCTCCGCGTTAACCCACTGTAATTTGATGTAATTACCAATATACTCGTAAGTAGATGTAGATAAGATTGTGGCGCACCGAGCGTGGCATGTGTTGTGCTTAAACAATAATGGATTTGCAATTCAAAGCGAGTCGTTAATGAATTGCCGAAAGCTAACACAACACACGAATGTATACGTGTTACCTTGGGTACACTTGCTTCTGATTGCTTCTCGGAGCTGGCGTTGGTGGGTTTATACAGATTCTAGAAAGAGGAAAATAGGAATACGTGCGTGTGAAGCGGTAGGCGTCACAACCGTAATAGTAACAAGTAACATAATTATTATATCAAGTCGGTCTTTAGAGAAGACATTACTACAAGGTCCAGGGTTAGCTTCTAAGAATTACTAAGTAGTGGCATTTCACTTCGTAGTCAAAGTGCAACCTTTTAAGTCACGTTAGTATTTTATTTCTGCAATAGGTTAAACCGCATAACATTTTTTATGGAATAGCCGGCAAACGAGCTGACGATCCACCTGATGGTAAGTGGCTATCGTCGCCCATGGACATTAGCAACACCAAAGGCATCACTGATGCGTTGCCGGTCAAGAAAGAGAGAAGAAAAATAAAGAACTGGTTCTCAAGCCCCCAGCCGGAACACGACGAGTCGTTTGGCGGCTGACTCATGCTCAAGGGTGGTAGCTAGCCATCCCATGGAGAAATAATAATAGTAATAATGGTATTAATTATCAATTAAAATCTCAATATTACCAATATAATCCCTCGAGGGGCCCTACCACCAACGGGCCGGATTTAGTCGCCTCATACGACACCCATCCATCGTGAGATTGGGATTAATATTCTAAGCCGCCCCAATACGGCTAAAAGCTTTATTATCTTGCAATAATTTTCACCTGCTTCAATGTTAAGTGGACTTGTACTAAAGCAAAGTTGTGCTTGAATTATCGATAAATTTACGATGCTATTACGACACGTCTACACAACAGTTCAGGAAACCGGGAGAGACGAGACTGAATCAGAACGTGGCGTCAAGTCACACTTCTGATGAAAATGCATGATTCAAGAAAATTGGTTCGGTACTTTTAAGAAAAGAACCTGATAGAATGTAAAGGCTTCTTACAGTATAACTATATAATTAAAATTCAAAATTCCTAATAGTGTGCTGCTTTTTTGGAAAAATAAGAAAATTAAAAAAAATTATAAACACTTGAAGTACCTAGTCTTCGAAAATGAATCAGCAAGAATTGAACGAAGCAGTTACAATCATTGCTGCTGACATACATATTCATCACATTATTACGGTTGTCATTACACATAATATCAAGAAAACCTTAATCCATTTCGCACTTTTAATTTTAAACAATCATAGGCTACTTATTGTACCTTCCTGATAAAACAACTCACCCAAAACTGCCCCAAAGAATCTGATATTGATATCGAAATAATAGTTGTTTGAATTATTCATCGACCACATAATCTGAGAAAGTCAATTCACGGATGGTCTCCACCAGATATCGGTCAAGAGAGTTCGTTGTTTATGTCCTGGGTTCCTTATAAACAACTTTCGCATGTACGTCGCTGCGTGTGAATGTGTGAGTGTGTGTGTGTGTGTGTGTGTGTCGATAACACGCGCATAAGATGCCATAAAAGGATGCAGTACCTTTGTTATACATACCTACCTACCTTATTTAGCTCTATTGGGTCTCCTTGTGAGGTCTTTGGTTGTTTGTGCTCAAAAGAGCGTTTGGTGAATTTTCTTTGCACAACGTAAAAGTTCATTGCATTGCTTGATTTTTTTCCTTTAACTGCTACCGCGGGACGTTAGTAAATTGAACTATTAAATACATATTTTTGAGTTTGAAACTAGGTAAAAGTGAAGCATAGGACTTGGAACTCCATACATTTATGTATTCGTCTACTCGATTTGTAAGATTTGTTTTACTAAGTGAAGCATAGGACTTGTAACTCCATACATTTATGTATTCGTCTACTCGATTTGTGAGATTTGTTCTACTCTGTGTTCCTCAGAGTCACTCCGAATTAGTCCGAATCAGTAAAAGACTTGCTTAAACGAAAACTTGCGAAACGTAAAATGACTTTTGTTTAATAATGTAGGTAATATCCATTAATCATTTACTGTGTAGCAGATAAACTAATTAATCTCATGAATTTAAATGTGTTTCTGTACCTGCCAGTGGCTCCAACCAATAGCGGTCAAGAAACCATATTGGCTTTAACAAGATTAAGATAGTCTTATGAATATTATCGATAGGCAATCCTAAATTAATTTTGTTATGGATCTAGTCTATTTATTTATTAGGATATGTCAATTTTACTTTGGTTAAACCAACATAACCGAGTAAACTATATAAAAATAACGTAAATATATTTTCTGATACAATTTTGTGACTTTAGAGTTATAGCCGCGGTTTTCCACGCGGTTCATGCATATTTCACCAAATAGATAGTCTCTAAGAAATGAGGACAAATTGGAGTGAGAGACATTTAAACACAAACCTTGTGCTGCTTTTCATCTGCATGACGAAACCCTAAAAATTTTATGATCTCTCCACGGAGACTTCAGAGAATCAAATATTGTTTTAGAGTATATTAGTCTAATAAATAACAAAAGTTTCCGCATTGACTGCAATTTATCTTAGAAATCAGCTGCTAGACATACGCGCTTTCTGATTGGCACCACTCCAACTGACCTAGAGCCATCTAACACAACGACTGAGCTCTCCAAGTATTTGTATGTGAACCCTAAAAATACTCATTTATGGTAATTGTATCAGCCAGCTCAACAGGTTCTGATCAACAGGCGCGGCTCCTTCAATGGATTTATGGTGAAAGGTCTACGGTAATACGTATTAAAAAGCCTAGTTATGTAAATAACTATTTCTTTATCAAGTTTAGTAAATAGCAATTAGCTCACTGGTTACGTGATTGTTTTGAATAAATATTCAGTTTACTTACATTATTACAGTTTATATATATTATGCAGTTTAGATAATTATATTACGAGAGATGGATACTACGAGTATGTTAAACAGGTTAAAATTAAATAATCTTCTTGAGGTATAAGAAGCTGGAGTCCTAGGATTTCAGTCCAAGCTAATTTCCCCTGATCTTGGTGCACGTGGCCACTGTTGACCAACGCTTGGATTTGATTAGATTGGCCCCATATTATTTCCGTTCTGATAATGGAATCATCAGCATACCTACACAAATTGAAGCTTATTTTACGAGAGACATTTAAATTATTACGCACGTATTTCCTTAACAAAAAACGCTATAACCAATTAATACAAAAATCCAGTGTAACAACGGCTACGTTATTATACCATTATTGCGCTCGACGGGATAAGTCACACAGGTTCAGCTTCAGTGTTGAGCGCCACAAAGGAAGCGTCCCGACTCCCGGCTGACAAATTGCACGGCTCGGGGAACACGGGGGCTAATTGCGACGCCTGTCGACTGTGACGTCATGCGCCACTCCCACTTGACCGCCTTCTTTTTTGTTTTGGAATACAACTTTATTTGATTTTATCTTGGAATTTTTGGGTTGAGTTTAGTTTCTTGTAGGTGTTATAAATGTGATAGTTTATTATTGCTTAGGGACCATCCATAAATTACGTCACACTAATTTCATGACTTTTTGACCCCTCCACCCCTTGTCACAGCTTGTCACATTTGTGAGACCTCCCCCCCTAGTGTGACGTCACATATTATGTAATTTTACACCTAGAAATTATTAAATTAAAACAGCAGTTCCCTAATAAGTTTTATTTTCATTAAGTATTTTTAAATATTTACCTATACATATCTACCAATTATTCGATTTTGAAATGTGACGTCACGAAGTTTAGGATCCCCCTCCCACCCCTTGTCACACAATATCACACTTCATCGACTCCCCCCCTCCCCCTAACGTGGGACGTAATTTATGGGTGGCCCCTTATACATAGTGCTTCTCATCGAGAAAAATCAAATCGGGGTACCTACGCGGTGAATTTCTCTTGGATTTGAATGATGTTGGAATAACTAAAGAAGAAACTATTGAATTTTAGACAACGACAATAATTTTAAACACTGCTCGATCTATTGATAGAAACTACATCAATCACGATGAGAATGATAAAACAATTACACCATAATAAAAAACGTCTATACCAAAGTCACCCAGCGGGCTATGGAACGAGGTATGCTCGGAATCTCCCTGACGACCTGAATAAAACAATGGGTATCCGCTGGAATCAGAAGGCTCAGATCGGTCAGAGTGGCGCTTGTTAGGGGAGACCTATGTCCAGCAGTGGACTTCGCGGACTTCCAAAGGCTGATGGATGGGATACCATTTTATAGTAATGTAGATAACTTTTATGTCATTGTGATCTTTTGGCTGCGCAAATTGTCAAAAAGGACGTGAATTTTGGACAATAGAGGGAACCAGCTCTAACTACCTAATATGTAGGTATAGTTCTGTAATATTTGCCACTTATACAGGCGGTAGTGTAAGAACAAGAACGTTCTTTGCCGTCAGCGATACTCGACAACTTCGCCTTAAAGGACAACCCTGCATCGCAGCCTCACCTAAAGGACACGACACGGCTGAAAAATTCCACGTTGGAACACAGGAGCATTAGCCATTACCTACCAAGCGTTTGTCGCGCGTGACGTCATACACGCCACCGCTCGCACTTGACTCCTTTTATAAACCTTTCGCTGAGACGTTAGCAAGCAAAATTTATTTTGAGCGTGGGAATATAATGCTTTGGCTTTAAGATTTTATTCTTTTACGAGTTGTTTGCGTTTCGGCGAGACATACTCGTACATGCAATATGTGTACGGTATTTCGTATAAATTACGGTCATTATGACGTATCAACCGGTTTTGATGTTGATAAGATAGAAAAGCTATGTAGTGGCATGCATACATTGCATTATTTTCATTTTCGTTTGAGGGCTTCCGGATAAATTTGAATGTTTTTTTTTTTACCCTTTTTCCCATTTTGTTTCCTTTTCCAAATTCTGCTCTTTAAATGACTCAGACCGGTGACATGCACCTACGCAGCTACGTATCGATCTTACAATTAGATGATCGACAACCAAACAAAATCTGGAGAATAATAAAGCGTCTTAATTTTTCAAGCATTCCAGGGAATGTTAATTCGTCGATCAAAGTTCCGATTTTATTAGTAAGCCCTTAATCTCTAGAAATCTATAAGTAATCTCTCAGCAAATAATTTGTTATTGCTAGCAGTCTAGCACGCATGGTGAAGGAGTACCTACCTACCTACACTCTTGTCATCTGAGACGAGGTTACTTAGAAGATTATTTAGAAGAGATAAACGAAATGAAAGACGCCTTTCTTTTTCTTCTCTTTTTCTTCAGTCATCAGCTCATTGGCCAGCTATTTCCATAAAAAAATAAGGGCACTCTACTTCAGTACGGAGCGGATCAAGCAAGGGGTAATGTTCACACCCACGTGTTGCAAGTTTATATGCCACCCATATTTCATTTATGCCTGCCTAAATTACAGATTCTATCATAAGATAAAAACCGTTGCTGACGACTTTAACGTGCCCTCTAAAACACGGAAGCGCCACTAACGGTTGCCATATTCCAACTACCACGACTATTTGTGGTTGACTTCAACCCATTATTGGCTCACTGCTGAGAACGTGTCTCTCCTCTCGAGGAGAGCCTAAAGCATACTTCACCACGCTGCTCCAGTGCAGATTTGTGAAGTGTGTGCTTGTGTTTCAGCAACACGCTTATTTACCTAAGCCATGCAGATAAGCGAGCTTCCAGGCTTATAGTATCAGTATAGTAGACAGTAGACACACATAGCTCTCAATCCACTATACTATAAATTCCACGTGCATTTTCCACCATCGCAGTTCACGCGCCAAATTACAAACAAAGTCACGAACCTAGCCGGTATAAATTAACCAGCGGGTGTGCGAGCCGAGATAGGGAATTTATTACCGTAAGTGCATAATAACATAAAATTTTGAAGAGCCGCACGGCCGTGTTTGCAATAAAAAACATTACATAAATAACCCGGCTGTGACCCGCATGCCGCATTACAGCTGGTTCGCCAAAAAAGGCCTTCGGTTACCTCATTCTCTCATTCGTGGGATTCAATATAATTTATAACTAAAGGATGGCAAGCGATTGTCTGGAAACTTTCATACGCTTTCGACAAACGGTGAGCCTTACTTATGAATCCCCGTTTTAGTCGGATATGCGTATCTAAATTAAACCGTCATGGGCCCAAATCCATAAATATTTTGAAATGAAAATATATTTCTTATTTTCAATAAAACACGTAGGTGGTCTCTTATTCTCTAGGCAGAGCTTGTATAATACAGGCAAGACACTGTTTTTTGTCTCTCTTACTTGTTATAGGTACTTGTACATACACATCAGGAGCTGTCATACAGAAACCAAAAACTTAGCACACTTATAACTTCTATTATATTATATGAATTTATAACTTGACATTTATAACTTCGATTATTGTAATATGACTCAAGACTCAAGACACTCCATTCCGAGAAATAGATCATGTAATAAGCGAAATAAAAATTTGTACTACTTATCTAGAACCAGTCAAAGTTTTCCACAAAACTTGAATTCCTAATGAAGGCCCACTTAATTTCAACACCTTGTAAAATCTTGCAGATAAGTATAGTAAAGAAAAAACATAATGGAAGTTGTAATTTATTTACTTGAGAAACAAGATATCTAAAAAAGTAGTACAGCTTTTGGCATTTTAACACAAATGTAAACAGCTGGTCGCTGAAGATGGCCCTAAAAATATTAATGAAAATATATGCATTATAAACACTCAAACACTTTTATCATAAAACATCAAAATAAAAACACATCCTTCTCATAACATTATTCATAAAAGGTAAAAAATCAACCAAAAATTTAAATGTGGGCTATCTTAAATGTATGAAACTAAAAATCAACTATAAAATAAAAACAAACTACTAAATAAAATAAAATTTAACTTTGAGATCAACTTTGAAAGTAACTTATCAAAAATAAAAATAAATCAGTTATGTTTTTTAATTTTTTTAAATATCATTCATAGGTGGGCTATCTAAGGATTACTGAAAATTAAATTTAAGATCAATCAAAATATACTTAAATCATTAAAACAAATTTGATGCTACTGTGTACAATTGAGTGTGTACAGTTGTACATTCCTAACAAAAAAATTATCTGAAAAGAATCTCAAAAGTGAATTTACTTAATAGCTTAATCAGAACTTTAATCGCACCGGGCTATGTTTGGGAATTATATCATGGGCCATGATAGGAAATTACACCCGGGTTGAATATAATCTCGTAAAAATTCAAAAAAGGAAATAAAATAATAACACTCTTCTGTAATTCACTGGTAAATAGATTAAATATGAATTTTCACAGTTTAGAGCAAAGAGATTTGTTTTAAATTTGTTAATTTTCAAAAGGATTTAGATAATGAAGGTTATATAACGTGTATCGTCTTGATATGACCAAGCAAACTGTCATCTGTCTTCAAAATGGCGACGCGCCGATAATGAAACACACTTGCACTATTGTCTATGGTACAAGTAGCATAAACCTGCGAAATTTCAAATGTTTCGAGTAATCATAACTGTATTTTTTTTTAATTGGGCTATCCTAGGAGCCGGGCCATCTTCGGCGACACTACCTTAGTTGTTATTTATGTTTTTCATCGTTTATGTTGTAGATATGCCTATTATTGTCTATAGTACAATAATAATTTTAATGTGAGGAAGAAAACATTTTCCATTTTCACATGCTTAGTAGGTATTTTCCTATCACTTATAATTCCATATTATAAGTGACATGACTCACTATAAGCGGATATTATTTAATAATAATTCTTGACAAAAATAACCGACTCAAAATTAGGGATAACTCAAAAACCACTCATCAGACGTCGCCCAAAAAGTGGGACCACATGACGAGCACCAGCTTTCGTTTAAAAAAGAATTATCAAAATCGATTCACCCAGTTGAAAGTTCTGAGGTAACAAACATAAAAAAATACAGTCGAAATGAATACCTCCTCCTTTTTTGAAGTCGGTTAAAAACAGAACATAATAAACGTTATCAAACAGGGATACTTGGATCACTTTCAGGGAGGTGCATCTGAATGTACCTACACACTGGTGAAGAAACTAGATCTAAAGTATTTTTTCAAATGGTAACTTAATTTAAAAAAATCTTGATCTTTTCACAATATTTTCTTTCCCGGCAGGGGAAGAACATGCATCTCCTTGTACCCTGCTGCCGGCGCCCATGGTATCCAATTTTTTTTTCATAAATAGAAGTTTATATTATGAAAACCAAATTGAAAAATGCAATTGCAATTTTGACAAATTTTGACGACCCTCTAGCATAGTCGGTAGCGACCCTGCCTGCAAAGCAAGGGTCCCAGATTCGATTCCCGGCCGGGGCAGATATTTATGTGATAATTATTTGTATTCGGATGCAGGGTGTTACTGTGATGTGTTATAATATGTGTAGTCGATGCCACCCGCGACACAGTCTTTATTAATCCGTTAATCATTATAAGCGGAGTTATAATAAACGATTTCTAATGTATTTAATTTACCTAGTCTCTTAGGGCTTTCCATTGAGACGTTCAATTGCATTGTCGTAACTTTAACTCAGTAACGTCGACGAGGTCTGAATCTATTTCAACTTCACAAATGAGACGTGAAGTAGATAAACTTCTCCTTTAGTTTTCTGATTACTAACTATAAGTACTTCCGTTTACTACGAGATTCAAAAATCACTACAAGACATCGTATGAAACCATTTTAATAAGTAATTATTGTATTGTGGGAGACACTTTTAATATTTCATAAACTTTTCTCCATTCTAAATCAGTTATCTGAGTTTTTGGGTTTTGAAGTTGGAAAACACACGTATCTACTTACTTATCTGTTTAAATTTTATGTGCATTATAGTATAACATTGTTTTACTAAGATTGATCGAAACTTTTAACTTTAACTGTGCTTTACATGCAAACTACACGCCAGGCTTTTATTAAATCAATACTTCCTACACGTCTGAGTACCTACACTTCCTACACGTATGAAAATATGTTTATACTTTAAAGAGACTGGATCCTACTTGGATCTCATATGTTCAGTTAAAATTTTTTGCCTCAGCAATTTTTTCCAATAAGATCTGAAGTCATACTCAAAATGAAGACCAGCTTCTAAAGTAATATATGTATACTATTGAAAGAATGCCAAAAAGTAATAAAAAAATGTGTCAATTACGTAGACTAGCATCTGAACATGATCACAAAAACAAAATAAACTAGTTAACTGTTCACGAGCGAGTGCCTCAAGTGGTGATGGTGCCATTCTATAGTTGTGCAAAAAATATACAACGTGTTGATGGGTGCGCGTTCTACGGCTCATACAGTAGCGTAGCGTTGGGGCCCTGGCCCCGGACGGCACATAAAGAGAAGGCGGCAAGACACTCGATTTTTAAATTAAAAAAATATGTATTAAAATTAATTATTTTATATTTTTAATGTAAATTGTGTTATGAAAAAAACAAGAAAAGTGCATTTTTAATTAATAAAAAAATATTTTAAATAATATGGGGGCGACAAAGTTCATTGGGAGGGCGGCAAATTTTCGTTCGGCCCTGGGCTACGGGAGCCAACGCTACGCCACTGGGCTCGTAATTAATAATTACAAATATAAGCCACCCGCGACACAGGTATTAATAACCTACTGTGGGGGTATGAATGTCAGCGTTTATAATAAAAAAAAGAAAAGATATCTGGGTAATTACCACAACTAGCCGTGACCATGCGTTACCCAACCAATAAAGAGAAAAAAAAAGAAAACTGGCTGGAAAACAGGCCCAAGCCCCTAGGCCGGGACGCGACGAGTCATTTGGCATCATTTTTTACACGCTTTATATTATTAGCTTCTCCTGTATGTTTGTAACTTGTAATTTGTAACTTGTAACAGACTCTTTTAGACTTAATTTTGACCCACTTAAAACGGTCAGATTTCTTTCAAACTTCGTAGACTTATCGAAGACCGATGACAATTCAATATTTAAAGAAAAAAGAAAGACAAAAAAGAAAAACCTACACGACACGCTTTATATTAGCTTTAAACGGTCAGATTTCTTTCAAACTTCGTAGACTTATCGAGGACGATGATAATTCAATATTTAAAGAAAAAAAAGAAAAAAGCTAAATGTCATTCCAAAAAATCAAACTAAAAAATGAAAAAATAAATAATAGTTTAAAAAAAACTAAAAAACACGCTTTTATAGAAAATCCAACTAAAAATAGAAAATAAATTTGAATTAAGAATCGTGTAATTGTAATAAAAGCGTGGGGTACCTACATGGTGTCAATGTGTAGAGGGGATAATATCTTAAAAAGCACCCCACACGTTTTTTGCAATTACACGATTCTTAATTCGAAGAAGAAGATTTTTATAAAACCGTGTTTTTTAGTTTTTTAACTATTATTTATTTCATTGATAGCCTCACCTACCTACAAATCTTCATTCAAGTAAAAAAAATAAGATGTAGCTGTGCTATTGAATTTCTAAAAAACAAACACGATGATAGATAACATCTCTAGAGTTAGATACGAATAAAAATAATACGACATTGCAAATGGTCCGGAACTTTCAATCGTACTTTCTCTCCAGTTCCATACCTGTAATAGTTCTTCAGCCACCTGCACTAATTTTGATTGACTGATGGTATGTAGAGAGAAAAGTTAACGTGACTAGTTAATGAATATTACTAAGCAAGAAAATATGCAAAACATACCATGACGACCATGGCATCTGGCTAATGAATCTCACTCACATGGCTGTATAATAAAAAAACAGAAACATAAATAAATCCAATGGCATTTGGCCGGAGCCAAAGTAGATACAATAATATTAACCGGATCAAACGGGTTAACGTCGAGGCACAGCAACGCGTGTATTTTCCACTAAACCAGCCTAATATTGGAATTATCCGCAATACTGTACTAGTATCAAAGCTATAGTGATATACAGCAAACTACAGATACAGTAAAAATGGTTTCAACGTGTTAATTGATTAATAGAGAGCACTAGTTGAGAGGTCAATGGCCCACTCAGGCGTCGGTTATTACGTCTCTGACATAGCTTAACGACTTATGTAACGATAACAACCAAATTGGTTGAATCCTAGCAACTGTTGACCTTTCTAAACACGGAAACACTGACACGGCTCGCTATTATGTACAACACAAAACATTATGAAACGAGGAGTCTACACGGACGTCAAAAAAGAAGGTCCGTGGGAGTCTACCACTAGCCATCAACCATCCATTTACCAACAGTTTTTCTCTCGACTATGAGCAAATTCAACTACGCTGACTCACAAGTGTCTATGACCAAAATGAGTAATGCTAATCGCTGTTTTCAAGTTGTGCTGAAAAGTGGCACGTCATTTAAGCCTACTTACCTACTATGTACCAAGCTGTAAAACCAGTAAACATTGGCTAGGTGCTAGGCTGAGTCAGAACATCTCAAACATAACATAATGACATACAATAAATAATTTAATTATTAACACCATTCCTATAATCATGATTATTGATTATTCGGATTCCCTGATACTATCGTCATCTTTAAAACCTTGAATATAATGTCAATTAAAAAATACAAAGAAAGAATGTGAACAGAAAGCAACATAACCACAAAGACTGAAAATAATTGCCCAAAAAATACTGCTTAATGACAATATAATATTGTGGGAATGGTGGTGGTCGCCCGAGGAGCAAGGAAAGCTTCTGCCGTTTAAATACCACAATTACAATTAATTTTAAAGATACTGAAACAACAGAGGCATAATTTCAATTACAATTGGCTTAAAAGTTATTACACCAAGCATTCCGTCGCACTTATTGTCGTTAATTTTAAATGTCACGCAACACAAATAAAAATCATAATTTTAACTCAAGTGTTTCGTGAGATGATCTTGCAAAAGGTGACCCCATACCTAAGAATTCCGTTGTTTTGTATTTTTCGTACGGAACCCTAAAAATTAATATCAGTTTACAAAAAAAAAATATAACCACAAAAACTAAAAGACAAAACGCACATTAATTTATCGGAATTAGTAAAGGAATAACTACTTTGGTTTTCACATCGGCCCACACGCCGCGAACGATCACTGCGGATATTGAATATTGCGCTATTTACATGTATTGGTTGAGTACCAATGGCAGTTCATTACGAAGTGCGAAGTAATCAGCGCAGAGCTTAGCGGGTAGAAAACACTTTACCTTCGGTTTTTATTATTAGTAAACAAGTCTACTTATTTTATTGCGGCCACAGCTACAGCTGCGAGCTGCGTCGGAAGCGAATAAGCAGAAATCTTGTTATCTTGTGTGCAAACGTGCCGCAGCCCGCTGCCGGACCTACTGGTAAATTAAACGTAGGTACCTACTTCGCAAGTGATTTGAAGTTTGCTGACTGGAAACCCTTTTTGTTTTTATGACGGAAGTTGCGAACTCACGTATATTTTACTCGGTGTTTGTTAACAGTAGATATTTTTTGTAGTGTATGGTTCCGTATCTGTTCAACGACCTACGTGTTAAATTGTTTTTGTTTATTTTTAATATTAACCGAACGAAACTACGCATGAATTACGTTTTGGCTAATATTAGGTATCTACCTACGCAACTCTACCACACTCTTTACATTTCTTTATAAAATGAATAATTTTGAATATTTCCCAAACTTTGAATTTAGAAAAAAAACGAAAAACTTACCATGCGAGAAAAATCCTCTTTTCTCAACTCCTGGCCGTTTTTGTGACAATTTGTCAGTGAGGACACTCAGAGAGTTCACTTTTTTACTAATTTTTATTCTTGGAGATCCTGTAGCTTGGTCATAAAAGCTTATCAAAAGTAATATCACAAATAAATACACAAATCGTCTTAAATATATAATGTAAAACATTTTCGACGATCATAATTATAATATTTCAAAAACTTTGGCACAAAAAATATTAAAATAATACATCTTACACTTACTACTTACTAATTTTACTGTTAAATATTATATTAGATCGCGAATTTATTTTACGCGCGCTTTTACCGACCATTTTTGATAGAGAAATGGCGCATGCGCGGTGTCGTTCAACAGACTGCCCGCTGGCTGGTTTACGCGGCCGCACATACAGCCACGCAACTTTGAAGGGATAAAAAAAAAAACAAATTATTCAGGCTGCCACAAAACCTGTTCACCAATTTATTTATGTGGTCAATATAAAATGATCATACGTATGTACTTTCTTGACTTCTTGTTTATTGGCCCTTCGGGACAATAGATGACAAGATTGACAAATAATGAAACGTACCTACTTACCTATTTACTCATAACACAGCCATCAGCCATAGAGTAACTTTGTATATAAGGGAAGCACAGCTCATTGGTACCTGCTTAACATAAAATCAATTTAGCTTTTGATAAACTTGTCAGCTTGCGTTAAGATTGATTTCCTTTCGAATACAGATCAAACTTGATTAAGGTTTTGACCGATTTCTACGTAATCGAGGGCTTGATAATGACCAGCTTGACATTGACCGAGTAGTTGCCGGGGAACTGGACTTATAATGATTACCTCAGTTATATAAAGAAAGTTTTTTTATTCATCTTAGACGACTAGGTACAAACATTTTTAATGTTGTTAACATAAATTTTTAAGACATTTATAATAATAACATTTTATAATTTTATTATGGTTTCATAATATTTATGCTTTAAAAAATTAAGAGAAGACTCAAATTTAAATTCATTCTTTATTCATGTAGTGTATCACAGATACACTTAGGCTACGTCCGCACAGACAGGCGGCTTGCTTAGCGCCTATACTTGAGTCAAACTCGTATCAGAATACTTGTCAATAAATCGTAAAAATTCCTTTATAGGGTTTTCACAAACTGATTTGTATTTCGCACACCAAATAACTATTAAAGAACGAAATAATCATTATAACGTTTGTGACAACTTCATTATTTTAATATTGACCTATAACAACAACACACTAAGAGAAAACGACGTAAAAACCAACATCTTAAAACAATTTTCGTCATGAATAACTCACGCTCGCACATCCTTAATTTCGTGAAGCGACTTCAAACCTTTGTAGAAACTTATTGTTTTGAGGCCGGCCTACCTATGACTATAAATAGAAATGACTACGAAAACCTCACAGCTATAATGGCGCTCACATGCTTTGCAACTTGGTCGTATTATATTTCGAAATACAGTGAAATCAACTTATCTGTGACTATAAGGAGGGCGCTGCCGGACGCATTGGACCAATCATAGTGCGCATAGTAGTAATTTATGAATGGGATGGCATTAGTTCCAATTTTCGCCACGTCACAAATAAGTTCTTGAGAGATGGCACTGTACAGATTATACAGATATTTCATTCCACTCAATATGCATGAGCATAAAATTATTTATAAGTTAAATTTCATTAAACAAAGCCGAATAACATTTTATATTTATGTTTATGTATTTTAAAACAGTCTATATCGATTTTATACGTAACTATTCCGTGTTATTTTAAACTTTTGCAAAATAAATATTATGTTTAAAAATAAAATAAAATTACAAAGAGTGGAACGGAACGCGACTTGCGAACTCCAGATTTAGTTCAAACGTACTTTATACGACCAAAAGTTTCATGCACCTGTTTGTTTGTGGTTGCTAGGCAACACAGTGCTTGTGTAAATTCTGATTCGAATGTGAATATAGTATAGAGCCTAGTGTTTGCATTCTAGCTACTTGCTAGGAAACACGGTGGCCGCACTGAGAGGTGGTTTGCGTGGTGGGTCGCTAGGTGCCTTGGTCATTTTGCTTGTCGGCACGTTGACGAAATGTCACTCTCAAAAATATCTTACAAAATTAATGAAGTAAATGCAACAATTTCTCGTTTCAGCTTTTAATTTTTACCCTCAGATGAAAGTTTTTGCCATTGACATTCATCAATAATATTATATCCATGACAACCCGACTGTCAATCTCATTTTTGCTTCAAAAATGCCTAGCGCCTAGTGACAAAAAACCAACACGTTTGTTTACTTGAATACACGCTAAGCGCGTTGCTACGCACCGAGCGCGCAGTGCGGCCAGTCACGAACACTATAGAACGTTCGTTTTAATAAGCTACTCGCTAGGTGGCTAGCTAGGCTCTAAGCGCTAAGCAAGCCACCTGTCTGTGCGGACGTAGCCTTATGCACGTATTTTTCAATCTACCAGTGCTTTGTTATAGAGGAAAAGAAAAGCCGTAAAGAAACTCCTCAGCACATCTTTTTAAAAAACTGTTTCATATAAATAATCAAATGAATACAGTGGATTTACGATGTGTTTTATAAAGAGGGTTTTGAGACTAAGCCAGCGGACAATTACTTATTTACCAGCTACACATACACATACGTATAACCTGTTCTACCTGCATTTCATAGATAATTAGATACCTTCCATCTTCATAATTTTTAACACTCGTGCTGATAGATATGCAGATAGGTACATAATTTTCACACATCTTTTTGGGGTTCAGTATGTGTAAAAACTAATTAAAATGTACTACAACTGATCCCATTCTTAAAAAAGTAATTACCTAGGTACTACTATCGGAAAACACAGATCTCACGGTAAAAAAAAACATCTAGAAAAGAAAAACTATATTTTCACGGCTTCAGGGCGACCTATAGAATACTGACCCCAATCAGTAGAACCGACAGAAGACTCCTTGATATAGGTGTACCAGAAACTCATGGCATTCTTGACAAGCAGAAAAATAGGTTTTTTATATGGCAATGAAATTTTTTAAAACTATAACAATTGTCAAGTCAAAAAAAGAGTTGTATGGAATTTTTTCTTTTTCTAAAATTAAGATTATTTTCGATTGAATACCGACAATACCTTTACGATCAGTAACTAAAAATATTATTTTCAATGTTTATTGAAAAACATATGAGAAAAAAGGTGTATTTAAAAGACAATCTACAATATTAATATTATCCATCTCGTAGGATTGACTCGTTTTGATACTTATTTTTCTTGATTATATTTTCTTAGTAATTAATCTAATTATGATTTCTTTTTAAGTAAATAGATTTGCAAATGATATTAAAATAAATAAAATTAAGAATACAAACATTGTTACAAATTCGAGCTTGCAAACATGTTGTGAAAGATGACATGAAAAGTTACATCATGCAAAGTCACGTAACTGAAATGTTAGAGAAGCAACTCATTATTATTATCTATTTATTCTCTTCATCGAATGAATTAAAAATACCTATACAGATAGAAATTTTTAAATTGTAGTGGAATAAAATAAATTACCTAGTCACTCTTATAATTAATTATAATATAAAAATATGTGCATAATATAACATTTTTCTTTAGGTATATATTTTCATCTGAAGTTAATAAACCAGATATTTAATGTGAATTATTAAACTAACACTATGATAAAAATATCAACGATCAACAAGTTTTATTCCAATTTCCCCAACGCTTGGGAGTGTTGCGTCTCCAATTTTAATTACCCCATTTTGCCATCAGATCCTGGTACACCTATAGTTGGGTTGGGCTTCACCTATGGATTGAATAATTCCATAACAGTATTCGTTCATTCATTATGTACTCATCGTATTCCGGAATTTCCTGCTGGAGGCTTAAGTCATTCACTGTTTTTAACTTTCTTCTTTCTTAGTCTTAACGCATAGGTGACCTTCTTACATTCTGATATTCGTGTGCGACGGAGACCACCTTGCTATCAGGTGAGTCCTCTGCTGGTTTATAATGTAAAAAAAAATATAGATTTGGACTAGTTAAGGATAACGTGGGAACCGGACCTAGGGGGCCTCCCCGATGTGCGGTGGCGACCGTGTAATCGGTTCAATGTTACGCACGGACACTTATCCGAGCGAACTAGTCGACAAGTTACTGTACTTTCTCTAATTAGCTTGGCTTGTCGCGTGCGCTCCATATCCACAGGATTTAGAGGTACGAGGCAAGTGAGGAGGAAATCATCACAATAATTTTTTACTATCAATTTTGTGAGTACCTACTTATATTGGGTAACTTTTTTGATTAGCTTATAGCTATTGATTGCAAGAATATTTGGCAGGATGCTTGCTTTCCCTCGCTTTGCTTCGGAAAAAACCAGAACCACAAGGGTTATTTCTAGTGGTCCTAGTGCTCAAATATGTACTTGTAACTTGCACCCCACTTAAACACTACGTGTTACACCCATCACCATTTGTGAAGAATAAACACCCGAAATCATGTACACGGATCCATCAATTTACTTTCCAACCTTACATCCCATTAAATAAAACTGGTACGGTAGCTAGATAGAAAGGTACAGCTGCTTTATAAAGCTATTTAGTTTTATTGTAGAGCCACAGAAGAAAATAGTACATGTAGAGCACCAAATACAGCACAGATAATTTTGCGACAATCTGCATGCAAAATGAGTATTTCCATTTGCAGGGTCGTGTCGTGCAATAAAATTGATTAATGCCACATTACGAATCGAACCGCAAGTTTTGAAATATGATTGCAATAAAGGAAGCTTTATTGTGTATACTGTATTTTATACGTATAAAAATTAATTCTGACTATAACCAGTGCAATGCTAATAATGCAAGCTGTTATTGAAATAAGCCCTTCAGCTCCTTAGCATGCGTTTCAAAGTAAAACGTAAGTACATAGTCCAAGCAAACGAGGTTCTGTCGATGAACAAAGGTCAAAGCGTCCCGAACCATAAAAAAATTCTCCGAAAATAAAAACATAGCCGACACTCAAAGCAGAATGGGTTTCGGGTTCAAATCCAGCCAAAAACAACAACTGTGACAAAGTGACAGATAAAAATGATTTAGTCTCCCATCTTACGTTTGCGATGTAGGTACCATCTAATTTGTCGCAAGAAATTTTAATAGAAGACTTGATTTTTGGAAGCTTCAAGCCCATCAAGCCACAGCTTTGATAACTTCAAATATTCGACGTGAGGATTGAAAATTAAACAAAAACGCAAATCCAAAGCTTTTATTTTTATTTACAATATAATCATAATATGAAAGTAAACAAAGTGTAACGTACCAAAAATTAGAATTAGAAATTCAATAAACGTAACATCGAACACCGTCCGCGACGCGTGGGTTCACCGCGACCGACGGCGTCGAAGCGACGTCAGGCCACGCGTACGGGCCGCGCCACGCCACACCCACCCGTGGCAGATACTTGCAACTAGTACGCATTAACACGCTTATAAAAATGGCCCCGTTAAGGGCATCCGAAACCTCAAATTTCAGAAGTAACGAAGGCGCGACCGATGTGCCCGTGACCCGTCCAACATCCGATGGCTCGAACGCCACTCACGAACAACATTTGCGAGTTACAAAAGCTAAAGTACACCTAAATTTACCATATGTTTGTGGAGTGATGCTCACTATAATCTAAGATCAATTGTGATATGGGCGGGAGCGTTCACAACGCGTCCGCCTGTCCTCGCGTTATCTACGATGGCAGTACTGGGGCGGTCAAGCTATTATTGACTAAAACACAAAACAGTAGCACCATTTGTAAAAAAATATAATTTCTTCAAACACAACAGAACACCCTCAGTGTGGCGACACTGGCGACGTCCGGCTGCGCCGCTATGTCCGCTACCGTGCGTGCGTCGGCACTTGCTGGCGCCCAACCAGGGACCCTTCCCACCGCACGGAAAGACGATAGACGACATCAGTGATAATAATCAACTCCATAATTTTGTAATTTAGCATCTCCCAATTCGTTTGGCTCTCCGTGCGGGGTGCCCCGAGGCGCCCTCGCCGCGCAGTCGACCGCTACCCACCACGTGGATCGTGCAACATCAATCCCCTACACGTACATTAACCTAACCATTAACATTATAAAACCACTATTTTATGCCATTACAGGAACATTATTTTTATGCAACATCTATTAAACTTGCAATGGGACTAGTATAGATATCATAGAACTCCGTTTGTCATGTGACATGTCGTCGGTAGCGAGGAGCTCGGTACGTGCGGACCGTACGCCGAAAGGCCGCATTCACACTAGCTCTCGGCGCGGAATCTCTCGCCGCCGCCGCCGCCGCGCCGATGTAAATGAAGCCGAAAGCTCCTTTTAGAATATGCTTTCGAATTTACATATTTTCCTTTAGTAATCAGTTTTGTGACCTTCATAACGGCGCGGTAAATATTACTTGTATAATTTTGTGCTTAAATTGCTTCGTTACTGTAAAAATAAAATGGCGGACGGTCAGATGGCATATTATAAAAGGAGATTCTCTCACCGATCCACAACACACCGTCTGTCTACATCTAGTGCGTCAACTCAACACGAGTTACAACTAAGTGGAATAAAATTAAATGTATATGCTATAGTATTAATATAATGTATATCTAAACATGTTACATACTGCGAGGTGCTACTATCTGCGTACACTAGCTTATCTAACGTCGCTGGAGGCTGGACGCAGCCGGTACTACCGCTGCACGACCAGTGCGTGATGTATTCAGTGCGCTAAACTGACGAAGCTGTTACCTAAACAATTTCCTAAGGTTCCAACAAAATTTTCTAGCGAAATGTTAGAAATGAACAAAACATTATCTTTCGATTATATTTTATACACATTTCTAGATTGGCTAATCATTACCACGTCATCTGATGACTGAAGCTGTATTAAAGCTCGCCAGGCGACAAACATTTAAACACTAAAACGTATCAATTACAAAGTTTGACTTTTTATCCAGTTTGGCTAAATGGTAATAGAGCTATCAATGTAAAGAATATCCGTCTCGAAGACCTATTTTTTATAATTAACTATTTTTTTCTATTGCTTCGAGCTCCAGCCCGCAGCGACGTACTATACAAGTATCAACACACGAGGCTCGAACCGAGGGCATCCACCTAAACATCGCACGCTTAGTAATCGCATCAGCGAATCGCTATTCACTAAAATCATATTAAATATTTCATTCGGCGGTAACGAATGTCCATAATAACTTAATTCAAGTCGGAACTAAGCGTGCGATACACAAATATTCATGTAATTTACGAACGAAAAAAAAAACAATGGCTTTGCCAAATTGTACTACATTGAAATACCGTTTGTAACAATCGCCGTCCACATTTCAGAACTACATCAACGACTCGAACCTATTGTAAAACGTTTGGAACTCCGACACATTTCCAATAGAGAATTCTATACAAACACAATCTGCGACCGCTTAGTATAAGAGACACGTTCGACGCCCGCCGCAGACTACGTACCTCGTAGAGGCAGAAGTTTGCACAGATTCATAATGCCGCGTCTACGGATTACGTACTCTGCGGTCCATTCATCGAGTGCAGGACGTCAAACGACGTGCGCAAGCTTCACCTGCTATACATTCCTTAAAGCTAACAAATAACTTGTTACACTGCAATTTACAAGGGAGGAGGAGGGGAGGGGGCTGCGCCGAGCGCCTCCACAATAATTTATAGTTACACAAAACAACGGCGCAGCCCCCGCCCGTCCCGTGAACACTTACGCGGGAACTCGTAATAAATAACATTTTACTTTTTTATATAAAAAATTTGGTGTTAACTCAGTCAGGCATTAGTTATACAGGTCCCATTACTTCTCAAGACATTGTTTGGATCGCGGCGAAGCGGACGTCCTCCCATCGATCTATCGATCTAAAAGCTATTACTCATTAGGAAGTATTTGAACACACGAGACTAGTGAAATCGCTTTAACGTCGGAATGTAACATGTACTTCTGTTTATTCCTCCTAGCGTATGCGTCGTAATTAACATTACAATAACGTAAGTATGTATATAATATTAAAAGTGTTACAACAGGCGTGTATACGATGATAATTGCACTTATGTAAAAGAACGTAAAGGAAACTATACCGGCGGGGTTGTTGCGTGGCGCGACTGTCGGCCGCGCCCTCTGGAGGTACACTATGGAACTACGGTTAATTATTATAATTTCACTGTTATATCCGCTTAAATCTATATACGTCTGTCGCAACGTTCCACATATCGCTACACGCGTCAACGACATGGGAACGTCAATGGAACGTCAAAACGTAGTCGGTAAACAAACATCGGTGAAGACTCCACTAACCTACCTATAACATTATTTAGTTTTAATAAATTTTTCTAAGTCGCTTTAGATAACTTTACTTACGGAATAGACTATTATTGCAAAACTCTTGAAACACGATACGAGCAAAAACGAACCCTATCTACGTGTAAATACGTCTGGCGCGGCTATGTTACAGTAGAACGATCGAATAAAACTAATATCCACCTACGTGTTAAAAATCTCAACATCGTTGCAAAATATTTATATATTCATTTATTTTCTTGTAAACAGTGGTAATATGAAATAAAACATCTTCGTTTTGAACACATGATTTACGTACATAACGCGCGGGGGGGGGGGTGCCGGGGGGGGGGGGGGTGCCGGGGGGGGGGGGTGCGCGAGTGAAGCCTGAGCCTGAGCTTTATACCGGACGACGCGACGCGGCAAGCAGAAGGTTTTTGCGTCGTCCAATCACACTCGAACATTCACCGAACACGGGGTCTCACCCGACCGGACGCAAACATTCAACGAACACAGCGGCGTCACACAATAACACCGATTAATTTGCGAGCAGCCGAACAACACGAGCTACGTCTACAAAAGCAATCGAATACATCGACCGTTGCGGTGTACGAACAAAACTACGACCAAAAATTGTAAACTCGACAAATTCAAACGTAAAATAGCAATACGTAATTAAGGATTCCACGACAATAATTTCGTTTGACGAAAATATAACAACGAATATCAATCAATAGGTCCTCCTAAACCGATTCTAACAATTAAATAATGATTTTAAAAATAAACTAAAGCAAGTAACTAAACGAATAATAAGAAAAAAAACTTAACATAAACAATCGATTCATATAACACGTTTCTCCAGAAATTACATTTCTCCTGAGCGTCAAACGCACGAACTCTACATCGGTACCGCGTCAAACGCAAACCTATTGCTTTTGTAACCGTTCAAAAACCTTCCGCGGCGCCAAATAATATAGCAAGCCTGTTTCCAAACGTTACAATTTATCATGAACGAAATAACAAGTACACCGGGTAAAGTATCCATAAACTGGGCAAGCTCTCACTGGGGACCTCCTAACATAAAGGGCAAGCTCAGGATGCAATTCGTCGCTGGACTCGACTGGTTCTTGTTATTATAATTAAAAATAAAACCCCTTGAGACACGTTTTATAATAAAAAACATCACCGGCGACAAAATGATGCCCTGAGGCACCCCATACTTTTATATAAGGTATTCGTGCAAATAAAAGCAATTTGGCACACTACCTTTGCAGCAGACGGCAAAAATCCTCATTTCCATGCCAAAAACCAAGTAAAGTATATTTCGATTTTAAATAGCAAAAAAATTGCTTCGACACAACGGAACCGTATGAGCGTCATACACGTAAATATCTCGCAACAACAACAACAACAACAACCAGTCAATCGCCAACAACAAACGATAACAGTGTAGATATAACTTAATCATTATCATTATTTTAATAAACACGTGGTAAAAATTGCACAGTAGTTGAACACAGTACAAGTAACCTACGAAGTACGAACACAACAGGCAGTATTACCGGTAGGGAGCGTAAAGTCAACTGCTGAACTACATTAGGCCTCTCTCACAACCGTTCCATTTAACCTTGAACTTTAATTATTAAATATGTATATATTTTTAACTTTATTACTTACATTAAACTATTTTTCTTCGTAACCAGTGGTAAGCAATGACATTGCCACATATATTTATATATTCCGGGTTCATTTTTTTTGTATAATTCCAGGGTGCTCCCTAAAGTTAGTAAGTAACGAGTGTAACTACTTGTCCTACAGTAAGTGATCTCGAAATACACTACGCCGGGTCGCTTTGCTGCGAAATTATACGAAAACGATTCATAATGAGGATCCGTAACGTTTTTAGTTGAGAATGCAGATTTATAGAGCTAAGAAATCCTTAACATACAGTGTAAAAATTTTTGTTCTACGACAAAAATTGACGAAGTTATGACCAAATTACTTACAAAGTTCACTGCGTGGCTGTGACGTCACGATTCCGGTCGCCGCCAGTTAGCCGCTGGCAGCGATACGGCGCGCAATGTTTTGTTTGGATAATTGTGACTTTGAAACAAATGAAGTGTCCCATTTGTGCCTAATTCACCTTTTAACTATGTATCAGTATTGTATAGTGCTTAAACGTTCAAACACTTCTATGAAAACGCCAAAAAAAAACTATTTTTTAACGTGCCGAAAAACTCAAAACTTCGTAGAAAATGCTATTCCGTTGTAAAAAGACAATAATTATATGATTTATCTTCAATAGTAACTGAGCTGGGAACCATATCTTTAACTTATATAAATTTCGTAGTTGTATCTACCTATATAGCCAGTTGTGGTTGGGCTCCGTAACATTTTTTTTCAGTGGCAGATGGCTCCTCGCTGCATCTATGGAGCCACATCAAAAATGCTACGCTATGTTTGCAGCCTCCCTTTTGAGCAGCACAGTCATGGAAATCCACCTTCTCTACCGTTCAGCAGCAATACGCTTTACTTTTTAGGGTTCCGAAGTAAAATCGGAAGTATCGGAACCCTTGAAGTTTCTTCATGTCCGTCCGTCCGTCTGTAATTCTGCATGGATATACATATGTACACATTTATTAAAACTCGTGGAACCAGAATCGTGGAATAAAATACTGAAAAACTTTTGTTCAGGGTACCTCCCCTACAGGTGTGAGGATGAAATTTTTTATTCGTCGCGTACCCCGTAGTGTGGGATATCGTTGAAAAATGAAAGGGTCTTCGAAAAATATTATGGGTCTTCTAGGACCATGTTTGGATTTAGGGGTGCGTTTGCGAAATATTTGCCTTTATAGTGCTAATTTTGGTCGAGCCCCTACTACTACTCAAAGGATGATTTGTAACGATGAGTGAGAGGGAAATAAAAGCGGCCAAGTGCGAGTCGGACTCGCCCATGAAGGGTTCCGTAGCAGCAAGTAACATAATGAAAGGTAATTTGCGGTTTACGATTTATGACGTATTAAAAAAACTACTTACTTAAATTTTTATTTCATCAAACCCATATGTGTGGGGTCTATGGATAGGTCTTCAAAAATGATATTGAGGTTTCTAATATAATTTTTTTCTAAACTGAATAGTTTGCGTGAGAGACACTTCCAAAGTGGTAAAATGTGTGTCCCCCCTGTAACTTCTAAACTTTAAAAAAATGTATGATGTACATTACCATGCAAACTTCTACCGAAAATTGGTTTGAACGAGATCTAGTAAGTAGTTTTTTTAATACGTCATAAATCGTAAACCGCAAATTACCTTTCATTATGTTACTTGCTGCTACGGAACCCTTCATGGGCGAGTCCGACTCGCACTTGGCCGCTTTTATTTCCCTCTCACTCATCGTTACAAATCATCCTTTGAGTAGTAGTAGGGGCTCGACCAAAATTAGCACTATAAAGGCAAATATTTCGCAAACGCACCCCTAAATCCAAACATGGTCCTAGAAGACCCATAATATTTTTCGAAGACCCTTTCATTTTTCAACGATATCCCACACTACGGGGTACGCGACGAATAAAAAATTTCATCCTCACACCTGTAGGGGAGGTACCCTGAACAAAAGTTTTTCAGTATTTTAATTCCACGATTCTGGTTCCACGAGTTTTAATAAATGTGTACATATGTATATCCATGCAGAATTACAGACGGACGGACGGACATGAAGAAACTTCAAGGGTTCCGATACTTCCGATTTTACTTCGGAACCCTAAAAAGTAAAGCGTATTGCTGCTGAACGGTAGAGAAGGTGGATTTCCATGACTGTGCTGCTCAAAAGGGAGGCTGCAAACATAGCGTAGCATTTTTGATGTGGCTCCATAGATGCAGCGAGGAGCCATCTGCCACTGAAAAAAAATGTTACGGAGCCCAACCACAGCTGGCTATATAGATACAACTACGAAATTTATATAAGTTAAAGATATGGTTCCCAGCTCAGTTACTATTGAAGATAAATCATATAATTATTGTCTTTTTACAACGGAATACCATTTTCTACGAAGTTTTGAGTTTTTCGGCACGTTAAAAAATAGTTTTTTTTGGCGTTTTCATAGAAGTGTTTGAACGTTTAAGCACTATACAATACTGATACATAGTTAAAAGGTGAATTAGGCACAAATGGGACACTTCATTTGTTTCAAAGTCACAATTATCCAAACAAAACATTGCGCGCCGTATCGCTGCCAGCGGCTAACTGGCGGCGACGGGAATCGTGACGTCACACGCGCCCGCGTAGTTTGAATTTTAGCGGCCGGAACGGCAATGTTTATTACTTAATATTTTCGTAAGTAATGGTCCGATTTGGATGATTCAAAAAGATATATCATTCATATGCCATAAAGAATCGCGTAGATACTAGTTCTATAGAATTTGCTATAACTTTACTGATCCTCATTATGTCCGCACCGACGGACAACCCCACAGCAAAGCAACCCGGCCAATATGAGTACCTCACTAGTGGATAAATAAATCGCGTCCAGTTAAGAATGTCATTAGACAGATTAACCATTTAACAAGATAAGTTTGAATTAACGTTAAATCATTTTACAGTGTGTACAATACGGCCGACGTATCTTGGCGTGTCTGAACATAGGCTCTGCGAACTTCAGCGCATGTAAGACAGAGAAAGCGACACGAACATGCTAACGTGTGACTGAGACATAATACGCCGCGTACCGAGCATAGCCGAATTGTGTTACTGCGCAGCCTTCCGCGCGAAGTTCAAACGCGCCAAGATACGTCGGCCGTACTATAAATTGGGCGGAAGAGAAATACGTTGAATCTACGTGTCGAGTTAGGTAAAAAGTTTTTTTATACCTAATTAGTCAAGACATGGCTCGTGACTTCGGACAATCTGATTCACTTCAACCATTAGCAGCCCACTAGACATGTTACCGACGTTCGTAGCAGAGCTAAGGATAGTTTTGTAAGGAAGCGCTGCGAGGTTGTTAATGCAACCTTTGGCATTTAAGCGTATTTTTAAAATGTTGGCGACGGTAAACCAGTGGGAAGGTTCAATCTAACTTCGAGCTTTGATTCAATCTCTTTCAGTAGCTTTGTTCTATTGAAATATTCAAGGTCGCGAGTCGGAATACGTCTCATCTTAGGGTCTTTCTACATTCTGTAGTATTGATTTAAATATTTCCGATTTCGATTATAAGATGAATTTTTTAAATGTTTAGTTGGCAATTCGAAATTGGTGCTTATTAGTTTTCAAACACTCACTGTTTGCTTCATAAAAAGGTATTGGAAAAACTTGGATAAATATTTTACGTTTATAGATTTTACAGAATACATTCTATAGGGTGTCCTTGGACATCCACAGAGGCTCGCCAAGCCAGCCCTACTTCTATTTTAATGACAATGAATCCCCTTCTCACCGCCAGCGACAAGCGACGCACGACCCTCGCCAAGCTAAACGCCGTTTACGCTACAACATCGTATAAAACAAACTTAACACGGTAACTGCGCATGGAATACATAAAAATTCGTTTAAGACCAATCCTTTCACACGCTAACTTTACAGAATGCGTTGTACAAGTTGAGAAATTAAATTATGTTTTACCTCATTATGTACAGTCCTACCGTATCGACATAACGTATTAGTATAGTTTAGTTAGAGCAATGCTACAACGCACTTATTTTAATGGCGATTCATTAGATTCTCGCTACTATCCGTCAGTAAAGTAGGAGCTATATATCGCTCACCTAGTAGAACAACGGCACATCTACGTTTGACATATTTAACAGAAGCGAATTTCAAAAATTATATAAAAATGTTTAAAATTAATTTATGGGTTCTTTTTACGTTTTTTACAGATTGTATGTGTTTGGTTACTAGTATAGACATTAATACATATTTACCACTATATAGATTATGCACTTTTAAACACGTATACCATATAAACTCAATTTCGCATTTTTTGCAGATGTGCCATTATATTACTAGGTGAGCGATATTTGTAATTTTCCCTTTCATTGTTACTTTAAAAAGCAGATCCGTTCCCGGTCAACGCTTTAACTCTTTGTGTATTTTAGGAACCATGTTTGAAGATGCGTAGTTACGACAAGTATGAAAATTGGCATTTTAATTGTAAGGTATTAATTTCTATAACTCCTTGAATGTAATATTCCATATTGTTTTCTAATTGATGTTAGTTGGTCCCTACCATCATCGTAATAAATGATTATGACAGTAGGACCACGATACATTCACTCCTCGCTTATCTGTAGCATAGAGCAAAGAAGCGATAAACTATTAAAATGTATTTACAAATAATCTAACTCAACCAAAGCATGAAATCGAAACCCAGGTCACATAACACCAAAGTTTTTTTATTTCTATTTTTTATTACAATAAAAAATATCACTCACATCCGTTCAAGTTCCCGTATTTAAATTGTAAGCTAAAAACCGCTAAATCCTTTTCTCCCTAATACCGTACAATACAGCCGGAATCTATAAACCGCTAACTTTTTCTCCTGAACCTTAATGGTAAACAAATCGTCCGTTGTATCCGTCGCGCGTTAATTCCAAGCCTTCATTATTCATTAATAGATTTAATGTAAAAATTTGTTATCCACAAGGACATTACTATAATAAGGGCACAACATGTTAATGCAATTAACACGTATAGTACCCTACAATAACAACTGTATATATTGTTTCTTAGCTGTCTCAAAATAAGATAAAAAATGTTACTTATATTTCTAATTCATCAACTTTGTTTGTAAATATAATTTTATTGTATTAAAAATGCCGTTTCATATAATCTCTGTTAGTTACATCAGTTATAAAACAATACAATAATCATTTGTACGAAACATAGTTACAATTTTAAGACAACTAAGAATACGTTCGATTTCAGTAATAAGACCCGTATGTATGTTCCGACTGCCCCGGCTGCCGGACCGGGGAGGGCTTCGACCTCCGAAAACGTTTCCTTAATTCAGTGTTTGAACAGGAATAGTAATGATATAGTTGGTGCAACGTCTCATTACGTCCGATCCGAGTCTACCGTAACATTCCGTAATAAAGCGTCCCCGGTTGTATAACAATCGTCATAGTAATCGCATTCGTTTCCCCTTCTGGGCCACCCATTTGCGTCACACGGTTAGAATATGTTGATTGAAAAAAAGTTTGACATAGTAATACACTTATAATTAAGGTGCTGATCTATTTTTGTAATTTCAAAATCACACACCAGGGAAGGGGAGATTACACAAATGCGAAGTAGGAGGAGCTCCAAATATCATGAAGTACGTATGACGTCATTTATGCCAACCCACCTTGATGGAGCAAAATTCGCTCCAAAGACTGGTTTATCAATATCTGGTATAAACTGAGCGTACCTGCATTGCACGTCTTTATCTATACTAACGGGTACGACGCACGTATGCGTACGTACAGACGCGTTCTTATCAATACGTAACAAAACTGTCTCGAGCTGCAGAGCGCTTTTCTTTTTACACATGCGATATTTTGAATAGCTAAGACGTGAATGTAATTATGCGTTCTTTTAACGATTACGTGTCTAAAATGATCTAGACCACGGTGTACTGATACTATACTTTGACGGTTTGGCGCACCTTCAGGCCTAATTCAATTATGGATTACTTTCGCTGTTCGCTATTATTAGTCTTATTTCGAAATGTAGAACTAAACCATTTTGACACATTGCAATAGTTTCGACTCAAAATCGTGTCATGTGATGAACATCGTGTGATGTAGCTAGGATTGGCTGGATCCTAATAAAAACAACTGAATATGACTTACTGACGCACGACGCAGAAATATTTTGTGTTAAACTATTCAATGCATCGTACACTCGGACTGCTTAAAAACGTTACCGCAAATTCTCTTGAAATGAAATCGGTGTTGCCAAAATTAAATATACTAGTAATATTTTTTTTATAAATATTTGATATACATACATGTATATTATTATATAGACATGGTTGTTCTTAATAGCAAAGCTTATGCAGTTATTTTTATACACTAATAAATAAGTCACATGGCAACACTTCGCAATTTCCTAATAAATCTGATCTACCCTCACCCAAAACTGTCCAATCCAATGTTTTAATCGTAAAAATAATTGAACCCGTTCATTACTACGTACGATGCATGTTTCAAAATCATGTTTCAAGTCGGTCATACTTCCATAAGAAGGCGTTGCTTGTTATTCATTTTAAAGCCGTGAAAAGTTGCTACAATCGGCTGCGAAACAGAAGCTGACTGAACGTATCCAATTGTTTATTTCTAACTCAGTATGTAGTACCGACTATGGTACGCATTGCTTGCACGCATCTTTAAGCGTACGCTGTTAATTGAACTATATTCGTAACTGTTTCCTATCAAGTCACAAGGAGCAATACCAACCGTTTAGAAACGTAAGTTGGCTAAATACCTGCGTCTTACCGTTCCCAATATACTTTCCACAATATTCGATAATTAACTTCGCAAACTGTCTAACAGTAACATTAGTTTTGGGTTGTTATAATTGTACTTACTAACATTGTCAGACATTTTAGCCGTACAAGGTGTGAATAACTAAACAGGCTATTGGTTAACAACCTGACAAGTTATTTATTTTGTTATTAAATACATTCAAGTTATATTTGTATATTTTATGAAAATTCCTGTTAAAATATGTAGTAAAAATTTATCAAAAAAAATTCGCTTTAAAATAGTATTTACGAAAAATGATTGCACTGAGAAATTAAGCTTCTTTGCCTTGATAATTTATTTACGCCTTGTAAGGCTAGACATTGTGAACGGCCGTAATTCATATATCAGTTGTTGTGTGTCCATCTTTCCGCCGGTTTCTGAAAGGCTGATTAACTAAACATTAACTAATCAACTGTCAAATCTATTGTCATATATCTATCGGATTGCTTAAAGCATGATTATTTGTACAACATGTTAACTAACAGAGCTGTCAAATAAATTAATTTTACTCCATCTATTCAACATTTCAGAAATCGATTCAATTTGATAGAGCTGTTGAGCACATACGTGTTATAGTGGTCGCAGTATCTCATGGACATATTGCGCGCTCACTCGCACTTATGTCTTAGGTCTAAGTGCGAGTGAGTGCGCAATATGTCAACGATTGCAGTGAGATACTGCGATTACTGTAGTTGATTTTGATAGTAAAGTTAACAATACGAGTCAGTCGATCAGCCGCTCTCTTGACCATTCCAATGAAATTGACCATTCTCTAGAAAGAGAAAAAGGGATCATGCGGCCAATGCCTATCACTTTCCTGTAAGTCTGTAGCATAGACATAGAGAAGGCTGTGAATTCTAGAAAAAGACAACTACTGGCCGCACGATCCCTCCGTCTCTCACACTTTACTGCCCGTATTTACTTTACATCTGGATAGGGAACGCTCAGTCCATTTCTCTATGTCTAATCACAAACCGGCGGTCTGTATCAGTGTGTATGTCCGCGTGTGTCCGTGTGTGTATGTGTGTGTGTGTCTAGTTGGCGTCGGCCTGCATCTGCTCGCTGCGGCGGAAGTCGATCTGCGTGTAGAGCGAGACGGCGGGTGCGGCGGGCGGCTTGCGCGGCTCCAGGTCCAGCGCCGCGTAGTGCAGCGAGCCCGCCACCGCGACACCAGCGCTCACCGGGCCCGGCGAGCCTGCGCACACTGATATGTTACACTACCGCTAGTACTGGACGGTACGGCAACGACGAATCATGTATGTGGTGTGTAGACACAGCAAAAGTTTTAGGTATGCAGAGTATGATACAACACGTTCCGTCATGTTTAAAATTAAGCTACCTATGTAAGTAAGTTATGAGTGACTTAAGTTAATTGATAATAACACAAACGTTCTGTAATATTATACTTACGGAGCGTTTTTGTACGAAGCCCTACAAACATAACTCGTTTGCTGACTGTACACAGGCAACTTACATGTGCAAAGTAGCGTGGAGCACACCAGTAAATGTATGATAAGAAATGTTTTAAAATAATATAGTGCATTATAAACTTGTGTCGTTGTTGTAGAACTTTTACTCATGATTAAGTAAGTACTCTATCTTTATCTCTACCTATAAGTCATATACTGACTTAATATTCAAATTGTTGTAATAACTGAACAAAATATATTCTACGAAAGTATCATAGATACATGGGCAAACAAGTAGATAAAGTACGATAGAATCACACACTTGGATTTATTAAGAATCCCTAACAAGAATCATACACCAAGACCACCAGGGTCACCATTCTGTAACGTCACTGACCTCGACTATCCGTGAGCTCGGGCGGCCGGATGGTGGTCTTGTTGGCCGCGGGGTTGCCGCACAGGTCGTCGTCGTCCGCGCCGGCGATGGGCACGCCCGCGCGCAGCGTCACGTACTGCGGCGAGCACGACACCTCCGGGGTCACCACTTCCGGCGTTCGGTCGGGGCTGGCGAACATATGTTTTATGGAGCTTACAGAAACGTAAGGCGAAAACGTGTAATGTTAATGTCGTATTTTAAATAATACAAGTCAACAACTGTTTTCCATGCGCTTATTTACCCTAATAACTGGATGGACATTTGGTAATTTTACCAAGAAAGTTTTCCGGGAGTATATAATAGGTTTTGATATAACAAAAGAAAGATTTTGATATAACATTTTCAAAGCTCCTGGAAAACTTTCCAGTTAACCTCATTTTTAGCACCATAATGATTAAGTTTAAGTTAGGGTTAAGTTTGTCATATTTACCTGCGCCTGAACACATCCGGCGATCGCTTGCCCTCGGGGCTGCGCTTGCCGTCCTCCGATATCTCCCGCACGGTGGTGAGCGCGTGGTGCGGGGGGTCCTCCTCGAAGTCCGTGGTGTCGAGCTCGGGGGGGGAGGCCGGCGAGTCCAACGAAATGGGGAAGATGGTCTGCGAGCCCAGCGGCGTGCGCGGCTGCCGTCTCCGCCGGTCGTCGGGGGAGGACGACACGGGCGCGGGCGGCGGCGCGCGCGGGGCCGCGATGTTGATCGGCCGCGTGGGCGCGCGTCCATACGACATCTCCACGTAGCCATCAGGCGTGGCAGGCGTGGCGGGCGTGGCGGGCGTGGCGGGTGTGGCGGGCGTGGCGGGCGCTGCGGCGGCGACGACGACGACGGCGGCGGCGGTGACAGCGGCCGCGGCGGGCGGTGGTGGCTCACCCGGCCGCATGTCTACGTAGCCCGCGTTGCGCGGAGACATGTCCACGTACTCGTCCAGGTTGACGCGCCGCGGGTCCGCGAACCCGATCCCAGGCGGCGTGCGCGCCACTGTCACCTACCGACACCCGAATAATGAAATCAGATGCAGCGTCACTTTAATTGGCGCGATTTAACAACGCCTCGCCAACAAACGCAAAGCTCTCGAGAGAAATACAAACATAGCAACACGTACTAATAAATAGTCGTGAAAACTTGTAACAATTCATATTATCGTGTAACGCCACAATCTCAACACGTACCTTGGGCGAGGGCGAGTTAGCGGAGAAGTCGAGCTCCATGTGGTCGGAGGCGTGCGCGTGCGAGTGCGAATGCGCGTGCGCAGGCGCGGATGCGGGCGTGGCGGGCGTGTGACGGCGCGCGCCGGCGCTGTACGCGCGCGTGCGGCCGAGCGGCTCGGAGCGCGGGCCGGGCCGCGAACCCACGCTGTACGCGCGCGCCGACCGCTCCTCCGCTATGTGCGATATCGCCGGCTCCAACTGGTACTCGCTGCAACGGGAGTTTTCAATAACATGTCTATACGTGTTTCTTATAGCATCATTTTGATTATCCCTGCCTCCGCAGTTGTTAAACAGATTATCAAGTTAACGTAGTTAAATAAATTAACAGGTAACTTTTTGACAGTTGCTATGAACATATGTAACTCAATGAGAATCATCAATATTTAATTAATTCATTAATATTCTTACTGATATTATGTTTAGCTAGACAGCATCCTCTTCCATAGACCTTGTCACCGAACGGCTTGTCGTACTTTAGCGGGGGGCTTGCATAGATTTAAATATATAGACGGGCTGTTCCGAACAAAATCCGTGTCACATTTTTCATACTCTGTGACAGCGCTTCGTTCGGTCCATAGAGGGTTGAGTAGAAGGAGGACAATCTTCTATGAAGGGAAAGTTGAAAAAGTGTCCAGCTGTTTACTGAAAATAGAGGTTCCAATAATGACCATTCCAGAATGGCGCTAGTGTCTGACAAATAGCGACGAAATGAAGTTTGCGGTGTGCGGAAATTGGTATGTTGTTTATTTCTCTATAGAGGTTCCAGTACCTACCTCCATCTTACGACAATAGAGATGGAGTGAAGTTTGCTGAGTTATGCCTAGTGCATCCGCAGCGTCACCTGTATTGAATAGCGCTGGTGTCTGAGAAATAGATATTCGAACATAGCTGTTGTAGACCGCACCGCAGCACTACCCGTAATTGGACGCATTTTTACGGACACTTTTCATAAACAGAAATGGCCCTCCTTCTACTCTACCCTCCACGGTTCGGTCAAGTTCGATTCAAGATAGCGGTATCAAATATTTAACACTAAATAATATTTAAAAATGTAAGTAAAAATATAGTTATTTACCAAATATAATTTAAATAAACTCAAATAAAGTTCAAACGTAAATAATGAAAATGTTTTAAATGTGCACATTAACAATATGCGTTATTATGTGTTCTTGAACTGTCGGGGTTTTTCAAAAATGACATCTACTTGTCTCGTTTGCTCGCAGCCAACTACAATAGGCATGATGATAGTAAGTAAAAATCACTAAAATTATGTATTTATTTAATGAAAGCCTATTAATGGATTACAAAACACGCATTTATTGTATTATTATTAGCGAGATAAACAATATTTTTGATAAAATAAAACTACAAAATACGGCAAGCCGCCATCTTAGCTAAAATGCCAGTCAGTCTCAATTAGCGCGAATTAGGTCACACTTCTTAAAACAAATGAATATCAATCACCATACTAATAATGACGTATTGTCTTTTGTTTTCCTGAAGACTGACGTCACATCGATGCCATGACAGCTTGAAGCGTTTTGGTGCGAATTTTAAACTTATAATTTGAAATGTATTTATTTTATACTAAAGCTTATTTTTTTGCGGAAATATAATATACGTTGTAATTATAATATATTCCCCAACAATATAGAACAGTATTTCAAAATCAGTCAGCATACCTATTCCTTGGCACCACTTGGGGTCAATATAGGTATCAATCTTTTAAGTACTGAACAGCCTGTCCAGTATAGTATATACATATAGGGTCTATGGGGGATTGAGATCTAATTCAATCTTTCTTCTATTTTCCACCATTGCCAGCAACGCAATGAATCAATGAGGTGTTACTAATGTCCATTACATATTAGCTATTCATAAAAAATGTTACCTACCTAAACCTGGGGTCAGTGGAGGGCGTCCCGCTGTACACGGAGCCGCTGGAGGAGACGAGCGCGTGCGGCTCGTGGCGCGGCGCCATCGGCACGTACCCGTGCCCCCCGTGCCCCCCGCCCTCCCCCGCCTCCCCCGCCACCGGCTCCCCGTCGTCCGCGCCGAACGACGACGTGCGCGAGTTGCCCACCGAGCTGCCGCGCGGCGTCATACTGGTGCGGAACATACTGATATACGTCACTAACAGCTTCGGTATAAAATAGATACCACTGAACTACTAATTACTAGCGTATAGAACCGACGCCGCGAACTCGATGGTCGCGCAATGAGTTGTAACTCATGAGCTACAAACTCTATTCATTTATTGCCCCCTGCCGGTTGCGGGACAGATTTCGTTCGTGATGTCTGTCCTAGTACGTAAGTACATTATTCTTCGATGATAGATACTCACATGTTTAAGCCAAACCGTGATTTAATATATCGTGAATATAACATATTCAATTAATTTATACTTATTGATGGATTCATGATAACGTATCCGTCATTTTTTACCACTTTGTATATGGGTGATTATAGTCATAAAAATTAATGTGCCACTGAAAAATAAAGACGAATAGTTGGAAATTATGATCAAGAAAAAATGCGATTCATCCAAGTGGGAGTATAATTATGTCGTTCACACCCTCATATACCCACCACGGTTCCCCGTGTCGCAGGTGGCATGGACATACACAGTAAACACTTCATTAAAAACAAATCATCACAACCTAAACGAACATTGATATCTAAAACAATCGCTTATCAATCCTGGATCCATTTTGACATCACAGACAGTTTCACTAACAGCTATTAAGCTACAAGGTTGACATTTTATTACATTGTAGTCCTTGTGACCCGTGTAAGAGTTTACAAATCTTATAATTGAAACGTGCTCGGTTGTAATATTGGAGTGCACAATACAAGTTCACTTACTTCATGAAGTCCTTGGAAATAATATCACAGCTGTCGGGCTCCTCCGGTATCCGCGGCGTGCCGTACCACTCCACCGAGTCGATGTCGTCCCGCGACGAGTCCAGACCTGACGCACGTTGCAGTACAACATTGTTTACAATACATATTGAGGTTCTCCTTTACTCGCGTCGTACTAAATATTTTAAGCATGCTTCAATGGTCAAATAAATAAATAATTTCTAACTTAGAATACAAAAATCGAAGCCACTTTAGTCATTAAAATCGGTCCAGATTATCTTGTGATGTCCGGTAGTCGATATCAATTTACGCCCACTTGTTAGTCTCTATCTAATATTATTTTATAAGGCTGACAAAAAACGAACAGAATTTACAAACAAATAATAAATTAATGCCAAAACTATTTTGTTTTGTATTAATTATTTTTTAAACTAACTTAAATTAATAATCAATAAAATTAAGTACCAATATTGTTTACCAAACAATTCTCATCTAAAAACGGATTCTAGACATAGTAACATATAATGAGTTAACAACTAACCTGCCAGCCCCGCGAGGTCAACGTGTCGCGGCGGCGCGCGCTCGCTCTCGTAAGAGGAGCGCGACGGCATGCTGTCGCAGCGGTTGCGCGGCTGGCCCGCATCTGCGGACAAAGCGGCAGTCAGTGCGTGCGGTGCGTGCTCGCCGACGCACGGGACGCAAATTGCACGTAAACCTTTACGTTGCGATATTGTGGTAGTGGGTTTTTTTTTGTGAAACTGTGTTATTGAATTAGTGTAAGATTGCTTTACGAACATTCGCGGTTACTGCTACGAAGAAAGTGTATTTTACTAAAATTGTATAGGGACATCTGACTTTGTTTTGATTGTATTGGAATTCATGTAAAAACCGCATCTCCCTTCAAGATAAGAAACATGAAATTCAAGTTACAAAAGCCTACACCACCATGCATCCTTTGCAGAAGAGAGATGCGATATATAAATAAATAACGTTACATATTCAAAGCCCCACAGTAGGATTCCCTGTGTCTGTATAGATGTACTATGGAAAATTAGTTTCTATTCAATATTCTCAGATTTATAGAGTCACTAGAATTTGATGTCTAGGATATTCTACAGCAAAGGTTTACGTGTAATATTGCACCTAAGGGCATCAACATAAGGGACAAACCTTACCACCGTATGTACTACCCCTACCCTACAGCGCGGGACAAACCGTAAATTCATATTCTTCCCCTTCCACAGACCATCTGTCTCCACCGACTATAATGGATATAATTATTTTAGCAATAAAATGGATATATGATATGGATTATTGATCAAACAAATTTAACTACATTACTATAAGATTTTTTTTAAATGTTATTGGCTCACTCCCAACGCCTTAAAAAATGTTAAGTTAAATTTTTGTTGTACTGTTTCAGGCATACTGTTGTATAAATTTTAAGTTAACTGTAAAATTATTTTAAGTAACGCTATTTTTTTTAAATACAAGTTCTTCTTGTATTTTAATACTTCGTGAAAATTAAGATGAATAATACCTTTGAATACATGAATTATTTTATAAATAACAAGTGATGAATTACTACATATACGATCATGAGCAGAAATATAATGAACATGAATAAGCACCACATGACAGAATATTTACATTGCTTATACACAGTTAAATAATGAAGAAGTATAGCATAATAGTTACTTAATTTAGTAAGCTCATGTATGGAAAGTTAGCTTATTGTAAACATAATGACATATTATGTCATTTAATGACATATGCAAAGACGCATATGGGCCGGGGCACGTATGGCGGAACGCAGCGCAGAGCATGTCCGCGAAGTTTTCTAAACGCATGACACATTAGACGAATTTCTAATTACATTACTTGCAGAAGAGGAATTAAAAAATAATTGTGGAGAAAAGAAGAAAAAGAAGATTTTGGGTTGACAGGCAGTCAAGATGTGAAGACTGGCGACGGAAAACAGTCGCATTCAGTCACGTTCCAGCGCTAACTTTCGGATGTAGTCGCATGCTCTTCAGGAATTAATTATTGTGTTAACAGATTTTGGGTATTATTTCAATGGGGACAATGTCGATTATAGTTTGACCGTGAAAAATGCTATGTGCTGCGCTCCGCCATATATGCGCCGGCCCTAACATGGGATAATTAGGTACGCAACGTAAGCTTTATTTTGTTATAATCAGGTTATTATGGATTTAACAAATATACGCACTGAAGGGAAAGTATCAAGCACTCGGTTGCTTCCATAGCTAAATCACACCACAATGTACACAGTAAATCACGTTATTTAATGTTAGATAACCTACGCATGCTTATGTCGTTGAGATCTAACAATGAGTCATGGTATGAAATGGTATGATATAAAAATAAAACATAGAATACGCAAACACCCATTAATTTTAGTTATTAGTTAATTCTACGTTACATAATGCTTTCTTGTTCCAAAAACTTACACAATATTGAAGGAAACTTTAAATAATATAGTAAAACTCTTGAGTTAAAGAACTTTTTCTTTTTCATTAAAAGACGTGCTTGTCTGATTCCTGTTTAATACAGTAATGGTCTATAAAACATTACTTAAATATCGAAGACGGATATGTAAGCATAAAATAATTAATAAAGTTACATGCCTCATTCATTTTTCATTAAGCCATTAGTGAGCAAGCAACTATATAGTCGCCAGCATTTATTTTGATTAAATTCTTATTTGCTTACAATTAAGGTTACAGGTTACAACGTCGAATAACATGTTTAAGTAACTCGGCAGACCCTCTTTGGGCGCCAATTCTGAACCAACATAAAATGTACCTACCAGCATTTCGCTCAACACATCTGAAAACAACCCGGTAGCCCCCAACGGACAAAACAAAACAAAATTAGTATGTCGTGCGATGGCAATGGCGCATGGTTAGTGAAGCTCGGCGATACATACTCTTGGTATGCGCTGGCGAGAGCTTGGAGAGCCGCGCCCCCGTGCTGGCGCGCCGCCCCGCCCACTGCGCCTTCTTGGCCGCGAGCGCGTCGCGTGCGTCGCGCGCATCGCGCACGTCGGCCGCGTCGCGCCCGTTGACGGCCTTGCACGAGGAGTAGTGCATCGCCTTATCTACTATCGCTCTATCGACCTCGTCGCCCGTCAACGGCGCGGAGAACGTGCGCGTGTGCACGACCCGCGGCGGCTCGCGGAACGCCGGGCAGCCGGCCGGCAGCGACTCGGTCCGGTGGTGCCTAAACACCCGCCCCGTGATATCGCCCGCATCTGACGTTAGTGGGTTATTCGCCGGATGGGTGTCGGCTGCGGAACAGACAATGACAAGCGACACGTAAAACATATGGCACCAAGCGTCACCCGGTGCGAATGGTTGGTTAAGTGAGCGGTGGATGATGGTACCTCCCGATATAATGTATAATATCAAACTTGACATACGTTATGTTTAACATTATAATCATTTGTGTATTGGTTCTCCTTGTTGTTCCTTTTTAGATGGTTAATCATAAAGAACTTTTCATAACTTATAATAATAATAATCTCAATTACACTTTCTTCTGATTAAGTACCATCGTCCAGCAGAGGTTACAACGATTCAACAAAAATATAACAAGGATTTGAAGTCCCACAAAAAAACAACAATTGTCCCTGGGAATATATATCTTAAATAAAAATTAAATATCTGTAAGATAATTCTTTAACTTTGTCTTTCTTAACACATGAATTGTTTGTCGCATAGGAATTGTTGGAACTAAAATAACCACGTTTATTAGTTTATAGAAAACGTCCTTGTCATATTTTTGCACAGAACTCATGTAGATGACACCGATCACACCTGACATGACAATAGAAATGACCATCACAAACCATCACCACGGTCATGCACACAATAATCATTCGTATAAAATATATAATAAAGCTCATGATGCCTTGAACATTTCACTTAAAATTATTAGACATGCTTAAAAGTAAGAAAATATATGTTTATTATATTTATATATTCGGTAACTCAATCTTCTCTGATAAGTATTTGTACTTAACCTGCATCACCTTCATCATTATTTTTTTAAGGTTTTGTTTGTTTCACAAGGCGAAGCCCCCATTGCTAATGTATATGCTGGTACCGTTTCCCCCACAGACATGTATACATGTCTGTGGTTCCCCCCCCCCCCCACTCCATTTATCTGTCATTTGTACACAAAAGTCAAATTGAAATTTAACAGTAATGCCTCCTGATTCATAAAACCAAACTACCCACAGTTTCATAAAATTAAGATATACCCACATTAATTTGAATAGTAATATAGACCAATTATATAAAAAAGGTAACAACGAAGATGTTATAGCAATCATAGTTTGGGAAATAACAAATTAGCAGAATTACAGGTAGATTAAACACTTGTTAGCAATACTGAATATTTTTCAATGTTAATTATGACACAATGTTAGATTATATATTAGAATATAACAATAACTGATTAACAAAAATAAGCTATTCACATGTTAATACAAAGGCGTTTGATTCGTATACTAGGAAGAATAAGACAAATATACAATACGATTTATACTTTTTCATACAAAACTTTTTTATAACTGATACAGTCCAAAAATAATACGTATAAGTGTTGGTTTTAACGTGCTTATAAACGCTTTGATTTTGGACGGGGGAGAAACATGAGATTCCCTGGATAAGTGACCGGAAACGAGAACAAGCGACACATCGTCACCACGACGTGTTGTGACGTGTTATGACGTGTTAAAAGCAGACAGCACCTTGTTAATACAACAACCAGTCGACGACCAAGTTTGAAATGTGTAAGCCTCGATCATGTTACGATGAGAACGGCGTGAGCGCATCCATGGGAGTTATAGACCAGTGGTAGGGGGAAGGGCTGGTTGTACGTGGTTTTGGAAATCATTTTCATATGGCAATTATTTGTAAAAATAGAATGAAGTACCACAACTAGCCTAACAAAATAGCAAGTATTCACATTTAAGTTCAATTTTGAGAACGTTTGACGTGCGATTGATTTATTATACAACATCACATTTCGTCAAGGTTGAAGTAAAATATCAAATATTTACTACTATCTCCAAGTACTGAAATAAAATCTCATTGACATTACTTTAATGACCCCGAGAACGACACAACCGTATCATGTAAGTAAGACAGTACTGGCTGGACAACAGTGACAAAACACAATACACCACAGAGAAATAATCAATAATCATGGACATATTTATGAACAAATATAAACAACTACAGAGGCCATTAACCTATAAAAATGTACCTATATTCCATGTACCGTGCCCACGTACAACCGCCCAAGCGACCATACGCCCAACACTTGACATCAAGACTGTACAAGTACACATTCGCATAGTACCGTTAAGCGTCACTTGGGGCGCTGGCGTCGCCGCGTAGTCAATCGAGTACGCAGCGGATGCGCACACGCACTGCCGAATGCACGACGAGCAACTGTCTGCAATAGATGCGCGCGATGTAACTCTAGTCCACATACCAATAAGAACTAGTTTCCTTTGACACATTTTGCATTTTGACAATAATGATGCTAACATTTATTTCGACTATTGCACAAATATTATTGATGCTACTAACAGCTCCCTGGTAGCTGTAAAAGTAAGTATAAGATACGACGTATCGATTTACAATCGGTACATTACACTATTGCAATTGATCGTATATAGCTTCGACGCTTCGACCATTCTTTGTACTTGTAACATACATTGTATACGCAATATTATCGTAGATTTGCTTGATAACGTGCACTCTAAATATGTATGCAAGTTTTTTTACATTGGTATAATTAAACTCTTATAGGAAGACCGAAAAATTTACACACATGAGTATTTTTACTGTCTTTTTGAAAACTTTTCATTAGCCGTGTTTTTTGTAAGTGTGCATAAATGTAATGTTATGAAATTATGTTACAGGCAAATCACATGAAATACGTCATATAATAATAATGTAAATTACTCATTTTTTACATAAGGTTGACAATTTTTACCCAAAAATATATTTTCAGCTGTTCAACATGGCATTGATGAATATTTAGATTTGCAAGCGTATTCTTGAATGTTAACTTACGAGGCATCTAACGCATATTAGTAGGATGGACAGTGTTACGGCTACATAATACTACGAAACTACTCTAAATGTGGGTGACGTCGACCAGATGTCACTGTATTGCCTAGCTCATAACCCAGTGCAATCAGTTGGGCCACATTGAATTAATAACAACATGTACAGTGGGTGCAAATTATGTTGTTATCACAATGGTTAAGCTACTCAAATGACCATTATTTGCATCATTATGAATCTAGGGATGACATAAACTTTTAAATAGTATACCTGATTCACATAAAAGACTATCAATAATTAATTAATTAAAAATATAAAAACACTTTGTGAGTTGACCACAGTGATAAATTTATATTAAGTTGGATACAATGCCAATAACAAAATCAGCACATTTCAATTAATAATGAAATCAAATAGGATGACTGATATATGTATGTAATACTAATTTGACAAAGTTCAACAAAAATAGTCATTAATTTGTTGCACAATCATAATTAATTAACAATATTAAAAAAAACTAATTACACAACATATAAAAATGAAACTTTTATGACACAATATCCACATTTATTATTTATACTTTTAATAGGCTATTTATGACGTATTTTTTTCAATACAACATGGGTAAGAGGTAATTTTATATTCATGTTTAATACCTTATAGGTTGTTTTATGAAATAACATAAGCTTATTGTTAGAAAAAAATTCCTTTTAAAATTTTTGCATCAACAATAGCTACACATATTAATCAATGTATCTAAAAAATAACTACATCATCACTACTTAGTGCTATAAGATCTACCTACTTGCAACTGCTACAACACACCAACAAAAATATTAACTACACAAAATTTAAAAAAATAATTTTAATACAATATGATAAAATGTATTCTCCTCATGTAAGACTTATCAATACATACATAATTTTCCCCTCGATGAACATATCAATTTATTACTCCCCCTCATTGAACATTATCACTAATCTACTATTTTCCAATTCCCACCTATTACGATACGAAAATCTATTATTCCCCCAGTTACAACATATAAATAAAATAATAATAAACGCTAACACACTCATACCCCTGTAGTAGGTTATTACCTGTGTCGCGGGTGGCATGGACTACACAAAACACATCATAATAACACCCATGACCCGAGTACAAATATTTATCTGCCACATAAATATCTGCCCCGGCCGGGATTCGAACCCGGGACCCCTCGCTTCGCAGGCAGGGTCGCTACCAACTAGGCTACAGGGTCGTCAACGTTAAGTCTACTATTCCCCCTGTTACATATTAATCTATTATTCCCCCCTATTACTATAAATCTATCATTACGACGTATCCCCCTAAGTACATGACATGAAAGCACTCACCGCTGTAGGGCGCGACGCGGCCGCGGTCGCCGGGCAGCGTCTGGCGGCGCGCCTGCGTGCCCGCGCCGGGCCCGTGCGCGCCCAGCGTCCCGAGCGCGCCCTCCAGCGAGCCCTTGTTCGGGATCACGATGTGGTCCTTCTCGTTCTCCGTCTCCTTGGCGCAGTTCCGCATCGCGCTGGAAACGATCGCGTCGACAGGTTAGCGAATGAAACATGGTGTTAGGCGACAAGGCCCTTAGTGCTAGAAATCTGAAGAACTATGGTGGACGGCAGATAAGCATGTTTTCTTGAGTGGTTCTTAATGTTTTGTTTGTATATTCAAATCACCTCGACATATAGAACTACAGTGTGTGTGTCGATACTACTGAGGCGAAGGTGTGGTTGTCGTATTACACTCATAGAATATAATCTATGTTGTGACTCTGGAATTACCTAGTCTATGTACGACAAATACAATTTTCTGTGGTTGTCAGGTATCTTGAGGGCCTTCAAAATTTTGTTAACCACGCTGCAAATACTTGTCAGTATACAATAACATTTCAGTTTGTCCAATAAATGTCAAGACATTTATTTATTGTGTCATCTGTCATATTTTGCCCCAACATACCCTACTTCCGATAAGAGTTGTTGTCCCATCAGATTGTTATTTTTATTAAAATGTGACATGTATTCACATATATCCGACACACTAACATAAACATAATATATTACACGCTTGTCATATAACTGGTGGTGTTCAGCATAACCACATCTCACACTATGAACGTATACAAAGACTCACTGCAGTATGGTGGAGTGCATGCTCTGGGCGATGTTGGAGTCGTCCGAGTGCATCCACAGCTCGCCCGAGCCCGTGGCCGTCTGCCGCCCCACCTCCATGTAGAAGAAACACTCCGAGTCGCCGCATCTGGAAATTATACCGCATTGGATGAGGTAAGACTGCTACAATAAAAACACTAAAACGCTAACACACTCATACCCCCACAGTAGGTTTTTACCTGTGTCGCGGGTGGCATGGACGACACATATGTATAACACATCACAATCACACCCATGACCCGACTACAAATATTTATCTTTCACATAAATATCTGCCCCGGCCGTGAATCGAACCCGGGACCCCTTGCTTCGGAGGCAGGGTCGCTACCAACTAGACTACCGGGTCGTCAACAACAATATTGGTACATTATTGAACTGAGGGGATATTAGCGGCACATAATAAAATTATGCTATAATAATAATAATAATAACGCTTCACACTCATAGCCCCACACTAGGATTCCGTGTCGTGGGTGCCATGGACAACACACAAGACAAGGACATTCACACCCAGACCGAGAACAGAAATTCAAACTAATCATTCAAATTTTCCGCCTCGCTGGCAATCGAACCCAGGACCCTTGGTGTGGCGATCCGGCATGGTAACCATTGCGCCACACGGGTCGTCATCGCTATCCGAAAGCTTTTCTTACATTGAATATATAAAAAATCACTTATTGGATATAGTCTAGCGCTAGCCGGTCAAAGATTTGAATTTGGAAGCGCTTAATTTTTTTTTTGTCCAATATTTATTACAGTATTTTTCCACTAAACTAAAACTTAACCACCCAGCCAAAACGCGCCCGCTATAGACGTTACTTAAATTGTATAAATGCCAAGAAAAGTAAAAAAATAACATTACATAAACAATTTTCCTATAAAATTTTATTTCTACTATAATTTACTGGGAGTTTTTTCATAATGTGAAGATGTGACGTATGAAAACGTAACGAATGAAATTGTGGAATTTAAGAGATTATGGATTACTACAAAAATAGGTATTCTTATGTTACAAAAGTTTAAAATAAAAGGCGGCCAAGTGCGAGTCGGACTCGCCCATGAAGGGTTGCGTAGCAGCAAGTAACGTAATATAAAAGTTCTTGTACTTCATTGTAACTTTGATCGATGTTTTTTGCGGTTTACGATTTATGACGTAATAAAAAAAAAACTACTTACTAGATCTCGTTCAAATCAATTTTCGTTGGAAGTTTGCACGGTAATGTACATCATATATTTTTTTTAGTTTTATCATTCTCTTATTTTAGAAGTTACAGGGGGGGGGACACACATTTTACCACTTTGGAAGTGTCTCTCGCGCAAACTATTCAATTTAGAAAAAAATGAAATTAGAAACCTCAATATCATTTTTGAAGACCTATTCATAGATACACCCCACACGTATGGGTTTGATGAAAAAAAAAATTTGAGTTTCAGTTCTATGTATGGGGAAACCCCAAAAATTATTGTTTTTCTTCAATTTTTGTGTGAAAATCTTAACGCGGTTTACGGTATACATCTACTGACCAAGTTTCAACAGTATAGTTCTTATAGTTTCGGAGAAAAGTGGCTGTGACATACGGACGGACAGACAGACACAGACAGACAGACAGACAGACAGAGAGACAGACAGACAGACAGACATGACGAATTTATAAGGGTTCCGTTTTTTGCCATTTGGCTACGAACCCTAAAAAATTAGGCACGCAAATATTCTTAAACGTTTTACCTAGAAAGAGTAGTAAAAGTTGATTCATTGCTACACATCAATGATGTTATATGTATAGGGAGGTAGATATGCCGAGAGGGCGTTGAAATTAAGTCAGTCGAATCTGGTCAAGTGTAGTGATTTCATTGTAGACAGTTGATAGCTGCCTTTGCGTGAGGCTGTCTATAGTTGTCACAAAAATGCCGAGTGGTGTTTTGAGATTTTGCAAAAATCATTTCTCCAAATTCAATAAGAATGATGGAGTTACATACCATACGTAAGTACATAAAACGTTATGTTTAATTTTCTTACTAATATACATAGTCTTGCCAGATATACTGTTACAGCCTTGTTTAATTGAAGTACCGAATACTAGCGAGAAATGTTGCGATTGATTACGAATGAGGAAATTTTGCACTATCTTAAAATAAAGAAATAATTGATATTGTGTCATTTAATAAAAAATGAGGGGACGTTAAAATAAGACACACACGGGTTATTAAGTTGCACCACTACAGCTATGCAGCTTGAGGTTTTTAAATTGCTGAAAATTTGAAAAATAACTCATGGATTTTTTTTATCGTACTATCAAATGATTCCCTGAAGTTTCGAGCTTCGAAAATCGTAGAAGAAGCGCCCAACCTTGCACGGTTAGAACGCCAGCGATCACCAAAGAGGTACAGGCGCGAATTAAACGAATTCCCGTCCGGAAGCAAAAAATTTTAGCTCTTCAGGTAGGGTTAATAAAAACTACCATCAAATGAATGTTAAATGAAGACCTTGTACCCAGAGCTTATCGACGACACACAGGGAATTTCCGTAATGAACCTCCAAAAAAATTAAGGCTCGAGAGATGACCAGCTTTGTTAAGAAGGTACGCGAGAAAAAAAACCGCCAAATTCTTATTTCAAACGAAAAAATTTTTGGCATTGAAGAAAGTTACAAAAAACAAAGTGATAAAATATTATGCCCACGTGAACAAAGAAGCAACCAGGCGTATGCCAATAATCCAGCGTGGGCATTATCTTGCGTCTATCATGGTTTGACTTGGAGTCTCATATTCCGGCTCATCTGTGAGATTTCTCTGTGAAAAAGAAGTGAAGCCCAGTATTTTTGAGTATCAAAATACTGTCCTAGCAAAGGTTGTGGAACATCTTCTTCAAAAAATTATCGAAAATCCACAATAAGTATTCCAATAAGATTCAACGCCAGATCATCAGAAAGCAGGATACAAAACTGGCTGATTGGTCATAAAATTTACTTTATAGGGCACAACGAGGGGCCCTCTTAAAGCACAGACTTACATCCGTTGGAAACAAAATATGGCAACAATGGAAACAGAAAACATGCGCTAAATTTCACCAAAATTTGAAGTTTCTGAAAGCATCCATGATTAAAGCAGTGGCTGATATAGATACGAACCTTGTACATGCTACGATTGACGACTGGCCTAAGAGGTTGAGGCCCTACATTCAAAACCAGGGAGGGTATTTTGAATAACCTAAACAAAACTTTAATTAACATTTAACTACCTTTGTTTTTATATAATTAATTTACAGATATCTTAATTCCAAAAAAATATATTTAGTTAAGTGTTTGTAACAGTATTTATGGCTAGACTAGGTATAATATTTCTTTTAAAATTTATTAAAATATTAAATGTAATATGGCACATGCCATTCGTCATAGACTATTAAGGCAGAAGTGAAATCTAGGCATAAAAGTCAATTTAAGATATTTCGCAAATTGAACCAAATGAAATCTTTTTATAATGAATATGTATATCCCAAATTTCTAAAACTATAAGCTAATTTTATTATGATATCAAGTTTTAGGTTGTTCGTAAAATAAAAAGGTTAAATATCCTTTTATCTTTCATTATTTTTAATTTTCCTAGATTTCCAAGTGATGAGCTTATGTGTAAAAAGAACGCAGTGAAGCCAACTGGATGCCTACAAAAAGTAGTACGATATGTTCTGTACATTTCAAAGAAGAACATAAGTATAGTACAACGAAAGGATACTCGCGTCTGAAAAAAAATGCAGTGCCTCTGGTAGCATCGGTAGATAAAAGCCCATTTCTTCAGTTTTAGTATCAGTGTGTTTGTGAATAAATAACAAGTGTACGTTGTACCTTTACTAATATTATCAATGTTTTTTTTATATTTATTTATATATTGCCCATGGACATTAACGCGCCGCGTCGCTTCGCGTTCGCGTTGAGTCGCCCACGTAGCACACGGTGCGAGTCTTTGGGCGGCTGACCCAAGCAAGAATGTGGGCTATCCAGGCGGAACTCACGGAGAAATAATAATGGTAGTGATGGTATTACTTTTAAAATCAAATGTCAATAATATAATTCCTCCGAGGAGCACAAGTCTCTTCTTACGACACCTACCACGCGAGGGATTGGGGTTAGTATTCTAAGCCCACCCCAATACGGCTAAAATTATGGATGTTATGTCCGTGTGGTTTGATGACGAAGAGCTATTTTATCAGCAATAAGTGTACACAATATTCTTTTCCTGCATTTTTTTTTAATATTCTGAAGCTTCTTTGTCAAATCCTGGATAACTAAAACTATTTTCATGCCACTTATTACACGAGGGTTGGGGGAAAGGAACCAAAATAAAAATAAATACATATATTATGCCTTTTAACTCTTAGGTCAAACTTTTCAGCGCGTACAGTAGCCCTTTTTATTATTTTCTTATCAAAATCGGACACAATTTCGTTTAAGTTGTTGTATTTTTTACTTACTTTAAGTTTTTTGTTGTGTAATATAATTTCAAATGTTAAATGAAAATAATAATATTATGCCTAATATGTACTAATTATTCGTTTCATTCAGTGCCCCTTCTGCCTGACTACTCTATGTTATGCTTTGACAATTATGACATGTCATCGCGGATCGAAAACTGAACCTCGTAATGTATGGACATAACATATCTATGGTAAAATATCTTTGCTACACATTTAGATAAAATATTCGGACGCGAAAACCTGTGTGGGAGGCAGGATTTGAAGCATTATATCACTACCTTATCTATGAATAGTACAAATCTAGGTCTAATCTTCCGCGACAGAACTTCGTCGGTTACATAAAAAATCACCCGAACGACACGGACGGCTAATTTTCGCAGATATCAGCGGCGCCGTTTCGTTAGATAACGCATTTATCGGCCAACGGTAGAAATAAAGGGCGCAGTTAAAAACAACTGAGTCATAAAACTGTGCCGGTGCCGGCCAGTGGATCAGTTAGCTAATGTTATGAAATACAGCGCGCACCGCGCCGCCCGGAGCCGCGACGTCCACTTTGTTTTTATAAACAAGCTGTCATGTCTAACAGGAAAATGCATTTAGGTAAACTATTGCAAATCTGTTAAGTTTGTTCATTTCTTAATTATTTACACTCGTAACATAATCTTATGTTGCGTAAACTTCAATTATTCAACTAAACAATATTTTATTTTTTACTGTTCGGGAATTATGTTAACTTTGAGTGGTTTCAAAAATCCATTAGTGTTTGAGTGAAGCACAGGACTCACAGACAGTAGTTGTTTGTTACTAAACTAAGTGTTGACAGTCTTTATGCCCCCAGTAGTCCATGGCTCACGACTGGCACTGAGGACATAACGTCAACACGATCTTAGGCCAGATCAACATCTGACCTGAGATCATGGCCCGAACGCTCCATAATTGCTTACCTCCATAATTTACAATTGTCCCAAATCTTCGCGAACCGATTGTAAATTTGTTAATTAGTATAAATATTATTTACGTTATTCGCAGGCTTGACAATTATTGGATATTATCTCTTAGAAAAAACAAATTCGAACGGCAAATATCGGCAACCTCTGGTGGGTACCCTATAACTTTAAAGAACAAACTGTCTATATCTATGGTGTCACTTATTTATTAAAATAAACTATCATGCTTTTTAGACTACAATAACAATATACGATGGTAGAAGGGCATCGTCACAGTCGATAAGAAATCTATGAAAAGCTCCGATTCAAATGTTCATCTTCAATACCCTTAAGACATGGTGAAATTTCCTCGATCTTTCGAGCTAATTCTCAAATAAGGTCGAGCAAATTATTGTCCAATCGTTACAGCAGTAGGCATCCTTCGCGTAGTCTAAAAATGACCATTTAAGTTAAAACGCTTGAAAATTCTAAGTGAGCACGGAAAATCCCATGCTCTATTAGGTCAGTACTGGCACCTAACCGACTGATATCTTCAACGCACTAATGGACAGTCAACTCTAACAACATGAGCACTATTCCGCGAAGCGATGATTCAATATTATTTCCGTAAAGTCAGCCAGGTGCAAGAGGAAAACGGATTTTTAAATCGATGTGAATGGCACCACCTTAGTCATTCGGACAGATGGATGGATACGCTGCTACTGAGCCGATAATACCTTTCACAACTATCTACCGTCCGTCGAGACTTTGTTTTATATCTTTTAACTTTCCGAGAAAATTATCTTTAGATATCTACGTTTTGCACAAACATGACGCTATCAAAATATTTTTTAAATTATCCGGACATCATAGTCGTCTCTCATATTCTCGTTTCAAGTCCGTTTCAAGTGTAAATTTGTATTTCATAATTAAAAATCTACAAGGTGTTGTACGTAAAAAAACTTGATAGCTAAGAACGAAGCACTCATAGCCCGACGGCTGGAGTCGATCCTACGTGATCGACGGAGTTAACAAGCATGCGCAGTCATTAGATGGATGGGTGCTTCGTAAAGCCGTCGATCCTGATTCCCATAGTCAGATTGCAGTCATTAAACCATTTGGAGGCTTTAGGGCAGCATAAAAACTTCCGACACGTGGGTTCGCCACCAACCCCTCCATCAATCCGCGTTGGAACAGAGTGGTGGGCAGCCGTGGGTATACTCTTATCTAGGTCTCCTCAGTTATGGGGAGACTGCAGTACTGGGAAGGCCATTAATGAGTTCAAGTACAACGCATTAATGGATTGAAAAGGAACATATTTTGGTATTTCTTCATAACTAGATAACTAAATATCACCCCATCACGCACACAGCAACAGATTATAATGCGAGTGTCGTCAAAAAAAGAGTGGATAGACCATTACTAACTTGGGGCTGATTACCATCCAAGACTTCCTATCAAGTGGGATTGTAGTAAATCATTACCTGATACTAAGTAAAAAAGAATACACACCTCCGAATATTCTTGAGCGCGTACTCGACCCTCTCCGGAATGCCGAGGTCGCTGATGATGTTGTTGTGACTCTTGATCTTCACCAGCGTGAGGGTCTTGTCCGTGAGGCACAGGTTGTACAGCCCCTGGATATTCTTCGACGCACCCAGACCCTTCTTCTGGACGTTCACTTGCCAGACGTGCTCTGAAATTAGGTGTCGGATTTGAGTAAGCTTTCACCGTCTTCAACTTACACCAAGTTTACGGGATACATTTCCACTTCAATCTTGTCTATACTAATATTATAAAGAAAAAAGATTTGATTGTTTGTTTGCATTGAATAGGCTCAGAAACTACTGAACCGATTTGAAAAATTATTTCACTGTTGAGATGCTACACTATCCCCGGGTGACATAGGCTATATTATATTTTCAAAAAAATTAGGGATCTTTAATAAAACTCTAATAATATAACCCAAGGTGTAAAAAAAAAAGAAAACCGAAGCAAAGCGAGGGCGGTTACTCGTATTAAATAAATATAAATAAATAGCTCTTACAGGTTAGCACTTATAAATAGCACTTACAGGTTGTAATAATAATAATTAGTAAGGGAACGTCATTTTTAAGAAGACGATGTTTAACAAGCAGTACCATATGAAACGGCATTACAGAATTAGGTACAGAATAGATAAGTGATGATGGATAAGTGTTTCTATCACATTAGTCCCTACTGGTACCTTCGAGCCTAGCGAAGTCATAAAGCTTTTCGTAATTGGCTCAAGGAGATTGCGATTCCGAGTGATAAATAAGAAGACCATAATATGCTTCCACGGAGCGAGAAGATCGCTGGCGGGAATTCCCAGGATTCCCGGAACTGATACATATTGACTGCATACTTCGGCACTATCAACATTCATACTAAATGCTAATATACGCGTTAAAATACGAATCCATATATTATGAAATCAATTTCAGGACTTTTCAATTCCTTGGATTGCATCAAACTCAACAAAACACTTTTAGAATTCCTTTATTTGAGAATCCCAATCAAGGCATACATTTATTGTGATAACTGCCCCCTGGCGCGATGGCGTTCCAATAACCCCTTTGGCAGTAACCATGCCAAACGAGCCGGTTGTTGAACTTAAGACATACATACACATACATACATACACTCGTATAAAAAAATACATACACACCTCCGCACAAGACACACGCGGCATCTTTGATGAATTGTTTATTATCCAATTCAAAAAAGGAGGAGGTATTCAATTCGACCGTATTTTTTATGTTTGTTACCTCAGAACTTTCGACTGGGTGAACCGATTTTGATGATTCTTTTTTTAATCGAAAGCTGGAGCGAGATATAACTAGTAGTTTAGAATGTGTATTATTTAGAATGTGTTTTAATCTATTAACAAAGCAAATAGCCCCAATCAGCGACTACGGACTGCATTGACCGTAAGACGACCCGTGGGAGTTGACTGGACTAAATTATTATGTACGTGTAGCAAACTATTGACAATACCGTAGGGCGAGAAGCGTAAACAACTAATGTGCGTGTAAACAAAACCAAATTGAAATAGTGACAAATCAATGTATTAATTGTACGAGCTGTTGGCTCAATTGGATGGGGACATTATTCTCGCGGGCTAGTTGATATCACAGTTTACTAAACAAATAATCATATTTCTTGACAAAAATAACCGACTTCAAAATAACTCAAAAACTACGTGTCAAATCTCGCTCAAATTTAAGTTGGACCATATGACAAGCACCAGCTTTCGATAAAAAAAGAATCATCAAAATCGGTTGACCCAGTCGAAAGTTCTGAGGTAACAAACATAAAAAAACAGTCGAGTACCTCCTCCTTTTTTGAAGTCGGTTAAAAATCGCAGGACGTAGTAAGAAACCAAGACGTGCCAAGACCATCAGCCATAACTTTTACAAAAACTTAAATTAAGCATTATAATACAGTAGAGACTCGATTAACCGGACTAATTTATTGTTGTCATTGGGCATTCGGATAATCGAAAATTCGGATAATCGAATGTATGAAGAAAAGCGGTTTTTGTACACAACAGATTATAACATAATACATAATATTAGGTAATTATTAAAAACAATAGAAATAAATTAAACTCTATCAAAAATCAATGTTTATTAAAAAATTATAAAAAAAAAACAGGAAAATTCCTGCAACCTTAAAGGGAATTTAAAGTATTTGATAATTGTCATTGACATGACTTATCGGAACTGATCGGGGTTTACAGTCCGGATAATCTAGAGTTGCCAACCGTCCTGTTTTCCCAGGACATGTCCTAGTTTTTGTAGTGTCCTGGGACGTCTTGAATAGTTTTTAAGGCGGGATTATCTCAAAAAATGGTATTTTTGAAGGTGTTTTGTTCATAAATGGTACATAATAAAATTCTAAAAAAAATATATGTTATTTTACAGTCTTTGTTCTTTGATTTCGCCCCACTTGATACACGATTGGCTTTATTTCACCCGATCGAAATAAATCCCAAAGTTGGGTCTAATTTGGCATAAAAATGTCGTTTTATTCGCTTTTTAATCGCTTCCAGATAATAAAAAATATACCACAGTATAGGTCCTATAGATACCGAAATTATTGGCGAATCATAACATGAAATTTTGAAAAACAACTCTGTCAATTCATAGTTTTTCCATTTTCTATAGTTACGAAACGCCCGACGCTATGAATCAGTCTCGCGCCAGCCGCCTCCGAGGTAAGGTTTATGTCAAATGCCGCCGCGCGACGCTCGAATTTCCGACTCGTAATTTTATTGTTGGCGCGCGCGCATTTCGAACTTATATTACGTATTAGGTACACAGTCCAAAGTATCCACACTGTTGTAATTTGAAATAATAAAAATTGTTCGTGTTTATACTTTAGTTACTGTTTATAGTATTTAGGTATTGGTATAAGTCAAGTGCTAATTACACAATTATTCTTGCCGTTTGCCGTATTGGGGCCGCTTAGAATACTAACCCCAATCCCAAGCCGTATGGGTGTCGTAAAAGGCGACTAAATCCGGCCCGCTGGTGGTAGGGCCCCTTGAGGGATTATGTTGGTAATATTGATTTTAATTGTTAATTAATACCATTATTACTATTTCTCCATGGGGTTCGCCCGCCAGCCAGTTTTCTTTTTTGAAGTTATACTTCTTTAGGCTCGTTATAAAATAATTGGAAAATTGTTTTGAAAAAATGATTATTATTATATATTTTTTTTAATATTGTTAGAATATTGTTTTTGAATGTTGTTTTTTTTAATATTGTTTTTTTATGTGTATATGTACATGTATATTTGTATATAAGTTAAACAGGGGAAGGGGTGAGGGAGGGGAGCGGAGGGTAGGGGGAGCGGAGGGCGAGGGGGAGGGGAGGGGTATGGGAATGGCAACGCATCAGTGATGCCTTTGGTGTTGCTGATGTCCACGGACGACGATAGCCACTTACCATCAGATGGATCGTCAGCTCGTTTTCCGGCTATTCCCAATTAAAAAATATATATATAGTAAGAATAATAAATAATAAAAAATTGCATACTCATACCCCCCAGAAAAAAATAAGACATTCAGTACAAATAAGACATCACTATAATTACCATAACCCGAGTACAAATATTTATCTGTGATATAAAAATATCTGCCCCGGCCGGGAATCGAACCCGGGACTCCTTGCTTCGCAGGCAGGTCCGCTACCAACTAGGCTACAAGGTCGACAAGTTGGTATTTAGTTATTTACGTAATATTTACTTCACACAACATTTAGTAGTAAATAAAAAAATGTCCCTTCAATGAGATTGACTTTACCGATGAGTGCTTTTTGAATTCATAAAATATAGATGGTAGGTACACAAAAAATTCTCAAAAGTCTGACCTCGGGACTAGACTAAGTTATGGTTTAATTTTGCAATAAAAATCTATAAACAACAAGTAAGGGTGTTCTGAAAACTCTGTCATTTTACATTTTTACTATAATACAGATGGGTACTCACGATATATGTATATTTTATACGCCAATATTTCAACCTAGTTGCAGAAATCGTGGTCACGGCTAGACTAAAATATGTATCGTGAGTACCCGCATTATAGTAAAAATGTGTTCAGTCCACGATGAGGTCATCTGTTATATTTTTATTTCTTCTGATATACCTACGCGTAATCTTCTAATATCTAATATATAAAATTCTCGTGTCACGGTGTTAGAAGTTGAACTCCTCCGAAACGGCTCGACCGATTTTCGTGAATCTTTGCGTGCATATCGGCTAGGGTTGAGAATCGGACAACATTTATTTTTCATCCCCCTACCCCTAAAAAATTTTTGGCAGAACAACGTTTGCCCGGTCAGCTAGTATTACTATAATAAAACTCTAAGGGCAAATTTTCTGTACATTGAATATTTAAAAAAAAATTCAATTATGGGGCACTTCAGTAACGTGTTAGAGCACAAAAATATTTTTTTTAGAAATTATTGTCTGTCTGTCTGTCTGCTTGTCTGTCCAGGCATCAAATGAAAACCCGTGAACGGATTTCGATGAAAATTGGTAAAGTTGTTACTAATACTCCGGGTCATATTTTAGGCTACTTTTTATCCCGCAAAATTAAAAGGTTTCCCCGGGAAACGGGATGAAATTTTGTATGGAATATTTTTAAAACATCAACCGATTTACTTAAAATTTGCAACAAATGTTCCTTGATTAAATTGATGGAAAATATATTTTTCAGTTTTTCAAAATTTTGCAAATAAAAGGAAAAAAATAAAAAGTAATGTGAATATTACTTATTTTTTAAAACCCGCTCCTGGAGGAATCCTTTGTGATTTTATCGTGGATTTCAGTATATAAATTAGTGAATATAAGTACTTCAACATAAATTCACCGTTTTTTAAATTTTCTTCTGCAAGAGTTACAAATAAGGTAAAACATAATTTCCGTATGCGAAGCTGCGGGCAACAGCTAGTATACAAATAAGTTACTAATTGGAATTCTAGATGCAATAAAATAAGAGTGTTGATAATTTTAGCTCATTTTTGTTTTAGGTAATTTTTTTTCGTAACTTTAGGTATTTTAAATTGTAATTGTTTTATTTTAATTGTAATTTAAATTGTTCTGATATAAAAAGTATTCAGTGATAAAATGTCGTAAGTGATATACTTTCTGAGATATTTGAATTCAAATCCGTAGAAAAGTAAAGCTAAAACTTCGTTTTGGCGGACATTGATAAAACGTGTGTCAATTGATAGACTAAGTGATTACAGTCAAAAAGTATTCAGTGATAAAATGTCGTAAGTGATATACTTTCTGAGATATTTGAATTCAAATCCGTAGAAAAGTAAAGCTAAAAACTTCGTTTTGGCGGACATTGATAAAACGTGTGTCAATTGATAGACTAAGTGATTACAGTCAAAAAGTATTCAGTGATAAAATGTCGTAAGTGATATACTTTCTGAGATATTTGAATTCAAATCCGTAGAAAAGTAAAGCTAAAAACTTCGTTTTGGCGGACATTGATAAAACGTGTGTCAATTGATAGACTAAGTGATTACAGTCAAAAAGTATTCAGTGATAAAATGTTGTAAGTGATATACTTTCTGAGATATTTGAATTCAAATCCGTAGAAAAATGAAGCTAAAAACTTCGTTTTGGCGGACATTGATAAAACGTGTGTCAATTGATAGACTAAGTGATTATGGCAATATTACCCAATCTTATTGGACCCAACCTTAACCCCCCCCCCTCCAAAAATTTTCCAAAAACTCTTATATCTCCTAAACGGTTCGTCTTAGACGATTTCTGAGTAAATTTCCATCCCCCCCGTAGGACCCATACTTGCAATATTACCCAATCTTATTAGACCCAACCTTGACCCCCCCTCCAAAAATTTTCCAAAAACTCCTTATATCTCCTAAACGGTTCGTCTTAGACGATTTCTGACTAAATTTCCATCCCCCCCGTAGGACCCATACTTGCAATATTACCCCAATCTTATTGGACCTAACTTTAACCCCTCCTCAAAAATTTCACCTCCGCATTTATAAAAATAATTTTTTCCTAAAACTCCTTATATCTCCTAAACGGTACTTCCTAGCCGATTTCTGACTGAATTTCTATTCCCCCCGTAGGACCCATACTTGCAATATTACCCAATCTTATTGGACCCAACCTTAACCCCCCCCCCCTCCAAAAATTTTCCAAAAACTCTTATATCTCCTAAACGGTTCGTCTTAGACGATTTCTGACTAAATTTCCATCCCCCCCGTAGGACCCATACTTGCAATATTACTCAATCTTATTGGACCCAACTTTAACCCCCCCTCAAAAAAATTTCACCTCCGCATTTTTAAAAATAAATTTTTCCTAGAACTCCTTATATCTCCTAAACGGTACGTCCTAGCCGATTTCTGACTGAATTTCCATCCCCCCCGTAGGACCCATACTTGCAATATTACCCAATCTTATTGGACCCAACCTTAACCCCCCCCTCCAAAAAATTTCCAAAAACTCCTTATATCTCCTAAACGGTTCGTCTTAGACGATTTCTGACTAAATTTCCATCCCCCCCGTAGAACCCATACTTGCAATATTACCCAATCTTATTAGACCCAACCTTGACCCCCCCCTCCAAAAATTTTCCAAAAACTCCTTATATCTCCTAAACGGTTCGTCTTAGACGATTTCTGACTAAATTTCCATCCCCCCCATAGGATCCATACTTACAATATTACCCAATCCTATTGGACCCAACCTTAACCCCCCCCTCCAAAATTTTTCCGAAAACTCTTTACATCTCCTAAACGGTTCGTCTTAGACGATTTCTGACTAAATTTCCATCCCCCCCGTAGGACCCATACTTGCAATATTACCCAATCTCATTAGACCCAACCTTGACCCTCCCTCCAAAAATTTTCCAAAAACTCCTTATATCTCCTAAACGGTTCGTCTTAGACGATTTCTGACTAAATTTCCATCCCCCCCATAGGATCCATACTTACAATATTACCCAATCCTATTGGACCTAACCTTAACCCCCCCCTCCCAAAATTTTCCAAAAACTCCTTATATCTCCTAAACGGTTCGTCTTAGACGATTTCTGACTAAATTTCCATCCCCCCCGTAGGATCCATACTTAATAATAAAAATATTTTCAATTTGTCAACCCGCTAAATATAGTTTTTAAAAAACTTCACGATAGTAATTTTGATATTTTTTTTTTTTATGGAAATAGCCGGCAAACGAGCTGACGATCCACCTGATGTTAAGTGGCTATCGTCGCCCATGGACATCAGCAACACCAAAGGCATCACTGATGCGTTGCCGGCCAAGAAAGAGAGAAGAAAAAGAAAGAAAGAACTGGCTCTCAAGCCCCCAGCCGGAACACGACGAGTCGTTTGGCGGCTGACTCATGCTCGAGAGTGGTAGCTATCCAGGCGAACCCCATGAAGAAATAATAATAGTAATAATGGTATTAATTTATGTATATTTGTCTGGAAAAAAATTACTATTGTGGTCAAAAATGACAACTGTAGCTCAATAAATACGGAAATTACATTGAAGTATAATGTTATAGAACAGACATCTCAAACAAAACGTGTCCCGCCCGGGAGGTTCTATTTTCAAAATTGAGCCCCTGTTCTCCTTTCAAAATCGAACGAATCCATTGGACATTGAAGCCGCTCGGCGCCAATTCATTGGGACATACATTGTGTTCGCGGTGTCTGTTCTATACGCTAGTAGTAATACTTCAATGGGAAATTATGATTTTTTTTCGAGAAATCAATGGGTAAGTTTTTCGGCTCTAGTGAACAATTTGATATTTGTGGGTTACTACATGTTTGCTTTTAAGCGTCGATATTGTACCTACAATATAAGTAGCCTAATAGGATTCAATATTAGGTGGTCTTTAAACAACATGTAATAACATCTATAAATTAATATATCGCACTGCTATTACAATACCGTTGGAACTCAAAATCTTATCAAAACGAGATAATACGATATTCTAGCGTAGAATTTGATTCTCTATACGTCAATGTAACCGGAGTATTCATAGTGTAAAAACTGTACAAAAGATGGCGCTATGAATCACTGTCGACGGTTGGTGGACATAGCTACACCTCCCCCCAACATTGCGTCATCTTTAGTTGCGATCAAAATTCGTCAAGTGAGGACGTGTCGCAGTGTGTTTTAGATCGCATTATTTCGAATTACAACAGTATTATTGACACAGGTATGTAATTTTTAAATAGTTAATTCGAGTTCATACGATATAGTTGATTGGAAGAATGAAATAAGTTTTATGTATTGTGACTTGCTACATTATTATTGATTCACGTACTGACAAATAAAAAAAATATTTCGCATTAATGCATTATTATTGATTAAGTTTGTATTTTTAGTTTTAATACGGTCTTGTTGATGTACTTGTTTATTTTCGTTTTTTGTGAGTATCTGTGAAAATATGAATGCATCATTATTCGTAAATCGTACTAATTTAAGTAATGTTTGCGAATATGTCGAAATAATAACAAAAATAGCCCACTATCTATTTCTTTTTTAATAATTTTAAGTTATTACACTCTAGGTGATATACAATTAATTATAAGTTTTATTATTTATTTTTTTGTATTTTACAGAAAAACTATGCATCGTGGACGAATGTTTGTGGAGATGGTGAATAAGACGAGGTTCAATAATATTGACGACGATCAGTCAGACAAGGAAAACGATGAAACTTCTAAAGAAGTACTGCCATCATCTTCGAACCCTTCGCCTTCTATTATTGTCTCGGTACTTCAAAAAGTTAATACTAACAGAAAATTGACTAAAAGTACTAATCTTGTACCGGCAACCGAGGAAATAAAGGGTAAATATTATATTTCACCCTTGCATTCTGATCAGAGTGATTTTGATGATTCTGACCATGACCCTCATTTTATTATTGAATCACCATGCCAAGCCCCTAGTTTACTTCCTGTTGAAAGCTCAAAACATCGAAGTAGAATTTCTTCGACCGATTCTTCTTCGAGCGAATCTTCAAGTGATTCTAGCTCGAGCTCCTCATCTAGCAGCTCATCGAATAATGTGGCTGAAATTATCACAAATGACGTCACTTCCACCAGTGAATCTATAGTCCAAATTACGGGGCCATCTACGAGTTCTGAGGTGGAAGATAACAAAAGAGGCAAAAAAAGGGTACGCAATCCAGAGAAATGGAAATGCATGCTAGCGAAAAAACTACGCAATTCTGGTCAAGGATACAAATCTGTAACCAAGAAACAAGTGCCCGAAAAGAAGATGGGTCCGACATGCGGCGACAAGTGTAGATTTGGTTGTGGTTTGAAATTAAATGAAATATCAAGACTGGAAATTTTCAACGCTTACTGGGGATTAGGAGACTTACAAAAACAAAGAGAATTTATTATTAGACACACTACAGAAATTAAACCTAAATATCGGTATTCCAGTACACAAAATTTTCGTAAATTAAATACAGCATTTTATTTCCAGCTGAAAGACAGCCGTATTAGAGTCTGCAAAACATTTTTTAAAAATACACTGGCATTAAATGATAGACCAATCGCTACCGCTTTATCGAAAAAAATTGATAATGGATTAATACAGGGAGAATTACGAGGAAAACATGGTAAACAACGCGTTGTTGAACCTGAGGTGTACCAGAGTGTAACAAGTTTTATTAATGCTATACCGAGAATCGAATCCCACTACCTTAGAGCACAGACTTCACGAGAATATATCCAATGTGATAAATCTTTAGCCGATATATACCGTGATTACAAAGAAGATCGTGTGAAGGAGAACTTACCATTTGCCTCTGCATCTACGTTCAATCGTATTTTTAATAAAGATTTTAATATTTCATTTCACATCCCAAAAAAAGATCAGTGTGATCTATGTGAAAGTTACAAAAATGCTGACGAAGAAGGAAAAAAAAAGATAGTTGAAGTTTATGAAACTCATTTGAAGGAAAAAGAATTATCTAGGATAGAAAAGGGAAAAGATAAAGTTAGAACCGATGACACAATTGTTGCTGTTTATGATTTGCAGGCTGTAATGCCTATACCAAAGGGTCAAATTTCTGTATTTTATTATAAAAGTAGAATTAATTGTTTTAACTTTACGGTAAGCGATTTACATGCTAAAAATGTCGACTGCTTCTTTTGGGATGAGACGGAAGGGAAACGCGGGGCAAATGAAATTGGAAGTTGCATAATACAGTACATCGAAAACAAGACAAATAATGATCCTAACAAAGAATTAGATTTCATATTTTACTCCGACAACTGTTGTGGCCAACAAAAAAATAAATATCTTCTCACAGCTTATGCTTACAAAAAATGAACGTCAATAGTATAACACATAAATTCTTGATTCGCGGTCACTCCCAGAACGAGGGGGATAACATTCACAGTGTTATAGAAAAACAGGTTAAACGCTTTCTAAAATCTGGACCTATATACGTTCCACAACAGTATGTCACGTTAATTCAAACTGCAAAGAAAACAGGACAACCTTATAAAGTTAATGAGATGTCTCACGAAAAATTTTATGATTTAAAGTTACTTCAAGAAGAATGGGGCAATAATTTTAAAATAAATAACGAAAGAAATCAGGTAAAATGGCATGATATTAAGGTGCTTCGTGTAGAAAAAGAAAATCCTATGTCATTTTTTTACAAAAATTCTTACGAAGATGAACAACTTCAAAAAGTGTCCGTACGTAATATGAGAAGAGCTAGAGATTTAGAATTATTCACAGTTGGTTTAACCAAAGCTTACAGAGAAAGGATACCTTTACCCAATAATAAAAAGAGAGACATTCAGGAGCTTCTTGAAAAAAATATAATTCCAAAGCCCTATTATGAATCTTACTTTAAGCAGTTAAATTTGACTGATTAATTTTAATAATAAGTACTTTTTAATTTACAGTGCCATTGCGAGTATTTACTGATTATTAGACTGACTACAATGTAAGTTAATTTTAAGTGTAACTATTAAGTATTGGTTGGTGTAACTGAGGTACACCTTTAATTATTATTTTGTTCTTTAAATTATTATTTGATGTTTAATTTTAAATTTTTTTGTTTGGACGTTTTATTTTGTTACTCTTAAGTATATTATTTAATTATTATTTTGTTAATTAAATTGTTATTTGATTTAAAAATTTTATTTTTTTTATTTGGAAGCTTTATTTTGTTACTGTTTTAGTTTATTATCATAATAAGGCGAGAATTATTAAGAAGTGCTGTGTTCATTTTATAATAAATACTTTATTTTGATATCTGGTTTCATTTATCAGTAGACCAATCATAAAAATTAATCAATTATAAAATAAGTGTGTTGTAACTTGTACTGTAATTTTGAAATTAGAAACCTTTGTAGTATCTTAAAAAAAAATCTTAAAATTTACAGATAGTCAATCACCTAAAACCTGTTGTAACACAAATATTTTTGACAATAACTACTTAACTACAAATAATACAAATTTTAAGAACACACACGTGGTAGAATACCGTTTTAACTCAAAAATTTGAAAATATTTTTTTTCTGTGGGTTTTAAGTACATCTGGTTAGTAAGAAATACCTTCAGTTTCAGTAACAAATATTATGTAGTACCTAATCTCTAACATTTCTTTAATGGGGTTGAGTAATCAGTTTTTCGCTTATTCTGAAAAAAGTGATTTTTTGACTTAATACACTATTGAACTAGCAGTGCGATATATTATATTATACAAATAAATTTATTATTATTATCGAAATAAAGTACTGAAACATTTTTCTATTCTTTATTACGTATACGTCAGATCAATAAATAGGTATAGGTAATAATATTTAACAATAAATATTGTATTGTCAAGATTCAAGCAAGATTTAAAATTGAACTACTGCTTGAAGTATAATACCGTGATGCGAAGATTTCTGGCGGTCATTGCCCTAAGTCTACAGCGCGCGAATTGCGACTCGAGGGGACGGGAGTTTGCGGGGCGCAGGGTAGCGGCTAAAATGCCTACAGCGGACGAATACTACCGCCTTAAGCAGCGTCCTGGGTTTTTAAATTTTAAAATTCGCGCGCCTCTTTTAAAATTCTTACGTTACGGGCCTTACGGCTTGCAACTTACAACTTTATTAGGCTACGTCCGCACAGACAGGTGGCTTGCTTAGCGCCTAGAGCCTAGCTAGTCACCTAGCGACTAGCTTAGTAAAACAAACGATCTACGGCCGGTCTCAATAATGTACTAACAGATGGAATACTGTGGATAGGGCTACCATTAGTATGTTATCTGTCAAATTTGTCAATTTTTGCGTCTGAAAAATTGACAAGTATGACAGATAACATACTAATGGTAGCCCTATCCATAGTCTTCCATCTGTTAGTACATTATTGAGACCGGCCGCTAGAGTGTTCGTGACTGGCCGCACTGCGCGCTTGGTGCCTAGCAACGCGCTTAGCGTGTATCCAAGTAAACAGACGTGTTGGTTTTTTGTCACTAGGCGCTAGGCATTTTTGAAGCAAAAATGAGATTGACAGTCGGGTTGTCATGGATATAATATTATTGATGAATGTCAATGTCAAAAACTAAAAGCTGAAACGAGAAATTGTTGCATTTATTCAATGATCTCATTGCATTTATTTCATTAATTTTGTAAGATATTTTTGAGAGTGACATTTCGTCAACGTGCCGACAAGCAAAATGACCAAGGTACCTAGCGACCCACCACGCAAACCAGCTCTCAGTGCGACCACCGTATATCCTAGCAAGTAGCCAGAATGCAAACCACTAGGCTCTAGAGTCTAGGCACTAAGCAAGCCACCTGTCTGTGCGGACGTAGGCTTACTGTGTCCTGTTTTCAAACTGAATTGTCCTGGTTTCTCCAACTTCAAATCCTGGTTTTTATTACGGTTTTGTGCTAAAGGGTTTATGAAGGGTTACTTTACATTTACTGTGAAAGTGTGTGTTTAATTTAATGTGTTTCGAATGCACGGTAGCTGTGTAACGTTTATTTTTATTAATTTTGTGTGTTTTCTAATGCATGTTATATAAAAATATTATGAAAATACTCGTCCGTCCGCGTAATTTTCGTAAAAAGAGTATTTACAAATTTTCACCTATTAATGTATACATAGTAAAAGTAAATAATAGATACAATTATGTTTATGCAGCATAATTAACTAAAATTATAAATAATCGGAACACGTCCTAGATATTTCAAAACATTAGTATCATCAAGCTACCTAGGTATAATAGGAACCTGGAACATTTGCTATGTTACGCGGTAGTTCCCCTACTCGTAATGCAAAACAGACTCGTCAAAGGTATAAAACAAAACATGTTTGACAGCTCGTAAAAGCGAGATGAGTCACGCTCCAAATCTCATCCATAAGAGACCACCTTCTCCCTTTATGGGACAGTAATTTCAATGACTTCCACTTTATAGCCCTTTTAGGAGACTACAAGATAACATTGATTGAGAGAGAGACACTACACTAAAATTGATAGGAGCTACTATGTAGATACCTCTAAGCACCACTGTAACAGACAGAGCCCAGCGACCTCCAAGGATGTGGCGCTGCAATCTTGTCATTTAGCAGAGTACACCACGAACAGGTTGGCTTGGATTGAAGAACAGATGGACTTCCTTACATATCAAGACCTTATGATATTACCTATATTAACTTTCTAATGTAACCTTACCAACATATCAAACTTTTTTTATTTTATAAATCGAGTCGAGTCGAGGGAGACGGAGTGGGAGAGGGGAAGGGAGAGGGGGAGTTGTTAGGCGGTACAAAGTGTGCCGGGTCAGCTAGTTATAAATCAATTCCTCGCGCATATTTACAAACTAATTTTATGGTTCAAAGCTTCCACAGTACATACAGTACAATATTCGTAGCATTGTATTAAACTGTAGTAAGTATGATCGACAGCCCTAAAGTACTTTTTTATTTCTCCTTTATTTGGTGTGTTACGACTGTTACGAGTTACGGGTTGTTCAAACTGACGCGTTTTAGGCGACAGTGTCGAAGGCGCCCCAATGTAAATAGAGTTATATCATAATGATTTTTTTAATTGCGTACATCTTGGGTTTCCCAAGTAAATTCTTTCGAACCCATTCAGCATATCAAAGAATTCATCAGGGTCAACGTTTCGATATAAGTCTTAACTGTTTACCTTACGCGAAGCAAAAAGCATGAAGATAACTAGTTAATAGATAGGAACCTCCGGGGCATTAATCCACGGACTCCGTAGCAGATGCGAAGACTTAGCGAAATATGTGAATGTTGTTTATAGGGTTCCGAAGTAAAATGGGAAAAATCTCAAAAATAGGTTATATGATGAATTTACAAGGAAAACTATCACGGCTATGTTAGCATATGTAGTTAATGAGTAATAGTCGATTAACTTACTACTTCGGAACGCTACATTGCGCGTGGCCTGTCCCGCACTTGCCCGGTTTTATTTACATTTTTGAGACAACCCCAATCATGTTATTGCAAATCACGAAATGAAAGCAATTGATATGAACAGCACCACCGAATCAAGACGTGCTTAGATATTGTAACTTGTATTTCACATTCCACATAGATCTGATAAAGAAGTTAATATAGTTAACATGAAAACGAGATAGCTGCAAGATTTCCGCTAGAGGCGCTAATCGTGCTGAGTTGAACAGCCCCTTATTATGATCGATTAAGGAACTTTATTTACTCGATATCAAATAGGGATCTTGGGTCAACGGCATTATCGCCTTGAAATCTCTACACTTGGAGTTTTCTAGCGTTTTTTTTCTTGAGGGCTACATTAATGGGCATACTAGGTAGGTACTATACAAGCTAATGAACCGTAACAGTGTAACAATAGAATAAAATGGTGTTTTTCCACTATTAGAATTTATGTACCAAATTCAAAGTACAAGAACATGCAATCTATTATGCAAATACAAGCACATTGATTGACAAATATTTAACGTCTATAGATTTTCCGTGTGCGTACATCCTAAGTAATCCACTATGTTTCTCCAGTTAAGGGCTGCACTTGACGCACTGTTTGAAGAGGTCAACTGCCAAACTGAATTCCCGGCTGATCCCCTCTGAATTCCGACCATGTTCTTGGTTGCGTATTTCGGCCTGTCACTCATTTCAAATCTAGGTGGGGGCCTATGATTGATTCCAATAAATTAATAATCATTATACCCACCATAGTCATCATCCTCCTCATTCACATTCCTCCTATTAGTATTTTTATAGAACTATTAAACTGGACAAAAATATTATTTTATACTAGCTGACCGGGCAAACTTTGTTCTGCCAAAAAATTTTTATGGGTAGGGGGATGAAAAATAGATGTCTGATTCTCCACCCTAGCCGATATGCACGCAAAGATTCACGAAAATCGGTCGAGCCGTTTCGGAGGAGTTCAACTTCAAAAAAGCGTGACACGAGAATTTTATATATTAGATTTAATTTGGGTCTGTCTATAATGGAACAATAAATCAGTATTAACTAAAATGCACTATAATCAAAGGTGTACGCAGGAGATTATTGTGTACGAATAATGTGAATTATTTGGTAACTTGCCTGGACTAGTGTAGAAGAACCGAAAATTTGTAGTTAGGTACTTTACATCATAAAAAAAATATTTTTACTTGCAGTTTGTAAATTGATTGTGACCTATGTCAATGTATGAGGATGACAAATTTCCAACGGCAAATTTAAGTTTGTTACTAAATTCAGTTTATATTATAAGGAATGTTCGGTTCCACAATTTAATACAGAACCCTCATTGCACGAGTCCAACTCTCACTTGGCCAGTAATTTTTTTATAATAAAAAACAACTGTATTTTGTTATCTAAGTTCACTTCATGGTCTCAACATAGGTGACTTAATAAACTGATGAAAACACCAATTACTCCTGAAGTGGATCTTTTTAAAAGCTTAAATTATAGTTTTTCTTAAAAAAGCTATTATACAACATGAAAAACAAAATGAAGGTCAAAACAGCCAATCCTCAAGTAAAACCATGAATGAATATGAAGTTACATTCATGATCATTTATTTTGATATCATTCAAATTTATCTTTCTAAATCCTTGTTGTTTTTTACTAGTGAATCATAAAAGTAAATCCAAACAAAACATTTCTTAGAATCATAACTATACAAGAAAATATTGGTGCAATGCAGTAGGCCAGCAAATTACAGCCATGCAACCGCTCCTAAAATTGCAAATTGGTCAATGTAATGTATGTGCTTGCATGGCTTGCATGCCCTAAGCTTTAAAGGTGTTTCTGGAAACATTTTCATCATAAAGTTTTTCCCAAAACCTTAAAAGGAGGTTACAGAACCACAGTTTTGGTAAAAAATAATTTAACAATTAACATAAATGCCAACTTCAACAACAGGAAACTGCCGACAAATTCAGAATGATAAACAAGAATGTTTTCAATTAATTATATTATAATCCAAATTGCAACCTTTTGTTTGTATGCCCTCAATGAAACATTATTGGAAAATCTGACTTAATATACTAAATAATTTCGTGCTACTTTTTATTTAAATATTAATGAAATTAAATTATTAATTTGTTTTCAAAAATCATGTACGGTAAACAGAAATTAGTTTTGGAATTAAATGATCCGCCTTTAAATTTTTTTCATTTTGTGTCAGTCTTTTTTTTAATTACAAATCACAATAAAAGAAACTGTAAGATTGTTAACCAAATAATATTAGTCCAAAAAAATTGAATATGAAGACGTCATTGTCTTAGCTAAGAACCTTGCATGCACATAGGCACGATTGGCAGTATCTATGTAGCATAGTCAAGGTCTCCCACACTTCAGGATACAGGATAGCAAAAGGAATTAGGCTTTGTGTAAGCTCACATTCCTATCACACAAGCGTTTTTTTGTCTCAGTTGGCAAAGTAAAACATCATCAACAAACGTACCAGCTGAGAATCAACCCTGGGACTCTTGGTTTACCACATCAGGTCAATACAAAATAATTTGGACAAATAATTTCCAAAATAATCACATTTCCAGGACAACAGCTGTAGTTAATAGTAATGAATAAAATTTATTCATTTAATGTCATGAATAAATTATGATGAAAACAGTAGTAGGTGTGGTTGTATCTCCACAAACAAACATCCATATTTATATCTGTTATCTAGTTATGGTAATGACTGTCTGCGCAAGAGTTTCCAGGTTAAATTCCCAGCCCCAGGAAACATTAATATGCCAGATACATATTTACGCTTCACGCTTACGCTTCACACTCAAAGCCCCACACTAGGATTCCCTGTGTCGTGGGTGCCATAGACAACATACTAGACAAGGACATTCACACCCAGACCAATTATACCGATTTAAGTATTGTAACAAATATTACAATAAATTTTGATTGTAGATTGTTAGTGTTACATTCAGTATATCTGATATAACTTATATTTCATGTTTTATAAAATAAATTAATCTTAATTTTGAATTGATATGATATAAAGAGCATAGCAGGAGAAAAGTGGAAGAAGGTTGGCACAAACCGAGAAAACTGGTTTAAGTTGGAGGAGGCATATACCCAGCAGGGACTACGCGTCAACAAGAAATAAATTATATTATGAATGTTATTGGAAATATTTAATTGTAGAATGTATAGAAAAATAAGCTTAAATAAATCTGGGGGCACGGCAGTGCCCCCGCCAAGTCGAGCAAAAAAGCGGCACGGCCGTACCATCCTTTTCTCGAAGCAATTCAGGCCATTTTCGACCCCCTATAACTTCGTTGTGGATAAAGCTAGAAGCCTGAATTTTTAGTAACCAAGCAGGCATTGTATAAACACGTTATATTTCAAATTTCATTCGATTTGAACCAGTAGTTTAAGAATTATAACTAGTCAAAGTTTCTTAATTTCGTCACTCACTGACTGACTGACCGATCATCAAAACTCTAAGGCACTTCTAGCAGACATAGAAGCTTCAAATTTGGAACACAATTAGTGTTTAGTGTATAGATCAAGGAAAAACTAAAACGTTTTGCAATTTCGGTCTAGTTTTCTAGATACATCAACTGCATAAATAACTTTGTAATCCCATATAAATATATAGGATTACAAAGTTACATTTGCAGTTAATGAATTACTGTACCTGTATAACAAAGTATCATCTGCAGTGAATGAATCAGTGTACCTGTATATAATATAATGGAATAATAGGTGTAGATAGGTACCTAGATATAATTATGTTCAAAGGTAACTTGTAAAAGGAAAAAAAGTAGAACTATCTACAAAAAGAAATGAGATGCCATCAAAAACAAAACTTGTAAAAAAACCAAGTCTCGCAACTCAGTTCTTCTACCGTAAAAAGTTGTGAGATCCATGTAATACCAAGTCGGTTAATTTATTCAGTTCCTACTTAAGGGTCCTTCTGTCTTAAGTTATCACGTAATTAGCTAACCTAACAAGTAACAACATCTTATAGTGACCATATTATCAATATTAAAAACTTTTATGTTTTAAATAAATAGATTGACTTGGCAATCGCACTAAACAATCAAATTTAATATAATATGTAGGTATTACTTGTGAGATATATTGTGTTTTCATGCGATGGCCAAGTCGATCTATTTATTTAGAACATAAAAGATTTTTAATATTGATAATATGGTCACTATAAGATGTTGTTACTTGTTAGGTTAGCTAATTACGTGATAACTTAAGACAGAAGGACCCTTAAGTAGGAACTGAATAAATTAACCGACTTGGTATTACATGGATCTCACAACTTTTTACGGTAGAAGAACTGAGTTGCGAGACTTGGTTTTTTTACAAGTTTTGTTTTTGATGGCATATTTAATTACCTTTCAACATTTCCCATAATTATTTTATTATATTTCCCAATCAATGTAGGTAGTTACTGTTAATATGAGAGATATTACTAATTAAAGAGCAACATATTGAATAAGTAATGTGGAATGCAATGAATCCTTGATCCTGGTGATAACAATGATAACATTTATGTAATGCAATAATGATAATACTCTTTTATAAAACAAACTTATTTCAATTCTTTATATTCATGAAAGTTACATTTAAGTTCGGAATGAGATAATAAGTACAATTTCAAACAGAGAAAGTTTTCAAGTGATCTTATTATGTATGCGAATAATTGTGAATGTCCTCATTTGATACAATTAGAAATTACTTTTAGCCATGAGTTTTGGGACATAAAACTGAATATTTGTACTATTCTGATATGGTATCCATTTTGATAGTGAATGTTTGATAATTAAAAAATATTATAGTAAAATAACATTACATGATAAACAAAAACTAGTTTCATTTTCTTGTTTATTACATTATTTTAAAGCATTATCAACTCAGATAAATAAATATGAGCATGTAAACTATTAAGTTACATGCCATAAGCCAGCCTGAAACATACAGGGTCTCAGGTTCGATCAGGACAAAAAGTTAACTGACAAATAAAGTTCATGCAGTGGATTTTCAATTATTTCCATACATTTTTTTTTTCAATTGAGTTTAATTTATTATGTATTTCTTTTTTGAGCATTGTAGCACACGCCGAGTATTGTTTTAATGTCCATTGTCCAAAGCTAACCACTGAGGCTTTCGTCGGCAATCACACTTTAAGCTTCGAATTAAACCAATCCAATTGGAATTTAGTAAAAACTTTAATGCAAATGTTCAACATGTTGCTACTTTAATACATAATGTATCAATGGTATAAAAGTGGAGTAAGAAATTGACTTACGGATAGGATGCAGCAACTCCTGGCTGGCGTCGTCGGAGCGGTGCTCCTTGAGGATGGCGGCGAGCCAGGCGTGCAGCTCCTGCTCGTTCTCCGCCACGACGCACAGCTGCTCCTCGCGCGTGAACAGCGCGATCACGTGCTTCTGCTTCAGGTCCAGCCGCCGCGTGATGTTGTAGCAGTTCTTCAGCAGCAGCATGCGCCGCGGCGCCGCCCCCGACCGGAACTTCTTCTCCGACTCGTAGTACTCCAGCCGGGCCGACGCATCGCCGCACTCCGCGCGCAGCACGAAGTACTTCTTCCGCATCGTCTTCAGCTTGCGCAGGTGGCCCTGCCGCACTATCGCCCCGCTTCCCGCCATCGCTGCCATGTCAGCCCCTCACCATCCCAACCCTCTCGGCCCCCGACGACCGACGCGTAACCTTCGACGTGTTTACGAACCGTGATGAAAGTCGACCGCCCGCTCCTCGCCGCTCCGCGACTAAAAATACGTCCTATCTCTTTTTAATAGCGCGTAAATAGTAAATCGCCCGACGATAAATCGAACGCCGTAACTGATTCGCACTCGTCGTATACCGACGAGCGCCATATGACTTATTTTCTTCGCCGTACCGCTACGATGCGACAGAGAGATAACTCCGCGACCCGCGCGATGTTGACTTGAAAATATCAAACTACATCAACAACAAACAATTTTCAATCCATAATTCGGTACGCTCGCCGTTACACTCGGTCATTCACAGATACTCGAGTTTAGAAAGAGATAAAATCATTCATAGTAAACGTAATCCGCACGCCCTTCCGTAAAACGCAGGGCATGGAAGTCACGCCGTGGTCATGCCTGCTTGCGATCAAAACAATCAATTTTGCACGTTTATCCAACACTTGTCACGAAACACTCCGGTTTTGGAAACCGCAAGAATCGGATTACACGGTGTCGTTTGTATGTTAAACACTTGATTTATAAAAACTCGTGTATTTGCGCGTCGTTTTTTATTGGTTCCTTGCTATTGCGTGTCATTTTCTTCGAACGACGATTACGAGAAAATAGTACTATAGCGTTTGGATACACGACGCGTACAATAGCACAGAGTACTTTGTTATATGGTACAATAGCGTATATTGCGTTGTTGATCTGTCAGCCAGTCAAGAAACGTCAAAATTTAAAATAGATATTTTCAATCTTCCTATGTATGTACTCTATGGTCTGCATTTAATACTTTTTTTTTGGAAATTGTCCTGTGAACTTAGCCTTACTTACATAATTATCATGGAGTTTTGAACTAAGCAATCTATATATTTTACTTAGGCTAATATAATACACCAAAAGATAACTCGTTCATAAATTAATCTCGCTCATTAAATCACAAACATAGTGTATAAATTTTGATCCCGGACTATTATTTATAATGAAAACTTTCAGGAATGTTTCCATTTTTATGAAGTATTCCTCGAAACTTCCAAAGTTTCTGGAAAAATATTTTTTGTTGTATTTTTGCAATTAATTATATAATAAGTTTATTGAACTTAATAAACTTTGTAGATATTTGTATCATAGTAAAATTGTTGTATTTGTTAAGTAGGTATTTAAAAAACAAAACAAAACTATGTTTTTTTAAAAAAAGAACATTGACATTTCCAGTGTTGCAAGTTTTTATAGCTTTCTAAAAAGCTATTTGACACAATCGGTAAAACGTAATCAATATTTTCCGATTATTGTATTAAAAACTAACATCGAGGTAATTAATTAAAACGCAATTTATTTCATATGCAGAAATTCTAATATGATCGTGTCGTTATTAATTTCTATGAAGTATAAATTTTTGGATTCATTTAGTAGAAACATTTATGAAAAAGTCCGCCGTTTTAGGGAGACTTCCTTTTCGTTACGTAAAGGGTATTCAATTTTATAAATAATTTAATTCATCAATAATGTTGATTAAAAAATTTTATACTATTGTAGCTGCCTGACGCAGCTATCATTATACCTGCCGAATACCTCCTATGAATACTTACGCAGTTACCAATACCTTCTCAATACCTACATATTTACCTTACCACAACAATACCTGGATACCAATAGGAAAGAATAAATACAACAGCCTAACTTATATTTCAAGCTAAGTGAAACAAAACACCTCAAGGGAAATATATTTATTTGCTTTGACGTTCTGTTAAGAAACGAATGACGTCTGTTTAAGAAACAAGATAAGCGCAGTCCGTCAGCATCTTCCTCGTTCTTCTTCATCAGTCTTCAAGCCACAAGATCTCATCTTCGAAGCACCCGGCACCCGGCAGTTATCTTCGTAGGTATATATCTTCACGCCCGTGTCGTGTGTTCCCGCTCGCAGCTAGCCGCAAAATGTTCACCCATTTTGGCCTCGCGCAATATTTATATCATCGCCTCGCGCAAACGAAGGAGAGTGGCGATGTTATAACGAGATGGCAATACTTAGCGACAGATATAGCGTTATTGTTACAGGAGTGAACGAGACGGCATGCAAATAATCATTGTTAATTTTATTACCCTTTACACGTGTTTTATAATCCTTTTTCTTATTGGTCTTTATTTTTATTGTAAATTAATGTAGCTATTTCTATTGGTCATTCTTCTTTACAATTTCTGTATATAAAACAGTTCATTTTTACCAAAAATATATTTCTCCGATAACCAGCAGAAGTATTACTTGAAGCAACCTTCCTGATACAACATTAGTAGACCTTCAACTGAAGATCCTCTACACTATAAATACCGATTAAACAAATAAATATCTTACGATTCAAGTAAACGGAAACATGGAAACAACTCTATCAAAAAAAGACAACATTATTTTTGCATTTGACCACTTGGATAGTAAACTGCACAGACATAATTACATATGTCAAGAAAACACTCACAAATATACTCGTTATGGCTGCTTAAGCTGTTAGAAAAATAAGACAGCTCACTGACGACGACACTTCTAGGCTTATTTACTTTGCATATTTCCATAGTGTTATGTCTTATGGCATTTTAGTGTGGGGCAAAGCAGCCGGTATAGAACAAATTTTTGCACTTTAGACAAGATCCATTAAAGCTACGTTTTATGTATTTATAAACTAAAATCAAGGAAGTCCTTGCGTGTCAAATTTAAAGAAATAGGTATACTTACAGTAGCATCTAAAATATATTTATAATTAATCTTTACAAGGAATAACATAACGGAATAACATTACTTCTTCATAACGTCTTTCTAAAGTGCAGCGTTTTATGGGGATCGGTGTAAAATTTTATAATTTATAATAAAGTCCCAAAGCAAAAACGTGACTTTCGAGAAACGTGTAAAAACACAACTCGTAGGCAAGGGTTATTATAGCATAGATTTATATTTAAATGATAAGGATAATATATGGAAATGATCAGCTAGGCAAACAGTTCTGATCAGGTTATATAATGCCTATTTTAATAAAATGTCGTTTTAATAAACTTTATGAAATTGAATAAATTTAAAAATAATATTGTGCCTCAGCCTCACATTTAATCAACATACTGTATATAGAACATTAACACTTTTTAATTAATTTTAACATTATATAAAACGTACTATTGAATCTAACTTATCCTTAAAAGCTGAGCTCTAATTAATAGTACTACAGTGATGGCCTAGCTGAAGAACAATAGATGCGATGGTTAACTATATTGGCAAAATTTCTTGTACCCCTCTGTGTTATGGAGGGCACGTAAAGACGGTGGTTCGGTTCTAAATTGTTTAGCACTAATACGTATTTTAGTACTTTGTTCTTTATTCAAGTATCGATACTGAAATACATCGTGTTTCGACATAACTTATTTATAATTTTTGTTGGCATGGCAATACTTTTTTGTCAATTTTATTTACTTATCTGTCAAATAATTCGACGGACTAAATTGACAATTACAGTGTTGCTATGTGCTGAAGAATTACTTAGAAAATGGAAGTATACTCCATGTCTATGAAGAATTAGTTTATCAATCTAATTAAAAATTAATATAAATGGTGTCAATATTTTTACTGACGCTCGATCCACAGAGTAGTAGCAGTAGTAGAAAAAAGGTTTGCCTCAGCGTGCAGTGAAAAACCATTGCAGAGTGCAATACAATGGCTTAATGTTAAACAACATCATGCATAGAACTATGGCATAGAATTGAAAAATTTGGGCTCATTTCAATATGTATTTTGCAGTGAATTTTCTGGTTGAATTCTGAATAATGATTTTATTTTGTGTAAAATGTAATTGTGTTGATTTTATGACCGTGTTTAGTACGAGTATCCCTACATGAATTTTTTTTCTCATATGGCAATATTAATTTAAAATGTCCGTCTTCTTTTGTGTCCGTCATTCATTCACTCATTTCATTTGGTTGCTAAAAAGTTGAAGAAACGGGAAATGTTGGCAAATTTCATATGTTAGATACGTGGTAAACGTTTAATATCTCAATTTATTTGTCGCTTCGCGGGCTCGTGTCGCTTTCGGATGGAAAACAACATTAATTGGTAACAATCGAAGTGTTTACATTGTGAAATTGGTACAATTATAAGATACGTGAAACCTATACCCGTAGCGAAAGGAGAGTTTTTGTTGAGTTTTCGGTGTTTTTAATGTCCGGTGATGGTGATTAAGAACTGTGTCGGTGTAAGTTATGTTAAACCGGTGGCGTGAAACGAATTTAAGATGAAAATTCGATGTGTATGCGTTTTAGTCCCTTGTAAATAGAAATTGCAACATTACAAGAACACTTGCGGTTTCGTAGTTTTGCAACCATCATTAGAGCGTGAAAACCGTGTCAGCCTCGCTACCCTATGTTTTGGTTTCGTTACTGTCAAGTTGGGAGGATTTCATTCTAATTAGATATTTTTCATTGTAGGTGTCAATAGGTGAAGAGACAATGGACTACACATCATAATTTAGAAGGTAATGGAGTGTTGGAAATTGTATTCTTGATGAGATGCCCTGTAGATACGGTTTTAAAGAAAACATTATTAAAATTAAAATAATACCTACCCTTACCTACATATTCTTGCTAACAGACATCTTTTGGGAAGCCTGAGTATTTAATGAATGTATACTATTTGCATCAATATTTCCTATCATTTACCCTTTAAATGTTAAGTTTTTTTTTACAATAGTTTAAAACAACTTTTAGCAGAAGGAACTTTTATTATTACACATTTTAAAAATGTTACCATGTAGATATTTCAAGATTTAATGTGGATATTGTTACTTTACATAATATTTTGGGTGCTCCCTCCAAAAATCATTGTGAATCCAATTTCACTTTCACAATGTATTATGCATTGATATTATTCAATGGCAAATAGAATGGTGTACTTCATATGGAGACCTCAAGAAGAGCAAGAAGGCCTCCTTTCAACTTTCCTCTATGGACCCTCATTTCCCTCTTTACTCAGATACATATACCAAGATCTAGTACAGTAGTGTATCATTCTTGGGTGGCACAAAACATGACCTGGTAGCAAAATTCAAAATTCTTCATTCATGTAGGTATCACAGACAGTGGCGGCTGGTGGATCCTAGAAGTGGTGGTGCACTGTATCAGCGTATTTTTATTTTTAATGACTACCAAAGAACGGTTCTGATTTTCGTGCGTAGACCTTCTAAACGGCTGGATGGATTTGTATCGTTATATTCGTCTTAAAAGTGTCCTTAAATGAGTTTGAAAAATAAATAGATGAGTGTTTGAAAAATAATCCTGTCGATTTTAATTCCAATTTTTGTTGAAAAGTTTTGTTATTGCTTCCAAAATGTTAAAGTTAATACTCATTTTCACAGCTATTTACTTACACACAATGTCCCACAATTCAGTAACTAGGTATATATAATATTATAATAGTGAAAATCCTTGCAGAATGTAAACAAACGCAACTCCTTTTAGCCAGTATAGCGCCGGGCGTAGCGCGCGCGAATTTCGTCAAACTTCGTTCCGCTCGGTAATCTTCGGTTCTCTCGTGCGGCGCTCGAAAACGTCTTATTTCGCCGTACATTTTCTATTGAACTAGCTCTGTCTCACGCGCCAGGCGTTTTAGGTTGCATCTCATAGAAGTTGTATGAGCATTCGCCGTGCGCTTTGGCTAGCGCACCGTGAACCATTTTACAGCGATTTTCGCGATAATGAGTCTTAATAATTTAACAAAGAGCTTAAATTGGTTCATCATAATTTCCTTAATATTGAATAGATCGTTAATCAAACACTATTAAACATTTTTTGTTTTATTTTTCTAAACATATTAAAATTTGGCAGTTCGGCGCACGAGTGCACTTAAAGTACAGCCGCCCCTGATCACAGATACACTTTTCGGAACCAGCTTTTCGGAAAGGTGCTCTGTCCTGGAGGAGAACAAAAGCCATAAAGAAACTCCTCAGCATTAATCTTCACAGTTTGTAATGAACATCATTATAAAATAGTGCAATATTGTTGTTTATGATGTTTTCACAATGTTTATTGTATAAGGATAATGTAATATACTCAATGATGTTAGGTAATGATTGATTTGTTGTGGGTTATAACTTATAGAACTCCGAATCGGAGTTCTAGATTTGATATATTGGAATTGGCACTTGTAAATTTATTCTGTTTTGAATACATTTTTTGGCTTTGAATATTAATTTGAATAAAATGTGTGCGATTTAATTTTAAAATCAAATCAGTCCATTAGAAGCAAGTTATACTTAATGAATAAAAGCTTTGCAGCTTTATCTACTTCCAGTCTATTTCTCAATGGGTCGTAGATCAGACCAGCACTATTGAATTGTTTGTTGTTCACTTGCTACTAAGCTTGGTGGACACAACAAGTATTGATAGGCAATCAAGCTCAGAGGTTTGATTTTAGTATAATTACTTTCAACCATATTAAGGGATCGTCATTGATAGGAATAGTATGTTTTTCTCTATTGTACTCATTATGTAAGCCCTTCCATAAAAGGTATTTGTTCAAAACTGCATGTATCATTATCATCATCATCGCTACTCAATATATCTATTTGACCTTTGATTACCTTCTATTTAAAAGTTTCGGAACTGAAATCTAAACCAGAGGATAAAAAACAAAGGGAAGTTCTGATTTTTCGGAATTGGAATGGAACCTCCGTTACATCCCTAGTGGGTTATACCACTTTTAGCTGCTATGATCTGTAGATGCAAGCAAGCAACTAGCTCATGTAGGTTTTAGCAAAAGCAATCTAAAAATGAAAGTAGTATGTGGAAATTTTGCCTTTTATGTATGAATAATGTTTTGCAGATCCACTTGGGTCATGCTATTGAGTTGTCCAACTGTTTTTCAATTAATGCATTGATTTTTATCAAAACTTAAAAAATCATAGTCTGTCAGATTAATGTGTTAATGCAACAAAATGTTTGATTTAGCTCCCAATCAAGAGTCACTAACTTTAGTAAAGAATCACCATACATATTCTGTGCTAAGGAGCTATTTAAGTAACCGTTAGTGACTCTGAGTTGGGGCATTATACATTATGTAGGTAATAATTAATCAAATTATAATTAATTGCACTTAAATGTGCTCTCATAATATTTTTTGTATTATTAAGCCATAGGGCCTAATGTTTTTTTTTTTGCATAATATCTCTCATCACTCCAAAATTCTCAAGATTTTTGTCTCTACGTCATTAATTTTTGTGCATTGATTTCAAAAAATGACTGGTTATTTAATTTCAGATATATGATGGCGTCTGCTACGTCATCTTTGGAGAGCAATGGCAGCAATGGTATGTATTATGCAGTAGTTTGTTTCTGTAACGTGAAGATTTTGAAAGCCACAATTTTCTTATTAATTTTACTCGAAACTTTGTCTAGGTCTAGCATTCAAATTCCTTTCACCATAGAATTGATATTGACATTAACAATACTAAGAATTGAAGGATTGAAGTACACGATACACCATACAAGGAAGGATAGTACAAACTAGTATGTTGTATAGGATGTAGATATATCATAAAAGGTCACTGCATACGTAACGTGGACGGGACATAAATATATGTGCGTGCTCCGTTCTCGTCCCGTCCGTGCTTCCGTGGCGTATGCGCTATCGTTTATATTTTCTATGAAACGACGTTTCCAAAACTTCACGTCCCGTCCCGTCCCGTCCCGTTCACGTTACGTATGCATCGACTTTACATTTTATTAATGTAATGAATTTTCCAGTTTTATAGTGGCATCTGTTCTTTCTCTCTTGGACAACTACACAGTTTTTTCCCCACAGCTGAGAAGATCTGAAGCTTAAATTGTCATGCTTTACCATTGTTTTGTGGAACAGGCGAGCAGTCTAAGTACTAAAACGGAGCCTTATCTTGTATCTATTGAAACAATAAGCCACTTGTAATGGTATCTGAAGGGTGGAAATTCACATTACTGATTTCAAAGTTAATAACTCAAAAATTCCATTAGTTTCAGTTATAGAATATACTGATAGACTGTGTAAGATTTAAAAAACTGACCAATTATAACTTAATATTACCAGATATCTGCAATCCAGTCATATAAGTGAATAAGTGATTACAATCTAATTGTATAATAGTGCTTAGGGTTATGTGATTAGTATTTTGTTTGGTTTAGAATACTTAGAATGTGCAGTGTAGGTTTTTGATGACCCTGACATGATAAACAGTGCAGGATGTATGTAATTGCATTTGTGTTTTTAATTTTAAAAAAATTCTGTGTAGTACCATGAATAACAATTTTGTAATTATTGTTTGGGAATTAACTCCTTTATTTCAGATAGTACAAAATTTTGAAATCATTAAAAAAAATTGCATTTGAATTCTTGTGAGCTAAGCTGCTATTAGAATTTCTAGGTGATCTGAATAACTTTCCTATTGGCAAATCTTCCTCGAATTTGCATGCTATTAATCAATACATTGATAGGATATATTTATAATATAGATTGATAAATAGGCTCCGAAACTACTGAACCGATTTCAAAAATTCTTTTACTGTTGGGAAGCTACACTATCCCCGAGTAACATAGGCTGTATTATATTTTCAAAAAAATTAGGGATCCTTAATAAAACTCCAATAAGATGTAAAAAAATAAGAAAACCGAAGCAAAGCGAGGGCGGTTACTCGTACATAATAAGTATGGTAACCCCCAATACAATTGTTCCAGAATCAATATCCCACAGCTACGTGAGCAATGAGCGGCACAACCCGCCGCAGATCCCGCAGATCCCCTCCATGCCGATCGAGTACGAGGTGCTGAGCCCCAGCCAGTGCTACGACAAGGGCAACTATGGCGTGAGCCACGCGCACGCGATGAGCGCGCCCTACGAGCTCGGCCAGTACGACGTGATCAACAAGCAGGCCAACGAGAACCTCAAGCAGCAGTGCGAGAAGGCGCTGCACGACCTCAACCAGCTGAGACGGCAGCACACGGAGACGTCGCGACGCTGTGAACATGTCATGAAGGTAACGGACACGTACCATGTACTAATTATAATTAGCAGGGCGACTATGGACAGTAACCATTGCTGACAGACAATAACTCACAGCCTAAGCCGATGGACTTGGAAAGTTTAATCTTTGTATAGAGATTCCTTATGTTTATATAGTTGGAGTGAGCACTATGAATTTTTATTATAAAATCCTGTATTTTATTAAAATATGCGTAAGGGAATAAAATGATGAACTTAAGAAATATTATGTTCACATTTTTTAAAAAGTCAATTAGATATTTCTCAACAACTTCTTAATAGGTACGTAATTGGTACACAAGACAATATCACCAGGTTTATCTCATTCTCGACTATTTATTCGAGGATTTACCAAAAAAGCCTCCTAGAACTTAGCTACATTGGTGACTATCATCCCCAGGAGCTGGAGTACTTCCGCGGACAGCACCGCGCGGCCATGACGCAGCTGGAGGTGTCGGCGCAGGAGGCCAGCAGCCTGCGCGGCAAGTATGGGGACCTGCTCAACGATAACCAGCGGTGAGTTAACATTACAGGTGTATGTGGCTTCCGGAACGTGTCGGATAACTTACGAGAAAAGAAAGAAAGATAAACAGCAATCTTCTAAAAAATACCTTAATATATGGCTATAAATATCTTAAGTACAATAAGAGGCACGGCCATTAGAAGCCACTAATCAATAGTGAATCCCAAGTGGATTTATTGTATTTTTTGTTTCAATAATAATCAAGGTGTTTAAGTTTTTCAACACTGTTCTCTGTAGGGTACAAATAACCGTCAGATGAACATCCAGTAGACGTTTAACAAGTGTCCATCTACTTCTATATAACGTAAGGTGAGAGAGCTATCAAACTCGCTAGGGATGGGAACGTAGGAACCTATTCTTGCAACTGTAGTTCAGTACGTTTTGCATCAACCTGATATTCCGTGTAACGTCGATAATTATTATGTTTGCAGTCTGGAGCGCGAGGTGCAGCACCTGCAGCAGGGCGGCGGCGCCGAGAGCTCGGACGCGCTGGTGCACACGCTCAGGAAATACGATGCTCTCAAAGAAGAGTTCGACTGTTTCCAGAAGAGGTAATTTACTTCACATGATAGCTAGCGACCTTGTAAGGTTCAGAGGGGTACCAACTAAATTATGATGATGTTAGGGTAACAGCTGAAGTATAACGTGCGCGTTAACAGTTAGCGCGATAAAGGAGGCGTGGCCGTTTTAATGCCACTATACATTAAGCGATAACTCGGGTGGCGGTTTCTTCGATACATCACAGGATTTTAATTCTGTTGGCTACATTAACGTTAACCCAGATGTAGCAGGGCCATTGGATAGACGATGGGTGCGATCTATTTCAACATGTAACAACTAACAGTATGACCGTATGTTGTGCAGATACGACGACCTGATCGAGAGCCACAACGGCACGCTGGAGAAGCTGCGGCAGGTGCAGGAGGAGAACAGCCGCCTCAAGAGCCAGTGCCACGACCTCACGCAGGAGAGGAACGCCGTCGTCAGTAACGCACTTTGTGAACACTAACTACTTTCGATCGGCCATACATTCTTGATACTTTTGGTCTACAATGTCTATGAACGACATTGGTCACTTACCAAGATTATCTGGTCGACTAGTTAAACAAAAGTTCATTTCCTTTGTATTATTTACCATCATTGTAACCGCCAAACACGGTAAAAACACGTGTCGCAGAACAGTCAGATCGGCCCACAAAACTTACTGTGTGACTGAGGCTGTGATTCCTCTACAAGTTAAGTTCTCAGGGCAGGGTGTAACGAATAAGGGTTCAACGATATTCGACAAGTCTGATATTCGTCAAATTGCTAACACGTCAAATTTGATATTGGTCAAAGCTGTAGTTCATCAAATCGTGCGTTTGATTAATTAAGAAAGCCGAATACTCTATTGGTCAACTAATTTTAGTACAATCAACTGTAAAAATGAAAGTAATTTATGATAACTCATTCATTCAGTTCATACGATGCGACAAACTTCATGCGAAAAATCCATGTGCTAGCCAAGGAATATCGAATGACGACACCTTGTTACACTTACAACTGTTTGCTACAGATCAGAGAGCGCGTGGCGCTGGAGGCGCAGGTGGCGGGCGTGCTGCGGCAGTGGGAGGGCGGCGCGCGCGACCGCTCCGACCTCAAGCGGCTCACGGACGAGCGGAACGCCGCGCTCGCCGAGTACACGCTCATCATGAGCGAGCGGTACGTTACACGCACGCAGACACAGACACATACGCACATGCACACGCACGCACACAATTTTACTCTCATTACGTCTTTTGGTTTAATGGGATGCATTATAACTTTAGATATCTAGCAGGAACATTTTATTAACTGTCATAAAATCTGGGAGAATATTCAAAAGTACTGGACGAGACAAAATGATAATCTGGAACAGTTCTGCAAAAACGAGAATCAATCTGAACAGCGCTTTACTGAATTCATTTAACAGTTCCCGTAGGGGGCTATCCATAAATTACGTCACGTGTTAGGGGAAGGGGGGGGGGGGGGGTTGACGTAGTGTGGTTAGGGGAGGGGTACTATATTTCGTGATGTCACATTTCAGTGTAATAATAATATGTGTAATGGTAAGTATTAAAACACTAATTTTGAACTTCCTATTAACTAAATACTTAAAAATATTTCCAATATATGACCATAAGGTTTAATTTGTTATAATTTAAATGAAAATTTTGGAGGGATTCACAAATGTAACCAGAGGAGGGCGGAGGGGTCAAAAAGTCATGGAATTAGTGTGACGTTATTTATGGATGGCCCCTAGACAGGAGCACCTAATGGCGACTCTTGAGATTATTTGAGAATCATTGTATGTTTAATTTCAATGTTTTCTCGGTGTATTTGCTCTTTTGTGTTTGTCTTTGTGTGTATTGTCCAGTGGCCCCCACGATATAGGGAATCCTATTGTGCTATGAGAGTACATCCGCCATGTTGTATTCCATATTCCAGCGACACAGTCCACAAGGAGATGGAGAAGCTGTCGGACGACCTGCAGGCAGCGCTGAAGCGCGTGGCGGCGCTGGAGGCGGCGCTGCAGGCCTCGCGCGACGAGCAGCGCGCCACGGCGCTGCAGGTCTTGCCACTACCCTCGTTCTGTATTGATTTTGTTATAGATAGAGTTGCAACAAATAACGTACTATATTTCTTTTCACCTTAAATCCTTTGTCTCATACTACCACTTTGTATTGTTGTTGCTATAGAGAAGTGGTGTAGAAAGATTAAAAACATAATTTTTAATAGGATTACGAATCAGTACGTTATTGAAAATTTGTATCGTCAGCAAAAAAGTAAGGTATGCAGTAATGCAGAGCATGATATAAAAACGATCCATAATGTTTTGATATTCCACAATTTTTGTGTCATTATCAATGCTAAATATACGTGAGGTATGTTTTAACATCCTATTTCTAAAGGTCGATGCATACGTGACGTAAACGAGACGGAGACGGGACGGGACGTGAAATTTTGGAAACAGCGTTTCATAGAAAATGTAAACGATAGCGCATACGCCACGGAGGCACGCACGAGACGAGAATGGGGCACGCACGTATATTTATGCCTCGTCCACGTCCCGTTCCCGTCCCGTCCACGTCCCGTTCCCGTCCCGTCCACGTCCCGTTCCCGTCCCGTCCACGTTTTTAATATTATACATGTGAAAGTTTGTATGAATGTTTATTACTCTTTCGCGCGTAAACTACTGAACGAGTTTTCATGAAATTTAGCACACAAATGGACACCTGATAAAGAATAAGATAGGGTAGTTATTATCCGTAGTTATAACCCGGAGAACGCGGGAAAGCTGCCGACAGAGCGCTAGTTGATAATAACACAAACATTGAGTAATTCTACCTCTACTGTAACTTACTGACCTGGTCCCCCAGGCGGAGAGCTTGCGGCGCGAGATCGAGTGCGCGCTGGCGGAGCGCGACCGCGCCATCAAGGAGTGCACGGACCTCAAGGCGCCGCAGAACATCTCCACGCTCGCCAAGTCCAGGTATGGTGGGATTGGGTAACGTGTGCGTAATTATATGTTGCCAATGATACTTAAAAAATATAGATACGTTATGCCCTTACAAATCAACCAAAAAATCTGTTCCGAAAAGAGCTACAACACACACGTTTATCTTTTGTTTCACTGCACCAATCACATTGGTATAATACACGAAGGCATTGTAACGCTGTATGTCAAATGTCAAGCACTTCTGACAACAACAAAACCGTGCGTATCGTCTTGTATTGACAGAGCGACTACGAGCAGAACGGTCAATTGCCTGTTCTTACGCTCTTCAGCGTCGGCGCGCTAGTGACATATCTAACTCTTATTTCCATTATAATATCATTGTATGTTGTCGGATTAATGAGTGAATAGGTGTCCAATTTTAATAAGCTCTTATAAATCAGATAGCGCAACAATCTTGACTGTTATTAGAGTAAGATGGGATGCAATATGACATATGTTATGGATTAATTTATTGGTAATGTTAATTTCCAGGCAAGATAATTCAGCATACCACCATTTGGGTCTGTCAAGCGGCGGCACGGACGGATTCCTCAACGGCCAGCACTCTAATGACCCTTCAATAGACAAGCTATCGGGTATGTGGAACATCGTTCAATAATGACGAATCGAGACCGGTGTAGTGTGGTGGCCGGTAATGGTTTGAAGTAGCTCATTTGTTAGTGCTCTTGTCTGCCAAATTAACGATCCCTGCTCATATTCAACCGTTTATGATTATAATAAAATATTCTTATTTTGTGCTGAACAAATGTTTAATATACAGTGAGCGCGCAAGAACGTCCTTGCTACCCGTGTGCCTTTTACAGACTTAAATAAATAAATAACGCTTCACACTCAATGCCCCACACTAGGATTCCCTGTGTCGTGGGTGCCATGGACAACACACTAGACAAGGACATTCACACCCAGACCGAGAATAGAAATTCAAACTCATCATTCAAATTTCCGCCTCGCTGGGAATCGAACTCAGGACCCTTGGTACGGCGATCCGGCATGGTAACCATTGCGCCACACGGGTCGTCGGGTTATGTTACTATTGGCCGGTTTCTGAGGTCCCTTTGACGGGAGTTTATCTATTCAATAACGCTGACGGGTCGAAAAAGCGTTTCTGAACACTGCGATAATAGATAATCTCCGTTTAAACGTGACATAAATTAACTGACCATTTTGCAGCGGTTATCCATTCCATAACTATATTGTGATGCCATTTGGCGCCAGATGTGACGTTTCCTGAGGACGTTTCTATCTTTATAAAGTTGTTCGGGTACATTGATGACAAACAAAGTTTGAGGATAATAAATACGTGTTATTTTGAGTGAATTGCAAGTAAAAAATAATTACTGTTTGAACACAAAACATTCAATATTTTGAGTGTACACAATGAATACGAGCAGCTCTTCGGAATCTGATTTGGAAGTACTGGAGTATATTTCTCTTATATCTGTACCAAGGAACTTCAGACGCAGGAGAAATCCCTTCGAAATGTTTACAGACGAAGAATTTAAACTGCGATATCGATTTGATAAGAACACTGTGTTACATTTGACTGATATCGTCAGCTCAATTTTAACTCCTGTTACACATAGGAAGTATACATTGTCAGTGTTGGAACAAATTTTCATCGCATTACGATTTTACGCAACGGGGACCTTCCAAATAGTAATTGGTGATGATATTAATGTACATAAAACAACAGTTTCAAGAGTGGTATTTAAAGTAAGCAAGGAAATAGCTAAGTTAGCTAAAACTTATATACATATGCCTGATAATCTGAGGCAGGTGAAGGCACAATTTTTTAATATTGCTGGTTTTCCTAATGTAATCGGTTGTGTAGACGGAACACATATCCCAATCCAATCTCCTGGTGGTGAGCAGGCAGAGCTATTCAGAAACAGGAAAGGATTCTTTTCCATCAATGTACAAGTGGTGTGTGATGCAAAATTAAACATCTGTGATATCGATGCTCGTTGGCATGGATCGGCACATGATAGTACTGTGTTCCACAGCTCATTCCTGCGAGCGCGAATGGACAACAATGAGATAGATGGTCTCCTCCTAGGCGATAGTGCTTATCCTTGTGGAAAGTACATGATGACCCCATTCATCAGTCCAGTTACAAATCCAGAAAAACGCTACAATGAGGCACAAATAAAAACAAGAAATACGGTTGAAAGGACTTTTGGTGTTTGGAAAAGAAGATTTCCTTGCCTTTCTCAAAAATTAAGGCTAAAATTGGACCATACATTAGCTGTAATTGTTGCAACGGCTGTATTACATAATATAGCTCTACAACAACATGACACTGTGATTATTGAATCTACTTGTGAAGGAAATAACGTTACTGATATTATTGAACAACCTGTTTCCTCTGAAGGAAGTCATTTTCGTCGGTTATTATTGGATCAATATTTTAGGTTGGTAAACTTTTTTATCTATAACAATATAACAAACAATATTCATAAATAGTTTAATCACATAATTAAATGTAATTCATTTGCAAAAAAATTGGAGTTTTAGTAGCAGTATAATGGTTTTATTATTATATAATATGTAATAACATTTTGGGAACATAAAATAAAAAACAAGAACTTTAAGTACAAAATTTTATTTTAAATTTATATAATAGTAGGAACTCAAAGATTACTTCTAAATGGGATTAAAAAGTTCACAGTCGAAATGAAATTCATAACAAATAATTCTTACTTTTAAATTCTAAATCCATTTGGGCATTTTGTATTAGAATTCTTTTTAATTCAATATCTAAATCTAATATAGTTTTTGTTTTTTCTAATTTAATTTCTTCCTGTTGCCTTTGCAATTCTAATATTTCTAATTTTTTTTTCGTTAAAACATCTTCGTTAATTTGCTTTTGATTTTTTCTTTTTATAATAGATGTACTTAAATAATTTATATTTTTCTTTTTTGTTTCAGTTAAACATGTTTGTCGTATCTTTGGTGTGCTTGCAGTATCCTTGATTACTGGTGACAAACAAATTTTATCAGGAACGGAATCTTTTGTCTCCAATACCACAACCAAGTCTTGAGACGGCCCAACTGGAATGGTTTCATTGCATAACTGGACATCTTTATTTTCTTTATCTGTAACAATAAGTTTTAAAAATCAATAAATGTTCTATTACAGTAATCAATTTTGTATGATTTTAACAAATAAAACACACCAACCTAAGACATACTTCACCGCTTAAGTGTAACACACACTCAAGTGTAAACCAATTGCTATTAATCATTTCTAGGTTAATACATTTTCATAGAGTTCAACTTTTATTTTATTTTTGGTAGGTAATATGATACTTGTAGAATAATAATTTGTAATTTACCTGAGCAATAATATGGAGCTGATGAGTCAAACTCATTGGTCAGTGGCTTAAACTGTGGAGTTAAGAGGGCCACAACTTTTTCATCTATTGGCGTAGTCTTAGGATAGAATGTTCCACCTCCTGTCTTGTACATTTCGGACTGAAAATAAAATTTAAGATAAATAAACTGCTTTCTAATCTGGAACTGCATGTATCTTGCCCCAAGGATGAACTTAATATTATATCTGTAAGATATTATTATTGAACAGTTTGCTTAAGAGAAAAAATAGCACTTTCTGTAGATAAGTTTGGTCGAAAACCGAACTGTGCATCACTTAGCTTGATGTGTTTGTCCATGTATCCGTCAAGCAAACCATCCAGCACCTTTGCAATTACAGATACATATTATTATTACCTATAAATCTCTCACACCAAAATTATCGCATTAGTGATAAGGTTATCACTAAAGTTACGATTTTGTAATAACAATAAACTACAGCAGGAAATCAGGTTCTGCTTTTGTTCTTAAACATTGGTATGGGACATAGAAATCTTAATAAATAAATACAACTTACTTTATCGTCGCTCATATTTTTTCTCGCTTTTTTCTTTAAATTGTCATATAATGCATGTAGCTGCTTTTCAGTTCTGAATCCCGTTTCAGAGACGGCATTATATTTTTGAGTAAGCGCCAACCAAGCTTGTTTTTTCGCCTCTACTGTCGTCCCGTCGGTCTTTTTGTTATCAATTACAGAAAGATATTCTTTAGATACTTCGATGAGAAGCAACTTCTCCCTTTCTGTAAAATTCTTACTACGTTTGCAGTTTTCCATGACTGATAAGACTTGAGTAACTAATATACACCTTACACCATGTGCGTAAAAGTTGTAACAAATACAATCACTTGCAGCAATAACAAACACGCAGTACACGCACTCTGGTCTCTGACAAAACATAACTTATTCATTAAACAAAGTTCTGTCAGAACTCAAAAGTCAGAAATGTCAGTTCGATCGCTGAACTTTGTTTTTTTATAACTTTACAATGATATCAATCATACAGCCGCCGATAAATATTAAAATTATCACAATTAATAACTGAAATATAATGTTGCAAGAAAATTGCCTTCCAAAATAATATTTTTGTTACTAAAACTTATATTACAGTTGTGATAAAATGATAAAATTGGCTTTATGCGCAGAGAGCCATCTAGTGGCATAATATGTAACTGGTTATAGGTTTCATAGTAATTGAACGTCTTGTTATGCATTCAGAAACGCGACGTGAAACAAATGACGTTTATGTTATAGTTAACTTTATTGAATCTATAACTATTAAGAATATAACTGATACACTCAGAAACCGGGCATATGTCGGCTATTTACATAAGACAAGTGTATAGTGGTAGTTTATTTATTTATTTAGACTCATTTACAAAATTACATGTAACGCAAATGCAATTTTAATTACAAATGAGCTCGGCGAACTTTAAGGAAGTGCATAAACATTTATAAAAAAAGAACACGTTATGTTACGTGTTATATAGTGAGTAGGTTGTTAGGTATAACAAAATGTTTATTTTGAAAGAAAAAATAATTTCAACAATGCATAAGTTCAATTAAAAATATATTAAGGTATATAAAAAAATTAAACAATCAAAAGATGCATTATGGGAAACGCTTAGAGGATTTATGGAGACTTGGGATTCAAGATCTTACTTATTTTAGTTTTAAACACAGGTAGTGTAGCGTGAAAGATATCTATGCTTATCGTTTTTGAGATTTTACTTGAAGAATTATGAACACGGCCAGCTTCAAACAAATTGGACGTGAAGCTGAATATTGTAGATGACACTCCTTTTCATTTTGCCTTTTTAACTCCTATTGCTGTATTATAAGATTTAATATTTCGTATAATTGAAGCACCAATTATCATTTAGCTGTTATTGCCAGTTATATTAATTTGATTACAACCTGTGGTCGCAGGGTGCGGCGGCGAGGGCGCGGCGGCGCGCGTGGAGACGCTGGAGCAGGCCAACGCCGAGCTGCAGCGGGTGCGCACGCGCGCGTCGCGGCTGCACCAGGAGCTCAGAGACGCCTTGCAGGAGGCCGAGGTTTGTTGGGGTGTATATTTACGGCCGGTCTCAATAATGTACTAACAGTTATAAAAATGTAGATAAGGCTACCATTAATACGTCATCTGTCATATTTGTCAATTTTTGCGTCTCAATAACCTTCAGTGGATCGAAAATATCTATCGATGACATTGATCTACCGTTCGGAGGGCCAAGTCATACCGTAGGTATTTTGGTCCATACAAAAATAAATACTTGCGTCTCAATAACGCTTTGACAGCTAACTGTCGGTAATAGAAGTTACCAACTATCGGAAATTTTCACATCGCTCGATTTCGACGGATAATTGGTAGATTTCTCATATTGTAAAGAAAATTTATCAAAACATCATGGATATTAATCAGTGATGAGTGATAATGAATTTTGTGAAGCCTGTTTACTTGATTCCGCCTTTTTAATACGGTACCAAGATCGCCGAAATTGTCCTCGTATAAAATATATGACTACATAGGTATATGACTGAATTGTGTGAATCCAATTTTGTTTATAACTACCTAGATTCAGATTAAACATAATCCATAATCTAAATTTTACTAACAAAAAATAACCGACTTCAAAATTACTCAAAAACTACTTGTCAGATCTCGTTCTTTATGTAGGACCACATGACAAGCACCAGCTTTCGATTAAAAAAAGAATCATCAAAATCGGTTCACCCAGTCCAAAGTTCTGAGGTAACAAACATAAAAAAATACAGTCGAATTGAGAATCTCCTCCTTTTTTTGAAGTCGGTTAAAAACGGCGCGGCAGTGAATGAGAATTGATAACAATTCCTATCTTTAAAGTTTTAGGTAAGTAGGTATTTTAATAAAACAAGAACACTAAGCTTTTTAAGTTAGATTTATTTTGAAATAACAAAAACATTTCGCCTTTTCAGAAATAATGGTGTATCCCTGCTACATCAATAGCTATTGGCTACTATTTTGGCCTTATGAAGAAAGGTACTTCATCTTTTGTGAAGGGTCTGGACTTCATCTGAAAAGAAACTTCCTTTAGTACATTTGGCAACAATTTTTTGTTTAAAAGCAAAAAGAAGCTGTTGCTTCTTTTGTTGTTTTGGGTTGTCACCCATAATTGCTGGGCTCGGGGTCTCCTCTCGCAATGTGAGGGGTATTAAGCCATAGTCTACCACGCTGGCCAAGTGCAGATTGGTAGACTTCAAACACCTTTAAGAACTTTATGGAGAACTCTCCGGTGTGCAGGTTTCCTCGCGATGTTCATTGTTTTCCTTCACCGAAGCTAGTGATAATTAACTTCTAATACGCACATAATATTTGAAAATTAGCGTGCCAGGATTTGAACTCGGGCCCCGGAGATGTGGGAATAAACACTTCGTTCGGGAGACCAACGTTCTAACCGCTAGGCTATCACTGCTACAATTACAACAATTTACAATTACTACAATTTTTTGTTTACTAAACATAATAATATATTTTATTTTATTAACAAATAAAGTCTATAGGTACTCACGGTAATTGTTGAGCTATGTGTTTCATTATATAATCCTAGTTTATTCATAAAACTAATTAATATTAAGTACTAAAATTATGAGAAAATACACGTTGTTTATATTTTGGGTAACCAAGCGACATAAAACGAATGTCAAATGACAATAACATGTCATCGTCGTCCGGGATACCCATGAGTGATAAACGCCAAATGCTGCGTTTTGTTACTAGTGAAGCATTGTTCCAGGTTACACATAACATTATTTTATTAACTTCATCCGCGATATTCACAGTACATTTGGAAAAAATTATCATTTTAATATTAAAATTAAATAAGTTTATAATCAAAAACACTGAGTTCCTTTTTATGATAAAAAGTATAAAAAAAGTATAAAAGTATAAAAAAATACATTGTTATGCGAAAACGAAATTTTCAGAGGGACTTAAAAACTAGAGTCAGAAATGTCACTGAAATATTATCTACCGATGATCTTACTTTTTTTTGCTTACTTTTGATTTGTGAGACGGCAGTTAGCGGGAGATCAATGTTTACTTTTTATCTCTGATACTTACCAGAGTTCGACTGACAGTACATTATTGAGACCGGCCGTTAGTTGAATCATGTTTTGTTATCTCTGAATGTTTAGTTGATTAGTGCCTGGTGCTAAGGCTGCCACAGCGGAAATATTGTTACGACTCTATTTTTCTACTTCGGAGCTGTGATGATGAACATTAATTAAAATAAAATGTAACACAGTTTTTTATTAAATCAAATAAAAATAGTATCTATTTCCAGTATTAAAATTGCTTTCAGTTAAACTGATAAAATTTATTTTCATCTGATTCAAAATTTTCAGTTTCACTTCTGTGTGTGTTTTATTTATTAATATTTCTAGGTGTCTAAACGAAGACGAGACTGGGCTTTCGCCGAAAGAGATAAGCTGCTACAAGAAAGAGAGAGTGTTAAAGCACTTTGCAATAGGTTACGAAAGGTAAGTGAAAATTTTTAATAATGTTCTCTGTCCTATTATTAATCCTCAAATTTTTCTTTATTAACTATCTACCTATGTAGGAGCGTAATTATACATATAACAAACTTCCAAATGACATAAAATAATCATTCGACTATGTATTAGAAAATGACTGAACTGTACCTAATATTTATAAAAACCATACTCTTTTTACTTGGAACACTGCGAATAAAGTTGATTTATACCTATCTATTATCTACTATACAGGAGCGAGATCAGATGGTGGGCGAGCTGGCAGACGCCCGGCGGCATGGCGGCAAGAAGCCGGGGGACGGCAAAGACGGCAAGAGTCTCCGCGCCAAGTCCCACGAGGACAAGTGCCGGCTGTCCGCCGCCAGGGACTCCGCTGTCGATGCTGACGTTCAGGTAAACAACCGCCATCTCTATCGTTTGTAGTTTTTTTAATCGCAATAAACCATTTGCAGTGAACGGGTATCATTATTATTAGAAACGATACTCGAATGCTAGTAAAATCATACAGTCCACAACAACCCTTATTGCAAGTAAGGACATACATTCAATGTATGAAATACATCGTACATTCACTTTGGTCCTTCGAGCCGGATACCAGTCTCGGCAAGTACCTGCCTTATACTTGTACCTGTATTGTAGATAGTAATCTACCATTATTCCTAGATTATAAACCGTATATTGAAAAGCTCCTTCTCTTACCAGGACTTCGAATGGGAGATCATCGAAGTGGAGCTGTCGGCGCTGGCGACGGACGGCTCGCTGGGGCTGGAGCTGGCGGGCGGCTCCTCCGAGCCCTACTACCCCAACGACTGTAGTGTGTACGTCACCGCGGTCAGGAAGGGCTCGCTCGCCGATGGGAAGATCAAGTGAGTTGTACGGGAATATGACATTTTACTGTTTAGTATTGTTTTCCTATCGCCATCTTAGTAAATCCAAATCTATATATATAAAACACAAAAAATGTTTGTACGGATCTTCTTTATAGACTGAAACCATCCAACCGATATGCCTTAAAGTTCATTTTCATTTCATTTGAAAGGCAATAATTTGAAGGTGATTTGAGAACACTAAAACAATGCATTAGACACATTCAGTCCATTGATAAAGTCGATTTTTCACTTTTCCCATACAACAATTTGAAGACAATATGAAAAGATGGTGCATACACAGACTGTCAACACAAAAACACTGATCTGTCATTGTCATCAGAAATTTTGTTAGCGTATGGAACACGCTGTCGTTACAACGTGACACTCCAACTAATTTAATGTCACCGCAGGGTGCTAGACCGCATAGCGGAGGCGTGCGGCGTGTCGCAGTGGGCGCGCGGCGGCGCGTGCGCGGCGGCGATCCGCGCGGCGCTGGCGCGCGGGCCCGTGCCGCTGCGGCTGCAGCGCGCGCGCGCCGCGCGGCGCCTGCTGCGGCTGGCCGCTGCGGCCGCGTGCGGCGTCACGCTGCAGCACGGTGCGTGTTGTTGCATGGTCTATTTGACTTGTCTTGTGTCGAATGAGTAGTTGCTATGAATATATTAATTGAAATGTTTTTAAAAGAAATGATTGAAATGTTAGTTTTACCTACAAGTTAGTGTAACTTTTCGTTTGTGATCATTTGAAATGAATATCTCTTTTAGGTCTTTAATTGAATCTTTTTTATGTTTGATTCAATTGTTTATGTATTTTACCAGGTATTTTCATAAGCAAAATAGCGTGTGGCAGCGCTGCAGCCAAGGAGGGAAACATATACGTCGGCGACCGCGTCGTCAGCGTAAGATATTATTTTTATAAATAATAACCAAACTCATTTTATGTTATGTTAAAATATATATCTAGTGTTTGTCATAATATTACGCATGTCGAACAATAAAGATGAATATTTTTTACTATTCTACATATACATCAATTATTCGTTTCCTTATAATTATTTTTTCATGTAGTTCATTTTATATTGTTTTGAATGAGATATTATATTTTAGTCCTCTGGATTTATCGTACAATCACAACTCTACTGCTCTAGTCTTAACACACACTAACGTCAGGTATATATATGTACATATATATTATATATATATGTATCATATATATATATATATATATATATATATATATATATATATATATATATATATATATATATATATATTGTCGGCCGGGGCAGATATTTATGTGACACATAAATATTTGTACTCTGATGCAGGGTGTGATTGTAATGTGTTACATGTGTCGTCCACGGCACCCGCGACACAGGTAAAAACCTACTGTGGGGGTTTGAGTGTGTAACCGATTATTATAATTTTTGTGTGGTGTACAGATAAACAACCGGTCGCTGGAGGGCGTGACGAGCGTGGCGGAGGCCACGGCCATGCTCAACGACTGCCAGTACGACTCGGTGCTGCTCACCGTGCTGCGCCCGCTCTACCCCTGCTGCGACCCCAGGAACAGGTCCACATACTGAACTATGCTATACAAACAATACAACAATACAACAATACTACAAACAATAAGTCTGCTACCTTTTCCTATTTTCATCAACCCATACGCTTTTCCGGGAATGATTTTGATTCACCCAGGTTTCATCTATGTAAATTCTTGGGCGTGTATCTCCGCTTTTCTTCAAATTGTCTAGTTTTCGAAGAAACTGCAATCTGGCGCTGACAACGTCTTGTCGTTCCATGAGTTATGGGAATTATCAGTAACGATCACACTTTAATGAGCGCATGTTTGTGCATCGATGAAGCACATGCATTCCGTATTATCGATAGTCGATAGTATTTGCGCGTGCGCATCCCTGTTACTAAAGTGATTTATGGCACCGACTGCCACGAGTCTTTGCGTATAGTATAGCACATAGCACGTAGTCTGTGAAGTAGGGATAGGACAGGTATATTATAGCACGTACATTTTTGTAGCGTCAGCAGTTTATGCTATTACGTTACATTAATGCATTTTGAGTCTGCGCTAATTGAGCCAAGCTATGCCGGTCACGCGTGCTCGCTCTATCATTTCTCATCTATCATTTAATTAGATTCAGTTGGTTATATCAATTACCAACTTCCCAGTATTGACTATCATTTACTATCAACTTTTATCAACCGACCAAACGTAGGGCTCCCGTCGCACCCATACAACGCCTGTTCTGCGATCCATCAGCGACGTCGCCCGCGTTTCCCGGGATAGAAACTAACCTGTATGTTATTCTAGATCATCATCTATCTATGTGCTTAATTTCATCAATTTTCATTCAGTAGTTTTTGCGTGATGATATTAGTAGGATTTCGGCCCATTATAGTTCGACATTTCGATCGGTATAAAATACAAAAATCGTGAGTACTCGTTTGCTTTCAAAATATATGTTTAAAATCGTACAATAATCCGAACTAAAAATAATGATTTTCGTCATTGTACACGCATATAGAATAGTTAAGCAAAGAGGTATATATAAATCTTTCATGTCATTTCGTTTAGATTTATGACGTAATCGTTATGACGTATCCGTGTAATCAAGTTGGGTCTATCATTGCGTTCCACTAGACGCTCAACACGATCACGCTCACGACCGCGGTTTTACCTCTTCCACTAGTTTGCGAGCGTTACAATTAGTGATGGATTAATTAATTTGCATTCACATTCATTTTTAGCAAGTGAATGCTTCATTAGCATTTAGCAAATTAAATTTGGTTTCGAAATTCTGTGAAGTGCGAAATGAATTCATCACTTCATTCATACTGTACTATTATCATCATGCAGCGGCAGCGTGTGCTCTCGGTCGCACCCACGGGAATACTAAACCTAAACTGAAAAAAATTCACGTGAAGTGAAGTGAAACTCTCACACGGTCAAACGGTCACACCGCACGCCTTAACTTTTATAAAATGGCGCCTTTGTATCACCATCCATTTCTACCCAGTGTTGCCAGGTCTAAAAACTGGCGAGAGTACTGCAATTCGACCACTTCGACTCACCCCGTGAGGTGGGTCGTTTTGAGCTTGGCGTGAGCGAAATTAATGACGTCATCAATGACATTTTCGCCGCGATCATGACAACCGTGGTCGCCAACTGGAACGCTAAATGGGTCGTTTTGATCGTTGTGAACGTCTAGTGGAATGCGGCCTATGTAAGTGTAAGATGTCTGGCTGTGATGTTTAACATTCAAAAGATCATTTTGTTTATTGTTTGTGATGTGAATACTTATCTCTCAAATTGTTCCCTTTGTAGTGACATGTTGTTTACCAATATATGCCGCTGGTTGCATTCGATTGCATAAAAAATGTTGTACAGATCATTTTCATATGTTATGCCGTGATATTGATACATTGAGAGGTTAAATAAAGTGCGACAGTGTCTTGCCTTTATAACATTTCGTCATAAGAATAGTTAGGGTTCATTGTATAACATTTTAATGTGTAGTGTATGTGCCTATTTAATAGATTATATATTTTGTCTTATGTACACAAGCAGTGGCGATAAACAGCCTTGTGACAGGTACTCACGTAGCTAGACAATATACACATGGGTTACAGTTTGTGCGTTTATAGTACTGTACAAAGGATACAGGACAGTACGCCGCGTATACAAGTATGTGTGTGTTTGCGTGTGTGCAGGCTGCCCGCGTACAGCGCGTCGGAGGGCAAGGTGAACATCTGCTCGCAGACCGACGAGAGCTGGCCGCACTTCCTGCCGCCGCCGCAGGACAATAAGGTAACCTTTTTTTATTAGAAATAGCCGGCAAACGAGCTGACGATCCACCTGATGGTAAGTGGGTATCATCGCCCATGGACATCAGCAACACCAAAGGCATAACTGATGCGTTGCCGGCCAAGAAAGAGAGAAGAAAAAGAAAGAAAGAACTGGCTCTCGAGCCCCCAGCCGGAACACGACGAGTCGTTTGACGGCTGATTAATGCTCAAGGGTGGTAACTATCCAGGCGAAATCCATGGAGAAATAATAATAGTAAAAATGGTATTAATTAACAATTAAAATCAATATTACCAAGTTGTTTAGTGACAAATGCCGTACAAAAGAAGATATGATTTGTTTATTCAGCAGGTGCACATAGAGCACGGCGTGCCGGACTTCGACCGGCGGTATGTGTACCACGTGGCGGCCGGCTCGCAGGGGAAGATACACCAGGAGAGAGGTGAGCGCTCGCTAACACACGTACGCTTTGTTACTTATGTAACTAAATTGATGATGGATCAATTTTCTTTTCTTAAACAAAATTGTGATATTCATACTCGCCAAACAAGAAGAATGCTCCAATTAGTAACGTCATATTACCGTCTTTGTAAAGTGCAGCGATCTTTTATGGGGCTTGGTGTACAATTTTATAATAAAATCCCGAAGTTAATACGTGACTTGCCAGTGGAATTGTTTAAGAAACATGTAAAATCTCAACTTTTAGACAAAGGTTACTCTATACTGTAGATGAGTATTTAAATGACAAAGACGCATGGAAATGACCAGCTCTGCAACCAGTTCCGTTCGAGGGATATTTTTTTGAAATAAATATACCAATGTATTTTTAAAAGATGTGCTGAGGAGTTCCTTTACCCATGTTCTTCGCCCATGAACATCAGCAACACCAAAGGCACGGCAAGGCATGCTTTGCCGGCTAAAGAGTGAAGAAAAAGAAAGAAAGAAAGAAAGATATTCTGTGTATTATATCTATAGAAATTTCACTTCATCATACTCATAGTCAGAGTCTACAGAAAATATTACTAGAAATTATTTCCACGTAGTATAATTTTCATTGTATACATATTTTTGTTTTAATAAAGAATAAACTATCAAACATTGTTAACGAAAGCCACTTGAACTTTTGCTTTCTGGAAACTAGCGAATCTAGAGAAATAAATAACTGTAAATTTTAATATTTGAAAAAACCCCAAGGGGGCGTCCATAAATTACGTGAGATGTTTTTTTTAAATTTTCTGTCCCTCCCTCCCCTCCTGGTGAGATGTTGTGAGATTTTATTCAACCCCCTCCCCCATCTCCCAATCTCACGTGAGATTTTTCAAAATGTGGGTTTGTTACGTAAACGCGTTGGATTGTTATTGTAAAAAGAAAAAAAACATTTGCTTCGTGCTTTTATTTATGACTAGTCAAGATCAATATTGCTGAGAGTTTAATTATAAGTGGAAAAAAAATTAACTTAAGCATGTACAATCTGGATTAAATGGACGAAAATAGTATATTTTTTTTTTTATTTCAATCAGAAAAAAAATTGCGTGATATTTGCCGAGACCCCCCCCTCTCTCCAACGTAAGATTAGATGAGATTTGACTCGACCCCCTCCCCCCCTTAAACATCTCACGTAATTTATGGACGCCCCCCAACCTTGAAATGTTTGAACAGATCTTTAAAAATCGTAGCTAAGAACCATTATCGCCATCAACATTACCATCTTGATCTCGTCAGTTTTAATCAAAATCGGCCCATTCGTTTAGAAGCTACGACGCACAGACAGACTCAGACACGTCAAACTTATAACACCCCTCTTTTTGCGTTGGGTGTTAATAAGATTCTTTCATTTCGTCAACTGGTTCATGCCCCATCCCCCTAAAACCAAATTCCTGGAAGTGTCACAAGTGACAACTTCAATTACCATTTTCAATGAATTTTATTTTACTGAACAGGAAAAAGGGACCTGTTTTGTCAAAATAAAAGATTTGACTTTAGTGACGTGTTTTCTGCCTTCAAAATAATCGCAGATATCTTTATTCGTTTCCGATAACATGATAGATAAGTTGGACGTCCAGTGGTTCTCGAGTGGCCCGACTGTTCGTCGGACAGTTGCAGTAGTAAACAATAACCATAGAGTTGGTAGCAAATAGAAATGACAAATAAGAAAAACAAATTGTTTTATTGGTAGCGCCGGTCGCGCCTTCACACTCGTTCAAGGGTATTTGTGCGTACACATTTCCCGCGTGGATTCATGCTACTTAGATTTGCAAACATTTATTTGCATTTTACTACATTACTTTTAAACTCCTCCGTAATTGTTTTCGTATTCAGACGAAGACAAACGTCCAAACTCAGAGTCACTAACGGTTACTTTAATCGCTCCTTACTAAAGAATCACCATACAAATTCTGTCCTAAAGAGCTATTTAAGTAACCGTTAGTGACTCTGAGTTGGGACGAAAGACATCATTTAAATAAAGAGGACCACGTTACTTTGTCTTGTTTAAATTAAAATCCTCATTTTATAAAAAAATGTCAGTTTCATCGCTCCATATAAGTTAACGGCAGAAAACGTAGTCTTGACATGTCTATTCCATGCGTAGGCCGCGGTCGTAGTAAACAAAAGGCGACACGGTATCAAAACAATCGACGGGACGCTATCAGCCATCGAACAGATTAGATAACGATTCATCGATTATTGAAAATACCCACCGGTGGCATCCATGGTGCCGTGAGATTCGTTTTGTACTCAGAAGTAAAGAAAATTGTGTGCAGAAAATCGTTTGAAATTAGACTTTCATTTTTTTTCTTCACTGAAATGTAGAATCTTCGTAACTGTCCTCAGACGTGAGGTAGAGTCAGGGAACTGTTGGATTGTCTAAATATCTGATACTTCTTTACAGTATGTGTTAAAATAGAAGGTGATCGAACAGTGTGTTGCGCAAAGATCGCGGTAATTTTCCGTCATTTCTCATCACAAAGTATATCTAGGGACGTCTTAACGATGGATTTTATACTAATCGAAAAAAAGAGATAATACTCAACTGTTAGTTTTAAATTTTTTATCTTAACTGACTAAATGACTATTATGCACTCTGGCTATAGTTGGTCACACCGTTTGACTAAAATTGTGGTAGACATATTTAATTAGGCATTTACACATATCAGAGATACATTTTTGTGCCTGATTGTTGTTTTACATATCTTGATGTGTGAGTACTTGTTGCTCGCTCACAACTACCTCTGAACTTGTGACTTATGAGACACACCAGTTCGTGTTATTATAAATATCCAAATCAGAGCCTCCTATGTGATTAAAATAATAAGTTAGAGTTCACACATAAACTCAGTGTAAACAAACAAATCAGATGAAATTAGGGCCATGGCACACGGGTGTCTACATGGATTTTGGTATGATGGTGATTGCCATCTTGTGTTAAGGGTACCTTGATGGTTAAGTAGTCATCCTAGTGGATGAGTTGAGTTGGAATCCTGCGCTCATGTAAATTTCAATTGATTAAACAGAAATTGTCGATGTTGATATTGTTGATATCGTTGTTGTTGTTGGCAGGCACGTGGGACATGATCCGCGGCAAGATCGAGGCGGTGACGGGCCGCTCCAAGTCCAAGGATAAGCAGAATAAGGTTCACTATGTTGTATTTTATATTTTTACTGAACTTCTTATTATTATGATGAACTTTTTTTAATAAATTATGAATATTTAATGATGTACATGAAATAGCACCTGTATTTCACTGGAGGAATTTAATGAAAAGTAGCAAATAAGTATTTTGATTTTACTCTCGAATTAGTCGATTACTCAATTCAAGTATTACATTCCGCAGGTACCTGAATCTGACGCTATCGCCGAGCTGGACTCAGTCATCGACAGCTATCATGGGAAAACAAGTGAGGCTTTTATTATTCGCACAACACTTTTAATGTAACCGATCAATAGCTAAATATGGGAATAAATAAACAACATCCCTGTTCTCTTTCAGTCAAAGAAACCAGCAGCGTTATAAAACGATCTCGAAGAAAAAACAAGGAGTCGCAGAGCGACGCCAAGAACGGCGGCACGTGGCCCAAGGCGCGCGCCAACTTCATCCTGGAGGAGAACTCCACCGGCACCATCGTGCAGGGCCGCGTGCGCCGCGAGCGCCCGCCGCTCTCCATCCTGCTGTCCCCGCCCACCAAGCTGCCGCCCGAGCCGCAGCGCGCCGCCAACCGGAACTCCAACCCCATCCCCCTCGGACACCCCCCCCTCGCCCAGACCACCGCCCCCGCTCGACACTCCGTCTACAAGTCCATCGAGTCCTCCCCCGCCGTCGAACACTTTCCCAAGCCCGCCCCCCTCGCCATCCACAACCCGTTCGCCTCGCCCACCAACATCGCGCGCGCCATCGACAAGGACAAGATCTCGCTCGGCGACTACGACCACGACGGCCCGCCCAACCGGCTCAGCCTCGCGCTCGACCCCTCGGACGACTCGCTCGACTACCAGCCGGCGGCGCGCTCCCGGACCAGGAGCCCCCACTCGCTCGACTTCGGCGTCAACAAGGGCCCCAGCTCGCTCGACTTCACGCGGAAGTCCCCCAACTCGCTCGACCGCTCGATCAAGGCGCACCCGGGGAAGGACATCCTCGAGCAGTACTACTCGAGCAAGAAGTCGTCGCCGAAGATCGCGAACAAGTACCCGTCGGACAGCGACAGCTTCGGGCCGGACAGCCTGACGAGCGGCAACTACCCGCTGAGCGGCACGCTGCCGTCGCAGGCGCGGCTGCAGGCGCAGTACTACCGCGGGCCCTTCGTCAACTCCAACCCGCACTCGGGCGGCGGCGGCGGCGGCGGGCGGTACGCGCACCCCGCGCCCGCCGACCCCGCCGACCCCGCCGGCACGCCGCAGAGCCGCTCCGGAGAGAGCATCGGCGCCGGCTACGAGCTGCCCTCCTTCACCTCGCACGCGCACAACATGTCCGACCTGCAGCCCGTGCCGCGCGCCGCCCGCGACTACCACCACACCTATGAGGGCGGCACCTTCCCGCGGAAGAAGGAGAACCAGCGGTTCCGGATCCCCTCCAACCCCAGCGTCACCTCGAAGAACTCCGCCGGCAAGCTGAGCACGGGCTCGATCGAGCGCAGCTCCGAGCGAAACTCGCCGATGCCGACGTTCCACGTGGAGGTGCTGAGCCCCGGGCGCGGCGCGAAGCAGCTGACGCACAAGGGCACGCGGAACTCGATGCCGGAGTACTGCGGGCTGGGCTGGAACAAGCCGCTGCCGGGCGAGCTGCGGCGCGTGCACATCGACAAGAGCCAGCAGCCGCTCGGCATCCAGATCTACTGCCCGCCCAGCAGCGGCGGCGTGTTCGTGTCCACCGTCAACGAGCACTCGCTGGCCAGCCAGGTGGGGCTGCAAGTGGGCGACCAGCTGCTGGAGGTATGCGGTATCAACATGCGCTCGGCCACCTACACGCTGGCCGCCAGCGTGCTGCGCCAGATCGGCAACTCGATCACCATGCTGGTGCAGTACAGCCCGGAGAAGTACAAGGACGAGATGGAGGTGCCGGGCAGCTCGTCGTCCGGGGAGAGCTCGCCCGACGAGGAGGTCTCTCTGTCCGGCTCGCCGACCCCGAGGAACTCGCCCGGCCCGCAGCAGTCGTTGCGGATGGACGTGCCGTCGACGGACGTGTCGACTCTGCGTCAATCCGGCACGAAGGACCTGCCGCGGTTCCTGCTGATCGAGATGCGCAACTGCTCGGACCTGGGCATCAGCTTGGTGGGCGGCAACGCGGTGGGCATCTTCGTGCACAGCGTGCAGCTGGACTCGCCGGCGTACATCGCGGGGCTGCGGACGGGCGACCAGATCCTCGAGTACAACAACGTGGACCTGAGGCGAGCTACTGCAGAGCAAGCCGCCTTGGAGCTGGCCAAGCCTGCAGATAAGGTATGTAAGTGGTAAGGTAACTACATCTGATAATGTAACTATTCGAGGCACTGAATTATCATCCACTGAATGAATACATGCTTCATTTTCAGTAATTGTTATTTCAAGAGATCTTTTTAACGACCCGTGTGGCGCAATGGTTACCATGCCGGATCGACGCACCAAGGGTCCTGGGTTCGATTCCCAGCGAGGTGGAAATTTGAATGATGAATTTGATATTCTGTTCTCGGTCTGGGTGTGAATGTCCTTGTCTAGTGTGTTGTCCATGGCACCCACGACACAGGGAATCCTAGTGTGGGGCTATGAGTGTGAAGCGTTATTTATTTATTTATTATTTATACAATTATCTTATACAAGACAATAGTCTTTTCCTTCGTGAATTATCCAGAGTATATCGTTTACTCTATAATTACCAGCTAGCTTCGTTCAGTAAATGCGAATAATGAATACAACAGCAGCACATTATAATAAAATTGTCCTGTCCACCTGTCCAGGTGAGCGTGCTGGTCCGGCACGACCTGCAACAGTACCACGAGATGAAGGACAAGCCGGGCGACGCGTTCTACGTGCGCGCGGGCTTCGACCGCTGCGCCAAGATCACGTCCGCCGGCATGGACGCCGTGGACGAGTACTCGCTGTGGTTCCGCAAGGACGAGGTGCTGTTCGTGGACAACACGCTGTTCAACGGCGCGCCGGGGCTGTGGCGCGCGTGGCAGCTCGACTGTAAGGGCGTCAAGCGGCACTGGGGGACTATACCGAGCAAGTTCAAGTGAGTTGGTGAATCTTTGCGACTTATTTGATAATTTATTTACAATTTGGTATAAAAGTTTTAAGGTGTACAACGGGTGGATGTAATGCTAACGCCCCAACTCAGAATCACTAAAGGTTTCTTAAATAGCTGCTTAGTTTTGAATCACCATACAAACTCTGTGTTTAAGCAACCGTTAAGGAGCGATTTAAGTAACCGTTAGTGACTCTGAGTTGGGGTGTAAGAGTATTTATAACAGTCAACCTTTAGTCCAGGCATGCCCAAAGTTTTTTTACGTGAGCCAATATTTGTAACAATCCATGGCCAAGTTTTTATATTTACATTACGTACATTAGGCGACCTACTATCTGAAAATTCAATAAGGGACCAGTGAAATTACGGTGCCCCTGTATAAAAACAGCTCGCCACTGTCGTCATTGTTTCCCCTAGCGTTCAGAGTAAATACGAACTGTTCCTTTATCCAGAGTGGAAGAAATCCTCCGTCGCTCCCCCGGCGGGAACAGCACGGGCGCGGAGCTGGAAGCGCGACGCGCGGGCTCGACGGCGCGCCGCTCGTTCTTCCGCCGCAAGAAGCACCGCGACAGCAAGGAGCTGGCCTCCTTCTCCAACACCGAGCTGGGCTGCTGGAGCGACTCGGGCACCCTGGCTGATGATGCTCCGCCGCTGTCGTACCAGCGGGTTGAGAGATTACACTGTACGTATGTAACTATGTGCTAGACCTTATGGAAATCTGTTTAGTAGTAGTACTAGCAAAAAGAAATCACTCGCCAAGTGAGACGATGAGAGTGGGAAGTGGCCAAGCTCCGTCTGACGTAGCCGGAACGTTGTACATAATATGAATGCGATGCATAAAACTTCGATAGGGTGAGGCTACGAAAAAAAAGGGTGCGTGTACTTTTGTACGCGCGTGAGAAGTTATACTTCTTTGACATAATTAAATAAATATTTAATTTAATAACATGTGTCAGTTTTAATTATCTTTCAAAAACTATTTTTGTATTAAATAAAAATAAAACAGTGGTAACTAACGCCATCTTATAATATGAAGAGTACATTGAGCAGCTAGCGCCATCTATCCAGCAGTTAACGCAACAGTGCAGCACAAACGTTTAACGCAACCTTGTTGGAAGTCGCATGAGAAGTATAACTTCAAAAATAGTTTTTTTTTAATGGAAATACCCAGAAAACGAGCCCACGATTCCATGTAATGGTAAGTGGCTATCGTGGCCAATGGACATCAGCAACACCAAATGCATTAATGATGCGTTGCCGGCCAAGAAAGAGAGAAGAAAAATAAAGAAGGAACTGGCTCTCAGTCCCCCAGCTGGACACGAGTCGTTTGCGAGAATTATCTTTATTTTGTTGTGTTTGATGCGTCTTGTCAGTAGCGTGTCCCCAGCCGAAACACGACGAATCTCTAGCGAGAATTATCTTTTACTACTGGATACCCGTGTTCCACTGCGCTAAAAAAATCTGATGAGAATGATAGATCAGTGTTTTTGTGTTGACGTTGACGTTGATGCGCCATCTTTACATATTATCTTCAAATTGTTGTTTGGGAAAAGTGGAATATCGACTTTATTAATGGACCGAATGTGCCCAATGCATTGTTTTAGTAGTCTCAAACCACCTTCGGATTATTGCCTTTCTAATGAAACTATCGTATCTTGAGGCATATCGGTTGGATGGTTTCAAAATCTATAAAGGACATCCGTACAAACATTCTTTGTATTTTATATATATAGATGTACAAGGAAAACTATCGCGGCTATATTAACATAAATAATTGAGTAATAGTCGATAAACTCACTACTTCGGAACCCAACATTGCGCGTGGCCTGACACGCACTTCCTCGGTTTTTTTTTGTTGTCTAGTGCTTGTTATCAGCAATGTGTGTGTGTGTGTGTCGCAGACGGCAGCCGGCGGCCGGTGTCGGTGCTGGGCCCGCTGCGCGAGTGCGTGGCCGGCAAGCTGGTGTCGGACTGGCCGCACGTGTTCGCGCGCGCCAAGCCCGACCCGCGCGTGCTGCGGGACCTCGCCGATAAGGTTGTTGATACTCTTGTTGTGTTGTTGGTTAGACAGGTTCATTGAATACCAGGTGAACAAAGAATTCGTTTTTTTGTATCAGTAAGACGGACCTGCAGCCTAATTCCAAGGCCGTCTTTAACCTATTGGAGGCCCTGGGCATATTAGGATAATGGGGGCCCCAATGACTTTGTCAGAACACTATTTTGTTAGAATAAACAAAGAAAGTAGGATAAGCAAGCCTCTAGATTTATGCAAAAGCTAATAAGCAAATTGGTATTGTAGTCAGTAATTTAGGTTCGATTTATACGAATTAATAAATATAGGATATCGTTTAGTGATCTGGCAGGAACTAGGGGGCCCCTATCGATCACGGGGCCCTGGGCACGTGCCCAGAGTGCCCAGTGGAAAAGAGGGGTCTGCCTAATTCACGTAAGCTAACAAGTTCGATTGCAGTGCAGTTGCAGTGACGTTCCTATGAAAATAACACTTTCCGTATTCTCTTAGCTTTCGCGAGCGCTGTCAAACACGCTCGCGTCACGCGAGCGCTTGTCAAACACGCTCACGTCACAAAAAGGTATTCTGTTGATGCGCGTCAAGATAGCGTGTTTCCGATCGCAGTTTGTGGGTATTCTCATAAACTTCTCGGTGCGAGTTTTTATGCAGTTTTGTTGACGCTTTTGTTTTTTAATGGAAACATAATAAATTGTATTTGATTAATTAATAAGTTTATTTGTTCTCTCATATGACAACACTAACACAGAGTACTAAATAGCCGAAGAAAAGTTTGGCAGGCGCGCAAGATGCGTGCAGGAGAAGTGAAGTTCACGCGCAGTTTGCGTGCAGTCGACGCGCAGTTCAAAAATTACGAGAATACGGTTTAGACACTAAACGTCAACCAACGTCAACTTGATTGCAGCGTCATTGCAACTCAATCGATGCGTCTTAAAGTTGCGTGAATTAGCAGACTGGTGTCGTTGACTCGTCTGTTATTAAACTTAAATTGTTATTCACGTGTAGTAGAATTAAGTATAATTTTTATGTGTAAACCGCAGGGCATTCACTGCATCCTGGACGTGAGCGTGGCGACGATCGAGAAGCTGCACAAGCACCAGATCTACCCGATCGTGCTGCTCATCAAGTTCAAGTCCTTCAAGCAGATCAAGGAGGTGAAGGACGCGCGCTACCCCGCCGACAAGGTCTCCGCCAAGGCCGCCAAGGAGATGTACGAGCACGGGCTCAAGATCGAGAACGAGTACAGGAATTACATATCTGGTTGGTGCCGGGCCGGTTGCTGGCTTGTTCAATTATTATTTTTTTCTTTTCATTAGCATAAATTTACGTGTGTGTTCTGGACATTTCTAGCCGAGATCCCGGCGGGCGTGAACATCGCGTACATGTGCACGCAAATCAAGGAGGCGGTGGAGGAGGAGCAGAACAAGACGCTGTGGGTGCCGTCCGCGCAGGCCTGACCCCTGCCCCCGCCGCCCGCGCCGCCGCCCCGCGGGCCCCGCGCCGCCCGCGCCGCCCGAGCGCCCCGCACGCCGCACAAGTCCGTCACGTTCTGCACGCGCTGCGAGCGCAAGCCCTCCCCCGCGCAGCCGCCCTTCGACCCCGACGTGCGCTACTACTCGGACCCCGGCCACCCCGCGCCCCCGGACCGGCCCGGGCCCAAGGCGCGCCGCAAGGAACCCGCGCTCGAGCCCATCGACTGCGAGCAGCGCTACTACTCGGAGCCGGACGTGAAGTACTTCGAGATCGACTACGAGTTCCTCAAGGAGCTGCGGCGGATCGCGCGCAACAACTGCCCCAAGTGCAAGCGGCGGGCGCGCGGCGCGCGGCGGGCGCGGGGCGAGCGGGGGGCGCGCGGCGAGCGGGGGGAGCGCAGCGAGACGTACGTGATGTGCGGCGGGCGCGCGCACAGCAGCCTGCAGCACTGCCAGCGCTGCTGCCGCGTGTGCGCGCGCTCCTCCGACACGCTGGACTCCACCGACGAGGGCCGCTCGCAGGCCGCGCCGCGCAAGTCCGTGTCGTTCCTCGCGTCCAGCGCCGAGTCCGTGAAGGAGCCCGACGAGCCCTCGGAGCCCAACTACACGGCCAAGAGCTTCACCAACGACCTGAAGCGGTTCCTGCTGAAGCCGTCGCCGCGCCGCAGCCTGCGCGACAAGTTCGTGCAGAGCTTCAAGCAGGAGCTGGAGGCCACGCGCCGCTCGCCCAAGCTGAAGGCCATCAAGGGGCTGTGGAAGTCCTACTGACTACAGACTCTCGGGATCCTCGTACGCATGTCCGGGTACGTGGTACGAGGTACGTTGAAGTACACGACGCAAGTCTCTCCTATTTTTGTAGGCATGGTTGCAGTGCACTTGTTGCAAACGACATTGTGTGCTATAAACATTTGGATGTGACTGCTTGCGATGTGTAGCTCGACGAACGGTCGGTGGTTTTCTATGTCATTTACTATATTTATTGTTTTATATTTATATATTTTGTATTACGCTACATTAATGGAGGTGTCGCCGAGCTGGATATTTGCTGCATGTTGATATAAATGTTTTCAATACTTTTGTACAAAACCTTCACTTTATTCGGTATCGACCACTTTTTATAACTTTTTCGACTTGTTTTTCTATTTGAAGTTTATATGAATCATTGTACAGAGCTCATCGGTGCCTTCATTATAGTTTTTTTAAACTTATATAATATGTTTTGGTGTTTCATCTTGCGGACATCGATACGTATTATTGTTATTGTGCAGTGCGAAGTAGATGCTCGGTTGCGTGAAGCGTCGATAGAAATCGTGCGTCTGAATATTTGATTTATAATCGCACTGGTAAACACCGTATAAAAACTAAAGGAAACTCAACTCGGTGCCAGATGTAAATCTCACTCACTCACTCACAGGCAGTAGAGTCAACAACATCAACAATAACTAACAGTCAAGTTCCAAGGCCGTATAATTCTACTCATAGATTACCCCCAATAGATACCGCATAAGTGAAATTTTCTTAGAGTTTGAACTTACAAAATTTGGCGGAAGGCGCGGCTTGCGGGGGACAAAACAATGCGCTGTGATTGCAAAGATATTTTACCGTACAATATCATTGTGTGATTGGCTATTTCTAATTCATACTTGGAGTTGACCACTCAGTATTGGGCGACACTAATGTCGTGAACATGCAAATGCACGTGCGTGTTGGCGCGCGTCAGTTGCCTTGTATGCGGTATCTGTTGGGGGTAATCTGTGAATCCTACTGCTGGTCCAATTCGATTTTTTTGGAAATAAGTGACTTTGAATTTTAAAATATGGGAATATTTTTACATGGAAACTAGCGCCACCTAGTAGCTTAGTTATCACGAGAGTACTTCGGTCTCTAGTGTATCTGTGACTGTAGTTGCGAGACGCTTGTTCCGTGAGGTAGTGTGAAGCTGCTGTAGTGTATACAGTGGTGTGTAGGTGTGTATACGGTGTTCGCCGGTGTGCGTCGGTGCGCGGTGGTCGACGGGACCGGAACGCAAGTGTTCACAGGTGGTCTAAACTTGTATAAACATAGGTGCTAGAGTAGCGGTCCACCGGGGCATCTTCTGCAGGGATGGACCGGGTAATTACATCTTATTGCAGTCTTTGACTCTGATATTATATAATGTAAAATGTAAAAGTATTGCTATATCGTTTCTCTGACTAAAGCATAAAACATACTTTAAGTTCTGAATTACAGAAACATGTTTATTGTATAAATGTATAAAAAATTCACGCTATACTCGGCGTCCCTCGGGCGATGCACCGGATCGGTGTAGTTTTAGACTTGTGCAATAATTGAGAGGAATTTTAAGACAGTTTTGAACAGTGTATTTAGAACGTTTAATGGAAAATATTAATATTACCTAGATGGAGTGCTATCAGTGCTGCAGTACTTACACGTACTCCATGCAAGTATTTAGTGGGCAAAGCAATGGTACAAGATTATGGTGTAGATACTCGTAGATGATAGATGGTTTAGACTTTCAGACAATTACGATCGCTGATATATTTGTACTTCCATTTTATTACAATATACATAAGTAATAAGGATTTATACATTATGCGACGCGGTCGCATATGTTATGTTACACATTAGGAAGCAATCGTAGGCGAAAATAGATTACGTGCTCTTCAAGTTAAATTAATGTCATGGTAATAGTAGTAGATCGTAATATAACAGCAGCATAGATGTAAGCTCTTACGGCGATGTAGTTTAGGGATCAAGGGAGCGAGGGATGTGTGTGAATCGAATTCCCGGGCGCGTGTAGTGAGTACTATATCACGGATACTCATTGCTTATTTTATATCGATATTTTCCTCGAAAAAGTCGAGAGAGAATTATTCGGTGCCGCGGAATCGATTTAAACTCGATCTATAATGCAAGTCCACTTGCCTTTAGAACTGTGTACGATTTTTCGCGAGTATTTTATACACGTAAATCTAAAATGATTTTTAAGGATTCACTCGCGATTATGTACGTTGACGTCTACCTGCAGGACGGTGTCGCTCGCGCCGAGCGCGCAGAACTTGTATTAGTCTTTGTGATCCCAATTTATATGAAGAAAATCGATTATTAACTCGAGTAAATCTCTAAAAATTATTCCACATAGTGTATTCTAGTGAATAATAATATACAAGTAGTGAATTTTATATAGCGAATTTACAATATCATGGTAGGAGTAGAGGTGAGTATAAGTATTCAAACTTTTTAGTACTGCGATAAACGAAACTGAATCATCGATAAATCTTGTTCAAATTTGTAATTTTTCCGATTATGTTGCCAACTATTGGTGATCTGTATTCCTCCATTGATTATCGTATATTTGAATCAGGGTCAAATATTTTTGTTTACATATTTTGTTTAATATATCGCGACATGCTTGAACGATGTTGCCCAGTGCCGCGCGCAACGTGCTACAAACGTTTGATACAAATTTTATTCACTTTCTACCTATCTAGGTGCTTCGTGTATAGTATTCTCTGTAAAACCTTAATTTGCAATAGATATGCATTATGTAAAGCAAATACAAATTTGATGGAAAAGAATGCACGCTGTGTAAGAACTCGGTTGCAAACTTAATCGATATTTCCGCCTCATTTTCTTATGTTATGACAACTGAGGTTGTCCCACTATAGCTCGAGGTTAGTGGCAACACATTTAGCGTATTTTATACTACGATGTTTTAAAATTATCCTTGTCAGTGTCTATTTTTAAATTGCAGTTTTAAAATCCTTCGTCCAACTGTACATACATGTCGATATTATCTATATTATAATTTATTTTCATTAGCGCCACGGTTGTATGAAGGTACTAGGAATCGTTTAATTCTAATTATTAATATATTTAACGAAATTCCTAAACATGTGGTTATTTAAAATAATATAAATTTGACAGAGACCAAGTAGGAAGGTTTTTAGTGTCGAATATTTTAGTACTTTTACTGGCTCCTTAGTATTACTGGAAACTATGAAAGGTTGTATTGTTGTATATTTTTTTTATCGATTTAATGCATTTCTCTCTTCTTGGAGTACTTTAGGGTTACTGTTACTGCTATCCTATTTATTTATCGAATTTTTATGATGTTGCGATTAATTTTATTCTACGATGCGATACCTACTACTGTTTTATACAATATTTCGATATAAATTATTTAATACCTAAGTATTACAATGAAATTTATAACTTTCTAGTTAAAATATAGTTTTAGAATATACATTTCTTACGACTGCTACTTTAGATTCAGGTAGCTGATATATGTAAATGTCAAATTAAAATGGTTGTTATTTTTTATGCTATAATTTGTTTTGTATAATTTTATGAAATGTATTGTATGAAATGTATTATTTACTACAGCGATATAATATAATAGATAAGGCTTTTAGCATTAAAAGCTATACTATGAGCTACTGAGGTATTTAACAAACATTTGTACGGATTTTCAGTCTGTTTTTTACGCTCGGCTTCTAATTCTCGTTTCAGTGTATTTGTAAATTATGAGCTTATTTGCTTGATTAATTTTGTTGTAACGGTGAAATGTTTTTGAAATAATCATGAGATTTTTTTTCAATCATTTTAATGGAAAAATACATGAGATCCCCGCCGCTGGAGGTCGCTGCCTCGCTATGTATATTTATGTGAATGTCATAACGTCCGTCGTATACTGAACAGTGCTACATCATACATGCAGTCGATTCGCGATCTCATTGATATTAACATGTGATGAGGCTTTATAAATATTGAGTTTTTATTATTATTATTTTCAGCACATTTTAGTAGTTAAGTTTATTTCTTTAATGTACAGAGAGTCGATATTATTATGTTACGTTTTAGTGCGTCCGCGCAGCTCGCTGCCCGCTCGGAGCTGCGGTTAACATATTGTTATTGTTTTATTTCGATAGATGGCGCTGTTAATGATTATTATTTTAAGGTATATTGCAACAGTTACAATTTATTATACAAATGATACCCAGTTGAATGAAAATCCTTTTTGCGATATACGATTAATTAAAAGATAATTATGTAATGCTTGATATTTGGTGATCCTATAAATACATACACATACAGTTGCGTCTTTTAATCTGGAAAATAAAATTCTTAAGAGGGTTTTCAAGTAAAAAGGATTTTTATATGACTGAAGATCGTGAACACCAGGTTAAAACTATAATATAGTTACCATATTATAATTTTGTACACAGACTGCACAAGAAATCGACAGTTCAACTTAAGTAATAGTTATCGGTTATCTTGTATAGTTGACGAGAGACGTTTGCTTTAAGAATAAATTAATTTGATCTGATATTATCGGTAAGTTTCACAATTATTGTCGGTCGCTAACATTGTTTCTGTATACTGTAAAATAAATTAATTTTATATATTTAGAGACGTTACTGAAAAATGTATTTTGAAATTGACAATAATGAGTATTTAATTATACATATACAAGGTATTGTAGTTGGACGTCTTATTTTGGATTTATATTTATCTGTTAATGTTTGACTATTAATATTATGTTATCTGTATTTTGTAACGGTATTATTTTATCTAGACTCGTTCTCGGGAGGCGCCGCGCATGTTGTGCGCGCGGCGCCGCCGTCTGGCGTAGCCGTATAACGTATTGTAACGTTTATCAATGATGTTTCAACGAATGTTTACATCGTAGAAAGTCAAATAAACCAATATTCAAAAACTAATACCGGCGTTTTGTTCTTAAGGAATAAAAAGTTGTATGTAATATTACAATACATCGTTTATTAAACACAACATACAAACCAACTTGAGCAATCATTCAAGGGGCATCAACAACGTCCCACAATAACATTTAACATTCATTCATCATTTACATCTCATTTTATTACACCAATATTTTAAAATTGTAAAATTACAATACAAATTACTATAATTATTACATTCCCTTTACACACACTATGCTGACGAAGCTAACATTATATTTCTTTAGATTAGCAGTTGTTGCTGTGCATTCACCTTTAGTTCTTGTAACAAAAACATCTCTTCATTCAAATATTTATGCAGACATAAATATAACCCTATTTAAACGCCTTTTACTCAGCTGAATCCTTAATTATTATGGCTTTGATCGTGGGAAAGCTTTTTCAAGATCTACAAAATTTATAAAACTGTAGATTCATTGATTTCTCATGACTATACGATTGATTAAGGGGGAGCTATTCAAAGGTTATGACAAACCTCTTTTAGTTCTGGATCTGCTTGAGTTTAATGAGTTCCTTACATTATTATTGGTGACGAGGGTTATAATGGGTACTCAGAAACCACTGGACCGATTTCAAAGATTCTTTCACCAATAGGATGCTTTGTTGTTTCTGAGTAACAGGGTCTATATTTAAAAAAAAAAGATCTATACGAAAATCGAAGCACAGCGAGGGCGCTTACAAGTTTGGGAATAAATATAAATGGATAAACTGAACGTCAATTTAGTGCGTGTAAATGTAGTCTAATTCTACAAGTTTATCCTGTTAGTTTTCAAAAATTAAATAAATACCTACATATTCTTTCAGTAGTAATAATAATACTGAAGTTAGTTTGAAATATTTGAATAATTTATGCCATATATATGTGGAATCTATTTTTTCTGAAACAGCTGTAGTTTTTTAGTGAAAGATAAATGGAAAGAAGATAAATAATTTAATGAATATTGGTATGAAATATGGTATAGAAATAAATTGTGAGTTTTTACAGTCCCAGACGATCATAAGAGCTTTACTATTTTATACTGTATGTTAAAAATTGAGGAAATATTTATACCTATAAAGGACAAATTCGTTTTCCCAACGATGTATAAAAGATAATTTAGTCTACTTCAAAAGAAATGTGCGTTTGCATCACACCGCGTCCTAAACTTGAACAATTGGTTCAGATTATTATCATATCCCGTATTTGATGACAATACAATAAAAACAACTTACATTTCTGTATTTATATTCTACAAAAACGATTCCTTTACTAACTAAACGTAAGTACGTCATCTATCAACGATGACATTGATCTACATACTAAAAATAATAAATGCCATAATCTATCACTGTGTTCGGATCGGTTGCAACTCACTAGCAAGCCTCGTCTCATAATTGAGGCATGGAGTAAACTCCAGCAAGTGACCTCATTGTGAATAGAAGGGGTTATGATCAAGTTAACTTTCAACTTTCAAACATCAGGGACATACCTACTTATAGGTTGAGGAGTATGGCATCAGAATCTACGTGAGATGCAATTTAAAGCCCGCCAGGTTGGAGATGGAATAACTATGGCAATAAAAACTTAAAATAAACGCCTATTCTACTTAGGTGGCGACCGTCCGTTGACGATCGTGGGACAGTCCTTGTACGACCTACCCTTTGGTTTGACGGTGGTCGTCTTCTTGGATAGCACCCGCTTGACCGTGACCACCTTGTCCGACAGCAGGCGCCGCTTCTTCTTCACCTTCTTATCCTCGATCGTGAAGGAATCCTCGAAGATGTCTCCGCTGGAGTTCGCCGAGCTGTCTTTGGAGGGCTTGAACGGCTTCTTCTCTCCGATAATTTCGCAGATGGGGCTGTCGAAGGAGACCTGCCGGGGGCTGCGCCTCGTCTTCTCCACCGACGTCTGCGTGGCGATGTGGGTGTGATTCTTCTTTGCTGGAGGAGTGGCCTTAGGCGCCAGTTTTGTCTTCTTAACGTTGACTAGCACGGCCGGCCCGGAGGATTTCCGCTTGTTGTTTTTCTTTGGCACCATTTCCATGCTGTAGTCGGGATCCTCGTTCTCGCATTCCTCGTCATCAAGCTCGGGGCTGGCCTGCTTGGCTGCTTTACCCCTTTTAGGTTTCCCGACTTCTTTCGTTTTCTTCCCGGAAGGTTTGTCAGCTTCCCCGCTGCTCTCATCCTCATCTTCGACGCTGATGGCAGCTTTGGTAGCTTTTTGTTTTTTACTTGTACTGAATTCCAATTTGCTTGTTTTCGTTTTGCCCACCGATTTGAGGTAAGTTTCGAATATCTGGCGACACTTGGTATAGTCAACCGTCTCTTTCGGTTTTAGCGTATTAATGTACTCAAAAAACCTGATGAGAGCATCTGAAATCATACAAAAAAAATATTGTTGATCACACTATCTGCAATTATTGTCATACATTCATAAGTTTTGTAAGACAAGGAGTACAAACCAGGTACATTTTTGTACTTCTTGATTTCGGTCCTGACATTTTTCATGAAGGACTCCTTCATGGCCTGCACGGTCTTGGGCTGCTTGAGCACCTTCTCCCAGGGCAGCTCCCCCACCAGCCACTGCAGCATGTTGTAACCCAGGATCTCCAGGTCGCCCCGCATGGTTGCCACTGAAAACATTTCCAGATTAGATCAACTACTCTGGCCAGACGTAAGGGATTATTAAAGACAATTCTTGACTACAATAGAGTAGACTAAGCAAGGACCAAGAATCCATCTGCAGAAGTTCTATGTATCACTTGAACATTCTGACTATTTATCCTACAGTTCTACACCATCAGCATAATGGTTGAAAACATAATTAAGAGTGGAATAAATAAATCTCATCAAAAACATAAGTGTAAATGAGAGCCAAGTTCCAAAAAAAAAGGCATGAGATCTAAATGGTTGCCAAATTCTGAGTAGAAAAGCCTAAAATTTTAGTCACAAGAACATGTAATTCAAGCTCTACATTTGACTTGCTTAGTTTTCACATACCTACCTAGGCTATATTATATTTGTATAATGATTATCTTTAAGTCTGTTAGGTAGATGTAATACCTATGTTACTTTTCTAAAATTCGGTTTGTTGGTTGCTAAGTAATGAAAACTAGCCAAGTCAAATGTAAAGCTTGAATTACAATGTTTTTGATGAGATATCATTACTTTTTGTCTAGAAATTATTACTATTTATAGATAATGATTATACCTATTGTTATTTGTAAAATTACTCTATACAGTGGAACCGCAAATTCACTAGTTTCACTAATTATCAATAATATAATTTTCAGTTTTTAGAGTTTTTCCTTTGTATATGCCTAATAGTCTACCTTGATGCCAAATATCAAGTTTCTAGGTCATCTGGAACTGGGCTAGAGTTTTGGTCAGGTTGGTTAATATCTAAATAACCATTTGAGGTGTGTTTATGTAATTTGGAACACATAAATGTATTTCGCAAGTCTCAATAAATGAGCCAAATTTGACTGGTTTATGTGAAATAGTTTTTGAGTTATGAGGTTGTCAAAAGTGGCTCCAAATGGTTCGTGCAATATTACACATGGTGCTGCTCGCCAGTTCTATTACCTTGAACTTGGCTTGGCACGCTACTGTGTGTCTATATAAAAGTTAATAGTTTCAATGGGAGGAGTGCACACTTCCTCACCTCCTAAATGTGCATCCCTGCTGGTGTATTCAATGGTTCCATTGTGTGCACTTTTTGGGTCAGGTTTAAATTCTTTGTCATCGATCCTGGAGGCCAGTCCGAAGTCCACTAGGTAAGCCTGGTTCTCCGTGCCTTTTTTCAGGCCGAGGAGGATATTGGCACCTTTGATATCAGCATGGACATAGCCTCTGTTGTGTATGTATTCTAAAACATCTAACTGGAAGAATAGATTTTATAGAGATTATTACATTAATGAACAAATAAAACAATAAGTAGCTTTTCATGATGATTGGTTCCATTCTCACCATTTGCAAACCAATCTGGAATACAGTAGGAGCTGGGAAAGACCTGCCCGCCTCCGTAAACAAGCTCCAGAGGTCCTTGCCATATCTCTCTAGCACCAGGTACCTATATTTTTCACCCTTGTAGTCATGAGAACCGCTACCGAAGGTCAGGGGCATCCCAAAAGTAGTTAATTTTTTGGTCTTCATAAATTTTGCAACTGAAAATGTAATTTTGTACTTTATTTGACACAAAATTACTGGATCTTTTAATACTTCATACAAAATAATTGCTTCAAGGCACTACCATTTTTCAAGGTTATTGGAGAAATAAATTTTTAAAGATTAAAATATCTAGTTTTGATCTAACTAATCCGATGCAGGCAAATAAATATGTTGACCACTTAATATTTCTATAACATTGACGATGGTCTTAATAATAATGTTATGAACATTTTTTAATTTAAGCTCCGCATAAAATATCTTAAAATGGCAATAAATGTATACTGGTTGCTCATATCTTATTACCATTACCTAAGCTCATATTAGTCATTCAAATCAAACGATCCGATAAAGAGTATTACAAAAAGATTTCATAGTAAGTAATAGCAGGCAATTAAAAACAATATTATTCTACAACAACAATACCAACCACTCCAGAGATTATCGGAATGATAAATATACATAATATAATAAACATCTACTCCATTGATATTTATTATCTTTAACTCAAAAGTACTGAAAACAAGTGACCTCTTCAGAAACATGTAAAATGTTTAAACACATATTATTATACTTACTGTCATCTTTATTTGCATTTCGTATGTAGAAATGTTTTTCAACAAATAATGGGCCATTTTCGTGCGGTTCCTGCAAGAAACAAATAACGTATCCCGAGTTATGTTTCATTTAATATTAAGCGTTTTCCATATGAATACAGCCATATGCCAAAAATTGTCGCAGGAAACATAACTACACTTACAATTTTAATAACATAAGGATAATTGGAGCCTTTTTTAGGGGAGTTCTCATGATCACAAGCCGAATATATCTCGCCGAAACCTCCCACCCCAATGGAAGGGCCGATCCTCCACTTCTTCTTGGTTATAGTATTGTTTATCACTTCTCCTACAGCTATCGGCGCAGGCATTTTATATCCATTTGCTTTTTTTCTTGGCGCTGCAGCCTTTTTTGCTTTCCCATTCATTTTCAAAAAATATTTAACACAACACAAATATTTCGACGCCAGTTAAAATGTTGACACTAGTCACTAACTGTCACTAATGTCACTATCTGAAAAAGATCGTTTGGCAGCTGTCATAGGCAGCTGTCAAGTCAATTGTCAAATCAAATATTACCGCTCATTTAGGCCGGCTCCATACGTTGGTGGAAACGTTGGCCCCAATGCTACTCGTCCAACGTATGGATTTAGGAAATAGCATTGGCGCCAACGTTGGGGCGAGCGTTGGTAGTTGGCCGGCGCGTGTCGGTTTTATCAAAGGAATCTGCCTCCAACGTTCGCGATCCGTCCACACATTGGAGCAGCGTGACCATATGTGGCAGGATCCTGCCATTTTGGCAGGATTTGCCCCTTATTTTAGACTATGGCAGGATCGGTTGACGTTTTAAAAACTTGGCAGTATTTGGCAGGATTTGAGGTGCTGAAAATAAATTCTCTATCACAACTTAAAATTCAGAAAATGGCAACCTGATAGACTAAACTATAAAGTTATAGGTTTCAAAACGCATCTATGGCCCTTTGCGGACGTGTGTGAGTGCGCTCCGGTGTATTTATTACCACGCGGCGTATGTGTGTGTGACATCGCGTATATCAGCACTGGGAGATTTTCCTTATTTTAAGGAATTATTTTAGATTTTACCTAAGTTTCTTTTAGAATCTTACATAAACTTGGCGTTATGGAATTTAAAAAAATAGCGATATATGTATTATAAACCTCAAACACAAATTATAAGGTCGATGCGAAAAACTAGAAATTTTATTTCATTAAAATGAACCATTAAAAATTGAATTTTTTTATAAAGAATCACGTGACTACGTACCTACGCACCACGATTGGTCGCCATGTTTGTGACGTCATAAATATAATGAAAGGAGTTTCACTAAAGTCAACGACTTTTACACGTGAAGTTTTGTAAATTTAAACATTAAATCTACATAAAAACCAAGCAAACATGCTAAGACGAAAAAGAATATGATGCTAACTCCAATGTATAATAAAAAATATATACATAAGTACATAAAATAAATATTTATATGTGTATTTTTTGTATAACACAATGGTAAATAAAGTTGGTAGTATTTGGGCATTTTTCACTTAACAGACTGGCAGGATTTGGCAGGTTTTTAAGCATTGTGTGGCAGGATCTGTAATTTAAATATGGTCACACTGCATTGGAGATTGACTCAGTCCTGTAGCAACACGCATCGAGTGCACATGTTGATCGAGAATGGCATCCTCGTCCATAATAACGTCGCCCGCGTTTACAAATGTGTTTTATGATGTGTCGTCATCCACCATCTTCTTTGACGTGGCTTTTTCTTTAGTAATAAATATAAATTAAGAGATGCACTCACTACTGTAAAAGCAAATCAGACATCTTCACATTGGCTCTGACGGAATAGAACTGGTATACTAGCCAACGTGTGTACACCTCACCAAATTAACAGACCAACGTTGGTACTAACGTTCGGACCAGCGTGTGGCGCCCCGGTTACACGCGCGTGTCGCGGACCGTCTCGTGGCGCGTCCGTAAGCCACGCCCCCTACGCGCGTGTGAACACCGCGCGAGCCCCTTAAGTCCGGTTTACACGTATTAAGTAGTTAAGTAGATAAGTAAATTTTAACTAAATTTTAAGTGAATAATTTTTAAGTGTCCGTCCACACGTAATAATTTAGTAAAGCTCTTTAGTTCATACAATTCTACTTAACTACTTAAGCATTTTACTAAATTTTAACTTAAAAGTGCCTGTCCAAACGTGTTAAGTGATAAGCCCCGCCCACCTACTTAACAGAAAATAGAAAAAAATCTAAATTACTTATCTACTTGATTACTTAACTACTGAATTACTAAACTACTAAATTGTCCGTTTACACGTATTAATTTACTTAAAATTTAGTTAACTACTTAACTACTTAATACGTGTAAACCGAACATTAGGCGCGTGCCTAGAAAACCGCTCCCGACACGAGCCCTGCGAGCGCGAGACGCGCCGCGGTCTGGTCCGCGAGCGCCCTGTTCACACGCGGATTGTCTCGTGGCTCGCGCGCGCGTGTAAATGGGGTATGAGACTTTCATAACTTTTTTTCGAGTGATATGTTGCTGTCGGCCCTACTGGCTTTTCTTTACAGCTTCACGCGGATTGTGGGTGGATCCTGGAATTTTATTTAATCATTGACTTTCATGGTGTCAGCATGTCAGGCAGTCACCAGTCACCACCATGGATCATATAAATTACTCTATCTGGATCACGGACTCTGTAGTGGTACCTGAAGATCAATGACGTCATAACGGAATGACTATTTGACCAATCACAGGCCGGATTGAGGTTGTCCTTCATAATTGTAGGGTGTCCACACTTAGAAAAATTATGTCCTTTATTTTGATATGGTTCTTCTAAATCTTTTTTATTAGTAATTTTTCTGATAGATAACATGGACACAATACAAATATGGTATTCCGCTATGACGTCATCGATCTTCAGGTACTACTACAAAGTCCGTGATCCAAATAGAGTAATAATTATATCCATGGTAACCACACCACAGAATACATTTCATATTCTACACAAGTACACTATACTATAGGCCTATTTCATGGATTTAATAGTTTAACTGGATTGCAATCTTCGTACAGTGCCTCCAACTTATCTGTGAATTGACGGAGGGCGCCGTCGGATGCATTGGACCAATCACTGGACGCAATTCGAGACGTAGTAAATGTAAATGAATGAACACAAAGAACTTAGGAATGGGGCGGCATTAGTTCCAATTTTCGCCATTTCACAGATAAGTTGGTCGCACTGTAGATGGCGCCACGTGCACACGCAGTAAACAAACCTGTATCATGGTGCATTCATATTTGCACTAATGTTATTAAAATATTAATACCGTCCTTAAAAACGATATACTTTTATAATTATTCTTGTATATTAGACTGTATTGCATTTAAACTCTATGATATGATGGCATCCTACAACCATTAAAGAGTGGATGATCTAAAAAAAATCGATGCGAGAACATGGTGCAAGTTTGAAGGGGAAAAAAAAAATTGATGGATATATACGTTATTATGGATAATTAACTGACTTTTGGTAATTTAAACTCATTCAACTTAAATTCAATTAAACTAATTTCAAAAAATTCACTTCTTTCATATCTCAAAATAAACGACGAAAATAATAAACGCTTTACACACTCATACCTCCGCAGTAGGTTTTTACCTGTGTCGCGGGTGGCATGAACGACACATAATTATAACACATCACAATAACGCGCATGACCCGAGTATAAATATTTATCTGTCACATAAATATCTGCCCCGGCGGGTAATCAAACCCGGAACCCCTCGCTAAGCAGGCAAGGTCGCTACCAACTAGGCTACAGGGTCGTCAAATCAAATCAAAACTTTTGTAACGTAAGGAGTGGTTAGGTTAGGTTAGGTCAAGTCAATTCCTCCCCCCCGGGGGTTGCCCGCCTTGTCGTGGTGGGGGGGCTTAATAAATGCTCCCTACCCCCTGCGAGCTGGCGGGGCTGTTCTGTCGAAACGGCACTGGTGGGGCCGCAGAGGAAGAGGCATGTCGGTATTGCGGTGCGCCGCTTGCCCTATCCTCTGCGGCCGAGGTGTGGTCGGTGGAAGAACCACAGACCTGATCTTCCACCGGGTACCAGTTATCTGGTATCCATGTAGATCCATCCTAGTAGCAGACTCGGGGGGAGTCTGCTACATTACTGGTGGAGGCCGAGGAGGGAGGTGCACCTTACCATCTGGTGCGCCCATCGTGGAGGGCCTTCGGGCTTTCGCGATGGAGCCGCTTGCGGGCGGCTGCCACCGGCGGGGTCGTGGATGTGTGTGAAAGCGTTCCCGTAACCCCGTCGCAAGGCGGCGAGGAGGAAGATCAGGGGGTTTTTAGTGGGTATACCCACGGTATCACTGTCACGGTCTCATTAGCCTATACGGGAGACCCACATAACCACTCGGGTGCCCCCTGCGCCCGGGTGGTATGCGTAATGCATTTTCCCCCTCGAAAAAAAAAGGTCAAGTCAATTCCTGTCAGCTAAACGGTTGGAGTTGGACAAGTGAAAAAATTCTCAAAAAAAGATTATTTGATGAATTTACAAGGAAAACTATCACGTCTACGTTAACATAAATAATTAATAAGTAATAGTCGATAAACTTACTACCTTCGGAGCCTTACATTGCGCATGGCTTGACACGCACTTGCCCGGTTCTTAAATTGAAAATAACAAGATTTTGTGTTAAGTTTTAAATAAAATCAATGATTGGTTGAAAACGGTCATTCAATCAATTCAGGTACACCTCTCCTTTACGAAGATTACAATCCAGTTAGACTGTTATATCCATTGTCTACTGTGACCAACTTATGACCAACATAGTAATTAAAATTGGAGACAACAACACGCGAGAAATTAGAAAATAAAGAAAGAAGAAATTGTTCATCGTTGATATTTTTTGGATACTATACATTTTGTACATACTTACCTGTACATAGGTCGCTGGTTCATATCCGGCTCGAAGGACCATGTAGGATTTACTATTTAAAGACTGATACTTTAGTTAATACACTTTATTTCTGTAATTAATTCCTATATATAATTTGCTAGCTAGAGTACACGCGACATGAGCGACGATTGCTTATGTACTAAGTTAATTGCTATAATTTCACTCGCGCGGTACTCAAAATCCTGACAATACTCTAATATTAAACAATAATAATATAATGTACGGTGTTAGCCCGTACACATTTCATAATAGATAAGTAACATGATATGTGAGGTTTATTATTTATATGTGGTTTATTATTTTATATATTAAGCATACAATTTCACATTTTTATTAAAAGGGAACGTCATTTTGAAAATATCCGGGAAATTTTTAAATGTTCAATTGTGCTTTTAAAAGGCTGACGTCATTCTTTTTATCTGAAGTTGAAATCACCACTATAATAGTCATGTCACCCACATCACATCATTCACAACACAAACAACTCGAGGCCCAAGTGCTTGAAGTGCTCCAATAGGTGAAGTTGTATATTTCTTTCAGATACCATAAATAATACATCTTGTAATAATGTCGAGTACATCCCAAAAACACAGAAAATTTGTAGCTGAGCCAATACAAAAAAAAAGCGTTAGTGAGTTGGCGGGCGTCGGCCCTGCTCTGGGAAAACGTCTTGAAAGAGCAGGTTATGACAAGGTAGGTACTTAATTTGTCCATATAATTATTTTATAATATTAATGTTAGACTGACGTGCAAGACCGCATATTTCAAATGCAACGGGTACTCACAATTTTTTTTTATAATACCCATATTTCGACCCAGTCACATAATTATTAATGCCCGCAATGATTATAAGTTTAAAATCAAATTGATTGATTGATTATTGATTGTAATCATTTTTTGTACAAATGCACATTTTCTGTACATATTAATAAAATTGTACAGTCTGTAGATACGTGATTTCAAAACAACTGTATTTTTTCAAGTGCTTATAGTAAATAATTATACTGATTTCTGAATTTCACTGGAATTTTATAAGGAACAATTTTATTGTGCCACAGTTTTCCTGAAGATTCATTGGTGAAAGAATTTTCACAACTACATACTTAATAAATTAATACATGTAAACCGAACTTAACAGATAAACATGACATTTAAAAACCTGTGTATTGATTTATCACTATCATGATGTCGGTTGGACACTCATGGGAACCGAAAGATATTTTTCTGAGATTGTGAATGTATGAAGAAGAAAATAATGAAAAAATAATAAATTATGTATATATTTGTAAAAATGATACAATTAACTAATACTTACAATGTATTTGTTTATTAATGTAGTTATTTCGCTAAAATTATTATGATCTTATCAGAATGAACGGCTTGTGATAACTCTTATCATATTCCTATTGTTTTTAATCAAGATAATTATAATAAGTTCTATTAAGTTGGATACTTGAATGATAATTTATGTCATTAATTTTATTTCTAGGCAAGTGATGTTCTTGGACAATATTTGGTTATGAAGAGAGATCAGAAGCAGTTCCAAGATTGGATGAAAACTACATGCAATGCTAGCTCTAAACAATCTTCTGATTGTTACAACTGCGTCAACGATTGGTTTGAGAATAATTCATAATTCTTTATGTTTTTATTGTAAAATAATGTTATACTAAGCACATTTAAGGATGGTATATATATGAGGTATAAACTAAAGTGATGATTAATTTGTGCTAATTTATAATAAACAATTGCCCTTTGAGTTTTATTCACTTGCTCGACCCACTTCTATTAACGTCTGCCATTTGTAATGAACATAATTATTATTTAGCGCTCTATTATTTTTAACAATAATAGTTAAGTTAATATAATACCTGCATTGATAAGCCAGTAGTAATTACCTTTTTAACTTTTGGTAGGTAGTTTTGAATATCTTTGGTGAGAAACGCGCTACGCACTACGCAGTCTAGGCATAATTGATTTTATTTAAATAACCGACGAGTCCATTAAGGATTCCAACTATCAGAACAAAGTAGTAACATAATATGCTGACTATAAAACATTTTTTAAATATACTTTAGAAGTCTTGTGTAGTATTAAATGAGGCGACTTTGATGCATAACCAAGGACATTATGGCTGGATAGCAATCTTTGCGCTTCTTATGGTACCTGAATATTTAATACGAGTAACCGCCCTCGCTTTGCTTCGGTTTTCTTATTTTTTTTTCACCTTGGGTTACATTATTGGAGTTTTATTAAGGATCCCTAATTTTTTTGAAAATATAATATAGCCTATGTTACTCGCGGATAGTGTAGCTTTCCAACAGTGAAAGAATTTTTGAAATCGGTTCAGTAGTTTCGGAGCCTATTCAATGCAAACAAAAAATCAAATCTTTCCTCTTTATATATTAGTATAGATGACGCCACATTGAATGACCGTTTTTATAATGTGTCCATGATATTTTTATAGTCTCAGGATATATCACTCAATTGTGTTCAAATTTTTTTAAGTGTACTTAAAAGAAATGTACCGTAATATTGGTCCATTTCATTATCACCTTATACAAAAATAACGATGTAAAAACATTAGTATTCGATACCTACTTAAAGATAATTTTAAAGAAAATTATAATAAAATGTGTTATTTCAATATTATAATTTTTTACCTTGCCTGCCTGCGTGGATGTTCCCGTCCACCTAAAATGTGTCTCCAAGACAAGAGTGAATAGGCATTTATTAAGTCCGCCATCTAATTAAGGACTTCATCGCCACTTCCCATCAGGTGGGATTGTTGTCAAGTACTAACTTATTTCATGTTAAAAAAACCATCAGAAAAATATTTTGAAGAACCATTCATGTAATTTGACGTCACGTCTTCAGACCGTACAATACGGCCAACGTATCTTGGAGAGTTTAAATTTCGCGCTGAAGGCTGCGCAGTAACTTAACATTCGGCAATGCTCGGTACGCGGTATTATGTCTCAGTCACACGTTAGCATTTGTGTCGTGTTTTTGTCGCTATCTCTGTCTTACATGTGCTAAAGTTCGCAGAGCCTATGTTCGGATTCGCCAAGATACGTCGGCCGTATTGTACCTCTACTAAATGAATATTGCAATCCAGTTAGACTACTACATCCATGGGTGACACTGCTTGGTATGAGTCATGGATATATACTCAATCTGGATCATAGAGTTTGTAGAGGTACCTGAAGTTCGATTCTGACATGACGTCCTGGATGATGTCATATCGAAATTATACATTCCACCAATCACAGGCCGAATTGAGGTTGTCCTTCATAATTGTAGGGTGTCCACACTTAGAAAATCTATGTCGTATTTTAACATGGTTCTTCAAAATATTTCCTATAGGTTATTTTTCTGCTAGTACTCATTATAATATTGAAAAAAAATCATTTTATTAAAATTCTATAACATTATATTTATTATGTTTACATCTTAGTTGTTTGTAAACCGTTATAAAAAATCACAATCTAGTTATATATCCTGGGACTATAGATAACATGGACACAATAAAAAAATGCTCCTTCTTAAATGACGTCATCTATTGTCAGGTACCACTACGAAGTTATCTATCCAGTTCAAAGACATTTTACCACCTCCCTATACATACAACATCATTGATCCAGTTAGAGTTATATATCCATGGTATGAGTGGTATGAGAGGAGTTGACAGTTGACACTTGACAGAACATCATAGACCATAGTGATTACTACGCGTTCACTCCAAGTTTGCCCTCGTCGACCGTTACGATTTAACAGCTAACGGTACTGTAGACAAAAAAGTAATCAAATAATTTCACTAACTTAAATAACAAATTACGTTTGCCACTGTGTAAAACATTTTCTAATTTAGTCATTGTAGCGACAAAAATCAACGAACGTAAAATAAATCAATAGAAAAATAATTTATCGAAAGTAACATCAAAATCAACAACAAACTCAAGAATGTACGCGCCGCACGGGACCTCAAAAATACGCGATTAGCGTTGCTGTCCGTACTAAATGAGCTGCGGTATGAAGAAGCGGGACGGGAGGTAAGGGCAAACTTGGAGTGAACGCGTAGTAGGTACTCTGTGCAGTGTGCTTAGTGCGAGTTTTCCGTAACATAACGGGCTCGCTACGTAAATGCAAATTTGTATGGGATCGAAGCAGAGCCATCTAGCGGGAAAGTGAAGAAAAAAAATGCGCGAGTGCGAGTTTCATGCGCTCACGTTCACGAAAGTAAAGTTCACAGTGAAGTTATCTGTCACTTGTCAGTGGTTATTGTATTGTTTCTCGAACATTGCGCGAGTGCGAGTGGCTTTATTTGACAGTTCCAATACGTAGCTTGCGAAAACTATGGGACCACGTGACCGAAAAGTTTTCACGCGAAATTTACTAGTGAAATCATAAAAAGATGGTTTATTATTTTAATTAAACTTTTTTTCTGTTTCTTGAAAATTATGGCTGGACATTTATAATTGCTCGGAGCATATTTGCGGCCACTAAATCTTAAAGTGAATAAAATTATTGATAAGTAGTATTTGTATTGTTCATGCAAGAAAGAATTTCCGGTAATCCAATCACAGAGTACTTAAACACTACGCAATCACAGTCACAGAGTACTTAAACATAAACACTAATCCAATGGCGAATGTAGGGTTACGCAAAATTTCAAAAGTATCGATACTTTACTCGATACCAGTATCGTATCAAAAGTATCGATACCAAAAAAGTATCGGAACAAAAGTATCGATACCTGAAGGTATCGAGTACTTTTTAAAACATTTATAAGAAACCTGAATGGAATGTTGTTTGTGCTGCAAGGTTTCGCAAAAAATCTAGCAGGAACGTTTCTCACAAAATAGTCACTAATATCCAATCTACACTTGAGTCAAACTCGTATCATAATACTTGTCAACAAATCATAAAAATACCTTTATAGGGTTTTCACAAACTGATTTGTATTTCGCACACCAAATAACTATTAAAGAACTAAATAATCATTATAACGTTTGTGACATCTTCATTATTTTACTATTGACCTATAACAACAACACACTAAGAGAAAACGACGTAAAAACCAACATCTTAAAACAATTTTCATCATTGAATAACTCACGCTCGCACATCCTTAATTTCGTGAAGCGACTTGTAACCTTTGCAAAAAATATTATTTACGGTCCGCATGCCTATGACTATAAATAGAAATGACTACGAAAACCTCACAGCTATAATGGCGCTTACATGCTTTGCAACTTGGTCGTATTATATTTCGAAATACAGTGAAATCAACTTATCTGTGACCTTAAGGAGGGCGCTGCCGGACGCATTGGACCAATCATAGTGCGGCTATTATTAAATTATGAATGGGATGGCATTAGTTCCAATTTTCGCCACGGCACAAATAAGTTCTTCAGAGATGGCACTGTACAGATTATACAGATATTTCATTCCACTCAATATGCATGAGCATAAAGTTATTTATAAGTTAAATTTCATTAAACAAAGCCGAATAACATTTTATATTTATGTTTATGTATTTTAAAACAGTCTATATCGATTTTATGCGTAACTATTCCGTGTTATTTTAAACTTTTGCCAAATAAATATTATGTTTAAAAAGAAATTAAATTATAAAGAGTGGAATGGAACGCGACTTGCGAACTCCAGATTTAGTTCAAACGCACTTTATACGACCAAAAGTTTCATGCACCTGTTTGTTTGTGGTTGCTAGGCAACACAGTGATTACGTAAATTCTGATACGAATGTGAATATAGTGTATATAATATAAAACACAAAAAAAATTGTAGGGATGTCCTTTATAGAAACTGAAACCATCCAACCGATATGCCTCTAAAATGGTTTCTTTTGAAAGGCAATAATCCGAAGGCAATAAACAAATGCAATAAGCACATTCAGTCCATTGACAAAGTCGATTTTCTACTTTTCCAATATGTACAACAATTTGAAGATAATATGTAACGATGGCACATTAACGACAACGTCAACACACACTGATCTATCATATTTATCAGAAAATTTTGCGTAGTGGACACGCCGAGCATCCACTAGTAGATATATATCATTTTTTTATTATTTTTTTTTTATTTTAAAGTTCATCAACAACTGATACATTTGAATACACAAACAAATAAATTGAGAGTACAGAACATGCAATAAATGGACAGTCAATTACAGATGAACATAACAAGCTTTAAAACATAGACGTGTTTAAGATAGATATTTTACAAAAAGACGAAAAATACAAAATTTTACATTAAAAAGATAAAAGAAAAATATAATATAATGATAGTAATTATAATTAAAGATTTTCAATTTTGAACAAACAACTTTTGAATTTGGACAGTGTAACAGCATTTATATCGGTGTCCGGTGAACCACCACATTTGTTGTACGATTTGACCATTCTAGAAATGGGAGAGTTGGACCCAATGACGGTTCTGCGATGTGGAGGAATGAAGAAAGAAAGGGGTTTGCGAGGCAATCTGGCAGGTACTCTGATGGAGAGTTTAGAAAGCAGTTGCGGACTATGTATGGAGTTGTTAAAAAGTTTATATAAAAATACTAGGTCCGCAATGGTTCTTCTTTTTTCGAGACTCGATAATTTAAACTTCTCCATTTCGGTCTTATAGGAAAAGAAATTTTTAGTCTTTATTCATCGTACCCGTGGAGGCGCATTTGTTTCTCTTCAGCTGATCCCGATGCTTGTGCGCTTTCCATAGCCGATGTGGTACTCCAGGGCATGGAATGTTACATTCCAAACTCTGTGGTACCCGTTGGTGGTAAAACCCAAGCCTGGTTTGACAGAAACTGCTTTAAGGCAATAAGCCTGAAGCAATCTGCTTTTCAGGATTGGGTTGTGGCGCGTGAGCTCGGAGACGCATCTGTGAGTCGGCTGAAAAAGAAATTTAATGCTGCCTCGTGGTCCTCAAAAAAGCAAATAGCCAAGGCAAAATTCAAGCACATTAACAGAACCGGCAAGAGACTGCTGAGCTATCCGTGTGGTAGCCGAGCGTTCTGGTCTCTGGCCAAAGCCATTCAAGGCAATTTCTGTGTATCGTCCCTTCCTCCTTTGCGCAGAGCAGATAATACCCTGGCCCACACCGCAAAAGAGAAAGCCGAAATACTGGGCACCCTCTTTGCGTCGAATTCAACTGTTGATGATGGGGGTAACACACCGCCAACCATCCCACAGTGTGGTGAGCTGATGCCTGACGTGCATTTCACACAGAATGCCGTGCGTCAAGCTCTTTTTTCCCTTGACATCAACAAGTCGAATGGGCCAGATGGTATACCTGCTATTGTGCTAAAAACGTGCGCTCCGGAGTTGACCCCGGTTTTAACGCGCCTATTCCAACTCTCTTATTCTGCCGGCATTGTCCCGTCTCCATGGAAGGTAGCTCTGGTCCACCCTATTCCCAAAAAGGGAGACAGGTCAAATCCATCCAACTACAGACCAATCGCCATAACCTCTCTGCTCTCCAAACTAATGGAGCGTATAATAAACACTCAACTGCTCCGGTATCTAGAAGATCGCCAGCTGATTAGTGACCGTCAATACGGTTTCCGCCACGGCAGGTCAGCTGGCGATCTTTTAGTATACCTTACTCATTGCTGGGCAGAAGCAATCGAGAGCAAGGGAGAAGCATTGGCTGTAAGTTTGGATGTTGCAAAGGCCTTCGATAGGGTGTGGCATAGGGCATTATTGTCTAAACTGCCTTCCTACGGAGTACCCGAGAAAATGTGCAAATGGATTGCCAGTTTTTTATCGGAGCGGAGCATCAAGGTCGTCGTTGACGGAACATGCTCAGATACGAAGCCCATAAATGCTGGCGTCCCACAAGGCTCTGTGCTTTCACCTACACTGTTCATCATGCATATCAATGATATGCTGGACATCGAGAATATTCATTGCTATGCTGATGACAGCACGGGTGACGCCCGTTATACAGGCCGAGCAAACCTTTCTCGGGTGCAGATTGAGGAGAAGCGGATGAAACTTGTGTCTGAAGTCGAGACATCTCTGGAGCGGGTCTCAGAATGGGGCAGACTAAATTTAGTCCAGTTCAACCCCGAGAAGACACAAGTTTGCGCGTTAACCGCTAAAAAAACCCCATTTGTCATAGCACCACAGTTCCAGAACATTCCTCTTAACATCTCTAAAAGCATTGGGATCCTTGGTGTCGACATCTCGAATGAAGTTCAGTTTCGAGACCACTTGGTTGGTAAGGCCAAACTAGCCGCAAAGAAATTGGGAGTGCTCAACAGAGCTAAGCAGTACTTCACGCCTAAGCACAGGTTGATGCTCTATAAGGCGCAAATTCGACCACACATGGAGTACTGCTCCCACCTTTGGGCTGGAGCCCCAGCTAGCCAAGTGGATCCGTTCAATCGAATTCAACGGCGAGCTATTCGTCTTGTCGACGATCCCATGCTTACAGACGGACTAGAATCACTCGAATTGAGGAGAGATGTAGGTTCTCTCTGCGTATTCTACCGTCTGTACAATGGGGAATGTTCTGAAGAACTATTTGGCTTAATACCTGCAGTTGGTTTTCGACACCGCACATCACGGGGTTCCAGGTTCCACCAACATCACCTGGATACCTGGCATTCGTCCACAGTTCGGTTCTCACGTAATTTTCTACCTCGTACGTGTAAACTATGGAACAAACTTCCTGCATCGGTGTTCCCTCTAAGCTATGACATGGGGTCCTTCAAAAAGCGGGTCTATCGTCATTTTCTTGGCCGGCAACGCGTTGGTGACGCCCCCAGTGTTGCTAATGTCCATGGGCGGCGGTGATCACTTACCATCAGGTGACCCGTCTGCTCGTTTGCCTGCTAAAAGCATAAAAAAAAAAAAAGTCTTACCAGCAGAATACGCCAGATGTCTCACAAATCTTTTTTGTATCCTTTCTATCCTGAGAGATCATGATCATGGAGGATTGAGTAGAAGGAGGCCATCTCTGAGAATTTACTCTCTCCTTACATCTCTGTGAAAATTATGGGTGGCGCTACGGTACGGTCTACAACAGCTATGTTCAAATATCTACTTATCAGGCACAAGCGCCGTTCATTACGGGTGGCATAACTCAGCAAACTTCACACACACACACTAGCGCCATTCTAAAATGGCCATTATTGGAACCTCTATTTTCAGTGAACAGCTGGACACTTTTTCAACTTTCTCCTCATATGAGATGGCCCTCCTTCTTTCTACCTTTCAATGCTCCACGATATATGTATATTAAGAAACTGTTAGAAAGTTAGTCCATAGAGTATAGAGGGTAAGGAGAGCTATCTCACATGGGGGAAAGTAGAAATAGTGTCCAGCTGTATACTGATAATAGAGGTTCCAATACCTACCACCATCCTACGACAATAGCGCTGGCATCGGAATAACTACCATATGAATATATATGTTGTAGACGGAGCTGGGAAGTGAAGTTTGCTGAGTTCAATAAAATTTATCCTAGGGTACCACAGCGCCTCCCGTTATTGGACGCATTTTTACTGACAATTTTCGTGCACAGAGATGGCTCTCCTTACCTCTATACTACATGAGTTAGTCATAAGCGTACCTATGTCAGAGAAGTACTTTCCTATAACTAAGGAATTGAAAGATGCTGTGCAAAATAATGCAATAATACTTTTAAGGGCTACAGTTATCAGAAAACTGAATAAGTGAAACAGTTTAAAAGACAAAAAACACTACACAGATTATTCAACCCGTAAAGGTTACTCGTAAAAAACTTCTAAGATAGTTCAATGGAATAAAATGGTAACACACATTAAGTGCTCGTCAATGAGGGGGAATTCACCGAATCATGTCTTAGGTTTAGTAGTGTTGTGACAAATATTTTGTTTAAAAGTTCGAATAATAATTGTTATTTTTCATAATGTAATAATTTATTGGAAATGGGAGAAGGAAAGTATCGATACTTCTAGAAAGTATCGATACCTCAAAAGTATCGATACCAAAAGTACTTGGTATCGCAACAAAAGTATCGATACCTAGAAGTATCGATACTTTTTGCGGATCCCTAGGCGAATGTCACCAAGTTTTTAAAAAGTTTATGAAGATATTTTTAAAGAAGATAACTTTTAAACTACTTGCAAGGAACTTGATAAACCTAATATTATTGTGTCTTGACTTGGACTCTTGGAAATAAAAGGTACTTACATTACCTACACAATTAAGATTTAACTCGTTAGGATCCGCGTGATCGCGGTACCTTTGAGTTCGAACGTGCTGGAACGTTCTCGGTAACCGACGGGTTAAATAAGTTTATTTAAAATTGTCTACAAGTATGAACTCAATGAATTATTTTATTATGCAACTTAATATTGCCAAAGGTGACAATATCGTTTGCATTGGAGCTCTCAAGGATCAAGGAAAATATTTATTTAATAATGACATATTTGATAAACCCATAAACTGAATACCCAGCTGCTAGGCAAGCGGTAACTAGATACTAGAAATGCAATTAACATTCAATATATTATCTACTTGGGACTATATTATCATTATGACGTATCAGCACCTACACTTTTGAGATCCTAAATTATATCTATGTTCTTAATGTTTTAGATTTCTTGCCAAGCCAATATACCCAGCAAGAAGATTTATTGATAGTACTTCACTATAATTATGCCATGCCATTGTAATGTGCCAAAATGATATTAAGGGCCTGCTTTGTTTTAAAATAGATAGAGAATAATTTAATAAGGCATAATATATTAAAATGTTTAATTTAATATATTTATGTATTATATTTTACAATTATATATTTAGCCTTTGTTATAAAAGATTTTAATATACTGCTGAACACAATAAAATTGTCATATATTTTTATTAAAGGAAAGGTGTTGAAGAGCAATTATAAAGAATACAATAACAAAAGGGGAAGATTGAATTACAACTAAGACTATTGACATCCAGCTGAATACTGTTGTCCGGAGAAGAATTACAAAAATATTATATTAAAAATTATTTACCGTTCAACGTTTTATTTCCACTCTTTAAACCAAAATTACATAATAATAATTATGCTGTAATGCCTTAATAATTTCATATTCAACATAATATGCCTCCTAAAATAAAATTATCAAGAAAACCACAATCTGTCTTTTAAAGTTTTATTTCTCCCACATAATGTTATACCTTCAATTCCAATCTCAATAGAAAACCAATGAGTAAATTACAATGGTCACAGACTTCACATTTCATACACTGTAATATAAATTAATGATTATATTTGTAGCGGCCTTATTTTCACATATCTTCTCAATTCTCAAATCCATGTTGCTGTGTTTATACTTTTACTTTATATACGTATTTGTTTACTCGTTTACTCTTAAATAACAATGAGGAAAATGTTGCATTGCTGTTGTTTTGTTGGAAGTAGTAGTCTGCGCTAGTGCTGTTGAGACAAGTTTGATACTCTGCCATCTCTCTTGATTTGTACCTTAAATATAAAGATATAAATAAATACTAGGAACATAACATTTCTTACTTTGTACACTTCCTCATATTGTAATATGTTAGGTATCATAAAAACTTTCATTGTTCAAAATAGACATGATTTGTCCATTAATTGTTGTTTGTAGTGAATAAGTATTTACAGCCAAAGATCACTGTGCTTATACATATAAATCCTATTAAATAAATATTACACCAATCGTGAACTTGTTAATTATTGATCTGAGCTTGTTAAATAAATAATAAATTTCATTCACATAACCTCACCACACAAAAACTTTTCCATATCAAATGTATCACTGTAGCTATGTTCATTAAATAATATTGCCTGTTTTCTCGCTTAAAATGCCACAATATAATATGATTGAGAAGTAAGTACTGAAAAAAATAATATTTAATATGAAACAAACAACCAAAACACTAATCTATAGCACGAAGCAAGTAAACTACAGTATAACACCACTATTTTAATTGTAGCTTGATACTATTGCTCCAACTAAATAAATGTATTATTTTCAATTTGGTTGGGTTCTTTCACGATGTTTTAACGAGATTTAACGACGGTTTTGCTGCCAACATAATAATAGATATTTTCAATGAACAAACGTGGATTGATACGAGTCACGTTTTGGAACTGGCACTCGCAACTTCTCGTTAGGCATGTACTGACGTTATCGAGGTAGGTGAACTTTTCGATGCAACTCGCACTAAGCACACAGAACATTTTATATTTTATTTTATTTTATGCAGATTTATGTAGGGTTCGAAGTATCAGCCTCTGGTATCGATACCGAGTACTCGTGCGGTATCGATGTGTAAGGTATCGATACCCAAAAAGCATCGGCCCTGAAGTATCCATACTACTCAGTATTGAGTACTTATGAGGATCACATTTGGAACTAAAAAAAAGGTCATCGGCAGTGAATTTCATGTCACATTCACTGATAATGTTAATAGAGGCCCGATGACCTTTTCTTTTAGTCCGAGTGCTGAACCGATACTGGACACGGCCCACAGTTGATCTTTTTCCATATAAACCACCTTTTTTTCACGGGCGTCTAAAAATTTGCATTGGCAACACTGAAAAGTACTCAGCAATAATGTACTCGATACCGACGTTTCATATGAGTACTTACGAGTAAATACCAAGAACGATTATCGAGTACTCAGTATCGAGTATCACGAACAAAAGTATCGATACCTACTCAATATCGAAAGACGAAAGTTGTATCGTTCGTTCAATTCCAAACAGTGCTCTGTGATAGACATGGGTCGGTACGCGTTTTCGTAATACCATAACTATTTATTGGTATTGCCGCCGATAAAGGGTTTTAAAACTATTTATTTTAATAACTATTTATTGAAACGTTCACTGTTCACTGTTTCACGGTTCTGGTATCATCGGTATTCTCATATTCTCGGCAAAGTCGGTATTAAGGATAAAGGGTTTTATAATCTATATTTTACTAACAAAAAATAACCGACTTCAAAGTCTCAAAAACTACTTTTCAGATCTCGTTCAAATTTATGTGGGACCACATGACAAGCACCAGCTTTCGATGAAAAAAAGAATCATTGAAATCGGTTGACGTGATATTGAGTTATTCGTCAATTTGTCGCGCAAATCTTAACATAAATTTACGACTTATGTGGTTTTCTCATGGATGCCATTATCAGATCTCAATAAAATTTATGTGGGACCACATGACAGCTACCAGCTTTCGATTAAAAAAACAATCATCAAAATCGGTTCGCCCAGTCCAAAGTTCTGAGGTAACAAACATAAAAAATAAAAAAATAAAAAATACAGTCGAATTGAGAACCTTCTCCTTTTTTTGAAGTCGGTTAAAAACCGTCGTAGCTGTTGGTGATTGTGGCGGGATCTCCTCTGATGCAGCCGATATTGAGCAACCTGGTTCGTTCATAAGCCTTTCAACGTTAAGGCGCTGCTGCTGCTGCTGCTGCTGCGCAATCACAACACGACGATATGTGTCAGGGTGTTTTTTTTTTTAAATGGGCTTTTAAATTGCCACCTGATGCTTTATAACTATACAAGTCCAAACATATTTTACATTTCGTTTTTTGTCCACATTATTAGTTTTTTCAAAAAAGTCCCACAACACGCTACTATTTACTCGATACATTATTTATTTACACACTTACTTCGGTTACTTCCTAATATAAGAAATTAAACTAAAACGTAAAAAGACGTAAATCCTACACAACTGTACCTAATTACTTAATAATAAAAACAAACGAAGAAAATAAAAAATCAATTTCGCGCGCGAGAAGTCGAGAATAATTTTAAATGCTCACAGCAGTCCGCCTGCAAACACGGAACATTCAAGATTGTGCATGTGCAATTGGTATCTATTTCTATTTCTATATTTTTTAATATTAAAACCAACTTCTATAAGTCCTTCAGCTAATTACTATAGTTATTGAAATAAGAATAAAGGCGATATCCTGTTGCATCTAAAATAATATAAAGCGTGTAAAAATATTATTCACTGTTTAGTTGCTACTCAGTCTCGCTCTCTCCTATTACTCCTCTACTCTCCTCTCGCTCTAACATAGGTGTCTTATTGTGTCACGATCGTATTATTTCGGCAGCGCTTGAGTTTGTCCTTCGGGCGTAATCGGAATACCTGACCTTGCAATACCTTGTATTCACGGATAAATGGTTTCTCTCAATAAATAGTTTTTGTAGCACCTGATATCATATTTAAGGTATTATACCAGTAAAGGTTTATTGAAATATTGAAACTGTTTATAGTTTATACCACGTTCCGCGCAATACCTTGTATTCACGAATAAATGGTTTCTCTCAATAAACAGTTTTTGTAGCACCTGATATCATATTTAAGGTATTATACAAATAAAGGGTTATTGAAACTATTTATAGTTTTTACCGCCCATGTCTACTCTGTGAAGTCTGTGATTCCAAAGAAAGAACCAGGGTACTAACGTCAATGCCTCTCTAAACGAAGAAAAAAAAAAGAAAGAACCAACCAACCAACATGTCAAATTTTTAGTTGAACTTACGTGACGTGTTTGTTTTTCACAATTCTATCTCAAATAAATAATACAAGCTTTTTGTCACAAAATTAATGTGTTGCATCAATATGCGACTTTAATAAAACAAAGTTTGAAAACTCGAAAACTTAATAATGGTTGAAGACTCCAGTTTGAATTCTAACAAATCAAAGGTATGCAAACAAAATCCGTGTTTTGCAATGATCTTATATTAAAAAAGGTGTTTTGGTTGGTGGACTATTTTGTTAATTTTGTCTGTCTATCTGCACGACGGGTCCAATTACTTGAAATTTAATTATTGCGTTCCATTCGTGCTCACAGACTAAAACGACTCGTCCAAAAGCTGTGTACTTGTGGACGGAGACAGATGTGCAGAAGTGGTTGCGGCGGCACTGCAGCGACTACTACAACTTGTATTGGGAGAGATTCCATGAGGTATTGAGGTATGGCCGTATTGGGGTGGCTTAGAATATTAACCCCAATCCCACGCCGGATGGGTATCGTACGAGGCGACTAAATCCGGCCCGCTGGTGGTACGGCCCCTCGAGTATGAGTATGTCGCTATGCTAGTAGCCTCGTATAGTTGGCGGCACGGATGTTGAGCGCTCGGCGAAAAACTTTGCGCATCGTAAACTTGAGGTGAAATTAAATGGTTATTCAGTTGTCACTAGACATGACCTCACGCTCAGAGAACAAATTATGATAAGCGCTGCTCTTAACATCACTTGACGGGCCAATTACATTGCACGACATGACGCAGGCCCCTCCCGGCAACGCCCAATGTAACCCGCACTTTAAGTCATACTGCCAAATTGGCTCGAAAAATCGCTTCTGAAAAGTAGCTCGTACTATATGTATTCTTTTGCAGTGACTTTACACAGTTATAATACTTGCTCATAAATTGCTCTTATCAATTATGAAAGTTAGTTCATACATATTCAATACAGTGACGTTTGCCACTAGCATTGTTTTGTACTGATCTTATTGTTAACCACTGTTCCATTGGATCTTGCGAGTTTATCTCTTGAGGTCCCCAGGTCCATAGGACCAGTTTTAATTGTTATATAATTGTGCAGTTACTGAACTTTGAAGGGCTTCTTCTGACTTGAATTTCATGTTTTTGTGTGGTATCTGACATTATTAAAAAGATTTAGTCCTCTGCATTTGCATAAAACAAGATATTAAAATATTTCAGCATGACATCACTGGAAGGGCACTTGTTCGAATAAATGACAACACACTCTTAAGAATGGGCATCACAAATAAGGAGCATCGGGAAGCCATATGGAGGGAAATTCTCAAGCTCCGGCTTAAGACTGATATTGTGGAGATACGAGACCTGCAGCGAAGGCACAATTACTTCAACTGTGACTTGTGACACGAGGACACCTGCTTACTCTCATGTGTGAAGCCCCAGGTGCTGCTGCACTTGATGGGGTCGACTATGACCCCTATGACTGCTGTAAAGCAGCAGTATTTGTGCTGTTGTGTACCAGTAGATAAATAAAAATCAGTGCTATGATTTAAAATCTTTAGAAATGGATTTTCTGGTTCTGTGATTTAGTGGCTTAAGCCTATACTGCCTATAGATAGATAAATTAAAATTTTAGATTAACTAGTAATTCAGAAAAACTATCTTGTGCCAATAGCCATTCCATAGCATTTCCATAGTCATAATGAAATGTTAATCTCAATAATAAACTTGTAATTAATTCATTACAATTCTCTGAATTTAGAGACTATTTGACTATTTATACATTGCTATATTACTAAACATAAGCTAATGTTTTTTTGGTTTCTAAGCAATGAATAATGATTGTAGGGAAATGAAATAATCAGTTCATGAATCACTTTAAGGATGTTTTTACTGAAGCTTCTGCCATTGATGCATTATAATCTATTTGTTTATTTAGTTATTATTATTATAGTCGAACCTTAAACTATTTGTTATATTAGTATAAATCTGCTTCACAATAAATCGCAGTTACCACAATTTATGTTATCTAGAGAATATTTATAATTACGACCAAAATAAAATATTTTTTGATATTTTATTTTTTCATTAATTAATTCCATTATTAATTACTAGGGTAAAGCCAGTGCTGTCTTGAAAGCGAGCGCCTACTTACCTTTTCTAAAATCACAATAACACCCATGACCTGAGTACAAATATCTATCTGTCACATAAATATCTGCCCTGGCTGGGAATCTAACCCGGGACCCCTTGCTTCGCAGGCAGGGTCGCTACCAACTATAAATATACCTAATTTTCTTGATAGATATGGGGGTCTAGCCCTCTTCCTTTTGGAATAGCCGCAATTTTATTGCTTTAGCATCGTTGTTATTTGAAAGTCAATGAAACGAAAAAGGGACAGTTAAAAGAGACAGAAATAAATAAATTCATTAGATTTAACGTGAGAGAAAATGAGATAGGAAGCATTATACAGGCTTCTTAAGTTTTTGTGGTTGGTTCCCTTTACGTCGAGTCCCACTACGTCGAGCCGAAAATCTTGTTTCGCTTCTATTACCCCTACGTCGAGTTTGGTTAAAAAGTACAGTCAAGAATAAAAAGAAATAGTATCAATAAAATATTGTTTAATTATTTGTTGTAATACACTTACACCCTAACTTCTGAGTTCTCGACTTCAGACACAAGTTTGATTCTGCTATCCGCCACTTGCAACTGAGAGGCATTGGCCGGGGCTGTGTAATAAACATCCCCTGTACTATCATCTGCGTAGCAATGGATGAACCACTAATACTAATAAGTATTTTAAATAATAACTAATATAACGGAACGTATGTTAATAAAAAAGCGCGCGAAAATACCTAGCAAGAGCGCGCGAACGCAGCGGCCATTTTGCGCCTAAAGTTAGTGAGCCGGCGACAACTACATAACAAATCATTCCTCCGGGAACGGATTTTGAAAAATAAACAACATTAACATTAATTTGTTTTTTCTTTTTCATGAAAAATTTTGAAAAACTCGAAAACATGTATTCCATCAATTAAATGAAGAACGTTTGTTTCAAATTTAAAGCAAGACGTTGGTATTTTAAAAATATTCCATACTAAGTTTCATCTTGTTTCCTGGGAAAACTTTTAATTTTATCGCAAAGAAAAGTTTTTTAAAACGTGATCCAAAGTACATATAAGGAACAACTTAACTAATTTCCGTCGAAATCAGTTCAAGGGTTTTCATGTGATGCCCGGACAGACAAACAGACAATAATACCCCTGTCCTTTTCTCTCCCTCTCCCGCTCCCTGTCCCTCTCCCTCTCGCTATCCCGCTCCCGGGCCCTATCCCGCTTCCTGTCCCTCTCCCTCTCCCGCGCCCTGTCCCTCTCTCTCTCCCGCTCCCGGGCCCTCTCCCGCTTTCTGTCCCTCTCCCTCTCGGTCTCTCTCCCTCTCCCTCTCCATCTCCCGCTCCCTGTCCCTCTCCCATTCTCGGTCCCTCTCTCGCTTCCTGTCCCTCTCACCTCCCGCTCCCGTCCGTAAAGTCCTCTACACAAATATTTGTTTCTCACTATAAGCTTACATATTAATTTTCATATTTCTGAGTTTGAAATTGACAAAGTCCTGGAAAAACTTGCAACCTCTTTATTTACCTCTTAGGGGATGAAATTCCAAAAAACCTGTTACAATTAAGAAACTACCTTAAATATTTATAATCCCTTAGTATTACCCCTTATGGGGATGAATTTCGAGAAAATAGTGGTACAGTTATTTTTTGTTTAACTATAAGCTTATATACAAATTTTCACCCTTCTTACTTCAAAACTGACGAAGTTGCCATACTAACTTGTATAAGCTTATTCAACCCTTTAGGGGTTGATTTTTCAAAAAAAAACAACTTTTAAATTTTCTTTCTAATCTTGAACTAATATATAAATTTTCAAGTTTTTTACTTCAAAACTGACGAAGTTGCCATACTAACTTGCACTCCCTAATTAATTGACCCTTCAGGGGAGGATTTTCCAAAAAAACACATTACTGATTCTTTCTAATCTTGAGCTAATATATAATTTTTTATGTTTTTAACTTCAAAAATGACGAAGTTGCGTAGTAAGTTCCATCCCCTAAATTAGCCCTTTAAGGGATGATTTTCAGCTAAATCTTAACTTTTGTTAATAACAATAAACGTACATAAAATTTTCATATTTATAACTCTAAAACTGACGAAGTTGATTTGTATGTAAATGACTTCCAACCCCTATTTTAGGGGATGAATTACGAGAAAACAGTGGTTCAGTTATTTTTTGTGTCTAATTATAAGCTTATATACAAATTTTCACCCTTCTTACTTCAAAACTGACGAAGTTTCCATACTAAATTGCGCCGTCTTAATTAACCCTTTAGGGGATGATTTTCCAAAAAAACATAATACATACAAATTTTGTTTCTAAACTGGAGCTAATATGTAAATTTTTATGTTCTTAACTTCAAAAATGATGAAGTTGCCTACTAGGTACCATCCATTAAATTAACCCTTTAAGGGATAATTTTTCAAAAAAATGTGTTAAACTTAATTTTTGTTTATTACTATAAACTTACATAAAAAAAATTCATATTTACAACTCTAAAACTGACGAAGTTGGTTTGTATGAAAATGACCTCCATCCCGTATTTTTACCCCTTAGGGGATGAATTTCCAAAAATCCGTTCTTAGCTGACGTCTCCTTAGCATAAGCTATCTCCCTGCCAAATTTCATCATGATCGGTTCGGTAGATTCTGAGATTTTTTGTTTAATCAGTGTATCTCTTTTCAATTTTTTATATATAGATTTTATGCGTATTTGAAAATTTTGACGAAATATTTTAAAACAATAAGCGCATCTGGCTTTGTTTTTAAATGTTTTAAGGGAATAAACCATTAAGTAATGTGTAATTATAACAATAAACCATTTAGTAATAATATTAACAATCCAGTAAAGGGAACCAATCGTTTTTGTTACTTTCAAAAGTACTAAGTTGTATTCATAGATGGCGCGAGGAACAAGTTAGAACAGTTTTATTGTTGGATAAATGGCGCTAGCTGCTCATTTTACTGTTCATATTATGTTAAGAGATGGCGTTAGTTACCACTGTTTTATTTTAATTTAGTACAAAATAGTTTTTGAAAGATAATATTAAAACTGATACACGTTATTAAATTAATACCTTTATTTTTGAAGGTTTCACTTCTACTACGTGTGAATTGCACACATTTTAATTTTTATGTTGAACAACTTTTATTATTTTAAAGACATCGATTTCTGTGGACTAAAGTTCCATAGATGTGAAAAAATATATTAATTGAAAGGTAATAATATCATTTAATCATTACAAAAAAGATTGGATGAAGCTTCAAGTTACAAAGGTCATTAAAAAAATATGATACTCAATGTAGTAAAATTTTTCACTAGTTTTTTTTTAAGTTTTTCTAACACACTTCAAAAACTAGCACATGTGCGTGTTTTTGAAGATAAAATTAGGTATATTTAATGCCTTTAAATTATTGCTAGTTGGTTGCTGTACACACTGTACATAGGTACTACCACAAGTTTGACTTAGGTACCTACACAACACAACACACAGAACACAATACACAAGTCATACCCTTGCCTAAGGTCTTTTAAAATCTTAGTCTTTTAAAATTATTATGGGTCTTTAAAGAACAATTTTTTTAGTGCTTTTAGCAGGCAAACGAGCAGACGGGTCCCCTGATGGTAAGTGATCACCGCCGCCCATGGACATTAGCAACACTGGGGGCGTCACCAACGCGTTGCCGGCCAAGAAAATGACGATAGACCCGCTTCTTGAAGGACCCCATTATGTCATAGTTTAGAGGGAACACCGATGCAGGAAGTTTGTTCCACAGTTTACACGACGTACGAGGTAGAAAATTACGTGAGAACCGAACTGTGGACGAATGCCAGGTAATTTCGATTCAGGGGTCCGTTTGCAAAATATTTCATTTAAAGCATAGACCTATATGTATATAATTTAAAGTGCTAATTTTTGTTAGATTCATGTATGCCCCCCCTGCCAGCTACATAAATGGTAGATGTTGGACATGTAAAAAAATCATGGCAGTAGTACCTAGGTACATGATGAATTTAAAAGGAAAACTATCACGGCTAAGATAGCTTGTAGCTGTTAATAATAGTCGATGAACTGCAGAACCCTACATTGCGCGTGGCCTAACACGCACTTGGCCAGCTTTTATTATAAATGAAAGAATGAAGAACACTAGGAAAGTTTTCAACGATTATCTTGGTCCATGGTAACTAGTCGTAGCGTGCCAATATGTGATGGCATAGACACTGATCGTGCGTAGACTGTATATGACATATGCCTGCTGATACACGAGTACATATACCTTACATTATATATAGATCTCATTGTCGTGCCAGAAAACTCTTGGTTGAAGTCTACAGCGAACGCACGAAGGTAGCTGTCAGCCTAAAGTGAGAAAATTTTGAATCTTCCATACATAGGATGGAGATTCAGACATGGAACTCTTAAATTAACGAAGTTCTTATAGAAGTTTTATTTTGTTTTAGAACCGAAAACTCAGAACATTCGAAAGTGTTGCATACGGAATGTATCTAGGTATCTCAGACTTCAGTTTTTTTTGGATAGAACACGCTTCGAATAGGTTTAGGCATCTGCACAGCCGACGCGACGGTAGGCTACCTGATGCTAAGTGGTCACCGCCACCGATATCGATACCCAAAAGGTATGTATCACCGACGCGTTGCCGGTGAATAAGAAAGCGGAAGACCTGTTATCCCAGGCTCCGACATTGGAACCGAAGCAATTAAAATAATTTACGATCGTTTCTGGAGAGTGGTATCCTGCTAGGCAGGCAAAAATACACATCTACCATGAATGACTAACACCGGGATGGAGCTACTTAGATGTTAGAGATCGTGGTAACCTCGACGGTTGTTCAGAAAGCTGAATCGCGAGCAGAGAAGGTTGGTTTTGGTTCAAGGATTAATAGAGCCCCTGTCAGTCCCTCCCCTAGCCCCTAAATCTCATACATTCTTACTTTACCATAATAAGGGTGATGAAATTCTACATTATTCACAGATTCTAGGGCTGATGAAAGTCGAAAGGTTGGAAATGTGACATATATTTAGAGAGTAGGTACCTAGTAATTAATAAAATATCTACACTTAAATAAAATATCTACTATTTACTGATTTAAAAAAAAAATGTTCTAATTGTCCGCTTCTGACTTGCGCCCACGTCGCTTCACCAGCGGTATCTAGTTAGTCGCGGCAGACGCTCAGAAATAGCCATTTTAATGACCGTCCTTTGTTTATTATTCTTCCTGCACCGTTTGTCCGATAGACTTATAGGTCTGACAGGTCCCCGGGATAAATAATTATATTGTCGCTAGACGCCCCGTGGGCTTGTCGCGAAACGAATTGATCATGTTTGCTACGGTCGCTTGCAATGTTCTGTGGAATGTGCGTTGTGTGCGTATAAAATAATATGTCAGCCTGGCGTTAATTGTAAAGCACATTACGAAAGGATTTTTAAATTTTACTTTTGCCCCTTTGTTGTCGTTATTGCCTTGTACTTATTAAACCTTTTGTACGTTCAGTAAACAGACATATATGTATTATAAGGTATTATAAGTAGGTGCATATTAACATTATTTCCGCGTCGAGCCGTAAGGAAAAATATTTTCCAGCAGCGATGCTGATACCGTAGTCGCAATGTGTTAATAACAATGAGACTCGACGTCGACTTATAAATATTTGAATGAATCTGTTATTAATTTGTTATTTTATATGTTTTATACGTAGATACACTGATTTTTATGTTATTCATAGATAGAAAATGATTCGATAAAAATGTAGGTACCTGCGTAGTTATTTTGAACTTTTCGGCGCGGTGTATCTACCCGTACTTCGTCCTGAAAAATTTTACATGTATATTCACTCTTGGCTGCTAAAATGGTTAATGTATTTCATCATAGTTAAGGTACAGGACTATCTCTACTTTTGAAATAATCAAACCTAGGTACTGTTTTTGTACCTAGTATTGTTAATGAATCCACAAATTTCCTATTATACGTCTGTTGGAGGGCATCGCGAAGCATTTGTAGATTTTTTCACTTATTCACTTATTGTTAGTCGAACGTCGTCTTGCTTTTCCATGAAACGTCTTGAAAATCTGTATATTCAACTAAAAGTTGTTGCGGCGTGCGTCGTGCCTTAATTTTATTGTGTCAAGCTGGTCCGCGGCGGCATAGTTGTCCGTTGTGCGCCGCCGCGGGAAACGTACGCGCCATTAAAACTTCCCGCCTTTTTTAAACGAACTGTTTTTTTATGTGTTTAGTTAAAATGTAACTTGTGAATATATCAGTGTTATTTAATGCTTTGCGTGCTGTTAATTTTATCCACAACTGTATGTAGGATATTCCTTCATTAAGGTTTGTATAAATTTATTGTTTTTATTCATGCATTTAATGTAGGAAATGATAAATGCAAATATACCTAAATAATAATTAAAAAAAATCCAAGAATCAATCCAAGAAACAATTCATAAGCGTTAACGGTTCTATGTTAAACGCGAAAAAAAACTAAATGTATTAGATTTGCCTTACCTAATGTGAAACAGATTCCAGCTAAAATTGTCCTAAATAAGAAAGTATTAGAACTAGTAAATTCTTCAACATTTTCGGCATTAACATAGACTCTCGACTACAATGGGGTCCTCATATTGAAGCCTTGTCAGGGAGGCTCAGTTCCGCTGCTTACGCTGTTAAGAAAGTAAGGCTCTTAACTGATGTACAGAAAGCAAGATTAGTTCATTACAGCTACTTTCATAGTATAATGTTCTACGGTCTGTTTGCGGGGCTCAGCTGCAGATATTGAGTAAATTTTTGTAAGTATTACAGAAAAGAGCAGTTCGCGCTATTTACAACCTCAGGCCTAGGGACTCTCTTAGAGAACTCTTTAAATAATTCAATATACTAACTGTTATTTACATTTTGGAAAATATTAAGTATGTTAAAAAATACTCCGATACTTTTCTTAAAAAGAGTTCACAATATTAACGCAAGAAATAAGGCTATACTGATTGTGCCCAGTTTTAGACTCAGCAAAACTGGTGGCTCTTTCATTTATTATAGGTTTTCACACATCTGAAAACGTATAATAAAATCCTGTTAGAATTAACAGAAATGCCATACTTACTGTAAATTTAAAACTCATATAATAGGTATTCTCATGAAGAAAGCATGTTACAAAATTGATGACTATTTAAATGACAAGACTGCTTGGATATGAGTAAAAAACTCATGTTATGTTGTTAAAAAACTCATATTAAATATTGCCATAAGTTGTATTAAGTGTGACTGTGAGTAGGAAAAAAATAATCCCGGTAGTTTCTTGCCGCTTCTTCTCCCGGGACCACTCACGGTAGGAATTTGTTGAAGGGATGGCGTTAAGTGACTTTCGAAAAGTGTTTGTAACAAAACCTACTTCGAAGAAAAACTTATTCCATTTTCATTTCATTTCTATCAGTAATAGAAGTAGGCACCTTATCCACCTACCTGTAAGTACTCAATGAAAACGATGCTTATAATTAGATATTAATATTATATTTATCTTCCATAAAATACTCACATAACTTTACGATCATGACCTACAATAACGAATGTTAGTTATTAGGTTAACAGCAGTTTTTCATTTGATAATTCTTGACTAAAAATAACCGACTTCAAAATTAAGGAACTCAGAAATTACTCGTCAAACAAGTGGGACCACATGAGAAGCACCAGCTTTCGATTAATAAAAGAATCATACAGATTTACAGAAAAAATACAGTCGTATTGAATAACTCCTCCTTTTTTGAAGTCGGTAAAAAAATTGTGTATTTAATCTGTCTATTTAATCTGTTAAAACTGTAAACATGCCCATCGTTAATTGAGTCAGTGTTCTACGTCGTTTACATGGAAGTAAATATGTACGTCATGTAATATAATAAACATGCGCCGCCCGAATTAAAACAAAATACGAATCTATTCTACAACATTTTCACTGCAGTCCAAATCAAAACATAGGTCTTTGGTCCAGATAGCTAAAGAAATGGTCAAGTGATTCAAATCCCTTCGGAGCATAAATGCCGTGGGTGGCCGCTCTAAGTTCTGTAAGATGGTTTAACGACGATTTGATGTCCAATCATACCAGATCAGATCAGACACCGAGATTTCGACTAATTAATGTGCTGTCCATTCGAGAAACTTTTCCTCTTTTCGGAAGGCTGCGCTCGTTTGCAATAAGCACAAGTCGTCTGACTCGGTGTCGGTACACTGTACTAACGTCTAACGCTAGTTCGCCTTCTAAATTGCATTGTGAACTGATTTTACGTGCGTCGGTCGCAGTGTCGGAAAGAAGTAAAGTGCGGGCTTCCAGCTGCATTTTTGATTAACAACGCATCGGTGATGTCTTTGGTGTTACTGTTACCAATGGGCGACGGTGACCATTTACCACCAAGTGTCTCGTCTGCTTTGCAAAACGCATCTTGTTGACTTAGGGGCCATTCATTAAGTAAGGACAATTTTTGCCATTTTTGACCCCTTCTACCGCCATGTTAAAGACATAAGATTTCTAGGCTCTCTTTTTACGTAAGATTTTACCTGGTTTTAGAAAAGGATCAATAGCACTAAAATTCATAATTTCACGTAAATCTAATATGTCTAATTTTATGTCTAAAATTATTACGTGTAAAATTATTACGTAAGAATGACTTTACCCCTTCTCCCTCCAAGATAAGGGCATGTAGAGATTTTATAGACCGCCATCCCCCTCGAGACCCTTACGGAATGGTCCCTTAGACGTTTTCTTCTTACTTTTGAACGGAGAACGCGTTTGTTACATACATATAGGTCTATGGTTTGTTACTTCCACCGAAAAAGAGTGCTTTAAAACCATAGACATAATACTACTAGACTAGGCAAGGTATCTGAGCATATGTAAGTGAAACCGTCACGCTGCGAAGAAAGGCAGGAGGTAAACCTATCCTTGTCTTACTTACGAGTTACGCGAGTCTCCTTGGTCTCTTTCTCTTTCTAATAGCGTGACGCAAAGAAGGCCCGCTTGTCTAGTCTAGTAGTATTATGTCTATGTTTAAAACATTTTTGACGCTTTGGTTATTGAAGAAAAGTAGCAGGTAGGAAGTAGAACATCTTTCCACAGCATGAATACCGACGAGATCTACAGCTTGCCAATGTTGCCCAGTGACCTATCATCAAGAGAGTGCACATGTAGGAGATTTTGTCAGTGACTTAACAGTCGTGCTTTTTAGGATTCCGAAGTAAAATCGGAAACTTTATAATTTCGTCATGTCCGTCCGTCTGTCCGTCCGTCCGTCTCACCTTCAGTCCGTCCGAAGCAAAGTTTAATTTGGTATGGAAATATATGTTTATTAAAACTCCAGAATCGTAGAACAAAATATTGAAAAACCTCCCTTACAGGCAACGTGAGGATGAATTTTTTATTCGTCGTGTACCCTAAAGTGTGGGGTATCGTGGAAAAGGTATTTCACAAATATTATGGGTCTTCTAAGACCATTTTTATAAAATAAAATATTTGGCTTTAAAGTGCTAATTTTGGTCAGAGTCAGTTGTCCCCCTCCTGCCGGTTAAACGGTTGGAGTTGGACTAATGAAAAATTTCTCAAAAATAGTTCATACGATGAATTTACAAGGAAAACTATCACGGCTATGTTAGCTTAAGTAGTTAATGAGTAATAGTCGATAAACTTACTACTTCGTTAACCCTACATTGCGCGTGGCCTGACACGCACTTGCTCGGTTTTTTAATATATACTAGCTGACCCGGCGAACTTCGTATCGCCTAAGAATGTAACAAATCAGAAATCATTAAAATCGGTACAGCCATTCTTAGCCGTTACAGTTTCTGTGTGCTCCTCCCTCTCCCTCTCCCTCCCCCTCTCACGCTCCCGCTCCCACTCCCGGTCTATTTTCCGGGATAAAAAGTATCCTTTAACCATCCCCGAGATTTATTTTATATCTGTATAAATAACTAATCTATCAACTACATATAACAAAATTTTACCTTATCCCACAGGAACAGGTCTATTTTCCGGGATAAAAAGTATCCTATGTCCGTCTCCTGATTCTAAGCTACCTCCTCACCAATTTTCAGCCAAATCGGTTCAGCCGTTCTTGAGTTATAAATAGTGTAACTAACACAACTTTCTTTTATATATATAGATTTTTTGCGAGAACATCTAGTTTGCAACAGTAAAGTTATTGATATCATAATCCTCGAACAAAATGTTGCTAATAATATCTTTGTAAAGGAAATAATATTTCATTGATAAGCTCGATCGGGGATTAGGGTCGGCCGGGAGGGCTTCGCGCTTTAGTTAAATTGTTACGCTCGTGACGTCAATGGTTTAGCTTGCAGTCGTGAGTAGGTACAGTCGACAAAAGAATTAAGTATGCAGGGCATGATTCTAAAACCCCCTGTAATGTATTGTTTACGTTATTATCAATGTTAAACTCATACCTTACGTATACAGGTATCATTTAACATACACATAATAACGCAGACAATCTGTAACATCAATAATTACTGAAGGTTTTAGAATCATGTCCTGCACCTGATGATGCCATCATCGATAGTTAACCCGAGTCCCGCTACGATGCTTTTGGAGATTGAAATCAGCGCAGGTTCCTTGAAATCCATATTTAAGTAAGATCGCATCAATATTGCATCACACAAATTGATGTATACTTACAGTACGGCCGCTGTATCTTGGCGCGTCTGAACATAGGCTTTGCGAACTTTAGCGCATGTAAGACAGAGATGGCAACACGAACATGCTAACGTATGACTGAGACACAAAACACCGCGTATCGAGTATTGGCGAATTATGTTACTGCGCAGCCTTCTGCGCGAAGTTCAGACGCGCCAAGATACAGCGGCCGAAGTATACTTATACTTACGTAGTGGATGGTAGATAGAGCAGTGAATAAATTGTATAAGCGCTTTTGTAGCTTCTGGTCGTCACTGTCGATCCTCATTGATATCGTAAGATTGCAGTCTATGAACGTTAAATATTTTGCAACTACGAGTTTGTAAACTTAAATATTTTCTGGGCAAGGGCTCCACAATACCAAGTCGATATATTTGACGCAAACGTGCAGTTCGAATCAACAACGATCTAAGTCGTCGACAGGTTAGAACAGTTAAGTCTTCGGAGGGACACCATACGTTCTCTCTAATGGTGAGTGGAATGGTGGTTTCGAGGAACTGTCTGGACTCATTCCAACATCACCTTCGAATATCACACTATGCGGTGTAGATCGAAATGTTATCCTCATCGGATGGAGTCATGGCTCTCTTCGACTTTTCGATTTTCTCGATCACTCCTGTTTCGAGGTTTTCCCGGAACGCTATATGATGAGATTCTTCAAGAAGGGCGTAAAAAGAGCTTTCCTTGCATGTTCCGATGTTGGCGATAAGGCCATGTCACCATCGTTTAATCACGTTTGCATAACTCATAAATAACACAAACGGAATCGCGGATGCTTTTCCAAGCTACGTCAGATAGGAGGTTCGGAAGGATGAATGGATTGGAACAATCGAGAGCGACATAACGACGTTCTCTGTCGATGTTATAAGTAATAGGTAATCAGGTAATACAGCTAATTGAGTACTCGATAATATATTAGGTACACGTGTCTCGGACGTGTGACGTGTTGGCAAGCGGCGCGGCCGGCGCGGCGTACGGGCTGCAAGGCGCGTCGCGGTGGGTCGGCTTAATTAAATCGTGGATTGTAATTGCTCGCTCCACGTTTAAACTGTGATTTAACTGATGAACGGACAGTTTGTAGCGCTCGTTGGAGACAGAATAAAATTAAAACTTTATCGCGGAGTAATTGTTCCTAGTTCAGCTGCTCAGTAAGCTGATTCGTATTCTATAACGCACATTTCGCGCTTAGATCTTTCCAAATCGTATAACAGTTTATGTTATGAAAGTTTACAAAAATTACACTTGGTGATGATAGTTGGGCCTAATTACATACTTTAATAAATAAATATTCGCACCGAAAAGGACTGGAATAACTTAAATTGCCTGCGTCGGCGTTCCCGCCTGCTTATGACGTGGATGTCTTCAAAAAGAGTGAATAAGTTTTTACTAAGTTAATGCTCACCACCTTGGACCACATCTCCACTTACCATCAGGTGGAATTGTGGTCAAGCATTAACTTATTTGTGTAAAAAAAATATTGAAAAAACTTCACCACTGCTTCCGCTGCTTCGACTCGTTGATGTTAGGTCGTTTCCCGGCTTCAGGAACACAACGGCAGTTTTTGTTGTAAATGTGAAGACATGTCAAATATAATATAATAAACAATATAATAATAAAAAATATAATATAATAAACTCTTAATAATCTAAATTTTACCAAGAAAAAAATAGCCGACTTCAAAATAACTCAAAAACTACTCCTCAGATCTAGCTCAAATTTAAGTGGGACTACATGACAAGCACCAGCTTTCGATTTAAAAAAGAGTCATCAAAATCGGTTCACCCAGTCGAAAGTTCTGAGGTAACAAATATAAAAAATACGGTCGAATTGAATACCTCCTCCTTTTTTGAAGTCGGTTAAAAATGTTATTGTGCCCCACCTTCATCTGCTACAAATAAGAGAGTTGCCCAGTCTGATTTTTTTGTTTATTAAAATTTGTCATGTATTCACACAGTAATATTATTACATGAATACAGCCAATGATCTTATATTAAAAGAGGGTACAACCTAGGTACACTGAGTGTAAGGGATTCCATCCATCCTCGAGTCCTACTGAATGATTTTCTGTCCTGTTGGACTCACAACAATCAGTTGAATTTTGGATCCTAATCCCCGTTACTCTGTCATGTGCGATGTGTCCGCTTCGCTCGACGTAACATGATCGTATCCTAGAATAGCCTGTAGCTGGTAACATCGTCCGAGCAAAACAAACACATTGTGTGAATCCCACGACAATCTGTAATCTTCAGATTTTTTTTAAATCTGAGCTGTAGTTGTACACGTTACTGATCATATCGACATTATAAAAATTAGATACCTATGGATACACAAAAAGATAAAGGTTTTGATTTATTACACCTTTAAGGCTTTTCCGCATCTAGGATCCTTAATTATCTCTGGTCTACTTGCCTCCACCCCATTCCTTTTTAAAAATAATTATAACATTATTTTGATCTAAATCTTAAATAATAATTACGTTTGAGATAAATATCTCAGATGTTTTCCTGCAGGCATTTTGTCAAAACTTCTCAATATTCCAAATGGTAACCCTATCCGAGTTGAATGCTTAGAGTATTTTCTATACGAATAATTTTCTTTTCTTTTCCTTGCGTAACAATATTTATAAAATAAACGTATTATTAATGTTTATCTGTGCTTGTTAGAGAACGCCACCGCCGGCCGACGGAGTTATTACTCGATGAAAGAGTTAGATACGTTAACAACTCGATATGATGATGTTTCCTTCAATTTACGACGATAATAAACTATGAAAACTATCAAAAGATGCTAAACGACATAACGATTTTAAAAAGCAGTTCCTTCGATCTTTAACCTCGTTACAATGTTAATGTTGCTACATGACATGAGTCTCATGACTTCACATGTTTTTCTGGCAGTGCTACTAAAATTTATTTTTACCATTGATTGCATGAATGTATTACTAATTCCTTAGCTCTACTTGTTAACTCTGATGTTGTTGAGAACGTGTAGTAAGCATGAGAGGTAAATACCCTAATATTTTCTTTTTTTTAATCCGTCTTGGTGCAGCTTCATTATCCTTAGAGTCAAAGCTAACCATGCTTGTGGTGCATCTAGCTGAAAAACGTAGATACAACGCAATGTAGGGGGACACTGGGTTCGCTATTCTTCAGTTAAAGGAGCCTGCCCATTATATCGTACCATACTATGACCGTGCTATGAACGTGTCAGGCACGGAAAACACGATACGCTCTACTATGTCTACTGAAACGGATCGACGGCGTACTGTGCCCATAATCACCTGTACACTACCATCCCAGAGTAAACTAGAATTCTTCCTAAAATGTTTGTATTTCAGAGATCCAGTTACGAATACATGTAATAAATATTTGGGATGTGAAGGACTCCGTTCATCCTATAACTTCAAACTTACCTGCTCCTGGTGCCTCCTGTTGGACAACAGAGAGCTTGCTTTCCATGGAAATAACTATTCTCCTTCTTAATACTCGATGCCGTTACAGTCTATGCGACTCTACCGCGTAACATCAGGGCGCGATTTTCACTAACTGCATTACCACACTAACTAAAATACTACAATCCCACAAAAAAAAAAACAATAATCTAGTTTCATGCCTTCAATCCTGGTTAATTTGGGTTATAATTTATTTTAAGGTAGCTGATCCAAGCGCTACGCTTTCCTCTATTGCGTGACGTAATCCACGTCATATTAAAGTGGATTCGGAATAAAAGAGTTGCTGCCATACGAAACCGCAACATCAAGAGAGATCTGAGGAGCCCCACGATGAATTGTTTTCCTTAGAACTGTGGGCAAATTGAATGACACCAGATTGAATGGTTGCCAATAATTATGCAAATAAACTGAGGGATAGGGGAGATACGGCAAGGCTTCGGTTTGAGGTGGGACCCGTTTGCCGGACGTTGGGACAAATAGTGCGTAGCGTCTTCAGGTTTCATGCTAACGGTACAACGTGATTTTGAGCGCGATCACAGCTGTATTAATTATTAACAATCTTTATGCATAGTCAGTTCATCTTCTCACGAAGTGATCAATGCTGAAAAGACAGATTGCGCAAATTGGCGTATCTCCGACAGGATCTTGGAAAATATTTTAAAAATAAATCTTTATTTATATTTCAAAATCATTATTAAACAGGTATTTTATATCTTTTAGTTATAATACAGAAACAACAGACTTACTAAAACAGACATACTTAATAGTCGATGTAATATACGACAAAATGCAAAGACCTAAAATTGTCAGCGTAAATTGAATTTTAGAAGTTGGCAAATAAAAAATGACACGGTTTATTTAACCGCGCGAGAAATGGCCCGTCAAGTGATTGGACAGACCCATTTGATTTGTTTAGACTTCTTTCAACTGTTGGAACGGATGAAAGCCGAGCTTGCCATGTTTGCGTCACGGCACTCATCCAAATGGAAATGGCGACCCAGTTGATAAGTCACGCTTGTTTACCCACGCGCACTTATCTGTCTTGCCTTACATCTTTGGCAATGGTGATTCTTCTATTCAGTTCTTCTAGCTAAAGGGTGAGGCCAAACGACTCGAATTTTTTGAGCTCTGAGGCCTCTTGTATGTATCGTGGTGCGTGCATGATCGACCAAGTCGAGCAACAGCAGTGCATTTCTATAGTTAGTTGAACGCTGGTGGCGAAAATCTTTCAAGAGCGACTCAGTGCTTTGAAAGGCACATAGCTTCCTTTTGTTTTCGTTACATGGGAGTCGAGGTGTCGGAAGGCTTTAGGTGTCATAAAAGCATCCGACTCTTGGGACTAACCCTTTCATTAATTTGCTCTAGAGTGTGGCTCTTCTTTAGACCTCTTCAGTTATGAGGAATGACTCTGAAGTGCTCTATTTGAAGCCAAACTGGCAGAACTAGTGCATGGACGTGAGTATCATGAATCGAGGAGAAAGTTAAAGATATTTGCCTAAATCTCGGTTCATTTGTAGAGGGAGTAGGAGATGTCAGGCTAATAAATTATGGGCTTATAATTATACCAGCTACGTCATCGGTCAGAAGTAAGCAGGTTTAGATAAAATAGCAGCAGGGTCGTCAAAGATTTGCAAACGCTGCTACCAATCATAGGTCGAAGCCTTTCGAATGTCCATTTCAATCGCATCACAGCGGGAATGATTTTATCAATAAGATTAGATAGTTTGAAATGATATAAGTTAATATGACTACTCTAGGCATGTTCTCAACTCAGTCATTTAGACATTATACTTTATGAACATTAGCACGCAACTACCCTATACTAAGTATCATTTATTTTATTGTTTCAGATTTGCATCACCAGCGGCGAATCATGAACAAGAAATCTCATAAGAAGAAGGTTGGTTAATCCTTTTGCTTTTAGCAAACTGTTTGCTCAACAAGCTGACAATAAATGTCTTCTTAACACAGCTCTTCAATATCGTAAACTTACGTGGTTACGCCTGGACTCTACAGGGTGTTGGTGCTGGTACCAAAAAGTTCTGACACTTTGATAACTGTACAAGGATTCTTTATTTTGGTTTTGGTGGAGAGGCAAAGAAACCCTTCTTATATTGTGACTAGCCTGCAAACAAGCGGATGGTAGATGGTAACCGCCGGCCATGAATGACGGTTACAGTATACAGTAGAGCGTTTTCAGCTTTAAGAAGAGGTAATGAACTTTTTAACTCAGAACAATGTTTATGCTATAGATGTACTCAATTGCAATTTTCAAGTTATAATCCAGAAGTGATAACATAATGATAAGCTGGAGTTATAGAGCAACATTGCATTTTATATTGAAACTAATCTAACAGCAACGTTCTTATTTTGTTGGAGACACTTGGTGACTATGCTATTCAATCGCGCATCTTTGTCGCAAACCACTCATTGCATTTGGCACTTCACAGCATTGCAGTACGCTAGGCGGCTAAGGGCCAATCAGTGTGCCATCGTGGCGATAATTGATGCCAGGACGGCTTCATTGTATGTAAAATCAGTTCCACTGCATCGAACTGAAGAGGTCTTTGCCCTGTTATTTTTAGGCATCAATTCGCTGAAAGTTCTTATGCTGCAACACTTTCTTTATATTCCACTACGGCCTATAGAAGTGTGCGTGAAGAATTTAGGGAATCGGATATATAAAAACTGCTACCTAGGACTTAATGAAAACTGAGATGAACGGTTTATAACGAACAGTTACGAACTACTATGTATTATAATGAGCGGCATTTTACGTTCTTAGCAAGCTTTAAAACGCCAATTCTCATTTAGGTGCCTTTGGAAAGGGCTAAACCGATCCTGAACCATGCCATTTTAACATCGCATACTTAATTACCCGTTACTAACGAGATAAGATCTTATAAATAGTTATCTATCATAATACGGTTTTACCCAAATATCTACCTTAGATAAAAACTGAGTAGTTTTTCTGTTATTATATCTGACTAGCTGACCAGGCGAATTTCGTATCGCCTAACAAAATATATTTTTTTCTAAAATTAAAGTAGCCTAAGTTACTCCTTGTTACATCAGCTATCTGCCAGTGAAAGTCTCGTCAAAATCGGTCCAGCCATTTCAGAGATTAGCCGGAACAAACAGACAGACATACAGACAGGCAGACAGATAAAAATTGTAAAAAAATTTGTTTTGGTATATGTACCGTGTACACATCCAAATGTACTTAGTAAAAAGCAGTTATTATAATATTATAAACAGACACTCCAATTTTATTTATTTGTATAGATATGTTTTTTCTAATTTTAAAACTGTAACGGTGCCAAATCAGTATAATATATGTCGGAAATCAGTGATATCAAATCATAAAATGGAACGTCAAGCTGGAACTAGCTTGGGTGTATTCGGAAGTTGAAGATGGCAGCACCGTGCAAATTTTCTGCTGTCATTTGAGTACACGCGGTGGCGGGGGTCACAGAGGACAGCTATTGACTTTCCAACCGCCAGCGGTCACTCTTTAGACAGCCTCCGAGCTGAGCGGACGCTAAAGTAGAACGTCGTTATTATGGCCGAGTTTAATTTGCATTAGCATTGCACAACGTTTACTTTATGGAGAGCACAACTGGGTACAGTGTGTACTGATGGACTGCGATCGAGCAGGTATTGCGTGTGTTGACCAGTCAGTAGCGCGTTATGCCGGAGCCAGCGAGAAGTGCACGTGGACTGTTTTCTATGCACAGTCATACCCTTTGCGAAGAGTAGCACCCATGCGGCTGTGATGGTTCGCTTCTGATGAGATAGGTCATGGTGCCAGCGATTGGCGGATTGATCACGCGGGTTTTAGTAAGCGCAGGAAGCGCGGGCAAGTTGTGGAGCTGGGATGGCTATGAGTGTGCAATGCGACGTGTGAATTATGGTTGGTTACCCTGAATGCCGCACCGCGATGTAAATCCGACTTCACCGCGTTCTATTAGTGATTGGTTGTGTTATTTGAGCGACATAGTAATCTGTTCAGAGCCATGTGTGTCGGTAGTAATCGCGTACTGAATTAGTAGCGAGTGTAAAACATGTGTTTCAATGGGTTTCTAAGTAAAATGATGAAAACGCCCACAGTTTATTATTTTCTGGACCACCTTTCTGCGACATCAGATCGTGGGATAATGAATCCGAATTTCAGGTTTTTCAGATGGCTATCTTGATATGATATTACAAACAGTGGACGGCAAACATGCCAAATAAGGATTCGTTTGAGGTTATAAACGTAAGGAAAGTAAGACAGCGATTCGGTATGGCATTTTTATTTCATTATTATTATTATTGGTAAGCTCCTGCAGCCAGCATGTATATCTCGTAGCGAACAGAACTAGAGCTCTTCATTTATCACAAACAGATGCTTGATGAACATCCTCGTTGACTGACGCGTTGGCAACAGCTTTCCTTATTATCTGCCTGAACTCCTGGCCAACACTGGTCTCAGTGTCCAGGCAACGCCTGGTTGTCATATCCGTGGCGTCTTTGTGGCGCGTTACATAGCACCAGGATCATACGTTTCTTTTGCTGAGTATGGTGGCGAGTTACCGAGTAACCGGGTATATTAAAAGAAAAGTTATTTTCTAAACGGCGCACACTTTAAAAAAAATAGTTACCTTAGGTGAAAGAGGTAAGAAGCTATTGCGATAGTGCAATCCCCCACATGGATGGCATTTTTGTTCTCATTTGTTTAATTTAATTACCCTTACTGAATTACATTTTATTTTAATTTCTATTCGACGACTGCAAGCGACAAAATAATAAATGGTATCACTAAGCAGAATCGGAACATCCTATAGTATTTTTGTGTAATATCTTGACTTCCAGTGTAAATGGTGCCGTCATCTTGAACTGTAAAAACACTTGACAGAATATTCAAAGTTAAGATCTCGTGAATTTGATTTTTAATAAAAATATTGTGCTTCTTGTAGCATCTAGGTTCTCCTGAAAATAGGACTGATCGGAAAAAGCTGTTTAAAGTGGAAGTTTGCGTAAACGACAAATCGTTTCCCTTTATTTGTGCTTGATTCAACGAAGTGTTATAAAGTCTTTGCACAGTAGCTTTCATCGTAGTTATTATTAATTTGCGCTAACAAAGTTATTCAAAATCAGTGCAAGTATATTGTTTTGTGAAACCAGAAGCGTTCTGTAAATGAGATAAAGAATTTTCTATTTTCTAACATCTTGTTATTATTTATTTTATCGGCTACCCTCAGTTCAGAAAAATAACATTTAGAAATTTCGTGTGTCTTGTCGTTGTTTTTTTTTGTGTGTTTCAGATAAACTAAGTGACAGTGACTGTTGTATGGACATGCAAGCTTGGAAATAACCAAGAGGCGATCATTGCGATTGCGGCGTAATGATACCGGGCATCAATGCAGGTAGCGTTTGTTGATAGTGATACTGTTGGGAGCGCATCCGGCTTCTTGGACTATGGCTTGCAATGACCATCATAGACGATGACATGATTATAACAGGTGATCTGTATTGTTTCTTTTCTTTGTGGCTTAAGTAAACAATAATTATTCCTTGTCGAGTTTGCGATAATTATGCGATTTCGCATATGATATTAGATAGTTACCTGGGTTTGGATACTTGACGATTTCTGGTAACAAAGGATCTGATAACAAAGGTCACTGGTCTTTGCTCACCCAACATTGAGTAACTGGCACCAAATGAGTGAAGAATAGACGTTTTGTTACTTACAAGAAACATCTAAAGATAATTATCACTTTACTGAAGAGTTGTGCTGTTTTTGAATTATCCTTAAGACAGACAGGATGACATAGTGAGAAAATTTAATAGGTGCAGTTTTTTTGATTTTAAAATATTGCTTAAGATACCTAACCTCGTCAAAGTAGAAACGTACCATGGCTAGTTGCCAGTTCCGTCAGATGCACCATGATCTTTGTGTGTGATAATTATATTAGGTAAAAGTTAAAGTGCTTAAATATTACTAAAATTAACACATCTTTTCTTAGTGACGATATCAAATTATAGTATGCACTTTATGATAGATAAGGAATTAAATAAAGAAATCCTTTTCTCAATCTTCACTGCTACTGAAACCTGTAATTGCTGATAGATTAAACATTTTTACCATCACACGGGGTCATTGATAGCTTAGTCAATTGATTGACGTGATATAAAATGTACCCATCGCAAAGTAACTCAATTAAGGTGACTTACAAAATGCATTAACAGCTATGCTGCAGTAAGCTGGTTCTTTGACAAGGGAATATTATTGTGGTCGTATCACATATTATCATGGGGAACGTCATAATAGCTGTCACTACCTTCTCAGCTAGTTCAGAAAGACTGTTTGAAACAAGTGATCTGCATTTCACAGTAATTGCGTTTTACTTCAGCAAGTAGGTACTCTTTTGCCGCAGTGTTACGCTTAAACGGGCTACCTACGTAATTTTCTTAGAAAAAAATAATAATTTCGAGTAAACACTCGTAAAGGTGGTGAAGGTACACGTATATTGGTCGCGTAATGTCTAGTTTTTTTTTTTTTTTTTTATTATTATGTAGTCAATTTCAGTGTACAAACCAAATTGGACAGTAATAATTTGTTGGTTGTATCCTGGAGATGCCTTTCACTTTCTTCGACAAATGATTTGTTGGTTTACCATATAATGAGAGGTCACAGTAATAGCAATCAATCGGTATTGAGTTCTAGAATTCATAGAGTTACTGTTTGAACGAATCTTATTGAAATTAATTGTTGCTTTGTTGAATTTCATCTAATGTAAGCATTCGATGGTAATGCGAAAAGCAAGCTACCTATTTTTTAGTTGCGGAAATTATTAATTGTCCTGGGGAACGCGGTACGCAGTCAACTCTGATGGGAGTCTGATTTTAGAGGAAACCAGAGACGTTATCTGGGGGAATTACAACATTGAATTTTATGTTTTGAAATTACCATGTTACTTCGTCGTTCTTTGACCACGACTATGAAGTACCTACGTCACGTGTAAATGTTAGTTGAATATTAGATCAATGTTGAAATAATGTTTGGTGGAAAAAATACCTTAGTCAATTTAGTCATACAAGGTGAAAACAACTTGACAAAGTGACATTGTTTTCGGTTGGTTTTTAATGATGCGTGGAACGAAATGTTTGAATTGGAGACATAATAATTGACATCATAAATTATTCAATTAGACACGCAAGTTTTACGAATTACCCTTTTTTTTTTTGCAAACTACCTTCAATATTTGCAAACTCCTTTCAATTTTGGTGAAGTACCCTAAATAATTACTAGATAAGCTACCGAAGTATCGGCCGTGTAAATGATGAGGGGCCGACAATCTACAGCCGATACCTGGGGTATATCGTTACAATGAGTATAGCGTTGTCACCGTGCGCGGGTTAGCTAAAAGCGCTAACTATGACATCCTGTGGCGGCTGAATGGTAGCGATCCTTTTTTTTTTTTTTTTTTTCTTTCACACGAACGCAACTATCGAAAGTTCAGAGAATGAGTTGACCGAGAGATGCTAAAAGACCATTACGTTCTACTCTGATCAGGGGCTAGGGTCAATGCTGACCCTCAACAACAATAGAAATTTTATGCCTCATTAAGCTTTCCAATAGATCAGGAAAGGCCGAGCTTAAGAGATACTTTTGTTTGTTTTCTGGTTACAGGTAAACCATGATAGTGAAGTTACTCCATGATGTATACGGCGTTCAGATTCAAGAGCTCACAAGCTTTTTCATGGTTTATACACCATCGCATGGGATCATAAAGCACCCACGAGGACGTGGGGTCTGTCATGATGGCCGTGTCGGAAATCAGTGATATCAAATCATAAAATGGAACGTCAAGCTGGAACTAGCTTGGGTGTATTCGGAAGTTGAAGATGGCAGCACCGTGCAAATTTTCTGCTGTCATTTGAGTACACGCGGTGGCGGGGGTCACAGAGGACAGCTATTGACTTTCCAACCGCCAGCGGTCACTCTTTAGACAGCCTCCGAGCTGAGCGGACGCTAAAGTAGAACGTCGTTATTATGGCCGAGTTTAATTTGCATTAGCATTGCACAACGTTTACTTTATGGAGAGCACAACTGGGTACAGTGTGTACTGATGGACTGCGATCGAGCAGGTATTGCGTGTGTTGACCAGTCAGTAGCGCGTTATGCCGGAGCCAGCGAGAAGTGCACGTGGACTGTTTTCTATGCACAGTCATACCCTTTGCGAAGAGTAGCACCCATGCGGCTGTGATGGTTCGCTTCTGATGAGATAGGTCATGGTGCCAGCGATTGGCGGATTGATCACGCGGGTTTTAGTAAGCGCAGGAAGCGCGGGCAAGTTGTGGAGCTGGGATGGCTATGAGTGTGCAATGCGACGTGTGAATTATGGTTGGTTACCCTGAATGCCGCACCGCGATGTAAATCCGACTTCACCGCGTTCTATTAGTGATTGGTTGTGTTATTTGAGCGACATAGTAATCTGTTCAGAGCCATGTGTGTCGGTAGTAATCGCGTACTGAATTAGTAGCGAGTGTAAAACATGTGTTTCAATGGGTTTCTAAGTAAAATGATGAAAACGCCCACAGTTTATTATTTTCTGGACCACCTTTCTGCGACATATATATATTTTATGAATTAAAACCTTATCGCAAACATTGAATAACACCCCTGACAAAAATGAATAGCAGTCTCTTGACGCGGGTACGATTTGTAAAACGATTATAGTACGATAATATTTCTCGAAGCGAAGCATAAAGTTCGAGTTCTTGAAAACCACAAAATCATCAATTTTCTCCGTTTTATTTACATAGTCGTTCCACAAACAGGACAGCTCAAGTTCGCGAAACAACTCCCCAACTGACAGCAATATGGATAGTAAATAATAAAACTAAATATAAACAGAGCAAATCGGCGGCCCTTGAGGCAAGTTCATCTATTCGGAGTTGGCAAGCCGAAGCCGCTTGGCAGCAGTCGGTATCGTCGGCAGCACGCTGGAAGCTGCAACTAATTACATAAACGCATCAACAGTCAACACTAAATAAAACATGGCGATGTGGGATTATCGCTGCCTGATATAGAGCAGATACTAATTTCCTACGATCCGTCTTAGTGTTCCGCTTATCAATTCAGGAGATTAATTTATACAAACAAAGAGGTAGGGACAGGTACATGTACTATATTTATTTGTACGTACAATTTGTATGGGAAAATTCCACTCTGATGAAAATAGAATATGTTTCAAAGATGATGCAAGATAAATAAGGGCCTTATACTTTAGCGTATCTGAATAAAAAGTAGATTTTATTCCACACATTCCACTAGGGCTTACTCAGCTATACTAAGTCCACTTGCGTCGCATCGAATTTTGCAAGAGATCCAACCGTTATGGAGCGTTCTTGCTCAGTTCTCTAAAATAAACGCATTGTGCTTTAGTTTAATAATTCATTACTATTCATTCATTTCTATCTTTCTCTTCCTCATTTATGTAATTTAATCATGCTAAAAGCTAAAATAGGTGAACGGATTTGGATGAAACTGGACATAGAATAGCTAGTTTAACAAATAGGATACCAGTTCATGTCAGGATGGGGATCTTCTCTGGAGTGATAAGAAGACTTATATACCCGTATAGATTAAAATTTTCACTGGACCCAATTTCACGCAGATGAATGAGCAAAAGCTTGTACCTATATAAAAACCCTAAAAATAATGATCGGGAAAAATAATAACTGGGTAAATAATTATTCTACTGAAGTCTTTGTCGTTAGTTGCTAATTCAGACAAGTCGGTAGACGCAACACAAAATAAAACTTGTGGATTTTATCATAAAAGCCTCAACATTTGGCCAAGCCTCGGTAACTTTCGCACTGATTCTCTTTTAGTAAATACGCTAATGAGTCGATAAGCTCGCTCGATCGCTTTTTGAATCAGAACTATTGTGACTACGTTATCTTAATGCGTTTATATTGGGCGCAAGATATTTATGCCATTCCCGAGCGAGCCACTCTTAATCAAGAACGTTAAACGTTATTGTAGTGCGGGAGACGGCATGGTCGGCATGCGCTCGGAATTGGGTCTCATATTTTTGGATTCAGAGATATTTCGTACGGATCATGTGATTATAATATTTTCTCTTAATCTGTTTTTGAATACACGCTTCTAATGCGCCACAACAATCTGAAAATTACTTAAGTATAACAGTATTTTTAAAACCGCAATATGTCCATTCAAACTGCACAGATATTTTCGTCTTTTCAAATTCATCGATCCACCCATCAGATGATGATGATGAGCCAATCTGAACGCTCAGAAAGCTTTCTGAATCTAGAGGATGTCTGCTGCTGTCTTCAGTTCACCAATCCACCTGGTCGGGCAGCCTCCTATTCTCCCATTTCCGAGACGTGGGTGCCATTTCACGACTTTTCTTCCCCAATGGTCATCGGTCCTTCGAGCTATTTGGCCAGCCCATTGCCACTTCAGCCAGCTTATTCGCTAAGTTATGTTGGTTACTCTTGTTCTTCTACGGACTTCATAATTTCTGATGCGATCACGTAGAGTAAGTAAAACGAAGCATAGGCTTCCCCATAGCCCGCTGCGCAATTTTAGCAATTGGATTAGGCCAATAATAAAGCACCACGTCTCGACCCGGAAAAAGACAATCAGGGTTTGGCTACAATAGATCAAGCTCTGCTGCAGTGGCCTTCGCGAACATAATATCAAGATGTAAATAATAGCAGAGGTTGCCTTCTTGCTTCTTCTTCAATATGACCCAAAGAATACACCGTGTTCCTGAGGTTGTGCACAATACGACAATCTCGACTTGTATTCGACTTACATTTTTCAAATTCATACGTGTATCATACAAGACGGTTGAGAAAGTTTTGAGTGCGAAATTTGTCATTGGAGTTAAGTTTACAATCAATATTCCAGTGCGAGGAAATTGTCGTCAAATAGCGAGAGGTGTAAATGTAAGAAAGATTTTTTTATTAATTCCATCGTGGCTTCTTCGAGACGAGAAGCTCTCCATCTAAATGGGCCTTTATTGACAAGTCAAGCCAATAATGACATGACATTTAAAATGAAACAAGTATAGTCTGAATGATTATGACCGTACTGAGCGGCAACATAGCGCAAATAAAGACCCTTTTACAATGTACACCCATATTAAATGGAATTACCAATAACTTAAAAACTAACCTTCATAATGCACTAGTACCTGTATAAGATATTTTAGTAAATGCTATAGAATCATTTGGTAAAGTTTGTGCACAACCTCAAAAATACCCGGTATAATAAAGTTAAATCTATGGTATATTCTGCATCGTTTCTTGCGCATGCAATAGCTTTCGTAAGTTGGCAGCGAGCGCGCGTGTCGTCTCATCAGTCAGCTGTCGTGTAAAGAATATTTAATCTTCATCTGCTCGCCCGTCAGTGCGGCTACTGGCCACGCTGTGCCTTTATAGATCTTGACTGACGTTTTTAATAAGGACATATCATAAATAAGCGAGTCGTATTCTGAATTTTGAAAAACTTAACCAAGAACAAAGAGATCCACAACAGTTGTATACCATATACGATCTTCTGTAATTGTCGGTAGCCGTGTATTTACGAGTAAGGGGCCATCCATAAATTACGTCACACTAATTTCATGACTTTTTGACCCCCCCCCCCTCCTTGTCACAGCTGGTCACATTTGTGAGACCTCCCCCCTAGTGTGACGTCACATAATTATTATGAAATTTTACAACTAGAAATTATTGAATTAAAACAGCAGATCCGAAATAAGTGTTATTTCCATTACTTGTTTTTTAATATTTACCTATACATACCAATTATTCGATTTTGAAATATGACGTCACGAAAATTAGGACCCCCTCCCACCCCTTGTCACACAATGTCACACTACATTGACCCCCCCTCCCCCCTAACGTGTGACGTAATTTATGGATGGCCCCTAACATGTGTTACCAATACCGTCAGTGACGATGTTGAGTGATGATATTGATGTCAGAAAACCACGAATAATGAAAAGGGGTCTGAACATAAGTAAGGTAAAATCTTCTTAATGTCGACCCGCGTGGCGTAATGGTTACCATGCCTGACCGCCGTTCAAAGGGACCTGAGTTCGATTCTCAGCTAGGCAGTTTGAATGGTGAGCTTTAATTTCTGTTCAAGGTCTAAGTGTGTGTGTTATTCATGGCACTCACTACACAGAGTATCCTAGTGTGGGGCTATGAGTGTGTAGCGTTTATTTATAATCTCATCAAAAACATAAATGTGACATGAGAGCCAAGTTCAAAAAAAAGAATTGAGATCTAAATGAGTGCCAAGTTCTTTGTAGAAAATTCAAAAATTTTAGTCACAACAGCATGTAATTCAAGTTCTACATTTATTTGTTACACATTCATTAGTTTTAAAAAAAATCCTTTGTATGCCTAATAGCACAGAAGACATAATAGAACTTGCTAATAGTATACCTTGATGCCAAATATGAAGTTTCTAAGTCATGTGGAAGTAGGTTAGGTTTTTGATCCTATGGCAGTGAGTCAGTCACCAAAATGCGGATATTTAAACGTTAATATATCAATACCTGTTTGAAGTACATTTATGAAATTTTGAATTCTAAATAAGCTAAGAGGTTTTAGTAAATGTGCCAAATTTCATGCATGTAGGTTAACTATATTTCGAGTTGTGATGGGGTCAAAAGTAGCTCGAAATGGTTCGTGTAATATTACACACGTCGCTGCGTCACCAGTTTTTTTCATTGAACTTGTCTGGACACACTGCCGCGTCCATTCAAAAAACATTTGAATTGTTCTTGAAAATTTTTTTCACAAAATGAACATTTATCTAAGATAAACTATCAAACAACTTGTTATTCGTAACAGATTGCTGTAATATTGTATTTATTTAAATAGCATCGTGTTGAATACGGTTAAAATCCTAATAGATGACAGCTACTCGTAGTAAATTTTCGTGAGAAAAAGCGTATTTCTGTTTTGTTAACTGTGTTGTTCTGTGTCTCTTAGCTTCAAGCGTCAGGCTCAAAGGAGTGGACAAAGCAATTAACGATACAGATGGTTAGGCGCAGCTACAGTTGCAACAATAGGGGCAAGGTTACACTTTTCTCTTCGCGAAATAACATAGACTTCGTCGTTAAAAACATTATTCAAATTGGCCCAAAATAATGATGCGCTGTCGTCACCGGCGTCAGCTATTGACAGATGTGTTCATTCTAATTATAACGACACGACGCTATAGCGCGAGCTATCGTCTGCTTTTCATGGCGAAGTAAGCGATTCGCTAATTACCTACAGTACACGATAAAAATAGGTTGATGGATTATATCGTAATAGACTTTCGATGTTATTTTGAAACTAGCTTTTACTTTTTATGAAATTATGAACCATGTCCGTCAAGACAGAATCCATCTTGTAGAAGATTGCGTACCATACAGGGTTAAAGGAATGGTTACTAGATTATTCAACTAACTACATAGTTTTGACATTATGTCTTAACAGTTAATAAATGGAATAATTAGTAAAAACCAAATATAAATTGTTTCAGTTTTTATGAGATATACCCTTCACACACTGAGAAAACAACAGTAACTCTTGGTTCGGATTCGAAATTTCTTTAGTTAGATTAATTTTTAGATATTTTTTAATTATTGTCAAGTATACTTCTTAGAACTGTAATTTAGCTCGCAAAGTTGTTGATTTCTGCACAAATAGGTTCGCAGCGCAGGGTAAGTTATTATTGTAGGTCAAGGTAAATAATATGGTACAACTGACCGATTCTATAAAATTTATAGTACTTAGATTCATTAATATGTAACATTATCACGGTAACAGTACCAAGAAATTATGAGCATACGTTTAAATGGCAAAATATACGATAACATTTAGTAATCATAGCCATATATCTTCCTCCTTCAGATGCATAGATTAGCCCCCCCCCCCCCGAATGCACATCTGACAGATACATTTTTGCTACGCCAACCTAATGACAATTATACCAATTTTTAGATGTGTTTTATTTTAAAAGATGTGCTGAGGAGTTTCTTTATGGCTTTTCCTCTCCTCCATGACAAATCACCTTTCCGGAAAGCTGGTAGAAAAAAATGACGTACATAAATGTATCAACGCTACCTACATGAGTAAAGAATGTCGAATTTTGAATAGAAGAAAATATAATAGTAATAATTATAATGTAATATAATAATAGCCAGTCTACGAGCATCTAATGAGGTACTACTTCTCATAACAAATTTACTAATGTTAAGTAGAATAAGAAGCCTGTACAATGTGAGAATTAAATTCTGTACAATGGAAATACATTGTTGCCAACAGATAGTTATCCCGTGCAGCCCGGTCGCGATAGTTTTAGAACATTAATCTCCATACGATACGCCTCTGACACGTTTTAGTATTCGTCTAGCTCTAGCCTCTTCACATCCAGACAGATTAGGGTTAGGTATCTTCCCAAGAGCTCTAAGATAATAGAGATAGAGTCAAGTCAATTAGAATTAATTATATTTGGAGTCGAAGCCATTTAGCCGTATTGGGGCGGCTTAGAATACTAACCCCAATCCCACACCGGAAGGGTGTCGTAAGAGGCGATTAAATCTGGCCCGCTGGTGGTAGGGCCCCTCGAAGGATTATATTGGTAATATTGATTTTAATTGATAATTAATACCATTTTTACTATTATTATTTTTTCATGGGGTTCGCCTGCATAGCTACCCTTGAGCATGAGTCAGCCGCCAAACGACTCGTCGTGTTCCGACTGGGGGCTTGAGAGCCAGTTTTTTCTTTATTTTTCTTCTCTCTTCCTTGGCCGGCAACGCATCAGTGATGCCTTTGGTGTTGCTGATGTCCATGGGCGGCGATAGCCACTTACCATCAGGTGGATCTTTAACTCGTTTGCCGGCTAAAAAAAGCTCCTCTTGCTCGTGATGAACCTTGCTAACATTGGATGAAGTAATGGAGTTAAGTCTCTTCTTTTGTCTCTACATGAACAACCCTGAAACATTCGATAGCCCTGCATTGTGATAAGATTCCCAGGCCGCTAGCAGCACCGTTCCTCCTAAATCAGGTGAAAAATGTTATAACGAGTTTAACTTTTTCGATTGAAACGGTGATTTGCTTTGGTACGCCCGAAATTAATAAACAATCTAATCCAAAAACGATAAAAAATTATTAATTTTGTTGGGCGATACTTGTCGGACGTAGTAGTAGTCGGACGTGGACCACGTCGAGAGACAGGGAAACTAAGAAATAAAGAACTAGTTGGAAAGCAAAAAATATGATGAGAGATAACGTTGCTGGTGTGCACATCCCCTCAACAATGACAATAACTAAAACGAATTAAACGAGAGTTGATCGCGATCCAAGACTGAAACAATTGTAGGAGCGTCGCATATCTCAAACGGCCGGTTATAGGAATCACTGCCAGCGAGTAATTCTTACTATTATTAACACTGGCGACGATTGTGCTACTGTGTTGCTTCTCTGAACTATTTTCGTCAATTAACAAATTTAAACGATATTGTAGTGTTCCGAAATTTTTTAATCTCAAATTTCATACTACAATGTTTGGAGAAACATTTTAGTTGATTTGTTATTCAAGTTAGTTCCCATAAAGTAAGTATACCTATTACTTATACATAATTGACTGTCATCTAAACCAGTATAGATTATAGGTTAAATAATTTGTTTTTCAATCTTTAAGGGACTTTTACGGTCAGATCTTCCTGTAGTACATCTTTATGATTATGTTATGCTTAATGCTTCAATTTGACACGTACAATATTTACTCACAGTAACTGTTAGGTACGCCCAAAACTTCGACGAAAGAGTTTTGAAAATTAATGAATTGTAATTACATTATTGCAAATTATCATTAAAACATGTAATTTGATTTTTAATGAAATTTAAATAGTTCGTAATTAGTAAGCAAGCAGTTCTCAGAAATTAAAATTTCAGTTCGGAGTCCGCAATAGCATTAAAATTAACTTACATAGGTTAATTACTAATGTCTATGGGCTTCAGTATCTAGTGAAATCTGAGTTCATCAGGCTCACTATACATATATCTCTGATCTACTTTTGATGTCTTCAGCAAACAGATTTACTTATCACTTTTACGAACACCAATTTGAGCCAGCACTTAATAAAGCAAACTAAAACAAATTAACCCTGATGGTTCCCGACACAAACATTATACGCATTTAATGGTTCTGCTATTTCTGACACACTTCTTCTTCTTCACAAGGAAATCTTGTTTATATCCATTAACCATTCCATTATTTACATTTCGAGTGTGCAGTGAAAGATTCCTAATGGTTCACAGTTTTTGTGCCAATAGCATTGGGCAAGGCGTTCGAGATTAAAGAAAACTCATGATTAATGGTAGACGTTAAATTCTTCTGCGGCGTAGTGGTGTAGGTGCATTTGTTGCGAGGACATAATTTAATTATGGTAATTAATTTTCAATGAGTACTCATAAATGTCATAATTTGAACTAAAATAGTTTTACGTTATGATCAAACAAAAGATATCTCTTTTATTCAGGTAGGTATATCTTAACAAAATGATTACGAAATAAGATAAGATCCGACGACCTGTTTTAAATCAAGTTTAAAATCTATAAAAAATTGGATCTAATACACTGCCTTGTAAAACTCCAATGTTTTGTTCCCATTTCTTCACCTATGATTATTTTAACACCAATTGAGAGAAATTGCTGGTTATTTTGTTGCAGGAATTTTTACTTGTAATCTAGTTTCCTGATATAATGGGATTTTCTTCATCGAATTTAATAGTCCAAGATCCCGCTAACAGAAAAAAATTTCAATGAACCTGGATAATAACATACTTGTTATGTAATACATCTTGTTATATTGAAGGTAGATAGCGTAAAACGGCTTGGCAATAATTTTATCATCGATGGTTCATCCATTACTTCTCACTCGAGTGCCTATCGATATTTATGAGGATCACTAGGGTTGGGATGTTTTATGCACGGCTGATTTAATTTGAGTTATGCACTATCATTTTATTTTACGTATACCGCGGAATTGGTCCCGGATGATTCCGAAGGTACCTACATAATTATGCTTCCAAATATTTTAAAGATCTAAGAAGGTATAAACGTACAACATATAACAGATACAAGGTTTCCAAGTGTATAAAATTTGTAAACTCTTAGATACAATCAAGGGTTGGAACGTTGAAAACCCCGTGCCTGTGGAATGCGTGCACCTCATTACCCAATTTTTCCTACAATTCAAATTGGCAAACTGTCATAAACTAAAAAGTGTTCAAGTGGGTGTTGAAAGCCACGTGCAGATCGCGCCACGCAAGTAAACGGTTGGAATATTTACAAAGCAGCAAACGACGGTGACGACATAGTTCATCACTCCGTACATAATCATCATGTTGTTTAGATCGTTATCGCGGAAAAAGATGAAAATAAGCGCATTGAAGAGATTCGTCTACATAATATTATTTTCATCAAACAAAGTGATAATAATATTAATTATCCTTTAGCTAAAGATTGGAAAATATAAATCAAATTATATGAATTGAGGAACGTAAAACTTAAAAAAGTTGATTTAAGTCTTTGATGACTTAAAAAGTATAATATTAATGTCTACGGTAACAAAGGTAGAATTAAAAATATTTAATACATTCAATACCTCGCTTATAATCAGTTGTGTGGCTAATGACGGTTTGGGTTAATTGTCACGAATTTTGTTAAAGTTCTTCAGCAGCGAATGACAGTTTAATCAGAATTAAGCTATTTTAATACTTCCTTGAATCTGCAGATTCATCGAATGTGTAATATACGTGCCCTGTCAAAATGTAGCAACCAAGTTTAGTAATTTGACTAAGAAATTCTGGAAAGCGCAGCCAACCTTACCCCACCCATTTCACGTTCATATAAATCATTGGCAGGGCTATGAAACAGATTTTTACATCAAACCATTGGCACGGCGAGTCAAGTGGCACAGAAATACATCTAGACGTTGCCTACAACAGCTGAGCACTCATTCATAATTTCCTTGCGTCAGTGAGCTGTCCTCCTCCGCAGTCCATTCATAAAGTAGCTTAAAAAATTGTCGTGAATGTTACGTTGTGTCTCCTGCGTAAGTTGAACTGTTGCCCCATCTGGCGGCGCCGCGGCGCACGTGTTCAGCGGTTAGCCAACGACGCTCTGTTTGTTTATCCAGCAGCGTTTGAAAACAATACAACGGATCTTTTTGATAATGTTGATATTATATTTAAATTGTTTGTTGTGAGTGACTTAACAGAAATCTTGAGTACCGACCATAACTGTCTATCTGTGTGCTAGGCTTGTGCAAGAGCTGCATAAAGCAATGCGTAATTTTGTTGCAGCAAAAAAAGCGAGGGAAGGATGTTCGGAACAAGGAAAATATTATCGAGCCTGATGCGCACGAACAAGAATCCACGAACAAGGAAGAGACCGATCATCCAGTCACGCCGGCGCCGCAGCAAGATCTGTGTTATGAAGTTAAGCGTTCAGATGTTATGGGCAGGTTGGTTATAGATATTTAAGTTATTGTCTACTTCTTCTCATCCTACGGAGTTGAAATTTCACGAATTCTCTCGGTCCGATGACAGTGCAATTTTATGATAATGGTGCTGCGATCACTAATAACAGAACAGAACAGAACAGATCGAAATAATAGTGACCTAATTCTACGCTCTGGGTTGGCTCCAGACGAGGAGAAGATTCTCCAGCGACCAACAGCAAAAACACAAAATTTTAAAAGCTTGCTTTTAAAAGTAATTTTCAAAATATTAATTAAGTATGTATATGTAGCTAGAGCGCAATCATCATAATACGACATGATATTATGATGATTGCGCTCTAGCTTTTGGGCACTAAACGTGGATTGATACGTATTTCATATCTTTTCCACAATATTTCACAACTGTCCTAATCATAATACTGGTGAACTGCCAAAACTACAGATGTTTTGCGTTAATGGTTCTCCCATCTTACTTTTCTGTGTAATGTGTACTTTATATAAACACTTGATCTTCGTTTGTTTGGAAACAGAAATATGTATGTTTCTTTTGAAGTGGATTAGTCAGAATTGTCAGAAACAAATTATCCGCATGAATACCGTGCTAAGCTTCGTCTCCAGAAACGTTTCCTGGAATATTATATTGAGAGAACTGGAATAAAAATCCGGTTGAAACACAAAACACCGAATCATATTATGTTAGTCATCAGTATATTTTATGTTTATTTATTTAAATTAACTGGTAAAACAGTCTTTGAAACTTTACTGAAATTTAAATCATTGTAAGGGGCATCATCAACAAAAAATTACTCGTTTTATTTTATTCCGATAAATCATAAACAAAGATGTAATTATTATTTATTTCTATTTGAAGCAGTCAACAAATTTTAAACTTAAAATAACCAAGAGGACTAAATATCATCAAACTTAAATCATACCTTACATCTTACGCATACAGGTAACATTTATCATTGATAATAACACACATTAGATGTTATATTTATAACGAGTAACCGCCCTCGCTTTGCTTCGGTTTTCTTATTTTTTTACACTTTGGGTTACATTATTGGAGTTTTATTAAGGATCCCTAATTTTTTTGAAAATATAATATAGCCTATGTTACTCGGGGATAGTGTAGCTTCCAAACAGTGAACGAATTTTTCAAATCGGTTCAGTAGTTTCGGAGCCTATTCAATGCAAACAAAAAATCAAATCTTTCCTCTTTATATATTAGTATAGATTACAGAAGGTTTTAGGATCATGTCCTGCATACCTAATTCTTATGCTGACTGTACTTTAAAACTTAAAGGAGCCAACTTGTTATGTGAGACAGTATGTAAGAATTTTTAATTTGTGGGCTTGTGCGCTGGTAACAGCAACTCAGTCACTTCTCCATAAGTAGATTCTACATGTATGTAGATAATATAATAATTATGTAAGATGCCAGTTGCCTACGCCTATTTCTTTTTGAAATTATACTTCTTATGCGACTTGCAAAAAGGTTGCGTTAAACGTTTGCGCTACCATGGAGGGGGTATTAAAGCACTGGATAGATGGCCCTAGCTTCTTATTATCTTTACCTCTTTTATAAATTAATGTTATTACTTTTATACAAATCTCACAGTCTCAACAGCGTAATTCAGGTTCCTGAACAACGCCATCTAGTTTGTACTTGTTTATTTTTATTTAGTTCAAAAATAGTTTTTGAAAGATAATTAAAACTGATACACGTTATTAAATTAAATATTTATTTAATTATGTCACAGAAGTATAGCTTCTCACGCGCGTACAAAAGTACACGCACCCTTTTTTATTAGGGGCTCTGTTAAATTACTTGGTAGCTTTTTCTGCCTGGTCATTATTTTGATAAGCTGTTAATTATGTTCAAGATACATAGTGGCGAAGCGGGACATCCGCGCCGGGGAGGTGATCGTGGAGACGGCGGCGCTGGCCGTGGGCCCGTGTTCCGGCTGCCCCGTCATCTGCCTCGGCTGCTACCGGGAGCTGGACGACACTAACATTTATAAGTAAGTTGGGTTAGAAGAAGAAATGACGCCTCTCCCGACCTGAATCACGCTATCGAAGCTTTCTATATAGGTACCCTAGCTACATACAAGTTCCAAATACGATCAGTCGGAGCTCGGCAGCTCCCTAGAAATGACTTTTAACCTGGCTGGAGATCTCGCTTTATTAAACGTGATACATGCCATTTATTGCCCGTGGACCAATTACGTAGACACATCAGTTCGTAAACGTAATGTAGTACTACATAATTGAGTTGTTCATTTTTTAAAAAATATATTTTTTTTAAATGTATTTTAAATCTTTAACACAGATTATATTAATTGGCATTGTTAAAAACGCTTAAAAACTATTTTTAATATTAATAATAATGAATTCAAAATTGATAAAAGTTCAAAAAGAATCACGTGACTACAAACGCGCCAGATTTGGTCGCCATGTTAGTGACGTCATTTTGTTAAAGCAATTACACAGTGTTAGAAGCTTCTACGTGAATTGAGTAAAAATATCCGAAATTTAGTGCAAAAAGATATTCATACCACGTAATTTTATTGTAAATTTAAATGTTAAATGATTTATTCTTCATTTAATATTATAATAAAACTCTCTATTGATTGTACACACTAAATAAATTTAGATAAGGTTACACTGTTAACTGGTAAATCGTGTCTGGGAGAAATCAGGGCAGGGTGTTAGGGGTATAAATAAATCAGGGTTGTATGATAAAATTATATTTCATTTATCATACAACTAGCTTCTACCCGCGACTTCGTCTACCTAAATTTCAGATATGGATCCTGAGAGAAGTGAAGAATGTGATTAATAAAAAAATGCACAATGCAATACTACAGAAATTCTATGCTAGTAGTAGGTACATACATATGATGACCCTATAGCCTAGTTGATAGCGATTCGATCCAGCCTGCGAAGTGAGGGTCCCAGGTTCAATTCCCGACCATATCTAATAAAATGTGACAAATAATTATTTGTACTCGGGTCTTGGGTGTTATAGTGACGTGTTATTTGTGTTGTTGTAGTGTTATGTCCTATGGTCTGTTGTTGTGGGGCTCAGCTGCAGATATTGAGTCTATATTTATTTTACAGAAAAGAGCAGTCCGTGCCATTTACAACCTCAGGCCTAGGGACTCGCTTAAGGATCTCTTTAAGGAAATTAATATTTTAACTGTGGTGTCACAATATATATTGGATAATGCTTTGTATGTTAAGAAATATTACGATAGTTTTCTTAAGAAGAGTGACATCCACGATATTAATACAAGGAACAAGGCTAAACTGATTGTACCAAATTTTAGACTATGTAAAACTGGTGGCTCGTTCATGGGTACATGTGTAAAGATTTATAATAAAATTCCATCGAAATTTACAGAAATGCCTTACCTTAAATTTAAAACTCATATTAAAAGCATTCTTATGAGGAAAGGATATTACAAATTAGATGATTATTTTAAAGACAAGTCTGCTTGGACATGAGTTTTATGGATATAGATTGTAGTAGATGATAAGTGCTATCTGTAACTGTGAGCAGGAAAAAAACAAACCCGGAAATTTCTTGCTGCTTCTTCTCCCGGGCCCTCTCACAGTAGGGCTTTGTCTGAAGCATTGGCATAACTTGCATGACTTTCAAAAAGTGTTTGTAAACCAAACCAATTTTGAATAAAAACATTTGATTTGATTTGATTTGATTTGACCATGCCACCCGCGACACAGGAAAACCTACTGCGGTGGTATGGGTCTGTACGCGCTTTATACATAAAACTGGTACAATATATAATTTTTTTTGTCTCCGAAATACGCCAAGTTGGTCAATGATCACGACTCGTGTGGCGAATCGTTACCACTCCAGATCGCTAAGTCAAGGATCCTGGTTTCGATTCGATGCGAGGTGGATGCTGCGAGATGGTTTGAATGATTAGTTTGTATTTCTGTTCTTGGTCTGAGTGTGTGTCCTTGTGTTGTCTATGGCACCCACGATACTGGGTATCCTAGTATGGGGCTATGAGTGTGAAGCGTTTATTTATTTATTTATTTATGTATCTACTGGTTTTACAATGTTAACGATAATATTATCTAATATCTTCAAACACGGTTCCGTTTTACTCTACCTACCATTGTTCTACCACGTGTTCCACTTTGTAGCCCCAGGACCCATCATCAGATCCTCATTGAATTTGAGTAGGATCAACGTTGCAAAATTCCTAACCTAATAAAATAAAACCATGAGTTGTTTTATAAAAAAACGGGCATGTGCGTGTCAGGCCACGGACAACGTAAGGTTCCGAAGTAGTAAGTTTATCGACTATGACTCATACTTATGTTAACATAGCAGTGATAGTTTTCCTCGTAAATTCATCATATAAGTACCCTATTTTTGAGAATTTTTTCACTTGTCTAACTCCAACCGTTTAGTCAACAGTTGGGGGGGACACTTGACTGTAACCAAAATTAGCACTTTAAAGCCAAACATTTTGCAAACGGACCCCTAATTCCAAAAATGGTCTTACAAGACCCATAATATTTTTGGAAGACCTTTTCAACGATACTCCACACTATAGGGTAGGCGACGAATAAAAAATCATCCTCACGTTGCCTGTACGGGAGGTACCCTGAAAAAAAAATGTTTTTCAATATTTAATTCTACGATTCTGGAGTTTTAATAAATATGTATATCCATGCCAAATTACAGCTTTCTAGCACTAAGGGTCTGGCCGCTTTGCTTCGGACAGACGGACGGACGGATGGACGGACAGACGGACAGACGGACAGACGGACAGACGGACAGACAGACAGACGGACGGACGGACGGACATGACGAAACTACGAACATGACTTTTAGGGTTCCGATTTTACTTCGGAACCCTAAAAGCGAATCTATGAACGAAAACTAAAATTTTATCTCTTATTCCTCGGGAAAAGGTCACAGGTACACATTTAACATTATCTTTGGGGTGTTTTTTTGTAGTTTTCACACGTAATGGAACAAAACAAGCACGATAACTTTTAAGGTTTAGCATTTTTGATATATTTATCAATATATTGACGATAATATCAAGATTTTATCAGTTAAAAGTCAAATCACAGTATCAGCTGTATGCTGCAATGAATAGCAATTAACAAAGTGACGTCACACGCGCGCTCGGTTCTATTCGGGAATTGTCGGCGTGTTTTCGGTACTGGATTCAAAAACGTATTTTTGATTTGATGTAACTTTTAAATTATAGCGAATAAAAAAAAACTAAAATAACTTTGTTATAAAACTTATATATGAACTTTCCATTTATAACAAAAAAAAATTTTAGGAAACAACTCAATTATGTAGTTTATAAACATAATAAGCGGGTTTCGGATTCGGTGCGCTATGGAGACGAGACTGGGTTCAATTATTTGGTTTATTCCTGAAATCCCCACACTAACATTGGGAACTTCTGAAAATACCAGTCAAGTGCGAGTCGGACACGCAAACCAAGAGTTCTGTAAGTGAGCATAAGTTCAAATCCAGAGTTGTCCAAAAGTCCACAAGCAGTTTTTCGATAGAGGTTGCCGAATAAAGTAGGATTTGAATTTATTCTCAGGTGTAAAGGCTGCCAGTGGCCCTTATGCGGCGGCTCGTGCCCCGGCCGCGGCAAGGACACGGGCCACTCCAGCTACGAGTGCGAAGCCCTGACGGCGGCGCCCCCGGACTACGGCAAGCTGGACGACTTGAGGGACTCCTATCATGCCTTAATGCCTTTGAGGCAGGTAACATGAAATATCTTTTGACATAATATTATTTTCTACATAATTGTCGACTAAACTAAGTATCGGAATAATATATCACATTTTTACTGTCCTACATAATATAAATAAACACATAATGTAATTTATTTAATGACAATATTCCAGATGTCTTCTTCTGAAAAAGGCAGACCCAGCGAAATGGAAGGAAATGTCAACAATGGAATCTCACAACGAAGTGCGGCGCGCCCGCGGCGACATCTACCCAATGAACGAGAGAAACGTGGTGCGGTGGTTCAAGAAGTGGGAGCTGCCGTATGACGACGAGGAGATCCACACCGTGTGTGGGATATTAGAGGTATGGATGCTAAAGTAATGTCAAGAGATTAAAGCGGTCTGATCATTCCTTTTTAGAACTTTAGCAAAGGGAGTTCCTGCCAGGCTAGGTGATCGTACCTAGGGTTAGTTGTGCTACGAAGGTTCGCAACATACTTATAAATAGTTACCACTTTCTTTCCGTCTCTTTTACAATTTTAAACATTGAGTTAGCGTGTGATAAAAATGTCGCCACAAAATCAATTTTGTAACATTTTACATATTATGTGTACCTGTTTCTGCAAAGAAATCTTTATGACCTTTGTCTCTGGTTCTCTCACTTCTGCCAGCGGTACCAACATCTTCGTGATGTTATCTTTGTAGCATTTCGGTACGATTCTCTTTATTTACTTCTCCTCTGTTCGTTCCTCTTCTTTTTCTTTAAAGCCCTTAGAAGCCCGGGGTTAATATACAGGTAGGGAAGATTTTTCTGGGGAAGCGACAGATAGTTTGTTTTCAAGTCGCGGGTATAAAGCATCATAACGCGACAGTCAATCCTAACGAAGGGTATGATCTATACAATATAACCGTTGCACGTGCAGGTGAACGCATTCGAGGTGGGAGGGGCCGGCGCGAGCGCGCGCGCGCTGTACCCCGAGGCCTTCCTGCTGGCGCACGACTGCACGCCGAGCACCACGCACACGGACCGCGACGCGCCGGGCCGCCCGCTGGCCGTGCGCGCCGCGGTGCCGCACAAGCAGGGGGACATCATCTCGCTCTGCTACGCTTATACCTTGCAGGTGCGTACACCATACAGCTGTATAGCCGTGGTATAAAGGCATCATCGATGCGTTGCGGACCGACAAAGGAGAAAGAGAAAAAATGAAACAGATTCGCAAGCCGAAAGTAGAATTGTCAAGTTGTCCAAAATATTAATAGACCGTATACTAACGAAGGTAGACTCTGGTTACTACGCTACGGATACGAAATATAGGTAGGTGTACATCCCGTAGTCTTTTACGTAACCAACGTTTTCCTAATACATTTTTGATGTACCTACCTATTTTTGCATCAAGAATCTAGAAATATTAATCAAATAATTATGTTCTTCCAGGGCACATTAAAGCGTCGCGAGCACATCAAGCTCAGCAAGTTCTTCGACTGCTGCTGCGCGCGCTGCTCCGACCCCACGGAGCTCGGGACGTACGCCAGCGCGTTCTGCTGCCCCAAGTGCGGGGGGCGCGTCGTGTCCAGCGCGCCCCTCGAGCCGGGGGCCCCGTGGCACTGCCGAGACAATGGCTGCAGCTACGTCATGCCGGCCGCCGCCGTGCAGCTGCTGCTCAAGAGGTGATGTATGGCTGAATGTTACTTATCATTACTATCCATTACTATCCGTTACTATCCATTCTAATGTTTATTCATATTTTGCTTAAAAGTAGAGCGACGGATTTACGCGAGTTTAGTGTGGAGATTGATGGAAGACTGGAAAGTGCCATAAGCTACTTTTACTGCGGGAAATTCTTCTTTGCCCTGCGGTCGAGACATGGTTAAAAACTTGATTCAAAAATTCCAATGGGCAAGGGTTAATGGGTAATTGTGACACCTTTATTGTAATTTTGGTAATCCCTTTTGACTACAGATTACGCTGCATCTGATCGGGAGAACCACGTTCTTGTTATAGCAATTTTAGGAGCATGATACTATTTTTTTTTTTTGTAATATTTGATCGGCTTCAACCAACCAATGACCCACTACAGAGCATAGGTCTCTCCTCTTGAGGAGGCCTAGAGCATACTCCACCACACTGCTACAGTGCGGATTGGTCACTAACCTAGTGAACCCAAGTGTCGAAAGTTTTCATGCCCAAGGGTCTCCAACATGGCTTATCGACTGTTATTTTACGATAACGACCGGGACTGACGGTTTTACGTGCCCTCCTAAGCATGGAAACGCTCAAGAACGCTATGTTTGCCACCAGCGCTCATTCAATGACTTTCGAAAAGCGTTTGTAACAAACCTACTTCGAATTAAAACTTATTCTATTTTATTTTAATTATTGACCTCGCCCGCTGTTGCTTAACTTTCTCGATCACCGAGGTCGATTGCTTCGGTTTCATTGTTTGCTCAGTTAATATTTTTTTAATGTTGTTTGAGTAGTTATCTGTAGTTTTATACTGATTATTTCCCTATCGTTTCGCTGAGTCTCTTACCACCTGACCTGCCAGTTCCTACTCTCCGCTGCAGACTGACAGACGAGTATGACGCCATCGACGTGAATGACGTCCCCGGCTACGAGGCGTTCCTCCACAAGTACCGCAACGTGGTGGGGCGCGCGCACTACCTGCGGCTGGCGGCGCTGCACTCGCTCAGCCAGCTGTACGGGAAGGCCGCCAACTACATGATCCAGGAGCTGACCGAGGCGCAGCTCAAGCGGAAGGTGGACATCTGTCGGGAGCTCATGACTGTGTTCGATGTTATCGAGCCCGGGTACTCTAGGTTACGAGGTGAGGACCACTTATTGGAAGACTAAGAGCTTGCTATTGTGGCGACAGCGTACACACGTAATTCGGTTACGTCACGCCAACCTGAATCACGCTTTCGAAGTTTTCTGCATCGATTTGATCGGTTCGGGGCTCGGCCGCCTTCCAGGCAACATCACATCGCCTGGAATCCTTTGACAAACTATTAAAAGACATGACATGTGCTTTATGAACATCCAACCGTTCAAGCCACATGTCGAAAGAAAAATGTGCTGGTTTTTGTGCTCTGCTCGGACATGGATATCAAATGTCATCGACACGTTCACCAGCGCCACCAAGTGGCGACTGATGAAAGCAGGCTATATTATTCAATCACCATACTGATATTTACAATATTACAACATAATAGTACAAAGGTGACGTCTTACACTCTAATTACATATTATAATAGCACGCGAACACAAAAATAGATACTCTTGAAATCGAAGCATTATTGTAGTGGTTTGGTTACAATAAATTAGCTCAAAAATATTTTTTATGACTTGAAGTAAGGAGTCATTTGTCTTTGCTAAGGTGTGGTCATCATCTTATTGTTAGACTTCATTCCACTTACCATCAGGTGTTATTGTTGTCAAGCATCACTTGTTTTGTGTAAAAAAATAGTGGCATTAACTGCTTCTGGTGTATTTATTTTCCAGGTATAACTCTTTATGAGCTGCACGCTCCACTCATGGTGCTGACGACGAGGGATTTTGAGAGGAAAGCCATCACGAAGGAAAACTTAAGGAGTCGACTGAAAGAGGTATACCAAAATACTATAGAGACAAAAACCTTTCTGCGATTGGTGTTTGTGTTGTTGAGAATAAGACATTGTAAGGATAATGACTAATTTTAAGGTTAGGTTTTCTCGAATTTGACAACAATTATAATAAATTGTATCAAATCAATCAAATCAAATAAAAATGTTTTTATTCAAAATTGGTTTGGTTTACAAACACTTTTTGAAAGTCATGCAAGTTATGCCAATGCTTCAGACAAAGCCCTACTGTGAGAGGGCCCGGGAGAAGAAGCAGCAAGAAACTTCCGGGTTTGTTTTTTTCCTGCTCACAGTTACAGATAGCACTTATCATCTACTACAATCTATATTCATAAAACTCATGTCCAAGCAGTTTTGTCTTTAAAATAATTATCTAATTTGTAATATCCTTTCCTCATAAGAATGCTTTTAATATGAGTTTTAAATTTAAGGTAAGGCATTTCTGTAAATTTCGATGGAATTTTATTATAAATCTTTACACATGTACCCATGAACGAGCCACCAGTTTTACATAGTCTAAAATTTGGTACAATCAGTTTAGCCTTGTTCCTCGTATTAATATTGTGGATGTCACTCTTCTTAAGAAAACTGTCGTAATATTTCTTAACATACAAAACATTATCCAATATATATTGTGACACCACAGTTAAAATATTAATTTCCTTAAAGAGATCCTTAAGCGAGTCCCTAGGCCTGAGGTTGTAAATGGCACGGACTGCTCTTTTCTGTAAAATAAATATAGACTCAATATCTGCAGCTGAGCCCCACAACAACAGACCATAGGACATAACACTATGAAAGTAGCTAAAATAAACTAACCGTGCTGTTTCTACGTCAGTTAAGAGCCTTACTTTCTTAACCGCGTAAGCAGCTGAACTCAGTCTCCCAGACAAGGCTTCAATATGAGGACTCCATTGTAAGCGTGAATCTATAGTAAGGCCAAGGAATTTTGTGGAATTTACAAGGTCAAGTACTTCCTTATTTATAACTATTTGAGTTGGTACCTGTTTCACATTTGGTAATGTGAATTTCATACATTTCGTTTTACTAGCATTTAACATTAGGTTGTTACATGTAAACCATTGCAACACTTGGGAAACAGTATTATTTACATCGTCAAAACATTTTTTTCTCCTATCAACTTTAAAAAGTAATACGGTATCATCTGCAAACAATACAGTTTCACACAAGTCCCTTGTGAAATAAGGAAGATCATTGATATATATTAAAAATAAAAGTGGTCCTAATATTGATCCTTGGGGCACTCCCATAGTAATGTGTGCTCCTGGGGACTCCTTGCCATTAATAACTACTTTCTGAATACGGTCGGATAGGTAGGATTTTATAAGGCCAACTGATTGTATCAATTTATTATAACAATGTAGTTAGTTATTACTAACAGTATCACAATATGCTCACTATGCTTTTTTTCGCTGCATGTCATCATCTGTATCAGTATTCAGAGTCAAATAAATGGTCTGTGTGTAGTCTAATAACTCGACATGTCGTGAGATGTCGGCGGGACCCCGCTGTAAGGAGATCCTTTATAACCTTTGAGTCCTTTTTAACGTATGTAGGTTGTGTATTCTTGGCGCTGACTTAAATAAATAAGCATCGTGATGTCCCCCCAGATCGTGGGCTACTTGCAGCAGGCGGCGCTGATTCTGGGGTTCGAGCCGGCGGGTGCGGCCGAGGGGCTCATGGCGGCGGCCGCGCGCGACGCGCTCACCAAGATCAAGACCTGGGAGCAGATCATCGGAAAGATCTCCTGAACACACACTCATTAGTGAAAGAGAGAGATAGTGATTGTTACTTAATTATGCATTGATACATTACTATGCACTGTATTTTTACAGAATTATGCATTGTTACTTAATTATGCATTGTTACAAAATAATGTGTTTTTGTAAATAACTGAAGTCAGTATGTTTTAACAAACATCTAACTATATAAGTTCCTTTTTTTCATAAATCTGTATTTTAATATTTTAAATATTTATCCTAAAAGTTATTTTAAGCGGGTAGGGACTACGAGTTGTTTCGGTATGCAACACGTCTGTGATGTGTTTGCTCACTTGTTGACCCGTTTGCTTCTAATTTCCTATATGCCTAGAAATGTTGGTATATTCTATGTTGGTGTTAAATTTTAGCTTTGTATTGTTCTTTCAGTATTCATTCCTAATTAACTAAAAGACATTGTTTTTTCTTGTGTCAACTTCAAAATGCCAATGAATTCCTAGAGCAATTGCAGAAAACCACTCTAAATGAAACTGCAACGAAATAATTCTATAAAACTAACTGTTTTCACGCTAATTAAAAATTTTATTAGATTTTTTAGGTCAATAAATATGTTTATAATAATATTTTTTATGTTAAACAAATCGCGTTCGATACCTAGTTTTCAGCTATATTTCAGTAGCGGGACATTATATATAAGATTTAACACGGGTGTTACAGTCAATGAGCCCCTGCGTACCTGTTGCGTTCAGGGCCCCGGCCTCGCGGGCCCTCACCCCCCGAACCCCCGCCCCCCGGACTCCCGGCCGTTGGGGGTTCAAATTAATTGGTGGTGTTATGTCTAAAGTCCGTCCACAAATCTTAGAGACTAAATTGACGTTTCATGGGTGACCAGTTTCGGGTGCAAATTAAATAGTGATGACCATAAACCGGAAAATAAATCGGAAAAATATTTGCAGCTTTATTGGTGGGTCGACTATTTGTATGATTAATATTGAAGAGTCCCTAAATCTTGTATATACATAAGTTTAAGCAACCATTTCGTACATAATATCCACTATATATTAACCTTAACTAACTGAATATAAAAGTTATTTTGCTTACAAGAACGAGTATTTGTCCATGGTTACGTTCGGTATACAGCTTATTTTATACTGTTTAGCCGAATACTAAATATCTAGGTAGATATGAGTGGCGCTTCTAATTATGTCACTATTCTTATGGCATAGTTTACGATTCAAAAAACCGGAAAAGTAGATCGCACAAATTTAGCTGGTATCATTATTTCGAACTTTGACATTAGTGGTTGTCATTTTAGTCTCTTCGTGGACAGAGTTTAGCTCGAGGAAGACGTTGGTAAGGGAGGTTTTCAATACGGAAAGTATTGTTAAAATGGTAGATATCTTTAACCTAATTTACTTTATGTTAAATGTGTGCAGTGCATTACTTTTGTACCTTTATATTTTTGTATGGAATGAAAATGTAATAATGTTTTGTGAAGAAATCTACTATGTTTCTTTATAAAAAGTAGGGGAGAGGGGGGCACATTCGAACACTTTTTAAGTAAATTATTATATTTCTCGTATAGTATTACCAATCAAGATTTATTTTATATTAGTATTACATATGGGGTTTATACTGCATATTAAAGATGATATTAATTTATTTTGACTTGCTAAAGTAACACAATTTCGTTTTTCTTTTTAGCTCTATTTTGTTCAAATGTGTCCCATCCGCGGGGCACATTTGAAACCCCTAGGGGCAGTTTTGAAAAACCAGGATTAAATGGAAACCATGTAACTTAGAATATAATCAACAGTATATTTATGTTATTTGTATCTAATATTATCATAGTACACTGTCATTTATTTCTTACAATTACTATTAATTGAATAAACTTTATAAAATTCTGAACGGCCTGGGGCAGTCTTGAACAAAGGTAGCAAACTTATTTCTATAACCTGAGATCAAATTAGATATTCCGAAACAATATTAAAAAGTAATAACATTCATAAGTATCTTAAAAAATATGAAATTTTAAAGAGCCTTAGGAAGATACCTACTTTAAAAGTGTTGAATATAAAATAAACAATCTCAAAAAGCGGTCCTCAATGACTGTAAAAACAATAAAAAATGAAATCGCTTCCTTATATTTTCATAAAATAAAAACCCATATGTTATTTATATGTATGGGGCACTTTGAACATTTTATTCAAAAGTGCCCCAGTGATTTTGTTCAAATTTGCCCCAATACCAACCTTCAGAATTAAAAATTTCTAGACGAAAAACTAACTTGTGTTTAATGATCTTATATTTGTAAATACTGAGTCTATAATATATGAAACACTATGAAATAATCACAACTTGATAATAATACTTATGTTTTCAGTAATTTGCTTACAAGCAAAAAAATATTTGTTTATTTTGGTCTCCGTAAAGTAACCGGCAATTTTTTTGTAAAATTACCCTGACGTTGACGGTAGTTGGGATCTGACAGATGTGTAGTTCGGATTTACCAGTATTAAAAAGGTTATGGAGGTTGGGAAAGATAAAGAATGCGTTCATAAATCGAATAATTCAAAACTGCCCCTGTACTAAACTGCCCCCCTCTCCCCTCCTCTCCCCTCCCCTCCTCTCCCCTCTAATTTATTAGTTTTTTTATACAATTTAATGATTACTAATAAAACATTACACATTATACAACTTGAGTTTTTTTTATCTCTGTTCTGTTTAAATATTATTTTTTACATTACATTTTTATACTTAGTTTGTACATTAGCGCCGTTGATAATTATACTATACTTAGATATATTAAAATCCAAGTAAAATTCTAGTACAATTTGTATGAAAATCTTAAGGGAATTCTATGACTTATCGTTGATTCATTTAAAATTTAAAATCTTGAGAAAATAAACAGTACCTAACAAGAAAATGTCAATGATTTAGATATTAATATTTTATCAGGTGCTGTACAAAGTCGCTGTACAATCAGTGCAGGGGATTCCAGTTTGCATTTAGAATTTTCTTAGATAATTTTGCTCCCATTCGAAGGGAATTCACTGTATTTAGGTAAATAAAAAATATATTTGAACAAGGAGTTTTCATTCGATGCCGGTTTTTGCAACTTTTCAAAGGTCAATGCCACGGCCCTTGCTTCAGCAAAACCATATCGCGATCCATATACTAGTCGTGGAAGGAGAACTGGCAAAAATTCTTGGGAGAATATTCATTGACGACCCTATAGCCTAGTTGGTAGTGACCCTGCCTGCGTAGCGAGGGGTCACATATTTATGGGACAGATTTATAAATATTTGTACTCGAGTCATGGGTGTTATTGAGATGTGTTATGTGTCCATGCCACCCGCAGGCCGAGACACAGGTAACAACCTACTGAGGGGGTATGAGTGTAAGCGTTTATTTATTTATTACACTAATGATTTTATCATGAGTTCTTTACAATAATGTGGAAATCAGAGTAAGTTGGTCAAAAATAAAAGTTTCATCAGCAATTTATAGCCAAGAAATTTGTAGAGTTTAGTTAAAGTCTTTTTGTATTTGGTATTTGGCAATATGGTCTTCTTGTAGAGGCTGATGGCTGAATATGATTGACTACATTCAAAAACCCTGACTTGATTCGTGGTTTCCCTATATATATATTTTTTATGTAATATGCAGGCAGACGAGCAGATGGGCCACTTGATGGTAAGCAGTCACCGTCGCCCATGGACACTCGAAACACTAGAGGCGCCACCAGTGCGCTGCCGGCTAACAAGGAAGTGATAGACCCGCTTCTTGAAGGTCCCCATATCGTAGCACCGTGGGAATACCGTCGGTGGTAGTTCGTTCCACAATTTACACGTAGGTGGCAGGAAATGTCGTGTAAATCTTACCGTGGACGAATGCCAGGTATCGATATGGCGATGGTGGAAGTTGGACGTCGGTATTAAATTAAAGAGTTCTTCAGAACATTCCCCACTATCCAGACGATAAAAAACGCACAGAGAACTCACATCGCTTCGTAATCCCAGCGATTCTAAACCGTCCGTGAGCTTGGGATTATCGACAATACGAACAGCCCATTTCTAAATCCGGTTATGGGGATCCACATGAGTTGTCGGTGCTCCAGCCCAAAGACGGGAGCAGTACTGCATGTGTGGTCGGACTTGCGCATAGAGCAGCAACCTATGTTCGGATGTGAAGTACTGCTTTGTTCTGTTGAGCACACCCAGTTTCTTTGAGGCTAGTTTGGCCTTAACTTCCAAGTGGTCCCTAAACTGGACTTCATTCATAATGTTATGTTGACAACATCTAAAATCCCAATGCTCTTGGAGATCTTTAGGGGAAAATTCTGAAATTGTGGTGCCACGATAAATGGGGATTTCTTTGCGGTTAATGCGCAAACTTGTCTCTTCGAGGGGTTAAATTGGACTAAATTCAGTCTGCCCATTCTGAGACCTGCTCGAGTGATGTTTCGAGTTCAGACACAAGTTCATTCCGTTTGTCTTCTAACTGCGTCCGAGAGATGTTTGCGTGGCCGGAGTAATGGCTGTAACAAGTACTGTCATCAGCATAACAATGTATGCCCCCAGCTTCGAGCATATCATTGATGTGCATAATAAACCACAGAAGAAATAATAGTACTGGATAAACAAAGTAGGTAATAGAACAGAACCTTGTGGAATGCCAGCGTTTATGGGTTTAATATCCGAGCAAGATCCGTCAACAACGACTTTAATTCTACGCTCCGATAAAAAGCTGGCGATCCACTTGCATAATCTCTCGGATACTCCCTAAGAAGGCAGCTTAGATAATAAGTGCCCTATGCCATACCCGATCAAAGGCTTTAGAAATATCTAAGCTTACAGCGAAGGCCTCTCCCTTGCTCTCAATAGCCTCTGCCCAATGGTGAGTCAGATACACGAGAAGATCACCAGTAGATCTTCCGTGCCGAAAATCGTATTGTTTAACCTATATAGTTTCCATTTTATCCTCTGTAAATCAATAACCTTTATAATGCATTTATATCCACGCAGATGAACAGGTTCAATATACTTCTTACTACCAAGAATTTAGAGTTCAAATTCCTAAACGCTTTCAGACGCATTTTGCTATTTTTGCAATTGATACCTTCGGCACATATTCAGTTTTTAGGACAACGTACAGTCGGCAGAAGAGGTAGATATATTTTTACAAGGTATAGAGAAATATTACAATATACTAAATTATAGCCATGTAAGTCTAGTAACAAATAAAATATTTTCATCCTAAAGCCCGCTGCTCTGCTCTTGTAAACATGTTTTTCTCAACAAAGTTTTACACACCCAGACAGAAAGAAACCTGGCCCTTCTTCAAATTTCGATCTCCCAGGGAATGGAAACCAGAACATTCCAGCATGGTAATCATTGCATCATAATTATGGATCGTCAAAACAACACCTACAAAACATATACATATGCGTGAGTTTGCGCAGTATAGCTACAACTATATTCACATTCGAATCAGAATTTATATAAGCACTGTGTTGCCTAGCAACCACAAACAAACAGGTGCATGAAACTTTTGGTCGTATAAAGTACGTTTGAACTAAATCTGGAGTTCGCAAGTCGCGTTCCGTTCCACTCTTTGTAATTTTATTTTATTTTTAAACATAATATTTATTTTGCAAAAGTTTAAAATAACACGGAATAGTTACGTATAAAATCGATATAGACTGTTTTAAAATACATAAACATAAATATAAAATGTTATTCGGCTTTGTTTAATGAAATTTAACTTATAAATAATTTTATGCTCATGCATATTGAGTGGAATGAAATATCTGTATAATCTGTACAGTGCCATCTCTCAAGAACTTATTTGTGACGTGGCGAAAATTGGAACTAATGCCATCCCATTCATAAATTACTACTATGCGCACTATGATTGGTCCAATGCGTCCGGCAGCGCCCTCCTTATAGTCACAGATAAGTTGATTTCACTGTATTTCGAAATATAATACGACCAAGTTGCAAAGCATGTAAGCGCCATTATAGCTGTGAGGTTTTCGTAGTCATTTCTATTTATAGTCATAGGTAGGCCGGCCTCAAAACAATACGTTTCTACAAAGGTTTGAAGTCGCTTCACGAAATTAAGGATGTGCGAGCGTGAGTTATTCATGACGAAAATTGTTTTAAGATGTTGGTTTTTACGTCGTTTTCTCTTAGTGTGTTGTTGTTATAGGTCAATAGTAAAATAATGAAGTTGTCACAAACGTTGTAATTGTTATTTCGTTCTTTAATAGTTATTTGGTGTGCGAAATACAAATCAGTTTGTGAAAACCCTATAAAGGAATTTTTACGATTTATTGACAAGTATTCTGATACGAGTTTGACTCAAGTTAGTACAGGCAAGTGTTAGTTTATTCATATAAGGATTATGAGAAATATTAACAATAAATGGTTTATAGGTTTATTGTATATTATTTTATGGATTATACATTATGGAAATAAAATCGAAAACGGATTAGATTATTTCTGGGCAAGTACCTACTTGAGTGGCCGACCGTACCCGGCGAGTTCCATCGAGCTATTTCGGTACACAACGAGAGATCGCGGCGAGACTTTCACGTTTCCTTTCAGTACTGAAATTGGGCGAAAGTGTGAAACTTATTTCATTTACTTACATCTTGTAAAATATTGTTTTGAAAAGTTCAAAGCAGTGATTGAGAAGATATTTATTTATATACTAAAAAGTAAGTCTTCACATTCCAAAGTGCGTAGCGGGTTATTTGGCAGTGCTCTTTAAATGTTGCATGTATTAATTATTATAATCTAAATTAGAGGTGTACTTACAAAAATAAATGTGCTAGTTATTTATAGCGCTAAGTTATCTTGTTGGTACAAGTGTAATAAAACCTTCATACACGTCTCTTAAGTCTGTACTAGTCACAAAACTTTTTCTACTTTTTCTCCCTTTACTTCTTTGTTTTCGTTTGGAATAGGTAAAAATTGATTCAGAATTTGTAGTTATTACTTCAGCGTATTACATGTATGCTTCCACGAATTTTGCAGATGATGTTCTTTCCTCATTTTATCTCTTCAATAAAAAAGCACCGTTTAGAAATTGTAGAAATGGCGTGCACATTCGAAATTCCTACATGATTCAATAATTTTAAATTTGAATAAATATTTTGAAAAATTGTCAGGAACAAAATACAATAATAATACATTTTTACTTCCATAGACGATGGAAGAGGAAGGCGTGTGCATGGTGTGTTCATCGCCAGCGGTGCAGAAGTGCTCGGGCTGCCAGGCGGTGCACTACTGCAGCAAGGAGCATCAGAAGCTGCACTGGAAGAAGCACAAGCACCAATGCACGCCGGCCAGGGTAAAGACGGATCCCGCGTGCGGGAGATACCTGGAGGCCATCAGGGACATCCGAGCCGGCGACATTATCATCAAGGAAGCTCCTCTCATCACTGGACCAGCTCAGGTAATTTACTTTTTTTGTTTGAGCCCCTAGCCGTTGAATCTTGAATATGATTAATAACTGGCTCTCCACCTGTCCAATGTATCCGGCAATGTCTTTAGAGTTACTAATGTCTTAAATCGCTTAACATGCTCTTTAAGGTGTCTCGTCTACCCATTTATTGTGCCAGCTGCTTAAATAATAAAAGAGATCTTTGAGAGTCGAAACGACGGTTTCAGACTCCAGAATTGAAACGTTTCTGATCGCTAAAGCGTAATGAAGATTGTGAATTTGAAAGAAATTACAGAAGTAATAGCATTTTATGATGTTCGCTTAAAAGCAATGGTCTTGTTCTCTGCAATATCTCAGAGCTAGATACTAATTTATAATTGTATCGTCACCAGGTGACGCCACCCGTGTGTCTGGGCTGCTACAAGCTGCTGGAGGAGGGGAAGACTACGAGCTGCGGGAAGTGCGGCTGGCCGTTCTGCTCCGAGGCCTGCACTCAGAGAGACAACCACACGCCGGAATGTTTCTACACACAGCAGAGGGGAGAAAAGGTTGTTCACTTTTATAAATTTATCATTGTCTTTAAGTTTAGTGATTCTTTCGGTTTCTGTGTTTTGCACCGCATGTGATTAAATTCAGTGCACAACTATTGCAGTGATTCGTTCGCTGAATTAAAGTCATCAAAATCATCAGTTTAGGTATTTCTCCAAGTGATTTTTCTTCTAATTTAGTGTATTTTCATTATAACATTGCGATCTTCAAAAATAATAATTTAATTGTCTTGCTTATCAAAACAAACGTACGAAAGATAATAGTAGTCGAGGTTCGCTGACTGCATTATTTTTTGCGACTCGACCTTCGGATACCGAATACACCTTCAGAAACATTTAGAAGGTGATATGCATAGTATTAATTTCCAGAACAAATAATAAAAAATTACAATATTAGATGCTGATGGAAAATAAATCTTTAACGGAAGTACATAATTAATAATTCGTATTCTCTTTTTAATCCATCCAGGTTTCCATCTCAACGTACGGCATGCCCCATCCTAACTACCAATGCATCACCGTCCTGCGCTGTCTATACCAGAGGGATCACAATGAGAAGTTGTGGGCCAAGCTGCAAGCCCTGGAAGACCACTCCGAGGACCGCAGGGGCACCGACAAGTGGAACAATGACAAGAAGATGGTCGCAGATTTTATTTGGAAATTCTTCAAACTTGAAGGCACCTTTAGCGAGGACGAAATTATGAAGTGCTGTGGAATCCTTCAGGTAAAATTTTGTCACTTCCCCTATTATTATAATGTTACATTACTTAGTTGGTCTTAGAGAAGTTGATAAGATAAGTGTAATGCGACGTACGACGCAAGATAGTGAATGTACCTTGAGTTGTAAAGTTGTAAATTTTACGTCATCACATTCATCAAAAATAATGACAAAACAGAAGAATTTATTTCTTGGTGATAAAAATATTTACCTACGCTTGTATCCCGATCCTTTGTATGAAAGGTCAATTACATTTATGGAAAACTTGGGTTAAAAAGGTGACCTAATAGAAAAAATTCTTGAGTCCTTTCTCCTGGTAAGTTTACCATTAATTAACTAAATCACTGGACGAACAAAGTCGCTTTAGCTCAGACCTACTCAAACTACCCACGAAGACATCCCATGCAATGGTTTGAAATCAGAGATTTGACAGATATCGATGTAACATTTTTATGAAGTTATAAAGTTAGTTATAAATAAAGCTATTTAAGTACACCGCGGGGTGGTATGAAGTAATATTATTTAATTTTAATTGGTGCGATAGGCGATCTTGCGTCTTTTCAATTACATATATCCTATTTCTACTTGAAACACTACAGCGTTCGGACTACAACATATTTTTTTGTTCCTATATGGGCAGCAAAATATTATATTTGTAGGTATGGTACTTTCTGCTCCAAAAACTCCAAAATATAGTTGAACTAGAATATAACAGCAGTGTAATTTCGTGTAATGTATTTATATTCGATCAATGCAGATCAACGGACATGAGGTACCCATACTGGAGCCGGAGTACGTCGGGCTGTTCGACCGCGTGTCCATGGTGGAGCACGACTGCTACGCCAACTGCAACAAGAGCTTCACGTCCGAGGGAGAAATCGTAAGATTATTCAACAATTAATACTAATTCAAGCTGGATAACAGTTCTATTTATGTATGTGTTTTTTTATCTTCAGTAATTTGTCATTTCTTATATTTCTGTTCATTAATTTGTCTATCATCTATTTAACTGCTTCCGCAAGTGTTGTCTAGGTAAGTATATTAAATGAACATTCACCGGTCCTATTAATTGTGACTCTTCCAATTACAACCTATACGATATTAACCATTAATAACGATCATTTCAAGTGTGCAGATGGGCCGACGTAAGAAGAGACAGTAACTGAGGAGTAAAATTGTTGTTTTATGTATTGTAACAATATATTGTTATTTAGATTGTCAGATTAATAACAGATTAATTGACCAGAATGCTGAAGAACCAGAATATGTGGCTTTGTTCGACTGTCTCTCTATGGCAGAGCACAACTGCTCCGCCAACTCCAATAAGAGCTTTACGTCGGAGGGCGAGATTGTAAGTCCATCGGCGTCCATTCTCATGTTATTGACTGCCGTTCCCTGCACAATTTCCCCTAATGTATATGCGTAGTCTGGCCGCAACCAAGTTTTTCATAGAATAGAGAATTTCGTTTTTACTTACACCCAAACACACAATTGCTTTTTCTTCCCTTCTCCTTCTGTTTAATTCTTACAATATCTAATATCTCTACTATTAACCAATTATGATGCCTTAATCTAAAGTATTAATTATAGTACTAATTTATTTGATGAAGTTAGATAAATATCGGTAGTTTACAGAACCACTATTTAATAAACATCCCTCTACAAAGCAAGAATTTGTCGACTAAGCATCAGAGCTGCAAAGACACGTCATTTTACAGGTTTTACCTTTAGTTGATCTTTAGTTCCTACTTTTCTTGTGTATAATTACATATTATTAAGTGTGGAATCTCTTTCACACGATATGGATCAAAACTTTAATTCAATTGTTTAACATTCCCTTCTTTCAGAAGTAAAAAAAATATTTGCAACTTTCAGATACTCTGTGCCGGTACTAATATCCCAACAGGGTCGCATATCTCTGTGTGCTACACGGATCCCCTGTGGGGTACTGAGGCCAGGAGACACCACCTCGCTGATACCTGGTTCTTCGAATGCTCTTGTAAGAGATGCTCTGACGTAACCGAGTTCGGAACTATGTACAGCAGCGTCAAATGTAAAAAGAAGTATGTTTGATTTTCAATCAGAACAGTGTTTTGGGAGTTTTATCATAACAGTCTGAACCGAATATTTTTTCTATTATTTCAATGTCAGAATTACGATTCCAGGGATTGTAGAGGATATCTGCTGCCAGACACGTTCCTAATACCAATTTTGCATAAGACTAAATCTCCTGACCCTAAAACCAGGGGACTGGATAACAAGCTTTGGAAGTGCAACAGTTGCGGGGATTCCGTCTCTGATGCTATCATTCAGCAGCTTCTTCAGGATATCGGCAAGGAGCTCAGCGCCATGCCGAAAGAAGACCCCAACGCGTGCGAAAGGTTAGTATAATAGAATTACTTGGAATGAGTAAATAAAATTTTTAATGCAAGAATTCCTGACAAGACATTTAAGTTTTAGAAGATTAAACGTAAATGAAAGAATTCAAATAAACCATGATTCATATTCAGAACGTTTTACATCACAAATATGAAGCAATATTTTCCCCGATTAATTTTAGATTTATCAGCCACTGCTCTGGCTACTTGCACCCCTCGCACTACTACATGACGGACGTGGGGCTGGCACTGGCGCAGCTGGTGGGGCAGCAGCACGAGCTGGGGCTGGCCGCCGTCACCGACGATCGCTTGCTGCTCAAGACGCAGCTCTGTAGGAAGATCGCCGATTTGCTGGAAATATTAGCTCCTGGTATAACCATATTTATATATTTAAACACGTTTATGTCCAAGAATTTCCAAAACAAATATTTTTCTAGTAATATTGTGATGCTTTGGATAACTTGATCAATATCTTAATGTTTTGATGATTTTTACTACGATACTCATGGTAATAGTTTGTATGCCGATATTTCGACGTTACTTAAATGGTAAACGAAATATCGGCGTACAAAATATATTATATCGTCAGTACCCATATCATAGTAAAAGTTTATTTAGTCCACGAAAAGTCAAGTTTAAAATCATGTCTTGATGATGTTTCTTAGCGGAAACTCGTCTACGAGGGTCCCTGCTCTTCGAACTCCACGCCGCGGTGGCGGAGACTGGTCGGCGAAAGTCGCTCACCGATGGACCTATGGTTATGCTTGGATATGTCACGGTAATCATTACGTTATGATTTGTATAATATATGAAAAGTAACAGAATAACACGTCTTACTTTGCTGACATACTCGATCATAATAGAGATCCATGTCTATCCTTCTTTCCAGGAGTCACGTAAGATCCTGTTGGAGTCGGCAGCCCTGCTCCGACACGAGCCGCCCGAGCTGCCGGAGGGCCGCATCTACCGCCAGGCCAAGATCAACCTCGTCCAGATGGACCAGCTCATCAAGAACCTCTCCGCCACCCTTCCCTCGCCTCTGTAGCGCTTCCAATAAATTTGTTTTTGTTTCATTTCTGATATTTGTATTTCGGACTCCGATAGATAGGTCGATAGATAGACAAGATGACAAATTGCAGACTTTCTAGGCCATGCTACACCAGGCCAAGAGCATATTCAGGACTCAGCTCTATTGTAGATTGACGACTCTTTTCACTCAAAGGTTAGTTGCCAGCCCAAGAACCGTAAGTTTTTATGCCGCTAGAAGCTCTCCGACATGGCTTAACGACTGCTATCTAATGATATAACCGCTCCTTGCGGCATCTTTTGTCGATCGTAAGTGATCGATTTACGAAGGCGGGCGATCGGTTGACGTAACTATAGGCGACTACTAGTGGCAAGAATTACAAATCCTTCAAAATATAGAGGATGAAGGTCATTTTAAAAGCTGCGCGAAAATAAATCTTTAGCACATAGATTTGCAGTCGGCGTGGAAACTTTTAGTAGGTACCTATATCGAGAGACGAGTGTTTCGTTGTTGACTCTAGCGACTACGCGACTGTGGTGCTAAATTAATTGTCATCCTACGTCAGAGTATCTATGTAAGTATATTATATATTACGATATAACCGATACTTTTTTAAATACAAATAGTAGACGTCGTGGTCATCCTGGTCGTGAACACCAGCAACACAGCCATCACCGGTGCTTCACTGATCGGCTGAGAAAGAAAACAGCAGAAACAAAGAAAGTGACAGACACTGAACAGGCTGCAACTTTGCAAGTGCTTTTTAAAATGTTGCGTTGTGTTGCTCGCCATCAATAATTTTCCAAATCTTTTGTCTTTTGTTATACTATCCTTGAAGTGTATACGAAATGATTTAAAATGTTAAACGAGTTTCCGAAGCAAAGTTACTTAATTGGAAAGAGAGATATGTTGTTTTCATTGGAATAAGCTTTAGAAAAATTTAAAAAAAACGTTAGTTAAACGTATAACAATAGTCAGATAGTAGGCACATTAAATTTTATCTTATTTATTTACGGAATCTCATTGGAATCCGTCATGTGGATGTAAAGACCAACCACGAGGCAAAGCACACCACGTCAGTGTGCAAAAGTACAATATTTTTCTAAGATTCGCATATCTGGTTGTTATTCAATTATCACATCTCCAAACATTGGACAGACCAATGAGTGACATACTACTTAGGTCTTAGACATAATCCGAGTTTAAACATTGTGCGACGGGCGCTCCCGCGCGGGCGCCTCGGGCTCTAAAGAGACAGACGTGTTTTGTGCAGAGAAACGAATCATTTCATGTAAAATGGGTTAAACATGTGCTATTCGAGTGCCTTCAGATAGTTTTAAAATAATAAAATTTCAAGGTGTTAATGGAACTTTTAAAATATTACTTCTTCGTGCGAACTTCTTCATGTGATCAGAAGCGAGTGATTTTGGAAAAACGCAGGTGTTATAACGGTTAGTAAAGAATATTGCTATGTTGATATTTTCATCAAGAATCGGAGGTTATAGAGTCAGTAGTAAATAGAATTTATCAATGAAAAATTAAAGGTGGCTTACCTAAGAAATGATCTAGATTTTAAACAAAATATTCCATTTAACGAAGATAAGTAGTAGGAATTTCCCAATATATCTAAATTACTTACAAACGAAGTAAGTACACAGACAGCGTAATAAGATAAGTATTAGTATAAAGATTTTACATGAAATTGTTAACGACGCACGAACTTCAAATTATGCAATCTGTAATTTAGAACTTTAATACCTATTATGAAATCTATCTAGTGTTACTTTATGGGGCCGTTTCTCACCCTTAGTATAGGGTTGTCTGGCCCTAACCAGACATTCATAATTGTACTATCCAGTATGCTACATCTTGTTAAAATATACGTATGAAACAAACAAATAAGTACGAGTAGATATGTAAGCTTCTACAAAGATTCATAACTTTGCTATAAAGTAGCAACCAGCAAGATATCCAGTAGTTATAAATTCTCTATTCTTTAATAGTAGATTAAAACCCTTTCAGTCATAAATTGTTGCTCAAATACAGCCAAAAATTTATGAAATTAGCGAGTGATCAAAAGACAACAAATTAAAAAAAAAACCTACCTACCTACCTATTTTTTATGTGGTAATTAAAGATTGCAATGTGCTCAGTCAGGGACTTGAACAGCACCGAACACGCCTCCCGATCAGGTGGACTGACGACCTGAAGAAGACAGTGGGTATCCGCTGGAATCGGCAGGCTCAGCACCGCTCAGAGTGACGCAAGTTAGGAGAGGCTTAGGTATGTCCAGCTATGCACTTGTAAAGACTGATGGATGAATATAATTACAGATTTTCTGTAATATGCTGCCGACTCTCTGTACATCTGATGTTAACCGACACATTTATCAAAAGTGTTTTTCCTAACTAATTTAATATCAGATTACATAAGATCACATAAAAATTTGCTAGTTATCATCAGACTAAAACACAGATACTCAGCCTAAAACACACATGCAAAATTTATCTAATGTACAGGGTGTTTACCAGTATTTAAAAATAATGTCTATATGGCTGCTAATGAATCTACTCGTTGTTTTATTCACAAATGGATTAACTTTGTACCTAATAAACGACAAATATTATTGACGTCTTGAGCTTTAGACGTAGTAAAATCACAAATAACTACTTAGCTATAAATTTAAATTTAAAAAGTTTGGTATTAGTAGGTGTAGTAGTTTGTTTGATGTTAAATGTGTAAAAAAAAAGGAAATTACCCATTTTTGTCACGAATTTAATGTACCTACAATATCGAAATGTATTGAAGTATACAAGATATGGAAGTAAAGAAAGAAATTATCATTTAAATATTTATAGACAAGATAACGTAGGCTCTTCCTAATAAAATGCTTAGGAGACCTATCAAGGCAGCATGGTTTAGAGAGTTAACAAAATCATGGTGATTGGTGTTATTCTAGATCAGAACCAATTGTTAGCACTTCTCTATTTCTCCTGTTTAAATGTTTCGTATCAACATTGTAATTGCTGTGACTTCATCTGCAACTTATTATTATTTGTGAAAACATTGCTTGTTATTGCGTTCGCTGCGTACTGTTTTTGCACTTTCAATTTACTTTCGGATTAGAGGATGGAAAATTCAACAGGTAGAAAGATAGTGAGTAGGTGAATACATACCTACCAACCTTGAAAAGAGATACTTTTAATCCGAAAAAATAATTGAAGCTGTTAATCTGTTAAAATAAATTATAATTATTTAGTGCCCAAATTTCTCAAAATTATATGAGACGTATCAGAAATTAAACATCGTTTTGTATACACCTGCACCACAACTGAACTACCTACTTTTTAACCGACTTCAAAAAAAGGAGGAGGTTCTCAATTCGACTGTATTTATTTTTATATTTGTTACCTCAGAACTTTGGACTGGGCGAACCGATTTTGATGATTGTTGTTTTAATCGAAAGCTGGTGGCTGCCATGTGGTCCCACATAAATTTTATTGAGATCTGACAACGGCATCCATGAGAAAACCACATAAGTCGTAAATTTGTGTTAAGATAATGCGCGACAAATTGACGAATAACTCAATATCACGCCAACCGATTTCGATGATTCTTTTTTTAATCGAAAGCAGGTGCTTGTCATGTGGTCCCACATAAATTTTAACGAGATCTGAAAAGTAGTTTTTGAGACTTTGAAGTCGGTTATTTTTTGTTAGTAAAATTTAGATTATCCTTTTACTACTAAACAGCTATAGAGTATAGCTATAGTAATATAATAGAAGTTTTCTCAATTTCTTTACTGATAAGATATTTAATGACGACTCTTCGTAATAACACTGCTGTATAATATTATCGGCGAAGACGAGAACCAAACACTTTCTCGGTGCTAGAATAAATACGTTTCTCTGTTCATTCCAGATAAAAGTACTTCAAGGCGTCATGTTATTGGTTCACTTTATATGGCTTCTCTTATGCTATGCGCAGTACGCTCGAAGCACACTTTTAGAAGAATATGCAGATATATCAAAGAACATACTCTCTCCGACCGACGAGGACTCTCTGTCGCTGCCGGTGGAGCTCGGCCAGGACCGATACTCCGGCTGCATCTGTCGAGCGAGCGCCAGTAACAGAGTCATCGTGTGTTTCGGAAACTACGAGTGCAGAAGATTTCCTAAGGTAATCATTGCTTTCAACCAGTTCCGACTTCCGTGTTGGCTTTGGTTTGCATGCTATTAATATCCTATTTCCTATTACTATTATAAATATGAGAGCTTGTATGTTTGTTACTCTTTCATGAAATTTAGCACACAGATAGACCATGACCTAGAATAAGATATAGGGTACGAAGTTATCCCGGAGGACGCGGGCGAAGTCGCGGACAGAGCTCTTATAGTAGGTGAAAATAAAAAACCAGGCAAGTGCATGTCAGGAAACACGCAATGTAGGATTCCGAATAGCCGTGATAGTTTTCCTTAAAATAAATGTAAATTCATCATAATAATTTTTGAGAACTTTTTCACTTGTCCAACTCCAACTGTTTAGCCGGCAGGGGGGGGGGGACACTTGACTCTAACCAAAATTAGCACTTTAAAGTCAAATATTTCGCAAACAAACTCCTATTTCCAAAAATTATTCTTAGAAGACCCATAATATTTTTGGAAGAACTTTTCAATGATTCCCCACACTATAGGGTACGCGACGAATAAAAAATTCATCCTCACGTTACTTGTAGGGGAGATACACTGAAGAAAAATGTTTTTCAATATTTTATTCTACGATTCTGGAGTTTTGATGAATATGTATATCTATCTATCTCTATCTATCTATATCCATGCCAAATTACAGCTTTTTATCGGCGCTTTGCTTCGAACAGACAGACGGACGGACAGACGGACGGACATGACGAAACTGTAAGGGTTCCGATTTTTCTTCAGAACCGAATAACGAGATGGAATTTTCCTTCAAAGAAAAATTTCTAAAATAAATATTTATATCAATAAAGGAATCAATGAGTTTTCGCAGCTGATATACAAAGTACAACAAAAAAACGCAATGCCACAACAATATCACGTATGTTTGTTGAAGTAATAATTCAATAACTTTATCATTAACACCGACATCGGTATAATCTCTTCTGCAAACTAAAAGTATGTATGCTTGTGAATTAATGAGAATAACATTATGATGAGATATTCTGAACGAATCAGTTAATATAATAAACGCTTACACACTCATTCCCCCGCAGTAGGTTTGTACCTGTGTCGCGGGTGGCGTGGACGACACATACATAATTATAACACATCACAATAACACCCATGACCCGAATACAAATATTTATCTGTCACATAAATATTTGCCCCGGCCGGGAATCGAACCCGGGACCCCTCGCTTCGCAGGCAGGGTCGTTACCAACTAGACTACAGGGTCATCATAATAAGTACATAGTTTCATATGAATCTTAGAAAAATCACCTGGTTCTTTTTTAAAGATTTTTTGGAAATAATTACCTATTGCGGTTTAAAAACTCATTTCTGGCATTTTCATTTGAATCAATTTTAAATAGGAAAATATTTTTCCTTCATAAAAATACACTTAAATTGAAATTAAATTACATGGGTCAAGTCTAAAGTTATATGTTTGTTTGTGTAGCAAATGTAAAATAGAATTAACATGTTTTAAATGGGTTATTAAGGGAGTCCTTGTAAAGATGATGATGGCTGATAGGGAAGATTAGAAGAAACGGACGTATTGGATCAATCCTTTAAAAGGATTTTGAAAATGGCATGGGTCTTAATGTAGGTAGATATAATATTGCTAAACATGTGAAACAAAATTTCTATAAAACGGGTTTTCCTATTAAATTTTGTACCGTTTTATTAATGTATGCAAGATGTAGATAAGTATGTGTACATAATTTTAATGATAATGCTTCAAAGATTACATTTATTAATTATTACAGAAAAGACACAAATTGCCAAATTAGGGATACCTTGTTGAGCTACGCTTAATTTGTGAAATTGAACGTTATCGCTTTTTACATGATTATGTAAATATATATATTTTGTTTTGAGTCAAAGTACAAAGTCTCTTTAACTTAATTAATTTTTTTACTTTCAGGTACATCTGCAAAGTGAGCTACTCATAGTCAGGACAACTGTTATTACCGAAATCTTGAAATCAGAACTGAACTCTTTAGCTCATCTTAAAGTCTTGAAGATAGAAGCAAATCATAAACTGACCTATTTGGAGCCTGGATTGTTTCAAAACTTATCAGCGGTACAGCAGTTATCAATATCATACAACACTGGACTGCATTCTATTCACGAGGAAACTTTTAAAGGTCTAGTGAGCCTAAGAAACTTGACATTAGTCAATAATGGTTTCACCAATATTTTAGACCTCACTCCTGCGCTCAATCCCAGTATTTTACCATCATTGAGAGGATTAGACTTATCGCAAAATTCTTTAGAAAAATTACCGGAGAATGCGTTCTGGCCGATGAGAGGTACCATGTTAAGAAGACTTGAAATTAATTTATGTAGATTAGAATTTATACACCCTAATAGTTTAGTCCCTGTGACACATCTTAAAGTGTTACGAATGAGAGAAAATGAGATAAATGCTAGTATAATAGCCGATGTTTTAAAAAGTACGATGAATAATTACATTAATTTAACCCATCTCGATCTTTCTGGGATGGGATTTCGAAAACAACCTCCTAAAATTTTATTGGATATTATAGCTAAAACTGATATAGAGAGGCTAAAGCTTTCGGATAATCAATTTGAAGAGATATCTGACGATACTTTTCCGATGATGCCTAATGTCGAAGTATTAGATTTAAGAAGAGTATTTGCACTATCAATTAGTGAAAATGCATTTCAACCTTTTAAATTTCCTAAATTACGAGTACTGTTGTTAGGTGGCAATAACTTGCCAGGTATTCACAAAAAGCACATATCCAACGAACAACTGTTAATTCTGGACTTGTCAAATAACAGAGGCAGTTCTGATAGTCCTTTGTATTATGAGATTGACAGAGAAGCTTTTATTAGATGTCGAGAGTTGAGAGTTCTCAATCTAGCTTATAATGGTATAAAGTCCATATTTCATTACACTTTTGTAGGACTCGAAAAGTTAAAAATATTAAACTTAGAAAATGGTACTCTATTTCACATCGGAAATGAGACTTTTCTACCTATGAAGCACTTGGAAATGCTTAACTTAGCAAATAACCCAATAGCAGCAAACGCCAATCTAACAAGTGTTATGTTCAAAGGCTTAAATGAATTGAAAATTATAATTTTCACTAATTGTGGTATTAAAAGATTTAATGATGATGATAATATCTTTGAAATGATGCCAAATTTAACTCACCTTATTCTTAAAAACAATCAATTGTATTACATCACTGCTGAAACATTGAAACCATTGAAATTTTTACAAGTTCTAGACTTGAGTGAAAATCTGCTTATATCTTGGTGGAAGCCCTTATTTTTTTCCTCCGGAGTACATCCAGTAATTCTCTATTTAACAAACAACAAAATATCACATTTTACTCAAGTAATGATGCAAGACATAAATTATTTGCTGGAAAATGTCGGAAATACTTCAGTACAAATTGATTTGGAGGACAATGTATTTATTTGCGATTGTAATTACATGTACACGACTTATATGTGGTTGCAAGTGAATGGAACTCCGGCTCTCAATCAGTACTTTGCTGATTCCAGTTTCCAATGCACTAGCCCGGACATCTGGGAAGACCGGAGAGTTGCAGATTATCTTTCATCCATCAAACGCTTGCGTTGTTTAGTTTATAAAAATATATCAAATTTAGTGTTATTGCTATGGACTGCTCCTTCATTGATAACTGTAATATTACTTTTATTGGTATTTTACACATTGTACAGATATAGAATTTATTTAAGATATTGGTTATTTCTATCTAAAATTGCTTTAGGAAAAAGACTGATGTGGAATACGTCTAAAACAAATGCGCTTCATAAAGCTTATAAATACGATGCATTCGTGTCTTACTGCAAAGAAGATAGAGATTTCGTTGCAGAAATGATATTGCAGTTAGAGTCTAATCCACCATACTTGAAATTATGCATTTATGAAAGAGATTTTGAAATTGGTGCATTCATTTCAGAATCAGTATCTAATGGTATTAATGAAAGTAGGTATATTATTTTAATCGTCAGTAATTGTTTTGCAAAGTCTCATTGGTGTCGATGGGAGATGAATCTTGCAGAGTACCATCGACTGTTCTTCGAAGATGGAACTAAGTACGATCCTCTAGTGTTAATCAAATTAGGTGAAGTAGAAAACAAAAATTTAACGACATCCTTAAAGTATTTATTAAAGACAAAGATATATCATTCGTGGGACGAACAACAGCCACAACAGTTTTGGGAGAAGCTGAGGACGGTTTTGGTGAAAAATAAGTAAATTTTGTGATGTACACGTAAGAATAAAATGGTTTGATACATAATATATTTGTATTATTTTAGTCTGGGTTCTGGGTTGGCTTCAAACGGGAAAACTCGTTAGCGGCCAACAGCATCAACATAAAATTTTAAAAGTATTTAAAAAATATTAATTATTTTAATTCACATGACCCTGTAGTTAGTTAGTAGCGACCCTGCCTGCAAAGCGAGGGGTCCCACGTTCGATTCCCGGCCGGGGCAGATATTTATGTGACAGATAAATATTTGAACTCGGGTCATGGGTGTTATTGTGATGTGTTATATGTGTCGTCCATGCCACCCGCATGACAGGCAAAACCTACTGAGAGGGTATGAGAGTGGTAAGCGTTTATTATTTATTTATAGATTAATTAATTGCTTGATTTAGGTACATACAAAGTTAGTTTTTATTATGTTAATGAGAGCTAACTGAGAAGACGAACACACTAAGGTTGGGGCGGATGCAGTAGAAAGTGCACACGGCTGATAAATATTAGCGTCGCACTGTCCGTCTCAATATTTGGCTTTCTCGAGGATATCGCCACTTTCAAGCTCTCCAATAACTTCACGCATATCTATGAGCTTTTTGTAGGTAATATAACTGATTATAGAATGTGAGATGTAAATTTTGATGTATAAGAAACTCAATCTATCCCTAAGTTCATGCCAACATCACCTGTCCACAGTATATCTGTACTGTCCAACGGTTGGTCCTTTAATTCTGCCACAGTCGCATAGTCCCTTTCTTCCTTTACACTTATAATTTAATCGACTATGAATAAATAACTGTACCCACTCACTCGGATTACCTACCATAATAAATTACTTAGTGAGATTAATCCCTAAGACACCGCGCGACCCTTTTAACCCATAACCATTCGATAACCCATACAATGAGGTCAATCTGAAGCCTGCAGCCTTGTTTGACTTATTGACTTAAGTCTTGCAGCAGATAGCACATGAGCATGTTATATCGAATGTGTCGGTGGTAGAGCTTTTGTATGATTTCCGTGGTTCGCTTTTTAGGATTATGACAGTAGTAGGAATATATGATGAATTTAAAAGAAAAACTATCATGGTTAGTGTAGCTTAAGTGCCTACTTAATGAGTAATGGTCAATGAACTATAGAAACCCTGGATTGCGCGTGGCCTTGTGTCAGGGCTTAAAAAGAGGAACCAATACAAGCCGACAATTCACGCGCAATCACAATGGAAATAGTGGGAAGAACGATCCCAGTATTTCCAGCAATGGAAATAAATAATGGAAATAGTGGGATACACCTGGTCTGAGACGTAGGTAATTGGCTGGTCTTTATTTTAGTAAAGCAGAATAAAATGCTATTTTGATATTGAATGTCATTTCAGTGCTTATTGTAAAAGGAACCTTGAATAACAAGCAGCAGATAATAACAAGTTCAGTGTTAAGTGTATAGCAGTGATAGCAGTGATTTAAACTTCAGTCTGCTGGTGGTCTACCGCTAGATGCAACTTGGATCGGGAGGGTGAACCATTCTTTAGATACTATATTTTTCGCTGTAGGAGTGTGTGTGAGCATTCATTAACATAGAAGTTTGATTGGCATAGAATATCAGACTAATCCACAAAATATGTTCATTTTATTTTTACGTAAATATAATAAGGTAAGTAAAATTAATAAATAAATATATGTTAATGGCGAAAGCGTAGCCCGTGGCATCGGCAGTAAAACTTGGCTCTTAACCCTTGCTAATGAACGGATGAAACATGAAATGTCCAACGCTTTATGAGCAAAATCTCGTTATGATGATAGTGTGTACTTGTGATTTGCAAGTGGCTTGCACTTTCTTAACACTTACATTCGTTGTGACACCGATAAGCAATATCGGTTAAGTGCTTTTCGAACCGCCTCCGAACGCCAATGAAAGTCATTGGGAAAAAAAAATACACTTTTTAAAAGAAAGTTCAGATCACTTATTGTTCTAACATTTTTTAATGAACCTTTTTTAATGGAGTTCAAATGAAGGCTATGTTTGTTCACTGCTTTCTCCAAGGTAACTAAGTTCTATGGAACGATTCGTGTAATTGTTTTAATGTGTATAAACACAGTATAAACTCTGCGGCAAAACAACGTCCAAATAATTAAGACTGTTCATCTATCTTGATTTCTATAGTAGTATAATTATTGTTTTCTTCAACTATTACCATATTAATTGATCTAACAGGATTCTGCACTGATATTGTTAGGTTAGCATCAGGAGTCTGATTTTCCATTCCATTCCCAGTCTTAAATGTAACATATCTCCAACGAGTTTTGTTTATTATATCATATTCAGCTGAGGAAATTTTGAATAATGAGCGATTATGAATTCAGTTTATACATACCGGTAAAAAATGGTTTAGACGATGTGGGAAGTTGGGAACTAAAGTAAGCACTGATGGATGATGCAGTCGGGCAAGCAGAATAAGAATAAGCAAGCAAGAAGAAGTCCGTCACGCTTCTAAAAGATCACTAAGTGCCACCAAAAATTTATTTCTAATCATGAACAAAAAGATATTGAAGAATTGGGAAGACCCTTTTGTGTGAACTGCAAGGGCCTAGAACCTCTTCTCATTTATCTCTTAAGGTTTCTGATACATAAGAAAAGGCAGTAATCTACTTGGCTCACTCGAACTACTGAGTCGAACTAGTAGGAACAAAGCGTTTTTTTAGCTAATAGTTAAGAAAGGGTAAGTTGGTTTTATCTGGAGGCATAAAATACCCGAATCCAATCCATTCTTAGATATCCTTGGAAAGAGAAGAATGCGTATTAATTTAGCTCTTATTGTTGATGCTTTTCTCGTTCCCAATCCTTGACGTTCCGTATTGTGCATACCTAAAAGTTATTTTAGATCTCCGTCAAGAAAGTTTTGTGGAATCACAACGTATCTACAAGTGATGACATTAGGGTACAGATAAGGCTCATAATTCAGGATTTCCTTTGAACGTCTTACCACAGTAACTTGCAACTACGTAACTATGTATTCGTGGAAGGCAGACATTAGACGGTATTGTATGTTCAATACATTATGGACATTAAATAAGAAATGCTAATTAAAAATTAATCAAGGACGATGCTTTCGATTTTAAAGTAGCAGGTCGTCTTGCGTCGGGCTCCATTGTTTTGGCGCGAGAGAAAACGCCATTTTCATTCAAGATATCGTCGCGGGATAACGGTGCGGCGCACGCGCATCCGCTCCTCTCTATCGCACATTAGAAAATAATATAGATGTGGGTGAGACAGCTGCTAAGACGGGCAGCAAGCGATTACTCGACTGACCTACTCATTCGCACACACTCTTTCTTAGCTCAAGCAAGCGGAACCTAATTTATCTGTCGTGTGAATTAATAATGTAAGGCGATGTGTCTTGAATTAAGACCGTGAAATAACGCACATTAAATATTTGATTACAGACTCGTTATGAGTAGGTACAATGAGATGTCTGCTAGTGCGCGGATTTACTTAAAAGACCAAAAAATCTTCTATTTACAATTAACACTTTATTACACAATAATTAGAACAGAAAAAATCTAAATATATCTTATTCTCTCCTACATGGCTCATCAAATTGATTTCGTTTATAATAAAATGAATATAATAATATGATTAATATGTTACGGATTGTGTCAATTGTGAAGTCGTGAAGACTCCCATAACAGATTACTCAATAGATAGTGTTGATATGCTGGTAAACGATGATGTTGATGATCCACCTACAGAAGTTGGCGCTAAGTTCCACGATACGTTTAAATTGATACGACACAAAGAGCACAATAAGCACATCATAAGAGCTTACATCATTTAAAAAATGTTGTCGCCGGAAAAGGATACTTAATAATCATCTTTGTTTTTTTTTATGGAAATCGCCGGCAAACGAGCTGACGATCCACCTGATGGTAAGTGGTTATCGTCGCCCATAGATATCCGAAACCCCAAAGGCATCAATGATGGGTTGTCGGCCAAGAAAGAGAGTAGAAAAAGAAAGGAAAAGCTTTTTAAGGATTGATTCACAAGAATCCATTGGAGTAATGCTTTTAAATTAAAAGATAAGTAGAACTGCGGGCTCAACTTTCAAGTAAATGTTGGAGTTAGCTATCAATATTATCTATCATTTGCACGGATCAACAGCATTAGATGGCAGCAGGCGACATGGATGAGATGGATCTTGATAAATGAAACTAGGAATAGTAACTATTACTACTACAGTACCAAATAGTAGTATTTGAAGTAGCGCGGATATATTTGAAAGTAAATACTTCAGTAGTTAGACATCTTATTAACAGGGGATGTATCGGTGAATCCACATAACCTCTTAGAGCATATTCATATTCAGAAGGCTGCCGAGGGGATTTTAGAGCGTAGAAATAAATCCCACGAAACCCGTACCTTAAAGATAAATTCTTTTGATAGGAAGCCTCTATTCGATACCATAATCTCAATTGAAATAATTCTAAAACCTAAAGAGAGTAACAGATTCATTCTAGGGTAACCACCTCATGAAAATGATTAACCGCATCGTGTAGTGTAGGGTTTGAAAACGTAACAATTACAAATCTCGATGCATATTAATGGCAGTTTACTTATTAATACCGATTAATCTATTTTATTTAGTGCAGCAATCCTAAAAGTGCAAATTTCGTACACCCGATAACACGGAGAAAGTATCAGGCAGATGTTTTTTGTTTATGTGATATTTCTTGTCTTCTAACAAAAACAGTCAACTTCTTGATACGAGCCCGTAATCTGAAAGAAGTTTATTCATAAACTAATATATTATTATTTATTATTATAATAGAGTTTAAGCAAATGCTATCATGGATACAGCACGAAATTCTCGAAAACGGCACAGACAGAAGTTAATTGGCGGTGAACTTTCTTCCTTTCCTTTAGGGCTGGATGTCTGGTGGCATTAAGTTATTAAGCAGCTGCGTTGCATCCAAGTGCAGTCCTTGAGAGTGGCATTGCGAAAGTATTACAGTCGGTGGCGAGCCGTGATACCAAGCGCACGCGAACACCATGCGCCTGACGAGCGCTCCCAGTGAAAGTTCGTTAGAGAAATGAGGCTCACTATCGCCTTTCTGTTTGTGGTGAGTGCTAATTACATTAAAAGTGCTAATAGAGGGTGTTTCCTCTGCGTCGCTGTTTTCACGTGTACCAAGAGGAGTTGCTCCTTCTCAATGGATGTCTGGTCCGAGGACCTGGTGGGCTGCAAAGGTTGTATCTTTAATTTTATCACTCTTATTATCTTCTCGATAATTGAAGCTAGATTTAGTTTTTGGAAAATTTCTGATAACGCGAGGTCCAATAGGGTTAATGATCAATTTGTAAACAGAACAAACGCTTGCAGAATATGTACGGCATGGAAACAGCTTTGTACATTTAACTAATGTGTTACACAGTTAAGAATGAAGAGTGTCAAATAAACAATGCTTTCTCTTACTTCTGGCTTCAGAGATAAGCATATTTCTATTGTTAATAGGTTTCTAAGAGACTCGGGGTTAATGAACCTGCCATAAAGAGAAATGCAATAATCTTAGATAGTTATGGAACAACTAATGTTTACGTCTGACATAAACTCCTCAACAACAACAACCATACTAAACTAGAATTTTTTGCTGTTGATTGTTTCTAACTTTCTTATTATCTAAGTACGACATAGATAGCAAACTACAGTTAACAGTCGAGGAAAACGAATGATGCTTGATCAACAAAACCAATCAAGAAGTTCAACAAAGTTTCCAAATGGAGAGAAAAACGTATCAACAATACTGGACTGAATCCGCATTTTCCACATGTCACCCCGTGATGTATGTGGACTGGCTGCTCGGAGCCTTATACGAAAGCGGGCCGACTGGCAGAGTCGGCAAGAACGTGGGAAGCGGGCCAAGCAAGCTCGCACCCATTTTTTACAACGACCGTACACCGCCATACACCTTCAGCCGAATCGTGCTCGCCATTCCGAACACAACTCTATTTTAAACTTGATATAAACTTAATCCGCACAAGCCGAATCCAAATTTTCGTCTTAATTCTGAGACCGTCGACACCCGATCAGTTTCTCTGACGAATCCACTGTAATTGAACACCACGAAACTGATGTTGTGAAGAAAGAGTTAAATGACTCTATAACTTGAACGCAATGAATGCATTTCATGGGAAATGTTACTGGGAGGAGAATTGATGATGAGAACTACTTAAAATCCCGATGATTCCTCATCGGGTTAGTAATAGTAATCTAGTTATTGATTGTAAAAAGCAATTTTGAGGAGATTGACATCTATGAATCTGTTCGGAGTGTGACGAAACAGATCAATGATCAGTCAGCATTAAATTCAAAGCTATACCCCTCAATTTAAATTTCAGTGTGGCTTACCACTTTCGAACACTATATTTCCTATGGCAGGGGACTGCCTCAAAGAAAGTAATGGGTGCATGCATACATAAATAAGATCGTTGGATTAGGCTTTATGAAATTAATACAGGTACAGGAACCCTGCACAGCGGGGTTCAAAATTATACTGAAATTCAGAGTTCAAACACTGCAGAGAAGAAACTAAGAAGAATCGGTTGCTACTGGTGCTGGTTCTTACGCTTCTTGAACAATGTTATATAATTAAGTATCATCTATACTAATATTATAAAGAGGATAGATTTGATTGTTTGTTTACATTGAATAGGCTCCGAAACTACTAAACAGATTTGAAAAATTCTTTCACTGTTGGGAAGCTGTTGTAGTCGGGTTACATAGGCTATATTATATTTTCAAAAAATTTAGGGATCCTTTATAAAACTTCAATAATGTAACCCAAAGTGTAGAAAAATAAGAAAACCGAAGCAAAGCGAGGGCGGTTACTCGTGTAAAATAAATAGATACCTAATTATTAAATTCACGCCACAAGAAATTTGAGCCCTCACAACATTTTTCGAGTTGGCTGGTCGCGGAGATAATACTCGTACTATAAAGTCAGAGTCATCAGGGGAGTAATCAATGAAATTATGAAAAGTATAAATAGGTATACCTAATCTATACGATATTATGTCTAGTATCATTGGATTGATTTTGATAAGACATTCTAAAACCAGACGACCAACTAAAAAAAAACGATGGCCACAATTAGTACTTAAGTAACATTTTATTATACTAAGCCTTGAATTCGCTGACGGTTGAACAAACTGAACTACAGGATAGTAAAAACCCTAAATGCGCCAAACAAACGATTTTTTGATCACTATAAAAGTTTTCAAACGATTTTCTCAAAAATTTTGTCGACATAGGTTTAATTATTTATTATGCATTAAAATATTTAAGTATTTTCATCAATCAATCTTGTATAGTTTCATAGTGCCACGGAAAAATACAAGTTATTGCAATGTAAATGCAAATTAGAGCCATCTTTAGAATTTAATTCTGTAGAGAAAATTTCACTTTATCGTGTTCTCACGCGAACTTATTTGTACTTAGATCATACTGTGAAGAAACATCTGAAGTTCATCATATCGTAAACGTTAGCAAAGAAATGATGAAGAATGTCCACCAAATCCAAGTATCGCCTACACCTTTGAAGTTATTCATCATTATTGGCATTCAATAAACATTGTTTGCAATCATCAAATTGAATGGACTCTGCTCAATCTCTGAGTGCGCTCGTATAGTTTACCTTCAACTTGGTATTACAATCTATTATGCTCCATTGGAGCACAACCAATGGAGCATGGTTCATCATGGTTCGGGACAAGTCATTCATAAATAACAAATATGAGATTTTGCTAAAATTATCTGACTGACAATCCAAGACGTCTTTGAAGATATCTAAAGGCTAAGATATAGACTTATATTCGTAAATCAAAACCAAAGCACACTATTAGTTAAATCTATGTTAAATCAAATACGTGGAATTTGACGAGAATTCTTTTCAGAATGACCTGAAGTTTTAGCAGCCAAACCTAGGAGCGCTGGAGTTTCGATGTTTGAGTATAACAACTACTGCTCATTATTTATTATTCCCTCTTATTTCCAGACATGGTACTGGAATAAAATAAATGTTATCTTTTAGTTATTGTTAATTAAAAGCAATTAAACAAACGTCAGAATACATTACTATATAATCTGTCACAGTTACTTTGTTAGTTAAATCTGTGTTAATGGGATGATAAAGTGCTTTCTAAAAATATCTTGTATTTTCCTCGGCGACGATCTTTAGGAAATAGATCTGTCATGTAATACTTAGCATGTTTTATAATAATTTGCATCAGCCTGTGGCCGGCCGGCGACTGCAGACGCGGGAAAGTTAGATTTCTCCAATATCGTAATAAGCCTACCTATTTAAATCCCCGTTGAAGACTAATCGAATACTTAATAGACTCCGAAGCTAGTGTCGATATTTATAAACGCTAAATATAAATTTATACATACTTATAATGCGTTTATCCACTTAAATATCAATGTACAATTTAGAACTTCGATAGAGTAATTCATTTAACATTAGTTACATGATTATGTAGATACTGACTAGAAATAATAAAGGCTTAAAACATGGAAGGCTTTACTAAACAAAAAGTAGTTAGGATGTAGTGAGAAAAATTATATGATCTATACTAAAGATAATTATTACAAGCAGAGCGGGGGAATTTTGACACCACAACAACGTGGGATGTGATCTCCATAACCACGGCATCTATCCCATACTTTCAGAAAAACTGCTTCAAGCCGTATTCAGGCAAATAAATGTAAAGAATACCGATTGTATTCGTGTCTTCTTCAAATTATCGGCCTATCTGGTGCGATAACATCTTGTGCTCTACCAAGTTATTACTGCTGCTACGCCTGCTACAGATTAATAATTCAAATGTGCGGTCTTTCTCCATAATCATGTCTACTCATTTATCTAAACTAGTTTCCAAGCTTCCAAGATCGTCACAAACAAGTTGCCTACCATTCGTTTTATTTTAATTTTCCATAATATATTTCTTCTATCTCTGCATCGCTAATAATATTTATCGCTCTAACCGCCCGTAATTTTGTCTAACTCGATCTAATTAGCACTTAAATGTTGTTTTTAGCATGATGTTGCAACGTGTGGTTTAAAATGTACGAATTATTCAAAATTCACTATCTCTCTTCGAGCGTCCAAATAATTATTTGCCCTCTTATCTGGAAGAGATAGCTTTTATCTATAGAGACGCGTATTGTTTATGCTTATATTAATGTGTTCTTGTATTTGTAAATGTAGAAGATGAGCCACGGTAATACGCCGCATATTATCACGTATCCGATGCAACAAAAAATAGATCACTTCTACGTTGTCAGTGACGTCACACAACCTGCTCCCAAATACCATCAGTCACTTTCACTCGCATGCCTTCCGACACCTGCTGGCACACACGACAGATGAATAACGATATGCTAGCTCCTCTTTTGTTTCTTATATAACTGCCGCTTCTCTAAACCAGTTTCCCAAGTTCCTTGTCAGTTAACAGTAGCTCACGGAGCCCATCATTTTGTTTACCGTTTGTCCGGCTCTTTTGGAAAATTTGGGCAGATAAAGCTTTGGCTAATCTATTTTAGTACTTTATGGGACCATGCAGCATTAGGATTCGGAATGTTGTTGCCGAAAAGACTGGGCAAGGACTAGTTGGTGGAAATAAGGAATGTTAATAGCTATTCACAAAGCTTAAAGCATGAGTTTAATAAACGGCATTACCTATTTTTTGTTTTCTAACAGAGGGCGCTTATATTATAATATTATTCATTTGTTTATTAAACAAAATTTGCTTTGCATATTCGCCTTCGCTTCGGTATTTTTTCTCTCTTTACGAAATAGTTAAATTGCCATATGTTTTCAAAAATGCTAAGTTTATTTTGAGATACAAACATTATACTTATAGCTAAAAATTGGTATAGCTAAGACTCTTGAGTTGGCAGTAATTAATAATATAGGACTATTATTAGCTATTTAAAAATAAATACGATATTAGCCCTCAATGTCTACATCAATTATTGGGAAAGTATATTTATCTACTTATAGTCTGCTAGGTACAATTTGGCAAATGAAATGCTTTTGATTTTTTGTGAATAGAAATGTACTTAATGCTTAAGCAGTGACCACAATTCCACTGTGACTTATTTCATTTGATGATATCGCAGAGCTCTTGGTAGAGTCACAGAATACTAGTAGAGTTTAGTCTGGTTTCTCGTCGTTAGATCAGATAGGTTCCTGAAGCCCATCACGCAAAAGTAGGTACTTACATAATATTAGAGTGTTTACGAACAACAATAGTTTAAATTAACTTATTTGTTCTTAGGCACGGAAATGGAAGACACGTGCCATTATTGTACAATTCGCTTTTATTTTAACAATCCAATGTGTTGTTTCAAATGAACTGTAAGTTGCAATTCCACCATGTTTTCTGCAAAGGCAGACATTAAACCATTTTTTGGGTAATTATAAGTATACTACTTGTCTCGCGTACCTTGTATGAGTTGTATGTGTTCAAATGGTTCAATGAAAAAGTGTCTGTTCTACATTTGGAGTCTACATAATTTTGGTTAGTTTAGGCCTCAGTTTCGGTACATCGCTAACGGTAGCGCGGGCCTGCACGCGCCTGCTGACGTCAAGTAACATCTTACGGCCCACATTAGTTTTTCGTACTAACTATAACGGCCTATTAAGCCAGTGTTATCATCTATGCCAGAGAAATGCTACGCGAACAACAACTGTTTTAAATGCAAGTTACTGCGGTGAATTACACAGTTTTATCGTAGAAAAAGTTATCTTCGGTGCTCGAAAGGTTTGCAGGTGTATACCGGTTATTTTGAATTTCGATGGATGCTACTGGCAGTTGGCTACATTCACAGTAGCTTTAAGCTCGGAAAGCTTCAGTACTTTGCTGTACATGTATCGAAATTTCCGCTTTACAATAGTTACAGCTCATAAATCAACTCATGATTTGAAAATATCGAAACCTTGAATATTTCTGTCTTTGACTTCATATACATAATGTAGAAGAAGTGGCGTAGTAAAAAAACTAACTAAAATAATAAGATTTGCCTCGTCGAATTCAAGTAGCTGAGATTTTCACTTGCTTAGGAGAAGATACCACTATAAGAGACAACAAAGAAATTTTATGTGTGTGGTTTGCTAGGGAGCCAAATATAAAGTGGATTTATAACCAGTATTACAGATACATATATATAAGTGGCTATCTGGCGATTCCCTAACACTCCTGAATTGCGAAAATTCCAAAAAGAAACTTGAGGATTCAAACACAAACATATTATTATCATAAAACTCATTGGAGCTAGTGCCAGAAAAACGCTGATAGATAAGTGACACTGTTTCAGAGATTAACCTAAATGGTTGACCGTTACCAACGATCTATTCCGACGCTAATGAGCTCTGCGCCAACCAACACTACTTATTATCATAGATAAGAAATATTTTAACAGTATTATGATTTATGATCGGTAGAAATTGGCACTATACTTGAAAATTACAATAACTTAAACTGCGGGCAATCTAATTTAGTTTGGAGGATGCCTCGCATTAGACACGGATGAAAATCTGGTTGCGCTACACAAAACTCTGAAATGCATCGGAAAAGATGTTTTGGCGGTATTTACTTTTATTATTTCCACTACAAATCAGAGCAGTCCTGCTGACCATCATCGTTACATACAAATCGGTAGCTCGTTATGATCGCATCAGAAATGAAGAGATCCGTAGACGAACAAAGATAACCGACATAGCTAAAAGAATTAGCCGGCTGAAGTGGCATTGGGCTGGCCACATAGTTCTAAGCATCGATAACCGTTGGGGAAGAAGGGTCCTCGAATGGCGCCCACGTTTCGGTAAAAGGAGCATAGGACGCCCCCGACCAGGTGGACTGACGACCTAAAGAAGACAGCGGGAAGCCGCTGGATTCAGAAGGCTCAGGACCGATCAGAGTGGCGCAAGTTAGGGGAGGTCTATGTCCAGCAGTAGACTTCCAAAGACTGGTTGATGAATGAAACTCTTTATGGCCACTTTGCTACATCTTGCAAAGATTCGCGAAGTACGAGATAAAGGAATACTAACAATGCTATCTTAGGATTTTTCTCTAATTTCGGTGTCAATTCATCCAACTGTTTCTACTGTATGAAGATAACAAAGAACATGCGAGTCTTGGCACATCTTTAGGTACAGATAGGTGCATTTTATTATTCCAGGTCTTTTTTATAACGATGTCTAATCATGTCTGATGTCATTTGTTAAAAACGTAAGAAGTTTCAAGGGTGTCATTTGCATAATTAGTTCAATATTAAATTTAAGTACAGTTAGGAAAATCATGTAGTTATCGTATTTGAATCTGCATTGCCTCTTTCCCATGGGTAACCGAACCTCGTAAAGATTATGCTTTTATCGATACTACGAATTCTCAGGACAACTCGTAAAAAGATTATGTGAAATTATTTATTCTGCTCGCGCGCCAACCTTCCCGGGATTACGCGCGTGCTGCTTTTAAAGGACTGCGATTACCAAACGAATGCTTATTATTGACAGCTACATACATCCCTCGGCCGGTACGTGCTTTCCGCAAAGAGAGCGTAGAAAGTTCGAGGAGCTAAAAGTGAAACGTAAATGCAATCAGCTCAATTATTATCTTTAATTAATGTCGCGAGAGTGGGCGTTTACTTTCGTTTGGGCCGTCGGACCCGCCAGCCGCGCTGCGCCGGCCGCGAGTTTACCAAGCAAGTGACTGAACTAGACTACAGCGTCTACAGCCAGCGGCGCCCTCGTTAGTTGGAACCTTTCATTGCATCTCGACGGTACGTCAAGATGACGTAGTAATGACAATCGGTGAAGTTTTAATAGACATACAATATCATTGATATTGAGAAATAAGTCGAGCTTTCTTTCAGTCATATTATTATTATAAAAGAGAATTTTGGTAAAAAGAATAATTTAAAATGAATCGTAGTATGCATAGGTACGTAAGTACCTACTATTAGTAGGCTATTAAGTAGCTTGTAATCTTTTTGTTAGTAGATAAAAAAGTACTTACAAAAAAATTCAATTTTTTTTGTAGATCTATCTACCCACGGAATTTGTCCAAAGATTGATTAAAATATACTTACTTATACCTATTAGTTATCTGCCCACTTACAGACACCTAGCAAATTTAGTATAGGTGCTAAGTATAACGATAACTGAGATGGTTTAACTGTTGACAATCAGTTGTGAAATCTAACAACGTGAATGATGTCATTTCTCAAAATGTTAAGTGTCGGTAACATGACCTACAGACCTGAGGTAGGCTATACTTGGAGCCATTTCATACCGACTGAAAATCATAGTTATCAAATAGGTAATAGTTTTCCCGTAATAGGGAGTAATAGGCACCTACTGACGAGATCTATGTAAACGTTAGCCAAAAGCGGTGGTGGAGCTGAAGGTGACAGCATGTGAAAGTTGCTATATGGTTTTTCAGATCATTTTTATATAAAAAATAAATCAGCTATTTGGAAGAGATGGGATCATAGTTACGTCAGGACATACATAGATGTACATAGTTAGGTAGGTATTACATATGAACCATATTTAAGATTATATTATTATCATTTGCAAATATATTTTTATATTGATACGTTTAAATAATAATGAAGAAAATTGTATTTATAAAAAAGGGAAAGTGCATCTAAACTATGCATTGCATTACACAAGTTTCTTTCATTCAAGTGATATGGGTCATATGGGAAGCATCAACCTATGCCAATATACCACATCGGGAATACTGCTAAATTCAAGGAAGAACATACGTCTGAAGCTAATAAAAGCGTATTAAAAATAGCGAAATAACCTTCAAATAAAATAGGCAAATCAATGATCTTATTGATCTCCGTCTCTAACATGACTTGAATTAACAAATCGAAACTTGTTCGTTCCAAAATATAAAGGTAAAAAAATACATAGGTAAATGTATCTGTAAGAAAAAGGGTGTTTGCAGTCATTGGTGAAGTTCTTTGCAGGGTATGGGATCTTTATGATTCTAAAAATATGGCCTTAGCTAAACATGGCCTCAGGTCCCTAGTAAGATAGAAGTTGTGAGTTTACAGAAATAGATAGGTACATAGGCTAGAATATTTTTTTAAATATTGGACACATTCTCAAATGCACCATAAAAAGATTGACAAAAAAATGTTACATTCTTAAAATTTGTTTACTGTTTCCTGTTTCTTTCAATAAGTTGGAATTGCAATGAAATCGTGATTTAGGATAATAATACGGGATCATAGCAGCTTGTACATACAAACAAGCATGAACTGGATCATAGCTAATTAGAAATCGGTCACAGATTTATTGCTGCTTCTGAGGAATAAGAATGAGCTGATCTAAAACGGTAGCAAATTCTAGCTGTGCGACTGTGTCACTCTTCACAGATCGAAGACAAAAACATTTTCTCTGTGGGTACCTAACATATTAGAACGTGGAATCTGCTTGCTTATGTCAGGTGCCAAACGACTCGTTGTGTTCCGGTTGAGGGCTCGAGAGCTAGTTCTTTCTTTATTTCTTCTCTCACCTATCGTGGCTCGCAATGTATCGTTTGTCGACTATGCCTCTTGGTTACTGGTAAATAAACTCATATAGTGAAATACCCGATTGTCTGCAAGTAGGCGACATGGACATCGGGCGGGCTGGGCTACGACCACGCGTCGGCGTGCGCGCGCCCCTACCGCGCGGGCCGGGCCATCCCCGGTGCGCCCAGCGGCCCCGCCGTGCCCTGCGATCTCAGCAAGCAGTCCTACTGCACCACGCCGGGGAGCAGCTACCCCTGGCACGCTATACGACGCTTCGTTAGAGAAAATCAGGTACCAGTGCTTCACTAAATAGAGTAAATGAGTAGTTAAATAACAATTAAGAAATCCTTTTATTGTTGGTATATAAAATAAACGAATTAATGACACAACAACAGAGGTCTACGCACTTGAATATTCATCCTGTCACAAATTATCATAATCCATTACTTTCCGCTTGTGGTTGGACGCCAGTGATCTCACAATGTTCCTCACATCCTACAATCACGTTCCACATTAATTCATGCCCTCCAAGTACATATTGCTAAATTGGAAGAACCTTTAAAAACGTTATGGAAGATTCCCACGCATGCAGATTCCTATAGATGTGTTTTTTTTCACAGAAGCAAGTGACAGATATTCTAAAAGCACAATTTGGAAAATTGCATTCCACTGGTTCTAACAGCATCATAATAAAATTACTTTTGCATAATTCCAGGGTCTAATGAGAAGAATGTACGGAGAAGAGCGTCACATTGCTGTCCTCAAGGCTGAGATTGAAAACTTCATAGAAGACGATGAAGAGGAAGAAGGAGGCAAAATGAAAACAAGCGATTTCGCTGAAGACATAATTAAGACAAAACTTATGTACTCCAAGAAAACCCACGGAAGAGCCATGAAGGATAAGCCTCACTTTAGACCGATACAATCTAGTTCAGATAAAGTCAAAAAGATTGAAAACGAAACCTTAAAAGTTAAACCATTGGAAATATCTCATACAAAAAATACAAGTACATCTACAAGCAATGGAAACAAAACTGAAATTACTAATAATGAAACCATCAATGAAGATAAAGGTATATCGTATAAAACAAAACTTGAAAGCATCGCTAATATTGAGATCAACAATTTGGATCCCGACGTTATAACACTTGAAGCTGTTATTAAGCAAAGTATAGAGACCAATAGCATATATCCCAACTTTCAAGGTACTTCCAAGAGCGAACCTTTAACCTCGGAGAAGAATAATACTGATGGGAATATCACGACGACGACCGAAAATATTCTGAATTCAACGGAAACCACCGATGACCAATACGTTGATTTAACCACAGAAACTGGTAAAGACAACTGGAAAGCTATAGATACTTCTACATTACCACCTACATTATTATTTTCTGAGCATGAGAAACTAAAAAATGACAAGAATGATCCGAAAGTTACCGATAAAAAAGAAGAATTCCACCCCAAACCACTCCAGCATCAGGAATCCATGCGGCCTTCTGTTATAAAGTTACGAGGAGCGTAAGTTTTATAAATATTTATTAGATTGTGGTTAACTAGCAAATAATTTCATTCTAAAGTGAAAATATATTTAAAATCACAGGAGAAATTATCACACAACAAGTTTCCTTGTTCGCTTATTTGCCATACTTTCAACCGTCGCCGTTCGGATGAGATCATCTGTATTCATTGGTATTCATTTATCGAATTTCTCCTTATATTATTTATAGATACATTTTGGGAACAAAAATACGGCTTTGAACTTTAAAAAGTTTTTAATAGTTCACTATATAATTTTGGAAGTGATATAATTAGTACGATCGTGTAATATTATGACTTATGACAATGTCCTAAAACCATCGTCGAACGGCAATGGTTTCAGAAATGCGTGCGAGTCCAAGGAAGAGATGGCGGCTCCGTTCTGGGCCAACAGCACACGGGGGGAGGTGCTGGCCCTGCTCAACATGTATCCCTTCGAACAGTACATTCACCTGGAGACCTGCGTGCACGAGAAGAAGCAGATGTACTGCAGGGAAGGTTGCAGGTATATTATACTCGTTTACTTAGTTGGTTTCACTGTTATTAGGCAGTAATAATTTTTAAGTTTAGTTATTTACCTTTTTATTGAGGAAATTCGCTACCACCGCTACCGGTATTGAAATCTCGTCTGTTAATAAAACTTTCAAACAAGTACGTAATTATTATAAAAAAGCGGCCAAGTGCGAGCCGGACTCGCCCATGAAGGGTTCCGTAGCAGCAAGTAACATAATATAAAAGTTCTTGTAGTTCGTTGTAACTTTGATCGATGTTTTTTGCGGTTTACGATTTTTGACGTACTTATTAAAAATAAACTACTTACTATATCTCGTTCAAATAAATTTTCGTTGGAAGATTGCATGGTAATGCACATCATATATTTTTTTTAGTTTTATCATTCTCTTATTTTAGAAGTTACAGGGGGGGACACACATTTTACCACTTTGGAAGTGTCTCTCGCGCAAACTATTCAATTTAGAAAAAAATTATATTAGAAACCTCAATATCATTTTTGAAGACCTATCCATAGATACCCCACACGTATGGGTTTGATGAAAAAAACATTTTTGAGTTTCAGTTCTAAGTATGGGGAACCCCCAAAATTTATTGCTTTTTTTCTATTTTTGTATGAAAATCTTAATGCGGTTCACAGAATACATCTGCCTACCAAGTTTCAATGGTATAGCTCTTATAGTTTCGGAAAAAAGTGGCTGTGACATACGGACGGACAGACAGACAGACATGACGAATTTATAAGGGTTCCGTTTTTTGCCATTTGGCTACGGAACCCTAAAAAGTACCCAAAAACTAAGATTTTTTTAAAACATGAACAATATTATTATTATTCTTGACTTTCGCTTGGAGAAGGTATTGCATTATTCAGTGAAACTTGGATATAATATAACAATGTTATAATTGGTATTTTAATACTGTTCTGATCAGTGGCGACTCCCACAAAGCTCACCTCCACCACCGCCCACCCTAAGGCCGCCACTATTATTAGCTTGACACCCTTTTTTACTCCCGAAACTAAAGAGCTAAAGTTGGAACGGGGGCCACTTTCAGCGACTGATCAAGAGATCTGACCGCCCTAGGCTAATTATGAGAACGCGCCCCCGCCAAAAAAGTAGTGTGTAGAGTAGTACCTAGTGTGAAAATTTTAACATGGTTCATAAAAGTTTTCAGATCGATCTGCAAGCGAAACTAACGTTGTACTTTAATCTGCAGGTTAAAATGCAGTAAGTACATTAAATATAAATCATCCCCTATTTTCGTACCTTTAGGGGTAAAATTTTCTTTCCAAATTTAAACAACAGTAACTTCTAGGTAAACAATATTCAATAAAAAAAGAATCATCGAAATCGGATCCATCCAGTACAAAGTTATTGGGGCAACGGTTAAAAAATCCGTGGCTGAATAATCAATCATCCCCTATTTTCGTACCTTTAGGATGGGAATGGGATGGGGATTACCTTTAGGATGGGAATAAAATTTTCAAAAAAATATGGGACCAACTTCAAGACATACCCTATCCATTATAAAAATTAAAAAATAATTACTTTTTAACAAAAAATAAAACCAACGAAAAAAAACTGAAAAGCGAAAAATAAAATAAACCATTTAGTATTATCGGTATTGTTTGCTGACGATACATCTTTAATTTTTAAAGTAGATAGGAGGAAAAAATGTTATGACGACGTAAATAATACTGTTTCGCAAGTAGTACACTGGTTTACATGTAATAACTTGATGTTAAACGCGAAAAAAACTAAATGTGTCAGATTTGCCTTACCTAATGTGAAACATATTCCAGCTCAAATTGTCCTAAATAAGGAAGTACTAGAACTAGTAAATTCTACAACATTTCTCGGCATTACCATAGACTCTCGACTACAATGGGGTCCTCATATTGAAGCCTTGTCAGGGAGGCTCAGTTCCGCTGCTTATGCTGTTAAGAAAGTAAGGCTCTTAACTGATGTAGAAACAGCAAGATTAGTTTATTACAGCTACTTTCACAGTATAATGTCCTACGGTCTGTTGTTGTGGGGCTCAGCTGCAGATATTGAGTCAATCTTTGTATTACAGAAAAGAGCAGTTCGCGCTATTTACAACCTCAGGCCTAGGGACTCTCTTAGAGAATTGTTTAAAGAAATAAATATACTAACTGTTATTTCACAATATATTTTGGACAATATTATGTATGTTAAAAAATACTTCGATACTTTTCTTAAAAAGAGTGATGTTCACAATATTAACACAAGAAATAAGGCTAGACTGATTGTGCCTAGTTTTAGACTCAGCAAAACTGGTGGCTCGTTCATGGGTAGATGTGTAAAAATCTATAATAAAATCCCGTTAGAATTAACAGAAATGCCATACTGTAAATTAAAAACTCATGTAAAAGGTATTCTCACGAAGAAAGCATATTACAAAGTTGATGAGTATTTAAATGACAAGACTGCTTGGACATGAGTTTTTTTTTATATTAAATATTGCAATAAGTAGAATTAAGTGCTGTCTGTAACTGTGAGTAGGAAAAAAATTATCGCGGGAGTTTCTTGCCGCTTCTTCTCCCGGGACCACTCACGGTAGGGATTTGTTGAAGCGATGGCGTTAAGTGACTTTCGAAAAGTGTTTGTAACAAACCTACTTCGAATAAAATTCATTTCATTTCATTTCATTATAAATTAAGATCCTAAATTAACTGTAAATAAATAATTTTGAGATCGTGCCAAATAAACAAAATTAATTGCATAAAGGACAGCGGCATCAGATGCACATGGCAGGAGCAGCGCGGCGCACATCTTTTCACCGTTTTTTTATTAATTGGTTTGACACCCTCTCAAAATTATTTATTTCCAGTTAATTTAGGATCTTAATTTATAATACTAAAACGTTTATTTTATTTTTCGCTTTTCAGTTTTCTTTCGTTGGTTTTATTTTTTGTCAAAAAATAATTATTTTTTAATTTTTAGTTGCTACGAAAATTATTAAGTTATTGGTGATATATTCAGTTACCAGGTAAAAATGTAGTAGGTGAAATATCAATCATCCCCTATTTTCGTACCTTTAGGGGTAAAATTTTGTTTCCAAATTTAAACAAGAGTAACTTCAAGGTATACAATATTCAATAAAAAAAGATTCATCGAAGTCAGATTACGAAGTACAAAGTTATTGGGGTAACGGGTAAAAATTCCGTGGGTGAATAATCAATCATCCCCTATTTTCGTACCTTTAGGGTTGGAATAAAATTTTGAAAAAAATATGGGACCAACTTGAAGACATACCCTATCCATTAAAAAAAAATCATCAAAATCGGACCACCCTGTGCCGATTGCTGCGTGATCATACATAAAAAAATATGTACGTGTCGAATTGAGAACCTCCTTTTTTTTGTCGGTTAAAAATCAGGGTTAATAATCAGTTATAGTGTTTTGTCTCGGTCTAGTTGAAATATGTAGGGTAGATGCAGTGATGCTAGATTAGTGCATGCGAAGACACGATTTTAGCGCGCCCCCCCGATCCTCGCGCCCTAGGCTGCAGCCTAATTAGCCTAAGGGTTAATCAGGGCCTGGCCACTTTACAAACATTGATACAGGGCCTGCTTAGGGTAAGCTAAGTATAGAACTAATGATGCTCCTTTGCGATGACTTGGCTTAAAACCTTCCAACGCCGCCTTGCAGATGCGAGCAGCAGTACCGGCTGCACCGGCTGCTGGCCTACGACCCGCGCAACGAGTGCCGCGGGATCTTCGCCGACTGGTTCAAGTTCCCCGCCTGCTGCATCTGCAGGTGCTACGACGTGCCGCTGGAGTTCCGCGCCCGCTCCCCCCGGATCCTGCACCCGCAGTACGAGGAAGATGTTAAAAGGATCATCTACGAGGACGTTGCCAGGGACTGGTACGACTCCGTCTATGATGATGAGGATCTTTACTGATGTGAGTTCTGGTCGTCTTCGGTTTTATTGTAGCATAACGAATGGCTGGCTGAGGCTTGAGTTGTACCTATTGTAAGAAGCTCCTGTAAATGAAGTGTATTGTTTATGCTTCTTTTCTGTATTGGTCGATAACGGATTGGAGATGCCATTGGTATTATCATGTGGGCATAACGCTGTTTAGGGATTAAAATGCTGTTTAAAAGGTCATTTACCGTCAGTGTTCAATAAAAAGTGGTTTGTCACAATCACATTTTAATTGAAATACAAGTAGATGTAGGTACCTGCGTTGCAAAAGATGCAATAATTGTTACTGCATGTCTTGCTTCCACCCTTCTCTTGGTATTATGTATGTTTTTATATTTCGGTTGCAGTCAAGTGAAACTGAAACCAAAGAATTTTGAGGCCTCTACCATTATTCATCAGCAACTTGTAGCCTCAAAACCTGTAGATACATAAGTTCCTTGATAGGCTATCGGTGATGCGTGTTACCTACCTACTGATGTTGCTATGTCCTTTATGTGACCACTTACAAGCAGAATAGAAAATAATAATTTCCGTTTCCAATTATATTTTCAGTTTGCCCTTCAAGTTTGCCTTCAGTCAGCAAGACTTGGTCATCGGTATAAGACTGCGCGATTTTGTAATAGGACCCCACCATTTTATCTTTTAATTTATTTATGTATACTTATAAGTTATTTTTCCCATGAGTAGGTATAGATTTTCATAACAATTTCCCGTATTTTTCAAATTAATTTTTAAACGAAAATTATGCAGTGCAGTGTTGCCTGATTTAAAAACAATAAAATTACTTAAAAACTTGTGATTAATAAATACGTGAATTCTTTTATTTAAAATCTACTCATCGACGAAAGAAATCTAATTATACTACAACTTACCTATAGTTTAGGTACAAATGTTGTACAGTAAAATTTTTCATTATTTACTTTAGCCTCAGTTGGTTTTTGTAGCAACCTTTGTTCGAATTATGTATGTACCTATTTATTGATACGGTAAAGTAGACGTAATGTAATACTTACCTTAAGAATAAATAGAAATAATTCTGTTTGCTCATTCATGTATTTAAGTTTGTACTGAAAATAATATTGTAAATTAATTAGTGAAATTTTTGATTACATTAAATAATTATAGTTTTTGTTAATTTATTTGATAAAATCTATATTTAATAACGAATTAAGCTATTTTTAAGGCTAGTGACAAATTGTAAAATAAATTTGGCGATGAAAAGGAATTTATGATGGAATGTTATTTTATAAGAGATTTATTAAAGGTTACTAATAAAATAATTGTTTTTGTGTTTTTTTTTCTTACATGTATAAGAAAAGCAACCCTTTAACACATTTACAAAAATCACATGACAATCCCAGGATTAAAAGTAGCCTATATGTTGTCCTCTATCTTCCAGTGAAAGTCTTATTGAAATCAGTTCAACCGTTCTAAGGATTAGTCTAGAGAAACAGAAACACCGATAGACAGACAGACAAAAACTTTAAAGGTTGTGTTCTAGTATCGCGTAAATAAATAACTATAAGCTTTCGAGAAATCACAGAGAGACACTTTTTATTTATATTATATAACGAGTAACCACCCTCGCTTTGCTTCGGTTTTCTTATTTTTTTACAACTTATTGGAGTTTTATTAAAGATCCCTAATTTTTTTGAAAATATAAAAAAAGTTACTCGGGGATAGTATAGCTTCCCGACAGTGAAAGAATTTTTGAAATCGGTTCAGTAGTTTTGGAGCCTATTCAATGCAAACAAAAAATCTAATCTTTCCTCTTTATATATTAGTATAGATTAAACTACATATTATTTATACTATTTTAGTATTTTCCTTGTTATATTAATTAGGACAGTCAAATAGACCTCATATTTTATTGAACTAAACTGCTTGTATGTTGACCCTGTAGCCTAGTTGGTAGCTACCCTGCCTGTGAAGCGAGGGGACCTGGGTTTGATTCCCAGCTGGGGCAGATATTTAAGTGACAGATAAATATTTGTACTCGGGTCATGGGTGTTATTGTGATGTGTTATATGTGTCTTGTCTTGTCTTCATGTAAAAGGTATTCTCATGAAGAAAGCATATTACAAAGTTGATGAGTATTTAAATGACAAGACTGCTTGGACATGAGTTTTTTTTTATTTTTTTTTATATTAAATATTGCAATAAGTAGTATTATGTGCTGTCTGTAACTGTGAGTAGGAAAAAAATTATCGCGGGAGTTTCTTGCCGCTTCTTCTCCCGGGACCACTCACGGTAGGGATTTGTTGAAGCGATGGCGTTAATTGACTTTCGAAAAGTGTTTGTAACAAACCTACTTCGAATAAAAAAAATTCATTTCATTAAAAAAAAAATTCATTTCTTCCATGCTGCCCGCGATACAGGTTAAAACCTACTGTGGGGGTATGAGTGTGTGAGCGTTTATTAAAAAAAAATATTTGCATCATTACCGTATGGGTTTTTATTAAATTTATATCAAGACAATCAATAAAGACACCAGCCCCCCTATTCTGTATCTCGGTGGCTATCGCAAAGTGAAGATCACTGTTCGAAGTTACGAATAATTAGCTGTCAAACTACTAGATTCGTATTCGCTAACGTCAGTGATCAACTGAGATGACGTCATAGGCACTGAGTGGATTTGAAAGCCACCGTAAAGGTTTTTGACAGCAGTTGTTGTATCGATAGTTTAAAATTTGGTATTCCGTAAGCTCAGTGGACATCAAATCAATAGCCACTTTCAAATGTCAACGACTGTTTGAAAGGAACTCCTTTTGAGCAGTGTTTTATAGGTTTTAAACGATCGGCACTGTCATTCACAGAGTACTTAATCACTACGTTTTATCATTAGTACGTAGTGATTAAGTACTCTGTGATTAGTATGATTAATTTAAAACAGTAAAGATTTATGGACACATTGTTTTTTACGTGGATAATACATCATAGTTCAGTGCGAAACAGGCAAAATAAAGCCCGTTCTAGGATAAATAGCAGACGAATTATACTGTGTAGTGATATTAAAATTATTTCTTGTTAAACATGGCTCGTGCATTTTGTACTGGGAATTGCTGAAGAGTAAAGGAAAGGTAATATCTCGAGAAATTCCTAATAAGAATTAATAGGCGCCGGCTGCGTGACGCTAGTGGCTAGTGATCCCTTGGAGATTCCAGAGAGAGAATTTATTGCACACTTTCGTCTCTCATATGTCTGGATTCCTTCAAAGTTTAGACAAAATAAGTATTCATTTACCAGTAACTCGAAGGAAGACCGCTATTACCACTAAACTTAAAGTAAATGTCCATCTTAATTTTTTAATATGATAAAATATACAATGCTAATGGAGTTAATCTTATAATTCCTTGAATGTATTCCTATGCTGTTTGCAGATACTGGCGGCTTTTTTGCAAGTGGATCATATCAGAGGAATGTAGGGCCTCTTCATTATTTAATATGTCCCAACCGACATTTAGTAGGTGCCATAAAGAAGTTACCAATGCACCTAATGTTCAACAAGTTCTTTTAAAATATATAAAATTCCCATTTTCCCGAAGAGAAAAAGAAGTCATAATGAAAGAGTAAGTTTAAATAAATGCATTATTTGGATTTGCAATGATCTGTTTAAAATCAATTATTTAAGTCAATTATTAAGTCTCATTTTCATGCCCTTTTTTCTGATTCATGGAGAAATTTGGTTTTCCTGGGGTTATTGGGTGTGTAGATGGTATACATGTAGCATTAATTAGACCTAAGGATAATCAAGGAGCCTTCTTAACCGAACAAAAATTCTTCTTCTTTGAATGTTTTAATAATAAGTAACTTAAGTAGTAATTCAATCAAGTACCAAATAAATGCCTGCCCACCCCACACGTGAAAGTGATACCTATACGTAGTGCATCATTCAGGATCATAACATAACTATCACACCACTGAGAGATGTCAAAGTCAAATGAGTGGTCCAGTCTAAGGAATAGACTTCACTTTGTAGCTAGGGACCTGTAGATTATTTTTTGATAAATTCATAAATTTATGCAATCAAAAGCAAGAAATGTGATGATTTGATTTAGTATTTGTTTCGTTTTTTATTTCAGATTTGTGATGCAACTTTAAGTATTTTATATGTTGATGCTTCATTTGGTGGGGCATCACACAATTCGTTTGTTTGGAATCAATGCCGCATAAAATCATATTTAGAAAGTCTGTACAGAAATGAAGAGCGGAGTTGGCTGTTAGGTAAGATTCCATTGACCTGAACTATTATTTATTCTTTCAGCAGTGAAATGATCATTAAACAATTTAAAATATATTGTCTACAGGTGATTCTGGATATGCACAGCGAACTTAGATGATGGCACCTATTTTAGGCGCAGCTTCAGGGTTGCCAGAAGAACACTACACAGATCTTCATTGTCGGGTCAGAAACACTGTGGAGCGTTGCATTGGAATACTGAAGGCATGTTGGAGATATTTGTTGGCAGATAGAGTACTTCATTATGATCCTGTTACTGCTGGCAAGATTGTTAATGCATTTATTTTCGGCATAATATAGCAAATATGCAGAACGTGCCAATGCCCAAGCTACAGGTTGATGACACTAGCAAAGATTTGCAAATGCAGGATTTGCGAGAACATTCGAGAATAGAGGCAATTCCAGACAGCACTAGGGATACTCTTGTTGTTAGGTTATGAGATACAAGGAGAGTATAATACATCGTGGAATCATTTCCGAGCAAGTGTAATTTTTTTATACAAATAAGAATATTTTATACTAAATAGAAGTTTTTTATTCGTCACATACCCTATAGTGTGGGGCATCGTTGAAAAGGTCTTTCAAAAATATTATGGGTCTTGAAAGACCATTTTTAGAATTAGGGATCCGTTTGCAAAATATTTGGCTTTAAAGTGCAAATTTTGGTTAGAGTCAAGTGTCCCCCCCCCTGCCGGCTAAACGGTTGGAGGTGGACAAGTAAAAAAATTATCAAAAATGGGTTATATGATGAATTCACAAGGAAAACTATCACGGCTATGTTTGCATGAGTAGTTAATGAATAATAGTCGATAAACTTACTACTTTGGAACTCTACATTGCGCGTGGCCTGACACGCACTTGCCTGGATTTTTAGTTGCGTTTCATTACCATTGTTACTTGTATTAGGTATTGCTTTTTATTTACACAGAAGAGGAAGAATCAATGTTATGTTGGCGCATAGATTTAACTATATAGCTAGGGTACATGTATGACATCTATGTATAAAATATAATTAGTTCTGTATATGCTATTGAAAGTATAATTCTGTATATGTTAATGTTATACAAATTGATATAATAATCATTAAATAGGTAAATAAGTTAGGTTAATTTATTTCATTGAAAAATTCTTTAAAAAGTGATTTTTTTTTATAGGTTCCAAGTAATTTGGCCTATTTGATACTTTCAGGGAGTTTATTTGATACAGAACAAATTCCAAGTAATATTAATAAAAAAAATCAAATTGTTTCAAATTAAAATGTATTTATTTATTTTCAAATTAAAATGTACCAACCGCCTATATTATGTTACAATGGTTACAAATATTTTTTCTAATCTCTGAATGACGAGTCTCACTGCTCACAAGTAGGTATACTAATAAATACCCGTACACAACATTAAGTCACAATTAAACTTAAAGCTATTTTAAACAGTAAAATTGTAATTATACTACATATTAAAAAGCAATATACACTTATGATTAATAACAATTCGGTATTAGTAATTACACATGATTAAATACCATATATTAATTTTTTATACCTATAGGTATAAAAAAAATAGAACTATTAAGAGTTATTATTATTCAATTAAATAAATAAGTACCTAAATCAACATTAAATCATGTATCTTTATTTACAGTTACAGTCTATAAAGTTTGCGTTAAGGAAGAGTGGGGCATCCTGCCACAAGTATAAATTATATTATGCTTACTAGGTTGCTTCATCAACTGAATAACACATTGTAACAGATAGACTGAATAAAGATTTTTATTATTATTATTATTTTATTTACAATCATATCAATCTAATTAAAAAAATGAGTCTCCCCCTCCCGCAACGGTCCTCCCTCCCCTATGAAGTGTCCCATTTTACAGATTTTCTTAATTTTAAAGACTACATGCTAGAACAAAATGGTCAAGGAGTAAATTATTTATTGATAAATTACCTACAAAAGTTCCTACATTCATTTTCATACGAATTATAGTTTTTAAGTTATGGTGCGTTAAAATTTCATAAATCAAATAAGTCTTTGCTTACCAAAAATTCTACATTTAATATAAAATATGTAATATGGGACTTCAAGGCGGGGGGGATGCGGACGGATTTGAAAGTCGATGAAACGAAAACGGGACAGTAAAAAGAGACAGACAAATAAATTCGTAAAATGAGATAGGAAGCACTGTACAGGCGAAGGGGGAGGGGGAAGAGGAAGGGAGAGGGAATTTAATGGTCTCTGATTTGTTAAACATACCAAAACTATAAAAGTTAAAAATGTTTTTGAAAGAATAAAAACTGATACGTTATTAAATTAATGCCTACCTTTATTTTTGAAGGTTTCACTTCTACCATGTGTAAATCGCACACATTTTATTTTTAATGTACTCACATAAACTAAAACTAATGGTGTTTTCATTGTTATCACGTCTTGTCATATTATCGCGAATCTCTCTCATGTCGCTCGCCATTGCCTCGTTTGAGTCTGCCATGCGTTCAGCCACGGCAAGGAACCTTGCCAATGTGTCTGCATTGTGTTCTTCCACTACAATGCGCCTCGTCTCCAGGTCATATGCCCAGCATGGCACCCCTTCATGAAGACGATCTGAATTGTATGTAAAAAATGCAAGTTAATGTTTAATGTTGGTATAAATCTTTGTAGTATTTTATCAATTAACCTGTCAATACTTATAAAATCAGTTAAATTTACTTGGCAAAAACCCGAGAGGAACATGTAAATGCAACATACATACAACAATAAAAACATACACCCACATACAGACATAGTATGATCTATGAAACAAATTTCCAGCAAGGTAATGCCTGATAAATTTCATTACATAGTCTATATAAGTTATGTATGTAAAATGCTTGGTATAATAAATGCTTGTATTAATTAACATTATTTATGTTTGTTTTTATTGTGCTACATACAAGTACCTAACAATATACTTACTTCTCCTGAGTGCCCTTCTCCATTGAGTTCCTCAAGAGCGTTGAGGTGGCCCCGGCCGAGGTTCCTCTCGCTGAGGTTGAGGAACCAGAGATGGTTGAGATTCCTCTGGCTGAGGTTGAAGAACCAGAGATGGTTGAGGTGCCTCTGGCTGAGTCCAACTTCTAGGATTGCTGGCTCCAGGAATCTCACTTTCTGTACGTGCCATGTCAGGAACTCGAGTTTCCATAGGTACCTGCAAAATATTTACATTAACACTATTTTAAGGCAAGTTCCTGGTCAAAGTTTAATAATTGCATAGAATACTAGCTGTTACCCGCAACTTCGTCCGCGTGGTATTTAATATTATAAAATTTTTCATTGATCCTATTTTTTTCTAATTTCTAAAACTATTTTTTTTTTAATAAAAGTAGCCTATGTTACTTCTTACATCAGCTATCTGCCAGTGAAAGTCCTGTCATAATCGATCCAGCCATTTCAGAGGTTAATCGAAACAAACAGACAGACAGACAAAAATTGTAAAAAATGTTGTTTTGGTATATGTACCGTGTATAGGTATTATATATATATATATATATATATATATATATATATATATACACATACATATATCCAAATGCACTTAGTATGTATGTATGTTACCGGCAAAACCCGATTTCAGGTTAAACTAGTTTGGCCTAGGCCAGACTAGTTTGGCGCGACACGATTAGGCAAAACTAGTTTCTCGTCAGTCTAAAACTGATTAGAACCGAATTGTTACGGATTTATATTTATTCCATAAATCTTCAATATTGTATTCACTTCAAATTGTATTCGAACACCAAATGTAGTAAATGATCACTAAATTGACTGCTCGCGTATATATTGTTTCTTTTGGATTCTTTTAATTTCCAGATGTAGGTCGAAATGGTTACAAAACCGACTTAGTCAACCCCGCATTACCATCTTTGGTTATAATTTTACATTAAAATGCTGTTTTAATTTTGGTGATCATTTACTACTTTTGGGTTAACACTGATTTATTTGGTGGTAAGTTAAACATAAGCCAAACTTATTGACGAGAAACTAGTTTTGCCTAATCGTGTCGCGCCAAACTAGTTTGTCCTAGGCCAAACTAGTTTAACCTGAAATCGGGTTTTGCCGGTAACATGTATATAGACAAGAAAATCTTTTCTTTTTAATCTAATAGGAATACTATTTGGTTATCATTAGTAAACGCGAACACACTCATTAGGTTATTACCTGTGTCGCGGGTGGCATGGACGACACATATAACACATCACAGTCACACCCTGCACCCGAGTACAAATCTATCACATAAATATCTGCCCCGGCCGGGAATCGAACCCGGGACCTCTCGCTTTGCAGGCAGGGTCGCTACCAACTAGGCTACAGGGTCGGGATTAGTGATAGGACTATAGGAATAAATACTGTTGGTGCAAGTTAGTCATATTATAGTCACCGTGAACTAAGAAGCCCAATTTGTCGTTTGCCATCACAGTGACATTAGAGATGTACAAAAAAATCGGTTCACGAAAGAAACCAATTTTTACAACAAATCGATTATAAATTATAAGACCTTCTAATCAATTCGATAATTAAATTTTAAACTAAAAACCGTAATATTTAGATACCTAGTTACCTACCTACTACCTCGATTGAACTATCTCATACCGCGTATTCTTAATATGTACGTATTTACGACTTCAATAAAATATTCTTTTATCCATTCGCCCATGAACATTAACAACACCAAAAGCATCACTGGTGTGTTGCCGGCCAAGAAAGAGAAGAAAAAGAAAGAAAGATAGATCATGATAGAATGAAAGTCCCGCTCAGTTTCATAATAATATTTTGACATAATATATTATGAGCGTCAGGAAAAAACTACAGTGAATAAATTCTTGCTTATTTCGTAAGACACATTCATGTAAGTATACATAATTGATATTTTGTTGAAAAAAAAATGTTTACCGCCACCTTAAATACATAATTACATATAACATATTATCTGCAGTTACTGTCCATGGATGGCGAAGTGCCCATACATAATGGAAAATGTCCTTTGTTAGCATCCAATTCATCGTGGTATTATTGGGTACCTAATTTTAAATTCAAATGCAAGCAAATCATTTTTAACAATGTAATTAAATTAATCAATTTTCATTTTTAAATTTCGATTACAGTAATGTATCGATTATGACTGGTTTTATAAACGGTTTCAATCCGTCACATCACCCTACGTCAGATTAGATTTAGGCTTCTTCATATAAGATTGTTTCGACGTCATATATTTTTATTATATTTTGCATAAATTATGATGTGATGAGATTTTTACTAGATTTTAACGTATAATATGATTTATAATCAACGCCAATGAAAATGAGTAGGGATTTTTAACAAATTTTGGCAAAATCCTTTGTCCGTAAGTATTCAACTATTCATGTCAAGTAAATGAATATTCTATTTCGCTCAAAGACACCCATACAAGGTTACTTCATATTAATAAATAGCAGCTATCATTATGGGCATCTTATATACTTTTGACTATAGTATGAGTAATTTTATATTATATTTTGATAGTCTAGGGTTAATATTTTTAGTACTGCCACTATTATTCACATTTGCTCATAAATGCGTTGCTTTGCTGCCCTCAAGGCCTAGTTTGGTCACGTCTTATATAAAAGTGCTCAAGTAACAGCGGATTTCTTGGTAAATTTTTAATTTTTTTTGCATAGTTGTAGCACTAGCTGTTTAGTTTGTTTTATATAAATAATCCTTATGCCATTATGGCATAAACAAGTGGTAGGACCTATATATTGTGCGGCCCGGGGCTGTACCACCGCCACTAAATTTAACTATGCTATTACTATCTAAGAAATTGTGTTCCGGTAGGAAGGTGATTAGAGTCCGGCCACGCTAATACAAGAGGCAACCATCACACATAACAAGGGTAGCAACACACCTGTGACGATTATTAATTTCATGTATTTCTATATACGTAATGTACAGTAACAGTACCAAAGTATTAAGTACGAGTAACCGCCCTTGCTTTGCTTCGGTTTTCTTATTTTTTACACCTTGGGTTACATTATTGGAGTTTTCTTAAGGATCCCTAATTTTTTTGAAAATATAATATAGCCTATGTTACTCGGGGATAGTGTAGCTTCCCAACAGTGAAAGAATTTTTGAAATCGGTTCAGTAGTTTCGGAGCCTATTCAATGCAAACAAAAAATCAAATCTTTCCTCTTTATATATTAGTATAGATTACGTTTAACGTGTATTATGAAACGTGTATATTTATTAACATTGTCAATTTTATTGTCATCATTATAGAAGTGAATATATTAAGAAATGCACCCACACAAAGTAAATCTTGACTTATTTACAATGCAATTTATTTTATAGGTGATCGAATTTAACCTATATCCTTAATTGGATTTCTGCATTACAGGTACTTACTGTATGTCCTTGTTTCTCCAAAATTTTCAAATTTAAACACTCGCACAATAACACTTCTTACTCACATTAAATTCAAACAAAATAAAAATAAATAAGTAATGATACGAGTGAACATAACCTGACATAAACTTAGCGCCAAAGCCCACATGTCAAACAAATGTCAAATCTCAAGAATGCGGACGAATGAAACCGTACAAAATGAAAAGAACCCATTTTTCTTTAAAAATATACAGTCTAATACGTAAACTCAAATCCTCCGGATAATATCAATGACGTGCGCTGTCATGTCAACGTAGTGATTATGTGCTCTGTGGTGATGTCGATAAAAAGTAGTGGTGCCAACATTGCCGGAGTTGAAAGGCACCGTTAGGCACCGTGACTTGATGTCCACTCACTAAGATACAGAATACCAATTTTATCGACACCTCGGTTGGCAACAAACTTCAGTTGACAACAAATCTCGGTTGATAACTACAAATGTCAAAGTTAGCGAATAGGCCCCCTGGCCGTGGAATATTTACGTAAATCTAAATTGCTATCGACTGATGTTGGCATCAAAAGAAAAGTAAAAAATATGTCTATAGAAACTACATAAAATAAGTCAAGATTTAAAGATCTTTGTGTGTCTAGAACACGCTAGAACTCTTGAGCAACTATGCTGGCAACACTGATTAACGTCACTTTGACAATTGCATCTACATTCTACATCTATCTATATCTATCTGTCAAAAATGTTGGAATGAATTGATGCATTTTGTTATCGCCTAAAAAATATCGTAAAAGTGTTGAGTAAATTTATGTTTCTATTATTGTAAAATGCAACAGTGAGTCGAGAATGGCTCAAAATTTGCAGAAGAAGCCTTCGAAAGGCATTCTGAAGACGTCTCGCAGCATCGACAACCAGGATGGAAATCCGTCGACGAGCAAGCGGGCGAAGGAGCAGAGGTTCGACGAAATGAACATAATGGAGACGTTCCACCCTCCGAACAAGGACTACGGGCACATGAAGGTGGACGAGCCGAAGACCCCGTTCTCGGAGGCGGTGGACGGCGAGCTGGAGCCGGCGGACGAGTTGGACGCCAACATCCTGGCGGCGAAGCTGGCGGCCAGCATGAACAAGCCGCCGCGCTGCGTGGAGCCGTGCGAGAGCGACGAGGACATGAACGAGCCCGAGGACGTGCGCCAGCGGCGGCTCGAGTTCGAGAAGAAGCGGAAAATGCACTACAACGAGTTCCAGGTTAGCTGTCACTGTACTCGCTAGTCACTACCGACACGGCACACGCCGCACGCCGCACGCCGCACTTCCAACACGCTTGCTATTTTTAACTTGTTTTACCTGTAATGCGATACATTTTGGAAACAAATTGCACATGATTGAAAATTTTTAACTAATAGCATGAATTTTATTATTATAGTTGTTATTTTATATGCTCACATGACACATACATCCACAGAGGATTTGCTTTGGCTACTAATAATTAGAAAAATTAAACAAACACCAACAAGAAAATTTTAATAAAAAAAAGTAGTGGACATAATTTTTTTTATTCCATCACTATATTATGGAAAATTTGCCTTTTTGTTGAGAAGGTTGTTAACTTGAAAATAGGAACTATCAGTACTATCCATTTCTTCCTTCTCTTCATGATATTTTTGAGAGACCTTTTCAATGAATTTCCACACTACTGGGTGTGCAATGAACCTGTAGGGGCCGTACCCTGAAAAAATAATTTATATACTTTAGTCTACCATTTTTACAAGTTTAAATTAATATTTATATCCATGCCAAATAATTTGATTCTAGTTCTGCTTATACTATTTCAAATATTTGTCATATCTATATTCTGAAGGAAAACGGCAGTTTGCAAACCCACATGAATGTTACCTACACCCACTTGCATGTTCATAAGAATAACGATGTTTGCAAGAAAGAATGACATATTACTAAATGTGATATTTTTTTTACTAATGACATGACCTAAAGTCTAAACGGTTAAAATTATTTAATTTAATTATCTATACTAATATATAAAGAGGAAAGATTTGATTTTTTGTTTGCATTGAATAGGCTCCAAAACTACTGAACCGATTTGAAAAATTCTTTCACTGTTAGGTAGCTACACTATCCCCGAGTAAGATAGGCTACATTATATTTTCAAAAAAATTAGGGTTCCTTAATAAAACTCCAATAATGTAACCCAAGGTGTATAAAAATAAGAAAACCGAAGCAAAGCGAGGGTGGTTACTCGTATTAAAATAAAGGTGCAACTTCGTACACATGGAATGTTGAAATTATTGATATCTCGGCTTCTCAAGCCTTTTTCCATAAAGCAATATACCAAGATGAAACATGCATCAGTTTTTTAAGTTACGCCCCAACTCAGACTCACCAACGGTTACTTAAATTGCTCCTTAGTACAGCATTTGTATGGTGATTCTGTACTAAGGAGCAATTTAAGTAACTGTTAGTGATTTTGAGTTTGGGCTTTAGACATCCAGCAGCGTCATAACATAATATTATTGTTATTCTATAGATAAGTTGATATGCACAGTTGGCCATAAAAGATGTCATTAGTAGTTACTTCATATTTGAATTTGGCTCTATAGTTGAATAGTTGAAGTTTTATGTAATAGTAATTTATGTATGTCTACTTCAGACTAATAAATGTAAGATGCTGAAGAATGTATGAGTCATAGAGAGCTTATTGCGGACATAATGCAAATGAATTTCTTTGAGCATTAAATTCTTACATTAAGTCTAGATTAAAGGTATTAACCTTCTTATGTGCATGCTTATCTATACTGAGCCAATAATGTGTTTAGCTTCAACTTGTTAGTGGCTGTAGGGGATGGGATGAAAACCTATAGGCTATGTTACTGAAGTTCTTGATCAGGGGTCATGGTGCCATATTAATGATACTGGGCCCCAAGCCCCAACGTGTTTATGTGAAAATTCGTAAAATGTTAGAAAATTTAGGAACCCCTTCGGTGCAGGATTTGTCCAGGGCTGAGATTCCACCGGAGCATGTGTCAGAGGAGCTACAAAGTTATATTACTGACAGTGCTTGAAATTGCTTAATTTGGGGGGTATTGTTGTAACGAAAAATATATTTCTTTGATTAACCCGTCGGTTACCGAGAACGTTCCAGAACGTTCGAACTCAAAGGTACCGCGATCACGCGGATCCTAACGAGTTAAAGAGAGGACTAGCCAAGGCAAATCTTAAAAAAATATTATTGCTTTCTCATTATCACTTGTTTACATACACCTCATGGTTATCTGTTTGAACAGACAAACACGGTATTTAGGTATATTAGGTAGAATGACCTGCGTAGCTAATGGTTAATATGCCGGACAGCCGTTCTAAGGGTCGTGGGTTCAATTCCCAGCGAGGCGGAGGTTTAAATGATGTGTTTGAATTCTGTTCTCGGTCTGGGGGTATACGTTCTAGTCTTTGTGTGTTGTCATTGGCACCCACGAAATAGATATTCTTAGTGTGGGGCCAATGAGCGTGTGTAGAGTATCGTTTAGCGTTTATCTTATGTAAGTAATGTCTGTCGCCAGGCCCTGCAGCTCGCGAGGCAGCTGATGGCACAAGAGGAGGAGGAGGACGATGACGAGGAGGAGAAGCGGAAGGCGGCCACCTGACTGCAGCGCGCAGCCACTTGTACATAACACAGGCGGGCTGGTAATATATATCTCCTTCTTTCTTCTATCTTCATCCTTGGCCAGCAACGCATCGATCATGCCTAAGGTATTTCTGATGCCCATGGCGGCTAGTTAAATGATCATACCTACATGAACATTATTTTTTTAGAGTGCTCCATCATTTGTTCAGCCCTAGCCATTCGCTCTTGCTCGCCGTGACTTTACCCAATAACAGACGAGAATATGGCGGACGGTCCCTCCTGTTGAAGGTCCCTAGGCCCAATGCCAACGGTGCTCACGCGTTCTAGTAGAACTTTTTACCTGCCTGGTTAGCTACTCAACTCTTTTCTAAATTAAACCGCGAAAATTTGGTATGTGATTCGGTCGCAATACCTATCTGAGGGCCAAATATAATCCGGGACCTGCTTCCTTTTTGGCCCCCTCACAGGAAACGCTTCCGTGATGCCTACGGTCTGCCGTTAATTATAATTTAAACACCTTAAATCTTACTGTATGCGTAACAAAAATTGTGGAGTACTCTGGAGTATAGTTAACTTAGATTTTTTTTTCGGTTACAGGAATCGTCGTATATTTAGTTCCAGCCGCACCAGACAATATGTCGGAATTAAGTTAATAATATTACGACGATGCCATAGGCATCCAGTGTTCGGTGTTCCTGAATAACATTGTTTTACTGTTACAAAATTGTAGTGTGTGAATTATCGTTTGACTGTTCTGCGGAATGAAGTCCGAGGCCAGATCGTTTAGCAATGGGGGGAATATTCATAGAACACTCGAGACAAATTGTTTGTGAGGAGGCAAATCTATTTCAGCATTGTGTCATTGTAAATTGTTGCATATTGTGTCTAGTATACATATAAACATAAATTTATTGGTCTATCGCTATATTTGCTTTACAACCTATCATGAGCCACTTTATCGTGAATAAATGCGCCCTTATCACTAACGACGCAGTAAATGGTATTGCCTTTCTGTTTATGCATTACTTTTGGAACGTGGTAGGTTGATAAAGTTATGACCACAAGCCAATGTTTTAATTATTGCTACAGATATTTAAGGCTTGCAATAAAAATGAACTATAGTTCCGGAGTAAACGCTTTGCGGGGAAAAAAAAGTACATTAAGGACATCGCTCGCAGCTACTTTTAGTAGCGAAGCGACACGGTGAGCGCGAATCTTATGCCTGTATCGCGACCGTCGCGATGCAGTCGCGGTTTCGTCGCGTGCGCAGTATCGCTCGCGCGACGGTGTTGTGACTGTATCGCGACTATTTTGCAAGTGCAGCGCTACATTCGGACTACTAAAAATAGCCGCGGGCGATGTTATGTTCGTGTTTGGAATGAAGGATTTACGGCGACAGGTTATCGTTAAGCCCCAATTTGTTATAAGCACAACAGTTTTAGATAAATTATTGCGCATGAATTTATCATAAATACTAAATCGCTATTTACCAGAAATGTTTGTGCCATTTATTATAACTTATTTCCAAATTAATGTAACTTGAAAAGTTCCTCAATTATGTATTTTGAAATTTTGTTTTCATTAATGATATTGCATTAAAGACGCATCTACAATATAAGTCAATAACATGTAATTTATATTATAATAAAACTAAAGGGCAATATTATTATGTATATTTAAGACCGAGTATTATTGATGTCAAGAAATTAGGAAGATGTCAATTTACGTGCAAAAAGATGTTTTGCCGCTCAAAATGATTTTATGAAATGCTTCATGTACTTACGTACCAATCTCCAAAAAGCGTTAATTAATCGCAGGCTAATGTTCATGTTGTCAATAGTGCCATTCTTTGTACTGTTAAATCAATTGAAATTGATAGTAGATAGATACCTAATCAGTGAAGATAATAATATTTATAATTTAAATATAACAGGACCCCTCTGTAGTAGAAATTCGACCGTAATCAATTATGTATCTTTTTTCTATACTAATATTATAAAGAGGAAAGATTTGATTGTTTGTTTACATTGAATAGGCTCCGAAACTACTGAACCGATTTGAAAAATTCACTGCTGGGAAGCTGTTGTAGTCGGGTTACATAGGCTATATTATATTTTCAAAAAATGTAGGGATCCTTTATAAAACTTCAATAATGTAACCCAAAGTGTAGAAAAATAAGAAAACCGAAGCAAAGCGAGGGCGGTTACTCGTGTAAAATAAATAGATAATTATTAAATTCACGCCACAAGAAATGTGAGACCTCACACCATTTTTCGAGTTGGCTGGTCGCAGAGATAATACTAAAACTAAAAGCGTACTTTGTATTTTGACGCAACACTCAAAATCGCGATTCGCGTCTTCGCAGAACTAGAAGATATTTTTTATCAAGGATTGTACAGTTCGGCCGCTGTAACTTGGCGCGTCTGAACTTGGCGCAGAAGGCTGCGCAGTAACATAATTCGCCAATACTCGATACGCGGTGTATTGTGTCTCAGTCACACGTTAGCATGTTCGTGTTGCCATCTCTGTCCTACATGCGCTGAAGTTCGCAAAGCCTATGTTCAGACGCGCCAAGATACAGCGGCCGTACTGTAACTAACTATATTTTGACATTTATTTGTTTTTACGGACCGTGATAATTATATAAATTTTATTTTGTAGTAAGTAGTCACGATATTTCCATACGTTGATTGTTCAAAATCTTGTGAATTGACTACACAGGTTCAAATAACAAAGTCATGCTCATTGCGAGGTAATTCTACAATAGACAGTAATAGTGATCAACACAGACAACACATTGATAACAATACAATAATAAATTGTACTCGTTGCACACACGCACATGTATTAAAATGTATGTAGATAATAATATATACCTTATATCGTGTATAATTCTGCTCGATTGTCGTAATTCTAATGTATTGTGTTACAGTATGTACAGCAACCACAGGGTTTGTAAAATTTGGAACCATTTGATACTCAGATTATTGTATTTTAGGTACACCACCCATTGCATTGTAACTGAATACTTCTCATTTATATACCTACCATTTATCTGGCTATTGTTTAAAATAGCAATAATTGCTATTTTTATTCAGTGTTGAAAAGTAAAAAGTACCTATTAAATTGAAATTGAAAAACCGTAAGAAGAAAAGTATATTTAATGATGTTTAATTGGTTAGCAAGCAAGCAACAACCCATAATTGTCCCACTGCTGGGCTCGGGGTCTCCTCTCACAATGTAAGGGGTATTAGGCCATAGTCTACCACGCTGGCCAAGTGCGGATTGGTAGACTTCACACACCTTTGAGAAATTTATGGAGATCTCTCCGGTGTGCAGGTTTCCTCACGATGTTTTCACATAATGTCTGAAAATTAGAGGTGCGTGCCAGGATTTGAACTCGGGCCCCTTCCTTCGGGAGACCAACGTTCTAACCGCTAGACTATCACTGCTCACAATTAATTAAAGTTAATTGGTTAGTCACTTCGTAATCCCAGCGGGCCGCGCCGCGCCGCGCCGCGATCGTGGGATAACAATGATTTATTAACGTATATAATTTTCTTGTTGCATCACGATTCACGAGTGCATTTATAGCCTTTTTTACTACAATTATTTTATGAATTGTAAAGTGGTGAGCAGATTTGGCCTCTGGCTTTGTATGCGTGTCCACTGTTCGTATGGCATATTAGTAAATACCCCAATTATAATAGTTAATACCCAAAGTTGCTGCGTAAATAGCAGGCGTATCAGACTGACGCGTCGCTATTTACAAGACCCTGAAATTCTTTGTAAACAGGCTAACGCTTCAGTTATCTTTGTTAACATAATAATGTAACTACAATAATAGAAAATGCCAATGGCGAAGCCCCTCGCTATGAAAAAACTTATTAACTGAAATGGAATTGGTTAAGTTCGGTTAGGTCGAATGATTTTATCATAAGTGAAAAATAGGGACTCCGTGAAGCGGAGGTCCGTCAACAACTGTGACGTAGTCAAATTAAATATATGAAAATTTTTGAATACAATATGAGTAGTCAAATTGTCTATAAAATTAATAGTATTTCAAACTAATCTCAATGAATCATTGCGTACCAAATAATTCTAAATTCTAATAGGCGTGTGGTAATTAGCAGACGCGTCGTCACGAGTCACGGCACGTCCGGTAAATACGACCGCCCGAACGGCAGCCGAAACGTCCCGAGTGGCTAAAGCGTCGCGCGTCGGGTATTTCAGAGTATGCGTCCGTGTGCGAGTAATATTCCGTTGTTACATCGCGCCATCGCGGCGTCGCGTCGCGTCGACCGCTAGGTAGCTGGTCTGGTCGGCTTGTTTACTCCGGAGCTGCGGAGAGAACGAAAGACGACAATGGGAATATTGTTTATGTAACAGAAACCTTCATAATAACGTTCAAAGTACATTTTCAGCACTGATAAAATGTAAACAGATTAAATAAGTTTTCTTATTATATTTTAATTTAGATTATTTATACGAATAAAATTGTATTGATAGACTATATTTATACAAAACATGTTGCATGTGACAGAGTATTTACGGACTCCGTTTAGCGATTATCTAGGAATTGTACAATTTGTTTAGGTACCTAAATGGTACTAGTTTCAGGGTTGTATTCGTATCAATTATTATTTTTTAAAAATTGCGAGAGTTGACGTGTGCGGTGTGGTTTCATTATCATTGAATTAAAATTTCAATTATCGTGAGGACCAAAGTGCTTCCGATGACGACGAAAGGGTGAGACAGTCGAGATTATAAGAGAATAGAGTTCTTATAAATTATGATAATTAAATGTTTAGAAGTTTGAAATTTTATAGGTATTTAGGTACCTATGATAATAAAATTGTGAGTGTTCAAAATGTTTATAGTGCGCTGCGCTTCCATTCGGAATTGTATTCGATATATTTGACAACCTTTAATTTTAATTGCATGTCGTTTTCTCGCAATGTGATTAATGCTAAATGCTGTGTTAAGCGCGTTCAATTCTAGGAGGAATGATAAATTTCATAGATATATTTTTGTAGTTTCGATTTTACTTCATTGAAAAATTCAGGATGGAGTAAATTTTTACTAACAATTTCTTTAGGATAATAAATGTGAGGTCTTCCTTTAGTAAGCAAAAGAAAATGCATATTTGAGCGATATATATACTGTGATTTAATATTTTTTTTCTGATTGTAATGTAAGAGTTCTGGAAAATAATTTGGTATGCAAAAAGGACTCATGTCGGAATTTAAACTGTTAAGAGTTGATAAAACATCAACATTAATATAAAACCTTAATATCTTGTAAAATTTGCTTTATTATTTAAATTTTTGTAATGGTCATAAACTGAATGACATAGTAATTTGGTATTTTTGTTCTTTTGGAATAATATGTATATTATACCTACAGTAAAGCCCTTTCAACATTACATTATTAGCTACCTATACCTGATCACTTCGTTTTCTAGATTCTCGCAACGGAGGCTAAATAAACATGAAATCGACTTTATTACACTAGTCTTACAAAGCTAACGTAATTGAATCCATAAATTGTAGGTATTATGTATAGCATATGTTATTTTTGATATAATGTGGAATTATTATAGCTGCAGGTCGAAATGGAACGAGAGACCTTACTATAATAATATAAATAAATAATTATTATTGTTGTGTGTGTAATGCTTGTATATAAAGTACAGTAGAACCTCTTTAAGTCGAAAATCAAGGGAGACGCCAAAAAATTCGAGATAAAGAGTTTTCGACTTATAGAGAATTTCGAGTTAAGCGAATTTTGATTCGACATAAAGAGGTTGAGACAAACGACTTGCTTCGCTAAAGTTCTAATGATAAAAAAAATTATACAATTAAACATCTGACACCAAGCAAGCAAACACGTGTTAACGTGAGTCATAAGTTCGTAGTAATTATATTCATTGTATACTCCTAAATTGCTTTCTAAAAAACAATGGTGTACTTTACACTGTCGGCGAATTCTTAAGTCGGTAACTTATTTTTCTTTGCACTATAGAGGTAATAAAGCTCAAATAATCAAGTTGTAAAGGTTGTAAAATAAAGTAATTCGAGATACAGAGGTAAAATTGAATTTTTCGAGTTATGGAGGGAAAATATGTACCAAAATTGCTTGGAGGGACTCACTGATTATTTCGACTAATAGAGGGTTAAGATTTCGAGTAATAGAGGTTTTGGTGTATGAAGGGAAGGGAACAAAACATTTTTTCGAGATTTGGAGGTTTTCAACTTATCGAGGTTCGACTTAACGAGGTTCTACTGTACCTACTAAGGGCCGATTTTGCAATCATCAATCATTTAATTTAATCGAACAAAGCCTCTACTGGCCTAATTAATGCAAAATACATAGTTAATATATTTTTTCCATACCTCAGTGCTGTATTTGTTAGTGTTAATTTCAATGGCGACATGTGCCAAGTAGATTACTATTTTGGAATTTTCATCTTGTAACTAATTTCATTAGCTGTCAAAACCACTAGAGGCCACGTATCTACAGCTGCAAATATTAGATATAAATAGATTTTAAAGTTACTTTACAAATTACAATAATTAATTATTTTATCATGCGGCATGTGTTTTGATGTCTAAGTGTTTAATGAAGAGATAAGATATACCACTTAGAACTCGACAAGAGTTCACTTACTGATGTATTTGGTGGTCAAAAGTCACCAGGCGACTTTAGTTGTTATATGTTACTGCGATCTCAACTTCTTTTAGCGTATATACTCTACAGTGCTAATACAGTGCCTAGTGCGGATTGTGGGGATTGGTGGCAGATTCGAGTATCGGACAAACAAAAAATCATGGCACAGCACCATAAATCAGAGGTCTAGACTAGACGAAATACAAAAATTTAATGTATTGAGTGACATAATGTTTTCGATTTACACCTACCCCCATACATTTCTAAGATATAAAATTTCGGTATCGCATAGAATCTTTAATGTCTAGGTCTCTTATCTTATCTGGCTACACTCGTTAGACTACTTCGACCCTAAGTACTTTGTTTCAGTCAGTAATTTGTTTGCACGCACAAAGAATCTTGTTTTATGATCACTTCACACCTTATTTGGACAGGCTAGTAGAAGGCTTCACTTGATTCAATAGGATAATTTCAGTTCTCGTTTGAAAGTAAATGTTTGTAAGCCAGTTGTATTAATTGAGAGTCTGGATGTGGTCGGTGTACACCGTGAATCACCAGTCCATGTGACTTCATAGTGAACACCGCTGAAGCGAAAATAGCAAACAGTCGAGATGTATTGAAGTGTTCTACGTGACCAAAAGCACGTAGAGGGCGTTGCGGTGCGGCGCGGTTTGAAGCGAATGCGATCAGTAGCTCGAGCACGAATATTTGCGAGAAAGTATTCGTATGGTTAACGTAAGCAATTTGTATGGCATTTGTTGGTTTGATATTTTCGCGCGAACTTCAGCGGCGCAGCGTATGTCAGTGGCGGTGAAATGACAATTCGCGTGCACGTAGGACAGAGTCGCCGCTTCGCTCCGCATCGCACTGAATTCGCATCGGATCGCTTCGCGGTCGCGTTCGCGTTGAGTCGCCCACGTAGGACAGCGCGTTACAAGATTTAGTTTTATATTAGACATTTAGGTCAGTACACACGTTCATAACTAAATTGATACGTTAACCAAGTCAGGGAAGTTGGCACTGCGTCTGAAACTTGCATATAAATTGATTTGAGATTATCGATCTCTTTGATTATTGGTAAAACTTTATATTTTGTAACATGCGTAATTATCTAGAAAGATTAGTGTCAATATGCCTGTGTTCGCCATAGTATAAAAGTTTCTGTGTCGTGTGTAACTGACCTTATATTTTTTTGAAAATTTTGCATCGTGGAGTACCTAGGTACACTCCGTTTTTTACGACAAGTCATATCTAGTAAACAAACTTACACTGGCTTGTCATCGTTATTTGTAATTTAAAAATAAGGCAGACACAAAATGATAATAAAATTTAAATATTTTAATGCCGAACTAATTTCTGTTTACCATTCATTCTTTTTTAAAATAAAATTTTATTTCCATAAAAAGAAGTGCTAAGTTTGTTTTTACCAAATAAGTTTGATGTAAAAAATGAAGTTTAAGTGGTTATGCTAACCTGGTACTTAGACACCTACGGTTTTAGAAGGTGAACAGTAGGTTAGTGGTCCATATTAACTGATGGTCACGAATGTCACGATCGCCCTGCAGTTGTCGCTTTTTGTAATGTTAATTAGGTACATTAGTACAATTTGTACTTGGTACTTTGCCTTTTTTATGTCATAATTTTATAGTGATGAAACTGTTGGTTTCTCTTAAAGATGTATTGTGTAAATAGTACATAATAAAGTTATTTAAAATTATGTTTTTATTTATTTTCTGCATGCCACTTTATCATACATTGTCGCTCGAGAATCGAACCCGAAATTCATCCCCTAGTAACAGTAGCGTAGCTTGCCTAAGCAGGCCTTGTATTGATAACGACCCGTGTGGCGCAATGGTTACCATGCTGGACCGTCGTGTCAAGGGTCCTGAGTTCGATTCCCAGCGAGGTGGAAAGAATGATAAGTTTGAATTTCTGTTCTCGGTCTGGGTTTGTGTTCTTATCTTTGTTTGTAGGTTGTCCAAGATACCCACGACGCAAGTAATCCTAGTGTGGGACTATGAGTGTGTAGCGTTATCTATTTGTTGAGGGGCTCCCCCACTCAAGAATAATAAAACTTAGTGTTTAAGTATGTGTAAGATTACTCTGAGCTCCCGCTCCAACTTAGCTGTCACATTCCATGAAAAAAAAGGGGTGCCAACAGTAGCAGCCTTAGAGCCACTGGCGAGTTTTGAGGGTATGCCATGTTTAAAATGTAGCATAGTACGTCGCTAAAAGGGCGGAGTTGGGGGCCCGATTTAATTAATACGGCGCGGCGGCAGTAGCTACGCTTGTCTACCCAGTAATGTGGTCAAAAGGTCTTTACGCTATAAACCATAGAGTGAAGGTGTCCCCGATGTTACCAATTGCAAAAAAATACGGATGGATGGAATGAAGTGCTCCAGATATCCTCGAGCCCAAACTCCAAACCTATCAGCTGCTCGTAGTCCACCCTGCTAAATCAGAATAACGCACGCCGGCACGAACTAATAACAACAGAAAACCGAATATCAAACGATCCCTACTGTTGAATTATAATACAGTTGCAAGCTGCAACCTGCTCCTCTCATCATTGTATTTTATCAGAAAGAGCCAGTCGGTTATTAAGTCTACCTACTTATCAAATGACAGTATTGAAATGCTTCTAGATCTATTTTCTGTATTTTGAAATACTGCCACTATATAGGATAATACGTCTCTTTCTCCTTTCATAACGGTAAGTGAATTTGGAGTCGAATATTTTTTCTTGGCTGTATATTATGATACATTTGCAGTGTCGTTAAGAAAACAAGCAGGTTTCGTTCTACGCAAACATCATGAACTGTCAGTCATTTATGAATGAATATCGTGTTTTGAATTCATCGTGTAATTAACACATACAATTTTTCATTAATAATAATAATAACATGTGCAGTGTAAACTTACCAGGAAACGGTTTTGTCCTGTTTTGTAGAAAAAAATATCAATCGATGTTAAGATAAACTTGACAACTTTCATTGACTTTAGAACTATTTGTGTATAGTAACGGAACGTTATGATATTTAAATGGCGCCTGTGTGTTGCTGCTGTATTTTGTTTGAAAAAACGTCGCCTTGACGACAGATTTAGTGGGTTTCGTATGACTTGTATCCTTATTTTTACTATGCATTTAATAAATTATGGATGAAACCCACAAAATTCAAGCAAAGACGTCGGAAATTAAAGTGAGTATAAATTTTCTTTACCTGGCGCCTTAGATTCGATTGCTAGAGATATTTTTAAACGCTGTACCGTAACATTTTAAATTAAAATTAATATCCAGGTATCGCTCAAGCCTATAATCTTCTCAGTTTTGAAACAGTCGTTTCAAATTACATTACTTCAAAGTTTGTTCCATATTATTGTACTTTTTGTATACCAATGATAGTCAATAATTTTCACCCAGTTTTATTTATAAAATTGTATATTTTTAGAATGTCCTTCCGGATGTCGTACATTCTCAACAGATTCCCGTTTCGGGAACGATCGTAAACGATGAAACGGAATCAGTATCCGATACAGGGCAAAACATCGGAGAAGAGCCCCATGGAAGCGGAACTCCCCACAATGAGGACGAGATTAGCGAAATCGAAACCATATCGGAGCACATTCCCTCAAAGATGGAGTACTCGGTCACAGAGTCCGATAATGTCGATCAGTCCAAGTCCAGCGATCCTAAGGCAGAGACTGATGAAGGAAAATCACAAACAAGTTCCATAAATATCCCAGTACCTGAAACACATCAAAGCGAAAGCCCTAGCTTAAGAGATCCACACAAGCAAAGTACTTCTTGGAACCTAGAAGTGCATCCAGTGTCAGAGGTGCACCTCAGTGAAGAGAGCCCAGTGAACTTAGATGTATCATCAGAGTTTTCAAAAGACATTGCTCAGGAACAGAAAACACAATCAGAACAGTCTCTCCCGGAACGAGAGGATGACTCTAAAGAATCTCAGAAAAGTGGTGAGTTTGTTGATTCACTGGATGAACACATCAGTCAAGGATCTGATCAAACAGCTGAGGGTTCTTTAGACCAGTTGAGTACATCAGCTGATAAAGAAGAACACTGTCCTAGTGAATCTAGTTCTGGTTCAGAAGAAATCATAAAACTAGATATAAGGGGCCAGGCGGTTCCAAAAATTCCATTACAAACTGCCAAGATAATTTTTGGACCTCCGCCAGAGGGCAGCACAGTGTTGAGTTGCACAGAAAATATTCCAGTTTTCCAAAATCTGCTGTTCCCTCTCCTTGTTGATGCTACTGATGATGACGGTGTACACATTGAGGAGGTGTTGGAAGACAATGAACCCACACTGGTAAAGGAGTTGACTCCCGAAATATCTGAACATTCCTTGAGCTCCGATGAAAAGGCTGAACAGTACTTATTGGTCGAGGAGATCACTGTAAATAATGATAGAAAAGAGAAAAAAGAGGTGGAAACGGCAACACCACCCAAATCGATGGCCCCCGAAGAGACCTCATTCAGCACTCTGAACACGGAATATAAAACTATATGCGAGGAGTACCATGAGAAGGTACTGGTTGTTTATGGGTTGTGCCTCTGTATTTGCCTGCTCTATGCTGTGATCCTGCTTTGCCTGTTAATTATTATAATACCACTTGCATGCTATATCACCCTAACATATACAATTTTTGATGGCATGACTAAAAACACCATAGGATTGATATTTTCCTAGTTGTAATTTTGTTTTGTTATTACCTTGTGTGTTTGTTATGTGAGTGCTTAATAAAGGAATTATACAGTATTATTGTTGATCTCAATAGTAGGTTTCTTTTGGTTTAGCAAGTATATTGGTTTCCTATTTTATTTCTACTAAATTGATGTAGTAGAATGACCTGAATCTAGGCCATCAAAGAGCAACTGCAATATCCCTTTGGGTCAGGGCCAAAACTCTGTTCCACTTTCATAAGTTGTTGCACTAATACAATATAAATAACACAGATATCAAAGCATGTTACAATAATACATGATATTAATTAATTAAAAAAGTTTTACTATTGAAGTATTTGAATTAATTATATAGACAGCACAAATATTTTCTTTGCACTTGCATGCTATAGTTTTAAAACACATAAATGCCAACTCACCATTGAGCCAGGGTCCTTGACAGGTGTCAGTTAATGATTTTGGTTTATTTACTAACGTTTTTGATCGATTTTGTTTATTGATACATGTGTAAGCACCGAATCGTGCTGTACTCGCGTACGTTTTATGCTTCGCGTTACGTGTATTGATGGCCGCTTTGTCTTTCAGCTTGTGCACTACGAAGACGCTATCACAAGCCGTGACCGACTAATAGACGAACTGACCGTCTCATTGCAGCGATCGTTTCGCGAACGGGACGACCTGAGGCTCGAGAACGATCACCTAACGAACGAGGTGCACAAATTACAGCACATAGTCGCCGAGAGGTCGCCCAGGGAGGCCGACCATGACACGATAAAGGCCCAGCTATCGGACTTCATCAAGTACCACACCATGGTGAAGGACGACAGCACCAAGTTTTACTCGGCCGTCATGAGCGGGACCACCTCCCTTCACAGTTCCAACGGGGAGAAGGACATGGATCACGAAGAGATAACCGTTAACTATTCCAAATCGGATCTAAGGTCGTCCGGCTCGTCGGAAGACTTTCAGGCGGGCGTGGAGGAGAAGCTGACCGTGCTGCTGAACATGTTCGAGAGCAGCATCGAGGAGAATCTCAGGAACAAGTTGAGGGAGAGCTTGATCCGGATCCTGTGCGACGAGATCGGCAGGATGCGGGTGGAGAACGATACCGACGTGAAGGAGCTGGAGGTCCAGCTGCAGCAGGACAGGCAGGCGCACGCGGTGGAGACGCGGCGGCTGCGCGAGCTGCTGGCGGCGGTCAAGGCGGGCAGCGCCGACGTCGACCTCCTGCGGCAAGAGCTCAGCATCAAGCACGAGAAGGAGATGGAGAACTTGAGGACTTACTTTGAGAAGAAGTGCTCTGACATGGAACGAAGGTAAGGTCACGTCACCTTTTTTTCTGATACTGAATTTGGTTATCTTTGGTTTGGGTACCTAATGTGTAAATCTATACTAATATATAAAGAGGAAAGATTTGATTTTTTGTTTGCATTGAATAGGCTCCGAAACTACTGAACCGATTTGAAAAATTCTTTCACTGTTGGGAAGCTACACTATCCCCGAGTAACATAGGCTATATTATATTTTCAAAAAAATTAGGGATCCTTAATAAAACTTCAATAATGTAACCCAAGGTGTAAAAAAATAAGAAAACCGAAGCAAAGCGAGGGCGGTTACTAGTATTAATATAAAATTATTGTTTTTGGAAATACGATAATTGAATAACAATGTTATGTTGCAATGAGGATATTAATTCAAAGTATTTATTATTGTCTGTTTTCCTTGCTGCACAGGACCAAAAAGTATGTACCTACATTTTTTTTACTTTATTGCATGATAAAATATTTGTCAACACAGCACTCCCATTTTTTTATGGAAATAGCTGGCAAATGAGCTGACGATCCACCTGATGGTAAGTGGCTATCGTCGCCCATGGACATCAGTAACACCAAAGGCATCACTGATGTGTTGCCGGCCAAGTAAGAGAGAAGAAAAAGAAAGAAAGAACTGGCTCTCTAGCCCCCAGCCGGAACACGACGAGTCGTTTAGCGGCTGACTCATGCTTGCATGCATGACGAGGGTGGTAGCTATCCAGGCGAACCCCATGGAGAAATAATAATAGTAATAATGGTATTACTTAACAATTAAAATCAATATTAACAATATAATCTCTATGAGGGGCTCTACCATCAGCGGGCCGGATTGAGTCGCCTCTTACGACACCCATCCGGCGTGGGATTGGGGCCATTTACTGGTCTATTACGTTGAAACTAGATTCAACGCTCATGTGCCGTGAAGTAACACACGCACACCGCAGCCAACAGCCTCTTATCGTATTTGAGGAGGCCTAGAGTGCAGTCTTCCACGCTGCCCTCTAAGTCCTCTGACTTGATTTTACAACTGTTACCTAAAAATATTGGTGCCGACCGATGAACGTATCTTGGGAAGGGTAACTAGTAGTGGTACTTATTAAAAACCGCATCATGAGTATGAGTCAATAATATTTAGGTGCCGCCACGTTCATGTTTTAAGTAGTCGATCTGTATGTGTCGCAGCTACTCGGAGGAGGTGTGGCGCGGGCGCGCGTGCGCGTCCCCGGCGGGCTCGGCGGCGTCGGACGTGGAGCGCCTGGAGCGGCTGGAGCTGGCGGCCGGCGACCACCGGCGGCGCGCGCGCAGCGCCGACCTGCCCTCGCTCACCATGGAGGTGCGTACCGTGCGTCGTTGCACGCTGCGACCGTAACTATGTACCGCTCACAGCACAGAGGCAGGGTGCGATGTTGCAGTGTGCAATGCACATTTTTTAAAAGTATGAATAAAAAATTAGGATCATGGTTGTTCTCTAGAGCAGATGCACCTGCCCTAAAGTAATCCTGCCGGTGCCTATGTTTATGTGTCATCTATCAGTTAGCATTCTGTGTATCGCAATACCATGGACGCACAAAAATTAGACATCACAATATATCTACACCCTATGACCTACAGAAGTACTTATATATGTCTTGTAATTTTTTCATCTGTCTGTCTATACTAATATATAAAGAGGAAAGATTTGATTTTTTGTTTGCATTGAATAGGCTCCGAAACTACTGAACCGATTTCAAAAATTCTTTCACTGTTGGGAAGCTACACTATCCCCGAATAACATAGGCACTGTTATTATATTTTCAAAAAAATGAGGGATCCTTAATAAAACTCCAGTAATGTAACCCAAGGTGTAAAAAAATAAGAAAACCGAAGCAAAGCGAGGGCGGTTACTCGTAATCTATGAAGAGGAAAGATTTTATTTTTTGTTTGCATTAAATAGGTTCCGAAACTACTGAACAGATTTCAAAAATTCTTTCATGTCACAACTTGAATGTCTTAAGTTACTGATGCATGTTCTGTAGAATACTCAACCTGTCCCTATGGCCTCGAGTTAAATTAAAACTCTGTAATGTAACTGTGACATTGTCTGAATGTCTTTAAGAAAAAACAACAATTTTAAATTTTACAGACATCGACCCCGGTAGAGCAGTCCCTCCGCCAGCCGAGCAAGAAACACGAGCAGTTGTTGGAAGAGCTGAAGACGGAACACCTGGCATACGTGAACGAGCTGCAGGCCAGGCACAGGGAGGCCGTAGCCAGCTTAGAGGAACAGGTGAGTGACACAAATGTCTAGTTCTGGAGTAATGGAAATAAAAATGATTACTTTGCTCAAAGTAAGGAAACCAGCATATTATAATAAAAAAAATATATAATAAAGACAAGAAAAAAAACAAAGAAAGAAAAGAAAATTTGAGTCTTCTAGGGTCATAACTATCCTTGGTTACGGGTTATGATAGTGTTAACAAAATAGAATCTACGTCATTTTACTTCAATGTGATTTGGTGGAAAATCAGTTGTCACTCCTGATTCTATAGCGGTAACTTATCATGTCCTTGCTTAAGCCGCTGTGATCATTACACATTCGCAATGGTTTTAACCCACTAATGGTCTCCTAAAGGCACTCGAGGAAGCCTAGAGCATACTTCACCGAGCTGCTCCACTAAACAACTGATTTCTAAAGTTAAAGACCGGGCCACTGGCTTTACGTATCCTCCAAAGCACGGAAGCGCTCAACAATTTTTTGTCAGTAGCAGTCAACTACCGATCTCGCCCGTTGTTACATAGGTTGTTGATCACTCCCTGAGTGATACGCGCGTGTGCGCCGGCGCATCATCGTTCGCACTGTTCTATCCTATATAGCTCCACTCCCCACAGATAACCCAGCTGAAGGCGCACATCCAGAGCACAGAGAACACGGAGGGCAACGTGTCGCTGTACCAGCAGGACATCGACCTGGAGCTGGAGAAGGTTAGGATTTACTCCTCTATGTCTCAGGATGTCTCTATGTGGATAATACTATCGAGCTTCACCCAGAATGTTGCCGGTCCTCCCATCTCAATACAAATACATATTCCTCAATGCATTGACGGTGTCCATTTCGCTTTCCTATATCTTTCGCAGTTATTTCTATTACATGTAGAAGTAGACTTAGCAGTACAGTAGTGAGGTAGTACTAACACATCCAGTGGGGATCAATGATAATTATTATAATGTAAAAAGAGGTAGATATGTCACTAGCGCGCCGACGCTGAAGAGCGTAAGAACAGGCAATTGACCGTTCTGCTCGTAGTCGCTCTGTCAATACAAGACTATACGCACGGTTTTGTTATTGTCAGAAGTGACAACAGCATTAAAATACCTTCGTGTATTATACCACACATTGTTGTAGTGAAACAAAAGATAAACGTGTGTGTGTTGTAGCTCTTTTCGGAACAGATTTTTTGGTTGATTTGTAAGGGCATAACGTATCTATATTTTTAAATATCATTGGTGGGGATGTTGAAATTAGTGTCAGTCAATATGCAAAAGCAAGCAAATTATGTAATTAATGATAGTATTATTGCATATTTGGGACTATTTGTAGCAAAGCTGTGTTATTAAATAATTTAATGCATATTTTGTCTTGCCTTGGCTGACACAACTGCAGAATCTGGTTCAGATAATCTGAAGAAATGTTTAATAGACAAACTGTAATATTGCCATGGAAATGACTTGCCGAATTTACAGGAAATCGTAATGGACGCGGTCCCACTTGTATATTGAATGTCTGCAGCAACTTGGCTGGGAAGACTCCACCTTCCTTCGGTGTTACTGATTACTGTCCATACTAATGTGGTGTTTAATCTTGCATGCGTGTACAGAGTTCAACTTATAGCAAACACAGTGAACAACGACAATAATACAATACGGCCAACGTATCTTGGCGCGTCTGAACATAGGCTCTGCGGACTTTAGCGCACGTAAGACAGAGATAGCGACACGAACATGCTAACGTGTGACTGAGACATAATACGCCGCGTACCGAGCATTGCCGAATTGTGTTACTGCGCAGCCTTCCGCGCGAAGTTCAGACGCGCCAAGATACGTCGGCCGTACTATACGTAAAATATTAATGCATTGCTGTTGTGAAAATAAATTTGCTTTATCTGCCATAAATGTGATTAAAAATCGTTATAATTTGAGTTACTTGTACTAAGGAATTGTGTAAATATTGTTTCCTAAAATTTTCTTGTTACTTTTATAAATACACATTCACTACATAATATAGGCGATGGATCTCCTTAAACATTACATCAGTACAGGTTTATGTAAATATATGTATCTCCCTACTTCTGGTTCAAACGGCACTGGCTCCCATTTCTCTTACAGTTCGGCCGCTGTAACTTGGCGCGTCTGAACTTGGCGCAGAAGGCTGCGCAGTAACATAATTCGCCAATACTCGATACGCGGTGTATTGTGTCTCAGTCATACGTTAGCATGTTCGTGTTGCCATCTCTGTCTTACATGCGCTAAAGTTCGCAAAGCCTATGTTCAGACACGCCAAGATACAACGGCCGTACTGTACTATCACTGACCATCATTATTACAACTATTACAAGGTACAATTACACTGAATGTCATTCACACACTTTGAATTTATCTACAGAACATATATATTCAATCCAAATGAATAATATAGTGTCTTCTTTCGTCTCATTGATCTGACAATTTGAAAGAAGCACGCCAGAATTACATATTATGTTTATTTACATCACTTACAGAGTACCTAGTTTTTAGTGATATTCAAAATACCTAATATCATGAGTCATTACCAGTACTATGGTCAAATGGTCAGTACTATGGTTAAAACAATAGGCGTATAGTCATTACATGAACATATTTCATCATCTTCCCAAACTAAACTTAAATGATCCATACTCGTTGCACATAACTCACGTGTATTCCCGTGTACATAGAGGAGCTAATGCCACGTTTCTGTGCCTGCATGGAATGCGACTAACCCGCCTGTGTGTGACCTAACGGGGCGGCTTGCTTACCATCCACCGTCCGTGCTGTCCGCCGTGCCTGCAGCGCCGCGTCGACCAGGTGCGCCAGGAGATGCTGCAGCAGCTGCAGGATCAGCTACAGGTACACTCTTCAGATATGCTCCATTTTTTAAAGATGAGACCTAATTGGTAAACAAATATATTAATTTAAATTAATAAAAAATTTGGAAAACAGAAATTAGTTTAGCCAAGTCTATCTTTACTAATATTATAAAGAAGTAAGATTTGATTGTCTCAAGAAGCTACACTATCCCCGGGTGACATAGGCTATTTTATATGCATATTATATAAAAACATTAGGGATCCTTAATAAAACTCCAATAATGTAACCCATAATGTAAAAAAATAGGAAAAGCGAAGCAAAGCGAGGGCGTTTACTCGTATTACATATTTTATTTTATTCTTCTTTAAATTATTATAATTTTGTGTGACCCTTATTTTTAAATTAGGAATAACGATAAAAAGCCAGTGTAAATTTGTTTACTAGGTAGGATTCGTCGTAAAAAACGGAGTGTACAGATTATGATGTAGAACGGTTCGGCTCTCACTTCCTCGCTTTTCTCTTTCTTGACTGGCAAAGAATCGATGCCTTTGGTGGTAATGTAAATGGCGATAATGCCGTCTATCAGATGACTCATGCATCGTTTAGTTTTATAAAGAACCACCGGCGGTTGTGGGACAGATTTATATGTTGTGTTATATGTACAAAGGAAACGAACATCGTAACGTTATTTACTTTTTGTCAGTTGAGTTCTTAACGTATCGATAAAGTTTAAAACGGCTAAAGTTATAAAAGAGCCAAGTAATATGTTTTAACATAAGGTTGCAATCTCATCTAATAATGACACTAATATTGACACCATCATCAGTCATATACTACACAGACTACGATCACGTAGGTATAATGTATTTTATCTAATTAAAAGTATACTAATTTGATCATAATCCACTACAGCTGCAACAAATCGTGTGAAAGTTTATTTTAACGTAATAAGCGTGCGCATGTGTCAGCGGCGAGTTGTTTATTGGCGGCCGCGCGGTGCGAGCGCTCGAGCGTCCGCCACGGTCCCCGGAAGGCGCCGGCCAGCGTGTAACGAGGCCGTGTCAACTACTCGTTTCTTACCGCTATTTAAAACTAAATTAGTATTTTTAACAAACGTAAAATGTTAACTATCATTATGCTTGTTATTAGCAGAGCCGGCGTTAGGGAGGGGGGGGGGGGCGGTGGGGCGACGGCCTAGGGCGCCAAATTTGGAGGGCTGCCACATTTGGGGTGAGGAGCAAAAAAAAAGGAAAAATGAAATTCTTAATAAACGTTTCCATTGGTTCAGTAAAAAGTTTTTCGAGCAAAAAAGCTCCATTTTTATTTTTTTATGTGGGCGCCAATATTCTTGCCTAGGGCGTCAGTGGCTCTAACTCCGGCACATCGTCACATCGTCAGCTCGTGTGTAGGCTATCATTAATATAGTTACATAAAAAATACTACTATAATGTACATTCACAATAAAGGCCGGGAAGGTAGTAGTCACTGTAGCGGGACATATGTAGGATATAGATATGGTGGTAAGGCCCCTCGGAGGGATTATATTGGTAATATTGATTTTAATAGTTCATTAATACCATTATTACTATTATTATTTCTCTATGGGGTTCGCCTGGATAGCTATCACCATTAGCATAAGTCAGCCGCCAAACGACTCGTCGTGTTCCGGCTGGAGGCTTGAGAACCAGTTCCTTCTTTATTTTTCTTCTCTCTTTCTTGGCCGGTAACGCGTCAGTAATGCCTGTGGTGTTGCTGAGATCCATGGGTGACGATAGCCACTTACCATCATATGAATCGTCAGCCGTTTGCCGGCTATTTCCATTAAAAAAAGCAAACAGTTATACATTTAACCACGTTTACCAGAAAGTGCGGTACTCCGTTGAAAAATTAATCTTTCCTTATGTATTATACGTATATCACCAACAGTTCTAAAAGTATCATATTTGTGACGTCTGACATTGAACTAAAACCAACCGGATTTGATCTTATATTGATCCTTGTGTACTAACGTCATACCGATCATCTGTTTACACTGTATCTTGGGCTGAAAAACTCTTCTTATATCCGTACTACAGGGGACATTGAATTCGGCAACATAACATAAACAGGCGTCTCACACTTTGTTTATAAAAAAAATATACTTAAGTGCATTTTGTGTTTACTACATCGATGTCATAAAAATCATTTAACTAGTAAGATACTGGAGATATTCATTTTCCCGAGGACTCCCTACGCTGGGCGGTTGGCCGGGGGCCAGGCGAAAGTACTCCATTAATAAAAATGAGGTGGCCGCACTCGCGCTCTGGCCGCACAAATAGACCAAGGTTCACTTCCCAGTGCTTGTTTTGACTGTTCGCATCCAAGCACTCCCTGCTTGGACTGAACACGCTATAGCATTATACCTACGTTTTGCATTTGTAGATGTGATGTCATTGTGCGAAAAAAATAACAGTTTAAAGCTAATTTTTAGAAACTGAAGTGAGCAGTGATTTGAATTGTTGCATTTAAAACCTAATTGTGGTTTTGTGTTTAAAAAAAGTGTAAATTAATAAAACTTTGTTAAGTGTGCGAAGATAGTTTTTTTTCTATGTTGAGTTGGAGTGTTTTGTTTTAAGTTTTGGTGTTGACAATGTGTGACTGAAGGCATGCCGGATCGCTACCATCTGCATTTTAGTGCTCGTCGAGTAAGTTGTTAGCCTTGCCTATTGTTCTTTACAAGTAACATTCAATTAAAGAAACAGTCTATACAATTTTTTTTCCATAACTCATTTGATATAAGTACATCCACACACTGATATGCAGTATAGTGCCTATAAATGTATAAAATACATTAAATTCATTGAATGTTTCGCTAACATCAAATGAAAAGTGTGTTCTCCACCGGTATCTATTATAGATTTTGACGACATCCTGATTGCAGATGTCCATATTTGTTCTTAATTATATCTCTTCCCTCCCACATTAAAAAAGTATGTTTGTTTTGATAAAATCTCAGTGTTCTAGAAAACAAAACGATTTACTGAAATCTCAACAGAATGAAAAAAACTCAATGAAAGCGTGATTTTAATTTTAACCGTGGGGCGCGTATAGGCCGTACAGTCATCGGGATATCGGGTGCTGCTCTCCCGCCATTTTGAAATATGGGGTTCGGTTGGCGGCAGGCCAGGACACACTGACATTTTTCGCGTGGCTGACCCGCTTCTCAACTCCACGCTGTCTCCGCTAAGTGTGTTGCTGGCCTAATAAAATAAACTTTATAACATCTACACGTCACAAAAACTGATACAATTTGTTTTGTTAGTTGGAAACTATTGAGATTTCATTAAAATAATTAATTAAAGTGCGGGCACCTCCGTTGAAATATTTCAGTCTAATTTAGTGTATGGCCTTAGTTTCTAAACGAAAATTTTAGGAAATTAAAAAGATAAATTCCGGTCACTACAAATCCAATGCGCACTTGTCTTGTCCATTTAAAGCTGGTAATGACATAAGACATACATCCACAATGTAATACCGGTGGGAACTAGCTACTGTGCCGTACCGTACGCAACTCACGCGGGACCGCTCAACGTTATGAACGACCGACGATCGTGCCCACTGCGGTCATCGTCAATGTTTACATCGTAGTCTCTGTTTGATAACTATTCTACATTCTTAGAAACAAGACTTAAGCATTCGATTTTTTTTATTTTTTTTTATACCGAATAAGTTAGTGCTTGACCACAAAACCACCTGATGGTAAGCAGTAATAAAGCCTTGGATGGTAAAGCACACTAACTTAGTAGAAGCCTATTCACTCTTGACTTGAAGACACCCACATTATAATCAGAGGGGAACACCCACGCGGACAATTAATTGATTTCGTCTTGAAAGGATTAGAAATAGCTCAAGCCTTATCTGTACTCCTGAAATGCTATAGTATGAAGTTTCATTAATATTTTGTAAATCGGTTAACATCTGAGCTGTGGTGTTACTCATGACGATAAACGAGGTAATTAGCTTACAACTTAAGCATCCACCATTAGACAATACGAATAATGTATTTTGCTTATCTATTGTTAAGAATAAAAATATTTTTTAGGGTTTGCAAACCGTATCGTGCTATATGTCAAATGAAAGGCTTCAAGGATATCAATTAATATAATTTTGTTATACTTCTAAAATGGATAGTTTTAAAATTATTCAAGAAACAACGAAAACTAAAGCCAAAAATTGACCATTTCCCCCCCCCCCCCTATCTCCGAAAATACTGACGCTAGAATGTTGAAAAAAATACAGGCAATAGTTTTTAGTCAAATATTACAGGAAAACCTATAAGTCTATGGTCTTAAAAAAAGGGCAAAAATAAATAAAATAGAAAAATAAATGTAAATACGTAATCAACGTACGGAACCCTCTCCAAGCGAGTTTAACACGCACTTGTCAAGTTTTTTTTTATTCAAATCTTATTTTTAGTAATTGATATTAGCTTAATTTCATGGGATAACATTATTATTATTAGGTAGTATTATTAATAGGTAGGTACCCTATTTGAAAAATTAAAATCAAAATAAACCGAGGAACTTTTGCAGGTGACCCCTATGTGCTGGTGATAATATTATTATTCTTAGTTGTTTTTTTTTCTTGTTTTTGTACTCCAACATTAAACAACTAGGATCCCTGTTTGTTTACCTTAGCAGTTTCTTTATAACCTTCTGTATAAACAAAGTAACTTGGCTTTTTAGGGTTCCGTAGCCAAATGGCAAAAAACGGAACCCTTATAAATTCGTCATGTCTGTCTGTCTGTCTGTCTGTCTGTCTGTCTGTCTATCTGTCTGTCTGTCTGTCTGTCTGTCTGTCTGTCTGTCTGTCTGTCTGTCTGTCTGTCTGTCTGTCTGTCCGTCCGTATGTCACAGCCACTTTTCTCCGAAACTATAAGAACTATACTATTGAAACTTGGTCAGTAGATGTATACTGTAAACCGCGTTAAGATTTTCACACAAAAGTTGAAAAAAAACCCTTAATTTTGGGGGTTCCCCATACATAGAACTGAAACTCAAAAAATTTTTCAAAAACCCATACGTGTGGGGTATCTATGGATAGGTCTTTAAAAATGATATTGAGGTTTCTAATATCATTTTTTTTCTAAATTGAATAGTTTGCGCGAGAGACACTTCCAAAGTGGTAAAATGTGTGTGTCCCCCCCCTGTAACTTCTAAAATAAGAGAATGATAAAACTAAAAAAAATATATGATGTACATTACCGTGCAAACTTCCAACGAAAATTGATTTGAACGAGATTTAGTAAGTAGTTTTTTTTTAATACGTCATAAATCGTAAACCGCAAAAAACATCGATCAAAGTTACAATGAAGTACAAGAACTTTTATATTATGTTACTTGCTGCTACGGAACCCTTCATGGGCGAGTCCGACTCGCACTTGGCCGCTTTTTTTCTAATTATTAATTAAGTAAACAACATAATTATAGTTCGTCAATGAACAAACTTGGTCTTTTGTTGTGGTGGTAGAGCCAATAGGGTCTATATCAGCGTGCTTGTTATTGTTTGGTGACAATCGGTGGTAGATAAGAGGGGTCAAATGGGCCGCATGTACTTAATTATATTCATTTGCTATCCAATGTGGAATCGTAGTGGAGTGGTGCAGTGAATAATGAGATTTGTACTGGAAGCTTGTGACATTGTGATTTAATTTATGTTAAGTGTGAGGAATTAGTAGATATGTCCGATATGAACATTATGGTAAGTTCACCTGTGTGGTATCCACATGTAATTGTCGTGATCTTGATATTTATGTATTATAGATATCTTTGTACACTTCTAAGTCACGTCTTTATTTGGGTCCGTTCGATATAGTTATTAGTTATGTCTCTGATTGACCTTAGGATTGATTTACTTAGAAATAACTACAGTAGGTATAGATGATTAAGTTATGTGTGTTTAAAGGAGCAAAACGCTGATGAGTAGGATCATTATAATTGAAAATATTACATGTACCTACTAATCTTTGTGAAAAAATGCATTTACTAAGATTTTATGTTACATGTGAATGGAAACTGGTTGTATTTCTATTGAAAAACGAAGACAAGATCATATACTAACTACCTACCTACAAAGGCTGATGAATGAATGGATGGGTCGTAGATGCTGTCAGCTTTGTATTGAACAGTAAAATGTTGACCTACACGGATCTAACGGATTGTGATATCTTTATCCCGTGTCAGCTGCAACCACCTTGGTGTGACTGTATGCGTTGCTGGTATCTGTGTGAACCGAGCTGCCGTGGTGATAGTGTGGGTGTCCGCAGGTGCTGCTGTCGGACCCGGACGCCGAGCTGTCGAGCTGGCCGCTGGAGCTGGTGGCGCTGCGCGACAGGATCCACGGGGACAGGGCGGACAGATCGCACCACGACAAGGAGGTCAGATATCATTGTTCTTGTCTCTCGCTTGCGCTTGCCGCCAGTATCAGATCTGACCCGGTTGGCTATTGTCGCAGCAGATTCTCTCCTTGCCATAAAACATTGAGTTATTAATAGGAAACCGCTGAATAGCAAACCATAGGGATTGTAAAATAGTAGCGATATCTAGCTAGGTTAGGCGAGGGGCCGAGTTTGGATTGTCTCGTATTCGAAACTGCTACACTTCTGAAACTTCGATAGCAGTATTGAATTTAAGTAAGTAATTTTTACATATTTGACGTGATATTACGTTGTTCCCTTAAGATAAAATTTTCACCTGACTAGTTGTCATAGATGCAGTGTGTGAATTAGATATTCGTAAAAATACAATATGTTATGGATACGTACTATTCCGTAAATATAGAGCTTTATTTTAATGAGATTGAATTATCGACTTCATCGTCTCATTCCCCGAGAGATACGTCACATAATAAATTAATAATATAATGTTAATAATAGTTGCACTGGTCGCCGATATTCGCTATCTGTGAATTATGTCTTGTTGCCCGCGGCCTCGGTTGGTGTCTCATACACCGGAGACTAATATTGTCTGAAAGCACACAAAATATTATTCACTTAATATTAACCAATAACCAGTGTCGTTGTCTAATACTTTTAACCTAATTCAGAGTGTTTATTATACTTAATCATAATATTATAGCTTACCATTCGTTCCTACCTGTCATTTATTTATGGCCATGAATATGGGAACTTAGACCCCTATTCTTCTATGCAGTTGAATCGGATTGGTAGTCAAATGTTATTCAAATCATAACATACAGAAGTTATGACTTTTACCACAAACCCTATCTTATTAGCTGTAGCAACTCCGATACATGTAGAAGGTCCATACCATTGTATGGAATGTAACGTGAAATGACTAACAGCATAGCGTCGCCCGCTGCCGCCGGGCCATGGCGCCTGAGCTCAGGGAAACACGAACAAGTCTATGGGCGATACTATTTATACTGCCACCCTCGCATACCCCTCCAGTGAGTTGCCCACGGCACATGGCGGACACTCGTAAATTTAAACTAAACAATTTAATTGCTTTTTACAATCTGCGCGCTTCTAAGTTAGAGCTCTGATCCCATATCGAATGTTTGATTGAATTTTGAATCTGCCAGTTCATTTCAAAATGTATTCTTTTATACAAATGACTTGTTTCTGAAAGTCTAGAAAGGGCGGGTGTGATGGGAGATAATAAGGCTAACGGAGGTAGATATAGACTTTGTTTGAGTGTGTATTTTGCTTTACCACAGTTCATATAATTAATTTTTGGTTAATTGTTATTTCACTCAGTATTGTTTATGGTTGGAATTTTACAATGTTATTATTAATCAAGTAAATGATATAAATTTATTACGGAACCATACTCGTGTTCAAACACACGCTTGGCTGGCTCCATGCGCCTCTTTCGGATTCCAAGAACAATGTTTGAGCAATGTTTCTTACAGCACGGGGTGGCTAGAGGAACGCAAGCTCGCTTTGTTTCAACTGTTTATGTTACTGCAAAGGGAACTGCAATCACTGTCTTCGTTTTCGTTACATCTTTTGTCAATCACATAAGCTATTCTAGCGCACCCCTTCCTCTCAGTTAGAGGACGTAATGTATGCCTACCAACATAATAATAAAAATAACATTAAAAGGCATATACTGAGAGAATGGTACCTATTTTTGGCAAATGCGTTTCTAACGGACTAGAGAATAATGTTTTACAATTGGTTGCAATGGAATGAGATTGTGGGATTTATACCGCTATACCTAACGACTTCCATACTATACCTTAAAGGCTGACTTAATATATGTATTATTGATACTCAAAAATTGATTCAAAGTACATTTCGACTGACCCACAATTTCAGTTTTCTTTTTATAGGAAATAAATCTGTCTCTCAGCAGAGCTTTTTGTCCCGCCGAGCAGTAGTCGGCAGGCAGTCTGCTCGTACAGCTGTCAACACACATATTCTTCTAAGTTTTAATGAGTTCATGACGTGACTTGCGGCATGTCCGCTCGCCAGCGCACGCGCACGCAGCGCTGCGCGCTCCGCGTCACGGTGACGCTACCGACATGATTTACAGCGTAAACGCTACGTACGCGGTACATGCTCGTTACGTCGGAGTCAATTGCAATTCGGGCTTGTTTAACATCTTTCTTTTGTTAGCGAAACTTTCTATGGTGCCTGTTATAGATAATATCTACGAGCCCACGGGAATCGTAAATCTGGAGACCGAGTTATCCACTCCAAGATTGGTTAGACCTCTAATCCTGAGCACTAGGTCACGTTACATACAATAATTGACTGACCGTTATATTTCTCATTCATTATCCATACAGCGGGTCATTCATTCATCGGGCTCTAGTCTAACTAAAGGTAACAAGCGGAAATAATCTATTACTTGATATTGTGTTCATAACGGACCGGATTATTTATTGTAACGTATTTGAGATACTGGGAAGTTGTAAGGTCAGCCAGGACTTTGTTGGTATCACAAATGAACCCTGTACAAGGCAGTATGTACCTACGTTCATACGTTGTCTCGGGATGCGAGGTGCGGTGGGCGGGGTGTGGGTTAGTGAACCGTCGCATCTAATTATACATCGTAACATTTATTTACCGGCCGACTTCTCGCCTCGCTCCTGTACCCATCGACGTCACACTGGCGTACATCTTCACTATAATCAACTGAAGATAATTGAAATCAAACATCATTTACTAATAAATTCTGATTTCAAAATATCTAAAAAGATACCTACTTTAAGTAAGCATAATTTGCGCTTTTTTATAATGTGGTTTTAATGAGCAGACATGTTACAACAGCGTATATTAGGTCAGTGTGCTGAACCAATTCGATAAGCCGAAAGCTGGCCACTTGTCTCGATCGACCGCCGCTTGTACAGTACAAGCAGTAGCCACTCAACTCGCGGCAGTTAGAAGCTCGTGCTCACATCATACATTTAATAATATCCATGTAACTGAATAAAAGTTATTTCGATTACCACAAGTAGTGCGACCTAGTTGTCGTGCTGCGATAGTTTTTGATGCTGAAAGTACGTTTACACTTGGCGACGAAAGAATAATTAATTTTCATAACAGATTGAGAAATATTTTTTTGCACTGTATTATATTGTTTTATTATGTTTATTATTTTTTAACCGACTTCAAAAAAGGAGAAGGTATTTAATTCGACTGTATTTTATGTTTGTTACCTCCAGAACTTTCGACTGGGTGAACCGATTTTGATGATTCTTTTTTAATCGAAAGCTGATGCTTGTCATGTGGTCCCACTTAAATTTGAGCGAGACCTGACCAGTAGTTTTTGACTTATTTTGAAGCCGGTTATTTTTTGTCAAGAATTATATTAAGCTGCGGTTGCGAAGTTGAAGAGCCGGTTGAGAAGCGGATTTATTGCATGCTGCTGGCAGTGCATCAGTGATGCCCCTCGTGATATGGATTTCCATCTTCCCGGTGCATCCTAGCATCATTTACCATCCAGGACGTATCTCGTCTATATCTAGTTGGCTATTGATGTAAAGAACTTTACAAATACAATGAACAATAGGTACATGTGTTGTCATTTGTCAGTGAGACTAAATGGAACCACAAATAGGCCGTTTGGTTGGTCCAGAAATTGCTGTAGCACTACAGGCGCCACAATTAATGTCAAGATTAATACAAATTAAATTTTAATATCTCAGCTCGCGCTCCTACTATATTGGCAGTACTCTCGTCTATAGGTTGTGTTTGTGATGGGCTATGGAGGCCATCGCGCCGTAATATCGACCGACATCAGTAATACGTTATCTGAAGTGTTCAAACGAACCGGAGTGCTGCATTAGCAATCTCGGCTCGAGAACATCTGCGGCCTGCGCGCCTGATGCGAGACAACTGACTGCTAGTTTTATCAAACGTTTTATTTCAATGTTGTTGCAATTTTATTGAAACATACATGAAAGCAGTTAAAGCTTAGTGGTTCGAATATTCGTCTTTTGTTCGGGGATCCGTCATCCGGCGATCCGCAGGTACTCTTTAAAGTTAAGACTTTTTTATTCGCTTTGGTGTAAGAAAACAACTTGTGGACAGGTTTTTACTCAAAGAGGTTTTCACTTTTCATTCATTTGATCATCATCATTTCATTATGTCGTTCTCTTGTTATCGGTCTTACTTTTCGTTGTGAGTGAGACCCATCAATGGCAGAGTTATAATTTGTATCGATAAAAAGTCAATTAACAGTAGGTACTCGCTTTGAAGACTTACAATGAAGGTAGAATGTTTTAAAAAAATACCTTTGCCAGGCGACACAAGGAGTCGTACCAGCTCGTAATACCGTTGCCAACATCACGTAGTTTGTTTCTAAACATAACATAGAACGGTCCAATCATTGTTTGTAGTTTTGTAAGAAAGAGAGAAGAGAGTTTACTACGATTAGTCAATTTTCTCGCTCCATTATTTGAACTTCGCTGTACAGGTGCTGCAATTCTAATTATAGCTATAATGAAGGGAACGCATAATTTTATTATAACGATGTTTACACTATCCGTTACGGGTTTTTTATGATGTTTACGCGTAACGGAACTTTCGGCAGGCTAGGGCAGCCAGTTAGCGACAGGGCCGACAGGGTTGCCAATTCTGCAGGAACTTCCAGACGTGGCGTATTAAATCAAAACAAAAATTGTTTTTCAACCGATAACGACTTACCATCAGGTGGCTTATTTGCTTGTTCGTCGGATATTTACTTAAATGTTTAATGTTAAAATTTTATGTATTTTTCTTTTTACTTCCTCCATTTGATTGTAAATGGCAATTATGATGGTCTTGGGTTGTAAAGTGCACTTGCAAAGCAAAGCAACAACCCATAATTGTCCCACTGCTGGGCTCGGGGTCTCCTCTCACAATGTGAGGGGTGTTAGGCCATAGTCTACCACGCTCTCCAAGTGCGGATTGGTAGACTTCACACACCTTTGAGAACTTCATGGAGAACTCTCCGGTGTGCAGGTTTCCTCACGATGTTTTCCTTCACCGAAGCAAGTGATAATTAACTTCTAATACGCATATAATATTTGAAAATTAGAGGTGCCTGCCAGGATTTGAACTCGGGCTCCTCCGTTCGGGAGACCAGCGTTCTAACCGCTAGGCTATCACTGCTTCACACGACAACTCGCTTACCATAAACTGGGGCCCCTTCGTTCGGAAGGCTAACGTTCTAACCGCCAGGCTATCACTCACTAGTGCACTTATTTTGTAAAAACTTTAAGCAAGCCGAGAAATACATATTCAGTTAAAAACAATCAATCAAAAAATCTGTTAAATTTTTTATTACCTATTTATGTTCAGTCGGCAACCCTAAATTTGGCGCCAGTTATATTTTACAATTTTTTTTACAAATACTTGTGGTGTACTTGTTGTAAATACATGTAATCTGTATTACAACATATTACCTATATGTAGACCGTATTAGAAATTTTACTATTTTTATATCTTTGTTGAAACATGAAATACGTACTGTACCCACAGAGCACTAGGGTGTTGGTTGTATCATCTAAAAATTACATTTGATATGTAATGGCTTCCCCTGCACTGTCCCTACTGCTTCGCTTTGTCCTCTCTCGTTATGCTATGATAGTTATCTATGTGCTACGGCATAATTTCTTCAAGACCCTGACTTTTTAAGTTGAACTTTGAAATTCAACCCACCAATCATGTTACGCATTAAAAAGAATAGATTTACAAATGAATCTTAATGGTTTTTAGGGTTCCGTAGCCGAATGGCAAAAAACGGAACCCTTATGGATTCGTCATGTCTGTCTGTCTGTCTGTCTGTCTGTCCGTCCGTATGTCACAGTCACTTTTTTCCGAAACTATAAGAGCTATACTGTTGAAACTTGGTAAGTAGATGTATTCTGTGAACCGCATTAAGATTTTTACACAAAAATAGAAAAAAAAAACAATAAATTTTGGGGGTTCCCCATACTTAGAACTGAAACTCAAAAATGTTTTTTTCATCAAACCCATACGTGTGGGGTATCTATGGATAGGTCTTCAAAAATGATATTGAGGTTTCTAATATATTTTTTTTCTAAACTAAATAGTTTGCGCGAGAGACATTTCTAAAGAGACACTTCCAAAGTGGTAAAATGTGTGTCCCCCCCCCTGTAACTTCTAAAATAAGAGAATGATAAAACTAAAAAAAATATATGATGTACATTATCATGCAAACTTCCAACGAAAATTGGTTTGAATGAGATCTAATAAGTAGTTTTTTTTAATACGTCATAAATCGTAAACCGCAATTTACCTCGATCAAAGTTACAACGAACTACAAGAACTTTTATATTATGTTACTTGCTGCTACGGAAACCTTCGTGGGCGAGTCCGACTCGCACTTGGCCGCTTTTATTTTAGATAGTTCCCACGTTGATCCCACTGGTTGAACACGTGTTTCCTTCGACGTCCCACTGCGCCTTGCCTGGTCGGGGGTCGAGGATTGTTCAGTGCTAACAGGGACGTCAACGACCCCTATGATTACGCAGTTAATTGTTGTTATTGTCAGGATTTTTTTATGTTTTTGGAACTTCAGGAGAATGTCTTCACTTTGTGTTCCTATTATGTTATCTGAAATGGTCGACATTTGGAATTTTTTGTTAAGGTTTTATTAAGTGTTTAGTTTCTGGAAATTGATTATCATTAAAGATACGATAGTGTAATTCTGACAACAATCTCGCGCATAAAGTGGTCATGTTCTCTTAATTTCTTGCAACTAGATTTTTTTTTTGTGAATCCATCATGACATTCGTTATCACTTTCGGAGTCAATTCAAACATTTCATTTGTTTCTTTTCCGCCGTAGCGTCGGTTATCTCAGGTATTATGAATTTGTTAATGCCGAAGATGACCCCATAACTGAAAAAATGTCCGAAGATGACCCCATAACTAAATTGGTAATCGAGTTGTCGGTATAAAAAATCTGAGAAGACTAATTGATTTATTAATATAAATCTGTAGTCATTGAAAATTGTAATCCAGTCAATCAGTCTGCCTGCGCTGGCGGCAATCAAATCAATTGATTGGTTATTTGGCGCACTGGTGCAGACTGATACTACTGAACGCAAACTAAGATGAACGCCGCTGGATGTGTCGTTAATGTCGCGACACGACACGTCAGCCGTCTCCCGCAGCTTGATTAGACGTGATGTGTTGTAGACAGATAATACAGATTCGAATGAGATGTAGCTAACATAGTTATGTTTATTTTATTGAGAGAATTGCTTATGGAAGCCATACACGATCAAGTGTACTTTTCAAGTTTGCAGATTGATTTGACACGGTATCCAGTGTGCATGAGACAGCTATATGGCCAGATAGCTATACCGTGGCCATACACGATCAAGTATACTTGATGTCGCGTCAAGTCTGCTGCTAACTTGGCACAGAATAGATGCGATTCCAAATCTAGATTATACTTATGTGACACAGGTTTATTTTGGGTAATAATAAACAAAAGGTCGTTGTTATTGATATGTTGATTCTTGCCACGGCTACAGGTTAGTGAGGCTGGGAGCGTTTGCTTTGATTCTCACATGTAAACAACGTCTTTAGCAAGTATCCATCAGATATCTTTCACTTAACTACTCTTGGCATACACATTTTTTCCAACATCAACGCGAACTGTACGCAGGAATTGCATCCCTCATAATTATATCAAACAATGATTATTTTAGTAAGAAGCGCTACCATACGTAAAATAGCACAGGTTCACGATTCGTTTGTACTGTAGATCGCCGCTGACAGATTGATTGAGCCATTAAAGCACAGTTCGAACTAATCCTATCCTAGAAACATGACGTAAGTTGGCGTTGCGTTCTTCGTTTGTGAGAATCACTTTGCCTTTTAACATTCGCGCCTGATCTGATGGACGAGGCTTTATTTTGGCACATAATGTAGATTGTGGACTGAACTTGCTTCCAGAGACTTTCTGAAAGTTAGGAAAAACTTTACCTTTGCGTCGACGCCAACTGCAAAATCTAAATGTATTTAAATTAAATAGTGAAGTAAAACATGCTGAGATGTAACGTAATGATAAGCTTAATAAAAATGAATGCGAATGAAATGTTGCCAACGTCGCTGGGTTTTGGCTATCTCAAATGCCCTTCCTGTCTAAGACATGTACTGTTTCTTCTCAAATCAGATTCAGATTGCTTTAAACTCTTACCGCTCATTTACACGCGCGTGTCACGGACCGTCTCGTGGCGCGTCCGTAAGCCACGCCCCCTACGCGCGTGTGAACACCACGCGAGCGCTCGCGCGAGCCCCTTTGGCGCGCGCATACAAAACCGCTCCCGACGCGAGCCCTGCGAGCGCGAGACGCGCCGCGGTCTGGTCCGCGAGCGGCCTGTTCACACGCGCGCGTCTCGCGGATTGTCTCGTGGCTCGCGCGCGCGTGTAAATGGGGTATTACAGATACTTGTATTCATACGATTAGTGTTTGTTCTCAGACAGATTGTGATGTTGTACACGTACAACTTCGTCTTTGTGCTCTAGCACTGCGCACAAATATGTGTGTGTGATTTACAAAGTTGCCTTACGTCATCGTTCTTATGGAGAACTATCCCGTTTGTCGCTCGAGTCTCCACTCTCCACCGACGGCTTCCTTTTTGTTTACATTGTCATTATCTAGGTCACTGTGTTGTGTTCGCTTCGATGCATTTCCTCACCAGATGCAGTTGTGCGGTGCAGACGCATGTTCTGAAACACGCCTGATCCTGGAATACAGGATGTCGGGCTATATTTAGTTTTATGGACGGCGGCAGCGATACGACGCGGTGACCTATCGGGGTCTGTGAGAGGAATGATATGCAGCTGTAAAACGAAATTTAGATAGCGGCTTCATAATTATTTTATTGATGGAGTTATGGGTTTTTTAGACGGCAATTAATAGAAAGGGTAGTCAAATCTCAAACCAGGTGTTTTGTGTCCAATTTTGGATTACTTTTACTACAACAGTCGGGTGTTTTGAAATATATTACGTATGTAAAAAAAAATGTTTACGACCGCTTACAAAATTGTCTTTTACCCCTTTTCGCTCAAATCGCGCATCGTCCTCATACGTTCCACATCCAACGTCCTCAGTTGGATTCGCCACAAACAAACCAAGGCATCTGTCAGTCTGCGCTATTAAATGAGTGCGCGCGGGAGACGTAAATCCGCAGTAATTATAGCACCGCCTGATTCACCGTAAATCCTTCCACTGCTCTCCGCAGACATGCTGCTCAGACCCGATGGGGTGGCTTCTATAGCTATAACATCAACTGGGATTCGTCTCTCATTTATTATTATTGTACGTAAGATTATGTTGTCAGTATCATTTGTTAACAAAATGTTTGGCAGAATGGTGTGTTAGCGGCGTCAGATGCCTTTGTTGTTGCGCCTTGGAAACGTAACTAATTTAACTTTGACGTCAAATTGTGTGTTCTGTGATTGTCCATACTACCCACTAAATACTAGTGCGAATGTGTGAGTACATGAGGCTGTAAGCGCATACTTATTTTATTTACACACTAGCTGACCCGGCGAACTTTGTATCGCCTAACAAACTATTTTTTTCAAAAATAAAAGTGGCCTAAGTTACTCCTTGTTACATCAGCTATCTGCCAGTGAAAGTCTCGTTAAAATCGGTCCAGCTATTTCAGAGATTAGCCGGAACAAACAGACAGACAGACAGACAAAAATTGTAAAAAATGTTGTTTTGGTATATGTACCGTGTATACATCCAAATGCACTTAGTAAAAAGCGGTTATTTTAATATTACAAACAGACACTCCAATTTTATTTATTTGTAAAGATGTCTCAAAAAGACATTTATTTTTTGTGATACAAGAATACAACCAAATATATGTAACTGTTTAACGCCTGCTGTGATGGATCACAAGTTTCATCTGTCTTCACATCTGTTCAACTCGTCACTCGTTATTAATTCTATCGCGGATAAAATAAACGCGCTGTGATGTGAGACCCACGTCTCTGTTCATTGGAATTAGCCGGGAGCTTGGTGAAATAGAATCATGTGTATGAAGCATAGGGTCTCTTCATCTTTAGCCAAGTGAGAAACTATAAATTCAACAAAGCTGTTTTCTAGAAACCGTCTTTACGACGCGGTACGCTTGGGTTACAGTAAAATAAAATTGTCAGCGTCATTAGATCCAGTATGTGTAAATTGTGAAGGAGACTTTCACAAAATCACGCGATCTAACGTTTTATCAAGTGTAATACATTACATGGACTTGTCAACGTTCAACTGTGTTGACATTTTTGCTGATCTAACCTTGACATAATGGCAATAAACATTATTTCTTTAGTTCTTATATTTCTAATGAAGTCTCATTTGGTAATCTTCAACACAGAAAATCTTTTGAGGAAATATGAGTGTGTAATTGTTATTTTATATTCCGAGCGAAAGATATCTTGCTCTCTGTACCCAATAAGTCTTCCGAGATCCCTAACAGGAGTGTAAAGGCTTTGATCCGAACGTGCTTTATCTTACGGTATTTAGGTACAACACTTCCAGGTATCATGATTTCTGCCTTTTCGAATTAAGAGCATTTTTTCTCTTGTTATCGAACTGAAAAATTGTGTTAAGGAATTAACACTACTGGACCTGCAACTTATTTAAAATTGTATAGTTCTATATAACGGCACACACTGATTTCGAACGAAAACGACATTGAATACTGAAGACTTATGATGACCCATTAATCTGGATCACAAAATTATTGGAAACAACATACTTCCAGGTTAGATCTAGCAAGAGTCATGGTGATTAAATATCATCAGTTTATTATAACACTAGCTTTTGCCGTGGCTTCGCCTGCGGAAGAGTGGTTTCGAAACGAATTTTTTAATTAATTAATTTAGATCTATATGCCCGTGGCTTAGCGCGCGTGAATATCGTTTACAAATCCCGCGGGAACCCTGAACTTTTCCGGGATAAAAAGTAGCCTATGTGTTAAAACAGGGTATAGGCTATTTATCTATGTTCCAAATTTCAGCCAAATCGGTTTAGTCTAAACATCTTCACAAACTTGCCATTTATAATATTAATAGGATTTATTCCTCGGTATTATTAGCTATTACAATATTCTTATGAGTGTTACAAGCACATAACGTTTCCCGCCATAACATTGCACCGTGTTTCCTTATTAACATTAATTTGATTAATTCCATCTATTCTACGGCCTAGCGTAGTTTGTTCTTTCTCAGTTTGTTTTTTGTTCATTTCATGTTCGGTGGATGGCGGGTGATACGTGGTTCTAGACACCGAATAGTCTTCTTCTGGTATAATTAGTTGTTTTGAAATTTATTTATTTATGTATTGCCACAATTGTGCGATGTTTCTTTCATTTCATTGATTGTAGTAAAGATTGTAGTAAAGCTGTGTGCAGATGGTATAATATTTACAGATAGCAGGGTGTCTTATGAGTAAGACATACCACGGAGCTAGGAACGCTTTGATGCTCATTATTTATTACTACCTAATTTGCATCAGCAATTACAATGAACCCGCAACGGCGCGGTCCACCCGGAGCAATAGACGCGCATCCCCATCATAAACAATGAGATGGGATTAGTTTGGCGCCGCTGGCCGGGGGCGACGCACGCGAACCGCGCCCGCATCCGCACGCCTGTGACGTATCGGAGCGTATACGCGCGCGTTCGTACGTCCGAGCATACGATCATAATAATCGTGCACTTTATGTTTCGGAAAATAAAGACTATTTTGCTCGCCGGTTTGATTAATAGTAATTAATGTAGTCAGTTTAAATTGTGACCGTTTTTAATTAAAAGTTGTATTGTTCGCGGGAGCGTCTAAAAATATTGGTGACTTTGACTGGCTCGCGTCTGTCTGCGGATGGCCGTTTATGTTGCTGTGACATTGCATTATGGTGTCGCTTCGTTCAACTGATTCACATTTTGAGCTTTTATTCACTTGATTTTGAAAATAAACTTATAATATGACATTATTTTATTCGATTTCATTTTGTATGTCATATCTTCTCACTATAATTATACGTTTAATACATCATTAGACTGGTTTTTCATGATGTCGTTACTCTTAAGATAAACGACGGGGATAAATCAAATTGATTTACGATCGTGACCTTTCCGTACGATAGTTTGAGATAGAAGACAAACCGAGAGGAATTCTACTTCAAAGTTGTTCGTTGTGCATGTTATTTTGAATAGGGTTTTTAAACTTTAACCCTATACGTTCCGGGAGCTTTAGGGGAAGCTTCAGGAAGCTGCGCCGGCTGGCGGCGGCGGGCGGCGGGCGGCGGGCGCGGCGCGCAGGAAGTTTCCATGTTCACGTGCCGGAAACAAACTGCAGTTTCCGGAAATTGTTTTTCACATTTTGTCGTTTTTGTTTAAAATTATTACCTTAAGTTTTCGGCTGTTAACATTCCCACTATCTTTACAATGTTAGTTTAAAAGCTACTAGTTAAAAAAGACGGCATGTATAAAGTAACACTTATTATAATTATGTTATCTGACTTAACATTCCTCAAAGACCATGCCTCTAAGATAGACGCAAGGAAAGAGAAATGAGTCATGAAGTAGAAAGATGTGGGTTGTGGGAAAAATTACGATTTATTCCGCTGATTTATTAAATTTTAAGTTTGAAAATTAAATAATTTAAATGTCATTATAATTAGATTAATACGGCGGTGGTACTGTCGACACAGTCAGCTGCCACTCTCACTCAAGCCAGAATACGGATTAGGACCAATTAGATAAGCAATGAATGAATCGTTTCTTTCCATGCTTTATTATATCCCTTGGGCATTCGATGTTCATTTCATTAGACTCGGATGAGGCTATTAGGATGCTTAATGTTCTGTGACTGATGTCTTACTGTTCTTTAATCAAGTTAATTAATAACCAGTATAATTAGATAATTAGTTGTTTTTATATGAAAGGTTGTCATCAAACATTCATTTATTTACAAAAAAAAATCTAAATGTCTACTATAACGCACAAAAAAACATAAACGTGTACTTATGTACGCGCGTGAGAAGTTATCATCTTTGGCATCAAAAAAAATAATTTCAAAACAACCATTTCAAAAAAAAATTCAAAAAGTAATTTCAAAAAAATAATATTAAAAAAAGAAACAATATTAACGAAACAATATAAAAAAAAAACAATATTCAAAAAAACATTATTAAAAAAACAGTAATCAAAAAAACAACATTAAAAACAACATTCAAAAACAATATTCTAACAATATTCAAAAAAACAATATAATAAATATAATTATATAATTTTTTCAAAACGAGCGTTTTTAAAAACGCGCGTGACGTTTTTCGTGACCGTCGTTTTTGTGTCACCGTCCGTTACAAATCTTAAAATTTCGCTCATCATTTTTTTTATTTATTTCATAACGCGCCTAAAGCAGTATAACTTCAAAAAGCTTCTATGTGATACTGGAAAATCTTTTAGTATGCGAGGATATTGTTTACTAATATTTATTTGATTAAAAACTTATTCCGAGTTCAGTAGAGAGTTGTTTGAGGCAGCCGTTGTTTAGCTGCCGTTTGGGCCGAGGGGAGCTATTGCAATGTGTTGTTTAAATTGCCCTCCATTACGCGCAGTTAGCTATGTTACTTTTTTTTTTTTTTTTTTTTTTTTTTTTTTTTTTTATGGAAATAGCCGGCAAACGAGCTGACGATCCACCTGATGGTAAGTGGCTATCGTCGCCCATGGACATCAGCAACACCAAAGGCATCACCGATGCGTTGCCGGCCAGAAAGAGAGAAGAAAAAGAAAGAAAGAACTGGCTCTCAAGCCCCCAGCCGGAACACGACGAGTCGTTTGGCAGCTGACTCATGCTCGAGGGTGGTAGCTATCCAGGCGAACCCCATGGAGAAATAATAATAGTAATAATGGTATTAATTAATAATTAAAATCAATGTTACTAATATAATCCCTCGAGGGGTCCTACCACCAGCGGGCCGGATTTAGTCGCCTTTTACGACACCCATCCGGCGTGGGATTGGGGTTAGTATTCTAAGCCGCCCCAATACGGCGTTACTGGTTCAAGTATTTGAACGTATCTCGAGTAGTTCGTTTGTGTGCCCTGTATACCATCCATATCAAGTATACAAGTATACCTAGCTTAAATATGAACCCAAACTGTCATGCAAGTGATTCATTAGATTTTTCTTAAATAGTCTTGCATGACGTCTTGAACTATGCAGGATACTTCTAAGCGATGTTTTTAATCTTAATATCATTATGAAGTCATAAGTCAATCAATTTACAATGGGCTTTTACAATTTTATGTTAATTGTTATGTATTACTATTTTCCAACAACATAATAGGTATGAAAATCATAGGTTTTGTCCGAGAAAAGTTTATCTCGGAGCATAACAAAACCGATTTGGGATGAATGACTCCAGCCCGGCTCCGTGTTAAGTGGAACACTGTTACAGGTTCTGTTCGTGCGCTTTATTAATTAAGAGACACCTCTGGAGGGCTTGAGGTAAAGGGCTTTTATCGTCCCACTTCAGGAGAGCTTCTCGACGGGCACCCTCCCACGCCGCCGCGTGGCTCACCCTACTAACTTCATTCATTGACATCATCTATTGTAATAATGTTTGACTTCAAAATCAGGGATAACTCTAAAACTACTCGTCAGATCTCGTTCAAATTTAAGTGGGACCACATGACAATCAACAGCTTTCGATTAAAAAAAGAATCATCAAAATCGGTTCACCCAGTCGAAACTTCTGAGGTAACAAAACAAACAAAAATAAAAAAATACAGTCGAATTGAATACCTCCTCCTTTTTTTGAAGTTGGTTAAAATTCCTACAATATTTTTCTACAGAAAATCTATCTCGTATTTTGCAGTTGGGTTTAGTATTTACAACGTCTTTATTCTTTTATTTATTGTTCAATCAACAATTATTGATCAAATATTATTTAAGTCACCATTAAACTTGCATACATGGATACATACAAAAATAACGTCTAGATACATACATAGAAACGTACATTTTACAATTATTGATCATGTCGCATTTGCTTGTAGGTGCTATTAAACAAATTATAATTTTACTTACTTAATTACTTTTCATTCATAAAAGAACGTTTCATTCAAATAAAATTAGCTAGTATAAAATATTTATGTAATTAAAAAGTAACCCAGAAGAAGACAGCAACGCAAAGAAATAAGGATAAAAACACACATCATGTGTGGCAGGATTTTTTTACGCACGTGTATACGGCTATATTGCGGTCGTGAGCATGCTGTTTTAAACCCTTTTATGTGTTAATCAAAGACTTTAATCGCTTGTATGCGTCTATTACAAGTGACACATTTACATGGGTCGCTTTTACCAGCCACAGCGAAGGAATTTAACCTTCCTTTCTTTTATTATAAAGTAGGTTTTCACTTGTAATGAAAATAAACGTGACGATTGCGATACAACAGACAGGGTTGGTTTGTTTTGAGAGCAGCCACGTGCAGGATATCTATAAGAATTGTATTAGACCCCACGTTGACGTGAAACCTATAACATTCAACCTTATTTCTTGGTAAATAAAGTTCACGTTCGCCACGTGAAATATAGCCGTAACAATGTGGCAATCACAGCGGCAACTGACGGGGGAAACAAGCCACCTGTAATGGAAGTATTTGACAGCTGAATCGATAGTATAAACAGAAGTAACAATTTATACCGTTGCGTACGTGTTTCAGTGATACAGAGCGAGGTGGTTTCCGGGATAGAACTATTCACAACTAGCTGACCCGGCAAATGTTGTTATGCTATTTCATAGCCGCCTTTCTAATAAGATAAATGTGAATATATTTGTCACTTTTATTCAATTGTTTCCTGTCAACAGAATAACACAAGAGTTTCCGTTTACCGTTGTTGTAACAGATTTAATTAGGTACAGAGTTCTGGATATTTTTTGAAATGAAAACTTTTTTTAGCATCGTTGTCATTTGAAAGTCGATGAAACGAAAAAGGGGCAGTAAAAAGAGACAGACACATAAATTCATAAGATTTAACGTGGGAGAAAATGACATAGGAAGCATTATACAATGTTCGTGGTTCTCTTTGTGTTACTTTAAAAAGTGCTAAGTTGTATTCATAGATGGCGTGAGGAACAAGATAGAAGATTCGTTTTATTGCTGGATAGATGGCGCTAGCTGCTCATTTTACTCTTCGTATTATGTTAAGAGATGGCGTTAGTTACCACTGTTTTATTTTTATTTAGTACAAGATAGTTTTTGAAAGATAATTAAAACTGATACACGGTATTAAATTAATACCTTTATGTTTGAAGGTTTCACTTCTACTACGTGTGAATTGCACACATTTTAATTAGCTCTTTGATGTTTTGTTGTTTGTTTTGTTTAATTATTCATAACGGAACTCAATTCATAACAGATTACTAGTGCAGCCTGCATAGCATGGCCTTGTTTTAGCTACGAAACTGCTACGAAATCTACGATCAAAGAAGCATTGGCTTTTGAGCGTCGCAGATTTTATAAACAAGTAGCAGTTTCATAGCTAATTCGATAACAGCTTAGTAACAATGGTATGAATATAAATATTATAATATGTTTGTAAACAAATCTTGACCTTGAATTTGAATGCAACAAAGTGATGCAGTGAATGCAAAAATGACGTTGGAAACAACGCAACCCTTTCGAGTTTCGGATTGTTTTATTCGCCTTGAAAAGTCTTGGTTTTAGTGAATAAAACCGGTTTGATAAAATATTTCGCCGAAAGACTATAAGGAATTAAATGGTTGGCTGATGCCACAATTGCCTTTTACTAATTTAATAAATAAGTAATGGAAGTGATAATTTGTCATGGCCGCTTGGTACGGACCGCGCAGTCATACTCGTAACATGTTATAAATTAATGTGTTTCTTGAGAATAAACTGGAAACTGTTCAGAGCGCGTGCCGCTGCGTCTCATTCATATTTCAGCGACGGTACAAATAGACAAATTGTAAACATTGAATTAAAGTCGGTCGGTTATTCACCTAACGAAGTAAAACGGGAAAAGCGAGTGGAAAAACTAGCTAAGTGCGCTATTTTAGTACTGGGTTATTATTGGCTTATGTAATTCAAGTCCGTGTTTTATCTTCGGCTTTCTTGTTTTTTATTTAATTGACATTATTTTATGCTCTTTTCGGAAACGGATTCACCTCGAGGAGAAAACTAAACTAGTTATGAGCTGTCAATGGGTTTGATTGTTGTTCTTGTGGGCAACTATATCAATATTATGTATGTAGGTACGACCTCTATGAGTTCGTTGGATTTTGATGAAGTTTCGACTACAATTTTCTTATGCGGGTAGATAATATCTGTCGTTTGCTTTGATGTAATACATGGATTAGTAACACAGTACACATATATACAGTAACGTGACTCGGCCCGATTCTCGAAAAACTTGCCTACGCGTCGCCGCGCGCTAGGGCTGTCCGCCGACAGTATTTTAATTTTATAAAACGACTTGAGTTTTTTTGTAGTTTTGTATTTATAAATGTTATATTTTCTATTTTAATAAATGCAATTCATTGTGAATAAAAAGGAAGTGTTCCATAAAAATCTATGTTGTGTTTTTATTAGTACTGTGAAGGTTCGTAAGCCTTCAGTATTGTATTAGAGACAGAGACTCTTAGGGTATGGTAAGTTCTTCTTGCAGGTTAAGGTAAATAAAAAAGGTACAACTGTCCGATTCTATAAACTTCAAATATTTCAAAATGGCGGTACTTGTAGCCTGGCGTGGGATTGGGGTTAGTATTCTAAGCTGCCCCAATACGACAAAAGTAATAATAATCAACCATTAGATTTTTTAGCCCCTTATTTATAAATCTAGGCATTTTACTCGGTGGACTTATGAAAAATAAACAATTTAGGTACCTACTTATTGCAATACGTACTTGTTTTTATTTATTTTATTTATTTATCCTACATGCACTGATCTCCTTCGGCAAGACCGAAGACCTTGAATACAATAATTTGATTTCTTATTAATAATTACAATACAATAATAAAGTTAATATTAATCAATAACGCAATAATTATACAATACCTACTACCTAAGTTACTTACCTACAATAATTATATATACCTACCTACAAGTACGTATTATATATTATTATACATATATTATATTATATAGCATTATATATACTATATAATACGTACTCGTAGGTAGGTGTATAAAAATAGTGTCTTACCTTTCGGAGTCTCCAGGTAACGTAAACAATGATATTCCTGGGTGACTTAATGTCGAATTAAAGCACCCAAAAACAGCACAATAATGTCTACTATTTCTGTTACCCTTTTCTACTGCCATCTTAAATTTTTCTAAATCCACAGCCGCACACGACCATACAGCTCAACCAGAGTAGAAAAACTAAAAAAATTGTTATTTGTACCGACCGGACCGTGGTACAAGCTCCGCTCGTTCGCCTGTCGGCAATCGCTACGCAGCGGCCGCTGTTGCCCTCGTATCGCACGCGTATTCGGATGTGGGTAGGTATAACGCGCTTTTCGGCCGTTTGTATGAAGAGCGAATACTGTAGATCCTTATACTGTGTTAGTAACGAGGCGAGACGAAATAATATGCAAATGCGTTCTAAACACAAGATATGTTTACGTCAATGTATTGCAGTCTAGTCTAGTACAAATAATGGAAGAGTGTGGGTAGAGGGCGGAGTCCTGTGTATAAGATAGACAGAATACATAAGTACGCGTGGCGGTGATAACGTGGGATTCATGTCCTTTCTGGTAAAGCATTCATCTAAACACTTACAATCAAGTCTATTTTTCCCTATAAATATATGGTTATAATTGTAAATATTATTTTTGGTGTATCTACCCTCAATTCTTGATTTATAAGTATACCAAGCTGACGGTTTTATCGAAGCTGAATCGCGATGTGGTTTATAAATATTTGCGTTTCGACCCAAAAAGTGTTGTGGATGGAGTGAATTAATGTTTTTTGTTCGTGCTGGTAAGACGTTCGAATTTATGTATTGACGTATCGTACCATCGTTTATACTACAGCTGTAAATACACGATATTACGATTTAAAACTGTGAGGTAATTCCTTTTGGTTATAATTTGATTGTTAAAATAATGGTCTAAATGTAGTGTAACCTGTACCTTCTTGGTCACGATAAATGGAACAGGAGTAATATTGGACATTTTAATATCAGTGAAATTATGTTAAAATTTTTAAATTAGGAATTAAATTATGAATCCCTTCTTCTTCATCATCATCACATCTTACTGCTTGCACAATCATTTTAAGTCGATGAAAATAACAGACCTCGTCTCTCTTGCCATTTAGCTCATAATCAGAATATTATAAATAGTGTAGACTTGTTATTATGAAAACAATATTATTTTCCTCGTAGTCACGCACCGGGTCGGTTATCGGCGCGCATTAGGTCCGCGATGTAAACATTGCAAACTTGGACACGGATGGATATAGATGTAGGGTTTCTGTTTATGAATCAGCTCAATACCTATTAGTTCTGACATGGCTACCGTCTGGAGCCAACTCCTTAAATGTCTTAGTTTGCATGACTTACAAAGATACACTTATAAAGTTCAGTTATTATTTCAAAAGTAAAATCTTCACAGTTACGTACGTTACCTCAGAACAAAGGCGTTTCTTGAGGAATCCGGTGTTGAAACCTTGTCCCAACCACCGTACAGTCCTGATTTAGCTTCTTGTGATTTCTTTTTTTTTCCCGATAATCAAGGAATAATAAAAGGAATTTTTTTTTCGTGTGCCGAAGGGGCCGTGGCCTCCGACGAAGTCGCAAATTAGGACCTATCGGATCAAGACTGGCATGAGTGTTTTAATAGTTGGTTTAGGCGAATGGAACTTTGCACAGAGAATAAAGTAGAGTATTTCGAAAAAAAAATTGAAATAAATATTGTTCATATATTGTAAAGTTTTTTCTTGTCTCAAAACTTACCGAGTGACTACGTAACAATGTAAACCAAGCTTGCAACATAATTTGTATATGTTATATTGTATTGTATGTTTTTGTAATGAAATAATTGACTTGTATTTCATTACAAGTTTGTCTCGGAATCTATATATATAAAAGAAAGTCGTGTTTGTTACACTATTTATAACTCTAGAACGGCTGAACCGATTTGGCTGAAAATTGGTGGGGAGGTAGCTTAGAATCAGGAGACTAACATAGGATACTTTTTATCCCGGAAAATAGACCTGTTCCTGTGGGATAAGGTAAATTTTTGTTATATGTAGTTGATAGATTAGTTATTTATACAGATATCAAATAGGTAAAGCTCGGGGATGGATATAGGATACATTTTATCCCGGAAAATAGACCTGTTCCTGCGGGATAAGGTAAAATTTTGTTATGTGTAGTTGATAGATAGCTATTAGTGGGAACGGGGAGCGGGAGCGGGAGCGGGAGCGGGAGCGGGAGCGGGAGCGTGAGAGGGAGAGGGAGAGGGAGGAGCACACAGAAACTGTAACGGCTAAGAACGGCTGTACCGATTTTACATTCTTAGGCGATACGAAGTTCGCCGGGTCAGCTAGTTTCAAATATAGTATCTATGTAGCTAGTTAAACATTACATTTTTCTCTTTCCATTGGCAATTACTTAAACATAATGAAAGCTTGAAATGTGATAATTTATAATGAACAGTGGACGAAAAGTAATCGAATGACGGTACAACTTTGATAATGTTTATGTTCTAAAGCGGTTTGTAATAGCTTGTGGTTCCAAAATGTGACGACGTTCACCATGGTGATATTGAGAAAGTTTATGGTACGTTGTTCAACATCATTATCTTTGTACAATTTGATGTTAATGCTTCATTAAGATGGTTCTTAATATGTAAACTGTATGTGTAAACTGTTTCGTAATTGAAATGACAAATTAAGTTAACTCGTTGCAGTGTGCATATTTTACTATGAAACCCGTTTGTAGACCAAATGATTTGGCCGACAAATATATAATAATATACGGGATCGACGGCTTTACGTGCCCTCCGAAGCACAGAAGCACTAAAACTTTTTTGCCACTAGCGGTCACCCATCCAACTACCGACGGCGCCCGCTGTTGCTTAACCTCGTCGATCACTTAGGAAAGACAAAAAAATTAAAAAGACATAATTTAGATGGTATTGTATTTGTGGGCAGGTATCGAGTATCCGCGAGGACGCATCGCCAGGCGAAGCGGACAAATGGCGGCAGCGGCGCAACAACAGCTTCGACCAGAACCGACAGCTGGAGGAGGTCACTAAAGAGAGGTGCGTACAGCGTGGCCTGTGCTGAGCACTTAGCGGCCATTGGAGACACCTACTATAGTTTGAAACGACTGCGTTTGGCAGTAGTAAATATAATCCTGGATTAATTCTGATTAATAATGCTTTAATATAGACAAGAAGAAATGACAAGGACTCCTAAAAGTAATTGTGCGTGCCGGAAAGAGTTATTCATATGACGTTTATTCTGTAACAGTCTATGGGCTTGTTTCACCATCTTCAAGTAGAGTCCTGAATAAGCTATTCGCCGGTTAAAGTGACGTTAAAGTGTCATTTTACATACACGAAATGTCAACTTAACCAACGAATAGCTTACTTCGGACTTACTTGAAGATTGTGAAACAAGCCCTATATGTCAGTTTAAAAGATGTCCTAATTAGTTATTTACCGTTTCTTCTTTTTGATGAAAATAAGCTTTTCTGAATCAGTGTGGCAAAATGAACAATGAGGTAAAAGCTTAGTAAGCAACTATAGTAGTCCGTATACACATTGATATATAGGAGTGTATGAGTTAATACACATCCTTCAAATACAATCCACCTACTTGTACACTCTCCATTAACCCCCGCCGCGTGTGGTTGCAGGGACGGGCTGAAGCGCGTGGCGGCGGCGCTGCAGCGCGCCGTGACGCAGCTGGTGGCGTACTGCGCCAGCGCCGAGGACGAGCTCAACCGGACCGTGCTCGCGCATCTACTCAACAGGCTCGTGGCGGACGAGTGAGAACACATTACCATATACCATTACCATTATACACTTTATTGACACCAATATAAGAATGTACATCTATCTAACAGCCTTTTAAAGTCCACTGCTGGACATAGGCCTCCCCTAATTGGCGCCACTTCGATCGGTCCTGGGCCCTCTGAATCCAGCGGCTTCCCGCTGTCTTCTTCAGGTCATCAGTCCACCTGGTCGGGGGGCGACCAGTGCTCCTTTTACCGAGACGTGGCCGCCATTCGAGGACTTTGCGACTGTAGAATGCGAATTCCGACGGAAGAATGTACATATAAATTAGAAAATATACAATGTATAGTAAACAATAGGCGTTCTTATCGCTAAAAGCGATCTGCTATATCTGCGTTAACGTTATTGTTAATGGCTGCGCTAAAATACGCCTTACTTAGCACAATAGGCTGCAGATGTGGCCAACAGAATTTAAATCCTCTACTGTGTCGAAGTAACCGCCACCCAAGTAATCGCTTAACGTCTAATGGCACTAACAAAGCAACTTTTGGCCACGTCTACACGTTACATTACGCGTTAGGATGCAGTTATGACAAGAACATAAATATGGAAATTGTGGTATAGGATGAGTCTAAAAACGTATACGTTTATCACACTGGTTTACAACAAACAATTTGCTACTTAATGCTAAAAAAACTAAGTGTGTTGAATTTACACTACCTAATGTACGGAATATTAGTAAAAGCCTGAAATTAAATAATGAAATTCTAACTATGGAAAAATCCACAGTTTTCTTGGGTGTCACCTTAGATTCTAAACTACAATGGGGCACCCATATAACGGCTCTCGCGAGTAAGCTAAGTAGGTCAGTTTATGCGATTAGAAAGATAAGACAGTTTACCGATGTAGTAACTGCGAAACTTGTTTGTTTTGCATACTTTCATAGCCTCATGTCCTATGGTATATTGATGTGGGGTTCAGCGGCTAACATTGGTTCTATATTTGTTTTGCAGAAAAGGGCAATCAGAGCCATTTATAAATTGAAATCACGTGATTCTCTGCGTGAGAAATTTAAAGATATAGGCATATTAACAGTAGCCTCTCAATTTATTTACACCAATATTATATTTGTAAAAAACAACTTAGGTATGTTCAAGCAGAATAGTGATACGCATAATCATCTAACTAGAAACAGACATAATTTGGTGACGTCATCTTTTCGCTTAAGTAGGGTACAACGCTCTTATATGGGGCTCGGTGTACGTTTTTTCAATAAATTACCCAAGTCAATACGTGATTTACCTATCCAAATGTTTAAGAGATATGTTAAATCTCAGCTACTAGGCAAAGGATACTATAGCATAAATGAATATATTAATGACAAAGACGCCTGGAAGTTAGTGCCGCATCCAGTTCCGCGTAGGTTAGAAGATATTATGTAACTTTTCATGATTTTAAAAGATGTGCGAGGAGTTTCTTTCGGTTTTTCTTCTCCTCTATGACAAAGCACCTTTCCGAAAAACTGGTAGATTAAAAAATGACGTGCATAAGTGTATCAGTGATACCTATATGAATAAAAGATTTTGATTTGATTTGATTTGATATACAAGAAGCTAATGATTAAAAGGTGTATAAAAGGGTTGACATGAAACTGTAAAGAGCAGGGGGCATGTCCGCTGGCATGAGACCAATGCCCAGTGCGGTACAGCTCCGCGCCGCCGCGCCGCCGCGCCGCGCGCACGCAAATAGGAACGCAATTAGGGAGCGAATGTACCGCGCGCTCGTCTTTGATGTGTTCCCGGTAACACGGTTTTAGCACTTGTTTGGCTGGTGGCAATTACCTCGCACCAGTCTTGCTGACATCGCAGGTGCAATTTGCCGCCACATCAAATGTAATCTTTAAAATATACGTATTAATCTCTATAATATTTTTAGTACTGGCTACACTGTTAGAGTTTGACCCATACTATTGCTGGTGTAAGGTGAAAGAATTTGGAAACATCAGAAGGTGTTTGACGACGCTGCGACGCCGTCGTCCAGTTGAAAGTTAGACAATCTGCAGAGCAAAAGGTCTCATATTGTGTGTTGTTTTTTTGTGTCATGCCATCTGTGACACATTAATGGATGGATACTATCACACGTAGTACATGTGTCATTTAATCCTATAATTTTATGTAGAACTATAGAAGATCACATAATTATTTATCGAGAACCCACTAAAACAGTCTGAAATGCTGCTTAACAACGACAGTCTTGTTTGTTCTTTTGACAATAAAAAACAGCGGTGGATGCCATATACATGATGTATGGAGTCTCTGCTCGCTGTCGGTGTTGTCTAATTGATTTCCTGTCGGTGTTGCACGAGGTGTTGCATCAACACGGGTGCTGGCGTCTGGCCGCTCGCCAACCACCATGCACCAGCTGCAACTATCACACTTCGCGGGAAATCTCTAAGCTTACATTCGGGTCGCGACTGTTTTAGATCCGCAATAATATTACACGGCTTGTGTACTTAGAGCTGTAGACGTGTTAAACTAGTTTTCTGTAATCAATAAAATATGGATATATAAGGGGCTATCCATTAATTACGTCACACTAATTTCATGCACACTACATCGACCCCCCCCCCCCCCCTAACGTGTGACGTGTGGCCCCTAACGTTATACGTTCACATTCCTATAATATGCATGCAGGCAATAATGCAAGTGACTTTGGAGACACAATTACGTCATTAAAAACACAAGAAACTTCATCTACCACATAATACAATAAAGTGCGTTTTACACGGTGATCAAATAGTGATTTTCTTTATTTTCAGGCTGCATGTTTATAATTAACGATCATTGTTTTATTTGTGAAGTATGTGAAGTGGCTCTCACGCTTCCTTTTATACATTTGAGACCGACTTTACATAAGTCAATGCCTTGTAAACGCAAGTTGCCGCCCGATGGATCATCGCAGTAACACAAGTACGCATTCCAGTACGTTCGAGTGCGAGTCGCGTCCCGCGTCGCCGTCCGTGCTCGTCGAGTGGGACGCGAGCACCCGGCGCGTGCACTTCGCGCCCGACCTCGACGGCATCCTTTCGGCGCTGGACGAGGGGGGCGCGGGGGGCGACGACACCGGGGGAAGTGCTGGGGTGTGGCTGCAGCAGCAGTGTGACCTCAGCGCGGACATCAAGCGCGAGCTCGACCACTCGCTGCGCCGGCTGCGGCAGGAGGCGCAGGACCTGCTCGAGCTGTCCTCGAGACTCGCCGCTAACAGTTGGTGTCATTTCGCTTGATACACACACACGCACGCACACGCGCACAAACACACACACGCACACACACACGCAGGCGCACGCACACACACAGACACGCGCGCGCGCACTAACACACACACAGAGAGAGACACACACACACACACACACACACACACCCAAAGAGAGACAAATGCTGATAATGAATTGGTTTCTCTTCTGTCTGATAACTCATGGTTGCTTTAATGTTCAGTTTACATTTATTAAGTAATTTAGTAGAAAACTAAATTTTAACTAAAAAGTTATTAAATTGTTTGTTTAACCTATTAATTTATTTAAAATTTAGTTATCTACTGAACTACTTAATACGTGTAAACCGGACTTAAGATAGATGCGATATTTTATTTATAGCACCCATAAAGTATGTTTTTCACGTTTGGTCCTCGTTTGAAACCATGGCATGATTTACGCTACACACACAAGGAAGTTTCATTAACGTACAAGCTAAAAAATTCAACTATTTTTTTGTTTTCATAAAGGACGACAAGACACCAAGATGTTGGAATCCAGCGAGGTCAAGATAACGGAGCTCGTTGACGATTTTGAATCGAAGAGGCGATCTTGTGACAACTGCGAAATGCACAGAAAGGTAACTTGTTTTATCAAGCGATAAATAAGCACAAAAAGTTATATTAGTTATCCATTAGTTATCCATAATTAGATATCCATTCTACTCGAAATTCAAGAGGGCGTATACAGGGCTGTGTTTTTAAAAGTAGATGTAATGTTGTACCAGAACGCGGAAGAAGCGCTGTCGGAGGGTCTGCAGCGGGAGAACCTGCTGCGCGCGGACCTGGAGGCTGCCATGATGAAGATCGCGCAGCTGCTGACCAGCGCCGAGCGCGCGCACTCCGACGTCATCGCCGAGGGGTGAGTACAGACAGAGATACATCGATGCACGTCTGGCACGTTGGATGGTTTTTACTTACCATAGTCAATAAAATGTAATCATCACATTTTTTTCTGAAATTGAATAATGTCCGATTCAACTGTGTATGAACCAATTACATTTAGCAAAAGAATATTCACTACCAAGCTCCACCACCAAGCACCAACCAAGATCATGCATGCGTGCTCCGATTGTTCACGTTCGGAACTTCTATATACCCGAGATTTGTTGAAACCGCGAGCGTGTCGTCAAGCGCAACATCGCCTTAATTGTAATGACATGAAACGAGTGAACGACAAGACGTCTGCGATAATAGTAATTTATTATATTCACTTAGAACCTACAATATATTTTTAATGACCCTGTAGCCTAGTTGGTAGCAACCCTGCCTGGGAAACGAGGGCTCCCGTGTTCGATTCCCAGCTGGGGCAGATATTTATGTGACAGATAATTATATTATGTATTCGGGTCATGGGTGTTGTGATGTGTTGTATGTGTTGTCCATGCCACCCGCGACACAGGTAAAAACCTACTGCGGAGGTATGAGTGTGTAAGCGTTTAATTACACATATTGGTACACTCATCACATAATCCCGTGGTCGTCGTGATGCAGGTACGGTCTGGGCCCGGTGTCCGGCGGCGCGGCGGCGGCGTGCCGCTCGCTGGACGACGCGGCGTCGCCGCGCGCGCACGCCGCGCGCCTCGCGCACGACCTCGACGCGCTGCAGCGGGAGCGCGACGATCTGTGCCAGCAGGTACATACATACATCACTACACTGTACTGTGGTACACTAGTACCATGAATTGCATTAACGCTCGAACCATAGGATATACACCGTACTGAATCCTCAAGCTCTTGCTGGGGGCTTGAGCGGCAATTCTTTCTTTTTCTTCTGTCTTTCTAGCCGGCAACGCAGCAGTATTTGTTGTTGCTGATGTCCATGGATGACGATAGCCACTTACCATCAGGTGGATCGTCAGCTCGTTTGTCGGCTATATCCATGAAAAAAAAGGGAAAGATTTGTGTTCTTCAAAGAAGCTTTTATAAATAAATTCTACTCGATTGATTTGATTTGTATATTATAATAATGTAATTTATTTTTCATGTGAAAAATATCATGTTTTTTTGTTGTGTCTGTTGTTATATAATATGTTATATAATCTGTTGTTATATAATAAATATGACTTTATCATAATAATCCGTGTATTCAGTAAATAATAATGTGTGTTAATTCTTAAACAAATTTTAAAAATTGATAAATTAATAATATATTAATAATAATAGTATTAATTTTAAAGGAATTATAATGAAATTAATAGAAATTAAGCACAGTTTACCAATGCTTCCATATTTCACTGTTTCATAATTAATCCTACACCTAACATTGTATAATATGTAAAATAACTAACAAATCAATAACCTTAACCGCTTGATATAATAGCACCACATAAATTCATATACACTTGACATATTAGTTGCTATTTAAATCACTGTACTGTATAAACATGATATGACGTATATATTTATATGTATGTATTATGACGTAACTGTGACGTTGTTATTGTCCGGTCGGCCCGCGCGGCTCGCACGCAGGTGCGGCGGCTCACCGACTCGCCCGTACATAAGGTGTGCTGCGATAAGGTAACTGCACTGCGCTATATATATTCATTATTATCATATCATTACTATATGGTATACTATCATACAATATAGCATCTGCTAAACAGCTAAGTACATAAAAATTTAAAGTTTATATTGGTCCTTCGCTTCTTTCTGACCGGCCATGCGTTAATGTTGCTTTCGATGTTAATGATGTCTAGGTGACGGTGACTCGTTCGTTATCGTCCATTAAGTTTTTGTTCACGTATACGCTGGATCAATGTATATCTTACAAATCAGTTTAGAAAAGGAACGCTTTCAATGGTTAGTTAGTTGAAGTTTTGCTTACGTTGTTTACTTGCGCATACACACTATCCAAGGTCGTTATACAAGATTTGTTAGGGTCTCCATGGGGTGACCACAAAATAGGTGTATAAGCCTTGCTGCTCTACGCTTCGCCGCCTAACCCTGCTCGATGTACCGCAACATACATTATTCTAGTCTTTTTTAACGGGAACACTTTCACATGTTTTCTAAAACCAATCTGGGAAATCTTTTTTTTAGTTCTTGGCAGGTACTAATTTCCCACACGAAATAATTGAAATAATGAACTGGTCAAAACGAAAGAAGCATAAACTAAAAATCTTGAGCAGAAGAGTTTCTTTATGTTGTTCTTCTTATAAAACTTTTATAGATCAGATTAAAAGTAAAGGGATCTACCAAGCATATACATAACTCCAAAAACATACTATACAGGGGCTTACATTGAAACACCACTAATTTTGTATTTATTATTAGGTATACAAATATTGCATGGCATTTGTTTGTATTTATTTGGCATGATATTGTATTATAACAACACATACTATATCTACCCCATCCTTGACCTTATTCATGTAAAACCATCGTTGCTTGCGACAACTCGACTCGAATGTGTGTCTGTCTGTGTGGCAGCTGGAGGCGGCCAACCGGCAGCTGCGCTCGACGCGGCAGTTCGTGGAGGAGCAGGCGGCCGAGCGCGAGGCCGAGCGCGACGAGCACGCGCGCCGCGAGGCCGAGCTGCGCGACGAGAACGCGCGGCTCGCGGCGCGCCTGCAGACCAACGCCAGGATACTTAGCGAGGTAACTGATGATGCGTGCGTTCGTCACGGGCCATGCAAACTCTTCGTGTATTTCATGGGCCACAAAAAAACGGAACCCTTATAGAATCATTTCGGTGTCCGTCTGTCTGTCTTAAAAGGGGTTCTTTTTTCTTAAGAACGCGTGGAGGTATCAGATTAAAATTAATATGTGTATAGTACTCGGCACTTGGCCAGTTTTTTTAGTTAGTGTTTGACTACAATTTCACCTAAGTAAGCAGAGATGTGGTTGCTATATGTTTTTATTTTATTTTTATGTTATGGGGAAAGACCCAGGCCTTATAATAGTAGACTGTTAATGAGTTGAAGCCGTACATGGAAAAATATCACCTACCGTAGGACTATGTAATACACGCGCAAATCTTACTTGTATGACGTGTTATTGGGGGCGTTGTAGAAGCAATATCAACATTGCAACAGCACCTTCGGTTAATATAATTTAATAATACTTGTGTGTGATACTAATCAAAAACTCGGTTTTAGGATAATCAAGTTGCCAGCTAACTCTAACTCGCACTAAACTTTCAGTATAAGACTGAGCACTCCACATGTGGCTGTTTTATGTACAATACAATAGTAGACCCTTAACACACGGCGTCGTAACGTAAGCGTATCGTGATACAAGCGTGCAACGTTACCTGCAGACTTGTTTGAAAATGTTTGTGTTCGTATTGCTCTCGTTCTACGCACGTATTACGATACGCTTATATTACGATGCCGTGTGCGTAAGGCCCAAGAGTTCGTTGCTGTGCTAATTCACTTAAATTAACCTTAGAGAATCTGCACATGGCGTATTTTTACCGCACCGAAAACGCGCAGAACACGCTTCGTCCGCCATGTCATTTGCATTGCGGAAAACGCGCAGATTATGTGCGTTTTCGCCGGATGCGCTTCAAAAACGCGCCGTGTGTAAAGGCTCTTAAGTAAGCTTGCTTTTTGTAAGGGTTAACTCAAAGCTAACACAACTTAATAGAACACTATTTATGAATTTGTGCAAAACATACTAACCTCAATGTGCATATGCTGTAGTTTATTGACCCTACCATACAAGTGTAATTCTGCAAGTGCAATGGGCATCAATTAACCCTTAAGTTGGCCCTTGTAATGGAAGCTAGCTTGCTTGTCGGCTTGTTAACACGTCGCGCTATCGTTGTTTACATTGTTGTGATGTATTTTATTAGTTATCTCCATTTTTAACCGACTTCAAAAAAGTAGGAGGTATTCAATTCGACTGTATTTTTTTATGTTTGTTACCTCAGAACTTTCGACTGGGTGAACCGATTTTGATGATTCTTTTTTTAATCGAAATTGATGGTTCTCATGTGGTCCCACTTAAATTTGAGCGAGATCTGACGAGTAGTTTTTGAGTTATCCCTAATTTTGAAGTCTGTTATTTTTTGTCAACAATTATGTATGTATTTCGCATACTGGATTAACTGAAGGTCAAATAATGCACAAGGGTGAAGCTCAAAATGTGCAGAAATATTGCTAAATGTGTTTGGAATTAACTGATACAGCAGATCAAATTATGATTTGTTAACACTACAGTATATGGATATTAGTTCATTTTCACGCCACGAAGAAAATGTATTGCGTCGTCGTGTCCAAATTACTCCAGACAGTCATTGGCTTTTTTTAATTTACTTCATACGTTAATAAACAAAATTCATCATCCGACTTGTCCATTGCGATGATATTATAAAAAATAATTTCATACTTGCACTCACTACCTTTAGACAAAGTTGCTGTAGTACACCAATATGCAATGTAAAGTTTTCGCTTTATCGGTTCCACATAAAGCACGGGGAAGGTTATATTTGCCTAAATAATTTGATCTGCTGATCAACTAAGATCTACTAATAGAAATATCTAAATGGATACGCAACTTTATATTGTAATTCTACGTTCAGCTTGTTCTTGTTTTACGTTAAATCTTTTAACTTGTGACTACATATAAACCTTGTCTTAAATGATAATATAAATAATAAACATGTAGCTTTCTGTCGTTAATCATTAAAATACGTGTACAGTTTTCTACTTAATTAAAATGCTCAAAGCAAAATAGTCCCTAATGGTATCGAGAAAGTGTTGCAAATAGCGTGCGCGTTCCCGCAGATCGGTTGCCTGCGCCTCGCGTATTGCAACTGTAGGGAGCACGACGCACATGTAAGTTCTACTATCCTATCACTATTCACTACTAAATCCTTTACCATATTTTATGGTCTGATTTCATCATGAGCTATACCTACTGATCTAATAAATAGCATATAGTTAAAGTATATTTGCTAGTCTGGCTCTGTCATTGTAGTATAAACAAATGTTAGTTTGTATCCAAATTCAATCATAGCCATTAGTTAGATCTATTCAATTTCTTATTTTATAGTTTTTCCGCCGCATGCATTTTATTTTCATTTTAAATGTTTTTCGATTGGTGTTGTATCTTCGTTCTATTATTTACGTTACACATTTAATAGCATGCTTTTGCACTTATATTTCACACTAATTTGTTACTCTTGTGGTGGGAGATATCCTAATAGTAGTTCAACTTAATATTAGTGTAATGTTCCCGATCGAATAAATTATTAAAATGTGCGATTGTGACGTCAGGTGGAACAACTGGAGGCGCAGACCCGAGAAATGAACCAAATAATAAACGACCTGGAGAGTCGCAAGGCGAGCTCGGACAGCGAGCTGCAGGCGGCCGAGGAGAAGGTGGCGCTGCTGCGGGACATCATCGCCAACCTGGAGGCGCAGCTGGAGCAGCGAGCGGCGCGCGAGGCGGACGTCCTCGCCCAGCTGGAGGGAATGAGGCAGACGATCGACGAGCGGGACGGCAAGATGCGCGCGGTGCTCGCCGAGCTCGACTCGCTGCGGAGCGAGCGCGCCGAGCGCAGCGACGTCGGCTGCGAGCGGTGCGCGCTCGAGGACGACCGGTGTAACGAACTCATGGAGAAGGTCAAGGAGCAGGTAATTTATTCTGATGAAATAAGAGTTTTATTATTATAATACCCCTGCTGTATCGGCGTTAACGTTAATGATAACGGGTGCGTGGGAATGCGCTTAACATAGCGCGTTAGGCTACCACTACCATTACACTGCAAAGGCTACCACCCGAGTTATCCCTTACCGTGTAACGACATTAAAACGGCCAGGCCTCTTTTATCGCGCCAACGGATGGCCTACACCTGTGTAATGTCATTCTTAATGCGTTAAAGAACGTGTTAGACCGCAGGTATGGTAATATGATTTGTTCTCCGCGGCAGGCCCGCTGGCTGGAGGCGCGGCTGCACCGGCGCACGCGACTGCTGGAGCGCGTGCACGAGGTGTCGTCGGCCAGCTGCAGCGAGCCCAGCGAGGACGTGTCCATCCGGGACGTCCGGAACCCGCACTTGGACGTACGTCACATTCATTTCAATCGTTACGGTCCGCACGTAATATACAAACTTTACAGATGATTTATAACTATGACAGACGGCTTACAGCCTAATCGATAGAAAATTAAAAAGCGCCCATACAAATGTTTTGTTCTGCTCTTATTAATTTACGGTTTCGAAGCGCTCATAACTGCGCGGCTCGTGTCAATCCTAAGTGATCGACCGAGTTAAGCAATGCCCTCGGACTCTAACAGTGTGTGTGTCGCAGAGTGCGTCCCCGGAAGCGGACTCCCCCCGCGTGGAGCCGCTGGGCGAGCTGGCGCGCGTGTGGGAGGGGCTGGCGGTGCACGCGCGCGCCGAGGACGCGGCGCTGCGCCGCCTCGCCGACCTTGACGCGCAGCGGAAACAGCTCAAGGACGTCGCGCAGGTCAGTACAACACTATTGTAATTGCTGATACGGGTCTTAAGAACTATATTCTTAAATTAAAATTTAAAAAACTTCGACAGTTTTATTAACACTAAACATAGCTAAGAGCACTCTGGGACTAAGTCACCTTTCAAACAAAAAAACTACATCAAAATCGTTTCATCCCTTTGGGAGCTACGATGCCACAGACATACGTTATAATTATAACACCCCTTTTTCTTGTCGCGGGTTGAAAAGGTCCTATAGTTATACGTCGTACTATGTAGGTAGATAAATGTGTTTTATCAAAATGGCTCTTCAAAATGCCAAGTGTATTATCAGGTATTAGGGATGGCGTGTTACGTATTAGGCCCTTAACGTTATCATGACATATCGGCGTAACTGGAGAATCGGTCAGCAATCTCATCATCCTCCGGCGATTTGTAGTGTATTGTAGTGGAGTCTTTTTCGACGACTTCAGCTAATGAGATATATTATGTTTAGCTCAAGAGAGCTTGGAACCATGCTTTCCTTGGCATGCCAATAGTATTTTTTGTTTTAAACAAATGTAATGTGGCTTTACAAAAACAACTGACATATATTGGCCTTTTATACCAATTGTATTAGGTATAATAAAGTTTAAATAAATAAATAAACGAGTCCTGTTTGGTAAATAAACACCATCTTTTTAACGTAATTTGTAATTCAAAAATAAGGCTAACACAAAGCGAAAAGGATTTAAAGACAAATTCATTTTGGTCCTTCGAGCTTTCGAGCCTGCGAGAACCATACATTTTGGCTCTAGAGCCTTCGAGAACCAATCAACTTATTTAAATTAATATTTTAACAAAGAGTGCTAAGATTGTTCACCAAATATGACTCATCTAAAAAAATGGCGTACAGTCACCAAGATTTACACTGAAACCGATTTTTAAATTTAGTTTTCCGTAACGCATCTTCACGCTGTATTTCTCCGGTTATCGACATTAGATTGTGGCTTGACGACTGAATATAAGCTACATAATATGTTTTCGATAATTTTATTTGCTTGTATATGAAACACTATTATCAACAAAATGTATTATACTAAATTAATTTAGTATGTTGACCTCTAAAGTATCGAAAGAAGAAGTTAAATTGAAGTATATTTTTGACTTGGCCTCCTATTTCACACGTTATAATACATTATATTAAAATTGAGCAAGGATACCATCTTTATTACAACATGGCTTGGGTATCATGTCCGCGACTAGACGGTGCAACGTACAACAATGTGTCCGCTCCAGCGTCCTTGAGACGTGTCCCGGCGGTCCCGCGGCGGCCGGCGGCGGGCAGCGGGCAGCGGGCCAACATGGCCGGTTGAATCACCTACAGTATAACAACTGGAAGTTGCGAATCAAAAACAACTGGTGGCGCTTGTTAACAACCCAACGACTGAAATTGTAGCGAAACGAACACAAATCACGATTTTTTCTATCCTACTAGTGTATTACAAGCAATTTGAATTTCGTCAAACCTCGTGGCATATGATCGATTTTCAATTAACATTAGTCAAGCTTCAAACGCCTACTTATAATGCGATAAATGTTATTTTGTCAGTATATTCCTGTATCTGATATGAATTACGTACTCGATGAATGTCGTATACATTCCGGTACGTAGAACGCGCCCGCTGTCGTCGTTGGTTACGAACGCGGACATTGTTAGTGTTGGCGAACGACAAACATAATAATTATTATGTCGTGGTGGAAGAATTGCACAGTAATTAGATGTTAATTGTTATCGTTTTTTATTTCATGAAATATATGATACTAGATAATGCATAACTTATTCATACTCAAAGTACAAAAATCACATATACTCACGGTTTGTAACTAAAAGATAAAATTCAACACTCAACACACTCGCTTATTCAACTTGGAATGAAGTTGCTTGTAGTAATTTGATATTTCAAGTATAAGCGACCGCGTCCAAAGGATTCATACGACGGTGGCTAGTGTGGCTAATTATCATCTGGTGGCTGGGCTGCTCGTTGTGTGTGTCAGCTCCACAGACCTGATATGTCGGTGGTCAGCTCCGACGTACGACTGGAGTTTAACGCCATCTAGTGTGCAATCGTATTATTATTATTATCGATAGATGGCGTTGTTGCTATTATATTATTATCTACGTTACGAGTTACGACGACGATGATGATGTTGATGATATTTCACATCATCAGAATAGGATCTATCTAGATTCTGTGTTACGAATTACAAATATAAGGCATAACGCACATAAGGTAACGGAGAAAGTTTGATTTTACTCCTCATAAACTTTCATACCGCGGGATTTAATATGAAAATCGATTCTAAAGGAGTAACTCCAAAAAACATACGAAAAAAATTTTTTGGTAAATCTACTGTGTAATACCTTCTGTATAAATATCTCGGTGAAGTGGCAAATACTTAGCCAATTACGGCGGCGGCTAGGACGCTAATGGGGCGATCTGGGTAACTGCCAAAAGGGTTGAATCTAGTAGCGACAGTATTAGCCGATAACATCTTTGGCACACTTAACGTTCTACACTATCTAAATCTTAATATAAAATTAGTAATTCGATAATGAATAATAAACAGTATAATCTACAATAATTTAATTTATTGCCCCGTAGTCGAATAACAAAATAGAAACTCCGTCAGCCATCCGTCAGCGTGGGCGCCGCAAGGAGCGCCGCAGATTGCAGCTAATGTATTCCGGAAATATTAAACAAACTCCAGAACGTTCGATTGTTAATATAATAATATTATTATAACTGTTTCGGATATTCGGATTCACATACGTATAAATTATAGTCAAAGTCAAAGTCAAAATATTTTATTCATATAGGTATCACTGATAAACTTACGCACATCATCGTTTTTTTTATCTACCAGCTTTTCGGAAGGGTGCCTAGTCATGGAGGAGAAGAAAAGCCGTAAAGAAACTCCTCAGCACATCTTTTAAAAAAATATTACAAAACAGAAAATATTACAAAAATATTTACTAATCTGAGCGGAACTGGTTGCAGAACTAGTCATATATTATACTCGTACAAATGCACTAATGTCGAAGTATAGAACATGTTACAACTGGACCAAAAGCTAAATGATTATAGACAACCTTTGGGTAGGAATAATTTTAAGCGAAGTAGTTTGTGTATTAATGTCTGTGATGTCACTATTTGTTTTAAATATTGTCAATTTAGAAAAATTTTATTTTATTTCTGGACGAACATTTTAAAAACTATTACAGATATAATATTATGTAACCTCTCATGATTTTAAAAGATGTGCGAGGAGTTTCTTTCGGCTTTTCTTCTCCTCCATGACAAAGCACCCTTCCGAAAAGCTGGTAGATTAAAAAAATGACGTGCATAAGTGTATCAGTGATACCTATATGAATAAAAGATTTTGATTTGATTTGATTTGATTTATAATCCCGCTGCTGTCATATTCAGGCTTTAATGTATCATTTGGATGTAGTTACATAGACGTCACGATAGCTTCAAAGGATCTTGAACAACATTAATATAGATACTGGGAATACATAACACTTTCCCAAGACGCGGACGTCTTTCTTTACCTAAGCTTAACGTGAAACACCTAACTTTATAGGAAGTCCTTGAAAGATTTGAACTTTCGCGTGTGAACTATGGCTGTCAAGGTATTATACTCGTATAGACCTCGGTCAGGGAATTCAATTAGTTCATTTACACTTGTTCCCGATGTAGTCCAGCGGCCCACGTCCTGACTCACTCGTTACAAAACTAACCCGAATGCATTAGCTGATAGCTCTCACCGCGCCTGAGTTTTATTACGTGCTTTTATTGAGTGCTCGCTCAGGGCCGGGACGATGGTGCTTCAGTCTCCATACTCTAGGAGTAATTATAGAACTTGCAATAATTAGCTGTTCATGGTTAATGGTACAAAGTTGTGCAACGAGAAATATCTGAACTATTCAATGAATGATTAAATAGATTATTAAATAGATGTGTGAGGGCCAATTTTAAGATGATTGTTTTGCAAATCAACATAGTGTAATGAGTGGAAAAACAAATATTAAACAGCTGTTTTTTTTTATTTTAAAATGCAACACAATATAGAATACAAATTGATATTCTTTATTATTCACAAATAAGAACAGAATAAAAAGTTATAAAATATATATATACAGCGAAACATAGATCCTCCTCCTCTTTTTGAAGTCGGTTAAAAATATGAAAACAGTCGGCGGTCTTATTGCTAAGCAGCAATTTCTTCCAGATAACAAAAATAGCAGAAAAATGGCGCTACCTAGGACTTCCTTCTTTTTTTGGCTCCCTTGGTGTTACTGATGTCATTCGCGAGGGTGACAACCTCCACTTACCATTAAGTGCTCATCTGCTGGTTTACCGAGTAGTTACAAAATAAATACTATTTGTCGTAAACGTGAGACGCTACTCGCTAGCAAGCTTAACAGATCCGTAGCAAATTCGAACACTGAAATATTTCTGCTACAGTTTACGACACCGAAATACCATGGAAAATTGTAACGTTTGCAACACAGTATAAAAAAAAGAAGAAACAACTGGGTTAACTGACTCGAGTCGAAAGTAATAAAGCGCAGCCGCGGCCAACTGTTGCTGTTTACTTACCGTCAGCCGTCCGCTGTCCTCTTTAACACTACCCCATCTCCCCGACTGCACATTTAACGAGGAACGAAAACAAGCAACACAAGGCTGTCGTAACCCAACCTACTTGCACGTAGCAATTAATACTATATTACTAGCACTATAGCGGGGAACATAAACAAACGATCACGGAAATAGACAGCCCTACGTGTCAAACGTCAACACTCATACAGACATAACCTCGCACGTACCGACACGACCGCACACAAGCTAACGTGTCGTACACGCGACACTCGCACATTCTTACGGGTGATGCCCGCACACATGTAAATAGTGAGTAGTTGTGATCTAAATATATGCGATTGATGGCATAGATAACCGAATTTATTGATGCGGCATCTTATTTACGATGAGATCGAACTATGGAAATAGATGCATTGTTTTCAATGGTTTGTTGTTCTTGCTAGATTTGTGGTCGTAATTGTTGCTCTATTTTGGCCGGATTCTTGTTCTATTTTCATAACGTAGAAGAAAAGGGGAGGGTGGTTTTACTACGCAGCTAACCTCCCGTTAATTGCCTATTTTTAAATGAACTAAAAATAAGGCATCTTTGCTTCCATGTTTTTAATTTAAAATTAAATAATCAAATTTTTTACATAATAAGATCCATAATGTGTCGCCCAGTTCTTATGAAAATGTATGTTGTTTTTTTCTATTTAAGGTGTTTTATTTTAAAAATTTACTTACAACAACAATTCTTTATTTTTTAACTGAACACGAGCGATGCAAAGTGAACGTTTGTTTTGAAAACAGTCGTTTCTATAGGTACACACTAAACTTAAATGAAAATAGATAACTAAATATAAAAAAAATATAGTTAATGCTCACACCACCTGGCGTTCTGTCAGTCTGTTTGTCGACGATCGACATAACAAATATAGTATGAATTTATAAAAATACAATGTTATTAAACTGTGCACCATTTAGTACGTATATAACGCATTTTTCCTTGATAATGCCGCATCCTCGCAGCGGCGCTTCTTACGTCTCTTTTTTCATACGCGAGGGTCGCGACTCGCGTCCCGCTCGCTGTCAGTCGCTCCCGATGTTCCAAAGCGTGTTCTGCTGCAGGAAGGTCTCGGCTTCCATTTACGAATCACATTTCCCCAGTGACGTCACTAACCGCCCGACTCGCAGTTACATCGCGTCATCGTAGTGCAGTTGATAGTTTTTCATTGATATATCATTTGTTTTTGAGTGGATGTGATTGTGGTGGGGTACGATGTAGCTCGTAGCTCCGTAGCTCGTGTGTGGGATGTTTGTGTGGCGGTGTGTCGCCAGGCTGGTCGGGATGGGGCTGCCGGACTTCACGGTGAGTAGTGTCGGGTGCCCGCACCAGCACCAGCTTTGGACCCTGAGGATGAATGTTTTTTTATTTATTTCTTAGGAAAACTCACAGCTGTTACAATATGTATGTTAGGTTGAGTAGTAAAAGGAAAGCCAATTACAAGTTTTCACAGACAGGTGATACAGTAGAAAATTTTGCAGGAAAACATAACGTAACTCACTAATGTAAAAGTATTGCAAATTAAATTGTTCTAATTTACTTGAATGTTTTATTTATAATAATACAACCCAGTTACTACGTTTCCGTTACGTTAGTACTATTTATATAAATCCATTTTAAAATATGGACACAATATTTTACCAATAAAAATCTAAATTCTGTGAATATGAACAAAGTCTATTTCTATTGCCTTTTGTGTGTATGTACCTATTTACGGGCTTCATAGATTAGTGGCTTAAGCTTTCAGAGTGATTGCTACATCCATACTAATAAAAAATATATAATTCATGCTTACTGCATCTATCTTTACAATGTTAAGAATAAGCTTGCCCTTAAATAGTTAATTCTCCTTGGTTGTATTTTATTCGTATTATTTATCAGTCTGTAGTTTCCGTATAGCCAGTATCCCTGGCACAAGGATAAATGTGGTTTGATCTGGGCGGTCGCGAACACTTGGTGACACCGCTGCACCGTCTGGTATAATCATTTGTACTTACAGCAGATTGGTATTAACATTTTGTTAATCGAATGCAAAATAATATTATTCTGATTTAACCTGTCTTAGTACATCATACGAGCTGAAACCGGGTGATAATTGAAATATACTGACATGAATCTCATGTGCTTTTATGTGATCATTGCATCCCACATCAACACTAAGTTTACATGTCCAAATGTGGTTTGAATTGTCAAATAATGGGTTCTTCCCTCTATGTCTTCCTTTAACGAAGCCATAGTCAAAAGTCAAAGATAAATTATTGTGGATCATAGGTACAATATTATAGTTGATAGCATGATACAATGCAGATTGCTATGTCCTTCCTGTGATAGGCCAACCTGATGGTATGGATGACCGTTGCCCATGGACATTCGTAACAACAACATTAGCGACATGTTGCGGTAATCTGAGTTATTGACGAAACGACAAATTTTATACAGAACAATACATAATTATTGTCTCATTCCTTGTTTTCGCACAAGATAAATAAAAAACAAATAGAAAATATAATTATGTACAAATTAGTGAAAGGTGACGTAATTTTAACAATCTAATTTTATCAATGAAATAAAGAAAGTAGCCAGTGAAATACTTAGTAACTTTCCCGGCTCTCCGGAAAACTTCAGTTTCGCGCCAACGGAGTGACAATAATAAACTGTAGATTTGGCTGCGTTTTGCAACAGGTGACGTAAGCCGAGCCGTTCGGAGTGTTCGCACGCCACGCGCTGCGATTCGGGTGACTTGTTGAGTTTTATTTTTTCGTAAATTATCACAAAACTCTCTACATAATGGAATTTTGAACTGGGATTTTTGCACGTTTCGTGTCCATACACATTTACGTGTTGGGGAAATAAATGCGTAATGCGTATAATCTCATTGAAATCGTACCGTGAAAGAAAAGAGAATACGTGTAAAAAGTCTGGTAGAAAGCTAAAATATGATTGCAATGACGATTGTAGTACGCTCGAGTCACATTAGCAAAAGTAACCAATAGCTAGCCCTCATAAAATATATCCATTTGCAATTATAGATTGCGAATGCCAATTGCTTTAACTCAATCTTGTATAATTTATAAACATCTTAAGCGATTTTCAGCATGCCGCCCCAGCGCGAATTGGCCGAGAGATGTTGGCCCAGTAAAGTGTTGAAAATCGAAATCCCTCTGATAAGGCTTCAATCATCTATCGATCTTCTCGTACCTACCGATCCTGTCTGCTCATAGCGTTTATCAAAATGGGGTGGCTACTTACAGCAACATCAATAGATGCCGTAAGCAAATGAGAAAGATTTACGTTGCCATAAGTGTCATAAGTAATAAGATTATAGTAAAAAGTCTTGAATACTCTCAGGCATTTCCACAGACCTATATATATGTCTGTGGGCATTTCAGAGAATGAAACAAAATCATTTTAACTTCATTCATTTCTGTTTCATCCCACCCACTAGTTCTATTGTGAGTTTATTTCTAGCCGCGAATATTTTCACTTGTTGAATTGGAAGTTTATTTGCATGAAATCATTTCAGATGTGATTTTAAACGTACCATCCATCCATTTTATTTTTAAAAGTATTGGTGAAACATTAATTGTAGAATTTGTATAAATATATATTGTATAAATCGCAGCTTTTAGCAGACTAGCTGTATTAATCTAGTGAATTACTCTTCTATTTATTTTAATGTTATACATGTATTTAATTAATAATTATCACTTTCTTTAACCAAACCATCCTGAACATACCTTGTGACAATGTTCTCATAGGTTTGTGGATTTCACCAACTCGCACCTTAACAAGATTTGTCCTATGCTGGTACCTGATCATCCGACGTAATGTAAGGGAAAAATCCAGTCCAACTCAAAGATGGTTGTGATACTTGTGACGATGATGATGAGTATCTATATACAATTCTCCTTGTTCACGATATTAACAAACTACAGGCTCTTTAAGGTGGTTGTCGCGAGCAACACAAAACTTACAAAATATTGCTGAGTAGCAAAACTAAATGTTTGATCATTAAGAAAGTCTTAAGTCGTGCATCAAATAGCCAGTCATCGAGGTAAATAACATCCCCTTTACTAGTTTTATTACAATAAAAAATACCGGAACCGATTGCACCGACCATCAGTCACCGGCGTCAACTGAACATGGTTTTGATTAATGATGCTTCAAAAGTCAAGGATCTATTGAACTTGGGAGTCGAATGAATAATAAATTTCACGTGACTTTCAAGCACAGTTCGCCATTCCTTTGTCGTTGCTACGAAGCACGTTCCAGGCACCAATCAACTGTAATATTCTCAATTGCCGTCGCAGATATTAATAAAAGAGCAGAGCCATTCTCCGCAGATTGAGAAATCTTTCTCTTCCTTATTGAAACTTATAACAATCTTTATTGAGGCAAGCGAAATGTACTGTAGAATGAAAAATGTGTACTTACATGGGGTATATTATTATATACCCTATATAAGTACACATTTAGTAATTATTACATTACTATATTTAGTAATTGTTAGATTGTAGCTAGCCAAAAATAATAACAATGGAAGGATAACCAACCATAATTCATGTCTGTTTGTATCGTTTATTCAAGTTCTTTGGATGGGTTTTTTCCAATTAAACTTTGTACAAAATGTCTTTTGTGGCTACATCTTTTTCATGTTCTTTTGTTGCATGTCTTTAGTATTTGATATGATAAATATAAAACGATGATTTGCACGTAAAAGTAAGGTCCTAGTCCGCGTGTCACACGTGGTTTGAAACGAACACCTCACCGTTGTGTCACCCACTCGTTATGAGGGTCAATGGGTGCCGTATGTACATCATAGACAGGACAGTTTAATTTGATTTACTAGTGAGGTGCAGGGTACACTGTATAGAGCATTAAATAAGTGAACCCGGTGTTGCGAGTTACGGAGTAGATGACTTGAACCTTCAGTGCCCCTGCAGGCCTGCACCGCTTCAAATCCCCTTCAGTCTATGATGAGCTAAATCAATTACAGAGTGTGTAGCTATTCCTATCATATGACGGTTCATTGGCTTAATGTAAGTTATATATGGTACCTACTAAACCTCTCATTATTTCGTTAATTGGGTCGGATAATTTCTTTCCAGTTATGATGTTCGTACGTTTACATTTTAAACTTGCATAATATGAAGAGTGACGTTTTACAAATAAATAAAACACGATGCATGTCTCTTTATTTACTGGTACAAATAGGAACGTGTAGTAAATAAGGTAACCGCGTACTTGGCAATCATCTTACTGTGCGTATGTATGACTGTATGTATCCGCGGGTACGTACAAATACTCACAGAATTGTTTTTGCCTTTATGACTAACCTAAATAATATGTAAAAAGAAAGCTCTGGTTCTGCTCGTATCGCACTGAAATATCTTTTCAAGTATAATTTGCAATATATAGACGACCTGTGTGGCGCAATGGCTACCATGCTGGACCGTCGTGTCAACTGTCAAGGGTCCTGGGTTCGATTCCCAGCGAGGCGGAAATTTAAATGATGAGTTTGAATTTCTGTTCTCGGTCTGGGTGTGAATGTCCTTGTGAATTGGGTCCTTGTCCTTGGGTGTGAATGTGAAGCGTTATTTATCTTCATATATTATATAAATCACGTTGTTTGTCCGCGATGGACTCCAAAACTGCTTAACTGACTTTAATGAAATTTGCACACTGTGTGCGTTTTGATCAAACTTGAAAGATAGGATAGCTTATATCTCAAAATAAAAAAACTTTACAGAGAACGAAGTCTGTCCGGGCAGCCAATTTATTATAAATTTTACCAAATAGCCCTATGATGGCCAAATTCTATGAGTGCAGCCGTGATTTAAGAGGGCAAGTTAACCGCCGGGCCCGGTTGATATCCTTGGACAATACTTATTTGTTAAGTTTTCAGTGATTTGGATATAATGATACGGATTTGGATATGGCTTCACTAATAAAATCCATAAATAATTTCCCATTGAGGTTGCATGTGTGTGACTTTGTGGTGTGAGTGGAGACCTGTTAACACCCGTAGATGAGAGCTAAACAAGGTACCGTTATGATATCAAAACAGTAGATGATCACTTCCACGTATTATGTGAGTGAATGAAAAGTATCGATGGTTCAGTTAATCGTGGCCCAGTGAGTGCCAGCGATCTTCTCCAAGTGGGCCGCGTATTATTAGCGCCGGACTAACACCACGTCCACCGCAGCCGGTCGCCCCGGCCGGACTTAACCTGACACTGTAACTACAGTTACACGAACGTCTTTGCACACTTCAGAAAAGGTACCCAAGTTCCACCTAAACCGTGGTCTTCGAGTAAAGTTAATAAGCGTTTATGGTATAGGTAAATAGTTTTGTATTGGAAAATGTGGTTATTGTGACAGTGTGTCGTGTGACTCGTGTAAGCTGTAGGTACGGTAATTCCTGGATGTTACTGCAATTCCTGTGTGTTACACCATCCCTAACTCTGACTAAAGTTTTGTTTGCAGGGTTTGAATAAGTTTACTGTGATACTGTTAATTTTGTGATGGATTAAGACAAACTGCACGGTTTATTTTTTTCATCACGTTCTCTCCTCTTCCTTAGTATTTAGATAGCGAGATGCATAACCCCAAATTCTTGTGTGATAACCGCTAAACTGACTCAGTAATATTGAATAGAAAAAGAATTACTTTTCATACATTCCAAGTGTAACAGGAAGTAGCAGTCTCGGTTTTGTATTTTATATCGATGTTACACCTGATCGCTAATACCTACTTTATTCATTTGATCGACGATGTTGGTGGGTACTAGAGACATTTTGTAAATAAACGCACCATATTAGTTCTGAGTACGATTGAGTACATCTACGATCGATCTTTGTAATTAGAGTTTTTCAATCGTAATGTCATGTACGAGTATATACCCTAAAGTGGCCTAAAGATTCAATGATGCGTTTGTTAACAAATAAAATACTCTTTGTCTTTGTCATTTTTTACGACAAGTACTTTTCAATCTCTGCAGTCTGTCCACTATGTTGAACGGCTAGTTGTTTGTATGTGACATGGTGTGTATGTGTGTGTGTGTGCGTGCGTGCAGGAGGTGCGCGCGGAGCGGGACGTGCTGCAGGCGCGCATGTCGGAGCAGGCGCTGCGCATCTCGTCGCTGTCGGCGCGCCTGCAGCGGCAGCGCTGCGACGCGGAGGCGCTGGCGCACAGCGCGCACAGCGACCTCACCGTGCGCCTGCACGACGCGCACGCTGAGGTTCGTACAACGCAACTTGTGGCTACATGGTTCATTATCTACTTGCATCTCTGTGTCTACTAACGTGTGATATGATAGTTCGTAAGCCTACAACATATAGCTAGATGGTTGTTCCTATCTATATACTTACACCTCTGTAACTACTTACGTACGTACGATAGATTTTGTATGCAAAAGAATTTGAAATGAGGAATTTAAACTTTATTTTTTGGGGATTGATTTGATTTGCTTTGCTACCATTTAATTGGCGTCTATTGCAGATAATAATAAGTTACGTATAAACAATACGTTAATGTAATTTACTGTGATTTTTTTACATAAATTAAGTATAACAAGTTGGACAACTTATGGAGATTGTGACATAAATTGCTACATATTTTTATTGTTTACCCTGTCAGCAAACGTCAATGTAAATGTTTCACTTCAATACGAACAGTATGTACATAGAAATAATAACGCACTACTTCCTGTTCAGACCCATACAAAGTGCTGTCCGTATTACGCAGTCGACAACGCAGTTAGCATTGCATGATACTTGATATGATTAATCAGTGGCATTAATTCATCATGATGATATTTACATGTATGAATAATATGGACCACATCTCCACTTACCATCAGGTGGGATTGTGGTCAAGCATTAACTTATTGTAAGTTAAAAAAAAAGTCTGAATTAGGATACCACCACCGCACTTGAATCTGAGACCCGTTAACACTTCAAATGATTACTATATTGTCAGTCTTATGATTCCATGACTACTATGTTTGTTTAATAACAAATGTTATGATAATCTCAACGAGCGGAAGCATGTGTGACTGTGTGTACTCTCTAGTTGAATATGGATAACATCGTTGGTCGCAGGTACAACGGCTGAAGGAGGAAATGGAGTCCAAGGAAAAGCAGCTGCTGAGACTGAAACAGACCCTGGAGGAGAGAGAGAAGACTGGAGACCAACAGCCGCCCATATATGGAAACTCATGTATGTATGGATTTACTTATGTCACCTAACTCAGAATCACTAGCGGTTACTTAAATCGTTCCTTAGCTCAGAATTTGTATGGTGATTCTTTACTAAAGAGCAATTTAGTAAACGTTAGTGACTCCGAGTTGGGACGTTAAAGTTGTAACTAACTCTAGAGCATCATGTAGTAGCCCGCATAATACTGAATTGCAGCTCCGTCTATTATTATTTTACCAGATCAAAATATATTACGTCTCGATGATAATATATGATTTTACCGATTAAATAATTGGGTTGCAATAGGGAACTACTTTGGTACATTTTTTTTTACATTGTGATAAAAAAGCTCACCTGAGGGTTAAGTTCTGTTATAAATACGTCAACCTAAATGTAATGACTCCTGCTTGGAGAGGCCCCGGATTTTCATTTGTTTCGCTCTAACCAGCTGCTACCCAGTAAACAACTATAATATCGGCGATGGAAACAGGTAACCCCAAGGACAAAGTGCTGATGCTGGAGCGCGAGCTGTCCGCCGCGCAGGCCAAGATCGCGCAGTTAGAGGCTCGGGCGCGCACGCTGGAGGCCAGCCTGCGGGACCAGGAGAAGGCCCTGGCCTACAAGGAAGAGCAGCTCAACGATCTCATGGGTGGGTGGAGACTGGCTGTGTTTAGTGGAACATAAAATAAATTAAAAAATAAATAAACGCTCGCACACTCAAAGAATGACACCCATTAATATTTAACTGTCACAAATATTTGTTTTAAGATACGGTAGTTCATTTTAGACCATATTAAACACTATTTTTACTTGATATATATTTTTTTGTCTTCATAGAATAACATTCAAAAGTAAATTATATTATCCTCATTACTTTTACTTCTATAAAGAAGTGACTTTGACATTGATAAACACAAAATAGACTACTTATAGCTCATACATCCAGCCGGTTGGACGGACTCCAATTACTTGCATTTAGGTTAGCTATGACAGGTCCGGCTAGACGGAACTAATTCGGAGCGTGATTCACCCGCAGCGCTCAAACTGGAGGAGGATGACGACGGGGGACACAAGGAGGGGGCGGGCGAGGGCAGGGCCTCCGCGCGGACGCTCAGCGACATCGTCTCCATCTCCGAGTTCGACGAGCAGGACTTGCAGATGCGGCGCGCCGAGCTCAAGGCGCACAACCTCAGCCTCACCGGCTTGCAAGAGAGGGACAAGACGAACCCGAACAGAACGCTTCCCCCAGACGTCCAACGACCCAACATGAGTTCGTTGAACCTGGAGTACATGGACCACTTCGACGTTCCCAACTACACGCCGCGCGCCGACTCGCTACCCGCGCATTTGACATCAACTCAAAACAAGGATATGCAATATAAGAGGAACGTCAACGAAGTCACCGTATTCGGGACGGATAAATTTGACAGCGGCGCAAAGCAATGTGCCGCGCAGAAGATTCAGGACAACTGCTCAATGTACCCCAATAGGGATGCCAGTGAGAGCTTGAATGTGAGCGTCGAACCGAAAAAAATAAACTTCTCCTTGGAAGCCACGGATAACAAGATCCAGGAGGAGTGCAGCTCGCTGAAGGAGCTCGGCATCACGATAGATATTAAACAGGAAAGCTTTCCAGATATCCTGAGGCAGTTGAAACAGGAGATCAAGAAGTCGAGGGCCGAGCTGGAATCCTGTAAGTCTGAACTGAAGAACGCAGAGGAACAACTTTGCGAATTTCCAGCGTTGAAGGGCGAGGTCGAGGAGTTAAAGGCCCTTTTAGAGAATACGATGGCCACGATGAAAAACGATAAGAAATTTTACGAAAACCAGCTGGAAAGCTTTTCTTCCAATAAAAAGCTCCTGGAACAGAGACTTACGGAGATGACTCAGGAGGCCAGTGAAAAATCTAAGGATTTACATCTCCTCAAGGAGGACATCCTCAGGAGAGAAAATATGATCTTGGAACTCGCGAAGGAGAAACGCAACTTGACGAACAAGCTCGCGGAGCTGGAAAGCAGAATCGACGAGTTGCAAAGTAGAAATGCCGTACTCGAGAAGTTTGAATCGGAAAACCGACAAATGAGGGAGAAAATGAGCGAATTCCAGAAGCTGGAGCAGATGGTCACCGAGAAGAATCAGCAAATCGATAGCCTTAACCAACACCTGGACCGGTTCGACGACCTGCAGAGATGCCTGAACGACAAGACTGAGGAGTTGGAGACCTTGAAGGAAGCGCTGGAGGAGAAGACAAACGAGCTGTTCCAACTGCAAGACTCAGTGGATGCTCAGAGCAGGGACATCGCAAGAATAAACGAAGAAAATATTCAACTGAGCACCGTCAACAAGGATCTCAAGCTGAAGCTGACCAAGCTGGAGAAGGAACAGGAGAACGCGTCGCTGAAGCTTCAGAACAGCGAGAGTGAGTTAGAGAGGATGAGTTCCTTGAACAACGAGCTGACGTCGAAGATCGAGGAGTTGAAGTTGCTCACCGACCGTCTGAAGGACAAGGAGACGGAGATCGAGATCCTGCACGAGGACATCAACTCGTACCACAGCGAGATCGCCGAGCTGAGGGAGCAGCTGAAGATGGTGTCGCGCAGCCCGTCGCCGCGGGGTGGGGGCGGGGGCAGTGGAGCAGGGAAAGGGGGCGAGGGGGAGCGGCGGGGAGTGGACCGCCAGCCCGCTGGGGACCGGAAGCAGCTCGCCAAGATCAAGAAGCAGATCTCGCTGCTGCAGCACGAGCTCGACTTCAACAAGAAGGAGCTCAATGACAAGGTCAGTGTTTTGTAAATACCTTATTGCCAAACATTTTGATGAGACTTATGATGTTTTGACTTGATTTGATTTGATTTTGTTGTTTTGATTTATTATGTTTTGATTTATGATATTTTGATGAGTTTATTTATTATGAGGCACATTTTACTATAATATTGATATTCGCGTCGCGTTGTATACTTTTTGCGCGATTTTTCAACGGCAAAACATTCAAGCCGGTACCACGATTCATGCAACTGGGTCGAAAGTCGATGTTCAGAATACAAGTCATGAAATTAAAAGGAAATTCGAGTAAATAAATAAAATCACTGACTGTTTGCTAAACCTTGATCGAGGTCACGAGATCACAATAAACATATATGTATTTATCGACACAACCGTACCGGGAATCTCTGCCTTAGTTTTAATTCGTGTGTCATGTCTTCCCACCAGGCATTCGAGCTAGCGAAGGCGAAGCTGGACGTGACGGAGCTGCGGAACAGCTCCTCGCAGGCGGGCCGGCTGGCGGAGCAGCTGCGGCAAGACCTCGAGCGGGCGGAGGGGGAGAAACGACAGCTCGCGGAGCAGCTGCAAGCTGTCACGGCCAGGTACGATGGTTAATGGCTCTCTTGGGTGAACAGCCGACTAGTGGGGAGATACGCCACCTGATGGCAAGTCAATCGTGTATAGAAGTAACACCTGAGACATCACAAAAAAGAAAGAAGAGGGAAGACAGAAAAAACTGCCTGCAAATTAATACCACAGGAACCCTACAGTTTGGCCTGTATGCAATTAACTGGAAGATTAACGTTTCTATAATTGATTGACTTTATTAAGGTTTAGGGACATTATACTTTTATTTCGCTTTACATGTCTTATACTTCAAGTATGAAGAGGTGGTTTCATTTCTTAGTTAAAGAGACCTCCAGCCGCCTGTTCCAGAGTAAGATGCAATAATGTTGCAGGTTACGAGAGGAGTCCGACGTGAGCGAGCTGAGAGAGAAGCTGCGAGAGAAGGCCGAGCGCTGCCAGGAGCTGGAAGCCGAGCTGCGGGAGATGAGGGATATTATCAGGTGAGCTCGATCTGCATGCTGCCACACACACATGCGGCTCAGATCTCCCACTACAGTGCGTGCCAGTTAACTTGAAACATGGCGGAGATGTGGTCTCCTCCACCTTCCCGCTCGAGCCCCGATGGTAGCTACCAGCCATTAAAAAACAATACGTCTACGAAATACAGCTTGTTTTGCACACTGTAGGTATATTTCTTTCTTTGACATTATCAGTGTAAAGTTCCAAGTTTACTCGTGCGCCTTATAATTACCACAAATTACTATTTCTAATAGAAGATTATTCCACAAGATGTAATTTTTTATAGATTACTGTTTTCCTTAAGTGACAAAATGAATATCGTACCGCCGACAATATCACTACCGTAAATGTCAATACAAACCGATGCGGTTTGTGGTTAACGAAATAGGATATATTTCTTGGACAAGTAAATGATACTAACTATATGTGTATTTCATCATATTACCATACCAATGTCACGTTCACAACAAGTATATAACTATTGTTATAAATTTTATGAGTGATCAACATCAAATTTCGTGTTTTAACAGGTCTTTACTTATCTGCTGTAAAATATACGAAAATAGTGAAGTAGTTACTGCGACCGCGGTGGTGAGATGTAGAATGTATTTCTTTGTCGGTTGAATTTTTATGTAGCTTAATGATTACCGTGGACCGCCGTGCCGTGGGTCTTGGGTTCGATGCCCAGCGAGGCGGATTTATATTTCAGTTTTGAATTTCTGTTTTTGGCCTGGGTGAATGTGTTGCTGTCTTTGTGTGTTGTCCATGACACCTACGACCCAGAGAACTTCACTGTGAGGCTATGAGTGTGTATCTGTACAGTCTGTGTGTATGTGTGTGTGTGTGTGCAGGGCGCGGCGGTCGCCGGAAGACGCGCGCGCGCTGGCGCTGCGCTCGCCCACGGCCGAGCTGGAGCGCGCGCTGCGGGACCAGCTGGACTACTCGCACACGCTGGATGAGGACATCATGGAACAGGTACGCTACTGCACCACACTACACCACCCGACACTGCACTGTAGCCCGTGATTATACGTGCAGTACGCAGCTGCGGACGCGGACAGATTAAATTATTTTATTTATTTAATATTTTTTTACTTTACATAATGTATGGGAACAAAAGCATTCTCTACCAGTAGACCTTTGAGCAGTGGTAATATTACACTTTAACGATTGACGATACTATTGATGATAGACTAATACTAATACAGTGATAATATAATAATACATGGTTAATGTGATATTGCAGATCCTGTCAGCGAGTAGCGACGAACGGGACGACATCCCGCGCTTAGCGCTTAACACATCCAAGTAATTTACAATTAATATAACTTAAAAATAAAATTAATTATACTGCTTAATTTGGGTCGCTAAAATCGCATTGATGAACTTACGCGCACGTGTTATATTGTGATAATGACGTGACAATCAATTATATTCATTCCGAAAAAAGAACTGTTCAATTCAACTCAACTCATGGTATTCTTCTTGAATGAAAACTACTTAACTGCAGCTGTTGCTCATTATTGAATCAATACTGATTGAAGAAAGGTATGTCATCTATGTGTGCCTCAAACTAACGCCCCGTGTGTCATCAGGTCGTCAAGCTCAATCCACTCATCATCATCGGAGCGGCTGCAGCGGCTGCGCGCCGATAACGAGCGGCTGACGGTGCAGCTGGCCAGCCTGCAGGCGCGGCTCGCAGACAAGGACGCGCTCATCACCGAGCTCAACAGGTCAGATGGTCCTTCGAGCAGGATACATACATAATATAGCGTGCACGCGCATAAACTTCTTTACGACATAAAATGATTTTTTTTTAATTAAATTGAAGATGTTGGGAAATGGGCAGGATGATTTTGGGCAGAATTTTTTGAGTTTTAATTTTAGAACTATACATTGTTGCTATGCATACCATATGATGCAGCCGTGACGCTAAAACGTTTCACCAAAACCGTGATATTATTTCTTGCCTCGGTTGGTATCGTATCGTGTTGGCACTGACCACCTGGCATCCGTGCAGGATCCGCGACAAGGTGGTGCAGGACTGGCAGACGGCGTGTCTCCGCTACGAGGTGGAGCGCGACAACTCTGCGCGCCTGCAGCTGCTGCTCGAAGCGCAGAAGGACTCCGCTGATAGCTTGCAGGTTTGGGATACTTTACTGCTGGTTCCAAGTCTTAAAACGTTCGCGTGGAGAATGAGAATCTTACCCTCTTTTTAAAACAAAAAAATGCTTACAAGGCTTATAAAGTGTTTAGTTTTTTCCTCTCTATTATCAAAAATGATTAAGATAAAATATAGTATAACAGTGCAATATTTAAAATTGGTTTATTAAGCGTTTATGAATAAGGCCGTTAGTTTATTTGTAATACAAAAACATTGATGAATCGCGCTAGATTTAAGGATCAGAGGTGATGTTGATACTCAAAGACGCAATTCAGTAGTAATTTATTATATCGATGGTCATACGTTGACAACTCGTAACCCACATTTTTTCGCAAAATCTCGTAACCCACATGTAGGAGATCCGATGTGTATTAATATAATCACTGTTCACTGGCTCGATTATGTCTACGTATTTTACTATGGCACGTCACTGTCACTATAGGGACACATCCGTCTACTCCGGGATCTCCACAGAGTACTTAATCACTAGTTTTAAGAGACGCCACTTAGAACATTGTCTCTAGCTAGAAGATTTAAGTAAAGATTTTGTACCAACATTACAGGATAAACGATGAGCCATAGTGTTTTAAATACTCTGTGCGATGATGATGTTTTAATCATATCTGTGGTAAACCGGAAACAAGGCCGCCAACATAGCTATCAAATGACATTGACAACTAGTGATGGGCTTAATATTATCGATAACTAGTGTTGTGCTTTAATACTGTTCATGACTGTTAGGCTTTAATACCTTTTTATCTATAATTATAGATTAAAATAAAAGCCACACTAGAAAAATTATAATTTTATTTAACAATTCCAAGTATGAGTGACAAGTACATTTTAATTCTATGATAAGTCTACTTACCAGATGATACTTTTCACTTTATATTCTTAATGGGAAATTGATAAATACGTTTTCTGCTAGAGGTGGACGCGTCAAGTTAATGGAAGGTCCTGCATTTTTAAGTAATCTGCTCCCATGGTTTAATATGCTGAAGGTGCGAAGTGATGTCCGCACACAAATTTTAACTGGTGTAATTTTGCAATAGGTAAATATACAAAGTCTTCGTCTCCAATGGCTTTCACCCATTGTCGACATCTAAAAGAATATGAAAAGTATATAGCAATGTAAAGTTCTAATGAATAAAGTATAAATTTAATAATTGTAAGCTTCATACATTACTTTAACATTGTATGCTTATTCATATCAATAATAGTCATTAAACTTACCTATCAGGGTTTAAAAGAAGGGCCGCGAGAAATAATTTCGGCGCTGATGTGATTCTATACAACATTTTTGTGTAGTTTTAACATAATTATAAATTTTAATATGCAGTTTCTCTGTGACGTTTTTTTTTTGATTGACAACCGGAAATGGAAAATAAATACAAATAAATACCGGAAATCCTTACCAACATTTATGACGAAATTCCGCTTGTAATATTGGCTACAAAATCGTACCAATGTCATAATTGACCTTGAAACAAAAGTGAGTAGCCCCTGGGGATCTCCGCAGAGACTGCCGTCTTGTACTGAGTTAGGTCATGTATCGAGTAATCGACTAATACAATAATTGAATAGATGATCGAATGGACGAGTCCATTCGATCATCAAGCGAGGCGTCATCTAGCGACACCAGCGCACAACTCTGAGTACGTAACCACTTCGTAAGTGACAGTGACATTTGCCATTTAATACAGAGACACACGAGACAGTGTATGTATGCTATCGCACATACACTACACCACATTTTTTCGTTAAATGAGTTACATATTATGTAACTCATGCATTTACTCATTTTGCAAAAAAATGTGGGTTACGAGTTGTCAACGTATGACCATCGATATGATAATTACCAATTCCAATTACACAGTAAAAACGACTGTTATAACACAACCACACCAATATAAGTGAAACTTGTGTGTTGTCGTTGTTAGAAGCAAGACTGCTCGATGATCGAGATGCTGAAGCGGCGGCTGGAGAGCTCCATGAAGAGCGAGCTGGATGCCACGGAGCGCGAGCAGCGCCTGCAGCGCCGCCTGCAGCAGCTCGCCGCGCCCGAGACCGCCGCCGACCGACAGGCGCAGGAGGTACCACACTTCACTCATAAACACAAGTGTCAGCCATCAAACTTGTTCCATAAAAAATCCTATAGTAGTCGCAGTGTCTCACTCGCACTAACCTCACGCGCGCTCACTCGCATTTATTAGGTCTTAGGTCTAAGTGCGAGTGAGTGCGCTATATGTCAACGAGTGCAATAAGGTAACTGCGACTACTATAGTTGCCATTATTTGAGCTCCGGCCGTATCTCAAGTGTCAAAGTTTAACCTCATTCATTTTATCTTGTTAATTTTATGTTAATTTATTACATTTTATGCAAAGAAAATAACGCGTCCATGCTTTGTAAATCTTGAAGACTGACAAAAAAGGTGACACAAGTCGGTAACTGAAGCATGTCACATGTGGTCATGTCCTGTATTCCAGTCAGAGGAGCGGGCGCGGCTGGCGGGCGAGGTGTCGCTGCTGCGCTCCAAGCTGGAGCTGGAGCGCGTGCGGCGCGCCGAGCTCGCGGCGGCGACCGAGCGCGCGCGCGCCGTCGCGCAGCGGGACCTCGACGCGCGCGCGCAGCAGTGCGCCGCGCTGCGGGCCGAACTCGCTGAGCTTAGGAGGTGCGTCTCTGTTATAACCTTATACCGTTATTCCTTTGGTCCATTTGTCCGGATCAAAGGACCATATAGAAATTTCACATCCACAAGCTGTGTTTGTAATATTTATCAATTTCATGATCGAATGATCAGTAAAAGTCGGCTTCCTCTTCCTTCCTGGTCGGCAGTTTGGTGTGACGAATTTTAACGGGCGCCGGTGGCTATTTCACGTGGTCTGTCTGCTCGTATATCAGCACGACTGACACGTTTGACACGATGTGATCGGTTGCAGGTTGAAGCAGGAGGCGGGCGCCGAGCTGGTGCGCGCCAAGGAGCTGATCCGCACGCAGAACGCCGCCATCGTCGAGCTCGAGAACAAGCTCAACTCGCCCGGCAGGCACCTGGTACGTGACACAGGACGTCATCTCAATACCCACATGAAACACACACAATATAAAATGTAATACTTTTTGCGCAGAGGAAATATTCTCACAGTCCAGAAGCAATCCATTTAGAAAGGGACTTCTTGAGAGTAGGACCTGACGAATGGGACGTTACGCGGATGAGACGTTTTAAGACAGTTGGACCATTTGCGAACGGGACGCTTAAACCCTTTTGATCCAGATTGATTTCAACATTTAACGAGCAAACACTGGCACAAAATTCAGTATTTTATATGCCAGAGACAACTTAGTCCAGCTATCACGTTATTCAATTATTTGCTATCGATGTGTTTGTCCAGACGCAGCTCCCCAGCCACAGGAGCGACCCCCGCGCGCCGCTCACCCCGCTCGCCGCCACCCCCGCCCCCGCCGCGCCCGCCTCCGCCCCCGCCGACGAGAAGGATCAAGCTGTAAGTGTAGGATAGGCACTAGGATATCACACGAGGACACGAGGTCAGCTGTTGACACCGTCTACTTATGGCTTCGGTATCATACGGGCATGGGCCCGTCTGATGTATGTACATTAATGTATGGACATTGATGGACAGGTTGGTAAAAACAGGGGAGTTTCGGTAACATCTCCCCGGAATGATTGTGGTAGATGTCTACAGCTAGCCTCGTGGAAGCGTGCTTTTATGTTACGTTATTATTTTTAACATTATTATTACTTACAACTGTGATATAATTATAAATGTTAATTTTATGTTATGCTTTTGTTTTAATTGCACACAATATTATAGATGATCTGGATAATAACGAATAATCTGAATAACACCCCAACTCTGAGTCAGTAATGTTTACTTAAATCGCTCTTAGTACAGAGTTTGTATGGTGATGTTTTGTATGTTGTTCCTGTGGCATAATAGTACAGAAAATAGGATCTAAGTATAATGGCGTTTTATTAAGCGGCATTGACGATATTTCGTATATTTATATCTACTTTTTCATGTTAGACTATTCGACACGCTAGTGTCGAACAGACCTTTTTGGTCTGTTTCTCCATGTGTTCACCATTTTGACGATTGGATAAGTTAAGGTAAAAAAAATCAAAGATTGATATATAAATTACATTTTATGTCTGAATTGATATGCGTTATTCATTTACAATTTTTAGAATCAAAAACATGATTAGGATTCACATAAACTTTTTCGAAAATGAGGATACCGATACTTGGTTTATTGCTATTGCTTGGCGTTCAAGTTGATCTTGCTGTTGATCTCGTCGTAATTGGTGACCTTGGGGACGTCGGTGGCGCTGTACGCGTCCATGTCCGGGCACAGCGGCTCGACCGCCCACGTGGCGGCGGCGTGCAGCACGAACAGCGCCGCGTACAGTGCGTACAGCGCGCCCGTCGCCGCGCCCAGCGCCAGCGGGCACAGCCGCCCCCCCGCGCACCCCGCGCACCCCGCCTCGCCCTCCGCCCGCCAGCTGCACTCCGTCCACGCGCGGAAGTACTGGCAGATTTTGCTGTTGACACACGCACATACTGTTACTATTAGGATTTAAAAATGAATAACTACATCCAATAAGCACTTATGGAATGATTTTAATTGAGAAATAACATTTATCTTACTTGTGACATTTCTTCTGAAAATCATAGTAAAAAAATATTTTTTTTACTATGTTAGTTTAATTAGTTAGTATGTAGTAACACAAACGCAATTAGCAATTACCTCCTCTTTTCATTTCGTCAAATAATAAATCCGATAAATTAGTGACGAATAGCGTATAAGAGAAACCACGATTGTAAAGAATGTAAACAGTGAGCTGCGATCGCGACAAACTGATACCAAGGACACATGTGACAAAGTTAACAAAACACATTTACGTCCAAACAAAAGGGATGTACATAATGTACTTATATTACAAACGTATTGTGGTAGTGATGTGTATGTGTGGAGAGGGAGACTGGAGAGTGTTGACTGACCGTAGCGCGGGCAACGCCCTCTCGAGCACGGCGCCGAGGCAGTGCAGCGCGTGCGTCAGCAGCAGCACCAGCACCCACACGCACAGCAGGTACGGCGGCCAGCGGAAGCTGCCGATCGCCGCTGCGGACACACAGCGTACAATAGATCGTTGCAACACAAAACACCCTAATACTTCGCAAACACCAGCCTCAATTACAATGTTAATTATTCATCCTCGAAAGTAACCGGTACTCAGTAAGCACCCGAGGTGCTGAGCCAATCTCAGGAGGAGCGACCTACTACACACCTGGGCTTTCGAAATATAAGGTGTTTTCTCTCGGTATGTCGACTGTACTGGCAATATCGACTACTAATATGTAGATTGCATTTATCTACCGGTATTTACCTGATGATGAGGATACGCATCTTGACTAAATGAATGTTTATAGGCTGAAGGACATTATTTAATGATAATGACAAATTCAATTCAATTTATATTATGAAGTGAACAAATTAACAATAACATTATACATCGTCGTCCTAAGTAATAGAAACTCGCCATGTACAGATTACGTAACAGGAATAATGAGCGCCACACCCAGTTATGATCATATTTGGATTCAAACTGATGGTCTGTTTGACGAGACAAGGAGGATTGTTGTAAAGGAAGCTAGCTGGTTATCTGCCGTCCGCGTGTGACAAATGAGTGTTGTACCTTGCACGAGCGCTCTGTTCCCCTGCACGTCCACGTCGGCGCGCTCGGCCAGGTCGAGCGAGCGCGCGCGCCGCCGCGCCTCCAGCGCGCGCACCGCGTGCTCCGACACCGTGCGCGGCGCGCCCGGAGCGTGCGCGAGCGCGTGCGTGTGCGATGACTGACGCGCAAGGAATAACGTTAATCACATAATACCATGTAGTATTGCCGATCGATAGTTCACTATCGATACGATATCAATAGACGATAAATTTTAAAGGCAAAAGCCACAGTATCGATAGACTATCGATGATATTCAAGGTCGATTTATCGATACTCAAAGTGTAGAAACTTAAACTGTTACCACTGCGGCAACTATAGTGTGGCGTGGAATTTACACGTGCATTTCTCACCGTATAATTTTTGTGATCGGGAACGCTCCATACCTCCTCACTTGGGAACATGTAGAAGCGTCAAGTGCAAATCAGCAGCTGCGAAGACAGCCAGCCAATATTGCCCAAAATTGAAAGCATAACCCTTGAGAGCCTAGTGTTCATAATGTTGTTGTTCGCAAAACTGCGTGGCACTAATAAGAATGGATGTAAATAGGCGAGCTCACCGTAGGCGAGATCCGAGATCCATATGAGATGAACTTTTGGACATCCTTCTCTTTCTCCTTGTCCTTGTCCTCGTCCTTGTGCCTGGTGTCCCGGGGGTCTCTGGTGTCCCGCGCGTTCAGCTCCGTCTTGGTGATTGAGGGGTGGTCCCCGCACATGCTGCAATATGGCAAAACGTTTATACTAATGTTTATAATATTCCATTAGTCAGTTTCAAATTAAATCAAAGTTTATTTCTTTCATGTCATAACCATAAGTGGTTAGATTTTAAGACCACTCCCGAATACTCCGATAATCTACATAGAATTTGTTAAATATTTTCATGACTTTTCATTGTTGTGCATTTATGGCAAAACAATTCTGGGTCCTTGATCATGACTAGACAAGAAACTCACTTGTTTCATTTATATAAACGTATAAACTAATTTAACGGCAACTTAAAATAGACAACACAATATTTCGTGTCCTAAGTTTATTAAATAAAAATACCAAAGTAGGTGGTTTTGCTGGACTTTAAATAAAGTGGGACTTAAATCCCAAACAGTTAATTTTATCAATTGGTATAAACTGAATCAAAATACTTACATCATGTTCGAGACCAGCTGCAGTTCGTTCTTCGTCTGCTCCATACTTATGTTATAAAAAGTGTAAAAGTGTATATCAGTTGTATATTTTCATAATAGAACTGCGGAATTTATTTATTTTGTTGTTCAGTAGGACATTTGCGCGAGGATGACCGCCACGTCAAACGGTTGACGTAGTTTCGACTTAGTGACACTCTTTTTCTAAATTTGAATTTATCTGAATAGGTATGACATTTCTATTATAAGGATTAATTGCGTCCAAAAAGGTTTAATATTGCCGAGTTATTGATTGTGAAGGAGAAATTAGGATAGGACAGGTTATACAGGACGATTTCGATATGATAGGACCGTGTGAATCGGTAGAGCTTCCAGACGCACAGTATTTAAACTGCGATAATTGAGTTTTAGTATAAAAAGTATGGGTCTATCTTTATGTATCTATAAGTACATATATTATGTACTCTGTGCTATGAACTAGGGACTAGTGAAGTTATTATTATTTTTATTTTTGTCCGACTGCAAAAGGAAGGAAGTAAGGGTTATTTATAAAATGTGTTGTCGTTGTGTCGGTGCAGATCCGGTACCTGCACGGGCGCGTGCAGCGGCTGGAGAGCTGGCGCAAGGCGCTGGTGTGGCAGAAGCGGTACCTGCAGCGCGTGCTGGCCGGCTACGAGCGGCTCGAGCGCGCGCTGCCGCCGCCGCGCAGCCCGCCGCCCGCAGCCGCCGCCAGGGGGCGCGCGCGGTTCAAGTACGTCACCACAGACACACACACACACACATACACACACGTCTGTCATTCCTAGTACAGGCATAAAGTAAATTAACTTTATGGTATGAGACCCTGCTTACGGTAGCGTACACAAAGTACATAAACACTACGTAGCGTAAAGGTTAAGGTCAAACACAAAAAATATCAAATTCTAAATCAAACATTTGAGTTTATTTATAAATTTTATAAGTTCTGTAGACTTTGATGCACATCATTTTTGCTTCTACCGTGGTTGCGGATAATATGTGCTTTGTCATTAAGAAGAACGGCGAAAGAGAATAAATAATTTATTGAAAATTGCAACGCCCTTGCAGGGTATGTGCTGCTCTAGTCTATTTCTGTATGTAACACCTTATATAAAGTTAAATATGAATATAATACCTCATTTAATTGTGTAACCAGCGATACTTACAACTGGTAGTAACATTGGTAGTCAACTGGATGTTCGTAGTGAAGTGTTATTAAGGTAGACATTGATTGTATTCGTCCGTCAGATGCGTGGCGACGGCGGTGGTGGCCGCGCTGCGCATGGGGTTCCTGGTGCGGCGCCGCCAGCAGCTGCGCCAGCTGTCCGCCGCCTGCCTGCTGCGCCCGCGCGACGCCACGTGAGTCACACACACAGACACGCACACATACATACTGTATCACGCCAATGATAGCATATAGTGACAAATATGTTGCGACTCAACTAATAATGTTGTTTGCCATAAAGGCTACTAGTTTTATTACAAGTTTAATAGAAAGAGGTTAGGTTAGGATTATAAAAGAAATTTTCTCACGTTGAATAAAATGAAAAATATAGTGAACATATTTTGCCCTGTGTTAATTGCATAGACCATCATTTTTAAGTACTCCGTAGCATAGACATGTATCAAGAATACATGTCTGTGGTTATTTGCTACTACCACAGAGTTTTAGTTCCTACTATAGTTTGAAAATGACACAATCCACAACCTACATATACACTACGTCTTCGAAGTACCCAATGAACAAAAGTAAATTACATTGTCAAATAAATGACTTGGAATACCCTTTTGGTAATGTGTCATGTAATGTGTGACGTGTGTTGTGCGTGCAGCACGACGCCGCGCGCGGGCGCGCCGTGCGGGCTGGCGCGCCGGCTGCTGCGGCAGGAGCTGCGGCTCACGCTGCCCGCCTCGCCCGGCTCCCCTCGCTCGCCCCGCTCGCCCCGCTCTCCCCCAGGTCGGTACATTAACGACAAACTGCTCTGTCGACTATCATAGTCTTAAATAGTAATACTGATCCCTTTAGACAACATTTTATAAACCTACCTTTAAGTCAGCACTACATAGTTAACTTGGGCCTTAAACAACCCATCATATGATTCACCTTCACTACTACGCCACAGGAAGATATTTCAGTACAGTAATTTTTCATAAATATTAATTTCAGTTGGAGATTTCATTCGTCGATCACCTTACAACACGAGTTCGCCTCACGAGGAGCCGTTTATACTTAGGTAAAGTTTAAATCCTACTCGGATAACATAATCAATATCATATTTTAACGGTTTTTATGTAAAGTTATGTATGTGTGTGACAGGTCCGGGCGCGGCGACATGGCGGCCGCGTACCTCAACAAGCTGGAGGTGGTCAGCCGCCGCCTCGCGCACTCGCTGGACCCCGCGCGGGACGGGCCGTGACGTCGCGTGACGTCACTGCACGCACCGCACCGCACCGTGACGTCAGCGTGACGTGCCTCCACCGTACGCGCACGCAGTACAGACACAGCAGTACAGTTGATAGAGTGACTGGTGACATTTTAACATTGATTTCCCACGGCATTTCCTCAGTTAGCCTCTAAGTATTAGATTAGTGCCAAATTTAAGTATTTTAGTTATAGTTGTGTTACTTAATTTATTAAATTAGTTTTATCTTGTACAGTTAAGGGTGAGTCGGATATTCCATGAGTACAGTTGTTGCCGCTCCGCCTAATGTGTTTCTTGTTGTTTGTTAAGTGCGGGACATGAGTGTGCTGAATGTAATGTAGATTGTAGGTAGATGTATTGACGTCGTCCGATTTTGCCTTAATCGTTCAACCACGTACTAGGTAACCTGATATTAATCTAGATGTAGACTTACCATAGACTTTACGATACAATAAACTTTGAAGTAATATATGAAATCCCCTTTTGACATTAAATTGAAGAAACTTAATTACTCATTTTTGTACTGTAGCTTATTCTCGATGTAACATAGTTATGTTAAATAGATTTTCCTAGACCTGAGGTGCTCTCCCCCGACCGAAGCTTCCTCGGAAACGATATTTGGTGCCCAGTTTATTGATTCATATTTTAACAGATGACCTCAATAACACTATGTATTGCAATTATTTATTTTACAAGGATGAACCCCAAGAGATATTAATTACTATAAATTAATTACATATGTTGCATTTAAACCTGTTAAATTATGTGCGATATTCTTCAAATGAAATTTTCAGTCAGACTGGTTTTATACATGAGATGATTACTGATTGTGCTCAATACTAGAACAATATTTTATCATTTTGTAAACGTTAAAAAATCCGAAATGTACTCGTTATTAAAATACGAATGTAATAGCTATAGATTATAAAATCAATTTGATACTTTCCAACTACCTCTTGAGGTGATTTCGCATCAACCGTCTTGCCATGACTCGCATGTAGAGGTGTGTACACACCTGGTGGTGTCATAATAGTATAGTTAATATTTATTTATTTCTAAGTGTGTGTGGATTGTGAAGGAAACGCACTACAGTACAAGTTAGGCTAAGCTAGTGTAAGCACGACCGAGTAGTTCCGACTTCCGACCGACATCCTCGAACGTTCCACGACGTTCCCCGTCATTTGAATCATTGCAATATTTTAATTTTATTATTTAGACGAAGCAAAATTTTTATGTTTAATGTTTCACACCCAAACTTTTAAACTACAGTTGGGTAATTTTCACGAAATTCCGAAATTCGGCTATCTTAAAATGACAAAAAATATTGAAATTATTTGATATTTATTTTATGTGAATTTGGTAGTACTAATGTTACTAGAATTTAATTATGTAGTGGTCCCAAAAATTATCGCGATTTATGAAAGTTATGAGGACATTAAAAAAAATTAAGGTGAGGGAATGATAATTACAGACAAGTCATGAAGCTTTTTGAATAAAATTAGTTTAATTTCAACGAAAACTTTTTATTCAATGAAATTTTGTTCTTAAACAATAAGTAAGATCAATGAGTAATTCCAGGAAATCACAAATTGCAGCACTTTGGCATAACTCTAATTTAAACTTAGTACTTAGGCACTTAGTTAAATAACAGCGACATCAAAATCCTTACTAACTTAAAGATTCATCTAACAGCATTTTTAACAACAGAAAAACTAATTATTTTAAACTTTAGTCTCATACTTGACCTTTTTCTTTTTTTTTAGGTATTTAATTCTTTCTTTTTCGCGAAGTATTTCAAGTGTTACAGGATCAGCTTTCATTTTTTCCCTGCGCTTTCGGTCATATTCTTGCTTTTGGATCGAAGTTCCTTATCGCGCGTTGCGAAAGGGGGCTAGACGGAAAAAATTAAGACGAAAAGTTGTAAAGACACTTTTTGCCGTCGTTTATTAATTAACGCGAAGTACTAGGCGACCAGAAGTGTTCGAGGGTGCGACATCCATACACATACTGTACAATCATAGTATGTGGCTGTCTTATTTACTCTTCGGTATTTAGCATAGGCACAACAGGGATATCTATATTACGATCATGCACATTAAGTTATTATTGCTATTCCTCTTGTCATGCCAATTAATATGCGGAAGAGCGACAGGGATAGAATAAATCTATCACTGCCACTCTGACAAGTGTCTTGTCAGAGCGATAGTGATAGATTTATTCTATCACTGTCGCTCTTCCGCATATTGATTGGCATGACGGGAGAAATGGCAGTAATAGCTTAAAGTGCATGATCGTGATATGGAAGTCCCTGTTGTGCCTATGCTAAATACCGAAGAGTGAATAAGACAGCCACATACTATGATTGTACAGTATGTATGGATGTCGCACCCTTGAAGACTTCTGGTCGCTTAGTATTAATCGAAAGGAACTTCGTTCCATCCAGGTGTCCCTTGACACCTCTCATTTTTTTTAAATTTAGCTTCTTCCTTGCTTATCTTCTTTTTTCTTGACATTTTTTAACCTACAACAATATTGCAGCAATAAATTCAAGAGTTAATAAAAGAAAACAATAAAAAAAGCCAGTAAGCCCACCCAAAAATCATTCCCTCATATATCATCATTCCCTCACCATATTTTTTTATGAGGGAATGATGGTGAGGGAATGACGAAATAAAGAATAACTGTAAAGAACTCGTGACTTAACCTTTCTTTTAAAACGATTTTTCTGCTTAAGGAAATTACTCCCAAAAGCCATCTTATCTGTGCAACTTATAATCAGTTAAAGTACTTACCTTTTGTTTTTTTAGAATGTGATGAAATGACGATCAAAAATGTAATTTAACCATAAAATTACTAAAATCTTTTTGCAGCGCACACCCGAACACAATCACAGAAAATTCGCCATTTTGATAAATTGACATTAGTGCCAACTTTCAAAAACTGGTGGTAGCGTTCGTATTTTATTTAAAATGCGTTCATAATTCAACTGCCAGTAATAGTGTGAGGGAATGATTTATTTTTGTGGGACACATATAAATATTCAAATTTTTAACGCGTTTTTTACTTTAAAATGCTAATTTCGGTTTTTCCCATAAATTCATACTATTTATAAACAACCCAACCTATCTGAATATGATTCGAATGATTTTTGTGCTTTTTTGGTAAATAAAAGTAAATAAAATTGGTACTTGGGACATAGTGAGGGAATGACGTTAGGAACATTATGGTTATGCATTTTTATTTATTTATTTATTCAGCTCTAAAATCTTATGTGAAACCTTTAGGTATAGTTATGTAGATTGTATAGAAATACTAGTAACATCCATTTCTTTGTTGGATTTTTATATAATTTCCAAGGACAAGAATTTCGGGATTTGGTGAGAATTACCCAGTTACGAAATTCAAATGACTTGGAACAATTACATATAGTTTTATTTGTAATTTTAATTTAATGAAGATCTGTTGACATAGATTGTAAGATTTTTGTAAAACTGTTGCGGTTGTTAACGGGATGATAAAGTATCCAATGTTTTATTTATATCATAAAAATATATTGTTTATTTATAAATTGATAGCTACACCAAACAGTTGTAACGAACCCACCTGCCTGTTAACAACCGTTCTCGAATCGACGTTAGACAATACTTCGTAAGCCAAAGCAGATAAAGTATTACGTACGCCGTGTTAAAGATATCGACTCCACTATATTTGTACAACGCATCGCACAAACTAGACTACACTCAAAGCGACCAAAGAATCTGTAATAGTTTAGGTTTAGTTAACAAATAAGCAACTCGTCCCATCGAAAAACATTTTACTTCACACATAATTTGACATACATATTGTTTAGTTCTAGTCACGCCAACGAGAATCGCCTTGTGCCATATCGCTCTCTTGTTAATATGAACACTTCACTTGATGGTGGTGAGATGAATAAATAAATAAATAAATGGATGAAATATTTTGTACGCTGTAGTTTCATTTCTTGAGGTCGCAGCGACACTGCGGCGTCTCACACGGAACGGTGATGGTGGTCGCGGCGGGGGGCGGGGGCGGGGGCGGGGGCGGGGGCCCGTTCTGGGAAAATACAATTTATGTATAAGGTCTCACTTTTTTATGTTGGATTCTTCCGCGACAAGAGCTCGCTTGCGACTCGATCGTAGTGACTACGATTCCGACATTGACGCACAAGTAAAATGTGTTCAGAGACTCAAATCATTTCGTGAAAAATATAATGTCTTCACGAAAAACAACAAAATATTACAGGATTTCTGTTGAGACATTAGTAATTCTATATGAACTTTCTCCCAGAAGCATCGCACCTCTCAGCGTTGACGATGAAACGTCTCATATGTGAATGTGTACTATAATTTATTATAAACAAATATTACTTATTACAACGAATATACTTGTAACAAAAGCTTGTACATTTGTAAATGGTCCTTCGAGCCGGATAACAAGAGCTCGTCGACAGTGAGTGATTGTATTTGTGACTGAGTGAGTGTGACATAGTGTAAGTGAAAGCAGTAGGCAGTATACTCAGTATAGGCAATGCTAACCACAGACTCCTTCCTCTGCAGCCCGTTGGCCGGCCTCGCCCGCTTGTAGTCCGCAACCGATTCCTCCGCGTCAATTTTCGATGCCTTCGACTCTTCAGGCTGAGAAATGTTGATGCTCAGCATGAGAACTCCTTTAAAGCTGGCGAAGTATTCGTCTGCTCTGGTGTTACTGGTCTAGGCGTCAGTGACCAACAACTTTTAGGTGGCCCCGCCCGTCTGCTATTTTGTCAGCTTTTTTGGCAATAAAAAAGCAGGAAACTACCTAGCATAAGTTTTTTTGGAGTTTTAACTCCGTAAGAATCCATTGTTATATTAATTAAGCCCAGGGTGTGAAAAAATTATGAGGAGTAAAGTCAAACTTTCTCCGTTACGTTATGCGTTATATTTGTAATTCGTAACAAAGAATCTAGATGGCGTTGTTACTGATCAGTAATTAATGATAATAATAATCCGACCAATTAATGACAATAATAATTTTGTTACCGATTTGACATTCGCAAACTAGATGGCGTTATTACTAATTTGACGATTGCGAACTAAATGGCGTTGAACTTACTGATTTGACGATTGCAAACTACATGGCGTCGTGCGTTGGAGCTGACACAATTTTTTATATTTAGAATCGCTTCGCGTTGCCCGGACTACACGTAGTCTGCGATTGATCACACTATTGATAATACCTGTTGCAAGCCGTCCCTCCTGCTAGCCGCCGTGTCTCTGGCCGAGGTGTCCTCTCCAGGCTCGTCATCATGCGCCGCCTCCCGCTCGTCCCCGACGGGCGGCACGGAGCGCGCCGGGGGCGGCGGCTCGCGGTAGCCGGGCTCCGGACGGGACATGTCACGCGGCGCGTACGGCTCGAAGTGCTCCTGCTGCGAGCGCGGCAGCTCCGGCATCGGGTACAGACGGTACAGCTTGCAGTAGCGCTGCAATCACAATATTTATTTATTTAAGTAAAAATTATTTTTCTAATGTTACCTTTGTGTAACGCTTGCTTTTGTGAGTCACAATATAGTATTGTGACACCTTTCAAATTATGTTCAAATTATATATAAGTGTGGGACACCCTTGTCGGCAAGCCTGATATGAGTGATAGTCCCTACTTTAGTGTGGTTGAAAACTTTATAACATGACAACTTGTTAGCCAACTTAATAATTATGATGTGACAATTTTAAAGGTCACTATACTGTTATGTGGTCATGAGGCGTGATGCGGAAGACTATCATATTATACTCACCTATTATCGATATTATCACGATCTTATTTAGTCATTTATAAACATAGTTTGTTAAGATTAATTTAAGATAGCATAAGCAATCTAGTCACGTCCATGTACAGTATAATAGTCTTAAATAAAGCAAAGGGAAAAAGTCTCATTCGACACCTAAACTGTGGTTGAATACTTATTCTCGGAGATACTCTCTCCGAGACTGCCCTCTCCATGGCTCCGGCGTAGCCCTGCCCTAAAACCGCAACCTATCTGCTGCTGGACCCTTCTCCTCAAATGGCGACCCTATGTCCCCACATCACAACCACTTGTGAGACTCAGTATCTGACTCAGTCATTCCAGTGTGTACCTATTGTGTATAACTCCATAGATTTAGAACCAGTAGATTATTCTATACATTTGACAGAGCGAGATCGCCACAATCTACGTGACAGACAGAGACAAAAATATTATTTTTTGTCCCCGTCACCGTGGCCGATTATATTATACATACATATTGTTTGTAACAAATGCAAACAATGTGTGAGTTGTGACAAACAATGAGGAGTGAGTTGGTTTTTTGGAGATTTAAAGTTTCAGTTTGTTTTTAAGTAGAAAAGTTTAAGTACAATGGTGGGTAGCAGTATTCTGAGCTGCTTGTTATATTTTGTTACATTTCTTATAAAATAACCTCAAAGAAACGTAAATTCTGTGTCTCATGTGCGGCCACTGAATGTATAGGTACTACATGTGTGGTATACTCACATCCACGGCCCGCTGCAGCGGGTACTCCGGGCGGCCGTGCCTGCGCGCCTCCTGTATGAGCGCGGCCGCGTGCGCGAGCAGCCTGTTGTCGGCGTCCCGCAGCTTGCGCTCGGCTAGCTCACCGTAGAAGTGCCGCGTCTCGGCGCGCTCGCGGGCTTCGCGCTCTTCACGCTCCTTCTGCTCCACAGACAATGAAACTACATTAACCAGTGCACCATCGGCCAACTACTGAGTACGAGTCTCTCCTCTGGAGCAGGCTAGATCATACTCCACCACGCTGCTCCAGTGATTGGTGGAAGGGTTGATAGTCAACCCAAGTGTCGGTAGTTTTCATGCCACCCGAAGACCTCCATGTTGTCTGATAACAACCGGGACCGACGGCTTTACATGCCCTCCGAAGCACGGAAGCGCTCAATAATTTTTTGCTACTAGCAGTCACCCATCCAACTACCGACCGCGCCCGCTGCTGCTTAACTTTGTCGATCGCTTAGGACTGACACAAGCGCTACCAATACAAAACGCTATGAAAGTATACTGACCCACAGCTTGAGAAGATCCTCGCGATACTGCTGGACCTTGCGCGCCTTCTCCTGCCGCAGCTTCTCCTGGTAGTCCTCGTACAGCTCCGCGTTCTTGAACCTGGGGAACACCCTCGGTTAATATCATTACGGACTGATGGAAGGAGGAATATTAGTGATCCTTATTATTAATATACTACTATATACCTACTACTGGAGTGTATCCCTCAGATACTTGACAACAGAATGATGTATGTGAATGAAGCATGTCAGCCAACTAAAAAGAAAACACGTCCAACGAAGCGCACTAAATTTTGCCAACCGTCGTTACCAAGACAAATGTCAAGACAAAATGTCACTTTATGCGTAAGATAAGTTTGGTCGAATACATCCTGAATAAACAAAACAAGTGCAGGAAGTAGGTACAATAGTCCTGGTCGAACTAGAAGTAGGGTAGTAGCACGAGTTGGGGACCAGGGTACAGGTACCTGTTCATGATGTCCCACTGGCGCACGGTGTTGAACTCGTGCAGGCGCTGCGCCTCGTCCCGCAGGAACTGCTGCCGGTCGGCAACGCGTTGCTGCTTGAACTGCTCCAGTTTGCGCTGCTGCGCCTGGCGGCGGGCCTCCGCACTGACACACACACAGACAGTTGCCAGTAATAGTAGTATCTACATACAATTACCCACTTAATCATTAGGTAAATATTAGTGATGGACCGACTATGAGTTTTGCCAATCTGCCGACTAGTCGACTAGTCGGCAATGCCGAACAAACCTTACTTCTGTCAAATATTTAATAAAAAAAGATTACTTCTTGATCGACCTGAAGTCGAAGTTAACTTTGCTTGAACATTCGGCGCTTTTTGTCGACCAGTCGCCGTCTAGAAAACATGCAGGTTTTCACGATTAGTCGGTGACGTCGGTGTGTAGTCGGCCCGTCGCTAGTAAATATACAATGTAAATATAAAATGGGCTGTAGGTATAGTTTATCAACTAACATGGCCTCCTTCTCTCGGATGGCTTTCTCCAGGATGGCCTGGTCCTTGGCCTCGCGCGCTGCGTCGCCCGACTCCAGCTTCTGGCTGATCTGCTCCAGCACGCGGAGCTTCTCCTCCTTCAGCTGTTGATGTTTACGTAATAGGTTTTATCATTAATTTACACCAGGAAAACAAAAGGGCCTTAATTCTAGCCCTGTGATACACCTATCATAGCCGATGACCTCGAGAACTTAGCATAATATTTTATGCAAACTTTATGTACCTATCCTATGCTACTATTTAAGTAAGATACAACCAAACAAGAGCCTTGCTTTTTACCTACTCCGTGCCGTAATTCAAGATCTGATGGCCATGTTTCGTATCGATCATAATCAAACGCTTTACATAAGTTACAAAATACACTTAAAACACTTAATTAGTGATGTCTCCTCCCGTGCTTCAATGATATATTTTTTTTTGATGTAGAAAGCATTTGATTCGGTATGAACCTATGATCTTTTTGTAGATCTTACAACGTATTGGTAATATAGAAAAGAAACTGGTCTGTAGTTAATACGATCGGTTTTTTACCGTTCTTCACAAGAGGTATTACGTACTTTGCTGCATTCAAAGACCGGGAATATTTTTTATTTTTCTACACGCGTTTAGTATAATTCCTTGAGCCGTGTACAAACAACGTCTAATCTAATGTGATACACTCAGGCTGTTGGAACTTACTAGGTAGTATACCCACTTTGGTACAAAATTTACCCTAATCCAAAACATTCTGATTTGCCCACCTCCTGGGAGAAAAACTTTTGATAGCCCTGTGAAGTTCAATCAGTCTATCATATTCAACTTACCTCCTTCTCCGTCTGCCGTCGTTTCTGGTCGACGCGCGCGCGGGACCGCAGCAGCACCTCCAGCAGGCGGTCGTCCATGCGTTCCCGCGCCGCCTGCTCGGCGCGCCGCGCTGCGGTCTCCTCCCGTGATCGCTGCATGTCTGACCAGATGCGCGCCTTCTCTGCTGCTTTCTGACAACCATGTTATAACGTTAGAAGACATTGGACCATGCGCAAAATTCCGTATTCAAGCAAAGGAAAGGTGCAAGGTACCTCACCTTCGCCGAATGACTCGAAAAGAATGAATTCTTTAAATAACTCATCATTAACCCACATAGTGAGGGGCTGGGAAAATAGTTCCTTTACCAGACAATCTCAGAAAATAAGCTAACCTAACTTTTTAATACTTAAGATATTTTAGAGGCTTACAAAGTCGTCCTCGAACTGCTTGATGGCGGCCATCTGCTGGTCCGCCTTGATGTTGTCGATCTTTTGTAGGTTCAACTCCGTCTCGTACTCCGAGCGGTTCCGCTCCGACACCTCGTGGGCCCTGCCGGTACCAATGGTCAATGTGGAGAAACATCCAAATTACATTAAAATAATTATTTGGCATTTATTATGATAAGTTAAATGACAACTAGGTTATAGTTTTAATCAATGTCTAAACTTATTATAATTGGCCTGGCCTATTTTGAGATTTGACGTATTAATAAGCTTGCTTAAATCTAACGCTTTGATGAAAATTATAATATATTTTAATAAGATAAAAGTCTGGGGGGACATGCAACATGCAACAAGTCAGATCAGCTCTCACTGCGCCAGTATCTCCTTCTGGTGCTGCTTGTTGGCGTCGAAACGGCGCTGCTTGCGGAGCGCCATAAGCGCGTGCCAGTCGCGCGACTTCTGGATGATGTCGTCGTCATCACGTCGCTTCTGCTCGTCCGCCGCGGCCGTCAGCTGCGCCTTGAACTTCAGCTGCTCCTGCCGCTCCTTCTGCACCACCGTCTCTATCACCGCGCTGGGGTTAGAGGGAGATGGCAGTAGCAGTGGCAGGCCGCAGAATCAGCACTAATGATGCTATCAGTTGGTAATATGATCAATAAGAATGGCAGAAGATATCGCTGACATTATATAGGTAATCATACGGCATCTACGGCACTAAGTTAATAAGTAGCATTTTAAGGTAGGTAAATTTTGTATTTTGTTCATGTTGGATTACCAAATTGAAATCCCCTGTGGGCACAATGCAAGTGCACAAATAAGAATCCAATACTCACGATAGGTACTCGTAAAGATACTAATTGCCAAGGTCAGCAACTCTATCCTAGCTTAAGCATGCTGTATAAAAGGCGACGTGTCATGAACCAACCCGAGCAGCATCTTGGGCGCGTCCTTGTTCTTGAAGACGGTGTCGCGCGCGCTGTGCATGAGCTGCGCCTGCTCCTCCTGCCGCCGCTTGATGTACCGCTTGTAGAACCGCGCGTTGGCCTGCTCGCCCGCCGCGATGCGCGCGCGCCGCAGCTCCTCGTTGCGTTTGTTTACGTTCTTACGACAAAACAACGTTTATGGCAGCCGAATGGTTTAAACGTCAATTATAATAAAAAACAACAATGTGTAGGTTGTATCTACTCTCAGACTGGAAAAAGTCAAGCTGTTAGTCTATCTAGTCGTCCGACTTTTTTCCAAAATGACATTACTGAGATAATATTATTTTATGCGAGGATTATACAGTATACCTCCAAAGAGTTGGGCCAGTGTTTGGTCATCTCGCGGCTGGTTTCATTCAGGTACTTGACGTACTCCCGGCGGCGTGTGGTCTCCGGGTCCTCGTGGCCGGCGGCCGTCCAGCGCCGGATGCGGCCCCACTCCTCCTTTGACATCACTAGTGGCATGGCGCTGGGGGGTGAGGAAACGCTCTTACAACAGATCAGGACTCGAGTAGGTAGGTAACTGTATCCGACCTATCGACGAAGCAATTAAGTTTACCTAAACCTACCTTAGAGTTGGTACCTAGTAACTAATTACTTGCAATTTATTGAATTACTCTGCTAGTCATTTAGAAAGGGGGCAGCGTACCCATTTTTAACACCTAACCTAAGTTCGTGATACCCACGCAACGATCTAACATGTTCCGTTGTTAATAAGTAGATACAAGGTACATAATGGTAACATACATGAAGGCTCCATGGTAACATGCCAAATAACTCACGTTATGTTAACCGTTAACGTAAACTGGATTTATAACGAATTATTGTTTTTATATTAGAACGCCGGGGTTTTGAGGAAACTATTTGAAAATATTTTAAGTTGATATCTAGTAGATAGTTATATAAATTATGTAAATACCTATGCCTATAATTTATAAATTGTAAGCAATTAAGGTAAATTTTACATTTTAGATAGGTTTAAATGAAATAATTATGAAATACCTAAATAAAGAATGACCTAAAAATTGTTGAAGTTTTTTAATTGAAAGAGAATGTTTCAAAAATTAAGTCTGTTTATTAACTTTAAGTTTAAGTAAATAAAGGTACCTACGTAATCTAAGTAAATTCAGTTCTATTTAATTACAGTGGGAAAATTATATTTACCGAAATATTTTCTTTTCTATTTTTCTTCTTTCAGTCTATGAAAGTTTTGAAACTTTTGAAGTTTGCTTATTTTTCTTTCAGATAAAATAATAGACATTGTCTTTGTGTATGCCAAAAGTATTCAATAATTAATAAATACGGCCAAAAGTTTAATTTTTTCTATAAAGTAATGTTTTTGGAATTAAATTGTTATAAATGAAATAACATTGTTTTGTGATTTTAATAATTATAAGTTATCTGTTTGTCGCCATACTGAATCTATATCACAACTTAAAATGTCATCGAAGTGAATGACGTGATGCCGGTCATATGATACGTCATCTGTCTGTCTGAGTTTATCTGATCTGTCAAATCGAATATAAACGTCAGCCACGTAGGAAGATCCAGCTCGTTATTTTTATGGTAAATATTGTGTATTTTCGTGTAATTGCCGTTAAAATAACTGAAAAACATATCAATTGAAAGTTTTGTATCGACCGTTATGGTCCACACATTCCAATCGAGGACATAACGCTTAAAATCGTTGATAAAGTTGTGACATAATTCGGTAAATAGTCTCGGCATAACTCGGTCGGTGTTTGTTGCGTGTTCTAGTGAGATTGCTGCGTAAAGATGAAGGTGAAAGAGTTGAAGAGGACAGTGAACGTGTGCTGGTCGCCGGCGGAGCTGCACCCTCCGCTGCTGGCGGCGGGGTCCGCGGCGCAGCAGGTCGACGACTCGTTCAGTTCCAGCTCTTACCTCGAGCTGTATGGACTGAATTTGGAGGATCCTGGCCTGGATTTGGAGCTCAAGTCTAGTCTGCAGACACAGCAGAAGTAAGTTTTTAGTGAAGTTAAATTTTTGTGAAATATTCATAAGTTCCTTTTAGAATATTTGGTAGATGTAATAAATCAAGTTTTAAGACGGTTCCTAGACGATCATGCAAAATGACATGCTTCTACTTAAAGAATAGGAGACTTCTTCACTGTACAGTTTAGGCAGTAATGTGTTGAAATGATTAATGCTTGACTACAATCCCACCAACTAGCAAGTATCGTGATGTTATATATAAATAAGACATAAGTTTCCTTTTTTATTACTGGTTTCTGCAAAAATGCACCAGTGTGATTGAAACTGCTATGTCACATTTCAGATTCCAGAAGCTAGTGTGGTCCGGAGCCGGTATCATAGTGGGCGGCTGTGACGGAGGCCTGCTGCAGTTCTACAATGCTGACAAGCTACTACACAGTGCTAGCGATGCACTCATCGGGAGCAGTACAAAGCATAGTGGTATAAATTTCAGTTATTCTATTAGGTATTAAATTTAGCTATAGCTAATATAGTAGTCCGCCTCAAATCAGCAGAATGTCCACTTTGAGTTGAATAGAAAAAGCTGTGAATCTGTCAACAATTTACATACTTTTTGTAGTCAAATCATATTTATAATCTCATAAACATATTGTTAAAACAAATATTGCTTAATGTGACTAAATCCAAAATTGTTTACACAGATGTTTGTATCCAGCACATTATTACATGTTTGTACACGAAGCTATTCAAGATGTCACTGATATCACAAAAAAATTAATAATATTTACAAAACAAATAACCACAAAGTAATGTACTATATTACAATTTTATTTATGTGAAATAAACTAACGCATTAGGACATATACCTGTAATGTTAGTGATAATATTTTGGAATGCGTAAATAAATAAATAAATTAAAATTACAAGTTGTAACTAAAGGCTTTTTGCAAATCTGTTCTTAATTTGCTATTTAATTTGAAATTTGATAATAGTTACACTACAAGTACTCCTGTTGGATAGGAAGTTGGTTACAAATGACTACTCATTTACTTCAAGTTTGCCCTGTCGACTGTTATGATGTCACAGCTAATGGTACTGTAGACAAAAAAGTAATCAAATAATTTCATTAAGTGTAACACTTTTTCTCTTTTAGTAATTGTAGCGATACAAATCAACAAATGTAAAATAAATCAACAGAAAAATATTTTAGGAACAGGAGGTAAGGGCATTCTTGAAACGAACACGTAGTAAATAAAACTTACAGAATTCATTATGAAACTGTTGGTGTCATTAACGATAAAATGTGTCGCTGACACAAGCAGTTAGACAGTGTTCAGTGATGTGTGTGTAGTCAATTCGTAATGTAGGTCAGTTAGAGAAACAAATTAAATGATAGTTTCATACGCTGCTTGAACTTGCATGTGTTGAGAGTATTTTACTGATTCATCAATTGTTACTGTATTATTATCAGTAAGATTATGAATTTGTTTATAGCGGAACATGTAATTTTTGTGTTTGATTAATACTTCATTGCACTGTGATAAATTTTATCACATTAAGCATAACCACAAGTCAATAATATTGATACAAATTGTATTATTTTATTTGCAAGTTTGAGACTGACTATCTGCTATATGCTATATGCTATTTTCTTGATTTCTGTCTCAGAATTATTTGATATTTGTCTCTTAACTAGATAGTAAGAATGCAAAACACTGGTTTGAATAATTAAATGTTTGTAGTTTGTAAGTTTAATTATGTTAATTAAACTTAAAATTTAATAAAACTAAATAGTTTAAATAGTTAATAAAACTAAAATTAATAGTTTGTATAACAATACAAACCACACTTCTACTACCAAACTATTCACAGCTGGTGAATTTGAATATGCGATCAATTTGTTAATGACATTTTTTTAAATAGCGTTTCACACTCATAGCCCCACACTATAGTCAAATCTGAAATATAGTTTTGGACGAAAAAGAAATAGTGTTGTGACAAACCGATTCTGATGTGAATCATTGATACAATAAAATTTGAAACATGTATTTAATATGGACCAAGAATTCGCTATTACTATTACTACGGTCAAAATAGTTCACAAAGTGTTATTATTTTCTGTCAAATCGGTCCGGTGGAACTCCAGTGGATTCAGTATAGGATTCCCTGTGTTGTGGGTATCATGGACAAAACTCAAAGACAACAGACAAACGCCCAGACCAAGAACAGAAATGCAAACTCATCATTCAGATTTCCGTCTCACTGGGAATCGAACCAAGAACCCTTAGCGCGGGAATCCAGCATGTTAACCATTGCGCCACATGGGTCGTCATTACTATTATATATTACACACTACTATTATAAAGCTTGAGTTGGCTCGAGTTTTGTTTAAATAGTTTTGTTACCATCCACACCATCTTCATATCATCGCAATCCGCAGGCCACGTGTCAGCGCTGGACATCAACCCGTACCAGCAGAACCTGCTGGCGTCGGGCGCGTCGGAGAGCGAGATTTTCATCTGGGACCTGAACAACACGAGCCAGCCCATGACGCCCGGCAAGCGCAGCCAGCCGCTCGACCACGTGCAGGGGCTGGCCTGGAACCATCAGGTATGAGGCAGCAGAGCAGCAGAGCAGCGGCTACACACATTAATGCTGCGATAACCATCTTTAGATTATCTATCTATACATCTATATCTATACATCTATATCTATACATCTATACTCCATACATACATATACATACAAATAAATAAAATTGGAGTGTCTGTTTGTAATATTAAAATAACCACTTTTTACTAAGTGCATTTGAATGTATACACGGTACATATACCAAAACAACATTTTTTACAATTTTTGTCTGTCTGTCTGTTTATTCCGGCTAATCTCTGAAATGGCTGGACCGATTTTGATGGGACTTTCACTGGCAGATAACTGATGTAACAAGGAGTAACTTAGGCTACTTTTATTTTAGAAAAAAATATATTTTGTTAGACGATACTAAGTTCGCCAGGTCAGCTAGTCATGGATATTATATGGAACCACAAGGTAGATCTAAAATATGATGCATCCCTGGTGCAGCTGCTATTAACGCCCATCTCTGGATTTGCATGGATATAACAATATATTTAACGTGAGAAAAGGTACCCTAGAACAATCATTTTTCTGACATAAAAATAAAAGATGAGGTCAGACTCTTCTATCACATCAAACAAAATACAGCTTAAAAAATAAGTATAATAATCGTAGTTGGTAAGTGTGGAACTCATTAAATAGAAAGAAAGAAATTATTTATTTTGTTAAGACTACTATGCATTAATATACCAAGTTTGCATATTAATGCAAACAAGTAACACCTCTTATATTTTTTTAAATGATACAAATGTACATTTCAGGTCCAACACATCCTGGGATCCACCTTCACAAACAGATGTGTGGTTTGGGACTTGAGGAAAAACGAACCTATTATGAAATTAAGGTATTGCAGCTACTGAATCTTAATAAAACGGCTTGTTTTGTCCATGTGTAAGTCCAACCGTGTATGACGATAGTGATGTTCCAGCGACGCGCAGTCGCGCACGCGCTGGCGCGCGCTGGCGTGGCACCCGGCCGTGGCCACGCAGCTGTGCATCGCCTCCGAGGACGACCAGGTGCCCGTCATCCAGCTCTGGGACTTGAGGTAATACGCCCACTTAGAATCAGTTTGCAACTTCGTTATTTATTGATAATACAATAAATAAATAAATAAACGCTTACACACTCGTATCCTCGCAGTAGATTTTTATCTGACGATACATATAACACAACATATTAACACCCATGACCCGAGTACAAATATTTATCTGTCACATAAATATCTGCCCCGGCCTGGAATCGAACTCGGGACCCCTCGCTTCGCAGACAGGGTTGCTACCAACTACGGCTACAGGATCGTCCATTTTAATTTTGTGCATCAATTGTAACAGGTTGTTACTTTATAACTCCATAGCTTAACGTTTTTACGTTAGTTATTTCTTTTTTTAGATACTAGCGGGTGCCCGCGTCTTTTTATCTTTACACTTAAACACACATACATTGGGGGATTGATTGTAATGCTTTTCAGAATGAATATTATTTCAAAAATCTTTCTTAATGTTTCTTTACCCCTTCGTCCACTTACAAACTAAACTTACCTAACCAGTTACAAGAGAAGATACACATTATGAGGAACCAGTATACAAAGGTCCCCCCGTTGTCCCTGTCTCCAGACTGGCGGCGTCCCCGCTGGAGACGCTGGAGGCGCACCGCAAGGGCGTGCTGGCGCTGTCGTGGTCGCGGCACGACCCCGCGCTGCTGCTGTCGGCCGGCAAGGACGGCTCCGTGCTCGTCTCCAACCCCAACGACGCCAAGCTCGTGCGTACACTAGCATTAATGGGATTCATGACTAGTATTTGTTAGTTTTTGTTAAAATAATAGAAAGTGAACTGTTACAATTTAAAAATCCCAATGGTTAGAGCTGATGACCTTGAAATGTCTGAATAGATCTTCATAAATCGTAGCCATCAGCATCAGCGAACCATCTCAATCACGTCAGCTTTCAAACACAAAAAATCATCGTAATCGATCCATTCGTTAAGGAGGCATCGCAGCCACAATCAGACAGATACTCAGACACGTCAAACTTGTATGACCACTCTTTATTACGTCAGGCGTTAAAAATGGTATGAATGATTTGAGGTCAAGTTTTACTCGAGAGAAAAGATGTAGACTGGATTTTTTCGAAACATCTGTGATGTGTAAGGATGCACCTGGTTGTGATGAAATTCAAATTCAAATTATTTATTGCAATCATGTAGTAGATAAAGATGGTACCATACAATGCTGAAGTGTGATGCGCGCCTGCCAACAAGAACAACCAATTTTTAAAGTTATACTTCTTTAGGCGCATTATGAAATAAATGAAAAAAATGATGAGAGTGAAATTTTAAGACATAACGGACGGTGACACAAAAACGACGGTCACGTAAAACGTCACGCGCGTTTTTAAAAACGCTCGTTTTGAAAAAATTATTAATATTATATTGTTTTTTGAATATTGTTAGAATATTGTTTTTGAATAAGTATTGTTTTTTTTTAATATTTTTGTTTGTGATTTTGATGTAACATTATTATGTCATAGCGTCGATAGACACTGGTAGATCGACACTTTGAACGTAATGAGGCCAGTAACAAGTTGCGTGTATGCGCGTGTGTGTGTCAGGGCAGCGAGGTGGTGGTGGAGGGGCGCGAGCAGGCGGGCTGGGTGCTGGACGTGGCGTGGTCCCCGCGCGTGCCCGGCCTGCTGGCCGCCGCCGCCTTCGACCAGCGGCTCGCGCTGCACACGCTGCTGGGCGGCTCGCGCCCGGAGGGGGTGAGTTGGACGCGTGTCGCTACTTGTGACGTCATACCTTCTGTTACACTTGTACTTGACATTGTCCGTAAGTCCTATTCATTAGTCGGCCGATTGATTATTCGAGCCACCTGATTATAAGTAGTCGTTAACATCGACATGAGTAACGCCAAAGGCTGACTGAGTTGTTGGCCAAGAAAGAGAAAAGTAGAGAAAAGGAAGTACTGTCTTCGAGTCCCTCTCACAGGCCTTCAACCAAAATATGACGAGTCCTTTAGCAGCCGACTCAAGATAGAGTTAGCTAAAGCTGGTAGCTAGCAAGGCAGGCTTCATGTTCTATGAAAACCACTAAAATCGTGATGTTAAACTTCACTGTACGTTAATGTATCATGCCATTGCATACCTAACTCTTCTGCTATGTGTACAAAATGATGATTTTTACCTTTTCATCCAATCATCATTGAATTCACTGTGACAAATGTACCGACCCACCAACAACAGTAACGTAGTTCCGTGTTGCGTGCAGAGCGTGCAGAACACCAGCAACATAATGGAGTCGTTCGGCGGCGCGGACTCGTTCGCGGCGCTGCCGGCCGTGGCGCGCGCGCCGCCGCCCCCGCCCGCCGCCGCGCAGCCCGCGCGCGCCCCCCGCTGGCTCGCCCGCCCGCGCGCCGCCAGGTTCGCTGTTAGTATCTATATCAGCCTTTTAAAGTCCACCGCTGGACGCCACTCCTACCGGTGCTGAATACAGCGTTTTCCGTTTTGCTGTGTGATTCGAAATTAGGGGCCATCCATAAATTACGTCACACGTTAGGTGGAGAGGGGGGGGTCTATGTAGTGTGACTATTATGTGACAAGGGGTGGGAGGGGGTCCTAAATTTCGTGACGTCACATTTAAAAATCGAATATTGGTACTTATTTCAGAACTGCTGTTTTAATTTAATAATTTCTAGGTGTAAAATTTCATAATATGTGACGTCACACTAGGGGGGGAGGTCTTACAAATGTCACCAGCTGTGACAAAGAGGGGTGAGGGGTCAAAAAGTCATGAAATTAGTGTGACGTAATTTATGGATGGCCCCTTATTGACATTCCTGTTCAGAGTTCGATGACACAGTACTGCTTATATGTATGTTCATTTGTTTATAAGCAGGCAGTCCATCTCTTTAACTAATTATATTATTGTGTGTAAAATTTTTACTTGTCATATAGGAACAGTGTATAGTATGTTGATGAAAATTAATTGGTCAACCATTCACCTGGTGAATTTCGTGTACAAAGTTTTTTAATTATTCCTACTATTATGGTATAGGTGCCTCTGAAAAAGAAAATGTTCAACAAAGTTTATTCTACTTGTAGTTTGGCGGCAAACTGGTGACGTTCGACAAGTGCCCGCAGGAACAAGGCTCGCAGAAGTTGGTCTACATTAGTCAGGTAAGTTATTCTATAATTATGTATATATTTTAATTTTATTTATTAAGGTAGTAATAATTTACGCGATTCTAAATATGAATTATTAGTTAATGAAAATAAAATAACCTCTGATAAAGAGGTGGCTAATGCATTTGAAAATTTCTTTCAAAATATTCCGGTTAGGTTGACTAAATCGCTGACTTCATCCCCGGCAGCAGCACATTCTATTTTAAAAGATACCGTTGATGAATGTAGTGTTTCGTTTCAATTTAAATATACTTCCTCATTGGAAATAGTTCGAACTTTTCAAGCATTGTACATTAAAAATACGGGTGATTTGTGGGGAATGTCTGTCAAAGTTATAAATAATATAATAGATGTGATAGCCCCTTATTTAGCTAGGTTATTCAATAAATGTGTAGATTTAGGTACTTTCCCAAATCTTATGAAGTATAGTAAGATTATACCGATTTTTAAATCTGGGGATAAAACAGACGTTAATAATTTCAGACCTATTTCTATTTTACCAACTCTCAGTAAAGTATTCGAAAAAATTATATCGACGGTGGAAAGGAAAAACCCTTGAAGCGACAATTTTGGAACTTTACAGGAGAGCCGATCAAAGTTTTTATTTTACGAAAAAAAATGATAAAAAAATACAATTTGAAGTTTGAACGACAGGAAAAAAAATAGTTTCTTTAATTTTTATTTACTATCTACTGTTAAACTTAGAAAAATAGGCTAGCATGATAAAAGGATTTATGCGTCGCTTAATTATTTTATGAAAAATATACCGGAGGGAAAAACACATTAAATGCAACTTCAGTATTTTGACAAACGCAAGGAAAAACACATTAAACGACAAGCTATGCATGATATAACTAGTAGGAAAAACAACTGAAGCGTATCGAGCATAAGATAGAGGGTTGTGGAAAAACAAGTTAAATAAGAAAACCATAGTATGCTAAGTAGAGCAAAAACACGATAAACGCTAGCTGTGTAATAATTCAATGTTATATTTATAACTGAAGTCCTTATTTTGGTTACCAAACATACAAAAAAAAAAACAAGAATATGGAGATAAAACAGTGTCTTTCATTGTTTTAAAAGCTTACTACTGGTACAATATTTTGCACTAAAAAAATCCATTCCAGTGGGAAAACACAAACTTCAAACGAAGTGTAGGTACATTACTATCTTCATGAGCGATCAAACAATATTATTATAAACGACCAACAAAGCGTATCGCTTCTGTATTTCAAACGTACAAAGTAAACTAAACTTTCATTATTCGAGACTTTAAAAACCATAAATTCTTTTTTTATGCCCTTAGCAGGCAAACGAGCAGACGGGTCACGATGGTAAGTGATCACCGCCGCCCATGGACATTAGCAACACTAGGGGCGTCACCGATGCGTTGCCGGCCTCGAAGAAAACAATAGACTCACTTCTTGAAGGAACCCATTTCATAGCTTAGTGGGAACACCGAAAGTTTGTTCCACAGTTTACACGTCAGTGGTAGGAAATTACGTGAAAACCGAACTGTAGATGAACGCCAGGTATTCAGGACATGTTGATGAAACCTGGTACACCGTGATGCGTGGTGACGGAAATCAACCGCAGGTATTAAACCAAACAGTTCTTCAGAATTCCCCGTTGTACAGACGGTAGAATTCGCAATAGGGAGCCTACGTCCCTTTCAACTCAAGCGATTCTAATCCGTCTGTAAGCTTGGGATCGTCGACAAGACGAACGGCTCGTCGTTGGATTTGGTGAAACGAGTCCACTTGGCTAGTTGGGGCTCCGGCCCAAAGATGGGAGCAGTACTCCATGTGTCGTCGAATTTGTGCCTTATAGAGCATCAACCTGTGATAAGGCGTGAAGTACTGCTTAGGTCTATTGAGCACTCCAGTTTCCTTGCAGCTAGTTTGGCCTTTCTAACCAAGTGGTCCCGAAACTGAACTTCATTCAAAATGTCGACACCAAGGATCCCAATGCTTTTGGAGATGTTAAGAGGAGTGTTCTGGAATTAAGGTGCCATGACGAATGGGGTTTTCTTAGTGGTTAACGAGCAAACTTGTGTTTTCTCAGGGTTGAACTGGAATAAATTTAGTCTGCCCCGTTCCGAGACCTGCTTCAAAGGTGTCTCAACTTCAGACATAAGTTTCATCCTCTTCTCCTCAATCTGCACCCGAGAAAGATTTGCTCGGCCTGTATAACGACTTGTTGATATCCAGGGAAAAAAGAGCTTGACGCACGGCATTTTGAGTAAAACGCACGTCAAGCATCAGCTCACCACACCGCGGGATGGTAGGCGGTGTGTTACCGGCGTCATCAAGAGTCGAGTTCGACGCAAAGAGTGTGCCCAGTATTTCGGCTTTCTCTTTTGCGGTGTGGGCCAGGGTATTGTCTGCTATAGACGACGCACAGAAATTGCCTTGAATAGCTTTGGCCAGAGACCAGAATGCTCGACTACCACACACATAGCTCAATTGTCTTCTGCCTGTTTTGTGTATGTGCTTGAACTTTGCCTTGGCAATTTGCTTTTTTGAGGACCAGGAGGCAGCATTAAATTTCTTTTTCACTTGATGTAAGTCGGAGCCTTCAAGTTCGTGTGTCTCTACCCAATCCTGATAGGCAGAATGCTTCAGGCGTAATGCCTTAAATTCTGTATCAAAATATTTTAAATCTCTACCTACATATTTCAATCTTATGACTTACGTCCCATCTCAGAGTCACTAATAGTTACTTAAATCGCTCTTTAGAACAGAATCAGAATACAAATTCTTTACTAAAGAGCGATTAAGGTAACTGTAGCAGCCAAATAAGGGTAAATAAATAATGTACACCCTGCTCTATTATAACGCAGAAGGCGAAGGTCTGAAGAAAATATTTATTTCCTATCTACCCCCGGCTACTGAGATACTGCGAGCTGCATATTGAAGTAGTGAGTCTGAGTTAGGGCGTTAGTCAATATTGCTAATACTATAAGTAAAATCTTCAAAACAAAACTAGCATTCGCTTATGTGTTGCAAAAGTACTTCGAACTTATAAACCCAACTTTAATATTGAGTTAACTTTAATAATAGAGACTTTAACTTGAATGAAGCGCCACGTCACGTATCATTTCCTTATATAGGTGACGCCACTTACACAAAAGAGACCGAAATTCATTGCTTGTAGCGACAAGACTTGTTTTGAATAGTTAATTTAAATACACAATGTCATAAACAATGCTTACTCTAACCTACTATCGTCTTAATTTATGAAGTCAGCGGAATTAAATGAACCGACGTTTCGGGAATAAAAGACGATGTCGGTTAATTTAAATATTTGTGTGGTTTTTTTATGTGTGTTTACTTTAACCGACCCCACTGCTTTTTACATCGATTGCCAAAATAACTGTAATCCATAATATCCTATAACAATCATGCAGGAAAAACACATCAACTCCATCATACAGATTTATGGTAAGCAAGGAAAAACGAATGTAGCGACTGGCTCCAACGGAATAGGAGTAAGCAAAAACACCTTTAGTGTTTAGAATTGCATTTTCTATGTCGGAGAAAAACGATTTAAGTGACCTATAATATCCGAAACAAAAAAGGAAAAACACATCAAATAACAATCTAACTATAGAGTCGGTACTTCAAGCGGTAAATGGACCAAAATTGCTATAATTCTTTGTCACTTCATTTAGTGTCTGAAAAAATTGAGCCTAAAAGTGCCATTACTTGAAGCGACACCAAAGTGTTCAGATCGCCACGAAACCAAGACCAATCGACGCAGAAAAATTCACTGATTTCAATTATGTATATAACTTATTTTCGACCAAAGTGTCGCTTCAAGTGTTTTTCCTTTCCACCGTCGATATTAAATCAAATGCTGATGCACTTCAACACTTGTAATTTACTCCACCCTGATCAATACGGCTTTACCAAAGGCCGTAGTACAACAGATGCTGGTGCTAGGCTTCTCAAACACATCTTTGAGGCCTGGGAGAATTCACAAAATGCCATAGGGGTATTCTGTGACCTGTCTAAAGCATTTGACTGTGTTGAACACGAAACACTTCTACTTAAGCTCAGCCACTACGGTATCAAGAATAACTCACTTAACTTGATTGCGTCGTACTTAAAGGGTAGAATCCAATGTGTTAGCATAAATGATACCAAGTCATCGGGATCTCAATCTGTTATGGGTGTACCTCAGGGCTCGATTTTGGGCCCCTTCCTTTTTCTAGTATACATAAATGATCTGCCGTATTATATTAAGAAACATGCAGAGATTGTCCTGTTTGCTGATGACACTTCCCTTATATTTAAGACGAATAGAAATAAAATGAATTTTGACGACGTAAACAGTGCTCTATCTCGTTTATCACACTGGTTTACAACAAACAATTTGCTACTTAATGCTAAAAAAACTAAGTGTGTTGAATTTACACTACCTAATGTACGGAATATTAGTAAAAGCCTGAAATTAAATAATGAAATTCTAACTATGGAAAAATCCACAGTTTTCTTGGGTGTCACCTTAGATTCTAAACTACAATGGGGCACCCATATAACGGCTCTCGCGAGTAAGCTAAGTAGGTCAGTTTATGCGATTAGAAAGATAAGACAGTTTACCGATGTAGAAACTGCGAAACTTGTTTATTTTGCATACTTTCATAGCCTCATGTCCTATGGTATATTGATGTGGGGTTCAGCGGCTAACATTGGTTCTATATTTGTTTTGCAGAAAAGGGCAATCAGAGCCATTTATAAATTGAAATCACGTGATTCTCTGCGTGAGAAATTTAAAGATATAGGCATATTAACAGTAGCCTCTCAATTTATTTACACCAATATTATATTTGTAAAAAACAACTTAGGTATGTTCAAGCAGAATAGTGATACGCATAATCATCTAACTAGAAACAGACATAATTTGGTGACGTCATCTTTTCGCTTAAGTAGGGTACAACGCTCTTATATGGGGCTCGGTGTACGTTTTTTCAATAAATTACCCAAGTCAATACGTGATTTACCTATCCAAATGTTTAAGAGATATGTTAAATCTCAGCTACTAGGCAAAGGATACTATAGCATAAATGAATATATTAATGACAAAGACGCCTGGAAGTTAGTGCCGCATCCAGTTCCGCGTAGGTTAGAAGATATTATGTAACTTTTCATGATTTTAAAAGATGTGCGAGGAGTTTCTTTCGGTTTTTCTTCTCCTCTATGACAAAGCACCTTTCCGAAAAACTGGTAGATTAAAAAATGACGTGCATAAGTGTATCAGTGATACCTATATGAATAAAAGATTTTGATTTGAATTGATTTGATTTGATTTAAAATCAAGGTAAAATACACACTACATTTTAGTAAAAAAGCTAAAATTAACATGTCAAAAGAGTTCTCTAAGATGTATGTAATTATTTAATGTTTAAAGTTATGCAGGTTTTTATAACCAGTATTTTATATACGGAACCCTAGGTGTGTGAGTCAGACTCTAATTTAGCTGTTTATTTTTTAATTAATGTATGTATGTGCAGCTGGCTTTTTTATTTTATTATTATTATTATTATTATTATATGTGTGTGTGCAGGTGGTGAGCGAGCCGGAGATCGTGGAGCGCGCGGCCGAGCTGGACGCCGTGCTGGCGCTGGCCGCCGACCGCACGCCCGGCGCCGCCGAGCGCCTCGCGGAGTGAGTGCCGCGTGACCACGCTACACCGTCATAATATGATACACACTGTAGTGGGGAGCCCGAGGGGATTCTTGGTTTACTCGAGCGCGTCAGATTATTTTAAGGAGGTTACCTTACATACTGATAAGTATCTCCGGCCAGCATGAGTGGGAAAAAAAAATCACACTAGTTCGACAATCGAACTAAACGCATCGAAGTAATGGGAATAAAGCTTTTAGACGATTTATTTTTTTTACTGATGGATTTTCTTGAAAAAAAATTTAAGGGCTCATATTGGCTGGAGGTACTTATCAATATGTAAGGTATCCGCCTTATAACCTGTTAACCGAGCGGGACGTATAAATACGTCAAACGTAAACAATAGCGTGTACGGGTATGACGTATGAATACGTCCTCGAAACGTGGTACGTGGTGGAACGTATAGTAATTTCTTAATTCGATATTTCCATATTTTTGTTAGTACCTATTGTTTTCTATTAGTTTGTAACGATAACATATATATTTCATAGTCTTTTCATTTATTTTAAGCATAAATAAAAAAAAAAAATATGAACGTATTGACACCTCCTAGTGAAAGAGCTCGCGGCCGTTACAAAGTGCATAATTAAAAAGGGAACTCCCCGGTTAACAGGTTAATAATTTGACGCGCTCGAGTAAATCCAAAAATCCCCTCGGGCCTCCTCCTACTACTGGTCACGGCCATGTTTCTATAGTGTGTCGGATAAATGTAATACATGTAATTTTTTTTTATATAAGTAAATCAGATAGCAACACCTGAAGTAGGGATAAAATATTGATTAGACCAGAGGTTCCCAGACTTTTTTCTCATAGACCACTTTCAAAATAAAATTTAGCTGGTTCCGATGGACCCAGCTACATTTCTACAATTCCCAAAATTCGACAAAAAATGTGAAGATTAGATCAACTATGGAAATTTACGTAGACCCCCGTCGAGTCTCCCGTGGACCCCTGGGGGTTCACCTGGACCACTTTGGGAACTGAGGGATTAGAATTAGATAGATGCAAATTTCATATAACATAATTATTTATGCCATATTACAAATTTTTATATTTGGTAAGCGTGCTACAATTTTGTCAGATTAAAACCCAATTGCGCATCAAGTCAAAATCTAGCTGTTCAAGTTTAGGTATTTGTTAACCATTTACCATTTGGTGGTTCGTCATTCGTCAGCTCGTTTTCCGGTTGTAACCATAAAAAAACATATATTTTATTTGTTTGCTTTCAAAGTCATACATCCAACAGTTCTCACCGTGTGTATGTGTGTGTGTGTGCGCAGGTACTGCCGCGCGCGCGGTGACGCGGCGGCGGAGCAGCACGAGCGCTACACGTGGTTCTTCCTGCGCGCCTCCTTCCTGCCCTCCTTCCGCACTGAAGTGCTCAACCTGCTCGGTGACTATAACACTGACCATGTTACCATTCACCAAGAACTTTATATATACAACTGGATGGCGAGTTTAGTAGAAGTATCTGAAATGTCACGTGACATTTAATAAACAATTTCTACAAATCATAGGCCTGACTGATGTTAACTTCGACAAATAACCTCTTCAAAGCTGGCCATCCAGTTGTATATATAAAGTGCTTGCTGTTAGCCAACAAAGGCGTTAGTTTCCGCTAGGACTCTGTTGAATCCTGTTGGTTTTTATTGAGTCCTTAAGGCTTCAACGACTTACCTAGCTAGAGACCAACTATATAGATGACATATAAATCGAAAATACTCAAATGATATCAAGAGACACTATTGCGCCAACAATTGGAAATGACGCACGCTTACATACTATGTAAGCGTTAATCTTACATAAAAATATATTTTTACCTAGGCATCCATAACGATGGATAAGTAGTAGTCGTATAGTACCAGTTTAATAATAAACTTTCAAACAGTTTTATAATAAATCCGGCTCGAAGGACCAAATTGAATATACGATGTATTTTGTACAGGTTTCAAACAAGACGAGATCCCGTCCAAGTTCAAGGGGTCCGCGACGGCCGACGGCCCGCACGCCGCGCTCGGCCTCAGCCGCGTGAGTACACACACGCACATACATACACAGATACATAGATTATTGATTGATATCTACACACACATCCATTCACCGCCTCTATAACCGCACCCTTTTCGTCTTTACTCCTTATTTTGTTTCTAACTGGCTTTAATTAATGTGTACTCAACTTAATCACTAATTTTAATGAACGAGACCTTCGTTTATGATTCGAATAAAATTGTAAAGCGAATGTAAAAACTTCAGTTTGACACAAAATTGATGATAATATTGTAATAAGGATCCACATTACGTGTTTTTGGCTCAGTTTCATTTTGGTTAAGGAAGGTTCTTATAACAGGGTTCTTATAACGTTCTTTTCGTTTTAAATGAAATCGTCCACCCTGAATTGGACACATATCTTGTGCAACAGTTCTCGTCAATATGTTGGAAATATCGATACTAATAAATCTTGACATTACATTCACTACTATTGAAGACATGCTATATATTAATCTTATCTTTAAGTTCTATCGTATATCACAATAACACAACATAAGTGGTGTAACATTTCCTTCCTATGGGCATAATCACTGTCAACTACTTACTAAACTAGTAAGTAGTAATACTAACCGTTTCTTCCTAATTTCTGGTAACGTTAGGGCGAGTCCACGGAGACGGAGGCGGAGCTGTCGACGGACACCAGCACGGACATGTCGGTGAGTTTGTATATAGTTGTCGTGGTGGTCGTGAAACCATGACGGTTGGATGGACGGTTCTCATATTGATGCATCTTGCTTTATATTAACAACTTTCTTTTAATAACTTTTAGTCTGTATACTCTATCATCAATATTATAATAATAGAATAGAATAGAATAGAATAGAAAACGTTTATTTCGCCAGTGTTCACAGCAAAATTAAACTAAAATTACAGGTACTATTTAAATAAAAACAAAACATAGAAATAGACAGAAAAAGGAACACACTCTTGCCACAATTCAGAGTCACTAATGGTTACTTAAATTACTCCTTAGTTCAGAATTTGTATGGTGATTTATTACTAAGGAGCGATTAAAGTAACCGTTAGTGGCTCCGAGTTGGGGTGTCAGGTTTAGTTGTGGCGGAACATGCCGCAGCCGCTGGTTTTCAGTGTGACCCGGTTTTGTCGTGTAGTTCGGCCAATTGGCAGCAACATGCGGTGACGTACAACTTACAATGCTGTACATTTCCAATTGCCTAACTTAATAATAGTGAAGTTGTGTGTTAAACATGTTTAAATTGTTAAACTGATGAATTTTATTAATATTTGTATCTAGCGTAGTATTTGAAAACTCCACTATTGTTACGTGAAAGTGATGAAAGTAACCAGCTCAAATACATTAAAAGTCCGCAACTAGAATATTATCCAACGTATATATTTATTACTGATAAAAAGTTTTCATGATAATATATTTTGAACTGTATGTATCGGTCGCAGGACGCGCATACGCTCATCGAGCGCAAGCTGGCCAACGTGCACCTCGAGCCGTCCGTCACCAATGTCGTCATACCCAATGGAGATGGTACGTAAAGGGTATGGGAGCTGTTGCTAGTCAACCAAACTCTGTCTGGAGCAGTACGAGAGTGTTGTTTAGCCAGGCCGGTTAATAGGTCAAGAGGTGGTATTAAGACCTCCCCCCACGTACACGCTACGTATAGTACGTACGTGCGTGCGTAGGTTTGTATTGTACAGTCAGCAAAAGACTTAGCTATGCAGGGAATGATATTAAAATGATCTATAATGTCTTGTATTACAGAATGTATGTTTTTTGTTACGTAAGGTATGATTTAACTTTGCTAATAACGAAAACAATGTAATATTAAATATTAGAACACTTTTTGTATAATGCTCTGTATACCTATTTTGGTTTGTGTACGAACTACGAACGCACTGCTACGTGCAGCTGCTACAACGGCTATAACGGTCCGCTCGTTGCAGACAACACGAGCCTGGTGTGCCGCGCGCTGGTGTGCGGCAACTTGGAGGAGGCCGTGGAGCTGTGTCTGGAGGCCGACCGCATCGCCGACGCGCTCATCGTCGCCTCGCTCGGTAACACACACACACACACACACACACACACACACACACTCTCTTATAGTATAGTCATGTCATTAGTGCTAAAAAGCTGTAATCTGGCATATGGAATAAAATATTGAAAAACGTTTTTTTCAGGGTACCTCCTCTATAGGTAACGCGGGGATAATTTTTTTATTTGTCGCGTAACCTATAGTGTGGGATATCGTTGAAAAGGTCTTTCAAAAATATGATGGGTCTTCTAAAATCATTTTTGGATTTAGAGTTCTGCTTGCGAAATATTTAGCTTTAAAGTGCTAATTTTGGTTAGAGTCAGGTATCAGTTGGCCTGATACGCACTTGCCTGGTTTTCTCTCTGGCCACTTTATTCCACGACATGAAAATGGCACCTTACAAAGGTGACCGTGCGGATATTGTACCGTGCAATAACTTGCTGCCACATCCCATAATATTGAATTTTAAAGCCATTTGAATAATAAAGCTGTGTGATTGTCGTGTTCTTCCGCCCCTGCTACATCTGTGGTAACGCGTTGGATGCAGGTGCGGTAGGGACATTAGTTTAATTACTTCAAGTTTTTAAAAACGAGTTAGAATTGCGTAATGTATGTATGGGCAGGCAGCCAAGAGCTCCTGTACAAGGTGCAGAAGTACCACCTGAACCGGTGCGCGTCGGACCCGGTGACGCTGGTGGCGGGCAGCCTGCTGCGCGCGCAGTGGGACAGCATGGTCCAGTGCGCCGCGCCCGCCTGCTGGAAGGACACGCTGGCCGCGCTCGTCACGCACTGCGACGGGGAGGCCGCGGCGCACTATTGTGGTAAGGTTTGCTTATTACATTACTGAGAAAATGTTTTAAAGAAAAATTTTAAATCGATTTGGATTTGTATAAATAAGATTCCACTGTACTAATATATTTTCCTATAAATTTTATAAATGTTAAAGATGATTTTGTTTCCATCATGCGCTAATCGTTTTGGAGATTAAGGTGAAACTAGGCACACAGACAATGTCCAGGATTAGGACATTAGCGTAGATTTTATCTCGTTTTGTTTGGGATTATTGAACATTTGTGATTTCATTTTATGAAAGCGCTCCTCCGTGACGGAAGTCGCAGGTGGAAACTGGTTTTAAAACATAAATGTGTACAATCAGAGATGCTCGGCGACAAGCTGTCATCGGAGTCGGACCCGGCGCTGCGTGCAGCGGCCTTGTTGTGCTACATCTGCGCGGCGGAGGGCGACGCGGTGGCGGCGCGCCTGGCGCCCCCCGCGCCCGCCGCCCCCCGCTCGCCCCCCGCGCCCGCCGCGCTGGCCGACCGCGCCGAGCTGGCGCTGCTTGTGCGCCGCGCCGCCGCCGCTAGAGGGCGGAATGTGCAGGTGGGTGCTGCAAGGGCAATACTGGGACCGCTACTTTTTTTTAATCGTCGTATATCATTATATACGGAAATGGCGGATATATATATATATAGATTATATACGAAGATGGCGGAAATTTACTGTTGTTTATTATTCTTATTAATAAGTAATCTGATAATACGTGAAATGTCAAACTATGGAAACCTCTAATACCAAATGCGAATGCTAAGGCAAATCGCTGAGTGGGTATCATTCTCAGGCAATTAGAAGATTTTTATATGTGTGTACGCACCTTAATTGTAGTTAAATATTATGCTAGTTGTGTGTGTTATAAGCCAGAAATAAATAAATATTTCATTCTTTCAAATTGTGAAACTCGTAAATTGCAAATAATTTTGATTATTTATGTATCTAATCATTGACATCTTTCGCGTTTTAACCAAGATATCTAGTCGGAAAGGTTTGCTTATTATAAGTATAGTATAACCTAACAACGATAATCTGGTTATCCCATTCAACATACCCATCTCCAATCTACCACCCGTAAAGCAACTTTCATTTAATTTAGAATCAATCCAAGCCCCCGACATAGTCACAATGTTCCACGGCTTCCCAAGTAGCAAACTAGTCATATAATACAACTAAAAGACGTATAAGAGTTTTGTTTCAGTTTTGTAGCAACCAAATAATTGTAAAGTGGTATTCAATACGATGCTTTAGTTATATATAATTTAAATCATATAAATACGTCTGGTAAACGTCGTCTCAACGAATTTATGTGACGTAATATAAACGTATCTGCCACTACGTTTACATGATAAAGCTTTGAGTCGAGTTAACGTTATAGTCAGATAATAGTCGGGAGTTCCTATTTTTGTGTAATTTTGGAAACTTTTATGTAACGCTTAAATAATTAACTGTCCTATAATGATTGTATAATAAACTATTATAAAAAAGTCTTATTAAGGCGTTTAGTTCAATCATTATGTAACTTTTAGGCTATAAGTTTATTTTTATATGACTATTATAATTCATGTAATTATTTAAACGATAATAAGTAACTTTTATATGACTCAGAAGCCATTTTTAATTTAATTCATAGTTATGGATCCCGGAAAGTGGAAAAAAAATTAACAAAAGTGGTGGTTTTAGAAGAAAAGTAAACAAAAATTATAAATCATTAAAAATATCAAAAATACCTACAATTAATCTGGAAAAGACATTGTCGTGCGGTCCCAATCAAAAAGAAAGTAGCAGAAATCAAGGTGGTTCCGTATATTTTTTAGCATTAGTACCTACCACTTAGACTATAGGCGATACGACTTAGGCAACTAGGCGCCTAAATCGTGCCGAAGGACCTTTTTGGAAAAGTGTTGAAATTTCTATTTCCTTTTAAAAGATTTCTTATGCTTATGTCAACTCTATGATAACTTAGTAAATAAACATTAAGTGGATCTATGAGATTTTATTTAATTTGAAATACCCTAAAATACAGCTATTTTCCCTTAAATAAAGTAGTAGCACAGTAAATTAAATTTAATAATGGCAACATTATTTTTTCAAAACGAAGATATTAAAAATAGTTTTTTTTTTCAAAAAGGATTTCAAAAATAATTTTTATTATTAAATTAAAAACAATATTCAAAAAAGTAAACAAAAAAAAACATTTGTAAAAACATCAAAAAAATAAATAAAAAAGAAATTCAAAAAAATATGTCAAAAAATTAAAAATAAATATTTTAAATATTTAAAACGAATGGCAACGTAATATTTATTTCAAAAATTTTCACACGATATATCGGCTACGTCTACGTCACGCCTTGGTAACGCTTTTTCGTGAAAGAAAATTCCTAATACCCCTATATAGAAGTCTATATAGAAGTTTCACTTCAAAACAGAACTACTAATAAAGGTTTTTTTCATATTTTTCTGTTCCATAGAACCCTAATTGCAACCGTAATGGTGGACGACAGGACGACATAAGTTGAATAAAATACATGTATATAACCAGTAGTCATATTTACGACGTGGTAAAGCGGTCGCTCAGTGAGTTGATTGCAATATGGCGGAAATTATTAAAGTCAATTCATATATATAATTTTAATATACAATATTAAAACATCAATATTTTGAAGGCCCGTTAAAATATGAACAAAGATGTCCATACATATTCTCGAAAAAATTTAATGGCCACTATATCATCACCCTCCTCATCTTCAACACAGTCAGCTTTCTTTATATTATATAAATGAAAATCATGATAACACTTGGCTTAACTTTTTATAAAGTATTTCAAGAAGAAAAAATATTGTCCGTTCGCATAAGAAAACTCATATAGATGTTGTGTGTTTAACCATAACAGGACTCTTTTGTAATTTTATTTACATCTATATACGGTTAAAGTTATGTAGGAGTATTACTAGACACTATTATAAAACATATTAGTCACACTTGCAACATCTATGTGATATTTATGCAACGTAATTGACGCCGTTGCGACGACAAAACGACCCTTACACGGTGTAAATGTCATATAAGGTGCGCCCAAACCCGCGTTATATAGACGTCTAATATACTGTAATATAACCATTTTGACTGACTGAAAGTTAATCTAAGACGTTTGTTTACCATTTATATAACTTTATTTTGCTACTTGGGTTGTTATGCTCGTTACTTGTGTTCCAGCCGGGCGGCAAGCTGGAGACGCTGCTGAGCGAGTACGCGAGCGCGCTGGCGGCGCAGGGCTGCCTGCGGGGCGCGCTGGCCGCCGTGCAGGGCTGCCACTGCGACCTCGCCCGGCGGCTCGAGGTGGCGCTCGGCTTGCAGGACCACGCCACGCAGGTTAGCGGCATGCCCATACATCTGGAGGTGCACAGCTGGACGTAGGTCCTATGACCGGTCCTGAGCCTTCTGAATCCAGCGGATGCCCGTCTTCTTCAGGTCGTCAGTCCGCCTGATTACCGAGCGTATCTAGTTGCAACGTTTAGCCCAAAATTTTCAAGCTCGAAAGCTGAAAGATTTACCTATATATTTGTGTGTGACGGGTGTTTTCGATATACCCACCGAATTAAGGTATGTTTCGCTTTTAAGTTGACTTAAGTTTCGGCGTGCGAGAAGTTGCTAGTGCAAATACAATAAAATACAAATTAGTATTTGCTCATCATTAATAGCAGCTAAGTAGCTGCACTACATAATTGATATGAGTGTACGGTTCTCGAAGGACTAAAATGAATGTAGGGTGTATTTCATTAATTCAATATAAGGAGAGTGCGTATAGCGTGGCAGATGTAAGTACGTGTTAAAATAGTGTTATAATGTCAGTGATTACAACATGTAACCAAGCTGAATGCTGATGTCCTACAATATCGATATTAGGTAAAGTGCTGATTTTAATAACAATGTTACTACGGTACGTACAATGAGTATAACCCACGCCAGCCACACCATCACAATTGTTGTTACAGCAGCAACAGCAACAACAGCAGCAACAGGCACAACAGGCACAACAGACGCAGCAGCAGTTCGGCGCGCGCTCCCGCACGGTGAGCGGCCACTCGCAGAAACGCGGCCATCTTGTGGGACACAATGACGTCAGCAACACCTATAGCGCTGGTGAGACGTCAATGAGATTTTATATCGACGCTTGAAAGGCAAAAATTACCAAGCGACATGTTGACAAATTTATACTAGAGGATTTTAGAGTTTGTTTTAGAGAAAAAAAAAACGTAAATATTGATTTATTAAGCATCTAAACTGCATGTAAAATTCATTGGAATTAAGTAGCTATGACTAATAGGCGATTTTTTACGATTTTTTTTTCTAAAATTAAAAACTATAAAATCCTCTAGTGTAAAGTTGTCAATATGTCGCTTGGTAATTTTTGCCTTTCAGGCATCGATATCGAAAGATATGATTAAATTAAAAGTACCTATACAGACATTGTCAAATAAAACAGTTTTTTGATCTACATACTACTAAGTAAATACCTACTTACTTAGCCTAGATTTATTTGAAACAGCATACTTTGTTCATAAAAAATCATGGGCATATAACTGGTAATTAAACAGATTAATGTTATTATTTCAAAAAAGACAACCCTGACAAGAGATAGCATTAGAAAGGGAGGCACTCATTAAGCGTTTCTGATTACCGCTGTGCGACCTGAAATACACTTTATTGCGTCGGAGCAAAAGTCGCTATTTATTATCAAATGATTTTGGGAAATGAGCCTTCTGTACAATTATGTACCATTATTATGTCTTCTGTGCTTGAGGTAAATGATTCGGTCGAAATTTACCGTTTTCGTAACAGATCTATGATTATTTTCATTCTCCAGTGCCCCCAACTTACGATTCCGGCTGGGGAGTACCCGCGCAGCCGTCATTCCCCGGAGCGCCACCGCTGCAGCCACAACCGATACAACCGCCACCGTTGCAGCCGCAACCGATGCAACCGCAACCGATGCAGCCGCAACCGATGCAGCCGCAACCGATGCAACCGCAACCGATGCAACCACAACCTTTACAACCCCAGCCGATACAACCGCCCCGACCGGGCAGTGTAGGCCCTCAGCCTGGTTAGTCCTTGTAACATCTATTTTGTTCTTCTCTTCTTTGTTTCGTTTTGTGTTTCTGTTTTTGGGTAATTTTATTCGCACGGTGTGAAAAATATTTCATTATATTTATATAGCAGTAATTACAAAATACCATCGACGATAAAACACACATGTTTTAATACTTACGACAGGCAGCATGGCGGGCAGATCCAAATACAAAGTGGACCCGTCGGTGCAGTCGGCGCCGCTCTACAACCAGTACAGCTTCAACAACCCCGTGACGTCACAGCCGCAGGGCTACGGCTACAACAGTCCTCTGCCAGACCCGTACGCGCCCGGGGTCACCGCGGGCGCCGGGGTCACCGGGGGCCCCGGGGTCACCGGCGGCACGGGGGTCACCCCGCTCAACCCGGCTAGTGCAGCGCCCGTTAACGGCAACTATTACGGTGCCGTAGAGCAGGCGGCCCCCGCTGCGGCTAGACCGGTCCCGCCCGGGTGGAACGATCCTCCCATCATGACTTCTAAACCTAAGGTAACGGTTTTTATGATTAGCGGATTATGTATCTTTATTTTTCTTTAATATTTTATGCAATTAGTATTTTTAAGATTAAGATAACACAAAAGTAGCCTCTTAACATAACCTAAGTCTACACAACAGTCGCAAGAGCCGATGTAATCTGATCTCAATGCGAATAGAACGAATACGTGTATCGTGTGAACGCGTGCGTTCTACTGTAAAGAAAAAAGAGCTTGTACGCTAAAATATGCTCAACATACAACCACACTCAGCGCTATGTTGCTTGTCTTGTGGTATCATAAGATATCTCACATAACACTTTATATATTTATTGTATTGTTTATATTATATAACTTCGATTTTATTTTTAAAGTACGATGACACTAGTGTCTTTAGATATAGCGTGTTAATATATATATGTATGTATATTATATTTTTATGTATCTTATATGTGTGTATTTAGCTGTTAACGGAGGATATGTCAGCGTTGCACGCGGGCACGCGGCAGTGGAGCCACATTATAGAGAACAGGCGCACCCATGAGGTACCGGGGGGGGGGGGGGGGGGGGGGGGGGCTGCGTCCCTGGCTGTCGCTAATTGTAGCTTGGCAACAAGTAACTGTTTCCATCAGGTCATGAGGGGATCCCAAGTTGTAATGAAGTAAAATCCGACTTAAACATCATAATGTCTATATTATACTACGTACAGTACGACTGATACAACTATAATCCCGTGACTGAGACAAACTGATATGACACTGACTGATATCTAGGATAGTGAAACTGGCTACTAGGGTTATACGCAAAAAGTTAACGCATGATGTCCAACGGAAATTTTAAATGCCAAATTGTTTTTTTTTGTATAAAATCAGTGCTAGGTTCTTTTCTTGCATTGCTAAATGAAATAATGACAGGAATTTAATCTCGTAACATCATAATAATTATGGATTATGCCGATAGCGTTGTAGTTACAGTGCCACCAACTTATCTGTGAATTGGAGGAGGGGGCTGTCGGACGCATTGGACCAATCATTGGACGCATTTCGAGACGTAGTAAATGTCAAATGAATGAGCACAAAGAACTTATGAATTGCGCGGCATTAGTTCCAATTTTCGCCATTTCACAGATAACTTGGTGGCACTGTATATCCGTCGTGTGTGCGTATTTATATAGTAAGCCAATGTTTGTCGTTCAGTATATAGCAGTCTTGCCGTAGCCCTCCTTCCCTCACCCCGCCCCGCACCGACAGCACGCCCCGAGTCCTACACACAGATCAGGCGATTTAAGCTAACTTAACTAATCACTTGTCGTGGAAAGCCAGAAAAATATATCATGACATTATATCTGCAAGCCCCGCGTGCATTTGTGTGTGTGTGTGTGTGCGTGCGTGCGTGCGTGCGTGCGTGCGTGCGTGCGTACGTGCGTGTGTGTGTGGTATTACTATGTCAACCTATGACTTAGAACTCCTGTGACTTTTTCTGAAAGATGTTTTTTTCTGAACATTTAATTACTAATAATTAAGTCAGTACAACTATAAAACGTTGTATAGAAACATTCGTTTGTGGAATTTTGTTTTAATGCATCCGAAATGGACCTTGGATGTCCTATTTTAAGCATATTTTTATAATTGTTTTTACATCTTATCGTTATTACATTATAACGTTATTACTTCATTGATAGAAAAGTACCTACTCGAACTGTATCTGTACCCGCAGCATAAACAGGAAGCTCACCAACCGCAAGCGCCAATAACGCACCCGCTGTTCGGTGTGGAGCCGCCGCAGCACGTGCCGCTGGTGCCCGGACAGTACCCCGGGCCGGGGCAGCAGTACCCCCAGGGGCAACAGTACCCCCAGGGGCAACAGTACCCCCAGGGACAACAGTACCCCCAGGGACAACAGTTCTCTGGCCAGCCGGTGTACCAGCAGCAGGGGACGTACCAGGACCAGTACCAGGGCTACCAGCAGCAGCCGCCGCCTGGCTTCGCGCAACAGGTATTTATTGAAGTATTTAATATAAGAATAAATTTTGGAATCACTGTTGGAGTCGATTCTGTCCGTAATTTAATAGGCTATCTTCACAAACGTCTACTAGTTACAAGCTTTTATTTACCTTGTTATGTTTGTTAGTTTGTTATATTGTCAATATGTTTGTTTGGGTTTAATATTGAAGCTAAATAAATAACCGAAATATATTCTATAGTACCCGCACCCAAAAATTTAATCATTTTCAGCAGGCGCTTTAATAATGTACAGTATCGTACAGTTTAAACACATATATGTTCCGCGTCAATGTTGTAACGTTTGTGATAGCAGCAGCAGGTGGAGGCCCCGCAGCCGGCGGCGGAGCCCGCGCCGGTGGCGAAGGCCGCGCTGCCCGAGGAGCACCTGGTGCTGCAGACCGTGCTCGACGCCATCAGGGACGAGTGCTACCAGCGCGCTAATAACTCGGTGAGACTCAAAGTCAAAATCATTTATTCATAATTATAGGTATCACTGATACACTTTTATGCACATATTTTTTTTAATCTACCATCATTTCAGAAATGTGACAAAGCGTCATGGAAGAGAAGAAATGCTGAAATAAACTCCTCAGCACTCGAGCAGAATCTGTCGTTATTGTTCGTCTTTAGAGACACTTTAATAGTTATCTTTAATCTATTTAACGGTAATTTTCAGGGGGTAATCTATGTTTTCAAGTCAGTTGCTGAGCAACTGTCAAAATGTCTCAACATTAAAATTATATCTTTACCTTCTTACTTATCTAGAATTTTTTTAATTTATTACATTACGAATCAGCGTCAAGCCATTCGCAATGTTAAGATGCAAAAAGAAACTTTATATTGATTTGTGAATGAATCCTTCAATTAATTTGTTTTGTTTACCCAGGCTATGAAGAGGAGATTGGAGGATGTACAAAGGAGATTAGAAATATTGTACGACTTGCTGCGCGACTACAGGGTATGTACAAAACTAAGGATGAATCACTTCATTTCTTAAATATTTTCGAAAGATCTTTTAAAAAAATTGTGTTGTCGATGTTCATGAGCGACGATAGCCATTTAACATTAGCTAGATCTCCAGCTCGTTTGCCGGCTTTTAAAAAAAATCAACCTTAACTAGCCGTTTTATGTGAATTTTTATTTTTTTTCGTATTAACAACGTGTCAGTCATCTAGCTAGTAAATTTGAATGTTGTCTGAGCGAAGCCCAAGTAAGTTCGTTCTATAGATAAACTACTTCGTTTTTATTTCTGTTGCTAAGTCAACTTGGTAATGAACCGTTTAGCGAGTAATGACCGATCTGTGGTTCTCCTAAAGCTATCAAGTTTACTTGTCAAGTTTCCAGCGGACTTGATGCGACATCTAGTTTGCATGAGATAAGCTATATAGCCCGTCCGCTGCAAACTTGACAAGTAATCACACAGTTCACAGTATGAACATTATAACTCCCCCCAGCTGTCCGAGTCAGCGCTGAGCACGCTGCACACGTGCGTGCAGCACGCGCGCGCGGGCGCGTACGACGGCGCGCTGGGCGCGAGCGCGGCGCTGGCGGCGGGCGCGGACTTCGCCGCCGCCGCCAGCTTCCTGCCCGCGCTCAAGACGCTGTTCCTGCTGGCGGGGCAGCTGCAGGTCGTGCCGCGGTAGTCGCGGGGGTGGCGGATAGGTGGCGCTGCTAGCTTGACGTGTTCATACGTACTTGTTGAAGCACAGTTCAAACACGGTGTTCGATAGTAGCATGATTTTTTTGTTTTATAAATATCTGCATACTTCTTGTTCCAGAAAAAAATATGATTTAGTGAATTTTGTAATCATCATCGATGCGAAATAAAATTATGTGAAAAAGAAACAAATTGAAATTTAAAAATTGCTTGACCTTCACACGTTGGGAATAGAGCACGACCTCAAACGCTCCGCGTAATGAGCGTATTGTCCCACCACGATGTTACAAAATCTAGCAGCAAAGGCATTCTCCCCCACCTCCCCATTGTTGTCGAACGCTTAGGTTTTCACTTCTTTTAATAAGGCGTATCGTGCGCTCAATTTAATGTCGCCGAAGGGTTACTGAGTAAATTATTTGCCGAAATATTTATTAACTCCGTATGACTATTATGTACAATACATTATTTCTCTAATGTGATGTACACCTGCCACTGTCGGCTACCACGACTGGCCACTGCATTTAGCTTTCAAGGCCACTGACACAGTTTAATCTATGAGCGATGACGAAATTAGAAACTATGAGAAATTAATTTTGACAGCTAACAAAATATATCTAAGCCTGAAGATTCTGCTGTATATAATGTAAATCTCTAACTATAAAGCCATAATGACTTAATATAATTCTTGAATCTTTGTCTATTCTTGCTTCGTAAAATTTACTTAATTGACCAACTAATCTTATAACGATATGCCAGTATCAAACTACTGTAAAGAAACAAATACCTACTAAATAGTTTTTTGATGTGAAACATCTTTACGCGACGGTAAACCTGATTTTAGACTTGGCGATCGTGGCGACGCATTTCGATGTTTCACATCTGTCAGCCGTCCCATGACAGCTGTTCTTTTTTTTAATACATGCTTGTAGCCTATCATCAAGTTATATTTTATCTTGTTGCTGTTAACATGAACTGTTTATAAAGCTTATGGTTATGTATTGTCTGACTAGTATAATTTTCTACTTCCTAAGTTCCTACCCAACTATAATGTAATGCACAGTTTAGTGTTTTAGTAGGTCTTAACTTAGACCTAATTACATCGGTAAATTATGTCATTTAGTCAAAATCAAATCAAAATCAAGCAATTTTTGGTACAACTTGTGTACCGCATAATTTGTATAGATTCAGTTTTCAATATGTACAGAAATTAAACTGATAATATTTAGTAAAATCATTTTTAATGCTATTCTAATCAACGGCATTTATCCATTACAAAAGTAAAACTCAATTGTAACATTTTTTACAGTACGTAGTCCATATATTTAATAATGAGGATCAGTAAAGTTATAGCAAATTCTATAGAACTAGTATCCACGCGATTCTTTATGGCATATGAATGATATATCTTTTTGAATCATCCAAATCGGACCATTACTTACGAAGATATTAAGTAATAAACATTGCCGTTCCGGCCGCTAAAATTCAAACTACGCGGGCGCGTGTGACGTCACGATATCGGTCGCCGCCAGTTAGCCGCTGGCAGCGATACGGCGCGCAATGTTTTGTTTGGATAACTGTGACTTTGAAACAAATTAAGTGTCCCATTTGTGCCTAATTCACCTTTTAACTATGTATCAGTATTGTATAGTGCTTAAACGTTCAAACACTTCTATGAAAACGCCAAAAAAAATCATCCTTTGAGTAGTAGTAGGGGCTCGACCAAAATTAGCACTTTAAAGGCAAATATTTCGCAAACGCACCCCTAAATCCAAACATGGTCCTAGAAGACCCATAATATTTTTCGAAGACCTTTTCAACGATATCCCACACTACGGGGTACGCGACGAATAAAAAATTTCATCCTCACACCTGTAGGGGAGGTACCCTGAACAAAAGTTTTTCAGTATTTTATTCCACGATTCTGGAGTTTTAATAAATGTGTACATATGTATATCCATGCAAAATTACAGACGGACGGACGGACATGACGAAACTACAAGGGTTCCGATACTTCCGATTTTACTTCGGAACCCTAAAAAGTAAAGCGTATTGCTGCTGAACGGTAGAGAAGGTGGATTTCCATGACTGTGCTGCTCAAAAGGGAGGCTGCAAACATAGCGTAGCATTTTTGATGTGGCTCCATAGACGCAGCGAGGAGCCATCTGCCACTGAAAAAAAATGTTACGGAGCCCAACCACAGCTGGCTATATAGATACAACTACGAAATTTATATAAGTTAAAGATATGGTTCCCAGCTCAGTTACTATTGAAGATAAATCATATATTGTCTTTTTACAACGGAATACCATTTTCTAAGAAGTTTTGAGTTTTTCGGCACGTTAAAAAATAGTTTTTTTTGGCGTTTTCATAGAAGTGTTTGAACGTTTAAGCACTATACAATACTGATACATAGTTAAAAGGTGAATTAGGCACAAATGGGACACTTAATTTGTTTCAAAGTCACAATTATCCAAACAAAACATTGCGCGCCGTATCGCTGCCAGCGGCTAACTGGTGGCGACCGATATCGTGACGTCACAGCCACGCAGTGAACTTTGTAAGTAATTTGGTCATAACTTCGTCAATTTTTGTCGTAGAACAAAAATTTTTTCACTGTATGTTAAGGATTTCTTAGCTCTATAAATCTGCATTCTCAACTAAAAACGTTACGGATCCTCATTGTAATATAATGAAATAACGTCCTTTGTATAACGAGGTTTTATATAATAAATGAAAAGAACAGTCGTTAGTTGTACCAAATACATATTAGCGTATTTAAGCTAGGATTCATATAATAAAATATCATTGCAAATACTAATCACATTGTAACAAGTAGGTAGCTTTTTTACGTGTTAGATACTCAATCTGTTTGTAATAATGTGACTAAATCAAATAGAATAATACATCAATTTATAAAAAGCCTACTGACTTCGATTTCGTATTCGATTTCTCGAATCGATTTGTAGACAATGTGACTTTTATTTCCTGAGTGATAATAGTCATCATGTTGAGTCAACATAATAATATTGTATCGATGGTTTTATACAATATTGAATAGCCAGTAGCCATTAGAACTCCACAATAACAAAAAGTGCCTGCTGAATAATAATTCGATTCGTGTGCACATGTTGAAGTTATAGTTGTTTACAGTGCGGCCGCTGTATCTTGGCGCGTCTGAACATAGGCTTTACGAACTTTAGCGCATGTAAGACAGAGATGGCAACAAGAACATGCTAACGTATGACTGAGACACAATACACCGCGTATCGAGTATTGGCGAATTAAGTTACTGCGCAGCCTTCTGCGCGAAGTTCAGACGCGCCAAGATACAGCGGCCGTAGTGTACATGTCAACAAAATATTCCTAATGTATTTTATATTTTCATGTTATTTCAAAACTGTATCATTAATTGCTTAAATATGTATTTCTCAATTATACTTTTTGGCATGATCTTTATGAAATATATTTTGTTTATTGCTACGTAAGGAAGTTAGTTCTTTAAATTATTTATTAGTTTCCCTCAGGTCAGAATGCTTACTATAATAGATCTTTTTGTTTGAGATTATTCGCGTAACACAGTACTTAACGAACCATGGCCAAATACAAGGGTTCCTCTCTTCTCAAGGATCTTTGGTTTTTTCTAAGGATTATTAACCATAGACCCATCTTTTGACCAGAACTGAGTTGGAACCATGAGATGATAGAAGGTTTCAAAAGATTAGAATGTAGTTGCACTTACGGACAATAATCTAAAAGATTGTTCGGATTCGCCTTAATTTTATCATCGATGCCCTCTAGTTGTTTGTGATGTCACTATACAAATTTTATTCATGGTTGCTGCTCTTTACTGGTTGGTACATTTTGTACTAAGGACGGTGTAGTACTATAGTGGGTAACTATTGGGACACGACAACATTTGTTTAGTCAGTTATAATTCGTTGGATGTGTTATTTATTGTCCTGGCGTCGTCCGCGAGCCGCGAGTGTGAATGGTGAACTGTTCTGGTGAATGACTAATATATGCATAAGAGCTGTATTGATTAAAGATTATTATTATATCAATAAAATATATTTTTGAACTAAACAGTTTTTTTACTCATTCCCAATTTAAAGATACGTTCCGGCTTATTATAGCGGATTTTATAGCGACTACAGTAATATTTTGAAGTCTGTTAAAGAGGTATTGTTCTAGACATGGATGTTGAACGCTTTATACCACAATACCACTTAACTGAGAATGCAAATCGTTTCACGTTTTGTAGAATGAAATACCTATGTGGATGTGACACAGTTCACGAATAGTTGATACTTAGTATGTTACATACACTGTGAAATGTGGAAGAGTATGGTGAAAGTACTTACGTGGAGACGAACTACCCAAAATCCATTGTCAAACATTACTTGATGGCTTTAAACGGTGAGAACATTAACACACTTCTCGCGACTGGTATCGAGTGGAAGGGTTCTGTTGCATTTTTTGCAGTGAAAACTTCGAAAAACGTACGGAGGTGATTTGAAATTCGATGAAACGAAACTGTTCAGTAAAAAGAGACAGACACATAAATTCTAAAGTGAGATAGGAAGCATTCTACAGGAGAGGGGGAGGGGGAGTTGAGTTGCAAACAATTAATAATAATTATCGACGTACGTCAAGCCTATTCATGGTACTTTTGCATCGTGCATCGTGCATGGCCTTGGCGGGACGTACAGCAAAATGGACCGTGTATAAAAGGTTTAAGCTCTGCGTCTGAATAAATATGTATATTATGTGATATAGTATACGAATGAAATGTAAAATAATTATCTAACTTTGCATCACTATGATCATTACTAAAACCTACAATAATTATCATCTTCCCGAAATTTTACATTCGTCTCATTATCTTGAAAACAAATTTTTTGAAGGTTTCACTTCTACCACGTGTGACTTGCACACATTTTAATTTTATAACAATATACTACGCATATTTATGCTTCCTTATTGTTCGGTAAATATAAATATTTGTACTTTATTTTCATTCTGGCAATACATTCGCAATTGATATTTTCTTATGCATCGGTTTGGGTTCTACCCTCCTGTTTTTTCGTTCCTCGTGCGCAAGCGCCGCCGGCAGTAGGTTCGATTCATACGGTTCGCGGCAGAGTGCAGTTCGGTGCAGTTGGTCGCCTTTTTGGTAATTCGGCCGCAAAGATCTTATGTCATCAAAAAAATAAAAATGAAATAAGAGCCAAGTTCAAAAAAAAAAGAATCGTGATCTAAATGGGTGCCAAGTTCTACTTCCCTGAATTTGATCCTTGTTAGCAACACTATCGAATGGTGTAATAATACAGGTGAGTTTTTTTTTCAAAATCAGCGGGTTCGATCCCTGGCCAGAAATATTGATTTTTCAAAAATGTAATGATGCAGTTTTAGTTTTCATCAAAATGGGCCGCGAGACTCCTTTCAGGATTTTTCGTTATTCCTCATAGTTTCGGATTTGGCCATCCATGCACACTTTGGAAATTCACCCTGTATATGTACATATAAAAAGTAACTGACGTTTTCTTTAATTATTTTTCTTAGCAAAACCTACTAAAGCAATCGAATAACGACTTCGCAAAGTGAACTCCTGATAGGTACCTACAAAGTAATATTTTTAATTTGCCAAGAACCCGAACCAATCTGAAAGCGTTCTCACTTGCCGACGACAACAACCGGGGCAGTAATTATCGGAGGCCACTCCACGCCGAGTGCAATCAGAGTGCATTTCATAGAACCCACCGCACCGCACCCATTTATAGTTTTTACGTACTGAATGTAATCAGCAATGACAGTACTGCGGAGTGCGGGTTGCTCTTGAGAACATTTGGATTGGTTTGGTAAGTAGGTACATACATAGAATCTATAATTGAATACCTACTATACCTACTGCAATGTCTGCATGTTTCTTAGAAGTGATTTAGAGATATGTAAGATCCTTCGTGCTATTCTAGATTTGCATCTAGTCAGATTTCTCGGTGAGATATGTATGTAGTAGGTAAATCAGGGTATCAGGTACAGGTAACGTGAGGATAATTTTTTTTGGTACGTATCCTAATGTAGGGCATCGTTGGAAAGGTCTTCCAAATAATATTATGGGTCTTCTAAGACCATTTTTGGAATTAGGTGTCAGTTTGCGAAATATTTGGCTTTGAAGTGCTAATTTTGGTTAGAGTCAAGTGTCCCCCCCTGCCGGCTAAACGTTAAACAGCTCCAATAGTTGGACAAGTGAAAAAATTCTCAAAAATAGTTTATATGATGAATTTACAAGAAAAACTATCACGGCTATGTTAGCTTATGTAGTTAATGGGTAATAGTCGATAAACTTACTACTTCGGAACCCTAACCCCCCGCCCCGTTTTTAATTCCTCTTGTTCCTTTTCTACAAGTAATGTACCGGCACGTCAAAATCCATCATTTTATTCCCTAAAGTACACGTTTGATCTTTCATCTCTCGCGCAGTCTAGCGCATACTCGCGCAGGTAGAAATTCCTCTTACGTGTCACGCGTTTAGAAAACTTCGCGGGCATCTGCGCTGCGCTCTGCCATATGTGTGACGGCCTTAATTTAGTAAATCACCACTAGATTCAACCTCTTTAAAGTCACTCAATGATGCACACAGGATGCTACTCCTGAAATCCTGATGTAGCGAACAATACTACCTGTGTATGTCCGGAACTCATGTGAATACCCGCCAGCCAAGGTTAAACAAAGACATCCAGACAAAAATAATTTTACAATCTTATTTGAAAGTCTTCTGAAAACATGCTGCCGTACCTTCGTAATTCGTATTACTTATCTTTAAAAAAGATCCGAAATGAAATAGGCTTTAAAATGGCTTTAAAGAATTAAAACAAACGAAAGAGCAAAATATAAGGAATGTCTGAGCGGTGTGCCCTGACAAGCTTTTGAAAGCTCTTTCATTACCGTAGGAATGTAATGTATTGAAAAAATATTCTCAATACGAGTGGGGCGCAAGTGCCCCCTAAGTAAATAATAGCGTGTGTTCCTGCTGCCGCGATGCCGCGGTGCCGCTCGCCGGCTGCATTGTGGGACGTCTGGGACTCATGGCGCGCACGAGTCTTGCTTGCCGACGAAATCTGTCTCCACTGTTTACCTGAACACGGGAATATTTAACCTTCATTTTAAAGAATTTTATTAAAATTTCAATGATTCACTATGTCAAAGATTGTAAGGAATTCTTTTGTTAAGTACATTCTTAAATATTGTTGGTCTACATACGGCAAATTATGCCTTCCCTGAAAAGAAAGTTGTGTGTACGTGATACGGCAAAACATTGGAAAACTAGGTTAGTAGTTAATAATGATTAAGTATATCTAATATCAACATTATAAGTAACCTTCGTTTCCGTAACAAAGAAAACTTCATTTGCAACTTGCCCCTTGCAAGGTCCTTGGCCGTATAATGATTAATGTAAGACTGTATAGTGATATAAATTTTTCAATCATTTATTTATTCTTAATTTTGACGTTTGGAAGTTTAACGTTATTGTTTATCATTTATCTATACTAATATTATAAAGAGGAAAGATTTGGTTGTTTGTTTGCATTGAATAGGCTCCGAAACTACTGAACCGATTTGAAAAATTCTTTCACTGTTGAGAAGTTAGACTATCCCCGGGTGACACAGGCTATATAATATTTTCAAAAAAATTAGGGATCCTTAATAAAACTCCAATAATGTAACCCAAAGTGTAAAAAAAATAAGAAAACCGAAGCAAAGCGAGGGCGGTTACTTGTCGTTTATTAAACTGACAATGTGCGATGCCGTGATGTTCGCCGTGTCGCGGTGACGCGGTGCCTCGCGGAGACGCGCTGGCCCAGACTCGGCTCGGATTAGCTGAGTGTAACGAAGTCGTCTTACGCTGCCACCATTGTGTGTGCTATTAAAAATAATACATCACAACGACACTCTCACTTCTGGATGTGGTCTTCGGTTGTGGCTTGTTCTATAGTTAGGGATTTTGTTTAATTTATTTTCTGCATATTGGGTACCGTAAACTCTTTGTTTCTTTGTGACAAAAATTCGTTATAGAACGTACAGTCGTATCACATGACTCACTTGAAAAAGTAAATAATGTTTATGTAGTCGTACTTGGGACACTTGGGTTGCTCAATGCTCATTAACCTCTCCACCAATCCGCACTGGAGCAGCGTGGTGGAGTATGCTCTAGGCCTCCTCAAAAGGAGATAGATACCCCTGCCCAGTACTGGGCTATCAATGGGTCGAAGCTAGCCAGACAGCCGTACCATCATGAGGAACTTAAGCTTTTAGAATGGGGATCATGCTTTAATAATATATATTAGCCTTCAATGCGCAAGCTATTTTAACAGATCAGTTGGTGACACTAGCTTAGAACGTGACTCATATTTTTGATTATGTGTGCCTACTAATATTTATCTACCTAATAATATTTATCATATAATATTTACTACAGCTATCGACGCACCTTACACTGATTGCCCACATTTAATTGATAAGGTGACTATCATAAAGTGGATCGGCAGATTTTAATCCAAAGACGTAAGCGGGTTGCGTCAATGAGGGGCGTATCAGTTTACAACTGTTTGTAATGATAAGCTGATGGTACAATTTAACTTTTATGTTTGTACAGTCAGCAAAACAGATACAAACACGTTTCATATTGTTTAATATAATCAATGTTAAATAATACATTAGGGCCAGTGGCGGCTGGTGGATCCTAGAAGTGGTGGTGCACTGTATCAGCGTATTTTTATTTTTAATGAGTACCATAGAACGGTTATGATTTTCGCGCGTAGACCTTCTAAACGGCTGGATGGATGTGTATCGTTATATTCGTCTTAAAAGTTAAATGAGTGTTTGAAAAATGAACAGATGAGTGTTTGAAAAATAATCCTGTCGATTTTAATTCCAATTTTTGTTGAAAAGTTTTATTATTGCTTCCAAAATGTTAAAGTTAATACTCATTTTCACAGCTATTTACTTACACACAATGTCCCACAATTCAGTAACTATATATAATATTATAATACTGAAAATCCTTGCAGAATGTAAACAAACGCAACTCCTTTTAGCTAGTATAGCGCCGGGCGTAGCGCGCGCGAATTTCGTCAAACCTCGTTCCGCTCGGTAATCTTCGGTTCTCTCGTGCGGCGCTCGAAAACGTCTTATTTCGCCGTACATTTTCTATTGAACTAGCTCTGTCTCACGCGCCAGGCGTTTTCGCTCGCATCTCATAGAAGTTGTATGAGCATTCGCCGTGCGCTTTGGCTAGCGCACCGTGAACCATTTACAGCGATTTTCGCGATAATGAGTCTTAATACTTTAACAAAGAGCTTAAATTGGTTCATCATAATTTCGTTAATATTGAATAGATCGTTAATCAGACACTATTAAACATTTTTTGTTTTATTTTTCTAAACATATTAAAATTTGGCAGTTCGGCGCACGAGTGCACTTAAAGTACAGCCGCCCCTGATTAGGGGCCATCCATAAATTACGTCACTCTTTAGGGGGGGGGGGGGGGGGGGTCGATGTATTGTGACATTGTGTGACAACGGGTGGGAGGGGGTCCTAAATTTCGTGACGTCACATTTCAAAATCGAATAATTGGTATGTATAAGTAAATATTAAAAAACAATTAATGGAAATAAAACTTATTTCGGAACAGCTGTTTTAATTGAATAACTTGTAGGTGTAAAATTTCATAATATGTGACGTCACACTAGGGGGGAGGTCTCACAAATGTGAGCAGCTGTGACAAGGAGGGGGGAGGGGTCAAAAAGTCATTTTATGTGACGTAATTTATGGATGGCCCCTTACGTATATCAGTATATGTACAGGTAACTTTAAAGTTAATGAAACACAAACATTCTGTAATATTGAACATTACGAAACGTTTTTGTATCATCATCCGACCCGACCTGACAACATGACGACCCGTGTGGCGCAATGGTTACCATGTCGGATCGCCGCACCGAGGGTCCTGGGTTCGATTCCCAGCGAGGCGGAAGTTTGAATGATGAGTTTGAATTTCTGTTCTCGGTCTGGGTGTGAATGTCCTTGTCTAAGTTGTGTGTTGTCCATAGCACCCACGACACAGGGAATCCTAATGTGGGGCTATGAGTGTGAAGCGTTATTTATTTATTTCTTTTCTACATACCCACTGTTGCTGACTGTACGGTAGAGCTACTGGCCGTAGAGCCACGAAATAGTCAATATTATGTTATTATATTATATAACAGTAATTAGATTTGATACTGAAATAAAAGTTGTGTGTTAGTTGCCTTATACCCTGACCAGAATCGGTAGAATCTAGCCAGTATTTAGGGAGCTTCAACACGCAAACTGCAACGTGAATTGTGCAAAATGTAATAGGTAAACGTGTCTATAATGTTGACTAAATTGACTTGCCCTAATGAGTGCCTGTATGAATGATTTTGGCGAAAATTTAATAAGAAAAGGTTATTTAATGGATATAAAATGCTATTCTATTATTTTGGAATGAAAGAATTCAAAATGGCAGTCTTTAACAAATAAAATAATGTTTCGTACACGTACCTATCCAGTATATTCTTTTAGATCTGGGCCCAACAAATATTAATGCAAGATGTTTACGGGTACCGCGGTAAGGTTTTGTAAAACGTATCACGATCGGGAACTCTCCCGGGAGCGTGCCGCGTTGCCCACGCTGGTCGAGCGACTAGCGACCTTACGACCCGGTGATACGGGCTATGGTGTGGAGATGCAGTACCGGCTTCGTTGGGAAAGGAATTTATTAACTCCTCACAACTTACCACGACAGGTTCACAGTTTTAAAGTACCAGGAGCACAAGACATTTAACACTGCACTTTATTATTATAAAAAGAACTATCCCAAAGGTACAAGAGATGATCTTCAGGAGCTAAACGCTTTACACTAAAATAGCCTCACATTATGATTCTCTGTGTCGAGGACGTCATTGACAACACACAAAGACAAGAACACACTGATGACTCAACCAGATAGAGAACAGAAATTCAAACTCATCATTTAAATTTACGCCTCGCTAGGAATCGAACCCAAGACCCTTGGCACGGCGCGGCGGTCCGGCATGGTAACCGTTACGATACACGGGTCGTTATAAATAAAAAGGTGTGCAAAGGGTGTTATCGACGATGCCCGTCCAAGAGGAAGTGGGAAAGTGTGCCAACTCACAACGAAATGTGTCGCAGATTTGCTTTGAAGGTGGTCACTACGGTTATCACCCATATGTCCGTATGTTCGTTTGTTCATTGACACTCGCTGTCCTGAATCAATTAAAAACATTTGATTTGAAAAATATTAATGTCACTAGTATTGCGCGTCAGTCATCAGTACACTACAAAATAAATATCGTCTAAACATGGGTTCAACAAATAAATAATTAATTACCATAATTTATCATTTTAATGTGAGTATGAATAAAACAATAACTGAACAGCGATATACATAATTATTATCATATCGGTAATTATTTTCCTCCGCGCAGATAACGAGTTGATTCACGACTCACTTCGACTCACCGACTGTTTGCCGAATGTCGACCGATGCTATCGGTACGGCACTGCTCGTTTCTTAGGAAATTGTTTCATGTTTTTCATGGTCTGCTTACCTACTTTCGAATTAGTATATAGAATAATATTTATTATCTTTATCTTTCAACAGATTCCTTACCTCTAAAAAGTTCTGTACCTGGCTTTTGGCTTCTTCAACCCATTAATGGCCTACTGAGCACGGTTTGACGGTACTCTCTCATCGGGAAAGCTTAAAGTATACTCAACAGTCAACGAAGCTCTCCAGTTCGTATTGATGGAGGCGTTAGTGGCCAACCAAGTGTTGGAAGTTTTCATGCCGCCCGAAGGCCTCCAACCTCCGTTGAGCCTACGTCATAATATTATTTACATTTTTCACCGCGGCTACGGTGCGGCGACGCCCACCGCATATAGCATACTAATTCGGACAAAATTATTTCAGATCTAATTAAATCAATCTGAATAATTACTTACTCAGTCATGACCACCGTTCGGTTATGGTCTTTAACTTATATTATTTTTATTTATTACGAGTAACCGCCCTCGCTTTGCTTCAGTTTTCTTAATTTTTTTACACCTTGGGTTACATTATTGGAGTTTTATTAAGGATACCTATTTTTTTGAAAATATAATATAGCCTATGTTACTCGGGGATAGTGTAGCTTCCCAACAGTGAAAGAATTTTTGAAATCGGTTCAGTAGTTTCGGAGCCTATTCAATGCAAACAAAAAATCAAATCTTTCCTCTTTATATATTAGTATATAGACTAAACATCCCAGAAGCGAAAATAATAATGATGAATCCTAAAGGGTCTTTTACGAGGCTTCCTTCAGATATTACCTCAGCAGGCATGTATTAATCTTCGTGGGTGTGTGAAGGTTAACGATGCCGCCACGGTACCATAGAACAACTAACTGTTTATGTCCGGTTATTATTATCTTCTTAAAAGTATTTTATTGCTTCCATAAATAGTATAAAACAATGTATCACCCGTCTGTTTTAGCACTTAGTTCTTTTTGATTCAGGTTTATTCACCTTTGAGAACAGCATGGAGAACTCTTAGGTGTGCAGGTTTCCTCACGATATTTTCCTTCACAAGCGAGCAAGTGATAATTAGCTTAGATCCTTATATTGTGCTTCTACTACGCGTTCACTCTAAGTTTGCCCTCGTAGACCGTTACGATTTAACAGCTGGGTACTGTAGACAAAAAAGTAATCAAATAATTTCACTAACTTAAATAACAAATTACGTTTGCTACTGTGTAAAACATTTTCTATTTTAGTCATTGTAGTGACAAAAATCAACGAACGTAAAATAAATCAATAGAAAAATTATTTAACGAAAGTAACATCAAAATCAACAATAAACTCAAGAACGCACGCGCCGCACGGGACCTCAAAAATTGACGGGTGCAAAGTGAAAAGAGTTATCTGCAATATAGTTGCTTTGTAGAGGACTCTTTTCACTTTGCACCCGTCGAAATACGCGACTAGCGTTGCTGTCCGTACTAAATGAGCTGCGGTACGAGGAGCGGGACGGGAGGTAAGGGCAAACTTAGAGTGAACGCGTAGTAATATGCAAATAATTTTTCGAACTGCGTGGAGTATTCGAACTCGGCTATTCGCATTTAAGAGACATGTTCAGACCACTGGCTATCACTGCAGCAAGTAAACAAATGTAAACAAAAGTATAAATAAAATCCCACCCGTTGTTTACGTGTTAACTGTTCTTTCATTGTAAACATTTCCTGTGGTGCCGCACTGACGATTGTTATGAGAATTTTCGTGTTCCCGACGAGCCTAATCTAATCTGCATTCGGGGCAGAGCCGTTTAATGACGGAATAATAGCTGCAAGTAACGACCGACGTCGGTTTACGGGCGGCTAATGATACGAAGGAATGGTTTATGGCCTTTATATGTGCTTTATATTTTTTATTATTGATATAGATACGTTCATTGACATGGCAATCGACTCACTGGACTAACGAATCCTTGATACATGTTGTGTTCTCAGAATTGCTACTTTTGAGGACAAATGTGGATCTCTTCATTTGTTTGTATTTATTAGTTTCCCTGCGTTCGGGACATACCCCTCTTTCCCACTAGGCACTCTGGGCACGGGCCCAGGGCCCCTTGATCAATAGGGGCCTCCAGTTCCTGCCAGATCACTAAACGATAACCGATATTTATTACCGAAAAACTTTTTTATTCCAATAAATCGAACCTATATTACTGACTACAATACCAATTTGCTTATTAGCTTTTGCATAAACCTAGAGGCTTGTTTATCTACTTTTTTTGTTTATTCTAACAAAATAGTTGTGGTATATTATTGTATCATAGGAGGGTAACTGAATAAAACAGTGTTAAACCAACTAGAGTGTGTTTCACTACATGGTGACAGCGGTGTGTAAATTATTATATTTTTCGTAGTTAAATCGCGATAACAAGTGTCTAAACAGTGTTAGTTTTGTTTATCAGGCGATATAATTTAATAATAAGTGCCTAACAATGGAACACGCGCGTCCTCCAGCGGAATTATCACTCGAAGGTGGGCCGGCCGCGCGGGCCGAGTCATGGCGCCGGTGGCGTAAGCTGTTCGACGTGTTTATAAAAGCCTCTGGAGTGAGCAAGGAGCCGAAGGAAGTTCAGGCTAGTCTGTTGGTTAACCTCATAGGTTACGCATTGCACGCGCCCCGCCCGCGCCGCCAGCCGCTCGCGCAGCACCCGGTGCCGCCCCTGCCCTGGCACAAGCTTGCTTCTGACATATTTGAGTACAAAAGAAATAGGTATATTATTCTCGTCGACTACTTCTCGAATTATGTCGAGGTGGGGGAGTTGACCGGCACGAGTAGCAAACAGGTTGTGAACTTCATGAAGGCACAGTTTGCGCGACACGGGATACCGGCCGAGTTAGTGACGGACAATGGCCCCGCATACAGTTCCATGGAATTTAAAAAGTTTATGAGGGAGTGGCAAGTATGCCATATTACGTCTTCGCCCCACCATCCTCAGTCGAACGGAAAAAGTGAGAGAACTGTTCAGACGATTAAGAATTTACTTAAAAAGTGTTTAGATTCGGGAGAAGAGTTTATTAAATTTCCGATCTACGCCTAGACACGGTTTAGACTCTCCGGGGCAAATGCTTATGGGTCGACGGCTACGTACGAAGTTACCTATTACGTCCGAATTGTTGACCGAACCGGTCGACAATAAGAATAATTATCGGGTTCTGATGTCACAAAGGGATAATGATAAAAATGTATATGACAAGACGGCTAAGCCGTTACGGCCCGCCTTGGTGGGCGATAAGGCTACGTTAATATGCAACGGTGAACGAAAACCGGTTACAATCGTAGATCGTACCCCGGAACCAAGGTCATTTATAGTTGAAGATGAAAACGGGCGTAGATACCGGCGCACGCGCGGCCAACTCGTGGTGCGTACGGCGCGGACGGGTTGTCAACGCACGGCAACACCCGTACCGCCGCCGTCGCCGCCTTGTTACTTTCAGTCTGTGGCCACTGCCACTCGAAGCCGCCGTAGAAAGGTAACCAATCTGGGTAATAGTGAGCAGCGGCAAGGGATATCGCCCAAGCTGAGGCCCAACTCGCTAAACAGTACTGCGACAGCCAGTACGCCGTCACCATCACCCCCAAGGGTTAATATAGAGAGGTCTAGGGAACGAACGGCACGAATGCTATCCAATTTCATTTTCGGTTCGTCTAGAGAATAAGGTGAATTGTGAGTAGCATTATTAATCTGTTATTAATTATCATTGGTTTCCATATTTTCTTTACGCTATGTGGTTTATTATTTGTGTTAAATTTATGTTTCACTTCATAATTACGATAAAAAAAAAAAACTTGTGTTTTTTTCTGATTTTGTTATATTTTATGAACTTTCTTTTAAGTTTGTAGTTTTATGAGAGTGTAGTGTAAAATCATAGTATTTCTACATTTGTCAGTGTACTTATTAGTTATGTCACGCAACTAAGTTACATATCTGGATTCTGTAAAATTCCTTAATTACAGATATTTTTTTTCTCTTTTTCGAAGGGGAAAGATGTGGTATATTATTGTATCATAGGAGGGTAACTGAATAAAACAGTGTTAAACCAACTAGAGTGTGTTTCACTACAATAGTGTTCTGTCAAAGTGATAGAGGCCCCACTATCCTAATATGCCCAGGGCCTCCAATAGGATAAAGACGGCCTTGGTTCAGTGTTTAGTAGGACGATAGCATTCTCCTTTCTGAAAAACGGTCTTTGAAGTTACTTCAAGTTATTAAATTCATGGTTGTACAAGGGATCCATAAGGTTCATTGATCTAGGAGATTATCTATATCATAAAACTTGGAAGAAGACAAGATACGAAGTATCTGATTTTCTGATTTCTTGGTGTCGGTGGCAATAACATGTTCAGACAAGTGGCAATGGTAGGTTGATTCGGTAAGCCATAAAGTCAAGCGGCCTAAAAACTTACTGATTTTCTTAGTCACCTTATCGGAGTGTACAACCACTCCGTAATTTAATTCTTTATTGCTTCAAATAAAGTCCATTATGGATAGTGACCAGTCTGTATATGTCTGTATATGTACGTATGTCGTATGTATAAGTAGGTTCCGACCTTTGTGTTTCCAGGATAAAGTCGTGCTTTTATAAATGGTGGCTTGTTTGTATAGCCGCTCGTATATATGCAAATCAGTTAAAAATGTCGATGTCCCACTCACCTAATTCCCAAAAAGCCCCAAACAATTTGAGCTGGAACATGTTTAATGTCGGTATAATAACAGCGGATCCGTTTCGGCACAAGTTATGGCCATCGGTTTACGGCGCAATTCACGTTTCATGACTGTAGCTCACAAAAAGATATTGTTTTTATTCAATTTTCATTAATGTTTACTGAAATGCTTTAAGCATCTCATATTTCTTTTATGACTTTAAGCACTTAATTCAGTTTTTAGGGCTCCGTACCTCAAAAGGAAAAATTAAACCTGTAAAGGATCACTGCGTTGTCCGACTGTCTGTCTGTCTAGCCCCTATGCGATATCCTGGATCATAGAAGTTATTGTAAAGATATTTTAAAGACTTTCTTTTAAAATCAAAATAAAATACATTATATTATGTATAATGTATGGGTTTCTTGAAGGATGAGGTAATTCGTACTTAGCTCTCGATTTATTTACCTATTTTATACAATAGTCATTTTGTTGAAAGATCGTAGCGAGTATTTTATTATCAGCCATTCAATCTTGGTTATAATAAGCTGTGAGATTTGATTGTAAAGGATCGTAATCGGTATTTGAATTGACGCTTACACAAACCAGGATCTTATTATAATTTAAGGTAGGTACTTTTTCCTTGTGGTCCTTAAATAGATAAGGGAGTTTAATAGTATGTATAATTTTCTTTATTCCAAGAAAACAATTTGTGCCATTTTATAGGTACCTACTTGAGAAGATAGATTAGGTATTTTGCATAAATCATAAATATTGTATAGCTAGGGAGTATCTACACCCAGCTCAACGACAGACCTTTTTTGGTACGTCCCAGAAAAGACTAATTCCCTGCGGCTATCCGTACCGGGGGTTACTTACAAAAATAAAAGGTGGGATTTATATAAGACACACAAAGGGATATAACATATCTTACGTAAGATATTATTATGCAGATACCTAAAAAGATGCTGGGATCCAAGCGTGTACCTACGAAAATGATACCCGCCTTGGGCTTCTCATAAGATTCTTTCTTGACAATCTTTACAATATACGGGGAAGGATAAACTTTTGGATTTTATCATAAAAAATCGTGTATTTTTAATCGACTTCAAAAAAAGGAGGAGGTTCTCAATTCGACTGTATTTTTTTTTAATGTTTGTTACCTCAGAACTTTGGACTGGGCGAACCGATTTTGATGATTGTTTTTTTAATCGAAAGCTGGTGGCTGTCATGTGGTCCCACATAAATTTTATTGAGATCTGACAATGGCATCCATGAGAAAACCACATAAGTCGTAAATTTGTGTTAAGATGTGCGCGACAAATTGACGAATAACTCAATATCACGCCAACCGATTTCGATGATTCTTTTTTTAATCGAAAGCAGGTGCTTTTCATGTGGTCCCACATAAATTTGAACGAGATCTGAAAAGTAGTTTTTGAGACTTTGAAGTCGTTATTTTTTGTTAGTAAAATTTAGCGTTTGTTCGCACTTCGTCGGATTCGCAAAAGGTCGGATTCTCATTTCGTCGGATTCAGTACAGTCAATAACATAAATAACGAAAACGCTTCATCACATCCGTCCCTCAGTACAAAGGCGTTTACTTGACGAAGCCGGTGTCGAAACCTTGCTCCATCCACCGTACACCGTACGTTTAACTCCCTGTGATGTCTTTTTGTTCCCGATAATCAAGGAAAAAATTAAAATGTGTGCAATTCACACGTGGTAGAAGTGAAACCTTCAAAAATGTTGTTTTCAAGATAATGAGACGAATGTAAAATTTCGGGAAGATGATAATAAAATTCTAGGTTTTAGTAATGATCATAGTGACGCAAAGTTAGATAATTATTTTACATTTTATTCAAATATATCACGGGCGTAGCCAGGTTTTAGTTTCGGGGGGGGGGGGGGGGGGGGGATCAAGAAAATACGACTAAAAGTACATAAAATAACCCTAAAGAAAATTGAGAATTGAGAGAGTCCTTTATTTTTTCTCACGACGTATGTAGTGCCATCTATTATTAGTTTATATGTTTCAACAGATCTAAAGATAAAGAGTATGAGGTGAATAGTACATGTCAATATCTTAACTTTTCGGGGAGGGTTTGAACCCCCGAAGCCCCCTCTGGCTACGCCCATGGTATACATAACATATATTTATTCAGATTCACATTTTCGCTAAATGATACGAGGCTTATGATAACTAAAGTATGAAATGCTCCCCCTCTCCTCCATTTCCACCTCCCCTCTCCTCCCGCTCCCTGTCCCCCGTCCCCCTCCCCTTCCTCGTCCCCTCCCTTTCCCCCTCACTCCCTCTCCCCTCCCCCTGTACAATACTTCCTATCTCATTTTCGAATTTATGTGTCTGTCTCTTTTTACTGTCCCGTTTTCGTTTCATCGAATTTCAAATCACCCCGATGCTAAAGAAGTTTTCACTTCAAAAATAAAAGGGAATTATTTTTCGTGTGCCGAAGAGGCCATGGCCGCCTTCAAAGTATTATTATTATTTATATAAATACATGTTTATTTTGATTTTGCAAATATAGTTTTAGCAAAAAACGGTTTTCTTCTCCGGCGAAATGAGAATCCGACCTTTTGCGATTTCGACCCAGTGCTACTGTTTTTCTTCTCAACTGTATTCCGACGAAATGCGAATCCGACCTTTTGCGAATCCGACGAAGTGCGAACAATTCAAATTTAGATTATTAAAGCTATGATCTATTTCACGACTGGCACGAATAACGTGTCAGTAGCGCTTCGTGTTACTCTCTAATACTTAAAATTAAAGAATGTTTGTGAATATCGTTTTATTGTGCACAAGTGACGCGTTTTTTAAAATCATCAAAGTATGACGTCCGATGTGACATTTTAATTTACTTGCATCAACATTGCTATTAACCGTACTATATAACTCGCTCTGCTTACATGAAGTCTATCTTTACGCCTACGTCAAGTCCAAATGCATTAGAGGAGTCCACACTAGTAATAAAAAATTCTATATTCCAGACAATTTTGCTAATGAGTGGCGCCCTCTCTCCGCCCGGGCGCCCCCTGATCGCCATTAGAACTCTCTTTTATCGCATTAGACGTCGGCGTCGCGCCCGATGTACGAAGATAATAATTACAAGCATTTTCGGCGCGGTATTTCACTAGGAAGGTATTATTGGAAAATTTATAAGATGCCTCAAGACGTCTGGTTGTCGCATTGTTGATATAGCGTCGAAACTTGGAATTTGGCTCTATTTGTATATCGGTAATATTATAAATTGTTTGTTACGCCATTACTCCTTACCTAATTCCTTATAAAAAAGCACTGAAAAGGATATAATATAGTCCTTCACAAGACCTTTTATCCGAAAAAATCATAAATTCTAATTGGATTTGGAAAATGGTAATATTGATACCTTAAGTTCAATGCCCGAAAAGCCGTGGGATAAAGCTAGTTTTTAATCGACTTAAAAAAAGGAGGAGGTATGCAATTCGACTGTATTTTTATATGTTTGTTATCTCAGAACTTTCGACTGGGTGAACCGATTTTGAGGATTCTTTTTTTAATCGAAAGCTGGTCCTTTTCATGTAGTCCCACTTAAATTTGAGCGAGAGTAGTTTTTTGAGTTATTTTGAAGTCGGTTATTTTTTAAAAGTTAAAAATTAGTTTATTGTTTATGAATATAATTTTTAAACATGGCTGTGTATCTTCTGCGTATTTTTTTTTACACAAATAAGTTAAGGCTTGACCACAATCCCACCTGATGGTAAGTGGAGATGTGGTTCAGGATGGTGAGCGCACTAACTTAATAAAAGCCTGTTCACTCTTTTCTTGAAGACGAAGAAGAAGAAGATCGCGTTATTTATTTGGTTAAACATCCTTCAATCAGTATTTACGATGATAATTTTTGAATTGCTTCAACCCATTGAAGGCCCCACTACTGAGCACGAGTTCTCTCTTGAGTTAACTAATTTAAAAAATGTGAAAACTTGTGAGTACCTACGTTTGATACTCTTTAAAGCAAAAACCACGGAACTGATTTTCATGAAATTTAGCACACAGGTAAACAATAACCTGAAATAAGACATAGGACAGACCCCTCTTTCCCACTGGGCACTCTGGGCACGTGCCCAGGGCCCCGCGATCAATAGGGGCCACCAGTTCCTGCCAGATCACTAAACGATAACTGATATTTATTACCGAAAAACTTTTTAGTCGAATAAATCGAACCTAAATTAGTGACTACAATACCAATTTGCTTATTAGCTTTTGCATAAATCTAGAGGCTTGCTTATCTACTTTCTATGTTTATTCTAACAAAATAGTATTCTATCAAAGTGATTGGGGTCCCATTATCCTAATATGCCCAGGGCCTGCACTACGTTAAAGACGGCCTTGACATAGGGTACTTATTATCCCGGAAAAGCGGGCAAAGCAGCGTGCAGACCGCTAGCTATACAATGCCATATCCAATCGTTCGCTGCGAGCGTGTCGCGGGGAGACCATGACAGATGCGGTCCATCCGTCACGCGGTCTGGAGGCACCATCGCGGCTCCCATGTATTCCATTACCGCGACGAATTTTACGCTCCTTACACTCCAACCGTGGGACATTATGGGGTATTCATTCTGCGGAAACAATCCTGGAGAATCAATTGGTATTCTCTGTCTCCAGAAAGAAATTGCGGGTTCTTAATGGAATGTTTTCATTACTTAGGTATGCAGACTTGGATTTTTTGGTTTTTATTAAAATTTCATTTGTTACGTCGTGTTAGTTATCAACTAACGAAAAAACGTATGATGTTATCACTCACAGTCTGTATCTTTTTGTTTGAATAATATTAATTACAATTTGGATGCATATTTAACATTCGCAATACGTACTGTCTCACACGAGTCTAGTTACTTATTATATCTTTTTAAAAAAAACAAAGTAGCAAGCAAATTAACTACAAATTACGGTGCAAACCGATTACCTTCCTTGGAACTCATAAAAAAGGTCGCTTGCCTTCTTTGAAAGCTGAATATACTTGTAACCTATGTAAATACGCAAAATTTTGGTTATACTTATTATATTTTCCACTTAACTTTATTTTTATTTTGGAGTGTCCAACTCTCATCAGTAGGTACATCTCAAACCACCCTGTCATATTGCTCAAATAAGAATTATGTAATCACTTAAGGATATAATTTCATTATGATCTAATCAACGTTTCTGTCGCTTCGCTCGTTTCAATATTTACTCTGGGAACGAGGTTTACTAAGCACCAAATAAAAATGTAAGTTGTCAAATATACCTACCAGAAAGTCACTAAGATATGGGATTTCAATGCTCTGATAGTTAATCTTCAACAAGTATACGAATATACCTGCATGGAGACAGTGACGAGGTCCTGACTTACAGGAATGAAATTAAATAAATACTTAAATCGTCTATTTGTAAACCAACAATGTAAAGAGAGTAATCGCACGTACAGTACAGGCCGTCAGATATGATAATAATCATGATAAATAGCCTCGTTGGAACACTTGACGTCTATTCGAAAAATAGTGTGAAAGTGAGTGTAAAGTATATTTATAATTCGATGATTCATTTAATCTTTAGCTGTTAAGGTAATGGAAATTATCGGGAGAATTGCGCATCGCCTAAAATCGGCCTTGAATCATCTTGTAACAGTGAATTTTTGACACAAAAATGAATTTAGGAATCGGAAACATATATATCGCTGATTACTGAAATCACTATCAGCTTTATTTAAACAACAACGCAAATTAGACACACGCTGCAATGCGGACTGATAGCGAATGAAAACTGCCAGAATCAAGATAATGGTTATCAAGAATTGCAGTCGTCCAAACCTATAAAAGACAGGACACATTCTTGAAGCGCCATAGTCCAAGCAACGCTTTCAAAATGAGTGCCGACTTCAGGAAGAACAAGTATGTTCGCATTTTCAACTTCTTCGATAAGGATAACAGTGACTACATCGAAAAGAAGGACTTTGAAATATCCGCTCAGTACACTTCAAAGTCTAGGGGATGGCCCCCAGGAAGCGACAAAGATAAGGAAACCATAGCTGCCATGTTGAAGATTTGGGACAGCCTACAGAAGCACGCAGACAAAGACAACGATGGCAAAGTGTCTCGCGAAGAATGGGTTGCCATGTGGGAAGACTTCGCGAAGAACCCATCGTCACCTCTGGAATGGCAGAGTCTGTACTGCAAGTTCATCTTCGACATCCAGGACTCGACTGGCGATGGCGCGATAGATGTTGACGAGTTCTCCTCGGTCATTGAATCCTTCGGCAAGGACAAGGCCAGTGGTGTCAAAGCCTTCGAGAAGATGGCAAAGGGCAAATCGAGCATCTCCTGGCCCGAGTTCCAAGAGCTATGGAAGGAGTTCTTCGTCAGCGACGATCCCAACGCTCCCGGAAACTACATCTTCGGTGAAGAGACTTCATAATTTTAGGTATTATGTTTTGTGTTAAGTTGTAGCAGTGATTTTTTTGTACTTTGGCTAAATTCTATGTAATATCAGAATTATTAAAATAATTATTTATTTAAGAAGTCTATGTCATTTTTTATTTTATGGAAATAGTCAACAAGTGAGACCATTTTTCCTTTCAGAGGTTCATTTGCGAAATATTTGGCTTTAAAGTACTGGTTTCGGTTAGAGTCAAGACGTGTCCTTCCTCTACTAGCTAAAAGATAGATATTATAGGACATGTAAAAAATTCACGGCAGTAGTATATAATGATGAATTTAAAAGGGAAACTATCACGGCTAGGGTAGCTTAATAATAATGGAGCAATACTAAAAATAGAGTAATAGTTGATAAACTACGGAACCCTAAATTGCACATGGCCTGACGCAGTTGACTGTTTTTTATTAATTATCTTATCTTAGTACAGCCTATACCAATAATAAAATAATGCTTAAAGATGTTGAATGTTTGTATCCAAGTCTTTCATTGCATGCACAACTCTGCAAATATAAAATTACAAAAATCTTAAAACATTTTAATGCAACACCAACGTGATTTGCAAACAACAATAAAGCTGTACGAAAACCGGTTTCTTATTGCGGCGTCTACAAGACGTCATATTTAAGAAATAATTAGATTTCATGGAATAATGTAATTACCAGCGTATTCGCGATTTAGCGCTGATGAAATTGCATTCTCCCAACATTCATTACAGCTTGCAGGCGGAAATAACTAAATTGTCGTGCTATAAAATAATGTTATTAGATCGTATAGTTCTCTAGTAGTAGGTAATATGATTAATTATTACAGAAATCTTAAAGAGAAAATACTTAAAATGTTTATAATTTGTAAAATAGAGCTCTCAGGGCAGACGTGTATGTATGTATCTGTACATGTGTGCATGTGTGCTTAAAGTGATTATTTATTCTTATCTCAATCAATTGTAGCTGAAAAGAAACAGCATGCTTAAATAAGAATCCTGCGATCCCATTAATGATAATTCCATCAAATTACAGGTGAATTGGTTAATTACCCCAAAAGCTTTGTTTGAACCCCAAACCAAAACAGATTAGATAATGTCTTTTCTAATAAACATTTAAAACGTAATTCCGTGTACTCACAAAACAAAAAAGGTCAAGACAGATCGCCGTTAAGATTAAAACGGGCTGCGAATAAAGAATAATCGTGGAACATGGTATAAATACGGACATTTTTGTTGAATACGGCGAGTGCTAATTACGAGGTGAATTATCGTCCCGAGTGCGGCCTGGAATGGCGTGTGGCGCAAGTCATGGACTTTTGGCACAACCACCATCTGCATAAGTATTCCGGTACAATAAGTCTCTATTCTTCTGTGCGCTAAATTTCATAAAAAATCATTTAGTAGTTTGTGCGTGAAATAGTAATAAACTTTCATAAATTTACAACATTAGTAGGATATTTTATTTGCAGTACCTATTAAGTAGTTATGTCATGTCACTATCTGACTGTGAAAATGCGCAACCAAGATCTGAGTGTACTCTGAGCATTACCTAACTACACTATATTCACATTCGTATCAGAATTTACGTAATCACTGTGTTGCCTAGCAACCACAAACAAACAGGTGCATGAAACTTTTGGTCGTATAAAGTGCGTTTGAACTAAATCTGGAGTTCGCAAGTCGCGTTCCATTCCACTCTTTATAATTTAATTTCTTTTTAAACATAATATTTATTTTGCAAAAGTTTAAAATAACACGGAATAGTTACGCATAAAATCGATATAGACTGTTTTAAAATACATAAACATAAATATAAAATGTTATTCGGCTTTGTTTAATGAAATTTAACTTATAAATAACTTTATGCTCATGCATATTGAGTGGAATGAAATATCTGTATAATCTGTACAGTGCCATCTCTGAAGAACTTATTTGTGCCGTGGCGAAAATTGGAACTAATGCCATCCCATTCATAATTTAATAATAGCCGCACTATGATTGGTCCAATGCCTCCGGCAGCGCCCTCCTTAAGGTCACAGATAAGTTGATTTCACTGTATTTCGAAATATAATACGACCAAGTTGCAAAGCATGTAAGCGCCATTATAGCTGTGAGGTTTTCGTAGTCATTTCTATTTATAGTCATAGGCAGGCGGACCGTAAATAATAATTTTGTGCAAAGGTTACAAGTCGCTTCACGAAATTAAGGATGTGCGAGCGTGAGTTATTCAATGATGAAGATTGTTTTAAGATGTTGGTTTTTACGTCGTTTTCTCTTAGTGTGTTGTTGTTATAGGTCAATAGTAAAATAATGACGATGTCACAAACGATATAATGATTATTTAGTTCTTTAATAGTTATTTGGTGTGCGAAATACAAATCAGTTTGTGATAACCCTATAAAGGATTTTTTATGATTTGTTGAAAAGTATTATGATACGAGTTTGACTCAAGTGTAGGTAATGTCAGGAATGCGAATGTAAAATATCTCAATTAATTTCAATAATGGTGAACGCACATATATCCGCACCGTACGCGCCGGACGCATCGCATTTGTATAAAAACATATGAGATCCCGATGCGGATGACGGATGCGTCCGCATAATTATGTCATCCGCATCGAGCTCTCATAATATGATGTGTCCGGCGCGTACGGTTCGGATATAATGTGCGTTAGCCATTATTGAAACTAATTGTGTTTATCTAATTGTGTGTGTTGATAATGTCTGCCTGCAATAGGTTCGTTTTTATTACGGATAAAAATTCTATGTACTTAATGACGAAAGTTAATATTTTTAACGTAAACATTTCAATCCCAGAACCCCCTTTAGCTCAGTAGTTAATGTCACTATCGACACTGTATAAAAATCAAAATATTGCTTTAATTTTACTATTAAACAATGCTAATAAACCACAGTCGCAAACAGATTAGATACTAACTGATAAAAACCCAAATCACGATTGTAATTACCAAGAAAATTTTGTAATATGACGTCTACAAGAACATTGTGAGTAATCGTTTCAAATTCGCACTGAAGTAGTGTTATCATTATGAATGATAATTCCCAGTTAAGGTTCTTCGTAATAACCCCAACAAAGAACTTCGTAGAAACCCCAACAAAAACCTTTTACGAAACTGAAATCTTTTCAATAAGTAAAGAAGCTTAACACTTGGGGCACGCGGCATGTCCCATGGCAAACGCGGGGGCACCTGAAGTGGCTTCATGATATTTATTACCGCGTTATTATACGTAATCGTTCGCTAAAATCTCCCTCTTTATTATATGATCTCTGCAGGATTTATATCTCGGACTTTGTTAGCCCGACCTATTGCCTCGTTCTCCTCAAACGACTTTATTCAAGCCACTTGTATTCGGAAAGGGATCGCAGTTACATATTATTTTTTTACAGGTAATTTTTATTGATTGGAAAAATTAAAATTGATTGCTTTTAACATTGAGGTATATACATAGAGAAGACATCTCAAACAAAATGTGTGTCCCCGCCGGGAGGTTCTATTTTCAAAATTGAGCCCCTGTTCTCCTTTCAAAATCGAACGAATCCATTGGACATTGAAGCCGCGCGGCGTCAATTCATTGGAACATACATTGTGTTCGCGGTGTCTGTTCTATAGTTCTATCGCTAGTAATACTTCAATGGCTTTTAAACGTTCTGTTAACACATAATACAGTAAAAAGGATTTTTACGCTTATTAATCTATACGTTAAAATCTAGCGTTAACGTTCAGAATCAGTGTGTATATAAACGCACCCTTAGAACTATTGGAAAGCATAAATTCGCATCATAAATTTAGAATGATGCGCCACAGATCTATCTTGCGGCGGACGGCGCCACAATAACGAGAGGCGAGCCAATTAATCTGGGGCTGGTGTCAGTGGTGTCACGCGTCAGCTCGAACAATGACGAATAGATGCATTTTTCCGAATTACTTGTAGAGACCCGTGGAGGTATTCTCTCGGTTCACATCATGTAATTGAAGTGGTTACACGAACCTTGGTACGAAGGTGGTCACTGTTTCCGAAGGTACTGGATTCTACTGGAACTACTACCATATCGTTAAACACATCATTGCAGCAGGAGTTGTACAGCATTGGTTGGAGTTGGAGTTTGAGGATTGGGTTGGTTTCAACCAATCCCACTTGAAGTAGCATGGTGCAACGTGTTCCAGATTACAGGTTTTGATAGACATTTATGTGTAGTGTAATGTAATGCAGCAGCTATCAACCCTGATGAGATGTTACAAAGAAACGTACATCCCAAAAAGTCAACATTTTGTACCATTGAGGGAGACTACTTAATTATAAAGAAAAATTAAGTGACAGCTATATGTGTAAAGCGTTCACTTCTAAACACTTTTAAACTTTTAAGTTAAAATTATTTTTATGGCTAAATTGTCCCCTAGAAGATTCGCTAGGTGGTTTAATTTAATCTTAATATTCACTATACCTATAAAAATTAACAGAAAATTATATTTTTTATAGGTGTTGGATTTCACGAGAAATGAAGGAAAGGTTAATACAAAACACTTACAGACCATCAGTTGTTCAGGTTCTCCCTCGTGGTATTAGGAGACTAGGAAAGCATATTGAAGCAGGTAATGCAATAAACTAGGCAGGGAACTCCGCGTTTCCGTTCGCTTCACGTCGGGCGCGTCACCCTGGATAACATCGCTTCCACCGCAGTGAATTCCAACTTGGATGTGGTATCTTCAAATATGTGTTATCTATGTGGAGCCTTTCATACTATCGAGACCTGGCCACTGCGCCAGGTCAGTACGGTATAACGAGCTGTTGAAGCGTTTGTAGTACACATCAGCTATCATGTGAGAGTACACGACAGAGCAACGTACTCCATCCAACTGCAAATCGGTGTCATGGGTTGAAAACTGTAAGATGAACTATGTACATCACAAGGCGAAAATCATGTCGAATGTGTTTCAGTGGTTTGGAGTATAAAATGTGTATGAAATGATCTTTCTGTGCTTGCAATTATTGGTAATCTTGTGTTTTGATACCATACCATATTCATTTACCACGGTGAAATGCTTCTGATCATAACATTCCCTAGATTGTTGATGTACCTACTTATTTTTTTCCGTGTTTGTTGTAAGTGTTGCAAACGCAGTTGTGATTTTGATTTGTTGTATAGTAAGTAAAAATGTATTAACAGTACATTGACGTCACCACTAACAAAAACTTATGCTTTTATATTTGTTGGAGTGTTGGAGAAAGTTTCAATAGCGTCATTCATTTGATACTTTGGAATTCTGCATTGGAATGTAGTCATATTATTTTTAGTAATACTGAAATGCCCCTAGCATCCAGTGCCACAAGTACGCTCCGTTTCGTAATCCGTGGCACTTGGAGCAATAGCACACCGTCACTCGTCCGGCAGACTGCCGGGCGGCGCGGCGGCGGGCTGGTCCGGCCCGGCCCGCCGGGTGGCCGGCAGGGCGCGGTCGGAAAGTATTACCGCAGATGAATGGACCGGACCGTATCGTAATGGCATTCAGATGCTAAGAGACGGTTCCAGACGGCATTTCGGAACCGTGAATTACACGTAAATAAAAATAAATTTACCCTGTCAGTGGGTGCTATGCGCTGTGAGAATTCGTAGCATTTTTTGGCTTTTTATGGAAGCCCCTATCAATTGGAGTGAAACTGTGCTAAAAGAGAATAGCAATAAAATGACAGTACTACCTTATATTGGATTACGTATTGTAATAAGTGAGTTGATAGTATACAGGTACTATAGCTATATACCAGTACATCATTGCTAAGAATAAAAATATTAAAACATTTTGTTTAATTTGTGTGATTAAAACACTATAAAAATCGTAAAAATAATGTGTTTAATTTCGCATACTTACTTCAAGGGATATTCTCTAGGGTATTTTTATACTTTTAAGTAGGTATAAAGGTTTATCTCATTACAATTTTAAATTCTGCCGCTTCGGTGCTGTTTCTGTTTTCCTTGAATGTAAAGAAGATTGTGACGGAGCCACGAAGTAAGCGATGAAAACGTTTTGAATGTTACATCCGTAGGCAAAAAGAAATGTGGTATAAAACAAAGCCTTCGGTAATCTTCACCAAAACTCTACTATGTATTTTATCGTGGATTACGGTGTGGTACATAATTATCATTTCATTTGAACCAACGTTTAAATAACTGAGGACTCAATATCTCGCAGGCTCAGATCCAACAAAATCCCTAACACCCTACCCTCCAAATTCTCCCAGACTTGTCTTCTCCTTCATCCTGTTGGGTTGCCTGGAACAAATCACTTGTAAGCGATAAGGCCGCCCTTTGTATTGTTCTTAGTAGTAAAAGTTCTGTGTATTTTTAATATGATATTTACGGTGTACCTACAATCAATAAAAAGTTTATAAATAAATAAATAATAAATCTGAGCCCACAGGCGTATTCGTATTATTATATTTTTTAGCGTTTAAACAAATTAGAATTGAAAAAACAAACAAAGACAACTAATTCTTTGAATTAAAAAACGCTCACGCACTCATACCACCGCAGTAAGATTTTACCTGTGTCGCGGGTGGCAATGACGACACATAACACATCACTATAACACTAATGATACAGTACAAATACATATATATCTGTCACATAAATATCTTCCCCAGCCGGGAATCGAACACGGGACCCCTCGCTTTACAGGCAGGGTCGCTACCAGCTAGGCTACAGGGTCGTTTTGGGGGTCGTTTCAGGGTCGAATTGAATTTGAATTATATTATAATGAAATGTTTTAATTGCTTAAAGGACATTCTTCAATTATATTCTAATTGTTATCTCACGCTGTTTTCCTGGCCACCCTTCCCACACATTCATGAATGTTTGATCGCATTCCTTAGGGAAAGCTCTCGTTCTAGCCGCTCCAACGTCAATCTACCGCTGTCGTATGCCGATAGCCGATGAACAAGCAAAGAAATAAGTGGTCATCACATGGATAGGATAAACGGGTTAGTTCCTGGTTTGAAGATATCCGGAGAATGCGACTCTTGATTTGTAGAAACCCATATAATATTTGAAATCCAACTCCAAACTCCAACGCGGCAAGGTTGAATAGAAAATGACGAAGCGTAACTTGTTCTATATACATATTTTGATTGTAATGCCACATGTCATGTATCACTGTTACTGATAAGAGCAGTGACCAGCTCTTAGTTGCTCTTAGAGTTATGAAAAAGTCAAGCATTAAAAAAATTCAAATAACAAAGTTAAAGCATGATTTGTTGGAGGAGCTAAAGTAGATAGAATTCCACAAACAAAACGGCATCGCGGCCGTGGTGTGGTGTCATCTCCAAACTCGGTCGCGGATATTGGATCTGTGGCGGACACGACGGATTTTTATATTATAATGTGCGCCCAAGGCACAAGTAGTGGCGGGAGCGGTGGCGGGGATGGCTTTGTAGCGTTTATAAGGTAGAGGACAAGGCATGACACGTGTAAAATAAATTTCCATCGAGACTGGAGTTGCATTAATGTCTTCCCTGGAGTTGCATTAATGACTCCCCTGGACTCAAATCCATTAGTGATCACTAACAATCTACCTACTATCATAATTATTATTGTTTATTCTTCAGCCCTTCAGGCTAGAAAAAAATTATCTACAGAAATAAGAACTCAGCATTTCTAATGATGCCTAAGCTGTGCGAGGCCTGCTTTCCCTTGGCGATTGGTGGACTAAGGTTTGAAGCATTTGTAACCGCAAAATACATCTGAGTTTTCTGGGGAAAAACTGGACATTTTCATAATTCATGTTTTTTGAATATGCCATTGTTTTTGTCGGGGACAACACAGGATCTTGGTCTTCAATTGTCATCCGACAAGGGTGGGCGTATATCGTGCAAGCAACGAAGGGAGAGGTCCGTGTTGTCCCTTCAAGTGCCGATTACAGAATGTGTCTCAGCTGCGCTCCCTCGAACGGACCACATCGTCCACATCACGGCTCTGTTTCCTTTTAATAAAATTAGGCGGATATCTCTTTTTGATTTTCATTACGACTATATTAATATGTGCATACCGCCTGGACCACACGTCCGAGCGTTTGGTTTTTTATTGAATTTGACCATCGCCGACGCTCACTATTTTGGTTGACGGGCGCAAAAGGATTGTCTTACTCTATAACACACGCTTCTATATATGTTCATATTTGATCTTTCTTATTTCTACATGTGCAAGTTATAATAATATAACAAAAATTCGCACCGATGTTCAATGATTTCAATTACACTTAGGTACCTAGATACGTAGGTACTGTTCTACCACTTATTGTATAACATAATCATAATTGATAAGTTATTTAAATATGAAGCATGTAAATGGTAGTCGGAACTAGTTGACTTTAAATATTATTGAAATCCATCACTTCAATATTGAATTCGGTTACATCACATGTTATAAATGCACTCTATTCTAGAGATGAATACGCTTTAGTTAAATATAAATAACTTATTAGGAATTATGAATAGCTCCTAATGAGTTATTCATTAGTGTCCACAATGATGATTAATGATGACTTAGATGAATTATGATGACTTAGATGAGAGATTATCTTTCATCAAGTTAGGATGTGTACTTGAAGAACTTGCAACTAGAGTGCCAGCTTGCAAGTGTTACTTGAACGTTGCTTGCAAATTGAAAACGAATACTTTAATAAACTCAGTCGTTCGCTGAATTACGAGTATTTATGCTCGAATAATGCAGAATACTGAAGTCAATTATGCTACCAAGTCGTTAAACATATTATAATTAAATTTAAAAATATGAATTACTTTTAAAACACAATTTATTTTTTTAATGCACGATCGATTTTGATAGTTGATTCTCTGTGCCCTGGAAGCCATGGAAAACACATAAAGAGAAGAACATATACACCCAGACCGAAACAGAAATTTAAATACCAAAAATTTTAGTTTCGCTGGGAATCGAACCCAGCACCCTTCAAACGGCAGTCCGGCATGGTAGACTTTAAGCAACGTGGGTCGTCAACTTACGTCCTTTCCTGTTATTTTTGCTTTTGTGCTGAAGAAAATTGTGTCTCTGTCATTCATACAATAATAAATTATAATTATCCAAATGGGTATTCAAATGAATTTAAAATCAAACCGCAATGGATTTGATTCCACATAGAAATTGTTGATTCAGACCGCGCTGTTTCAAACACACTTCAGTCAGAAACAACACTTTAATCCTACATTACACACGTCATTAACGACAACGCGGTAAACCGGTTTTATTGTTTAACCGGTATATTGGTGAAGCACTATCACTGTTAACATTAGTGATGAATGGTCTTTCGATATGAGTAAATTAAGCAGTTCCGTGCTTTGAGGGTTGTAAGTTTGATCACAACAACGCCTTTAACGGATTCTGAAACGTTTGATAATTCAGATTTTTTATGTTGAAGATAATTTTAGGGAAAAAATTATGCATTTAAAATTTTTTTTTTTTAATAAATACTTTGTACTCAACTTAGTGGCCGTGGACCTCTCTTTAAGAAACCCAGTCTTAAAGAGTAATACGCTATCGAAATTTTAATGCTTATAACCGGGAAAGCGGACAACCTGCCTGTCAGCCAATATTACTTGACACGAAAAGGTTATTGGACAAAAGACAGACCTAATCGTGTTTCCATGAAAAAAGGGGACAACATTTTTGTATGGAACCTGGCATACCTACAAGTTCGCCATTATGGAAAAAACCTCGTTTCGGTGGCCAGTAATAAAACATGTGCCAATAGACGGAGTAAGTGATTACAATTAAAAAGTATTCAGTAATGAAGTGTTTTATCACTGGCCGCCAAAACGATTTTTTTTCAAAATGGCGACTTGTAGGTATGCTAACTAGGTTCAATGCCCTTTGGTCATCAACACCATTGACATATAATATGCGCATTTTCTGAGTGCTATAGAAGTGCGGCAGGTAACACATAATAATATAAGGAATTGGTCCGATATTAAATTTGTGATACTATTGGTCATAGTATCACAAATTTAATATCGGACGGTAGTGAAACAAGTGCCTTATGGTAAATGCGTCCGCTATCAAATGCTTGTTACTATTCAATCTGTGGTTATTTAGTTTATTTGCGGCATATCCGCAACTAGCGACGGACAACGCATATAGATGGAACTAATGCATCAGGCTTGTATACTGAATGCAAATTATTTGTAAAGTTTCCATAAATAATTTTAATAAAATGATATTTCGTCTTTTTAAACTCGATATTTCATACAGTTATGAAGAATTTTCAGATACCACTATTATCAATATAATGCATTTAATTTAATATACACATCATTTCAAATAATTTAAAGTAAGTGAGTAGTTTAAGGATACAACCCGAGTTGTCGTACAGGAGTTTAATGGTTAAGTCTTGTTAATGAATGAGCAAAGTAATAAAGAGGTCTGAGCACATGTAGTGGACAACCAAGATCAAATGGGACCTCTACGAATAGTTCTAGTACACACACGCGACATAAAATGCTTTTCTTCCCTGCATTATGTATGCAGATGTATGTACGAATACTATACAATGGTTTCTTACAAGAAAAGCTTCATTTCCGAGCATACCGCATTCAGCATAATTTCAGCACTGAATAGAAACAGGTATTTGTATTTTATTGTGATCTCCGATATTACGAAGCGGGCGGGCTGAGTGCCTCGGCGCGGCGCGGAGCAGTATCGGTATTGAAGTGATTACGCCGAGTTGCGATTTTGTACTGTTCAATGAACAACGGTTTTATGCCAGAGAAATGAGGAGTGCTTAAAGAAATTCGGGCTGTGTAGGCGATAGCGATTTTTGGTTTTTTCGATAGTTAAATAATAATTAAAGGCGACTTTCAGACACACTTGTTTAATCTTATTCTAATCTCCGATGGCAGAATTCACCTTACAATCTCCATTATTTGGAAATTATTATACATTTGGTTAAGCTTTGGAAATAATACCCAGATAGTGAGGAATTAAGACGACACCCAACTATTATGTCCTTTTTATGATAATCGTATTAACAGTCAGTTATGTTTTAAATTAATGTTCTGTTTTGTGGGAGTCAAATGGGTGATAAACATGCAATGTTTGAGGAGTATGTGATGTTTACACTTCAAGAATATCTGCGTCTCTTCAACGTCTGTGAGATAGTTTACAAAAGTAGGTTGATATTGGGCAGTTACATCAATAATGGATTTCATAAAAATATTACACTTCCATAAAAACGTAAGTGAGATTATAATTTCCATCGAGGATCATTCCCGCGTTAGATAGACGGTGCCGTGACAGATGAGAGATCGCTCCCATTTATCACGAACGGCCAACCCATGGAGCTCATGGCTTTTATGGCGTGGTTTAAATGTAGGTTGGCAATATTTCATGCTTTGGAAGCAGAATTACTCAAATGGCGCGCGTTGTGTAATTCAGCATAGATGGTGGATTTTTGTATTGATTACTTTTGTGGTGAAATGTTAAATAAGGTATTGAATTTTAATTAATAAGACTTAATAATAAATTCTCTTTTACTTAAACACATACTCATAGGCCCCACACTAGGATTCGCTGTGTCGTGGGTGCCATGGACAACATATTAGACAAAGACATTCACACTCAGACCGAGAACAGAAATTCAAATTGTTTGGGATGTTTTATAGTGACTTGGTAGAGACGGTCCACATGATGATTCTTTTTTAGGGTTCCGTAGCCGAATGGCAAAAAACGGAACCCTTATGGATTCGTCATGTCTGTCTGTCTGTCTGTCTGTCTGTCTGTCTGTCCGTCCGTATGTCACAGCCACTTTTTTCCGAAACTATAAGAGCTATACCATTGAAACTTGGTAGACAGATGTATTTTGTGAACCGCATTAAGATTTTCAGACAAAAATAGAAAAAAAGCAATAAATTTTGGGGGTTCCCCATACTTAGAACTGAAACTCAAAAATATTTTTTTCATCAAACCCATACACGTGTGGGGTATCTATGGATAGGTCTTCAAAAATGATATTGAGGTTTCTAATATAATTTTTTTCTAAACTGAATAGTTTGCGCGAGAGACACTTCCAAAGTGGTAAAATGTGTCCCCCCCCCCCTGTAACTTCTAAAATAAGGGAATGATAAAACTAAAAAAATTATATGATGTACATTACTAAGCAAACGTCCAACGAAAATTGGTTTGAATGAGATTTAGTAAGTAGTTTTTTTAATACGTCATAAATCGTAAACCGCAAAAAACATTGATCAAAGTTACAACGAACTACAAGAACTTTTATATTATGTTACTTGCTGCTACGGAACCCTTCATGGGCGAGTCCGACTCGCACTTGGCCGCTTTTTTACTACAAAACTTCTGCAGTTCAACTCCAAAAGACATAAGTATCGCTCAGCAAACCTTTTATTTTTTCCAATATAAAAGGTTTCGCGCAATAACTTTCTTCACGATAGAATAAGCTGCTATAGTTGTGGCGATTCGTATACTTAGCACCTCTAGTTTTGACTGTAATTACTTAGAATTATTGGAAAAATTGTTAACACTTTGGGAGTTAGGGAAATGTAATAATTTTGTCATACAACGTAAAAATAATTTTGGTAGTCAGCCGGCGCAAATAGGAGCCTTCAATTTTCTTACTTATTACGTGTTATAAACAAGTTTTTTTTTATTGTGGTGGCTGAAATATATTACAGAATAATATAATAATAATATAATATATTACAGAGAAGGAGGATTTACTTTGATAGCTTCCAACTTTGACTAAAAAAATAAAAATTTTGTATAACCTTAGCCAAAACAGTTGACTACAACAAAACGAATGAATCAGATTAATTTAGCCAAATGCCACCTGTACGACAGGCGCCAAACATCGAACCCTAAACACATGCATCCGTCATCTCAATATTGCACGCGGCTAAAATTAAACGCGCACCCTCGTAAGCGTCCGCTCTCGGTGCGTGACGAATTATGACTGACGGCTTGACAGCGGTGAGCGGCGGGTGCCAAGTTTGAAGTTTAAATGAAGGTAGTTTTGTTTATTTGCTGCAGGGGGAGCGAGGGAAATAATAGAGTACGGGTGTTCAGGATCGGGTTTAATTTTTGTTTCCTGATGACGTACCTTCGTTACCTTAGCTTCGTTAGATTACTTATTATTAGGTGCTTGGAGTTAGATGTGCAAAGTGCTGTTTAGCTAAAAAATAAAATGAAAGCAATTTTTAGGGGATCTCATAAAAACAGAACTACAGAACTGATTTACTCCGATTGTATGGAAATGTTAAAAAATATTATAGTTACTTGTTGACAGCTGGCTCATTACCATCGAAATAAATTAGTGGAACTTACAGACGACCAAAGATACAGAAGACCAAAGAGTATATAATCTGCCGCTATGTGTTACTTATGTGGACTATGAGAAAGCCTTCGATTCTATCGAGACCTGGATGGTGCTGGAGTCTCTTCAGCGGTGCCAGATCGATGATCGGTATATCGAGGTGTTGAAGTGTGTATACAAATCGGCCACCATGTCGACGATAGTGATCCTGGCGTAATCACTGGATGACCTCAATACTGTAGGATATATAATACTAGGAGACCTGAACAGTGTCTCACAACGAGTGGGTCTTAAGATGAACATGGACAAGACAAAAATCATGTCTAATGTCCATGTCACACCCGTACCGGTAGTTGTTGACGGCACTGCTCTCGAAGTTGTCGACGAGAAAGAGGTCACTCAAAGTATCCAACTCGTCTGGGTAGCATTCGGGAAATTACAAGGTGTCTTTTCATCCAAAATTCCTCAGTGACTGAAGTCTAAAGAGTTCGAGCAATGTGTGTTTCCAGTGTTAACAGGGATACGAGACGTGGTCTTTTACATTTGGCCTCACTCGAAGGCTCAAAGTCACGCAGCGCGCTATGGAACGAGCTATGTTAGGTATTTCACTACGAGATAAGATTCGTAACGATGAAGTCCGCAGGTAAACAAAAGTTACCGACATAGCTCGCAGAGTTAGCCAACTGAATGGGTAATGGGCAGGTCACATCGTTCGAAGGACAGATTACCGATGGGATCACAAATCCTCTAATAGCAGCCAAGTCTCGGTAAAAGGAGCACTGGTCGCCCCCTGACCAGGTATACTGATGACCTAAAGAAGACAGCGGGAAGCCGCTGGATTCGGAGCGCCCAGGACCGGTCGGAGTGACGCCAATGAAGGGAGGCCTATATCTAGCAGTGGATTTTAAAAGGCTGTTAGATAGATTTCAAAATTTTAGACAATTATTATAATATGTAGTTCTAAAAATTTTCCGTCGAGAAAATCCGCAATGGTCATTTAGGCCGACAGATACTGTTACCGATAGATTCTGGCCCATGACATGATATAAAACCGTCAACGATTTGCATCCAATTCAACCGTACAACCATCGTACAGCGCAATTCTAACGTCAAAACGCCCATTATACTGATCCGATTACATGTAAATCCGATTCTAATATCACAAAAACGGGTCAGTGCCGATTCGTATTGGTATCATATCACCGCAACTAAAATTCGATTAATCGCTCAGTATAATCGATTTACGGTATTCGTTTGCGGTATCGAAGCTCGTCCACTGGCAAGGCCATTAAGGCAATTTGGACTGTGGTCCTCGGAATTTTAAGTTGGTTTTTAGTTGCTCAAACGGGCGGAAAGAGCTATACTGTTTGTCCGCGAAGTTGTAAGGATTTCAACGGTGGGCAAACTTAGTAAGGATTGGCTTCAGTTACAGCTATCGAGAGCTAATGTATTTTATCTGTATATTTTTGTACCCAGGAAGGTACATTTTTTTCACACACTCATACTAAACTTATGCGTACTTAAATTTGTAGGTATAGGTACGTACATCATGAACTTATGCTTAATTTTCCACGTTCGAACCTTCCTTAATTGTTCGACTAAAAGATTTGGACAAAAAAATTATTAAAAAAATCCGACTGTAAAAAAACTAAAAAGAAAATAAAAGCGTATTAAAAACAAGCCCAGAAGTTTAGCGACGCGCAGTCGGGTAAAAAAGGTTTGACTGAAGATAGACACAGAAGATTATGTTTTTTTTTTTAAATAATAGAATAAGGGTGCTGTGTCCGGGATCTACCTATTTGTGTGAGACCAGTAGCATCGCCTAAGCCCCATGTTTAGCTGGTAGTGGACGGAAGGAACGATCCCTTGGCCTGCCGCCAGCAGTCTAAGCGCGTTCGGCTGAATTGAGATTTACAGCTGAACTGGCCAGCTCTGTTTCGAGCATCCAGCGGCCTGGAATTGGCGTCAGCTCATTCTCTTTTTGTGGCTTGTGGACTTTAAGTTTTGAGGTCTATTAGAGGAAGCGCTAGGAAAATCAACCCCAACGTTAGGCGTTTGGTTGCAATGTATGGTTCGTTATTTTTGATTCGGGTAATGTTTTTACAGTCAAGTTGGTTAGGGAAAATGTATATTACTAGCTGCCCGGACGGACTTCGTTCTGTCAAAAGTTTTTTATTAAAACCTTCCGTGTGCCTTAAGAAACATTGTAAGCTACCCTATCTTTCAAGTTGGATCAAACTGCACACTGTGCAAATTTGTTTAAAATCGGTTGAGTAGTTTAGGAGTTGAAAAACAAAACTGAAGTTATTTTAACTTCGGTCGCATCTGAAGGTAAGTGACGGAGTTTTTATTATAGTTATAATTTTGTGCAGAGCTTCCGCTTAGAGTCAAGAAGATTCAAAAAGATACTAATCACTATTCACGTCAAATTTCCTCACCATCGTCAAATTTCACCTCAAGTTATATTCATGAAATGATTTATAATTAATATTTTACCGATACTTGAAAGACTATATTATTATTATATTATTGTGGCTTTGATGGTTTTTATTAATATTAGTCACGGTCATTTAACTTTGATTGCTTAGGTATTATTAAAGCATAATGCGCTATACTCGGAAACCTGTTGCCTCACAAACAAAAACTCACAGCTGATGTTATTATTATAATATAATATATGTAAAATATACAAATTTTAATAATAATAATGAAGTATTACTATTATTTCTTCTGTGGTATTACTATTTTAATATCATAGGTATAGAATTAACTCAGTCAACTGTAAGCCATCAAAAACAAAACTTGTAAAAAAAACCAAGTCTCGCAACTCAGTTCTTCTACCGTAAAAAGTTGTGAGATCCATGTAATACCAAGTCGGTTAATTTATTCAGTTCCTACTTAAGGGTCCTTCTGTCTTAAGTTGTTACGTAATTAGCTAACCTAACAAGTACCAACATCTTATAGTGACCATATTATCAATATTAAAAATCTTTTATGTTTTAAATAAATAGATCGACTTGACCATCGCATGAAAACACAATGTACCTCACAAGTAATTCCTACATATTATTGTATTAAATTTGATTGTTTAGTGCGATTGCCAAGTCAATCTATTTATTTAAAACATAAAAGATTTTTAATATTGATAATATGGTCACTATAAGATGTTGTTACTTGTTAGGTTAGCTAATTACGTAACAACTTAAGACAGAAGGACCCTTAAGTAGGAACTGAATAAATTAACCGACTTGGTATTACATGGATCTCACAACTTTTTACGGTAGAAGAACTGAGTTGCGAGACTTGGTTTTTTTTACAAGTTTTGTTTTTGATGGCATCTCATTTCTTTTTGTAGATAGTTCTACTTTTTTTCCTTTTAGAAGTTACCTTTGAACATAATTATATCTAGGTACCTATCTACACCTATTATTCCATTATATTATATACAGGTACACTGATTCATTCACTGCAAATGTTACTTTGTTATACAGGTACAGTAATTCATTAACTGCAAATGTAACTTTGTAATCCTATATATTTATATGGGATTACAAAGTTATTTATGCAGTTGATGTATCTAGAAAACTGGACCGAAATTGCAAAATATTTTAGTTTTCCCTTGATCTATACACTAAACACTAATTGTGTTCTAAATTTGAAGCTTCTATGTCTGCTAGAAGTGCCTTAGAGTTTTGATGATCGGTCAGTCAGTCAGTGAGTGACGAAATTAAGAAACTTTGACTAGTTATAATTCTTAAACTACTGGTTCAAATTGAATGAAATTTGAAATATACCGTGTTTATACAATGCCTGCTTGGTTACTAAAAATTCAGGCTTCTAGCTTTATCCACAACGAAGTTATAGGGGGTCGAAAATGGCCTGAATTGCTTCGAGAAAAGGATGGTACGGCCGTGCCGCTTTTTTGCTCGACTTGGCGGGGGCACTGCCGTGCCCCCAGATTATTTCTAACGTTTAGTTTGACTAAAACACTAATTATTTTGCATCGAATCATGAAACTCCGATTTAGCCACATATTCAGTAACTACAACAAATTATAATCATCAAATCATAGATTTGCTACACAAAATTGATGCACATTGTTTGTCTATTTTGAGTTGGCGGAATCTCGGAGTAGGTAGAACAGGAGTATTGCTAGTTATATCTTTGTATGTAAAACTTTATTCACTTTTTCTTCTCCGTGAAATCAATATAAAGATGACTAAATTGATAAATTGCAGTGACCTGGGAATACAGAAGTTTGATTTATGAGATTACGGAATCTATAAATCTTTTTTATATCTCCATATCGAATTTCTATCCGACCATTAGTTATATACTTCTGGGACTAAAATCCAAGGGCCCTTTAAAACGTGCGAAAAGCATAGTAGATAGTACTATGTGTGATGGTTGTGATGAATGACTGAAATTAATCTCATAACCTAGTTGGTAATGACTATGCCCGTGAAACATAGGTTACGTAGGCAACGAATTGGTGATGCCTACTTACTTACCATCAATTGGCACGTTAGTTAGCCTGCTCAGTGATAAAGAACATGGAGTACGGCAGTGCGAGTAATATACACTCAAACATAATGTACACTGTATATGTGCAATGCTTGTTTTGGCACAGACAGCATTGGCTGTGCAATGTTTTTGCACTAACAATTGTGTGAAGTAACGATTGGATAATTAACAATAAATAATGATTTTATTGTATTGAAAAGTTGACGGATTTTGCTTAGTGTAAGTCATTACCTTCGTACATTAGTCATTACTAATGACGGTTTATTATTAAAACCGGAATCTATAAAAAGTAATGAATCGTAATGACGTAAAGGTACGTGTAAATTAATTTCCATAGAAGTATCACCACTGGTTACCACATAAAATTATTATTCTATTTTGATGTCATTCGTAAACCATAATTAAACCGTAACTACTAAAGTACCCAAATGTGTGTTACGCCACAAACTTAATTTAATTTCGGTTCAACTGCCGCAATGATAAAGCGAGGTGTAATTAAAAATGACTTAACTATACCCGAAGGTGGCGCCACTTTTGTTTGTTTTGGCTCACAACGAAAATATGAAAAATCTAATGGAACTTGCATCTGGATTACTTTGTAGTGTAGGGGCTTGTATTAAAATTTTCGTAACATTTAATTGCAGGTGTATTTTTGCACTAACAGAAAACTAAAAAAAAGGACAGAACAAGCATGTCCAAAACTTATGAAAACTTAATAGACGTAATAATTTTTATTTTAGCCCTTACTAAATTAGGCTTAGAATACTAACCCTAATTCCACGCCGGATTCGTGTCGTAAGAGGCGACTAATTTAAGTCCCCTGGTGGTAGGGCCCCTCGGAGGGCTTATATTGGTAACATTGATTCAAATAGTTTATTAATACCACTGTTAATATTATCTTGCTTAAGTAGACTAGTCGTGTTGCTGCCTGCTGCGTTTGCGAGCCGGCTGGGGGCTTGAGAGCCAGTTTCTTTATTTTTCTTCTCTCTTTCTTGGCCTACAACTCATCACCAAAAGTATCACTGATGTCCATGGGTGACAATTGCCGCTCACTATCAGGTGGATTGTCAGGTCATTTGTCGGCTATTTCCATAAAAACAAATATTTTCCATCACCAGGCTCCCGTAAAAATGAAGACAATCACTTTCCTAATCCACATATTCTGGCTTCAACCCATTAATGGACCACCACGCTGCTCCAGTGAGGATTGGCGGAGGACATCTACATACTCGCAGACCTCGCAGTAATTTAAATCTTCGATACAAGTATTCCTACAAACAGTGCGCAAACCCTCAGTCTACAGCACAGGCGCGCACATTACCGCGCTCATGACAAACGCCGCTACAGGGTGCTCCTACATAATTCGTTTTTAACCGCCACGTCAGCGACCCGTGCTCCAGGATTCGGTTATACAGCGTGCTTTGATTTGTTAGCGTTATTCAGCGCGCCTTTATATTCATGAACAAGGATTTTAGTTCTCGTGTTGGATTTTAATATTTATGTTTTGGTCCTTGCTAAGTCAAATATTTATTGCTCAGACTGCAGATAGGATCAATGTGGATTAAGTAAATGACGTGGACGTAAGTTCGAGATTGGAATGACGGTTTTCAATTCACGGTGCATATTTTTTATGACAACATTCATAATTATAATCATGATTCATCTTTATAGAGTAACTTTTATTTGAAGTCCGATACATGATCTACATGGTGATAATCGATTTTATAATAAGTATTTACTCGCGTGGTCATGAGGAGCGACCGATTTTGTAGGAGTTTTTAAAGGAGGTATTTCCGAAGTTTTCTGAAAGAGTGTTAGGAGTTGCTACGATAACTACACTCCAGTCACATTCGGGTTGGACTCGATGTAAACAAACCATTAAAATTCCTTTGTAGGGTTTTCACCACCGATTTGTATTTCGCACATCAAATAACTATTATAGAACTAAATAATCATTATATTATAACGTTTGTGACATCTTCATTATTTTACTACTGACCTATAACAACAACACACTAAGAAAAAACGAGAAAAACCAACATCTTAAAACAATTTTCATAATTGAATAACTCACGCTCGCACAACCTTGATTTCGTGAAGCGACTTCAAACCTTTTCACAAAATTATTGTTTTAAGTTCTGCCTGCCTATGACTATAAATAAAAATGACTACGAAAACCTCACAGCTATAATGGCGCTTACATGCTTTGCAACTTGATCATATTATTTTTCGAAATACAGTGAAATCAACTTATCTGTGAATTTAAGGAGGGCGCTGCCGGGTGCATCGGACCTATCATTGGACGCAATTCGTGAAGTACTACATGACAAATTAATGATCACAAAGAACTTATGAATGACGTGGCATTAGTTCCAATTCTCGCCAGTCGCCACTTCACAGATAAGTTGGTGGCACTTGCACTGTACAGATTATACAGATATTTCATTCCACTCAATATGCATAAGCATAAAATTATTTATAAGAAATTAAACAAAGCCGAATAACATTTTATTTATGTATATGTATTTTAAAACAGACTATATCGATTTTATACGTAACTATTCCGTGTTATTTTAAACTTTTGCAAAATAAATAATATTGAAATTATATTATAAAGAGTGGAACGGAACGCGACTTGCGGTCTTGCCGTCTTGCCGGGTGGTCTTATTTCAATGCTACCAACATTATATCGAACTCCAGATTTAGTTCAAACGCACTTTATTACAATAAAAAGTTTCATGCACCTGTTTGTTTGTCTTTGCTAAGCAACAGTTTGCTTACATCGAGTCCAGATCAAATGTGTCTGGAGTATAGTATGCAGTACACAGAAATACTCACAGATTAAGTAAGAAGTACCAGTAAGAAATTCTGTTATATAGTAAATACCTAAGAACCGGTAAGACAATCAGAACCTTGATACAGACTCTCTATACCTAGCTGCGACATCACCATCAACGATTAGCATCTGTTGCGTGTTTATATTAAGCCATGGAAATGAAAATAGTGCCTCCTATGGAACAACAAAACATCAAGCATATAATTACTTAACCGAAAACAACGCCCTCTGTATAGCCTATACAGCAACATCCTGTATACACTGCGGGCTCGAGCTCTGATATTGAAGAATGGTCGCCGATCACGCGATAGCTTCATTTAGCTGACCGCAGTAGGAATGGGATAGATGCGTCACTAACTTAAGAGTGACAGAGATGGGATCATGTTCGCTGATGGTACTTTGGCTGAAGAGAGAGGTAAAATGAGGGAAAGGAAGCAGTGATGATAATGCATTGATAAGATTTTTCCTGCCTATCAATATGTTTCTTTCTTCTTTCTATCAACATCTTTCTTTGGCGTTACTGATGTTCGTGGGTGACAGTAGCTACTTACCATCAGGTGACACTGATATCTGGTGACATTGTTAATCCACCTGGCGTTTATTTATAAAACTAAAGTCTGATTTGAAGTTGTTCAAATTATTTCTACAGCAGCTGCAAACGAGGTGGATGACAATCATAAGTAAACCTACACTTCTATAAATAAAAGAACTCTTCCCTCAGTAACTTTAACAAACTGGATACGAAAACAAGCAAATATAGCTGCTCTCCTTAAGCACTTTATAAGAACATCTTCTGCAGGGGACAGCGCCACATTTCTGGAATATTAAGTGAGTATTATAATATTTTACTGTTAATAACGGCGAGGTTACCTGTTTGCTGTTTAAATATGGCCGCCTTAACTTTTCAGTTTATCATGATTAACTACTGGCTTTTAGGAAATTTGAATAAAAGCAACAATTTATTATCTTTAATACGAGTAGCAGGTGAGCCTGTTAGACTCATAGATGTGAAACTGTTGCACGTAGAAGCTTGGTGCTTACTATCAGATACAATTCCAGAAGCTAGAATTTAGTGCGTCTAGTTAGAAACTCAGCTGAAAATTATAGACAATAGCTAGAATATACCAGCTCTACTTAGAAACTAGCAAGCTTAGTTAAAAGCGCTAAATAGAAGCTAGAAGTTCAAAGGAGCTTAGTAAAAGAATTCTAGATGTTTGTGAAACATGTGTTATGACAAAACAAAGCAAGAATAAATGCATCTGGAGTTGGATGGATGGATGAACGCTGGTAATAAAAAAACTCTTACGGTTTCATAGGTTCCATTTGGTAGATATCGATGCTTGAAAGGCAAAATTTACCAAGCGACATGTTGACAACTTTAATACACTAGAGCACTTTAAAGTTTTTAATTTTAGAAAAAAATCGTAAAAAATCGCTTTATTAAGCATTTAAACCGCGTTTAAAATTCATTGGAATTAAGTAGCTATGACTAATAGGCGAATTTTTACGATTTTTTTCTAAAATTACAAACTAAAATTCTCTAGTGTAAAGTTGTCAACATGTCGTTTGATAAATTTTGCCTTTCAAGCGTCGATATTTACAAAACTGAAATGGTTTTTAGTGAGGACCTACTGGCTAATAATGGAGCTCGCGATGCAAAACACTATGCATGTTATAGAAGACAGTGCTAATTTTATTGAGAAAGGATTGATATCTGAACAATTTATTTGGAGCTGTATTATGGAAACTTAAAAAATCCTACTATCCTACTAATATTATAAATGTGAAAGTTTGGATGTTTGGATGTTTGGATGTTTGGATGTTTGGATGTTTGTGACTCAATCACGCAAAAACGGCTGAATCCATATCCGATGGATAAAATTTGGCACACGGATAGCTTTCAACCTAACTTACCGGATAGGCTACTTTTTATCCCGGAAAATATACCTATTCCTGAGGGATAAGAGGTACAATTTAGTCATAGAAAAACAGTTTGCCGTTTTTCGTCACACTGACATGACAGATGAACGAAATAAAAATGGCCGAACTTCAATCAGCTGATTAAGTGATTAAGATGTAATATGGTTAATTTTTTTTAATAACTAACATTACACCAATTGTGCGGAGATGCACATTGCGATAATTTTTATCATACAATGCGAGGTTTAGTAGCCATCGATCTTTTATAATCGATCTTTTATAAAATTAAATAAATCAACAAAACAATTTTTGTGGAAAACTAAGGCTGCTTACATACTAGCGTTTATAAAGCGCTTCATGCACCCAATGAGCACTCAATGAGTTACAAAAAATAATAACTTTACGATAAAGAAAATTACTCGTAGCTTATCATTGAAGTATAATGTAGTAAAGTACCAGAACAGACAGCGCGAACAAAATTTGTGTCGCGTCGGTAGATTCTGTTTTTAAATCGAACAAATCCATTGAAAATTGAAGCCCACTGCAGCCAATTTATTATGTATTTGCTGTATCGGTTCTACACGCCAGTAATAATACTTCAATGTAGCCTATCAAGTTTTTTCCTACCTTTCAATAAGAAGTGCTATCGAAGTATTATAAGATATCGTATCAGGTTTAATTGATTGCAAAAGATCGTCAAATTTGGTTTTTAATATTCGTAAATATCTTTCTATTTTTTATATTTACTTTATAGTAAAAAATATTAATTTTCCTGAACCGATTGAGCAAGTCATTATTAAAATATCGGATGAGTGCGTATGTCTTTAAAATCCTAGTGCGGTTTTAGCCTAATGTCAAAATTGCTTTATTTTTCTATAACTGTGCATGCGTTTAGGCCAGTAATTTTTTGAATCACTGATTTTAGTCATGGATATATTACTCTAACTGGATATATAACTTCGTAGTTGTACCTGAAGATCGATGATGGCATAAAATAATGACCATTTTTGTATTGTGTCCATGTTATCTTTAGTCCCAGGATATAATTATCTTTCGATTGTGATTTTTATAATGGTTTAAAAACATCTAAGGTGAAATTAAAATATAGATATACCATAATAAAATTGTGTACCTTAATTTTCAATTTACTCTTAATGCAATTACTTAAATTAGGTAATTTTGAAGAAATTCTTATAAAATGTATATTATTTCAATATTATAATTTTTGCCACCAGAAGAATTACATATAGAAAACATTTTGAAGAACCGTATCAAAATAGGACATAATTTTTCTAAGTGTGTACACCCTACAATTATGAAGGACAACCTCAATACGGCCTGTGATTGGTCGAATGGTCATTCCGATATGACGTCATTGATCTTAAGGTACCTCTATAAAGTCTATGATCCAGACAGAGTAATATATCCATGATTTTAGTTAATATAAGTAAATTCTTTGTTTAAGAAGCAATTTGGATTATGCTTTTTTGTATAACATTGGGTATTTTGTCAAGTAAATCCTATTGAAATTCAGTGAGGAGCTGATGATGGTATCTGGAGATAAAGGAACTCCTGAATGGTAGAAAAAAATAGGTAGAACGGTGTTTAAAGATATTTTGTTTTCGTTATCGTTGACATTGTAAAATCAGCTCTTCATTGACCAACTAAGGGTCTCATGTCGTGTCTTGGAGAACAAATAGGCAACTCCTGAACGGGTGCAAATTACTTAACAGGAATAAAAAAATATTTGTTTTTAGTAACGTTGACATTGCAAAACCAATACATTAATGACCAACTTAAGGCCTGCTGGTGTACTTATCTTGGAGGCTAAATATGTGAATCTCGAACGGATGGGAATATCTGAACAAGATTTAAAAATATTTTTGTTAGTAACGTTGAAATTGCAAAGCCTATATACATCATTGAGCAACTTGAGCCTGATCGTGTATCTTGGGTACACAAAATAATTATGCCATGCCACTAAAACGCAGACGTGTCTGTTCACCGCAAAACGGAGCCTGTTCACCTTGGCTCCCACTTTCCGGAGTGTATCCCTGGAATGCACCGACCGCCTACAGTTATTGGAAGTCGAAGTTTCCTCGAACCTCAACTATGAAAGGTTCATCGAATCCAAAGCTAAAGTGGCTGATAGAAAACTTGGGGTCCTTGCAAGGGTGCGCCAGTACTTTTTTTTTATGGAAATAGCCAGCAAACGAGCTGACGATCCACCTGATGGTAAGTGGCTATCGTCGCCCATAGACATCAGCAACACCAACGGCATCACTGATGCGTTGCCGGCCAAGAAAGAGTGAAGAAAGAAAAGGAAAGAACTGGCTCTCAAGCCCCCAGCCGGAACACGACGAGTCGTTTGGCGGCTGACTCATGCTCGAGGGTGGTAGCTATCCAGGCGAACCCCATAGAGAAATAATAATAGTAATAATGGTATTAATTAAGAATTAAAATCAATATTACCAATATAAGGGGCCCTACCACCAGCGGGTACTTCTCACTGAGGTAGATTTTAACAATGTATAAAGCTCAGGTTCGCCCATGTGTGGAGTACTGCTGTCACATTTGGGGCGGTGCCGCAAAATGTCACCTTTCAGCCTTAGATTCGATGAAGAGGCGTGCAATGAGGTTCATTAACGACCCAGACTTGGTGGTAACCAACCTGCAAAGCCTCGCACACAGGTGGAGAGTAGCCAGCCTCTCGGCATTCTACAGGATGCATTTTGGAGATTGTGCTCAGGAATTGCATGAACTAATTCCCCCATCCCCGTTCCTCCATCGAACAACCCGTCGCATGGCAAGCATCCATCCATATGTCGTGAATATCCCACCGCTGCGAACGGTGCGATACACGTCTTCTTTCATACTGCGTGCCGCGAAGGACTGGAATAGCTTGCCTGCGTGGGTGTTCCCGTCCAACTACAATGTAAGTGTCTTAAAGAAAAGAGTGATTAGGCATTTATTAAGTTAGTTCTTTCACCATCTTGGACTCCATCGCCACTTACCGTCAGGTGGGATTGTTGTCAAGCACTTATTTTATGTAAAAAAATGGAACTTTTATGTGAAATAAGCTAATGCTTAACTAAAAAGCCACCTGATGGTAAGCGGGAATGAAGTATGGGTGGTAAAGTGCACTAACTTACTAAAGGCCTATTCTCTCTTTACTTGAAAACACCCGTATTATAAGAGTAAGAGCCAAGATGAAAGGGCTCTTTTGCCGGTGAATTGACACGCTTGAGTTTTTGTGACGTTGAATCTCACAAAGTTGGTATGCCAGACCCAATCGAAGGCTTTTGAGATGTCAAGAAAAACAGCTAGCTCTTCCCTATTTTTCTCGAGGGCCTCGTCCCAGATGTGAGGGGCATACGCTAGAAGATCTCCCGTCGACCGGTTTCGGCGGAACCCGTACTGCCAGTCGCTAAGAACATCATTGTATTCTAGATATACCATGAGGCGCTTGCTAAATATACATAATAACAGCAGTAATTACATGGGCGATTGTTGTTGTTGGTAACATTCACATTGGAAAACCAGTACAACATTGACTTAGGGCCAGATAGTGATCTTAGAGATAAAATAATATGTAATTCCTGATCGGGTGGCAATAACGGAAACACTTTTTTAAAATATTACATAGTTGGTTGTATTGCAAAACTAGCATATTATTGACCAAACTTAGGGCCTGGTGGTGTATCTTGAAGACCAAATAATTATGTAACGCCTGAACGAACGGAAATAACGAAATAGATTTCAAAGATATTTGTTGTTGTTTTTTAAACCATTTTTAAAATGAAATTAAGTGAATGTTTCTTATTCCCTGATGCTTAAACTGCTAAACGAATTTAGTTTCAGTTTGGCTCCCAGATATTTAATATCCCGCATTAAAGGATAGGGTACTTTTTATATCGGGGATAGATTTTACTATAATACGAGTACTTATGGTATTTATTTTGTATTCCGATATTTAGACCCAGTTGCATGGATCGTGTTCCATGGTGGTAAAGTTTAAAACTGGGTGAGTTAAGTTTAAAATTTTATATCGGGGATAGACCGTTCCCTCAAGATAAGTGGTATAATTAAAAATGGCTAGCATAGATGTTTTTATCATTTCTTTTATTGATCATACTCTTCATTCCTCTAAAGATCCAATTCTGAAGTCCACGCAGACGAAGTCGCGGGTAGAAGCTAGTAGACATATACAGAGATATTTCATGTCCTCATATCCGAGAGAGAGTCATGCCGTCGAAACCCTAATCACATCTTGTATTTGCAGATATTTTTATCCTGTAATAGTTCGCTGCGAGAGTTTATTTGTGACCCGGTTTTTTCAAGACGCAACCACACACTGAATGATAAACTAAAGCGGCGAGAGAAATATAAATTAAAATAAAATTGGAATTCCATCTCGCAGTTCCATCTCTCTACCCTGAACACGTCCTGCAGGGAGCGACGTTGACTCGAGTTATTGCGATGTGGAAATGATACGTCATTTCCAATTTTGATTCAAGTATCCTGTTGCATTTTTAAGCTTAAACACCAAAGGACGTATGCATTCACGATGAAATGTAATGAAATTCGAATGCATAGAGTCATTAAATTGGCTAGTTACAAAACTGGTTAACACAACAAAGTTGAAGACAAGTTTGAGAAGAAGAGAGAAAAGTTTGAGACATCAGTCAATTAACACTGATGTGAGATACCTTGGTGCAGCGGCGCCTTCCCTGGGCAGTGCCCAACCTGCTACGCGGGTTTCTCAGATGAATCCATCTATTCTTGGTTAACCTGTCGTTACATAGTCGTTTAAAATAATCAATGCTGTTCCATTCTTCTAATAAAACTTTTCTGCAAAACGTAAGACATTCTTTAAGAAACTTAGAAGGAACCTTTTTACATCTAAAGTTTTAGTGTCATAACACAAAAGACAATTATAATTAAAGATCTAATGTTCTTAGAATAAAGTTCATTATTGTAATTCTTGACGGCGAAGAGTACGGCAGTACTTGAGGTGGCGGTAGTGACTAAACGTCGGACGAGTGCTGGAGGTGGTTACGCACTCGAGAGAGCGCAGTTGAGGACGAGCAGCGTAATTGGCTGTGGGAGCATACTGTTGTATGTACTGTGGAAAATACTTTTAAAACCAGATATAACTGGTTAACTCTATGGATTCTGAGTGGTTTTGTGGGTTAATGCTATCTAGTAACTATAAAGATTCACACAGTGACAAAGCACATACACTCACACACCACACCACGCAAAGACACACACACGCCTCAGTCATAAACACACACACACAAATACATAAACAGACACACACACGCCACAGACAAATGCACACACAAATACGTAAACATACACACACACACACACACACACACACACACACACTCACACGAATGCATGCCGGACACAAACCTTTACTTAGTTTAGTATTTGTTTCTCATTTTAAATGATGTGAATCTTATGAGAAATAAAGATTCTTTAAACCGATAATGCTCGAATGAAGTGATTGACACAAATGGGAAAAGTTGCTTATAATTCCGCAGGTGCTCTAGGGATAATGGTAGATTATTGACCACTGCTTATTAGTCTGGTTTTAAATGCGACATAAAATTTCGTCATTATGCATGGGCAGGTACTTGGTTAAAGTTCAATGACGTGTATGAGGTACAGGGCACCTTTGATATGTTGGATTCAATGAAGAACGGAACTGCACAACCCAGATATATTATGTTACCTACATTGTAAAGAGCAGACAAGAGGAGAGGTACCATAATCATCACCACCACATCAGACATTTACAATACAGAAATTACAAAAAACGCTGTTGGTGAATGGTTGGTTGGTTGGTGAAACGTGGTGAAACTCGCTAGTTATTCCCGCCCGCACGGTCGCGCGGTCGCCCGGGCGCACGCGTGTGCCTGACGACCGCACTTGTCTCAACTTCACGTACAAAGGGGAAGTTACCCACTCAAGTGCAAAGCGTTCAAAGCGCGACGTGCGTGAATCGGAAGCCATCGAGCTATAATCTCCTTTAAGGTGACGGGACCTTTGACTAGGGTTGCGGTAATTTTTTAAATGTTTTACGCGTACTACGGTACAATTTGCTGTGTTGCGAGGCATGTTTTACGAAATAGCTGACAAACGAGTAAACGAACCTTATAAATAAGTGTAAATGGTCTTCCTCGTACATGGATATAAATAATACCAAAGGTATTATCGACGCGTGTTTGCTAAGAAAGAAACTGGCTCTCAAGCCCCCAGACTTACACAAATAAATATTATAAAAAAAATATATATTTATTAACTCCTTATCTGAGCCGTCTCGCTCTGCAAAAATGTTCACACTAACTGGACTCTTATAAGTTTAACGCATGCTTCTGATGTAGGTAGGTACGTGATTACTATTAGCAATGTATATTATAAATGTTTGTGGACCGACAACCTGAAGAAGACAGCGGGTATCCGCTGGATTCAGAAGGCTCAGGACCGGTCTGAGTGGCGTAGATTAGGGGAGGCCTATGTCCAGCAGTGGACCTCCAAAGGTTGATGGATTTTAAAACAACTATATAACATACAAGTAGGTTAAAAGCGAAGCATTTGTCAGCGTCTAACACAAAAATAGTTCTTTAGTATATACTGAAAGTCTAATATTATCTGAAATTTTATGGTTCGATTGCGATATTTTACCACAATTTGTCACCCATTCAACTTCCGCCGCGCTTTAGTAGCCGTAGTTTGTCAATACTTGTGATAAACTTCAGTTTATGGGCTCCTGGTACTTGTTTACTTTATTCCATACGAAGTAGATACGAGTAAAAAATACCTTTAACAGTGCCTTCAACGTTATCGCATCTTTAAAGGCTCGTTAAGATTCGAAGGAAGGTATTTGGTACAGAATAATCATCGCGTCCCGTGTCTGTGTTGAAGAAAAAGATGGAACTTAAAAGCTTCATTCGTTGCTTTTAAAACTTATTTTAATTTTAGTTTTGCATTTAAATAAAAAAAAGTCTGAAAAGGAACGTATAAAAATTCAAGCAACGCAAATACTTTTTAGTCTGTGTTTTGTTCCGCGGTTCGCGATCGGATAGTTGTTCTCGCATTGAATTTCTTTGAAATATGTGAACGCTGTCATGTTCAGCAGTTTACACGGACTTGCGGGATTTAGAAAATATTTCATATAATATCTACAACTTACACTTACTGGGAGTGTGTGATTTATTTTATTAGTTACGAGTAACCGCCCTCGCTTTGCTTCGGTTTTCTTATTTTTTTACACCTTGGGTTACAATATTTGAGTTTTATTAAGGATCCCTAATTTTTTGAAAATATAATATAGCCTATGTTACTCGGGGATAGTGTAGCTTCCCAACAGTGAAAGAATTTTTCAAATCGGTGCAGTAGTTTCGGAGCCTATTCAATGCAAACAAAAAATCAAATCTTTCCTCTTTATATATTAGTATAGATAAATAGCGATGAACTAAATGTTTTCTCCTAGTTATTCTATTACTTTAAGTTAATTGTTAGCGAACGTGCTAACGTTTTCAAAAACATTATTCTTCGAAACCTGTCCTCTAGACCAAAGTTATAAGAGGGTAGAGATCCTTTAATGGTACCTACCTACTCAAGGGATACTATTAAAATTTAAGTGATGTTTAACATCCTCTCAGAAAAAATAGACATCAAATTACAATAGATATGCCTTGCTAATGGAATAATAGAATCTTTAACAGATACTTCAATTGGATTGCAGTAAAATATTATAAAATAGAAAAGTCCGAGCACATCTGGTATCCGGATAGTTTTATACTTTTCTTAGTTCGTAGTGCTGGATAGTTCTGCTGTAGCTTTGAATCGTTTTACATTGGAATTGAAATATGTAAACCAGTACGAACAGCCGACCCTTACGCTTCTATACGATGCCAACTATTAGTTAAATAATATCGTCAAAGAACGTTACAACTTGTAGATTTGTAAAAATAACTAACATAAGTAGTTAAGATATCTTCGCTAATGTTGTTTTCGCATGCGTATTGGTGTGTTCTTACATCAGATATTTATATAACTATTTAGATCACGGACCTGAAAAGACGGACGTAACCTCGTCTAATCGAGAGTGAAGCATAGCAATGGCCGCCCGCTTACCATGTGTGTGTAATTTTTGATTCGCGATTGAAGCAGTGAAGTGTCAATGTGTGGGTGTGTGTACTTGTATGAATAGAGTTGGTATTACTATGGGTGCTTCAATGAATTTGTTTTTGGCATTATGTCCGACTTTTTTTTAGATCTGTGCATTTAGATAATATAGTAGGTATACTTAGAAAAATTAGGCTCTGGAGTCAAACTGCACTATAAAATAGGTATTGTGTCATTATTCTCAAAAGCGACGCCGTGGTCGCTAGCCAGGCGGGTAAAAAGTACTGAATACTGAGTGGTATCTGTTGGCGATGTCCAAAATGACCTAATGGACCACAGTCAAGAATGTAGAGTACATTCTTGAAGGGTGTAACAAGAGCAGAGGCGGCGGGGATGACACAACATTGTTAGAAACATACATACTTCACTGTGTCACATATATTCAAGCAACAGAACAAAATTCAGTGAAGCACCCATAGTAATACCAACTCTGTATTCGTACAAGTACACACACCCACACATTGACACCATACGGCTACGACATTGACACCATCGCGAATCAAAAATTACAAAATTACGCACACATGGTAAGCGAGCTGTCAGCTGTCAGCTTCACTCTCGATTAGACAAGGTTACGTCCGTTCTTTTTTTTATGTCCGTGTACTAACTTAATAACAATGGATTTCCGCAAAGTAACGCCTGATACTATTAACTAACGTACAAAGTTATACCAACTATTAATTAAATCTGTGAAAACATCTTTATTTGTGTACGATAACTTCCTTTTGGCCACGTCACGGTGCTGTGACAGCTGCCGGGCAAAGTTTCCCTGCAAAATGCTTACTTTGCATTTTCGTACCTTGTTTTTCATTTTTTTTATGGAGTCGCATACGGAGACTTATATTTAGTTTAATGTTACCTCCAAGTTAAAATGTCACTTTTGTAACGGTAAAAGACAAAGATAGCTCTTTGCCTTTTTAATATTATTTTGTATTTACCTATATGGTTATCCGACTTACATTATTGTTTATAATGATGTAGAAACTGTTGAAGGTAATTTGTTTATAATCTTAGCAGAACTAATTATCCAGTCGCTCATATACGATAAATACATTGGTCGCATAACGAAAGTTATAAATATATAGCTTATGTATTATTTATGTTCACGTATATTATTCACTTTTATATACAACTAGCTGCCCGGACAGACTTCGTTCTGTCAAAAGATTAAAAAAATAAAATAAAAAATTTAGGGGTGGATCACCCTTAAAATTTAGGGGGATGAAAAATAGATGTTGTCCGATTCTCCACCCTAGCCGATATGCACGCTAAGATTCACGAAAATCGGTCGAGCCGTTTCGGAGGAGTTCAACTTCTGACACCGTGACACGAGAATTTTATATATTAGATAAACAATATGCAAGATATTCCTACAACATAACTCAGAAAAACAACGTTGTACTAATTCTTAACCACAGGTTTTTATGAAGGAAAAATAAGGCGTGAGTATGTAATTTAAAGCCAACTCGAGCGGCAGCATAATTTTATCCCACTGGACTATCACTGGCTCTCGCTAATCTTAAAACGGTCCGGAGATAACTAAATGCTTAAAATACCAGTAAAATATTTAAACCAACTTCGGAGCACATCTGGGTTCTTTTTAATACTTTTTAGTTTGTAAAGTGTTCGCGCTTTGAGAGTTCGCGCGATCTTGTCTGTATAAAATTGTTTCCGTACAAAACTATATCTACTACAAGTATACACATACAATCTTTGTACGCTTCTTCTCATGCTTGATATCACATGCTAAGTAAGCTTAGCTATTTCAACAAGCAAATTACTATTATTATTATTGAAATTTTTTATAAATTGTTTTCTTTCATTAATTCAAATAAGGGTTTTAACACTTTCGCAACGGCAATACTAAACTAAGCTGAAGGGTACTGGAACTGGCATTACTCCTTTATCTTACACAGTAAAAGGCGAGCTTGTGCCCATGGCCGCATGGGCGACATCAGTGGAGTATGCTGTGGGCATTTTCAACTCTAATGATAATGATTTTAGGATCTTACAAATCAGACGTTACTTCAGCTCTCAGGACTCCCTCATCTGCAAGCAAATCTTTGGATCTGCAGCATCCAAATATTATAGCATTAATGAAGATAACATTACTTTTATCACTATATATACCTATAACAAGCGATAGTTGGTCCAATTCCTAAAATAATTAACAGTGGAAATAACATGATCGACGAATCTCATTAGGACCTAAGAACACATCGTTTGAGTCTCGCCAAGTGATCCCAGTCGCCTTATTACCAGCGCCAATGTCGCGTGAAACAAAATAAATCCCTGAGCACTGGGCCCTTCGGGCGTCGGATGATAGCCGGCGCTAATAGGGTCACTGCGGACCCCGGCGGCTGGCAGGGCGCAGGGCGCAGGGCGCACGCCTCGACGATCAAAGACCGATCAGTCGCTTCTTTATTTAACGACACGACAATGTCAAATTCAGAACACAGAGAAACAGCAGAAGTATAAAAGCGCGCTCCTGCTACGCACGTATAAATTGGATCAATCGGATCAGCTCTGGCGATTGACTAATACGGGTATGTTTCGTGTCCGTGATCTGAAGGATCTGTCTGTGTGCGTTGCTCGAGCACACATGAATCTTGAATGTAGTTTTCCTTCTGTTGTATGTATTTTGTGACACATTACTTAGAGTTACATTACTGGTGTGGCAGCAGTCAGTAAAAGTCTTCAGTTCCTTGAAGTGAACGCTCACATGGATGTTTGCGTGTATCCTATTAATACTACTAATAATAAAAATGTGAAAGTTCATAATATGGTTGTTACTGAATGGATTTTCATGATTTTTTAAATAACTATTGAAATAAACATTCGATACACACTCACACTCCCGCAGTAGGATTCCCTGTGTTGTGGGTGGCATGAATGACACATATAGTACATCACTATAACACCCATGACCCGAGTACAAATATTTATATGTCACATAAATATCTGCCCCGGCCGCGAATCGAACCCGGGACCCCTCGCTTCACAGGTAGGATCACTACCAACTAGGCTACAGGGTCGTCAATTTTACACAGGCAGACCATGATCTGGAATAAAACATAATATGGTACTTATTATAGGTACATAATACATGAACAAGAAGTCTTCGTCGTCGTCGTGTCGTCGAATGTAGAAGCGACTATCGGCTCAGCTCTTGCAAAACCCTGTCTGTTGGTCGCGGAGATTTTCTTTCGGAGCTGTCTGAAGAATTGTTTGGGTTTTTGCTATTCACATGCCACTATGGACAGCGAAGTTCATTTGTGTTCTGTCGTCTACAGTGACTTCATATTATGGCTGAAGTGAAGTGTAATAGGCTGACGATCAGATTTTAATACTTTTATGGAATTGCGTTCGTCTGATAAATATTGATACAAATAAATAAAAATAAAATTGGAGTGTCTGTTTGTAATATTAAAATAACCGCTTTTTACTAAGTGCATTTGGGTGTATGCAAGGTACATAATATACCAAAACAACATTTTTTACAATTTTTGTCTGTCTGTCTGTCTGTTTGTTTGTTCCGGCTAATCTCTGAAATGGCTGGACCGATTTTAACGGCACTTTCACTGGTAGATAGCTGATGTAACAAGGAGTAACTTAGGCTACTTTTATTTTGGAAAAAAAAATAGTTTGTTAGGCGATACGAAGTTCGCCGGGTCAGTTAGTTAATAATACAAAGCTTATTTCCCTTCCTTTATTATTATCACGATAAGCAGTTTTGCACGAAGAAGTGTCGAAAGGTATTGTAACTTAAAAAGTATGAGACGAAAATAAGATTCACATGCTTGTGAAGCATGGATACATATTAACTAAATATGGATTAATATTTATTTTTATAATTATGTTTCGAAGCGCATTCGTTTAATAAGATATTGTTGTAAATTATTGTACTAGAGCATTTCCTCGCCGGTTATTACTAGCAATAAATATAACCGCAGATGATTTTATTAATAAATACCTACAGAGAAACTTAAAGCATGGAAGAAACGGAATGAAGAAATATTTATTTAATAATTGGATTCTGTAGCGCTGCGAGCATGAAGCAAATAGAAATGTATGTACCCACAATTACAGGTAAACACGGCATTTATAATATTAAGTTTTAAATTATATTTTTACTAGCTGACCAGGCAAACGTTCTTCTGCAACGTGTATTATATTAAAAAATGGAATTAGCGAGACGAATCTAACGATATCTTAATTATATAAATCCGTTCAATGGTTTGAAATATACGAGGCAATAAAGAATATTACATGCATACATACAAACATACCTACATATAAGATACGCGCGAAAAACATAATCCTTATCACAATCCTTATCGTATTATTATGAGCGAGATTAAAAATATTTTTGATAAAATAAAACTACAAAATACGGCAAGCCGTCTTATTAGCTTTAACGCCAATCAGTCCCAATTAGCGCGAATTACGTCACACTTCTTAAAACAAATGAATATCACCATACTAATAATGCCGTCTTGTCTATTATTTTCCTGAAGAGTGACGTCACATCGACGCCATGACAGTTTGAAGTGTTTTGGTGCGAATTTTAAACGTCTAAATTGAAATGTTTATTTTATACTAAACCTTATTTTTTGCGGAAATATGATATACGTTGTAATTATAATATATTTCCCAATAATATAGAACAGTATTTCAAAATCTGTCATCATGCCTATTATCGTTTTTAAAGATTTTTGTAGTCATTTATTTTTATGCAGGCACACACCAAAACGATGTATTTTGTGAGAAGTTTGTAAATCGCTTCACGTAAATAAGGTCGTGGAAGCGAGAATTGTTCAAGGACGATCGTGTTGTATTATGATATTGGTTTAAGTATGTCCTATTAATATGATAAATGTGAAAGTCTGTGAGGATAAATGTGAAAGTCTGTGAGGATCGGGATGTTGAACAGTGTGAGCTTGGAAATGGTTCGCTCCTGTACCATCCACTCATCCACTTTGAATCATGGTTCCGATGACGTTCCCGCATGGTGGATCGGTGGCATGGCATTGAAGTATAATGTCATAGAACAAACATCTCGAACAAAATGTGTGTCCCACCGGGAGGTTCTATTTTCAAAATTGAGCCTCCGTTCTCTTTTCAAATTCGAACGAATCCATTGAAAATTGAAGCCGATTGGCGCCAATTCATTGGGACATACATTGTGTTCGCGGAGTCGGTTCTATATGCTAGTAATAATACTTCAATGTGGCATGGTGGCATTTTTTGCCCTATGGTCCGTCTGCATTATCTTGTACTGCGGTTACTAGCTCTAGTCCAGACGCATAGTCCTGATACGAAGCCAGGTGGGAGTTACTACAAAATCAACTGACGTTCTACACAATACAGAAATTCAGTCTCTAGAATTCGAGTGTTGTTAGTTCAATTAATAACTTACATCATAATTATTAAAAAAAACAAACTAACAGATCATGGCAATGACCGTAGACGGCATTGCAATAAACCGCATCGCACCACGTGCGAGACGTAACCGGAAAGCGTCGCTCCCTTTCATCCCTATACATTTTCCGGTGAGCGTTCTGTTCCCGTCTCGCTCTACCGCGGAAAACTAAGGGCTGCTTCCGATGCTTGGAATCCTTCCTCAGTTTTCGTTGCGGGCCCGTGACGCGAGGTCGCGTGAGGGTGTACTTACGTCTTTACTCGCGCTTTCGTCTTTCGTAAACAATTTTGCATAGTGTACATTTTTGTGTAGTTTTCAAACTTGGCCGTTAAGACGTCGGTTTGAAAGTGGACTTAACTTGGTAAAGTGTGACATACGGTGGTATATTGGAAGTTATTGGAGTTTATCAACGCCTCGTGCTAGTGTTGTGTTTGTGAGAAACAGTGACTGAAGTGACTGAAAAACAACATTTAAAACTTTGGTAAGTTTAATTTCTAAAGGCGTAAATTATAACGCAGTTTGTCTTAAAGAAAACTGTTACTAGTTTTCAAAAACTTGCACTATGTTACATTGTACAAACGCTTTTATTTAGCCTGACCCTGTATGGCTTTGTTTCAAATGTTGTGAAAGCTTTAATTTTACAAATAATATTATTGACCTCCCGTGTGATAATACATAATATTTTTTTTAGTTGATTAAGAGAATCTGATGATGGAACCTTGGGATGGACAGTAGAACTCTTCAACTGTTTTCTTGGTTTTGTGATCCATACATTAATCACGCTTTATGAATATTATCTCTTTTTGTATGGTAGTATTATCGAACAAGTTACATTGTTATTTCCCATACACAAATTATAGCTAATATTTTTATATATAAATAGAGTAATCTATTTCAAGAAGTTACCATAAAAGTTTCTTCCAGCCAAGTAAGAATCTAGTCCAAGGGAATGTAATGATATTTCTTACTTTCTACACCAAGGCTTTTAGCGTAGCTAGTAGCTACGCTAAGCTAGGTTCAGAGTCGATGCCTATGCTGGCGGTTTTACTACTTTTGCCCTCGGGTTCATCCACCCCAGTCTAGGCACGGAACGTACGTCTATGATAGTTCATAATGTGTTTATTAGCAATTATTTATTAATTTTAAACTTAACTAATCGTGGACTGAATACATTTTTAATATGATACGGGTACTCGAATAAGTAGCCGTGACATGGCACGCAACTGGGTCGAAATATATCACGCATATCGGCATTATAGTACAAAATATTGTTTGTTCATATTTAGAAAGTTATTCCTAAGCTTCTCCATACTATTTTAATGATTTCTGAAGTCAATGGTGGTTGCAGTGAAGTGATCTATAAGCCTTCACTTTTCTATTCTGAGTGTCTTGTCCAACATGCTCGAGTTGTGATGATGATGATGATGTGACGTAGAAGCACTCGTCACGTTGATATTCAAGATCAGTTATTAGGTACCTCTAAAGAGTAATGTGATTTAAATTAAGATTTTAAAAATCAAATGGCGAAAAGCAAAAAATGTACGTCATATAAAAATACCCTCGTAAAGTATTTAAAAATACCCTCATAATTCAGTGATTTTTAATTTGAATTTATTTGTCGGTTTCTTTTGTGAAGAAAAATAACACGTAGGAAAAAGAAAAACAACAATAATATTCTGTTATTGTTATTGTATTTCCAAGTTTGTTTCATAGCTTTTCGTACGTTAAAAACTAAATTTTCCTTGTTTATTCCGCGTTGCACACTATAGTTTGTTTCAGCTTTAACTAAACGGTTTACTTACATTGCGATTCCATACGTTATTCAGTAGCGTTTTAGAATCACTAGAGCTCAGAGCTACCGGCTCCTGCCTCTTCGGAAACTTTTAGTAAATAAAACATTTCTTTGAGAGAATCGAAGTTAGAAATAAACAATAGCACTTACCTACCACTGCTGTACTATACACAAAAAAATGCAATTTCAATATTCTGAGCCTGATTAGTGAGATGGAAAACACATTAATCTGGGGTATGAACATTACAAAAGTTTTATTCTGCCACTTATCAAGTTCACTGTCACAAACCAACTTAGGTTTTGATATGTACCTTTAACCGTGCCAAATTATCGCTTTCTAGCACTAAGGACCTTTGCGCTATGCTGCAGATGGAAGGATATGACAAGACTGTAAAGGTATACTACGGAATCCTAAAAAAAAGTAAATAATGCAATATTTACTATTGACCATGTGAGTAGTCACCGTCGTCTATGAAAGCTACTAACACATAGCTACTATCATGGCCCTCAAAGAAAGATTTTTAATACCTTTTGAGAAACCTTTTTAGCGCTCCTTCAAGTCTTAATAGGAAACTTGTGAAACGAATGTTTCATAGTCTTAATATCTTACACTTTCTAGAAGGCGACACATGATAAGTGTTTGGTTGGCAAAGCAACGGTGATGACTCTTGGTGTTATGTGGACCACTTATGGGCATTGGTGACAGTAATATGTACTGTGGTACCCTCGACAGCGACATTTCAACTGAAAGATTAATAAAAGTCGTGTTGAAGTATTTTTAACGGCCATTTGTACTTCTAAAATTGTTAATTGTGCTTAAACCATAGGCATAATCTTTCAATGTAGAGTAGTAGCGATTTTTTCCTATAAATTAACAGTATAAATCGGGTACTTCCACTTACATGATTGGAACATACCCGGAAAGACCCCCACAACCACTACCATCGTAGCAACGCATCTCTTTGAGCGCAAAGTGGAGCTTTGTGTAGTCAAGTGCAGCCGCACCCGTAGCATTCGACATACCGAACTTACCTATATCGAGAAAATCGGTATTTCGTTTAAGCTATTTAGAGGTACACTAGTGAGTACAGCCAAGTCTTGGTGTATAAAACCGCAATGTAGGCACATTTCATTTTCACATACAGAGTTGACGACCACTTGACGACCCGTGTGGCGCAATGGTTACCATGCCGGATCGCCGCACCGAGGGTCGTGGGGTCGATTCCCGGCGAGGCGGAAATTTGAATGATGAGTTAGAATTTCTGTTCTCGGTCTGGGTGTGAATGTCCTTGTCTAGTGTGTTGTCCATGGCACCCACGACACAGGGAATCCTAGTGTGGGGCTATGAGTGTGAAGCCTTATTTATTATTATTTATTAATAATATTGACCTTTCATACTCAAACTTAATTCATCTATTTCATATAGGTATTAAGTTTTGTAGGAAAGGTGCCATATTAATAATTCTTGACAAAAAATAACCATCTTCAAAATTAGAATATCTCAAAAACTACTCGTCAGATCTCGCTCAAAATTAAGTGGGACTACATACATGCCAAGCACGAGTTTTCTATTAAAAATGGTTGTCTGTAAAGTCGGTTTACAGACGGTAGTTTAACGTGACAACGTCATGACAAAGCTCCGCTCCGCCCCGCCTCACCCCGCTCCGCTCTGTTCAACTACGATCGCCTACGGCTCGCCTACGGCATCGGCTACGATACACCGATCGTAGCCGATCGTGCCTCTCTCTCTCGCTTTTACCGCTCTCTCGCTCGCGGAACGCTACATTTTTTCGTGCGTGCGCGTGGCGTTCATCGTTTTAATAGACATTATCACGTCAAAAAGAATCATCAAAATCGGTTCACCCAGTCGAAATTTCTGAGATAACAAATAAAAAAAATTAATCGAATTATATACCTACTCCGTTTTTGAATTTAGTTAAAGAGAGAAGAAGAAACTGCGAAAGAAACATACATACATACATAGGTCTTCGTAAGCCTGTAGTTTTATTGTTTGATAGCTATGTTGAAGTGTCCTATCCGAGATACTGATACATATCCGAGATACAGATCCGAGGTACACATCTATTCTCGAGGCAAATTCACCCTGCAAATGCCACAGTTTTGTGGTTTAGCGTTAACAACAAATGTCCCTATATAGTAAGACTACGAAATTATTCCGCAAATTGTAGCAATAATATTTGAATTAGTTTGTTAACTGGAAATGACGCTTGTAACGAATAAAAGTTCTTAATTGTGTCTATCGGCAACGCAAGTTACCTTCACATGGCTAGTTTGGCTAGTTATGTTATGAGAAAGCACGAACGTCTATTTATGAAATGCATAATAATATATTCGGTGGATATAACTCCAATGAATTTTTATTACAGTTTTTGGATATCCCGAATCAATCATTGCCTACAAATTGGACCAGCGTCGACCAATTCAGTTTCAAGTGGTAAAGTTATTTTTTCGTGAATTTCGATTGTCGATACGTTGGTTAACTGTTTTTTGGTAGTTCGTTTCGAGCCGGTAAAAAGCGTTAAAATAACTTTACTTTCCAACTTGGAGAAAGTTATTTTAGCGAAATTTAATTGTAAACAGTGATATGGTGATATATAATTGTTTTAAAATTCAACTTACCTGCCTTTATTTTTTGGAGTATTTTGAGAAATCGTAAAAGCTTAAGAAATATGGCAAAGCGACATAATTCAATGAATTTACAAGGAAAACTATCACGGCTATGTTAGCCTAAGTGGTTAATGAGTAATAGTCGATAAACTACTTCGGAACATTGCGCGTGGCCTGACACGCACTTGACCGGTTTTATTATCTGGAATCGTTTCAATAGATAAATCCTTTTGGCGTTGTGCGAATCGAACCCGCGACCATTTTGCTTTACATGGTCACTGGGCTACGGGGTCATCAAAACAAAAAGTATAAAACACACTCGATTTGATTACACGGTTACGAGGCCAGCGTATCATTATCATTACGTAGCCGAGTCGTTTCGCTGGAAAATCGATACTCGCCGAGTGTGTGCGTGCAGTTAATCGATTTAAGATCGGACTCTAAACGCCTGTTCATGTCATGCGAGCTGGTGATCAATAGTTGGTAAATATTTGATTAAAGAAGTGTGCTGTTACTGGGGAGTTGGAGGTCTCAGTGTCAAAGAGGCAAGCTGTAATGGTCACTGTATTTAAATGGCAATTATCGATGGCAAAGAGGACCCTTTAGTTAATTATTTAAAGCGGTAACAATTTACTTTAATTACCTTGGAGATGATACGCGTTTTATTTAATAAGAAATATCAAATGGGAATTAGCATTTTGTCAGTAGTAATGACGTATGATACAAATTGATATCTCTTTTTTCAGACGTTCGGGAATCTTCGATTTTTTTGTATGCGCTTCGTAGTCGGGATGTGATTATAGTGGACATTTTGTTTAAAATAATTTCTTGATCACAAAGCTACAAATATAGTCTTCTATATGGACCTGTCGTCTAATTATAGGACAAAATCGAACCTAGCTAAACCGACCGATTGTACTATTTTCAAACAGTTCTAGAGAAGGAAATGTTTATAACATAAGGATTGATCTTGAAGATAGCAAACGCTGATATGTCATTCCCGATAACTGACACACAATTGAGTTCGGTTCGCATCTCACAATCACACACATTCAAACTGCCTCGTTGTGAATTTAACCCACTACTCTTTGAACGGTGGTCCAGCATGGTAACCAATAAGCCATGAGCGTCGTCAAAACACACATAATCTTAAACAATTAGCACGAATGCCTGAGAATCAAACCTGGGACATGCCTTAAGACTAACGTTCAAACCACCAGGCTTTCACATCTTGTATTAATTATCTTTGCATAAACCACAATGCTAACACTTATGTATATTAATTAGTATATAAATTATACGTTCGGATGAATATGTGTGTACGGCTTCCACACATATCGAGTGTTGGCGTGTGGGTCGGTTCCCTGGCAGGCTGGCAGTAAATTGATATACTCGTGGGGTACGTTATTAGCTTCGACAGGAACTAAGACTGTTTCCTCTGTATGTAAATATTTTGTCTTATAATGGATCTTGAAGCAATATTGAGATATGTATCAATATTTGTTTGAACGTACAATAGAAACAAAAATAAAGAAGCAGGTTATTGGTAGCATTTTGCCTTTTCAGTCCCAGGATATGCGAAATTACTGGGATGAACTGAGTGTGTAATGTTATGAACAATACTTAGAATACTTAAAAATTATTAAGCCTATCTAACATTAAATACTACGATTTAATGTTAGATAGGCTACTTACGATATACGATACGAGATACGATACTTAAAATAACAAACATTTTAATTCATTTAAAATTCTAGCTTTAGAAAACTAGCATTCTTTTCTTTCTTTGATTGGGTCCATAAAAAATCTGTCCATATCAATTGCATATCGAATAACACTAGGATGATTATTTACGTTCAACTTCACTCATACCTATTGCATACTAATTTTCATCGGAGACTAACGTTATCCTGAGTTATACAAATTTTATTTCATTCGGAAAATTCATTCTTAGCTAATTTTCATAACGCGCTAAATGGAGTAGAACCTCAAAATTATTGATGTTTCAACAAAAACCTTCTCCCTAATTTATATCTTGTAAAAACTGTTTAGCTCCGGAGGAAGCGGTTTATTTGCCACAAATTGTGCCAATCCGTGTCAGACACTTTTTCCTTTTGGTAAACAATTCCTTTGCTGCCCAGGGGAAAATCATCTTTCTCAAACGCGAGTTTTCTTAATCGATATATTTAATATCAGCCGAACGCCCGGGTCAGCCAGTTCTTTTTTGACGTCAAAAATTATAATTTTATTTTCGCCCGAAAGGAATGCCCGGGCCGAAGGGTGATCCGCTAACATTATTTTGTGCACAAAGTCACTTTGTGCCTAAAAGTGGTTTGAAATTAAGGAATAGTTCCCATAAACCTGTTAGGTTATCGGATTTTTTCCTCAGACCGCTTGTTTGGCAAGGTCATAAAAACTTTGGCTCAAAATCTGCGACAAAATTTTTGTCCTTATCAATTTGACGCTGTAAAAACATAAATATATTTTGTCCGTAACACTGAACACTTTGGCTTTATATCCAACAAGATCAAGTTGCAAATCGAATATGGCTCCTGCCAACTGATACTGTTGAAATCGAAGCAAGAGATCACTAAAAAGAACTGTGACGTTGATTGACAGAAATGAGACAAAAGAGTAAGTGGTGCAATTTGCTTACCGAAGAATAGGGCCTAACTATGAATTTCATCTTCAATTTAAAGAACAGGAAGGCTATTCTGTTTTGTAACTCAACAGTGGAATCCGCGATGAGTGTCAAAATCCTATCTTTAGTCGTTTGAAGTTTGACACTCATCGCAGATTCTGCTATCGAGTTACAAAACAGAATAGCCTTACAGGTCGCACTAGCTAGTCCCATGGGACAAGTGAGACTAAATAGTATCAGTTCGTCATAGGGCAACTCAACGGGACTGGTGGGATAGACCCGAATTTCGAAAATAAAACATTTTCGTAGTGACAACAACTGGAATGCAAGCAGATATTGTTATTGATGTAATCTCGAGCGTTTTCATACTGTTCTATTGCTGCCGGTTTGTGTAAGAATTAGTGGCCAATTATAGTGTCAGAAGTTCCTATACCGTCTAAATGCCTGTGATATAATTAATCAAAAGGCTTAATTAAAAGTACAATAGTATAGCAGTTAGTGTAGGTAAACTTACCCATTGATGATTGGAAGTACTTAAAAAATTATGTATGGCATTCGAACTTTTGATGCCCATTACATACATAGGAAGCTGTATATTAAAAAAAAGAAAACGAATAGTAGGTACTAGTACCTACATGTCTAACAATAGAAGAGATATAAATATGCATCATTTTCTCACCGGGCATTTATTTGGTAACCTCGAGACGCCAACTACAGCGATCGTTTGTGCGGCTCCGTGCACGTTTTTATCGAAAAGTCCCGAAGATGATATTACGTGATTTGCCTGTAGAAAATGTTTAAGAGTCGTGAGAAATACACCTTGTAGTTAGAGGTGTGTGTGGTGTAGATCTATTCTAAATATGTATTTTTAATGATTAGAACGTCTGGAAATAATAGGAACTGTAGCTAGTTTCTTTACTTCAGGGTAATTTAAATTTTGGAATATTTTTTTACATTTAACGAGGTTCATACACAGTTCCTTTCTGATCAAATACTTTCTAAAACAATTTCTTCTTTACCACGACCTTTACAAAGTTATACTTCTTATGCGACTTGCAAAAAGGTTACGTTAAACGTTTGCGCTACCATGGAGGGGGTATGAAAGCACTGGATAGATGGCTCTAGCTTCTTATTATCTTTACCTTTTTTAAAATTTAATGTTATTACTTAAATATACAAATCTCACAGAGTCTCAACAGCGTGATTCAGGTTCGTGAACAACGCCATCTAGTTTGTACTTGTGTAAACATAGGTAGTACACAAGTCATATTTTATTATATTAGTGACTTGAATATTGAAGAAGTATAACGTCTCACGCGCGTACAAAAGTACACGCACCCTTTTTTATAAGGGAACCATTTTCTTCAGTGTAGTGTATTTCCTATCTCCAAGACCTTTTAGCAGATATTTTTGAGGAATCGGTACTTAAACAGTAAAAACGGGACCAATAGGGTCCCGTTTAAGACGTTTATTAAGACTCCACTGACCGTCTGTCTCCCTGTCACCAGGCTGTATCTCATGAACCGTGACAGTTAGACATTTGAAATTTTCAAAGATGATGTATTTCTATTGCCGCTTTAACAAAAATACTAAAAACAGAATAAAATAAATATTTAAGTGAGGCTTCCATACAAGAAACGTGATTTATTTGCCGTTTTTTGCTCGATATTAATATACTAGCTGTTGCCCGCAGCTTCGCATGCGGAAATTATGCTTATCATATTTGTACCCCTTGCAGAAAAAAATTTAAAAACAGGTTAATTTATATGGAAGTACTTATATTTAGGAATTTATATACTGAAACGTACGATATAATCACAAATCATTCCTCCGGGAACGAATTTTAAAAAATAAACAACAATTAGTTTTTTCTTTTTCATGAAAAAATTTGAAAAACTCGAAAACATGTATTTCATCAATTAAATGAGGAATTTTTGTTGCAAATTTAAAGCAAATCGTTGATATTTCAAAATATTCCACACTAAGTTTCATCTTGTTTCCGGTGAAAACTTTTAATTTTATCGGGACGAAAAGTTTTTTAAAACGTGATCCAAAGTATGAGGAACAACGTAACTAATTTCCGTCAAAATCAGTTCAAGGGTTTTCATGTAATGCCCGAACATACAAACAGACAAACAGAGAATAATAAAATTTTAAAAACAAAATTTTTGGTGTTCTAACACGTTATTGAAGTGCCCCTAACCGAATTTTTGAAAAATATTATATGTACAGAAAAACTGGCTCTTGAGTTTCATTAGAAAAAAAACAAAAAGCTCCCGTTATTTCCATCCATCCAGGAGTTGCATATCTTGTCTCGAAGTAACACCACCAGATCCTAAATGGATCAATGATGAACTGGTTTTACGATGTCAACATGAAAAGTACAAATATTTTTAAAAACGGTTCTGTTGTTTCCATCTGGACACTCCTTCTCCCTCTCCCGCTCCCACTCCCTTTCCCGCTCCCACTCCCTCTCCCACTCAAACTCTCTCTCTCTCCCTCTCCCTCTCCCGCTCCCTGTCCCTTTCCTTCGCCCGTTCACGGTCCCTCTCTCGTTTCCTGTCCCTCTCCCACTTCCAGTTCCTCTCTCGCACTCGGTCCCTCTCCCGCTTTCTGTCCCGCTCCCTCTCCCGCTTCCTGCCCCTGTCCCTCTCATTCCTCTCCCGCTCCCTGTCCCTCCCCCCTCCTTCTCCCGCTCCCCGGCCCTCTCCCGCTCCCTGTTCCTCTCCCGTTCCCGGTCCCTCTCTCGCTTCCTGTCCCTCTCTCCTCCCCCTACCGTCCGTAAAGTCCTCTACACAATTTTTTTGTTTCTCACTATAAGCCTACATATTAATTTTCGTATTTCTGAGTTCAAAAATGACAAAGTTCTGGAAAAACTTGCAACCTCTTTATTTACCTCTTAGGGATGAAATTCCAAAAAACCTGTTGCAGTTAATTTTTGATTTATTTTCACATTTCTGAGTTCGATATTGACGAAGTTTCGTACAAATTTACATCCCCTTTACCCCTTAGTGGATGAATTTCCAAAAAAAACTGTTACAATTAATTTTTGTTTCTAATTATAAGTTAACATATCCATTTTCACATTACTGAGTTTAAAATGACATAGTTTCTTAAATAGATATTTACAACCCCTTAGTATTACTCTTTATGGGGATGAATTTCGAGAAAACCGTGATACAGTTAGTTTTTGTGTCTAACTATAAGCTTATATACAAATTTTCATCCTTTTTACTTCAAAACTGACGAAGTTGCCATACTAACTTCCACAACCTTATTCAACCCTTTAGGGGTTGATTTTCCCAAAGAACACTTAACCTTTAAATTTTGCTTCTAATTTTGAACTAATATATAAATTTTCATGTATTTAACTTCAAAAATGACGAAGTTGCGTACTAAGTTCCATCCAAGAAATTAACCCTTTAAGGGATGATTTTCCAAAAAAATGTGTTGGAGTTAACTTTTGTTTTATTACTATAAACATACATAAAAAATTGCATATTTATAACTCTAAAACTGACGAAGCTGATTTATATGTAAAAGATTTTTAAGCCCTATTTTTAGGGGATGAATTTCGAGAAAACAGTGAAACAGTTATTTTTTGTGTCTAACTATAAGCTTATATACAAATTTTCACCCTTCTTACTTCAAAACTGACGAAGTTCCGATACAAACTTGAACAACCTTATTCAACCCTTTAGGGGTTGATTTTCCCAAAAAACACATAACCATTAAATTTTGTTTCTAATTTTGAACTAATATATAAATTTTCATGTTTTTAACTTCAAAAATGACGAAGTTACGTACTAAGTTCCATCCAAGAAATTAACCCTTTAAGGGATGATTTTCCAAAAAAATGTGTTGAAGTAAACTTTTGTTTAATAAACATACATAAAAAAATCAGACTTATAACTCTAAAACTGACGAAGCTGATTTATATGTAAAAGACTTCCAACCCCTATTTTTAGGGGATGAATTTCGAGAAAACAGTGATACAGTTATTTTTTGTGTCTAACTATAAGTTTATATACAAATTTTCACCCTTCTAACTTCAAAACTGACGAAGTTCCTATACAAACTTGAACAACCTTATTCAACCCTTTAGGGGTTGATTTTCCAAAAAAACACATAACTTTTAAATTTTGTTTCTAATCTTGAACTAATATATAAATTTTCATGTTTTTAACTTCAAAAATGACGAAGTTGCGTACTAAGTTCCATTGAAGAAATTAACCCTTTAAGGGATGATTTTCCGAAAAAATGTGTTGAAGTAAACTTTTGTTTAATAAACATACATAAAAAAATCAGACTTATAACTCTAAAACTGACGAAGCTGATTTATATGTAAAAGACTTCCAACCCCTATTTTTAGGGGATGAATTTCGAGAAAACAGTGATACAGTTATTTTTTGTGTCTAACTATAAGTTTATATACAAATTTTCATCCTTCTAACTTCAAAACTGACGAAGTTCCTATACAAACTTGAACAACCTTATTCAACCCTTTAGGGGTTGATTTTCCAAAAAAACACATAACTTTTAAATTTTGTTTCTAATCTTGAACTAATATATAAATTTTCATGTTTTTAACTTCAAAAATGACGAAGTTGCGTACTAAGTTCCATTGAAGAAATTAACCCTTTAAGGGATGATTTTCCGAAAAAATGTGTTAAAGTTAACTTTTGTTTATTACTATAAACTTACATAAAAAAATTCAGATTTATAAATCTAAAACTGACAAAGTTGGTTTGTATGAAAGTGACTTCTAACCCGTATTTTTACCCCTTAGGGGATGAATTTCCAAAAATCCGTTCTTAGTGGACGTCTCCTTAGCATAAACTATCTCCTTGCCAAATTTCATGTTAATCGGTTCGGCAGTTTCTGAGATTTTTTGTTTAATCAGCGGTGTGTCGCTTTTCAATTTTATATTTTAACTAGGTTTTTGCGTGGGGCGCGCGCTGCTAAAGCAGCGCGCGTGCCTTTTTCTTCCGCAAAAGGAAAAATAAATAAATAGTTTTTTAAAAAAGATCATTGACATGCAAAATTTATTTTTCGATTCAGGGGTCTGTTTGCGAAATGTTTGGCTTCACGCTATTTTTTTGAAGGGAGAGGGAGAGGGACAGGAAGCGAGAGAGGGACCGGGAACGGGAGAAGGAGAGGGTAGGGAGCGGGGAGGGAGAAAGAGCGGGACAGAAAATGGGAGAGGGACAGGGTGTGGGAGAGGGACTGGGAGCGGGAGAGGGACGTGAAGCGGGAGAAGGAGCGGGAGAGTGAGAGGGACGTAAAGCGGGAGCGGGAGAGGGAGAGGGACAGGGAGCGGGAAAAGGAGAGGGAGAGGGAGAGTGAGAGGGAGAGAGACAGGGAGAGCGAGAGGGAGATAAAACGAAGGGGTTGTAAATATTTAAGAAACTACGTCATTTTTGAACTCAGTAATGTGAAAATTTATATAAGCTTATTATTAGAAATAAAAATTTATTGTCACAGATTTTTTTGGAAATTCATCCCCAAATGGTTAAAACCCGGGGGATGTAAGTTTGTACGGAACTTCGTCAATACCGAACTCAGAGATATGAAAATTTATAATTATGTAAGCGTATACTTAGAAACAAAAAGTAACTGTAGAGTTGTTTTTTGAAAATTAATCCCCTATACTAAAAGGTTATAAATTAGTACGCAACTTGGACATTTTCGAACTCAGAAAGGTGTCAATCAAATCAAAAATTAACTATAACAGTTTTTTTTGTAATTTCAGCCCTTAAGAGGTAAATAAAGGGGTTGCAAATTTTTTAGAACTTCGCATTTTCAAACTCAGAAATATGAAAATTAATATGTAAGCATATAGTGAGTTTATTGCAGAGGGCTTTACGGATGGGATGGAGAGAGGAGGAGAAGGAGAGGGAGTGAGACAGGGAGAGGGACAGGGAGTGGGAGAAGGAGAGGGAGTGGGAGAAGGAGAGGGAGAGACATATTATGTGCAATCTATTTGCACCTATAAACGCCTGATACATTTTATAGACATCAAATGCAAATAATAGTCCGAAATGATTTTTATGAAAAATACTTGTTTTTGTATGGCAACACTGAAATTTTATCATTTTTTAAAGTAACACTGAAACACTTATGTGAGCGATCTGTCAGTAGCAACAAACGTCGTATACATTTTAATGACATCAAAAGGAGACAAAAGCCTGAAATATAACATTCAAAAATTAATTTGTATGAAAAATTTTTTTTTTTGTATGGCATCACTATTTATTGGTTACACCAACGTGTCCGGTCCCTTAGTACCTACAAATGCCTCATACATTGTAAAGACATCAAATGGGGACAACAGCCTCAAACATTCGAATAAAGAATACATTTGTATGAAAATTATAATTTTTTGTATGGCAACACTGAAAGTTTCTCATTTTTTAGGGCTTCAATGAAACACATTTACACGGACGTGACCGATCTATTGGCAGCAACAAACGTCGTATACATTTTAATGACATAAAAAGGAGACAAAAGCCTGAAACACTACCAACAAAAATTTATTTGTATGAAAATTATTATTTTTTGTATGGCATCACTAAACATTGGTTACACCAACTTATCCGGCCCTTTAGTACCTGCAAACGCCTTATACATTATAAAGACATCAAATGGAGACCACAACCTCAAACATTCGAAAAAGGAATACATTTGTATGAAAATAATTATTTTTTATATGGCAACACTGAATTTTTTTTTCACCCAAATTTACAAAATATCAGTACCTACAAATGCCCCATACATTATAATAACGAAATATTCGATCCAAAAATAAATTTGTATGAAAATTAATATTTTTTGTATGGCAACATTGAAATTTTATAGATTTTCTAAAACGAATATATTAATTTAAAAATATCTCCTCTACATTTTCTATACCCTTGATCTATAGTTTCGGCTCAACTACTCGAAAAGTGAAAAAAATTCTGGACTCCAGTGTTGCCAGTTGATTGAGATAAAAATGGTCAAATGTCATTACGACGCCCACAAAAAATCTTGTGGTGTAATTTTTTGATTAAAAATATTTCTCCTTCTACTTTTTACATTTTTGAATAGAAAGTTCACAAAAATGTATGAATGACAAAAAAATCAATGTAACCTGGCAATACTTTCAGTCAAGCTACACAACAGCCTCATACAAAGTGACCCCCTCAAATGTTGCCAACCCACAAATTTTTTCCTTTAAAAAATGCAATTTTTCGTACATTTTACAAAATGGCCGCCACGGGATCCGCCATCTTGTCGAAAAAAAAAATATACCCAAAATGTCAAAATTGAGGATAGTCCCGAGCCAATAGAGAAAAAATATTGCAAAAATGTTAAAACACCACCGCGATGCGACCCCACAAACACACCTCGAAAATTGAAAAATTTCAAACTAAAATATCTGGGCGGCCATCTTGTTTTTTTATTTTTTTCTAACTTCATCGTATTTGTCGTCTCAAAATTAACCGAAAACGATACCAATGTCGGGTAGGAGCTCAAACTAAACAAAAAGTTGACAATCGCCGAGCGGCCGCCATCTTGAATTTTCGAATGGTCGTATTTTTCCTATAATAACCATAGATAGTCAAGCAACTTCTCCATACATTATTATTACCCCCCACCCATACTTTCGGCTGTGCTATTCGAAATGTGAAAAAACGTGAAAAAAAAATCCAGCAGCCAGTGTTGCCAGTTAATTTTGATGAAAATGGTCAAATGTCATTACGACGGCCACAAGAAATTGTTTGGTGAAATTTTTTGATTAAAAATGTTTCTCCTTCTACTTTTTATATTTTTGAATAGAAAGTTCACAAAAATGTATGAATGAAAAAAAAATCAATGTAACCTGGCAACACTTCAAGCTAAGCCCCACAACCGCCTCATAAAAAGTGACCCCCTCAAATGTTGCCAAACTGAAAATTTTTTCCTTCAAAAAATGCAATTATTCGTACATTTTATAAAATGGCCGCCATGGGGTCCGCCATCTTGTCGAAAAAAAAAATATACCCCAAACGTCAAAATTGGGGATAGACCCGAGGTAATTAAGAAAAAAAATTGGAAAAAAGTTGAAAACCCATTACAATCCGACCCCGCAAAGTCACCTCCAAAATTTAAAAAATTTTAAAGTGAAATATCCCGGCGGCCATCTTGTTTTTTTATTTTTTTCCATTTTCATCGTAACACATTTCCCAACATTAGCCGAAAACGACACCAATCTCGGGTAAGTGCATAGTGAAAAAAAAAGTTGGTCATTTCGACTCGGCCGCCATCTTGGATTTTTGAAAGGTCGGATTTTTCCCATAGACACGGAGGCAAACAAAAAATTCCCCCATACATTGTACTCACCCCCCACCACTCCTTCTGGGAGATCAATTCGACTTTTCGTAAAACGAAAAAAAAATTCCAGCAGCCAGTGTTGCCAGTCGACATCGACGAAAATGGTCAAATGTCATTACGATGACCACGACACGCTTACCCGTGTGACATTTTGATTAAAAATATTGCTCCTTCTACTTTTCATATTTTTTAATAAAAAGTCCAAAAAAATGTATGAACAAATAAAAAAAAAACTCAACCTGGCAACACTTTGGGTCAAGTTACATAACCGCCCGAAACAAAGACACCCGCTCAAATGTTGCCAACCCGAAGAAAAATTCACCCAAAAAACGTCGTTTTTCGTACATTTTTCAAAATGGCCGCCACTGCGTCCGCCATCTTGTCGAAAAAATAAATATCCCCAAAATATTAAAATTGAGGATACAATCAAACGAAGACCCAAAAAACATTGCAAAAAAGTTGAAAAACCACCCCGATGCGACCCCGCAAAGTCACCTCTGAAATCGAAAAAATTCAAACTCGAATATCTCGGCGGCCATCTTGTTTTTTCAATTTTTTCTAAAGTTTTTGTATATCGCCCTTAAAACTTGTCGAAACGCCCCAAAAAAATCCCGCAAAAAGCCATAAACAAAAAAGTTGAAAATCACAGAGCGGCCGCCATCTTGAAAATGTGAAATGTCAGATTTTTCCCATACTCACTGGAGGGGATGGAGAAAACCCGCCATAGACAACATCATTATATTTCGACTCTTTCTGGGAGAACAATTATGTCAGTCAGTCAGTGGTAAGTCTAGGATTATATAATATAATAACTAGGTTTTGCGTGGGGCGCGCGCTGCTAAAGCAGCGCGCGTGCCTTTTTCTTCCGCAAAAGAACAAATAAAAAAATAGTTTTTTTTTCAAAAACGTCATTGGTCTGAGAAATTTCGATTTTTCGATTCACGGGTCTTTTTGCGACATGTTCGGCTTCACACTATTTTTTTTGACGGGAGGGGGAGGTTAGAGGGACAGGAAGCGAGACAGGGACCAGGAGCGGGAGGAGAGGGAAAGGGAGAGGGGCAGAAAGCGGGGAGGGAGAAAGATTGAGACAGAAAGCGGGAGAGGGACTGGGCGCGGGAGAGGGACTGGGAGCGGGAGACGAACGTGAAGTGGGAGAGAGAGGGAGCAGGAAAGGGAGATGGGACAGAGGGAGAGGGCAGAGTAAGAAGGAGAGAGATGGAGATCGGCAGAGTAAGAAGGAGAGAGAGGGAGAGGGAGGAGAGCGAGAGGGAGAGAGAGAGACAGGGAGTGGGAGAAGGAGACGGGAGAGAAGGAGAGGGGCAGAGTAAGAAGGAGAGAGATGTAGAGGGGCACAGTGAGAAGGAGAGAGATGGAGAGGGGCAGAGTAAGGAGAGAGAGGGTGAGGGAGAGGGGAGAGGGAGAGGGGGAGGGGAGAGGGGAGATGGAGCGGGGAGAGGGAGAGGAAATTTAATGATCTCTGATTTGTTAAACCTACTTTCATTACGCGTTAATTTATTAAGCATTAGGCGATACGAAGTTCGCCGGGTCAGCTAGTAAATAATAATAGTTTCTACATGTCCGCCTCTCCGTCCGTCCGCAGTATAGCGCCGAGACCTTTAGCGCTAGAAAGCTGTAATTTGGCATGGATACACATACTTATTTATCAAAACTACAAAGTGGTAAAATAAAATCTTTATAAGTTTTTTCGGGTAGTGCAAGCGAAATGGTCGATGTTGGACATGTGACCACGGCAGTAGAATATTTAAAATGATGAATTTCAAAGGAAAACTCTCATGGATGTGTTAGCTTAAATAGTTAATTAGTGATGGTCGACAAACTTACAACTACAGTACCCTAAATTCTCTACCCAAGTCCAGACCCCTCTTTCCCACTGGGCACTCTGGGCACGTGCCCAGGACCCCGTGATCGACAGGGGCCCCCTAGTTCCTGTCAGATCACTAAACGATAACCGTTATTTATTACCGAAAAACTTTTTAATTCGAATAAATCGAACCAAAATTACTGACTACAATACCAATTCGCTTATAACTTTTGCATAAATCTAGAGGCTTGCTTATCTACTTTCTTTGTTTATTCTAACAACAGTGTTTTGTCAAAGTCATAGGGGCCCCATTATCGTAATATGCCCAGGGCCTCCAGTAGGTTAAAGACGGCTTTCCCAAGTCCTCCTTTAATATAGAAAGGATCTGATGATGGGTTCCAGAGATAAAGAGTGGAACACCTCAGTGGTGAGGCATTTATAATAATCCTTAATTTTGGGAATGTTACTATTTAACAACCAGTCCATAATTTAAGAACTCCATCCATGTGTGATGTATTTCGGAGTTGAATCCTTTATAAGGGCCTATATTAAGACTTAAAAAAGTACTCAATTAAATCATAATGTGACTTGTAATTCAGCTTACTTAAAGAATGGCACTTTGATATATAGGTACAATAGGTACATAGTTTTATTTCATACATTGTAAAAAGTAGTTTTATTATACTGTAATACTTATCAACTACTTGGAGATTATGTAAATCCTACCAATATATTATAGCGAAAATTTGAATGTCTTTATTCAATCACGCTAATACGGCTAAACAGATTAGGATGAAATTTGCCTCACAGATAGTTTATGACCTGCATCTAAAGGTAGGACACTTTTTATAACGGGGATGGATCTGTTCTATCAGGATAAAGGGTATATTTTAGTATGGATGTTTAATGTATCTGCCAGTAACTTAGTATCCAATTCTTAGGTCTACTGTGCAACCCCTTAGAGTACTGAAAAAATCAAGCTTTTAAAAGTCAACGCAATCATAAAACTCTCTGTTATGACCTATTTATTTTTAGTTCTTTCGACACTCGCAAGTTAATCAAAACCTATCTCCTAACTAAAGACTTAAGTTTACGTTCCGGTTGATCAAGAAAAATGAAATGTGGTGAGAAGCAATGTCGTAAGGGAAAAATTTGAAGACCGTTTTGTAGTAACATTACATTACAATTTACAATGACACAGCCGAAGCTACTGGGCGCAAGAAGCTTTTGGCATGTATAATTTTATTATGTTCCTTCGGGAGTGTAGGGGAGCACTAAGACATAATTTTTGTTAACCCCCTAAGAGTTACTCTTTCACGCAAATAACACTGGACGAATTTCGATCAAATTTGGAAAGAATATAACCTGAAATAGCTCATAGGGTACTTTTTATCGCAAAATTCCATGGGCTGAACCAATTTTGATAGGACTCTCACTGAAAGGTTCGTGAAAACTAAAAAATGTTGAAAAATGTCATTTAGGCGGGTGAAGCTGCGGGCAAAAGCTAGTACAATATTTTAACCCTAGACGCGAAAAGAGGGTTGTTATAATTATGATTTGTATGGTTGTCTGGTTGTAGCATCGTATCTCCTAAATGAATAGACCAATTAGGATGCAGTTTATTATTATTTCTCCATGGGGTTCGCCTGGATAGCTACCACCCTTGAGCATGAGTCAGCCGCCAAACGACTCGTCGTGTTCCGGCTGGGGGCTTGAGAGCCATTTCTTTCTTTCTTTTTCTTCTCTCTTTCTTGGCCGGCAACGCATCGGTGATGCCTTTGGTGTTGCTGATGTTCATGGGCGACGATAGCCACTTACCATCAGATGGATCGTCAGCTCGTTTGCCGGCTATTTCCACAAAAAAAAAAGTTTCTTTTAATGCTGAGGTTCTTAACTATGATTTATTAAAAACTATTTAGGAGTAAAATAATAAAATATACTTAAACCGATATTCTGCGTCATGCATAACGCGTTATTTTATATTATATTTTAGCTGCCATTTTAGTATGTATGCAAATGCAAAAAATGTGTATATTTTTTCTTTATCTGGCAACACTTGAGATGCGAGACGATTTACAAACAAATCGTACGCTGTCGTGGTGCTGTATATTGCTGCTATAGAATAGTATAAAAGAAGCTTTTTGCTTCTATTAGGAGGTAAAGTAGGTAGGGCTTAACCAGTATTTATCACCTTTTAGTTATGATTTAAAAATAATTATACTCAAAATTAATTTTGCCTACACACATAATGACTATTCAAAGCAGTATAGGGCAGAGTAGAGAGCAGTAAATATAAATGACAAAATCAAACTAAACTATCGAATAGGAGAGTCAAGAAACAGACAATCACATCAGACCAGACCAGTAGATAATAACAACACTATAATGGTACAAAAAAAATATCTTGAATGATGTTTTAAATTATCTTTCGAGATTTTAAATGTGTACACGTTAATTTTTTTTTTCAAGATTGAACAATAAAATTTTTTTTTTTATGCCAACACTGATATTTTTTCACTCATATAATGTGCAACGGGCAACGGAATGGATACCGAGGAATGAGATGAGAGGTAAAGGCCGACCAAAATTAAGATGGGAAGATATTTTTAAAGATATAGCAGGGCCAGGGTGGATGGCAAAAGCAAGAAATAGAAAATTATGGAGAGCCATGGGGGAGGCCTACGCCGAAGAGGCGACTACTACTTAAGGCGTAATATATGTATAAATAAGTAAAAAAAAAAAAACAAAGATAATAGAAAATGATAAGAATAGTGAGTAAATTATAATAATATTAGTAGAGTAGATTTGTTAGTAAATATAAAAGAAAAATGTAAATTTAGTACATAAGTAGTAGAAATAAAGGCTTATTTTATTTTATTTTATTTTATTTTATTTATTTATTTATTTATAATGTGCAATCTATTTGCACCTATAAACGCGTCATACATTTTATAGACATCAAATGCAAACAGTCCGAAATGTTCAATATAGATTTTTATAAAAAATACTTGTTTTTTATGGCAACACTGAAAGTTTCTCATTTTTTATGGCAACAATGAAACTCGTTTACACGGACGTGACCGATCTATCAGTAGCAACAAACGTCGTATACATTTTAATGACATCAAAAGGAGACAAAAGCCTGAAATATTACATACAAAAAATTCATTTGTATTAAAATTATTATTTTTTGTATGGCATGACCAAACATTGGTAACACCAACGTGTCCGGCCCTATAGTACCTACAAACGCCTCATACATTATAAAGCCATCAAATGGAGACAACAGCCTCAAACATTCGAAAAAAGAATACATTTGTATGAAAATAATTATTTTTTATATGGCAAGACTGAATTTTTTTTTCACCAAAATGTACAAAATGTTAGTACCTACAAACGCCCCAAACATTATAATAACGAAATATTCGATCCAAAAATAAATTTGTATGAAAATTATTATTTTTTGTATGGCAACACTGAAATTTTATAGTTTTTATAAAACCAGTATATTAATTTAAAAATATCTCCCATAAATTTTCTATACCCTTGATCTATAGTTTCGGCTCAACTACTCGAAAAGTGAAAAAAATTCTGGACTCCAGTGTTGCCAGTTGATTGAGATGAAAATGGTCAAATGTCATTACAACGCCCACAAAAAATCTTGTGGTGTAATTTTTTGATTAAAAATGTTTCTCCTTCTACTTTTTACATTTTTGAATAGAAAGTTCACAAAAATGTACGAATGACAAAAAAATCAACGTAACCTGGCAATACTTCAGACCAAGCCCAACAACTGCCTCATACAAAGTGACCCCCTCAAATGTTGCCAACCTACAATTTTTTTCCTTCAAAAAATGCAATTTTTCGTACATTTTACAAAATGGCCACCACGGGATCCGCCATCTTGTCGAAAAAAAAAATATATCCAACATGTCAAAATTGAGGATAGACCAGAGCCAACAGAGGAAAAATATCGCAAAAATGTTAAAACACCACCGCGATGCGACCCCGCAAAGTTACCTCGAAAATTGAAAAATTTTAAAGTAAAATATCTCGGCGGCCATCTTGTTTTTTCAATTTTTTCCAACTTTATCATATTAGTCGTCCCAAGATTAGCCGAAAACGATACCAATGTCGGGTAGGTGCTCAAAGTAAACAAAAAGTTGACAATCGCCGAGCGGCCGCCATCTTGAAATTTCGAATGGTCGTATTTTTCCTATAATAACCATAGATAGTCAAGCAACTTCCCCATACATTATTATTACCCCCCACCAATACTTTCGGCTGGGCTATTCGAAATGTGAAAAAACGTGAAAAAAAAATCCAGCAGCTAGTGTTGCCAGTTATTTTTGATGAAAATGGTCAAATGTCATTACGACGACCACGATACGCTTGCCCGTGTGACATTTTGATTAAAAATATTGCTCCTTCTACTTTTCACATTTTTGAATAAAAAGTCCAAAAAAATGTACCAACAAAAGAAAAAAAAACTCAACCTGGCAACACTTTGAGTCAAGTTACATAACCGCCTGGAACAAAGACACCCGCTCAAATGTTGCCAACCCGAAGAAAAATTCACCCAAAAAACGTCGTTTTTCGTACATTTTTCAAAATGGCCACCACCGCGTCCGCCATCTTGTTGAAAAAATAAATATCCCCAAAATATCAAAATCGAGGATACAATCAAACGAATACACGAAAAACATTGAAAAAAAGTTGAAAAACCACCCCGATGCGACCCCGCAAAGTCACCTCTGAAATCGAAAAAATTCAAACTCGAATATCTCGGCGGCCATCTTGTTTTTTAAATTTTTTCCCAAGTTTTCGTAAATTTTGTCTCAAACTTGTCAAAACCCCCGAAAAACATCCCCCAAAAAGCCATAAACAAAAAAGTTGAAAATCACAGAGCGGCCGCCATCTTGAAAATGTGAAATGTCAGATTTTTCCCATACTCACTGGAGGGGATGGAGAAAACCCGCCATAGACAACATCATTCTATTTCGACTCTTTCTGGGAGAACAATTGTATAGGTGAGTCAGTGGTAAGTCTAGGATTATATAATATAACTAGGTTTTGCGTGGGGCGCGCGCTGCTAAAGCAGCGCGCGTGCCTTTTTCTTCCGCAAAAAAACAAATAAAAAAATAGCTTTTTTTTTCAAAAATGTCATTGGTCTAAGAAATTTCGATTTTTCGATTCACGGGTCTTTTTGCGACATGTTCAGCTTCACACTATTTTTTTTGACGGGAGGGGGAGGGGAGAGGGACAGGAAGCGAGACAGGGACCAGGAGCGGGAGGAGAGGGAAAGGGAGAGGGGCAGAAAGCGGGGAGGGAGAAAGAGCGAAACAGAAAGCGGGAGAGGGACTGGGCGCGGGAGAGGGATTAGGAGCGGGAGACGAACGTGAAGTGGGAGAGAGAGGGAGCAGGAAAGGGAGATGGGAGAGAGAGAGGGGCAGAGTAAGAAGGAGAGAGAGGGAGAGGGAGGAGAGCGAGAGGGAGAGAGAGAGAAACGGAGTGGGAGAAGGAGACGGGAGAGAGGGAGAGAGGGAGAGGGGCAGAGTAAGGAGAGAGAGGGTGAGGGATAGGGAGAGGGAGAGGGAGAGGGGAAAGGTGAGAGGGAGAGGGGAGATGGGAGATGGAGCGGGGAGAGGGAGAGGAAATTTAATGATCTCTGATTTGTTAAACCTACATTCATTACGCGATAATTTATTTAGCAGTAGGCGATACGAAGTTCGCCGGGTCAGCTAGTAAATAATAATAGTTTCTACATGTCCGCCTCTCCGTCCGTCCGCAGCATAGCGCCGAGATCCTTAGCTAGAAAGCTGTAATTTGGCATGGATACACATATTTATTTATCAAAACTACAAAGTGGTAAAATAAAATCTTTATAAGTTTTTTCGGGTAGTGCCAGCGAAATGGTCGATGTCGGACATGTGACCACGGCAGTAGAATATTTAAAATGATGAATTTCAAAGGAAAACTCTCATGGAAATGTTAGCTTAAATAGTTAATTAGTGATGGTCGACAAACTTACAACTACAGTACCCTAAATTCTCTACCGAAGTCCTCCTTGCCTTTAATATAGGAAGGATCTGATGATGGGTTCCAGAGATAAAGAGTGGAACACCTCAGTGGTGAAATCCTTAATTTTGGGAATGTTACTATTTAACAACCAGTCCATAATTTAACAACTCCATCCATGTGTGATGTACTTCGGAGTTGAATCCTTTCTAAGGGCCTATATTAAGACTTAAAAAAGTACTCAATTAAATCATAATGTGACTTGTAATTCAGCTTACTTAAAGAATGGCACTTTGTTATATAGGTACAATAGGTACATAGTTTTATTTCATACATTGTAAAAAGTAGTTTTATTATACTGTAATACTTATCACCTACTTGGAGATTATGTAAATCCTACGAACATACTATAGTGAAAATTTGGATGTCTTTATTCAGTCACGCTAATACGGCTAAACGGATTCAGATGAAATTTATCTCACAGATAATTTATGACCTGCATCTAAAAGTAGGATGATTTTTATGACGAAATGGACCTGTTATCAGAATAAGGGGCATATTTTAGTATGGATGTTTAATGTATCTGCCAGTAGCTTATATTTTTTTATATTTTATATTATTATTTTTAGGGTCCTTTTCCGTTCTATTTTTGCTTTTGAAGTAAAAGGTCCGTCTGTCTGTATGTGTGTCTGTCAAAAACTTTTCACTAAGGAATACGTGGAGGTATTAATTTAAAAAATAATATCCAATTCTTGGGTCTGCTGTGCAATCCCTTAGAGTTGTGAAAAAATTAAGCTTTTAAAAGTCAACGCAATGATAAAACTCTTTGTTATGCTTTTTTTTTAGTTCTTTCGACACTCGAAATTTAATCAAAACCTATCCCCTAACTAAAGACTTAAGTTTACGTTCCGGTTGATCAAGAAAAATGAAATGTGGTGAGAAGCAATGTCGTAAGGGAAAAATTTGAAGACCGTTTTGTAGTAACATTAAATTACAATTTACAATCGCACAGCCGAAGCTACTGGGCGCAAGAAGCTTTTGGCATGTATAACTTTATTATGTTCCTTGGGGAGTGTAGGGGAGCACTAAGAGCTAATTTTTGTTAACCCCCTAAGAGTTACTCTTTCACGCAAATAACACTGGACGAATTTCGATCAAATTTGGAAAGAATATAACCTGAAATAGCTCATAGGGTACTTTTTATCGCAAAATTCCATGGGCTGAACCAATTTTGATAGGACTCACTGAAAGGTTCGTGAAAACTAAAAAATGTTGAAAAATGTCATTTAGGCGGGTGAAGCTGCGGGCAAAAGCTAGTACAATATTTTAACCCTAGACGCGAAAAGAGGGTTGTTATAATTATGATTTGTATGGTTGTCTGTTTGTAGCATCGTATCTCCTAAATGAATAGACCAATTATGATGCAGTTTATTATTATTTCTCCATGGGGTTCGCCTGGATAGCTACCACCCTTGAGCATGAGTCAGCCGCCAAACGACTGGGCTTGAGAGCCAGTTCTTTCTTTCTTATTCTTCTCTCTTTCTTGGCCGGCAACGCATCGGTGATGCCTTTAGTGTTGCTGATGTCCATGGGCGACGATAGCCACTTACCTTCAGGTGGATCGTCAGCTCGTTTGCCGGCTATTTCCATAAAAAAAGTTTATTTTAATGCTGAGGGTTCTTAACTATGATTTATTAAAAACTGTTTAGGAGTAAAATAATAAAACTGACTTAAACCGATATTCTGCGTCATGCATGACGCGTTATTTTTTATTATATTTTTAGTTGCCATTTTAGTATGTATGCAAATGCAAAAAATGTGCATATTTTTTCTTTATCTGGCAACACTTGAGATACGAGACGATTTACAAACAAATCGTACGCTGTCGTGGTGCTGTATATTGCTGCTATAGAATAGTATAAAAGAAGCTTTTTGCTTCTATTAGTAGGTAAGTAGGTAGGGCTTAACCAGTATTTATAACCTTTTAGTTATGATTTGCAAATAATTATACTCAAAATTAATTTTGCCTACACACATAATGACTTTTCAAAGCAGTATAGGGCAGAGTAGAGAGCTGTAAATATAAATAACAAAATCAAACTAAACTATCGGATAGGAGAGTCAAGAAACAGACAATCACATCAGACCAGACCAGTTGATAATAACAACACTATAATGGTACAAAAAAAATATCTTGAATGATGTCTCAAATTATCTTTCGAGATTTTAAATGTGTACACGTTAATTTTGTTTTCAAGATTGATCAATAAAATATTTTTTTGTATTCCAACACGGATTTTTTTTCACTCATTTCATGTGCAGTCTATTTGCACCTATAAACGCCTCATACATTTTATAGACATTAAATGCAAACAACAGTCCCAAATGTTCGATATAGATTTTTGTGAAAAATACTTGTTTTTGTATGGCAACACTGAAAGTTTCTCATTTTTATGGCAACACTGAAACACGTTAATACGGATGTGACCGATCTAATAGTAGCAACAAACGATCTAATAGTAGCAACAAACGTCGTAAACATTTTAATGACATCAAAAGGAGACAAAAACCTGAAATATTACGTATAAAAAATTCATTTGTATGAAAATTATTATTTTTTGTATGGCATCACTAAATATTGGTAACACCAACGTGTCCGGCCCTTTAGAACCTGCAAACGCCTCATACATTATAAAGACATCAAATGGTGACAACAGCCTCAAACATTCGAAAAAGGAATACATTTGTATGAAAATAATTATTTTTTATATGGCAACACTGAACTTTTTTTCACCAAAATTTACAAAATGTCAGTACCTACAAATGCCCTATACATTATAATAACGAAATATTCGATCCAAAAATAAATTTGTATGAAAATTATTATTTTTTGTATGGCAACACTGAAATTTTATAGTTTTTTCAAAACGAATATTCTAATTGAAAAATATCTCCCATACATTTCTTATACCCCCGATTTATAGTTTTGGCTCAACTACTCGAAAAGTGAAAAAAATTCTGGACTCCAGTGTTGCCAGTTGATTGAAATGCAAATGATCAAATGTCATTATGACGACCACAAAAAATCCCGTGGCGCAATTTTTTGATTAAAAATGTTTCTCCTTCTACTTTTTACATTTTTGAATAGAAAGTTCCCAAAAATGTATGAATGAAAAAAAAATCAACGTAACCTGGCAATACTTCAGACCAAACCCAACATCCGCCCCATACAAAGTGACCCCCTCAAATGTTGCCAACCCGCAAATTTTTTCCTTCGAAAAATGCAATTTTTCGTACATTTTACAAAATGGCCACCACGAAATCCGCCATCTTTTCGAAAAAAAAAATATATCCAACATGTCAAAATTGAGGATAGACCAGAGCCAACAGAGGAAAAATATCGCAAAAATGTTAAAACACCACCGCGATGCGACCCCGCAAAGACACCTCGAAAATTGAAAAATTTCAAACTAAAATATCTCGGCGGCCATCTTGTTTTTTCAATTTTTTCCAACTTCATCATATTAGTCGTCCCAAAATTAACCGAAAATGATACCAATGTCGGGTAGGTGCTCAAAGTAAACAAAAAGTTGACAATCGTCGAGCGGCCGCCATCTTGAATTTTCGAATGGTCGTATTTTTCCTATAATAACCATAGATTGTTAAGCAACTTCCCCATACATTATTATTACCCCCCACCGATACTTTCGGCTGGGCTATTCGAAATGTGAAAAAACGTGAAAAACAAATCCAGCTGCCAGTCTTGCCAGTTATTTTTGATGAAAATGGTCAAATGTCATTACGACGACCACAAAAAAGGTTTTGGTGCAATTTTTTGATTAAAAATGTTTCTCCTTCTACTTTTTATATTTTTGAATAGAAAGTTCACAAAAATGTATGAATGAAAAAAAAATCAACGTAACCTGGCAACACTTCAGACCAAGCCCCACAACCACCCTTTACAAAGTGACCCCCTCAAATGTTGCCAACCTCAAGATTTTTCACCTCAAAAAATGCAATTTTTTGTACATTTTGCAAAATGGCCGCCATGGGATCCGCCATCTTTAAGAAAAAAAAAATATACCTCAATCGTCAAAATTGGGGATAGACCCGAGGTAACAGCGAAAAAAAATCGAAAAAAAGTTGAAAACCCATTGCAATCCGACCCCGCAAAGTCACCTCCAAAATTGAAAAATTTTAAAGTAATATATCTCGGCGGCCATCTTGTTTTTTTATTTTTTTCCAATTTCATCGTAACACGTTTCCCAACATTAGCCGAAAACGACACCAATCTCGGGTAGGTGCATAGTGAAAAAAAAAGTTGGTCATTTCGACTCGGCCGCCATCTTGGATTTTTAAAAGGTCGGATTTTTCCCATAGACACGGAAGCAAACCAAAAATTCTCACATACATTGTACCCACCCCCCACCACTCCTTCTGGGAGATCAATTCGACTTTTCGTAAAACGGAAAAAAAAATCCAGCACCCAGTGTTGCCAGTCGACATCGACGAAAATGGTCAAATGTCATTACGACGACCTTGATACGTTTGCCCGTGTAACATTTTGATTAAAAATATTGCTCCTTCTACTTTTCATATTTTTTAATAAAAAGTCCAAAAAAATGTACTAACAAAAGAAAAAAAACTCAACCTAGCAACACTTTGGGTCAAGTTACATAACCGCCCGGAACAAAGACACCCGCTCAAATGTTGCCAACCCGAAGAAAAATTCACCCAAAAAACGTAGTTTTTCGTACATTTTTCAAAATGGCCGCCACCGCGTCCGCCATCTTGTCGAAAAAATAAATATTCCCAAAATATCAAAGTCGAGGATATACTCGAGACAACACTAAAAAAATATTTAAAAAAAGTTGAAAAACCACCCCGATGCGACCCCGCAAAGTGACCTCTAAAATCGAAAAATTTCAAACTCGAATATCTCGGCGGCCATCTTGTTTTTTCAATTTTTTCTAAAGTTTTCGTATATCGACCCCAAAACTTGTCAAAACGCCCCAAAAAAATCCCGCAAAAAGCCATAAACAAAAAAGTTGAAAATCACAGAGCGGCCGCCATCTTGAAAATGTGAAATGTCAGATTTTTCCCGAGGTGTCGGGGGGGGATGGAGAAAACCCGCCATAGACAACAAAGTCCCATCTCGACTCTTTCTGGGAGAACAATTATATGGATCACTCCCCGTAAGTCTAGGATTATATAATATAACTAGGTTTTGCGTGGGGCGCGCGCTGCTAAAGCAGCGCGCGTGCCTTTTTCTTCCGCAAAAGAACAAATAAATAAATAGTTCTTTAAAATATCATTGGTCTGCGAAATTCATTTTTCGATTCAGGGGTCTGTTTGCGATATGTTCGGCTTCACATTATTTTTTTGACGGAAGGGGGAGGGGAGAGGGACAGGAAGCAAGAGTGAGAGCGGGAGAAGGAGAGGGAGACGGGCAGGGAGCGAGGAGGGAGAAAGAGCGGGACAGAAAGTAGGAGAGGGACCGGCTGCAGGAGAGGGACTTGGAGCGGGAGATGGAGAAGGAGAGGGAGAGGGAGAAGGATAGGGAGCGGGAGAGGCATTTTTTGACGGAAGGGGGAGGGGAGAGGGACAGGAAGCAAGAGTGAGAGCGGGAGAAGGAGAGGGAGAGGGGCAGGGAGCGAGGAGGGAGAAAGAGCGGGACAGAAAGTAGGAGAGGGACCGGCTGCAGGAGAGGGACTTGGAGCGGGAGATGGAGAAGGAGAGGGAGAGGGAGAAGGATAGGGAGCGGGAGAGGCAGAGGGAGAGCGAGAGATAGAGCTAGAGGGAGAGGGAGAGCGAGAGGGTGTGGGAAAGCGAGAGGGAGAGGGAGGAAGAGTGAGAGGGAGAGGGAAAGCGAGAGTGAGAGGGAGAGGGAGAGGGAGGGAGAGGGAGAGCGAGAGAGAGAGTGAAAAGGAAAGCTAGTGGGAGAGGGAGAGGGAGAGTGAGAGGGAGAGAGAGAGAAAGAGTGGCAAGGAGCGGGGAGGGAGAAAGAGCGGGACAGAAAGTGGGAGAAGGACCGGGTACGGGAGACTGACTGTGAGCGGGAGAGAGACGTGAAGCGGGAGAGGGATCGGGAGTGGGAGAGGTAGAGAGACAGGGACCGGGGAGGGAAGAGAGAGAAAGGGAGAACGAGAGGGAGAGCGAGAGATAAAGCAAGAGAAGGAGAGCGAGAGATAAAGCAAGAGGGAGAGCGAGAGGGAGGGAGAGGACAGGGAGCGGAGAGGGAGAAAGAGCGGGACAGAATCAAGCATTAAGAATTAAGCAGGCAAACGAGCAGATGGGTCACCTGATGGTAAGTGATAACCGCCACCCATGGACATTAGCAACATAAGGGGCGTCACCAATGCGTTGCCGGCCTCGAAGAAATTAAAATTAATTTTGCCTTTACACAATAACTATTCAAAGCAGTAAAGGGCACATGACAAAAACGGGTTCACACTAAACTATCGGATAGGAGAGTTAAGAAACGGACAATCACTTCCAGACCAAACCAGTAGGTAATAACAATAACACTATAGTGGTACAAATGTCTTGAATGTGTAAAATGTATGAAGTACTAAAAAAATGTTATTGAATTATTTTTCAATATTTTAAATATTTACACGTTAATTTTGTTTTCTAGACTGAACAATAAAATATTTTTTATATGCCAACACGTTTTTTAATACTCTCATATAATGTGCAGTCTATTTGCACCTATATAAACACCTCATACATTTTATAGACATCAAATGCAAACAACAGTCGAAAATGTTCAATATAGATTTTTATGAAAAATACTTGTTTTTGTATGGCAACACTGAAAGTTTCTCATTTTTTATGGCAACACTGAAACAGGTTTACAGGGATTTGACTGATCTATCAGTAAAAACAAACGTTGTATACATTTTAATGACATCAAAAGGAGACAAAAGCCTGAAATATTACGTAAAAAAATTCATTTGTATGAAAATTATTATTTTTTGTATGACATCACTAAATATTGGTTACACCAACGTGTCCGGCCCTTTAGTACCTACAAACGCCTCATACATTATAAAGACATCAAATGGATACAACAGCCTCAAACATTCGAAAAAGGAATACATTTGTATGAAAATAATTATTTTTTATATGGCAACACTGAATTTTTTTTCACCAAAATTTACAAAATGTCAGTACCTACAAATGCCCCATACATTATAATAACGAAATATTCGATCCAAAAATAAATTTGTATGAAAATTATTATTTTTTGTATGGCAACACTAAAATTTTAAAGTTTTTTCAAAACCACTCTTCTAATCCAAAAATATCTCCGATACATTTTTTATACCCCCGATCTATAGATTCGGCTCAACTACTCGAAAAGTGAAAAAAATTCTGGACTCTAGTGTTGCCAGTTGATTGAGATGAAAATGGTCAAATGTCATTACGACGACCACGAAAATTTTTTTGGTGCAATTGTTTGATTAAAAATGTTTATCCTTCAACTTTTACATTTTTGAATAGAAAGTTCACAAAAATGTATGAATGAAAAAAAATCAACGTAACCTGGCAACATTTCAGACCAAGACCCACAACCGCCCCATACAAAGTGACCCCCTCAAATGTTGCCAACCCATAAATTTTTTCCTTCAAAAAATGCAATTTTTCGTACATTTTACAAAATGGCTGCCACAGGATCCGCCATCTTTACGAAAAAAAAAATATATCTAACATGTCAAAATTGAGGATAGACCTAAGCCAATAGACAAAAAATATCGCAAAAATGTTAAAATACCACCGCGATGCGACCCCGCAAACACACCTCGAAAATTGAAAAATTTCAAACTATAATATCTAGGCGGCCATCTTGTTTTTTCAATTTTTTACAACTTCATCATATTAATCGTCCCAAGATTAGCCGAAAACGACACCAATGTTGGGTACGTGCTCAATGTAAACAAAAACTTGACAATCGCCGAGCGGCCGCCATCTTGAATTTTCGAATGGTCGTATTTTTCCTGTAATGACCATAGGTAGTCAAGCAACTTCCCCATACATCATTATTACCCCCCACCAATACTTTCGGCTGGGCTATTCGAAATGTGAAAAAACGTGAAAAAAAAATCCAGCAGCCAGTGTTGCCAGTTAATTTTGATGAAAATGGTCAAATGTCATTACGACGTCCAAGAGAAATTTTTTGGTGCAATTTTTTTATTAAAAATATTTCTCCTTCTACTTTTTATATTTTTGAATAGAAAGTTCACAAAAATGTATGAATGAAAAAAAAATTAACGTAACCTGGCAACACTTCAGACCAAGCCTCACAACCGCCCAATACAAAGCGACCCCCTCAAATGTTGCCAACTTCAAAATTTTTTACCTCAAAAAATGCAATTTTTAGTACATTTTGCAAAATGGCCGCCATAGGATCCGCCATCTTTAAGAAAAAAAAAATATACCCCAATCGTCAAAATTGGGGATAGACCCGAGGCAACAGCGATAAAAAATCGAAAAAAAGTTGAAAACCCATTACAATCCGACCCCGCAAAGTCACCTCCAAAATTGAAAAATTTCAAAGTAAAATATCTCGGCGGCCATCTTGTTTTTTTATTTTTTTCCATTTTCATCGTAACACATTTCCCAACATTAGCCGAAAACGACACCAATCTCGGGTAAGTGCATAGTGAAAAAAAAAGTTGGTCATTTCGACTCGGCCGCCATCTTGGATTTTTGAAAGGTCGGATTTTTCCCATAGACACGGAGTCAAACCAAAAATTCCCCCATACATTGTACCCACCCACCACCACTCCTTCTGGGAGATCAATTCGACTTTTCGTAAAACGAAAAAAAAATTCCAGCAGCCAGTGTTGCCAGTCGACATCGACGAAAATGGTCAAATGTCATTACGACGACCACGATACGCTTGCCCGTGTGACATTTTGATTAAAAATATTGCTCCTTCTACTTTTCACATTTTTGAATAAAAAGTCCAAAAAAATGTACCAACAAAAGAAAAAAAAACTCAACCTGGCAACACTTTGAGTCAAGTTACATAACCGCCTGGAACAAAGACACCCGCTCAAATGTTGCCAACCCGAAGAAAAATTCACCCAAAAAACGTCGTTTTTCGTACATTTTTCAAAATGGCCGCCAACGCGTCCGCCATCTTGTCGAAAAAATAAATATCTCCAAAATATCATAATGGAGGATACAATGAAACGAAAAATAAATAGTTTTTTAAAAAAGATCATTGACATGTGAAATTTATTTTTCGATTCAGGGGTCTGTTTGCGACATGTTTGGCTTCACGCTATTTTTTTGAAGGGAAAGGGAGAGGGACAGGAAGCGAGAGAGGGACTGGGAACGGGAGAAGGAGAGGGAGAGGGGTAGGGAGCGGGGAGGGAGAAAGAGCGGGACAGAAAATGGGAGAGGGACAGGGTGCCGGAGAGGGACTGGGAGCGGGAGAGGGACATGAAGCGGGAGAACGAGCGGGAGAGTGAGAGGGACGTAAAGCGGGATCGGGAGAGGGAGAGGGACAGGGAGCGGGAAAAGGAGAGGGAGAGGGAGAGAGACAGGGAGAGCGAGAGCAAGAGGGAGAGGAAGATAAAACGAAGGGGTTGTAAATATTTAAGAAACTACGTCATTTTTGAACTCAGTAATGTGAAAATTTATATAAGCTTATTATTAGAAACAAAAATTTATTGTCACAGGTTTTTTTTGGAAATTCATCCCCAAATGGTTAAAACCAGGGGTGTAAGTTTGTACGGAACTTCGTCAATACTCAGAGATATGAAAATTTATAATTATATAAGCGTATACTTAGAAACAAAAAGTAACTGTAGAGTTGTTTTTTGAAAATTAATCCCATATACTAATGGGTTATAAATTAGTACGCAACTTGGACATTTTCGAACTCAGAAAGGTGTCAATCAAATCAAATATTAACTGTGACAGGTTTTTTTGTAATTTCATCCCTTAAGAGGTAAATAAAGGGGTTGCAAGTTTTTTAGAACTTCTCATTTTCAAACTCAGAAATATGAAAATTAATATGTAAGCATATAGTGAGTTTAGTGCACAGGGCTTTACGGATGGGAGGGGGAGAGGAGAAGAAGGAGAGGGAGTGAGACAGGGAAAAGGACAGGGAGCGGGAGAAGGAGAGGGAGTGGGAGAAGGAGAGGGAGTGGGAGAAAGAGAGGGAGAGGGAGTGGGAGGAGAGGGAGATGGAGAAGGAGAGGGAGTGGGACAGGGAGAGGGAGTGGTACAGGGACAGGGAGAGGGAGTGGGGGAGGGAGTGGGAGAGGGGCAGGGAGAGGGAGTGGGACAGTAAGAGGGAGAGGGGCAGGGAGAGGGAGAGGGAGCGGAAGAGGGAGAGAGAGAGGGAAAGGGAAGCGGGAGAGGGACCGGGAGCGGGAGAAGGAGAGGGAGTGGGACAGGGAGAGACGTAGAGGGGAAGGGACAGGGAGCGGGAGAGGGAGTGGGAAAGGAGAGGTAGTGGGACAGGGAGAGGGAGAGAGAGAAGGTGTGGGACAGGGAGAGAGAGGGAGTGGGATAGGGAGAGGAAGAGAGGGAGTTGGACAGGGAGAGGGAGAAGGAGGGGGAATTTAATGAACCAACAAAAACTATAAAAGTTTAGTTGAAAGTAACACTATTCGCCGGATCAGCTAGTAAATAATAATAGTTTCTTCACGTCCGTCTGTCTCTCCGTCCGTCCGCAGCAAAGCGCAAAGATCCTTACCGCTAGAAAGCTGTAATTTGGCGATTGGCATGAATACACACTGATACTTATTTATCAAAAGTGGTAAACTAAAATCTTTATAATTTTTTTCGGGTAGTGCCAGCGAAATGGTAGATGTTGGACATGTGAATATCCACGGCAGTAGAATATTTAATATGATGAATTTGGAAGGAAAACTCTCATGGCAATGTTAGCTTAATAGTTAATGAGTGATAGTCGATAAACTTAGTACCCTAAATTCTCTACCCGAGTCCTCCTTTATATAGGAAGGATGTGATGATGGGTTCCAGAGATAAAGAGTGGAACACCTCAGTGGTGAGGCATCAATAATAATCCGTTTTTGGGAATGTTAGTATTGAACAACCATTCCATAGTTTAACAACTCCATCCATGTGTGATATATTTTGGAGTTGGATCCTTTCTAAGGACCTTTATTAAGACTTAAAAAAGATCAACACGTAAAATGTAAACAGTCTCACAATAAGTGTATCCTATTCTGTTTTTAAAAGTACTTGTGACTTGTAATTCAACTTATTTAAAGAACGGCACTTTGATATAAAGGTACAAAGTTAAATTTTATACGTTTTAAAAAGTAGTTTTATTATCGTAAAATAATTATCATGTACTTGGAGATTATGTAAATCCTACCAATATATTATAGCGAAAATTTGAATGTCTTTATTCAATCACGCTAATACGGCTAAACAGATTAGGATGAAATTTGTCTCACAGATAGTTTATGACCTGCATCTAAAGGTAGGACACTTTTTATAACGGGGATGGATCTGTTCTATCAGGATATGGGGTATATTTTAGTATGGATGTTTAATGTATCTGCCAGTTACTCTTTCATGGAAATAACACTGGACGGATTTCGATAAAATTTGGTAAACGGGTAGAATATAATCTGAAATAGCTCATAGCGTACTTTTTATCACGAAATTCTATGGACTGAACCAATTTTGATAGTACTTTCACTGAAAGGTTCGATAAAACCAAAAAAAAATTTGAAAAATGTCATTCAGGCGCGAGCGAATTTTCGGGCAAAAGCTAGTACGGCTAGTACGGTAGTTAATATTTTAACCCCCGACGCAAAAAGAGGGGTGTTATAATTTTGATGTGTATCTCCTAAATGAATGAACCGATTATGATGCAGTTTCTTTTAATGCTAAGGTGATTGAGAGGGTTATTAACTACAATCTATGAAGATTTGTTTAGGCGTAAAATAATAAAACTGACTTAAATTGATATTTATTTATTTCGCAACACTTGAGGTTTTCTTCATCAGACAAGGATGCGAGATGATTTACAAACAAATCTTACACTGTCGTAGTGTTGAATACTGCTGCTATAGAATAAGTCAATGGCATAAAATGAGAAATAAAAATTAAGTGTAGAGGACTTTACGGTCGGGAGGGGGAAAGGAGAGGGACAGGAAGCGAGAGGAACCGGGAGCAGGAGAGGGAGAGCGAGAGGGAAAGGGAGAGCGAGAGGGAGAGGGAGAGTGAGAGCGAGAGGGAGAGTGAGAGGGAGAAGGAGAAGGAGAGGGAGTGGGACAGGGAGAGGGAAAGGTAGAGGGAGAGGGAAAGGGAGAAGGAGAGGGAGAGACATATTATGTGCAATCTATTTGCACCTATAAACGCCTGATACATTTTATAGACATCAAATGCAAATAATAGTCCGAAGTGTTCAATATAGATTTTTAAGGAAAAATACTTGTTTTTGTATGGCAACACTGAAATTTTATCATTTTTTAAAGCAACACTGAAACACGTTTACACTTATGTGAGCGATCTATCAGTAGCAACAAACGTCGTATACATTTTAATGACATCAAAAGGAGACAAAAGCCTGAAATATTACATTCAAAAATTAATTTGTATGAAAATTATTATTTTTTGTATGGCATCACTATTTATTGGTTACACCAACGTGTCCAAACCCTTAGTACCTACAAATGCCTCATACATTGTAAAGACATCAAATGGGGACGACAGCCTCAAACATTCGAATAAAGAATACATTTGTATGAAAATTATAATTTTTTGTATGGCAACACTGAAAGTTTCTCACTTTTTATGGCAACACTGAAACACGTTTACACGGATGTGACCGATTTATCAGTAGCAACAAACGTCGTATATATTTTAATGACATCCAAAGGAGACAAAAGCCTGAAATATCACATACAAAAATTCATTTGTATGAAAATTATTATTTTTTGTATGGCATCACTATTTATTGGTTACACCATCGTGTCCGGTCCCTTAGTACCTACAAATTCCTCATACATTGTAAAGACATCAAATGGGGACAACAGCCTCAAACATTCGAATAAAGAATACATTTGTATGAAAATTATAATTTTTTGTATGGCAACACTGAATTTTTTTTTCACCAAAATTTACAAAATCTCAATACCTACAAACGCCCCATACATTATAATAACGAAATATTCGATCCAAAAATAAATTTGTATGAAAATTGTTATTTTTTGTATGGCAACACTGAAATTTTATAGTTTTTTGAAAACGAAAATTCTAATTTAAAAATATTTCCCATACATTTCTTATACCCTTGATCTACAGTTTCAGCTCAACTACTCGAAAAGTGAAAAAAATTCTGGACTCCAGTGTTGCCAGTTGATTGAGATGAAAATGGTCAAATGTTATTACGACACCCACAAAAAATCTTGTGGTGTAATTTTTTGATTAAAAATGTTTCTCCTTCTACTTTTCACATTTTTGAATAGAAAGTTCACAAAAATGTATGAATGAAAAAAAAATCAACGTAACCTGGCAACACTTTCAGTCAAGTTACACAACCGCCCCTTACAAAGTGACCCCTTCAAATGTTGCCAACCTACAAATTTTTTCCTCCAAAAAATGCAATTTTTCGAACATTTTAGAAAATGGCCACCACGGGATCCGCCATCTTGTCGAAAAAAAAATATATCCAACTTGTCAAAATTGAGGATAGACCAGTTCCAACAGAGGAAAAATATCGCAAAAATGTTAAAACACCACCGCGATACGACCCCGCAAAGACACCTCGAAAATTGAAAAATTTCAAACTAAAATATCTCGACGGCCATCTTGTTTTTTCAATTTTTTTTAACTTTTTCGTATTAGTCGTCCCACGATTAGCCGAAAACGACACCAATGTCGGGTAGGTGCTAAAAGTAAACAAAAAGTTGACAATCGCTGAGCGGCGGCCATCTTGAATTTTCAAATGGTCGTATTTTTCCTGTAATGACCATAGGTAGTCAAGCAACTTCCCCATACATCATTATTACCCCCCACCAATACTTTCGGCTGGGCTATTCGAAATGTGAAAAAACGTGAAAAAAAAATCCAGCAGCCAGTGTTGCCAGATAATTTTGATGAAAATGGTCAAATGTCATTACGACGACCACAAAAAAGGTTTTGGTGCAATTTTTTGATTAAAAATGTTTCTCCTTCTACTTTTTATATTTTTGAACAGAAAGTTCACAAAAATGTATGAATGAAAAAAAAATCAATGTAACCTGGCAATACTTCAAGCTAAGTTCCACAACCGCCTCATACAAAGTGACCCCCTCAAATGTTGCCAACTTCAAAATTTTTTACCTCAAAAAATGCCATTTTTTGTACATTTTGCAAAATGGCCGCCATAGGATCCGCCATCTTTAAGAAAAAAAAAATATACCCCAATCGTCAAAACTGGGGATAGACCCGAGGCAACAGCGATAAAAAATCGAAAAAAAATTGAAAACCCATTGCAATCCGACCCCGCAAAGTCACCTCCAAAATTGAAAAATTTTAAAGTAAAATATCTCGGCGGCCATCTTGTTTTTTTATTTTTTTCCATTTTCATCGTAACACATTTCCCAACATTAGTCGAAAACGACACCAATCTCGGGTAAGTGCATAGTGAAAAAAAAAGTTGGTCATTTCGACTCGGCCGCCATCTTGGATTTTTGAAAGGTCGGATTTTTCCCATAGACACGGAGGCAAACCAAAAATTCCCCCATACATTGTACCCACCCCCCACCACTCCTTCTGGGAGATCAATTCGACTTTTCGTAAAACGAAAAAAAAATTCCAGCAGCCAGTGTTGCCAGTCGACATCGACGAAAATGGTCAAATGTCATTACGACGACCACGACACGCTTGCCCGTGTGACATTTTGTTTAAAAATATTGCTCCTTCTACTTTTCACATTTTTGAATAAAAAGTCCAAAAAAATGTACCAACAAAAGAAAAAAAAACTCAACCTGGCAACACTTTGAGTCAAGTTACATAACCGCCAGGAACAAAGACACCCGCTCAAATGTTGCCAACCCGAAGAAAAATTCACCCAAAAAACGTCGTTTTTCGTACATTTTTCTAAATGGCCGCCACCGCGTCCGCCATCTTGTCGAAAAAATAAATATTCCCAAAATATCAAAATCGAGGATACAATCAAACGAATACACAAAAAACATTGAAAAAAAGTTGAAAAACCACCCCGATGCGACCCCGCAAAGTCACCTCTGAAATCGAAAAAATTCAAACTCGAATATCTCGGCGGCCATCTTGTTTTTTAAATTTTTTCTCAAGTTTTCGTAAATCTCCCTCAAAACTTTACAAAATGCCCCAAAAAAATCCCGCAAAAAGCCATAAACAAAAAAGTTGAAAATCACAGAGCGGCCGCCATCTTGAAAATGTGAAATGTCAGATTTTTCCCATACTCACTGGAGGGGATGGAGAAAACCCGCCATAGACAACATCATTCTATTTCGACTCTTTCTGGGAGAACAATTGTATAGGTGAGTCAGTGGTAAGTCTAGGATTATATAATATAATAACTAGGTTTTTGCGTGGGGCGCGCGCTGCTAAAGCAGCGCGCGTGCCTTTTTCTTCCGCAAAAGGAAAAATAAATAAATATTTTTTTCAAAAAGATCATTGACATGCGAAATTTATTTTTCCATTCAGGGGTCTGTTTGCGACATGTTTGGCTTCACGCTAATTTTTGAAAATGGGAGAGGGACAGGGTGTGGGAGAGGGACTGGGAGCGGGAGTAGGACGTGAAGCGGGAGAAGGAGCGGGAGAGTGAGAGGGGCAGGGAGCAGGAAAAGGAGAGGGAGAGGGAGAGTGACCGGGAGAGAGACAGGGAGAGCGAGAGGGAGAGGGTGCGGAAGAGGGAGAGAGAGAGGGGCAGGGAGCGGGACGGGAAGTGGGAGAGGGACATGAAGCGGAAGAGGGAGAGGGAAAGGGAAGCGGGAGAGGGACCGGGAGCGGGAGAAGGAGAGGGAGTGGGACAGGGAGAGGAAGAGGGAGTGAGGTAGAGGGGCAGGGAGCGGGAGAGGGAGAAGGAGAGGGAGAGGGAGTGGGCAAGGAGAGGTAGTGGGACAGGGAGAGGGAGCGAGAGAGGGTGTGGGACAGGGAGAGAGAGAGGGAGTGGGATAGGGAGAGGGCGAGGGAGAGCGAGAGGGAGAGGGAGAAGGAGAGGGAGAGGGAGTTGGACAAGGAGAGGGAGAGGGAGAAGGAAAGGGAAAGGGAGAGGGTGAGGGAGAAGGAGAGGAAAAGGGGGAGAGAGGGGGAGAGAGAGAGGAGCAGGGAGCAGGAGAGTGAGAAAGAGCGGGTCAGAAAGAAATTTTTATGAAAAATACTTGTTTTTGTATGGCAATACTGAAAATTTCTCATTTTTTATGGCAACACTGAAACACGTTTACACGGATGTGACCGATTTATCAGTAGCAACAAACGTCATATACATTTTAATGACATCAAAAGGAGATAAAAGCCTGAAATATTACATACAAAAAATTCATTTGTATGAAAATTATTATTTTTTGTATGGCATCACTAAACATTGGATACACCAACGTATCCGGCCCTTTAGTACCTATAAATGCCTCATACATTGTAAAGACATCAAATGGGGACAACAGCCTCAAACATTCGAATAAAGAATACATTTGTATGAAAATTATAATTTTTTGTATGGCAACACAGAATTTTTTTTTTCACCAAAATTTTCAAAATGTAAATACCTACAAACGCTCCATACATTATAATAACGAAATATTCGATTCAGAAATAAATTTCTATGAAAATTATTATTTTTTGTATGGCAACACTGAAATTTTATAGTTCTTCCAAAACGACTATTTTAATTTAAAAATATTTCCCATACATTTCTTATACCCTTGATCTACAGTTTCAGCTCAACTACTCGAAAAGTGAAAAAAATTCTGGACTCCAGTGTCGCCAGTTGATTGAGAAGAAAATGGTCAAATGTCATTACAACGCCCACAAAAAATCTTGTGGTGTAATTTTTTGATTAAAAATGTTTCTCCTTCTACTTTTTACATTTTTGAATAGAAAGTTCCCAAAAATGTATGAATGAAAAAAAAATCAACGTAACCTGGCAATACTTCAGACCAAGCACAACAACCGCCCCATACAAAGTGACCCCCTCAAATGTTGCCAACCTACAATTTTTTTCCTTCAAAAAATGCAATTTTTCGTACATTTTACAAAATGGCCGCCACGGGTTCCGCCATCTTGTCAAAAAAAAAAATATTCCCAGAATGTCAAAATTGAGGATAGACCCAAACCAATAGAGGAAAAATATCGCAAAAATGTTAAAACACCACCGCGATGCGACCCCGCAAAGACACCTCGAAAATTGATAAATTTCAAACTGAAATATCTCGGCGGCCATCTTGTTTTTTAAATTTTTTCCAACTTCATCATATTATTCGTCCCAAGATTAGCCGAAAACGACACCAATGTCGGGTACGTGCTCAAAGTAAACAAAAAGTTGACAATCGCCGAGCGGCCGCCATCTTGAATTTTCGAATGGTCGTATTTTTCCTATAATAACCATAGATAGTCAAGCAACTTCTCCATAAATTATTATTACCCCCCACCCATACTTTCGGCTGGGCTATTCGAAAAGTGAAAAAACGGGAAAAAAAAATCCAGCAGCCAGTGTTGCCAGTTAATTTTGATGAAAATGGTCAAATGTCATTACGATAACCACGGAAAATTTTTTGGTGAAATTTTTTGATTAAAAATGTTTTTCCTTCTACTTTTTATATTTTTGAATAGGAAGTTCACAAAAATGTATGAATGAAAAAAAAATTAACGTAACCTAGCAACACTTCAAGCTAAGCCCCACAACCGCCTCATACAAAGTGACCCCCTCAAATGTTACCAAACTGAAAATTTTCTCCTTCAAAAAATGCAATTTTTCGTACATTTTATAAAATGGCCGCCACGGGGTCCGCCATCTTGTCGAAAAAAAAAATATACCCCAAACGTCAAAATCGAGGATTCATCTGAGCCAATAACGAAAAAATATCGAAAAAAAGTTGAAAACCCATTGCAATCCGACCCCGCAAAGTCACCTCCAAAATTGAAAAATTTTAAAGTAAAATATCTCGGCGGCCATCTTGTTTTTTTATTTTTTTCCATTTTCATCGTAACACATTTCCCAACATTAGCCGAAAACGACACCAATCTCGGGTAAGTGCATAGTGAAAAAAAAAGTTGGTCATTTCGACTCGGCCGCCATCTTGGATTTTTGAAAGGTCGGATTTTTCCCATAGACACGGAGGCAAACCAAAAATTCCCCCATACATTGTACCCACCCCCCACCACTCCTTCTGGGAGATCAATTCGACTTTTCGTAAAACGAAAAAAAAATTCCAGCAGCCAGTGTTGCCAGTCGACATCGACGAAAATGGTCAAATGTCATTACGACGACCACGACACGCTTGCCCGTGTGAGATTTTGATTAAAAATATTGCTCCTTCTACTTTTCACATTTTTGAATAAAAAGTCCAAAAAAATGTACCAACAAAAGAAAAAAAAACTCAACCTGGCAACACTTTGAGTCAAGTTACATAACCGCCCGGAACAAAGACACCCGCTCAAATGTTGCCAACCCGAAGAAAAATTCACCCAAAAAACGTAGTTTTTCGTACATTTTTCAAAATGGCCGCCACCGCGTCCGCCATCTTGTCGAAAAAATAAATATTCCCAAAATATCAAAGTCGAGGATATACTCGAGACAACACTAAAAAAATATTTAAAAAAAAGTTGAAAAACCACCCCGATGCGACCCCGCAAAGTGACCTCTAAAATCGAAAAATTTCAAACTCGAATATCTCGGCGGCCATCTTGTTTTTTCAATTTTTTCTAAAGTTTTCGTATATCGACCCCAAAACTTGTCAAAACGCCCCAAAAAAATCCCGCAAAAAGCCATAAACAAAAAAGTTGAAAATCACAGAGCGGCCGCCATCTTGAAAATGTGAAATGTCAGATTTTTCCCGAGGTGTCGGGGGGGGATGGAGAAAACCCGCCATAGACAACAAAGTCCCATCTCGACTCTTTCTGGGAGAACAATTATATGGATCACTCCCCGTAAGTCTAGGATTATATAATATAATAACTAGGTTTTTGCGTGGGGCGCGCGCTGCTAAAGCAGCGCGCGTGCCTTTTTCTTCCGCAAAAGGAAAAATAAATAAATATTTTTTTCAAAAAGATCATTGACATGCGAAATTTATTTTTCCATTCAGGGGTCTGTTTGCGACATGTTTGGCTTCACGCTAATTTTTGAAAATGGGAGAGGGACAGGGTGTGGGAGAGGGACTGGGAGCGGGAGTAGGACGTGAAGCGGGAGAAGGAGCGGGAGAGTGAGAGGGGCAGGGAGCAGGAAAAGGAGAGGGAGAGGGAGAGTGACCGGGAGAGAGACAGGGAGAGCGAGAGGGAGAGGGTGCGGAAGAGGGAGAGAGAGAGGGGCAGGGAGCGGGACGGGAAGTGGGAGAGGGACATGAAGCGGAAGAGGGAGAGGGAAAGGGAAGCGGGAGAGGGACCGGGAGCGGGAGAAGGAGAGGGAGTGGGACAGGGAGAGGAAGAGGGAGTGAGGTAGAGGGGCAGGGAGCGGGAGAGGGAGAAGGAGAGGGAGAGGGAGTGGGCAAGGAGAGGTAGTGGGACAGGGAGAGGGAGCGAGAGAGGGTGTGGGACAGGGAGAGAGAGAGGGAGTGGGATAGGGAGAGGGCGAGGGAGAGCGAGAGGGAGAGGGAGAAGGAGAGGGAGAGGGAGTTGGACAAGGAGAGGGAGAGGGAGAAGGAAAGGGAAAGGGAGAGGGTGAGGGAGAAGGAGAGGAAAAGGGGGAGAGAGGGGGAGAGAGAGAGGAGCAGGGAGCAGGAGAGTGAGAAAGAGCGGGTCAGAAAGAAATTTTTATGAAAAATACTTGTTTTTGTATGGCAATACTGAAAATTTCTCATTTTTTATGGCAACACTGAAACACGTTTACACGGATGTGACCGATTTATCAGTAGCAACAAACGTCATATACATTTTAATGACATCAAAAGGAGATAAAAGCCTGAAATATTACATACAAAAAATTCATTTGTATGAAAATTATTATTTTTTGTATGGCATCACTAAACATTGGATACACCAACGTATCCGGCCCTTTAGTACCTATAAATGCCTCATACATTGTAAAGACATCAAATGGGGACAACAGCCTCAAACATTCGAATAAAGAATACATTTGTATGAAAATTATAATTTTTTGTATGGCAACACAGAATTTTTTTTTTCACCAAAATTTTCAAAATGTAAATACCTACAAACGCTCCATACATTATAATAACGAAATATTCGATTCAGAAATAAATTTCTATGAAAATTATTATTTTTTGTATGGCAACACTGAAATTTTATAGTTCTTCCAAAACGACTATTTTAATTTAAAAATATTTCCCATACATTTCTTATACCCTTGATCTACAGTTTCAGCTCAACTACTCGAAAAGTGAAAAAAATTCTGGACTCCAGTGTCGCCAGTTGATTGAGAAGAAAATGGTCAAATGTCATTACAACGCCCACAAAAAATCTTGTGGTGTAATTTTTTGATTAAAAATGTTTCTCCTTCTACTTTTTACATTTTTGAATAGAAAGTTCCCAAAAATGTATGAATGAAAAAAAAATCAACGTAACCTGGCAATACTTCAGACCAAGCACAACAACCGCCCCATACAAAGTGACCCCCTCAAATGTTGCCAACCTACAATTTTTTTCCTTCAAAAAATGCAATTTTTCGTACATTTTACAAAATGGCCGCCACGGGTTCCGCCATCTTGTCAAAAAAAAAAAATATTCCCAGAATGTCAAAATTGAGGATAGACCCAAACCAATAGAGGAAAAATATCGCAAAAATGTTAAAACACCACCGCGATGCGACCCCGCAAAGACACCTCGAAAATTGATAAATTTCAAACTGAAATATCTCGGCGGCCATCTTGTTTTTTAAATTTTTTCCAACTTCATCATATTATTCGTCCCAAGATTAGCCGAAAACGACACCAATGTCGGGTACGTGCTCAAAGTAAACAAAAAGTTGACAATCGCCGAGCGGCCGCCATCTTGAATTTTCGAATGGTCGTATTTTTCCTATAATAACCATAGATAGTCAAGCAACTTCTCCATAAATTATTATTACCCCCCACCCATACTTTCGGCTGGGCTATTCGAAAAGTGAAAAAACGGGAAAAAAAAATCCAGCAGCCAGTGTTGCCAGTTAATTTTGATGAAAATGGTCAAATGTCATTACGATAACCACGGAAAATTTTTTGGTGAAATTTTTTGATTAAAAATGTTTTTCCTTCTACTTTTTATATTTTTGAATAGGAAGTTCACAAAAATGTATGAATGAAAAAAAAATTAACGTAACCTAGCAACACTTCAAGCTAAGCCCCACAACCGCCTCATACAAAGTGACCCCCTCAAATGTTACCAAACTGAAAATTTTCTCCTTCAAAAAATGCAATTTTTCGTACATTTTATAAAATGGCCGCCACGGGGTCCGCCATCTTGTCGAAAAAAAAAATATACCCCAAACGTCAAAATCGAGGATTCATCTGAGCCAATAACGAAAAAATATCGAAAAAAAGTTGAAAACCCATTGCAATCCGACCCCGCAAAGTCACCTCCAAAATTGAAAAATTTTAAAGTAAAATATCTCGGCGGCCATCTTGTTTTTTTATTTTTTTCCATTTTCATCGTAACACATTTCCCAACATTAGCCGAAAACGACACCAATCTCGGGTAAGTGCATAGTGAAAAAAAAAGTTGGTCATTTCGACTCGGCCGCCATCTTGGATTTTTGAAAGGTCGGATTTTTCCCATAGACACGGAGGCAAACCAAAAATTCCCCCATACATTGTACCCACCCCCCACCACTCCTTCTGGGAGATCAATTCGACTTTTCGTAAAACGAAAAAAAAATTCCAGCAGCCAGTGTTGCCAGTCGACATCGACGAAAATGGTCAAATGTCATTACGACGACCACGACACGCTTGCCCGTGTGAGATTTTGATTAAAAATATTGCTCCTTCTACTTTTCACATTTTTGAATAAAAAGTCCAAAAAAATGTACCAACAAAAGAAAAAAAAACTCAACCTGGCAACACTTTGAGTCAAGTTACATAACCGCCCGGAACAAAGACACCCGCTCAAATGTTGCCAACCCGAAGAAAAATTCACCCAAAAAACGTAGTTTTTCGTACATTTTTCAAAATGGCCGCCACCGCGTCCGCCATCTTGTCGAAAAAATAAATATTCCCAAAATATCAAAGTCGAGGATATACTCGAGACAACACTAAAAAAATATTTAAAAAAAAGTTGAAAAACCACCCCGATGCGACCCCGCAAAGTGACCTCTAAAATCGAAAAATTTCAAACTCGAATATCTCGGCGGCCATCTTGTTTTTTCAATTTTTTCTAAAGTTTTCGTATATCGACCCCAAAACTTGTCAAAACGCCCCAAAAAAATCCCGCAAAAAGCCATAAACAAAAAAGTTGAAAATCACAGAGCGGCCGCCATCTTGAAAATGTGAAATGTCAGATTTTTCCCGAGGTGTCGGGGGGGGATGGAGAAAACCCGCCATAGACAACAAAGTCCCATCTCGACTCTTTCTGGGAGAACAATTATATGGATCACTCCCCGTAAGTCTAGGATTATATAATATAATATATAGTGTCTAGTGTTGTATGTATAATGGTACGGAACCCTTCGTGCGCGAGTCCGACTCGCACTTGGCCGGTTTTTTCCCTCTTACTGTGCGTTGATTGAATATCGCCATAATGACGTTTACTGACTGAAGTACTGTTAATGGTCTAGTCTACTAGTAATATTCTTAATAAATTCTGAAATTGTTAGGTTAATTGTTATATTAAACTGCCAACTCGTTTACGGTATATACAATACCCTAACACTCTTTAAAAAGTGAAAAATAAGACCGACAGAAAAATGGCCCGCGTTAATTTTCACCCGAAATCACTGCAAACGGTCTAGGGGTCGTTTTCACCCGCATTTTTCCGTGTGAGTTAATTAGGTGTTTCTGACGTGTTGTATATTTCTTTTATTTTGTTTTTGCTTAGCAGGCAAAAGTTTAAACGGGTATAATAAGGTCACTGTCATGTTAAGACGAAGTTTTCTTCTGTTGTAAGCAGAACTCCAAGAAGCAATAATAATATTAATTAATACCAATATTACTACAATTGTTTCTCCACGGGGTTCGCCTGGATAACTACCACCCTTGAGCATGAGTCAGCCGTCAAACAACTCGTCGTGTTCTCGCTGGGGGCTTGAGAGGCAGTTCTTTCTTTCTTTTTCTTCACGCTTTCTTGGCACATCAGAGATGCCTTTAGTGTTGCTAATGCCCATGGGCGACGATAGTCACTTACTATCACTTACCATCGTGGATCGTCAGCTCGTTTGCCGGCAATTTCTATAAAAAAAGCAGCCTCAAGAATCACTTCTTCAAGAGTCAGTCAGTTCTTACTTTGAAAGACTACTCCAGTGTCTTCGTTTTTATCAGATCAGCCAGCAGCCTCTTGGTCTGGGACATGAGTTCCTTTGCATGATTTACCGATAGCTTTCCCAGCCAGCTGACTGAGTGAGTTATGTCAGCGATTTGGCTGATGGTTTTTTCCCTAAAAATCCTTCTCGTATAAAAATATTAGGCTTAGCTCTTTTCGGAGCGCGTTGGATGATTTTGAATTTTCGTATTCAACCAACAGTAATGACCACGGCGCGTTTTTATGATAATGATGAGAGTGAATCCGAAAAATGTCCTTAGTTTTTCAGTGACACCACGGTTTCCTAAATCTCATAAGACCTTATGCAAATAAATTATAGCACATCTGTTTTCAGTTCAATCAGAGCTCATTTATAGTGGATATACTCGTAGATTCTCGAAAGATTTAGTGAGAATTAAACTGAAAATTTAAATTTGTTTGTACAAAAAACAGTACGAAATATTTCACCTGTACCTCAGTGTGCAAATAAGAACAATTAGTGAGCAGTATAGTGAACAGCTTCACAAATGTGTTCCTCTGCCGACTCGAGCAAACAACTTTGAAAATGTATGAGTCTGAAGTGTAGGAACAATTCAGTCTCCTGCTGATTAGAGCGAGCCTGATTTCGGGGCTTACTTAGCTGCGGGCACTTGTAAAGGAAAATTTTGTATAGTTTCACCTGTATCGAGTTATTTGTTGACATATATTGTTGGTATATACAATTGAGTTAATTTTTTCTAGTAACTAAGGTTGCAAAATGCAATAATACCTCAATTGGATTGCATAATATGTTGCTGGCTTTGAAACGATCTCAGAAATGGATCTTGTTATGTTATAAACAACCTAAATAAAAGTAGACATTTACTAAATGGAAAAAAATGTCGAAAACTAAGGTAACTATACCCTTTATAAAATCCAACCAAACACATAAATGTGAAAAGGGCAACCTTATTGTAGATGTTGTAAACTTATATTGCCTTCGTCACTAAAATAATTCAGATCCAAATCGGTGGCGAAATGGAAGTTTGTTGAGTAACTTCCACAGGCAAATAAACCTTAATAATTACGTATATATTAGTAAAATGAAGAGGCGTCGCCAAATCATTGCCAGACAAAAATTAAGCGGGAAACCTGCATTGCGGTAAAAATATTGAAAAACATTTTGTTAGAAGATTTCATAAGATTCTTTGCTGCTTTTCTTTATCGGCATCACATCGACGAACCTTTGGTGTTAATTTCCATCAGGTAGCTCGACTTTGGCTTGAAAATTTAACGCAAAGGTTTCAGATGTGATTCCTTATATTATATAGATTCATAGAATATTCAGATATTGTAGACAGACATGAATATGAAGGTATTTAAATGCTGTCACTGTAATGGAGAAGTTAGTAAATCTACTTTGCAACAATCCGCGGTTAACATGTATGATGGTATATAGTTTAAGACGTGAATAATACTTTTAGAAAATGAAAAATTGTTTGAGTCGATGAAATATAATATATTTGTGTATTAAATAATATAAGAATCATTAATGTAACGTAAGGTACATTAACATGTACATACATACATCTGAGATGTACATGTTCTTAGCCAAGTGTTTTAGCGATCTCCTGTACCTATCATACATTCGCTGGCAGTTATTCAGCAGTTAAAATACCAGTCTGCCTCTCAGGGCCACAACAAAAAATCCTCATTCACCGATGACGTATCCAATCGGTCGCGTCCATTCGCGCCGCCAGAACTTCCGGAGCAGTTTCCACGTTCGCTCTCTGACGAATATTGGTTTAACTGAAATATTGCAGGGCGAGCCTTTGGGAATTCATTTTCACCGCTGTTTTATAGATTTCTTGTTCTTTTTTATTTGGGATATGGACTTGATCAATGGTCATCCAGTATATTCTGAAAGGTGACCTCTGCAGTCGGTAATGGGTTTATATCGATGGAATGGAAATGCGGTGCATATATTTTTGTCGAGATGGTTGTAACGAAGGAGTATGCATTTGCAGACCGATTGGGATAAAGCGCGGCGAGTAATCAACAAATAGTTATAAATAATAATGATCACACTTTATCAGTCTGGTTGATTTTTATATCAGATACATTTGGAATATTAATTAGAATACCATTAGTCTTAGGAAAAATAAACTACCTTAATTAAATTCATGTATCTGTGTGTTCTTGTCTTCGTGTGTTGTCCATGGCAACCATGACACAGGAACCCTTGTGTGGGGTTTGTGAATGTGTAGCTTTATTATTATTTCGTTCAAGCTTCTGTTGCAGGTCATGTCCAATGATATTATAATGTAAAAAGAGATAGATATGTATGTCACTAGCGCGCCGACAATGAAGAACATAAGAACAGGCAATTGACCGTTCTGTTCGTAGTCGCTCTGTCAATACAAGACGATACGCACGCTTTTGTTATTGTCAGAAGTGCTTGACATTTGACATACAGCGTTAAAATGCCTTCGTGTATTATACCAATGTGATTGGTGTAGTGAAAAAAGTGAAGATAAACATATGTGTGTTGTAGCTCTTTTCGGAACAGATTTTTTGGTTGATTTGTAAGGGCATAACGGGTCAAAGAAATTTGTAATGACCACATTACCACCGGCCGATCAAAGTAGTGAGATTCAAAACTTACGTTCAAAACAAACATTACTTTCACTGTCGTCCAATCAGAGCCAAAACTTCGGGCACTTCTGGCAGTCTTTTATGTCCGGACATCGGACAAGTGACGTCACAGGCGGTAATAGTTTCCGGTCCGGCGGGCGAACTTATTACAGCCTCTTCCAATCCGTTGCGCCCGACGATTAAGTAACGCAGTGCATCGTTAATCGAAACTGTTTGCTATTAGCCGCTGAAGGTCATTCGGTCGGAAGAAACAATTGCTTGTAAGTGTATGAGGGTGAATAGTGATTTTGGGTTCTATATCCCATGATTTATAGACCAATACATCAGTGGGTCTCCGCTCTATGCTGGTTAAAGGTATCTTTTTAACCGACCCCAGAAAAAGAAATAGGTTTTCAATTTGACTCCAGAACAAATCCACCTAGTAAAACAGTGTTGAGGTCTAAGGGTGCTTATCATATGTGTGTAAAAATATTTAATAATCTTCCAGATAATCTTAAACAATTACCGTTACATAAGTTTAAGAAACAATTACATGAGTGGCTAGTTGACAAATGTTTTTATAGTACCAAATCTTTTATGAAGGAAAAATATAAATAATATTTAATAACAATAATAATGTACATTGAATTAATTATATAGTATATAGTCTAAATACCCATTTAAATTTGACCGAGATCTGACGAGTAGTGAGTAGTTGAGTTATCCCTAATTTTAAAGTCTGTTATTTTTTTTTAATAATTTTTAGATTTCCTTGTATGTAATGATAAAAAAGAGCTTTTTCTAAAAATAGCTTATATAGCTTATATTATATATAGCGAGCAGACGAGCTACCTTATGGTAAATGGTGAACGTTGCTTATGAGCATTAGTTGCTTATGAATGTCGTTCAAGAAACTACATTGCGCGTGGCCTGACTCACACGTACTTGTTCGGTTTTTTAAATAGTTCTCTTGTGGTATGTAAAATCATATTAAAAATTTTATCGAATTATTAATCATGTCGTTATTTTTTAATACATGAAGTACGATTGTGTATGTGGTATTTGTATTTCCACGTGTGTATTTCCGAACGCACGAGCTGCCCACCAAAATGTAGGGCTAGAAAAACACGGTGACAAAAAAATCGGTGACGTCCGCTACAATATTTCAGTTAAACCAATAGTCGTCGACTGAAACCGAACATAAAAATTGTTCTGACATTCCGAATTTCTGATGCAATTCCGTGGGAAAGCTGGAGATTGCTGTAGCCTTGTATAATAGAGCCCTATCTGGATTTGTTTCATTTTCGTTCGTGTATGTTTACGTAGAATTTTGTGAAGTTTCACGATCCATGTGGTGCGATAGTATGCTGGACCGCCGCGCCGTTTGAAGGTTCTAAGATTCGATTCCCAGTAAAATTTAAACGATAAATATAATTATAATGTCTGTTCCTGGTCTGGATGTATGCGTTCTCGTTTTTGTGTGTTGTCTATGACACTAATGGCACGAGAAATCTTAGTATGGGGCTATGCTTGGGTAGCGTTTTTTATTCTGTAAGCTGAAAATCATATTCGTCTTTTAACAAATTCCGCACGCTGCTTTTTTCGTTTTCTTTAGGTTTTAAGTTCCACTCTTCTTTTTTAATAAGATAACAAAAAAACAAGCTCCAATCTTAAATTGGTAGAAAATTTATGACCAGCCTGTTGGAGAGTTTTCCATTCCCTCCAAAGACTGGGTAACCAATCATTGAAAGCATGGAACCAGTAACGGTAGTCTCTCGTCCAATACCAAAACCGCGAAGTTGCCTAATTTGATAGATTAACTAATATGCTTAAAAGATACGACTCGTGTGGCGCAATGGCTACCATGCCAGATCGCCGCACCGAGGGTCCTGGGTTCGATTCCCAGCGAGGCAGAAATTTGAATGATGAGTTTGAATTTCTGTTCTCGGTCTGGGTGTGAATGTCCTTGTCTAGTGTGTTGTCCACGACACAGGGAATCCTAGTGTGGGGCTATGAGTGTGAAGCATTATTATTATTATACAGATGTCATACACTGTAACACTCCATGCAAGTTTGCCCGTCATAGAATATTAAACAAAACTCTGTCACTACTCGCCCGGGCGGGTGCCGTTAAATTTCCAAATAGCCCCTAAACGCAATGCAAACAGCCCGCTATTAATTATCAAGTGTAAGCTGAATTGATGACACTCACCCATGTAAACAAAGTTACAACACGCTCCAAGGGTATTCGTCTGTCGATAGAAGTATCGGCTGGTGTTCGACGATAAGTTAGTACAGCGACATTGACGGAGTCGATACTGTTCATAGCAACCTGTAACCAAATTAAAAAAGAAAAAGACAAACGCCTCTATTGGACGTTACGAGAGTGGCATCTGTAGCTCGAGCACGAATATTTGCGAGAAAGTATTTGTATGGTTAACGTAAGCAATTTGTCAAATTTGTATGGCATTTTAGTACCATTTACGTACGATAGGGGCGCTTTTGAAAAAATGCCATACAAATTGCTTACGTTAACCATACGAATACTTTCTCGCAAATATTCGTGCTCGAGCTACTGTTGTATGTATTGTTTGTATTTTTATGTGTGGTTTGTGTACACACGCAAACTAAAATTTGTGTGTTTGAGTGAGTGGAACTTAAAATAGGTATAAATATAAATTAAAATAGGAAAAGAGCTGCCACACACACACACACACGTTTATCTTTTGTTTCACTACACCAATCTCATTGGTATACCACAGAAGAAATAATAGTACTTATAATAAGTAATAATACACGAAGGCATTTTAACGCTATAAGTCAAATGTCAAGCACTTCTGACAACAACAAAAGCGTGCGTATCGTCTTGTATTGACAGAACGACTATGAGCAGAACGGTCAATTACTTGTTCTTACGGTCTTCATCGTCGGCGCGCTAGTGACATACATAATTATCTAATTCATTTTCCATTACAATATCATTGTACGGGGCTGATTTAACGGAAAACGCGGTGAAAGCCGTCGGCAGAGCACTGTAGTGATTGAGTAAACTTTCTGTGAAATTGAAGATAAAGTAGGATACTTAACAAGCCTAGCGCCACGGCGCCGCTTCAGTGAGCTGTTATGCTTACCGAACTATGTGTTGCGTAGGAAGTTAAGTTTAAGTTTCGCTCATAGCATATTCAAGCCGAGTTCGAACGTGCTTTACTTTGATCTCCACTAACTACATTTATATAGGGTATTTTATACCTCATAACGCTTTTGGATGTAGTACGAGTGATGAGCGTAAGGCGATTGTGATTATGTTTTTGTTTGCACTACTTTATGTCACAGCCAATTCTTAATAGTTTTCTTTCAGTCAGTGTGCCAGTTTTCATGTTACTTTTCAATAAGCAATAGGATTTAGGACCTTTTTTTTAATAAAGTTTGCTTATGATTTTCTGATTTCACACGAAACCTGGTAGAATGACTATATGTTCACAGCACTATAGAAATTACAAAAGCTTAAAAAAGTTAAAAAAAAGTAAAAAAAGTAAGTCCATCTATTCATCTATGAGCTATTAAAATTCCGCAACTAAACATAGTTATTTTCTAGCTTGCGCCATTCTGACTTCAGTAGTTAGACGTTTTCCTCTTTAGGTCGACGCTCAACTTGGTATTGGCTTTGGAAGACATCCTGTGCTCATTTTCAAATAGTGGTGAAATACAAAAGGCAAGGTGTAAAGTACATCTAGGGTTTGGACTTCGTGGGTGTGTGAAAAATTATATAAAAATATTGTTTTCTTCATTGGTGACGGCCCCGGTGTTGCTAATGTCCATGGGCGGTGGTGATCACTTACCATCAGGTGACCCGTCTGCTCGTTTGCCTGCTCAAGGCATAAAAAAGTATATTTTATATAAAAAAGTGATCGCACCGCTCGCTCCTTGCGCCACACACCCGAAGCGACAAATGGCCACGTTATGAATATAAATCACGTGTTACGAATTGAGAGGATGATATGAACTACTTACAGCGCCCGCGCTCGCGCCGGATGAGACATCCCTAACTTGTGTTTTGTTTGTTTCACACACATTGTTTCTCATACACTGTTTCTCACACACTGTTTCAGGATTTTGGCTGCGCTGGGACCTCGTAGGATTGCTTTCACAAGTTGTCTTCGAAACACTGATTTATTATGTACTTGGAATTTGTATAAGCTTTCTTCATAGGATTGTTTAGCGTTTCAAATATAATATTTTATTTAAACTTTGTTATACCTCTTTGAAGATCTGTACTGCTGCTGAATGGAATTTGGCTAAGTAGTCTAATCAATATGTTCAAAATGGTGGAAAATAGAGATACTGCTCTTAAAAATACGTGCGATAGCTCATTCTGTTCGGAATGATGTCTAGAAAAATGTTTCGGAAGCGTTTACCAGCGTTTACCAGATTAACGACAATTATTTTTGTGGCTAGACTAGTCAAGCGCCATTAACCATCCAATAATTCCTCTGTAAATTCATAGCAGCGACATAGAGTACCGTTAAATTACGAGCATAAGTGAGGAAAGGAAGAAAAAGAGTTATTCGCCCGGTAGTGCGCCAAAATTCAGGCGAAACTGCATTTAGCAATTCTTTCTGTCGACAGATGCGCTGCAGCAATCGATATTGGACAGCAAAGGTACTGGTCCTCGGCGAGGAACAAAGCAAACAATTCAGATTGCATATCCAAACTGTGTTGTTTTGCAACTACCGCCCAAATTCTATGCAAATGAGTGAAACTTTTTGGGAGAAAGTTTACAAACTCGTTTTAATTGTTTGATGTTTTAAGTAGTTTCGTGGTGATGTCAAAGTTATCCTTTTTTTAGTGTAGAATAATGAAACTCGAACGCATGATTTACGAGTATGTAGATGATAATAATATTAAGTGCTGTATTGAGTTAGATAATATTGAGCTTAATCCGGAGATGGTTTGTTGGCTTTTAGCAGCAAAACTTAGTAGACCAAGCTCGTCAAGATTTTCGGTAGACCTTTAGGGGATAAAAAAAATACCTTCGCTTTGGTAATCCAATCCATCTGATGGATTGCCATCAATTTAAGCCAACTCTATTCAGCCATTTGACGATAATTTTAAATAGTCAAACCTGGAAACCTAATTAGAAATTCTCGTCTAACCAGTTAAGAATGCTGAATGCTAAATCTAGATGTTCTAATTGAATGACAAACTAGCACTTAATTATTATGAATTAGTATAATTGATTCATTTCCACTACAATTAGTTTCTGGCTCAGTGAAATAGAATATCGAACGATCCTTCATGGTATTGGGTTGTAGTATGTTAAGCTTTAGAGAATATTCAACGACTGAGCTCCCGAAATTACTAGTCCATTCGGCTATATTAGCCGTAGTGATTGGGCGTCTCTACGCCTAGTTGTAGTGATTGATCTTTTGATGAAGTTAAAGTTTTATGAAACATTTTTATAATAATTAATTATCATCTATATAATATAAAACACAAAAAATGTTTGTACGGATGTCCTTTATAGACTCTAAAACCATCCAACCGATGTGTTTCAAAATGCTTTCATTTGAAAGAAGTAATCTGAAGGTGGTTTGAGACCACTAAAACATGCATTAGGCACATTCGGTCCATTGATAAAGTCGATTTTCCACTTTTCCCATACAAAAATTTGAAGATAATATGTAAAGATGGCGCATCAACGTCAACTCAAAAACACTGATCTGTCATTCTCATCAGAAGTTTTTTTAGTGTAGTGGAACACGCCGGGTATCCACTAGTCTTTATATAAAAGAAGAAGTTATGACTAATTGACAAAGCATCGTCCAGCCCAAACCCTTCGAGACAGAAAGCTGAAATTTTGCACGCTGTTGTGTATTTAATGCAGACCAACTTTCTAAAAAGGTTTATTTCCGTATCTATAACTATCAAAGATTCTATTTTGGATGTAGGTTATCAAAGTTACGAATAGTATGACTAACTGGATTTTGTGAGATTCTTTGAAAGACTTGAGAAGATTGCCGCAGGTGATCTCCACGGAACGTCATCACATCCCACGGGTCAATACGAGAGACCCTAGGCATTAGAAAACACAGCAAAAGCTTCAATAGGGAGAATGGATTTAAATTAGCGTAAATATGAAATCCAGTGGCTAGTCTATGTAAATCCCAAAAAGTGCAGTGTTGTGCGGAAAGTCGATGGATTTACATATGTATTAGCACAGAAGAAATAATAGTACTTGTAATAACTAGTAATAGTGTCAAATGTCCTCTGTCATCCTGTCAAAAGTTTCTCCGTACCACCGTAATTCAGTCGTAAGTGGCCGTGAACACGATTCATGCAACTGGGTCGAAATATCGGTGTGCAAAATAAATGGTAGTCACCTATATTAAGTACAAGGGCTATTTTTCCCGAAGCGAAGAGAGAGCGGATTTGCTAGTTAATAATAATTCATAAATAATATATAATATCTTGTCTCAACGAGATTGCACCAAGTACCAAATCCGCGCGAGCACAGCCGCGAGTAGTTGCTAGTTAATTTTGAACATTAATTGCCGGCCAACTTTTAGCTTTACTTATCAAATCTTTAATCTATAATAATAAAACTGTAATGAGGCGGCTACTTCTATAGTATACAGGATATTTATTATTTTCTGAAATTTAATTAAAAACGTTGCATAAAAATTTTGTGATGTCTATAAGCCCCGAAATTGCAAAGTTTTGATCTCAGTACTTATAAGTTAAAACAGTAAACGAAGTAAGTGTTGAAGTTTAAATTTTCCGAAGCTATTCCTCCAAGTCTGAGCCGTTTCGGTAAACCTGAGCGTGTGTTAAGCCTTAACAGCCATATACACTCCCGTTACCAAGTTTGAGATCGAGTTCCAACCTCAGGGTAAAGTTAACCAAGAAAGTTAATTTTAAACTGCTTCCTACTTATACAGTCCTGTTTAACTAAGCTCAACAGTTGAAGAAATAGTTGGTGAGATTGGACTGCTCTGAAGGTATCGTTCGGGGTTGATCGGTCACACCGGCAACGTGCGGCGATAAGTTAGGAAACCTTGTAGGTTACGCGAGTTGTCATTGAATTAATAATTTATACCAATAATTTTAGACACAATTTAAAATCTCAGCTACATTATCAAAATTAATTTTAATCTAAGCATAATCAATAATACTGTCCATTGCAAAACCAATGTAGAAAATGCCTGTATCTGTCTAAGGTATTTCCTAGAATAAACATAAATGCCCTCTAAAGGATATAATTTTATTTTCCAGAATTGTAACTATGATGAATTACATCTAAAATTAATTAAAAAAAAATGTATGTAAAAGACAATGAATAATCAAACATGCGACCTGAAAGTTGCCAGCATTTAGTATTTTTTTGCTTATTGTTTATATGTATTTTAATGGATATATTTCACTTTTAAAAATACAAATTTACTTTATTTTAACGCTAAATTGAAAAAATTATTCACTTTAATATTACACAAAATAATAATATAATACCTATATTTTATATCTAATATATAAAATTCTCGTGTCACGCTTTTTTGAAGTTGAAGTCCTCCGAAAAAGCTTAACCGATTTTCGTGAATCTTTGCGTGCATATCGGCTAGGGTGGAGAATCGGACAACATCTATTTTTCATCCCCCTACTCCTAAAATTTTTTTGGCAGAACAACGTTTGCCCGGTCAGCTAGTGTGATATATAAAAATCTCGTGTCACGGTGTTTGTGGTCGAACTCCTCCGACACGGCTCGACAGAATTTTATGAATTTTTTTGTGTATGTTTGGTAGATATGAGAATAGGTCGTAAAGTAGGTATATTTCATGCCGCTAGGTGATTAGTGTCCCTATCCAGAACTTTTTGACAGAACAGCGTTTGCCGAGTCAGGTAGTAATCAAAGACAATATTGCTCTTATTATTTTTTACAAACTCATTTAAATATTCAAAAAAATTTAATAGTTAATCTTTTATCCGTTGACAATGGTTCAAGTGCGTTGACTATTTCGTTAAATTCGTCTGGAACTTCCGAACAACTCAACACTAAACCCTTGTCTATTAAAAAAAGTTGAAGACTTTCTTCTGTATTCTCGGTCGAGATTGTTTCGTTGCCATTATGGAACAATTAAATAGTTCTGTAACGTTGCTCAGTTTCATATCGTTGAGAGATTCTTTCTTTTTATATTCAGCAAAATATGTTCTTCACGTACCCAGTTATTAACTCCGGTTTAGTTTCTTCTTCAATGAAATTATACTTTGTTCGTAATGTAACAGCTGTGTAAAATATACGGATTAAACTTCGTAAGAATTTTGTGCAATTTGTTTCAAAAAACTGAGGAAGAATCTAGTAACGCAAATAAGTAACCTATCAAATGATCAAGAGCAAAAATATTTTTTGGATATCTTCACATTTTAGCTACGACGTTAAATCTCATGACAATTTTTACTCAGCAAGATATACTGAATTTAAGATTTTATTCAATGGCCTTAGAGTTTCGCAAACGCATAAATTTTAAAGTAAGAATGTATTATTTGAAATTGTTGATAACAGCATTTCGAAATCGAAGTAATACCTATTACAATCATCAATGAGTCAATATCGTAGACAAAGACGCAGCCGTCCGATCACTCGGCACAACTAGGTAGCTCGGTAGTCTCGGTACACGATCCGTCTCGCTGAGCAACGCCTTGTGATTGCATGAATCTGCGATTGTTCGTGTCCGTTCATGATTGCTTAAACGACAAGTTTTCGCTTTATCGACACAATGTTCGCTTTTCGACAAGCTTTTTCCTTTAAGCTACGTTTTGTCGACTTATAGAGGACTGATCCAATTAGAATACTGTATTATGTTTTACCATTTTACCATACCATTGTACCATAACGTATATAGAATTAGGTTAAACATAGAAGAGTACGTAATAAGCATATGGCGTTCACAACAATTACTGCTCCACACGCCAAATGTTCGAAACAAGCGAACTGTGGCCACAAAATTTTCATTATGTTTGCAATATTGTTGAACTGTGAAAGTAAATGGTTTTGATGTCTCCATTTTTACTATCCCTGAAGTATCAGGCTATCAGCTATCAAACTGCAAACTTAAAGTCTTGCGTAATTTTTGGATCATTCTGTATTTTACTAAATTACCAAACATTAAGGATAAACGCAAAACTTTTGCCAAAGTTGCAAACTTTGGTCACCTAAGATAATTTAACTGTCTAAGATAATTTTGATTTAGTGTTTGTATTTTTATACCAGATTATTATATTTTCTTCTTCTTTTCTTCAGTTACTTATTACCTATTAGTTTTCTGTTGTTGTGGTATTTAAGTTCAAATTATGTTATTTCTTAGCTTATACCTAGTATGTTTCGTGACTGAAGGTATGTTCACCAAAAACACACCAATTTAAAAGGAGTAGGTACGTTAAGCTAAAAAAAGAATAGGGCATTCCTACCTTTTGGTGTGGATCGAATTAGTGCCAATCCAATCGTAAACGATAAAGACATTGTACCAAACATTCGGTACACGGTTCTCTCTCCGATGAACAAGAAACGTCTCTCACGCTCTGATCGGTTCCGTCCTAAACCAATACGATTGTTCGTTTGGTAACATCGGGTACATCGGGTTACACAACAATTTTGTTGATTAAGCGCTATATTTGCAAACAATAATTTTGCTTTTAAACAATTTAGATTTAGACAATAAATTAGGCTTAATTATTAATAACGTGTTCGTATTCAGTGGCAAGTGAGTTTAAAGCGAAGAGATTTATTTCTAGGCATAGGATGTCGGTAAGTTGTAGCCGATTGGGTCCATTTATGTTGGATTAGGACTTAAGAGTAAGTACCTGAATATAAATAATTTAATTTCGATTTATCGATAAAACTTAATTTAACATCTAACTATATTACTCTTTACATTATTAAGTTACAATTGGTTAGGTGATAAATCTGAAAGTAAACAAATAAATCAACAGGTTATTTAAATCCTCTATCTATCTATCTAACAACCTTTTAAAGTCCACCGCTGGACATATTCCTCCCCTAATTGGCGCCACTCCGACCGGTCCTGGGCCCTCTGAATCCAGCGGCTTCCCGCTGTCTTCTTTAGGTCATCAATCGATCTGGTCGGGGGGCGATCAGTACTCCTTTTACCGAGACGTGGCCGCCATTCGAGGACTTTGCGACCCCATCGGTTATCTGTCTTTCGAACGATGTGGTCTGCCCATTGTCACTTCAGCCGGTTAACTCTGCGAGCTATGTCGGTAACTTTTGTTCGCCTACGGACTTCATCGTTACGAATCTTATCTTGTAGTGACGTACCTAACATAGCTCGTTCCATAGCGCGCTGTGTGACTTTGAGCCTTCGAAAGAGGCCAACAGTAAAAGACCACATCTCGGATCCATAAGTTAATACTGGCAACACACATTGCGTGATTTTTTCGAGTCTGCCATGGGGGTAATAGCCGTTGTCACCATGCTTGGCTATTGCGAGTTGGTCACCGCAGGTTTGAATCCACATTGACTATAATATTTTCTTATATAGAACGGTTCTTCATAGAACGGTGTACTAATAAAGTATTTAATAAAATCCGTTTTTACGGACCTTATCAAATTTTTAGTTATATCACTGGAATCAGCATCATCTTATTGCATGAGTTATTATTAGCGCGTGCCAATTCAATAAGCTTTCAATCTAATAAACTTTTGTGTCAATCAAGTCAAAAATGCCTTAATGGTGAACCTGAGCGGTAAATATTGTCATAGTTACTCAAAGAGCTGTGTTTATTTTCAAATTATGACTAAAATAGATAAATAATTTAATTAGCGTTACACGCATCGAGTATTCATCGATTGAAATAAAACTCATCGGAGTAAATAATCCAATTACTATAACAGCAGTCGGAACTCCAATTGGCCGTACATATCGCCAAATAACCCACAAACCGACAAAATTGCGAAGGTGGCCGCGTAACCGATGAAATGAGGCGAAGGGCGTATTGGTTTAGGACGCGGAGCAAGCCGTGCGAGATGCTTTCCGCTCGTCGGAGCGAACAGCGCGAATATTACTGGATTAACTACGTACTGACTCATTCCACTTAAGAGGAGGCCGTGATGGGAATTTATGCTGAAAGTGGGCGTGGCCACTATCTTTTGTCCTCGATGTTCTTCTTTCCGTCATGTCACTCACTTCACAAGCACAGCACAGAAAAACTACGGAGTAGTACTTATTCAGTAATTTTTATTGCATCTAAAAATTATAAAACAATTACTTTTTAACAAAAAATTGAATCAACGAAAAAAAATTGAAAATGAAAAATTAAATAAATAATTTAGTATTATAATTTAAGATCCTAAATTATTAACAGTAAATAAATAATTATGAGGCAGTGCCAAACAGATGATAAAACAAACAATTGCGGATCAAGGATAGTACAGTAATGTAATGACTTCTTGTATAAAATTTGTCAGATAGCTATACCTACTGAGCCTGCACTCTTAAGCGAATAACATAAGCGCCAAATTATTTTTTTATTTGGTTTTTAAAACTACTTTATGGATTTTCACAAAAATAAATGTGAATTTACATTATTTACATCATATTATAATAAATTTTAATTTCAAATGTCAACACATCAGTGATGCCTTTGGTGTTGCTGATGTCCATGGGCAACGATAGTTACTATCAGGTGGATTGTCAGCTCGTTTGCCGGCTATTTCCATAAAATAAAAAAATCGTCATTTAAATTCTTTCATTGAATAGTAGCATTTGTCAGTTAACCATTTAAGTAACTCTATTTTAAATTTAGTGAAAGTCAAGATTTTTATGTTTTCAAGGATTTTATTATATATCGTTTTCGAAGTCTAATTTTTTGAACGTATCGCTGATCGAGAAGAAGGTACCATGGTACACATAGTCGATTAGGGTATCTGGTTGCAAAATATCAATTATTTTTCTTTTCTTGAAAAAGGTGCATAGGTATTTGTTCTAAAAAAAATACAAATCTCATATATGTATATACCTACCTGTCAATGACAATAATTTTAGCTTCCTATAGAGAGGCTTGCAGCTAGTGTCTGGGGTAACATTACAAATAGCGCGTATATATCGTTTTTGAGCAATGAAGACTTTATTGCAATCTGTAGAGTTTCCCCATAAAAACTATACAATACCTTAAATTAGAGGCAACATAGCCGTGGTAGGCTTTTAAGGTTGTTGACATATTACTTATTTTTGGTAGAACGAAACGAGAAATTTTTGTACAAAGATCATTTTTAACAATGTAATTAAATGAATCAATTTTCATTTTTAAATTTTGATTATAGTAATGTATCGATTATGTTGGTTTTATAAATGGTTTCAAGCCGTCAATCACTTTACGTCAGTTTAGATTTAGGCCCCTTCATAAAACATTGTTTCGACGTCATATATTTTCATTAAATTTTGCATAAATTATGACGTGATGGGATTTTTACTAGAATAAAACGTTTAATATGATTTACAATCAACGCCAATGAAAATGAGCAGGGATTTTTAACAATTTTTGTCAAAATCCTTTGTCCGTAAGTATCCAACTATTCATGTCAAGTAAATGATTATTCCATTTTGCTCAAAGACGCCCATACAAGCTTTATTCATATTAGTAAATGGCAGCTATCATTATGGGCATCTTAGATAATTTTGACTATAACTAGCTTTTGACCGCAGCTTCGCCCGCAGTAGAGATCGATTCTTTACAAATCCTACTTACCTACTTGTTTTAAATCTTACTTACTTACTTGTTTTACCGCGGTAAAAAGTAGCCTACGTTACTCTCCACCCTCCTCACTAACTCCATACACAAAAACCATACCATTTATCAGCTTCGTTGCGACGTGAAAGACGGACAAACAAACACACTTTCACATTTATAATATGAGTATGGATTGGAGTATAGTTGAATATCGTATTTATTAATATTACGATATTATAACTGAGATTTAGTATTAATAATTATTATTTCAATATTAGTGGACATCAATAGTGGAACGTCATTACTTATAAATGATGAAATAATAGGTATTTCAGACCACGGCGCACTAACTACAGATTTAGTTGAAGAGCACTATAACAGTTCATGTATAAGGTAAATAATTAATCAGTAACGTTATGAATAAGTACCTTCTAATAATTTCTGTACAAAAAGTAATGATTTCCCATCAAAAACATAAATGTAAAGTGAGAGCCAATTAAAAAAAAAAGAATTGAGATCTAAATGGGTGCCAAGTTCTATGTAGAAAAGCCTAAAATTTTAGTCACATGAACATGTAATTCAAGCTTTACATTTGAATTGGCTAGTTTTAAATCATTAGTTAGCAACCAACAAACCAAATTTTAGGAAATTAACATAGGTCATCAACCTAAAAGACTTAACGAAGATAATTATACAAATATAGCTTAGGTAGGTACGTGAAAACTAACCAAGTCAAATGTACAGCTTGAATTACATGTTCTTGTGACTAAGATTTTAGGCTTTTCTACACAGAACTTGGCACCCATTTAGATCTCAATTTTTTTTAATTAGTTCTCACTTTACATTTATGTTTTTGATGGGATACGTTACTCTTAAATTCCCTAATACATTATTCATTAATTAAACTCGCATAGTGTTAAGTAATGTATCAATTTGTTTTAAAATAGGCAATAGGTAAAAGACAATTGAATAGAAAACAGATCATTTTATGTATACAAATTATATAAAGGTTGAATTTTCAAAGTGTGCGTGGATGGCCAACTCTGAAAGTATGAGGAATAGCGAACAATGCTGAAAGGAGTCTCGGGGCCGATTTTGATGAAAACTAAAACTGCATCATTACAAATCAAATCAAATCAAATCAAAATCTTTTATTCATATAGGTATCACTGATACACTTATGCACGTTATTTTTTTTAATCTACCAGATTTTCGGAAGGGTGCTTTGTCATGGAGGAGAAGAAAAGCCGAAAGAAACTCCTCGCACATCTTTTAAAATCATGAGAGGTTACATAATATTATGTTATAACCTACGCGGAACTGGATGCGGCATTAGTTTCCAGGCGTCTTTGTCATTAATATATTAATTTATACTATAGTATCCTTTGCCTACTAGCTGAGATTTCACATATCTCTTAAACATTTGGATAGGTAAATCACGTATTGACCTAGGTAATTTATTGAAAAAACGTACACCGAGCCCCATATAAGAACATTGTACCCTACTTAGGCGAAAAGATGACGAAACCAAATTATGTCTGTTTCTAGTTAAATGATTATGCGTATCACTATTCTGCTTGAACATGCCTAAATTGTTTTTAACGAATATAATATTGCTGTAAATAAATTGAGATGCTACTGTTAATATGCCTACTTCTTTGAATTTCTCACGCAGGGATTCGCGTGATTTTAATTTATAAATGGCTCTGATTGCCCTTTTCTGCAAAACAAATATAGCATCAACGTTAGCCGCTGAGCCCCACATCAATATACCATAGGACATGAGACTATGAAAGTATGCAAAATAAACAAGTTTAGCAGTTTCTACATCAGTAAACTGTCTTATCTTTCTAATGGCATAAACTGACCTACTTAGCTTACTCGCGAGAGCCATTATATGGGTGCCCTATTGTAGTTTAGAATCTAAGGTGACACCCAAAAAAACTGTGGATTTTTCCATAGTTAGAATTTCATTATTTAATTTGAGGCTTTTTCTATCATTCCGTACATTAGGTAATGAAAATTCAACACACTTAGTTTTTTTAGCATTTAGCAGCAAATTATTTGTAGTAAACCAGTGTGATAAACGAGACAGAGCACTGTTTACATCGTCAAAATTCATTTTATTTCTATTCGTCTTAAATATAAGGGAAGTGTCATCAGCAAACAGGACAATCTCTGCATATTTGTTAATATAATACGGCAGATCATTTATATATACTAGAAAAAGAAAGGGGCCTAGAATTGAGCTCTGAGGTACACCCATAACAGATTGAGATCCCGATGACTTGGTATCATTTATACTAACACATTGGATTCTATCCTTCAAGTACGATGCAATCAAGTTGAGTGAATTTTCCTTGATACCGTAGTGACTAAGCTTAAGTAGAAGTGTTTCGTGTTCAACACAGTCAAATGCTTTAGATAGGTCACAGAATACCCCTATGGCATTTTGTGAATTCTCCCAGGCCTCAAAGATGTGTTTAAGAAGCCTAGCACCTGCATCTGTTGTACTACGGCCTTTGGTAAAGCCGTATTGTTCAGGGTGGAGTAAGTTATAAGTGTTGAAGTGCATGAGCATTTGATGTAATATAATTTTTTCAAAGACTTTACTAAGAGTGGGTAAAATAGAAATAGGTCTGTAATTATTAACGTCTGTTTTATCCCCAGATTTAAAAATCGGTATAATCTTACTATACTTCATAAGATCAGGAAAAGTACCTAAATCTACACATTTATTGAATAACCTAGTTAAATAAGGGGCTATCACATCTATTATATTATTTAAAATTTTAACAGACATTCCCCACAAATCACCCGTATTTTTAATGTGCAATGCACGAAAAGTTCGAACTATTTCCAATGAAGAAGTATATTTAAATTTAAATGAAACACTATATTCATCAACGGTATCTTTTAAAATAGAATGTGCTGCTGCCGGGGATGAAGTCAGCGATTTAGTCAACCTAACAGGAATATTTTGAAAGAAGTTTTCAAATTCATTAGCCACCTCTTTATCAGAGGTTATTTTATTTTGATTAACTAATAATTCATATTTAGAATCCCGAAAATTATTACTACCAATCTCGTTACCAATAATACTCCAAGTGGTTTTTATCTTATTGCTTGATTTGACAATTTTTTCCTTGATATGCATAGACTTAGCCATAATACACACGGCTTTAAAAAATTTTGAATAACATTTTACATGTTCAAGGAAAGATGGAGAACGGTTATATTGTTTTTCTCCATATAGCTCAAATAATCTATCCCTACTTTTAAAAATACCTCTTGTGGCCCAATCACTAAAATTCAAATTTTTATTTAGTTGAACCTGCTTATATTTAAAGATTTTATTAAATTCATTATTTATAGTATCGAAGAGGGACCTATATAAGTTATCGGGATCAGCCTGTTTCAGTGATAAGGTACTGTGGATTCGGGCGGCGACTTCTACTTTAAAGCGTGTCATTTTGCTTTTAGTTATAGGTCTATATTTTATTAATTGTTTGTTTGCAATAAAGTCAGTACTAACCGAGATGCGCTGACCACAGTGGTCGGATCTTAATTTACTAATTATTTCTTTATTTATTATTTCACAGTTACAGAATATGTTATCTATACAAGTAGATGACGTCGGTGATATTCTGGTAGGGTCAATAAATTGAGGATATAAATTGAAACACCGAAACAAATCTATTAACCTAGCAGACCGAGGTGTATCCAATAAGATATCTACACTAAAATCACCGCAAATAATTACTGTCTTTTTTGATATACATAATCGATATAAAAGGCGACACGAAGTGAATTCAGTCGAAGAATAAATCTGTGCATACGTGAAAATAGTAAGTAGGAACTTGACAGAAATAAAACTCATTTTTTGCTTGGTCTTACTTTATGTAGGATACTATCTCATCAAAAACATAAATGTGAAATGAGAGGCAAGTTCAATAAAAAAAAAGAATTGACATCTAAATGGGTGCCAAGTTCTGTGTAGAAAATCCTAAAATTTTAGTCACAACAACATGTAATTCAAGCTCTACATTTAACTTGGCTAGTTTCTACTAATACTATATATACGTATATTTACAATCTGAGTGTGGGTGTATGTTTTAAATCTTCATAAATAATGTATTGACTTCCCTTTAAGGGAGGATTTTCAAAAAAAATGGGTCAAAGTTAACTTTTGTTCATAACGATAAACTTACATAAAAAATATATTTATTACTCTAAAACTGACGGAGTTGGTTTGTATGAAAGGGACTTCCAACCCCTATTTTTACCCCTTAGGAGATGAATTTCGAAAAATCCGTTCTTAGCTGACGTCTTCCCGGCAATCTCCTTGAAAAATTTCATTTTATTAATTATGTAAGAAACTACCGAACCGAATAAAAAGCGGCGAGTCTCCTTTTGCTTTTATATATATATATATATATATATATAATGTATTACGCAACTGAACAGTAATTTAATTATTCATTCTCTTACATATCATCAAACATTTTTATTTAAGTACAAATAATAAAATATAAATAATAAAACAAAACTACTCCATTTCTCTGTGCTGTTTAGTTTTCTCCATTTAACGTTTTGACAATCATAAGCAAAAGTCAAAAACTTTATACGTTACTTCAAATTCTTTAATAAAAAGCGTGTAAAAAATAGCGCAGAGAGACATACGTCCGACGTCGATGAAGACCGCAGTCGACTGAACGCACATCATAAAGACAGTGTGGGAATGAGTTCTTGTATGAAAATTGTGAGACAGCTATACTGAGCGTGCGCTCGAAACTGACCGACATAAGCGCCAAACAACGTTTTTATTTGGATTTTAAAAACTACTTCATGTTTTTTCACAAAAAAACACATGGATTTAGATGTGATAATGTACTATGTTTTAAAAAGAATTCCATGCACAAATTTCTTTAAATATCGCGGCGGCAAGCTATAATGTAAATAATTAGAGCCAACTTCATGATTTTTTTCTATCGAGAAAATTTCACGTTATCGTGTTTTCATTTTCGAGCAGATTTAAAGTACATAGTCAAAAAACATATACCTAAGTATTACGCTAATAGCGTATACACTTTACGAAATATATCCAAAAGAAAATCAACCAAACGGGCGCGGCAGCGCCTTAAATTATCAACTTAAAGTTCAAATTTGTAACCGGTAATTTGGAAAAATACTACTTATTATCGATGCTTTTATCGTGAACATCCTTCTGTGCTAAAGACGCGCTTTGTTTCGTCATTTATCATGCGTGATTGGTATAAATTGCCCGCATCGGTGTTCCCGTTCATTTGTTATTGATGACATATACTTCTAGTGCAGAATGAATCTATGACCAATGATTAGAGTAATATTATGTCTATCATTGTTGTAGAATTCGATGTTCTGAATAATTATCATGAAATGATAAGGATTGAGACAGTTACTTATATTATGGCATTGTAGAGACCAAACGCGTTGACGGATTTTGATGATACTCACGTCATTTGATTTGTCTTAACCTTGCGAGTGCTACTAAAGACATGACAATAATCAAACTTCATCTCAGCGACAACCAGACGTCATATTGTCAAAATAAAGCAAAAAAATCATTGAACTAAATCAAGTGGGGTATCATTGAATAGGCATTTAAAAATTATTTTTAGGTTCCTTTCATTATTTTCATTTTAAGATATAATTATAACGAAGTAAAGTTGTTAAAACAACCAATCTCGCTAATTCACTTAATAAAAAGACAACATTGCGAATTTTACCGTCTTATAGTCCTAATAAAGAAGTCAATTCTAAACAACATTCAATAACAACACAAACAACATTCTAAACTACTGGGTTTGTTTTTTGTTTTTTAGTTTTTTTACGCAGTCGGGTGTTTTTTTTAATTAATTGATTATTTCACATTCACATTTTCACCAAGTTGATAAGTTGGGCAGTGAGAGTCCGAAAGTTACTTATTGGCATAATGAGGATATCTGGAATTTGCTGATTCAAAAGTTTCGAAACTGATAGAGTTGTGCCAACTAGGGGAGCAAAAAGTCCATCATTGGATCCACGAGAGCTAATAGATAATAAATTAACGCTTATAAATGGTAATGGCAACCCAGTTACTATTTTACCAGCATCATACTATTGAATCAATAGTATTGATAGTTCTTTGCTCAATTTGGTTGGTAGTGACCCTAGCTGCGAACCGTCTCGAGTTCGATTCCCGGCCGGTGTAGAATATTTAAGCGACAGATAAATATTTGTGCACGGATCATTGGACTTATTGGTGTTATAGTGATGTCTAATTATTGTGTTGTCTATGCTACCCGCGACTGTGAATCCTGAAGGGTATGAGTGTGTAGCATTTATCTATAAAATAAAAAAAAAACTAAAATTTTACTAACAAAAAATAACCGACTTCAAAGTTACTCTAAAACTACTTGTCAGATCTCGTTCAAATTTATGTGAGCCTACATGACAAGCACCTGCTTTTGATTAAAAAATGAATCATTGAAATCGGTTGGCGTGATATTGAGTTATTCGTCAATTTGTCGCGCTTACTTAATACAAATTTAAGACTTATATGGTTTTATCATGGATGCCATTGTCAGATCTCAATAAAATTTATATGGGACCATATGACAGCTACCAGCTTTCGATTAAAAAAAGAATTATCAAAATCGGTTCGCCCAGTCCAAAGTTCTGAGGTAACAAACATAAAAAAAAATACAGTCGAATTGAGAACCTACTCCTTTTTTTGAAGTCGTTTAAAAATACAGCATAAAAAATTTATGGGATTCACGTACTTTGTTGAAACACCTTAAATAATGATTAAAAAAAGTGAATGGAGAGTATCCAAGCAGAAACAGCACCAGAGTAGTTTATATTCCCGTACGTTGTGGACTAGAACGAGATCTCTATTTGCGCCTTTTAAGCAATAGCAGTAAAACTTCTTTCTAGGTTGCTTCCGTATCCTCACTACACATTCGTCCGTCCAATCAGACAGAGAGATAATTGAAAAGATAAGGAGAATAAATCTTTCTTCTCGACTCCTGAGCTCCTAGTATGTGTCGAGATTGCGGGGTTTACGACCACGAATAATGCGGTAGTTAGGTTCGATTCTGGACTAAATTATTGCGTTTTCGGCCTTGCCTTACATAATTTTTGAACAAACAAGGATGAGTATTTTACAACAGTAGGTATTAATTAAATTCTGAGTAACTAGGGATTAAAACCATTACCCACAATATTAGTCAAATACTTATTGGTGGATTTCGAGGCGTAGGGAAAACACATGTGATTAGTTTTGGCATTATTATCTCATACAGACTTGTTAATTGCTTGTTCTAGATTTAACAACAAATTTTCTATCGCGTAATTAATTATATTTTGACGACCCATGCCGGACCGCCGTACCAAAAGTCCCGGGCTCGATTCCCAGCGAGACTGCCAACAGGACTATTCAAGAGGACAAGTGGGAATAAACTGAATTTTGAATGATGAGTTAAAATTTATATTCTCTGCCTGGGGTTATTGTGTTCTGGTCTTTGTATGTTGTCCATAGCACCCACGATACAGGGAATCCCAGTGTGATGCTATGCGTGTAAAGCGTAGCGTTATTATTTTGTATGTTATACATGTACACATTTTTAATCTTTTGCTATTCACAAAAAAAATATTTCTTATTACTGCCCTGTAGCCTAGTTGTTAGTGACCCTGCCTGGGAAGCGAGGGGTCCCGGGTTCGATTCCCGGCCGGGGCAGATATTTATGTGACAGATAAATATTTGTCCTCGGGTCATGGGTGTGATTGTGATGTGTTTTAAGTGTCGTCTATGCCACCCGCGACACAGGTAATAACCTACCGCGGGGTATGTGTTAGCGTTTTAGCGTTTATTTATTTGCAGAAGTGCGAAACTTCTTTCTTCTTCCAAAATTATATTACTTATTTTTATCAAAACAATTTCGCCGACAGTAGTTTTCTTATTAGAAACACACAATATTTCCGAACAGTTGAAGTTCCTATAAATAATCCAATCATGCGATTAATATGATCAAGCGGTACCCGAGAATTTCGCTGAAGTGGAACTAATAGATTTCTGCCTATGATTTCTGTAGTAATTGGAATAAGAGATTAACGTTAGGTTAATGATTAGGTTTCTTAAGAAACTAATCGACCATTACTGAATACAAAGATAACAATGAATACTTACATAGTAGTAGGTGTGAATATACCTACCTAGAATGACAAATAATCATTATCATATGCACGGTTTGAATCACGAATGCATCTCAAAATTTTATAATTGATGTTCCATAAAAATATACGAGAGACTGTAACATTAACTGGCAATACCATTATTATGCACAAAAAGTGCAATTTTGAATAAAAATATTTGAGTCTGAGTTTGCTCAACATCATTCATGCAAATTCGTAACACGCATAAAAAAACACTATAAGCCGGGATAGGCAGAGACTGTAGTACCTAAGTATTACACCTACTTGTAACTGGCTCTCCAAGTCAACAACAGAAATACAAATAAAAATAGTCATAGTTGACTATGAAGTTAATAATTGTTGTCATAGTGCATCAAAGAAAACATGTGGGACGCCGTTTTTTTTACTCGCTTTATTTATACGCTTTATAATAGCTTCACCTGTATGTTTGTAACTTGTAACCGACACCTTTTGACTTGATTTTGATTCACTTCAAATGGTCTGATTTCTTTCAAACTTCGTAGACTTATCGAGGACCGATAACAATTTAATGTTTGAAGAAAAAAAGAAAGAAAAAAAAACATTTTAGAAAATCAAAGTAAAAAATGAAAAAATAAATAATATTAAGTAGTTTAAAAAACAAAACTTAAAAATACGCTTTTATAGCGTGGGGTGCTTTTTGAGATATCCCTTCTACTCATTGACAGTTGACACCATGCACCCCACGCTTTTATTACAATTACACGATTCATAATTCAATTTTATTTTCTATTTTTTAGTTGGATTTTCTATAAAAGCGTGTTTTTTAGTTTTTTTTTAGTTACTTTTATTCTTGGATAGCAAACCTCGGTGATGCCTTTAATGTTTTTTTTTTCATTTTTTTTATACCTAGCAAACTAAACTAAACTACACTACACTATTAAAGATCCACGTGATGACCTGTGGCGACGACAGCCACTTACCATCCGGTGAATCGTAAGCTCGTTCCTTGGCTATAGACACAAAAAGGGTAGGAGAGTGGTGTTAATATAAAAATATCTTTGGGGCCATCCATAAATTACGTCACACTAATTTCATGACTTTTTGACCCCTCCCCCCCTTGTCACAGCTGGTCACATTTGTGAGAGCCTCCCCCCCCCTAGTGTGACGTCACATATTATGAAATTTTACACCTAAAAATTATTAAATTAAAACAGCAGTTCCGAAATAAGTTTTATTTCCATTACCTAATTGTTTTTTAATATAATTATGTATTTATCTATACATACCAATTATTCGAGTTTGAAATGTGACGTCACGAAATTTAGGACCCCCTCCCATCCCTTGTCACACAATGTCACACTTCATCGACCCCCTCCCTCCCCCCTAACGTGTGACGTAATTTATGGATGGCCCCTTTACGCTTCCCGCCCACGTCCGATAATCGGTGACCGCTTTTTTTGTAGGAGAAGAAGAAAAGAAAAGAAGGAGAAGAAGAAAGAATCGGCCCGATTATCGGTCCTGCAAAAAGACTGACGTGGGCGGGAAGCATTAATATCTTTAAAGCCTTACGAGTTGTAAAGTACAAATAAATAAAGATACAAAATGATTGTTACATTCAAATGATTTTTACGCCAATTTTCCCACAACTCCAACGCACGCGAACGATACAACGGAACGACTGAATTAACGTAATGCGCGTCCAATCAAAAGGCTATATCTGTGTGCAATCAAAAACTGCAACATGAAATATTTTACAAGCCGATACAAATTCGGCGTTAAAGCTGAATTACCAGCGGTGCGATCGGATTACACAGCAACCTACTTTGTCTGAGTTATCGGTTTTTCACACGCCGTGCGCTCTCACGGGGTTAAAGGATCCATGGAAAGAAAATGCACTCGCTATAGGTGCAGGTAATGGAAACATGGCTGGTAGTGTTTTATTTACGCTTTAGGGCTTTCCATGGACAAATTTTCGTGTTTATTTTCCATGGAATTATTAAAGAATATAATAGTAACATGTATTTGTTTTGTTCTAGATCTTCGATAGAGATGTTATTTTGTGAGAGAGAGAGAGTTCGATAGACATGTTATTCATGCGATAACAGTCGCCAAGCTGTATAAACGTCTAGCTCTGGTGTTGGTTACTTACCACAATTACGTCAATGTATTAAAATCACCAAACTAAACTCATCACAACTCTCTAAAAGACGATACTTAGATTCAAATAAATGCGTTTATGTCAATGTCAAAACCATTAGCGTCAATGTCTTGTTTTACGTTTAAAATACGTTCTAGCTCAATCCGTATTACGCCCGATCGGATTACACACCTATCCACTTCGGCCCCGTCCACTCCGGGCCCGTCCTCTCCGACCCAGTCCACTCCGGGCCACGTCCACCTCTCTGTTTGCTTCATCGCACTCCACACGCTCCCTGATTTCACTAATTGAAAAGTCCATTAAATAACGCAACTGTTGAAACGGGATGAAAGTCCGATTGTTGTATGTATTATACAATTACATGCTTTGTCAGGTTGAACGGATTCTGTGTTAACGTGAATTTAACGCAGATTAATTATATGTTTACATACATAATATGTGCGTTAATGTCTCTCTAGGATTGGTAATGAGATTTTGACGTAACTCGAAATAAAATCATTGATCATCAATCATTTCATCGTCATAATTATCAATAAGAACATTTGTAAGGTAGAATTAGTTAAAGGTAATATTTTCTGCCTAAATAAGTCTTACTGATCGCTGCACTTTCATATCAAAACTAATACGATAGGTTCTTCCTTTTATTGTAAACCTATTAATTGAAAACTGAAAGCCAACATTCATTACCCTTAACTTCATACGCTCATTATCTATATCCATAAGGGAGTCAGTCTACAAGTTAAAAAGGTTACTAAGGAAAAACATACAAGGCTGTATTACCGATATTTCATGTAGTATTTAGTTGTTTGTATAGATGGCAGTAAGTCTAGCCCAGTGCAAGCTAAGTTCCGAATTCCAGCCCCTCACGGTTCAAAAACAATTCGCAGACACTCAAAGTTTCTCGACCGCGGAACGTTTAAGACAGACTGAAGCCAAACACAAAATACATAACGTACTTACTCCAATTAAACTTGTACATAATATAAGCATGTTCGACGCTTACAGGCTTCAAACGAGACATTGTTATAATCGGAGATACTTCGTCTCGCCGCTGCGGCTTGCGACAGCGGCTCACGCGGCTGAAATGAATGTTCTATGGATAAATCAATGAAGATCACACTGACACATTTTACTTACATACATTTATTCACCTTCAATGTACTTCTGCTTCCTCTTGTGTATCAGCGATATTTTAGCGTGCCGTGTATTTTGAAAATAAATTATTTCTTTTTCTTTCCTGTTTCTTAGCCGGCAACGCATCAGCGACTACGTGTATTTTACATAATTATTATATACTTTAAAAAGGTATAATTATGCAATAATAAAGACGCTTTTCAGGGCTCCATCTAGTTTCTCTGGGGTGCAAATTGTGTCGGGCAATGAGAGATGTGCAAAGTTGCTTTTACTTTTTTTTTATTCCATAACAAATTACATTTCCGGAAGGGTAAAATAAACTGAAAACACAACTAAGCAAGTCCATTCGCATCCTTTAAAGTATTAATAAGTTCTTTTTGTGTCTACAAACGATCAAACGACCCATGTAATAGTGAGGTATCACTGTCGCCCGGGTATTAGTAACCCCACAGGCCTCAACGATATGTTACCGGCTAAGAAATATGACTCTCAAGCCACAGTTAATATTACTGTATTCTTTCCGGATTCCTTTTTTGTCGAATGAATGACAAACTGGCGATATCTCAGCCATTTACCTGACATTATGTCGAACTGTAACTCTCAACTATCCGCAGCAAAACTTAACAACCACCACCATCGGATGTCATTCAATTTGGATATATCATAATTATCTGAATTCCGCTATACATTTCAAAGCCGCAATGGCCGCATAGCATCTAAGACCGTATCGAGAAGTCCACCATTAGCGAATGTTGTGAAGTCGAGTAAACCTCGAACACGAGTTATAATGGCACTTGTTATCTAGTTCACATTGTGACGTAATACAGAACTTAAACGTGAATAAGTTTAGACAGCGGTAAAAAGTAACTTTTAGGCATTGAAGTATAATGTTATAGAACATATATTTCGAACAGAATGTGTGTCCCGCCGGGAGGTTCTATTTTCAAAATTGAGCCCCCGTTCTCCTTTCAAAATCAAACGAATCCATTGAAAATTGAAGCCGATCGGCGCCAATTCATTGGGACATACATTGTGTTCGCGGTGTCGGTTCTATATGCTAGAAATAATACTCCAATGCTTTTAGGTTTGTCTTTATTTAATGTTCTAAAGTTATTAGCGATTTCCCCGCGGGTTTGTCCACGTTTCCCAGGATATTAAGTACCCTATGCCCTATTGCAAATCAGGGTCTAACTATATGCTATATGTAATGAAGATCCGTTCAGTACGTGCGACTAACAAAATACAAGTCTTCCTGATCATCTTGTATTAAAACAACAATAAATAGCAGTAATTATTGAATAAACATTACTTTTAAGCAATACTGAAGAAATTTTAAATTATTTAAAAGGCTAATAAATCTGCAAATGACCATTATTTTAAATATTCATTAAATCATTAATTTAAGACAACGTAATTTAGAGCAAAAACCATTTAAAAAGTTCAGCCCATAATAGTAAACAATAAAACAACTTTTGATTCAAATTCACCCCTTTGACATTAAAATGGCTTTAACTTGAAAAATTTTTTGATCAAAGTAGCCTGTATTGTACCATTTAACGACAAGTTTTTAAAGTTCTGTTCCATACTTGCCTAGTACATTTTTTTCAACTACCTCGCGTCAAAGTTTTGTCGAAGAAAATCAGTTTTTTTTACATGTGGTAGGTTCACCCTTAAGCTAACTGCCTTCTACGGTTGATCCACTACTTACGGGACATCCTGTATAATATTAATAGGACTTAAGAAAACGCATACTGCAACCCTGTCGCCTGGTAACCCTACCTAGGATAATTAGCTCATCACAGCCCGTCTTGCACAAACAGTCAAATCACACAACGGCCGCATTATGCCACACATTACTATTCATGGAATCGCTCGCTAATGGCTAGTTTACATAACGACGCTAGCTTTGCTGCTGGCTTTTGCCTGTTCACTGTTTTGATAGCATTCATTTATTATCCAATTGTTTTATTACTTTGTTTTTATAGTCTCTTAACGTTAGCTTATTTTTTTAAAATTAAAGGTACTGGTATAGTAATACATTTTGCAGAAACTATAATAAGAATCTTATTTTCGTTCTTGGTTATTCTATTAATACCAATAATTACTATTATTTCTTCTGTGGTAATACCTACGATGTCATTGTTAGTGGGTGAAAGTTTATCCGAGGTTACGAATCGACCTCTGTCGACTGATGAACTGATGGAAGATGTCATTAAAATAGGACAATCAGGACATGGAACAAGAAAAGACTATAAAATATCAGGTGTAGGAATAAAAAGCTGGCGTGATATTTGCAATTTTACTTTATTTTCACTATTTTTACAGTTTTTCTATGAGGAGCGCGTACGCAGCCGACATAAGTAGAAAACGGAAGGGGCGAGAGTTGCCATTACAAATTTTATCACTCTCATTTAGTGATGCCATATGAAAAAATTTAATATTAAATATTTAAAGATGACAATTAAAATATAATTTAAGATATTTACTTCTCATGTTAGATAATTTAATCTAACATAGTTGGGCCCAGGGCCGGAACTCTACAACAATAAAAGTGCTACATTACTTTGAGTATAAAAAATAACTTAGATTTTGAAAAATTGTTACATAACATAAGTAGTGAAAAGCAAAGAGAAAATTTAATTAATAGGCATAGGACATAATTTTCTGTAGGACCTAGTAAATATTTTATTTCCTATTTTTATTTCTGACACCCTCACCTTGCCATCAGGGCCAGGGAAATTTTTTACAATTCGAGCCATAGGCCACTGGAATGGAGCTGTGTTATCTGACCGCACAATCACTAGATCTCCTACCTTTAAATTAGCATGCTCATCAATCCATTTAGGCCTGCTCTGCAGCTGGGTGAGGTAATCCTGTGACCAAGCTTTCCAGAAATCTTGTTTAATTTTAGACAAAATGTTCCAAAACTTTAAATTATTAATATTTTTATGAGAAAGATCAATTTCTGGATAACTCGTCATAGCAGTACCTATAATAAAATGCCCTGGTGTGAGATAATTGGTGTCAGACACGTCAGAGGACATAGGAAGCAGGGGCCTAGAGTTTAGAATGGCCTCAATTTCGCTGACCACTGTGTAAAGACCTTCAAAGGTAAGACAAATATTGCCAACCACTCTCTTCAAATGAAACTTTAAACTTTTTACCCCGGCTTCCCACAATCCACCAAATTCCGGAGAATAGCTTGGAATGAATTTAAACGTTATACATTTCTCAGAACAATAATCCATTACCTCATCTTTATGAATTTTTGAATTAAAAAGATCATACAATTCTCTTAAATTATTAGATGCACCTTTGAAAGTTTTTGCATTATCACAATAAACTTGTGTGGGTAAGCCACGTCTTGCTATGAAGCGCCTGAGTGATGCCAAGAAAGCCTCAGTGGTTAGGTCAGATACCACTTCTGCATGCATTGCCTTTGTGACAAAGCAAACAAATAATGCAACATAAGCCTTGGCTACCATAGGCCTACGTATTCTAGCAACTTTTATGTTGAAAGGACCACAAAAGTCGATACCTATTATTTCAAAGGGTCTCTGCGCTGTGAGTCTTTCTTTTGGTAGAGAACCCATGAGTTGTTTTGCAACTGCAGCCTTGACACGGTGACATTTAATGCATCTGTGCACTACCTTTTTAACTTCCCTCATGCCACTTATCAAATAAAATTTTTGTGAAAGAGAGCTAAGTACCAACTTAGGACCCGCATGGAGCAGCCTTATGTGTTCCCTATCAACCAGCATGGAGGCTATATGAGATGATTTAGGTATAATTGCAGGATGTTTCTTTTCATAAGACATATTTGTGGCGTTCTGAAGACGACCTCCTACTCTAAGAATGTTGTTTGCATCCAAAAAGGGATGTAAATTGGCTAAATTTGATTTAATTTTCTTTCCCTTGGCCAGTGACTCTATCTCAGTAGAGAAATGCTTTCTTTGAAATGCACATATAATTATAATCAAAGCTCTATTTAATTCATCAGGAAACAATGGACCATGGACTTTTTCATTTTTATTTTGACAGTTATGTTTGAATCTCAATAACAAAGCTACTACTCGCTGTAATTTTATAAGTTTTGAATATTTTTCAAACATTGAAAAATCTATATTTTCTGTGACACATACATTGCCTGTACACATATCATCATGAGCGGATTCATCCTCAAGAGGAATTGGTAAATCAAAATTAGCAGGTGAGTGAGTAAAGTCTACATCAGATAAGTGTGGCGGCCCATACCACCACAAGTCACATGACTTAAGTTTCTGAGGGTCATAGCCTCTAGATAAGAGATCTGCTGGGTTACTACCAGATCTAATATAAGCCCACTCTACATTACTACTCAATTTTCGAATTTCGTTGACTCTCCTAGAAACATAGATATCACGGATTGCTTTGGAAGATTTCAACCAAGCTAGAACAATCTGTGAATCACTGTATAGGTACACTGTTAATGGAAATCTACTTTTTAAATTATTATATACTTTCTCTGCTAGTTGTGCTAGAAGGAGAGCACTGTTAAGCTCTAGTTTGGGAATAGTTAGAGTTTTTCCTTTAGGTGCAACTCGTGATTTTGAGCAAAGCAAATTAACAACTACAGTTCCTGTTTCATCAAAGACTCTTAGGTAGAGACAGCAACCAAGAGCCTTGAGAGAAGAATCTGCATAGCCAACTAACTCTACGGACTGATAATTTTTACAAAATATTCCTCTTGGGACTTCTATAGTGTCCATCAACTTTAAACTACTCATGAAGTTATTCCAATATTCCAGATGGGTTGGAGGCAATTTAGTATCCCAATCAATTTTGCTTGACCATAATTCCTGCATAAATAACTTTGCAACAACTATAATTGGCCCTATTAAACCTAAAGGGTCAAACATTTTGCCAATATAGCTTAAAATTGATCTCTTTGTTTCCATACATTGATTATCCTGTGCTGGGCATATGAAGCTAAATTTATCTGGCATTATATTATACTTTAAACCTAGAGTTTTAATGATGTTATCTTTACTGACATCTATTTCTTCAAAATGTCTGAGATCTATAGGTATATCATTTAAAACATCTGGCACATTGGAGCACCACTTGTGCAGTTTAAAGCTACCTTTATTTAAAAGCTCTATTAACTGATTTTTGAGTTCAGTAAGCTGAGTAATATTGTCTGCTCCACTGAGTACATCATCTATGTATGTATTTAAGTACATGGCTTGAGCTGCAAGTGGATAGGTATCTTTATATATTTGAGCTAACTCTATCAGACACCTGGTGGCCAAGAATGTAGATGGTTTGAGCCCATATGTGACAGTCTGCAGCTGCAAACAAGTAATGGGTTTTGATGGGTCATCCCTCCACAAAATATTCTGAAGTGATGTTTGTTGTTCATTAACACGGACACATCGAAACATCTTTGTAATGTCACATATCAAAACATAAATGTAAGTTCTAAATAGGACAAGAATGTCAAATAATTCACTTTGAACAATAGGCCCATTCAACATAACATCATTGACAGAAATTTTATTTTTTGATTTCATACTCCCGTCGAACACAACACGGAGCTTAGTTGTCTTGCTACTAGGATTGAAAACTGCATGATGGCCCAGAAAGTAGACGGGACCATTGTGTATATCATAGCAACCAATGTCGACTTCCTTGGCATGTCCCAGAGCAACATATTCATCTATGAACTTTTTATACAACTGGCGATAGATAGGATCTTTTTTAAATTTATTCTCTAGTGCTAAGAACCTCTGCAAGGCGACTGAAAAGGAATCCCCAAGTTGGATCTGCTTCAAATCAGTGATTAAGGGCATATCTACGAAGAACTTGTTATCTTTAAGTTTGACAGATTCTTTAAACTTATTTTCAGCTCTTTGGAATTCTGAAGAAGTTTTATTAACAATCTCAGGAACCTTTTCACTCAACCAAAATTGCTCCATTACATTTTCTAATTTTTCAGGGTCACAAATAGCAAGGTTTGAAGATAAATTTACACTTAAATTTTGTGGGACCGACAAAGCTCCCCCAACAACATAGCCAAATGCTGTATTTTGTAACAGAAGACCATTGACCAATTTGATCTGCCCATCTCGCAAAATGCTAAAGTAGGCATCGGCTCCTAATAGAAGAGCAATGTTATCTGGCACATTAAATTTATTGTCTGCTAAATTAATTCCATCCGGCAAATCAAAGTTGGATATGTCAAAATGTTGTTGAGGTAACCTTGTTGTGATTGAATCCACTACATGACATTTCACATTTAATTTGATATCTTCCACTGCAGACTGCACAACAATAGTAACACATTTATTGATGGTGTTATTTTTATTAGTTATACCAATTATATTGGTTCTTTGAGTAATAGGACTCAAATGTAATTTTTTCACTAAGGAATGAGTGATAAATGAGGCCTGGCTGCCGCTATCGAACAATGCCCTAACAAATAATTCATGTCCCCTACTATCAAACACTTTTACCTTTACCGTAGGTAATAATACCTGTGTACAGGGATTATTTGCATGAAGAGCAACCGGTTGCTCCGGATCTGGCATGACATTTGGATGCAGCAGAGAATTGTGTCCCATTTTACAAATTTTGCATTTAAAATGAAATCTGCACCGTCCCTTGTGCGCGTTGAGACAAGTTGTACACAACTTGTGATTGTCAACGAACTTAATTCTATCCATTTCTGTGGCCATTTTGAACTTGGGGCACAAGTATAATGAATGACCTGCACCGTTACAGAATTTGCATGAGGCTGTTACCTTTGTGGCAACATTGGATAGTTTATAGGACTTTTTTGGGGTGCTCTCATGAGCTACTTTATCCCCACTTTCTTCAAGCGCTGTTGCTCTTTTTTCTAAAAAGCTTATAAATTCAGTCAGTGTAGGTAAAGCATCTGCGTTCCTATCGAGCTGAAACGCCCTATTGGTATACTGATCTAATTTTTTCGTTAGAATACAAATAAGCAACATATCCCATTGATCAATGGGTTGATTTAAATTTTTAAGCGCATAAATTTGTTGTTGCACTTCTGATATGAAATCTCTAATGTTGGCCGCAGTACCTCGCTGCATCATTGGCAATTGCAAAATATTGTTAATGTGATTGCTTATTAATCGGGCCTTATTATCATACCTTTTATTTAGTAAATTTATAGCCTCTTTATATGATTCATTGACTAATGGCAGGTTTATGATAATGGCCAGTGCCTCATCAGCTAAATATTTTCGTAAATAGAACAATTTTTGAACATCTGATAAGGAACTATTGTTATGAAAAACTGCAGTGAATAAATCCATGAATGGAGTATATTTCGTAAAATCGCGCCCAGTAAACACTGGTATATCTATATTGGGCAATTTAGAGGATCCTACATTTGGACAATTTGAGACATTTGATGCAGATAGGGTTTTTATAGTAGCATCTAATTTAGATACAATGAAATAGTACTTCTCCTCTATAACCTCCACAGCCTCATCATCGTCAGAGTCCAGCGACAGAATATCAAGCTGCACTTGTTCATATTCTCTTAAAGTGTTAAGTAACTTGTCCTTACGCGCTTGTAACATCTCTAACGTTGCTGAGGCCAGGTTAATGGGGTCATTAATATAATTTTCTATCCTAGTCACAGTACCTTTAAGAAGGCCGCGGCGAGCCTTAAGCTTTTTTAACTCCATAATTAGCACTTTAATCACTCACTACTTACGCACACTTTACTAAATTTGCACTTAGCCGCACTGTTTTTGTACCGAAAACGAAGTTTCAAAACGATCCGTTGATTGATGTTTGTTTACAAGCAAATGTCAAACAGAAAACGGCGCCAGTAGAGGTACAACTCGCAACACAAGTGACAGTGACAGCCCGCGTCGAGTGAAGTGGACGAAGAATGGATGAATTAGTGCTCGCCCGTATCTATGGTGAGTTGTCACCACTGGCAGTCGATGTTGTCACTTGTCAGTTGACGTCGATGTTGTCACTTGTCAGTTGACGTCTGTGTCTATCACTCAAATCTCAATGGCAGAAGTTGACAGAACTCGTTCGCTCGGATACCGCGTTTTTCTTGAAGTAGGTATGTGGGTAGGTAAGTAGCCCCGTACAAAATTATCAATCTCGAACAATGAAATTGCACAACTGAAACGAGATTTCTTCGAAAACTTGTGGGAACTGATATCTTCTGATGTTTCTCGGTTCTCCGATAGCTCGCACACGAGAAATATTATGATCGCCGCGATCATTCACCGAGCCGCAAATGCACTTAGCACACGGCGTCACTATCTCGAAGAACGTAAAATATCACGAAAAACACCAAATTTGCACTGGATAACACTTCGAAGGACCACAGCCAGCATGTAGGAATAAAAAGCTGGCGTGATATTTGCAATTTTACTTTATTTTCACTATTTTTACAGTTTTTCTATGAGGAGCGCGTACGCAGCCGACATAAGTAGAAAACGGAAGGGGCGAGAGTTGCCATTACAAATTTTATCACTCTCATTTAGTGATGCCATATGAAAAAATTTAATATTAAATATTTAAAGATGACAATTAAAATATAATTTAAGATATTTACTTCTCATGTTAGATAATTTAATCTAACATCAGGTTACCTTATAAACGCTTTATATTTAAAATATTTTGTTTTGAGAATAGTTTCAAAAACTTGTTAATTAAGAACATTGTCCTCTACTATACTTCTCAAGCGCGTATTCAAGAAGGGGATGCGGTCACCTATTACCTAAAGACACGTGCTTTCGAAAGCAACGAACCTCTTGTAACGCTAATGGTGATGCGTTCGTTCTCGACCACAGCTAAACTTGCTTAACAATCGATTACACCAGGAGCTGTCACGCTATGAGCAATTCAATCATTTATTTGGTATCATTTGTGACGGTAAACACCGTCATTACAGGAACCATTTGCTTTGACAACGTTTACTGCTTCGCTAATATTGACGCTCTTCGGTTTCTTTTCATACTTCATTGCTTATTAATAAGACAGTAATATGGCAGTTTTTTGTGTTTATCGTAATGTTTGTAGAAGGTTTATATCTATCTATAACACAAACAAACCCCACAGACATGAAATGTGTCAGGATTCAAATGGACAATACAATAGGATCACAGGACAGAGCTGAAGTCATATCTCCTCATGCCTCTTTCGTCCAACGATGGATGGATCCCCTTATATCCAAATGTTATCAATGAAATTAGTAGTTTCGTGTAGGCCTTTCGCACCAATGGGAGTTACTGTCGATTTGAAATCGTAAAACAACATTTTAACTAAATTAAAGCCATTACTTATTCACTCAATAAAGCATCCCTATATTACATTTCGTGTCCCTCACTGAGTTCCGTTCTCGGCTCGAAATACGCAAATAGCCCTTTGAATGGCCCTCAAAAGCCCTTGGAGCCTTGTTCGTGCGACTTCTTAACTTCATTAGAGAAAGTATTTCGCTGTATAATTACTCCATCGAACATTTTAAAGATTAAGCGAAGTCCCCTTAATGGCAGCAAAGTATTGTGACTCGCTGCTCTGACCGGCTACCGGCTCTTGTCTCTATTGTGGGGGTTTCTTCCGGTTAGTTCATCAAAATATTTAATTTTGTTCACTAAATCGTATATTAACTTTAATGTGCAAAATGGGAGGGCTGATAAGTTTTTTTATATTGAAACGATAAAACAAATATACATTAATAATATCAGAGGCATCACGCGTAGCCAGTCAAGGAGGTAACGGGGGACCCGTGAAATATATTTCATGGTTGGTTCGAAAAAGTTAAGGTAGAAGGAAACCAAGCAGGAAAAACATAAAAACCCAATGACTGTACTCCTAAAAATGGATAGCGGTCTTCATATTAAAAATAATATTAACTAAACAGCACCTGTTACTTTGAAGGAGCAAGCCGATACTGCCCCATACCAAAATTAATTAACTTCCTAAAAACTGAACAGCATGATATTTTAAATAAGTAGTTGGCTTCAACCCATTAATGGCCCACTACTGGGCACGGGTCTCTCCTCTTGAGGAGGCTTAGAGCATACTCCACCACGCTGCTCTAATGCGGATTGGTGGAGTAATTTGCATAACGTTAGCAATAATTTTGTTTTTTCTCTTTCTTTTCAGATGTCAATAGAAAACTTTGACCAATGGGGACGAAGAGCACATGACTTGCTAATGGTATAACAAAATGGAGAGACGAGACGAGCTGCACCGCCACGGCTGCAGCATCGCCAAGCAGACCATCCTGACCACGCACCCGAGCGGCCTCCAGACCAGGGTGTCGGTGGAACTGGCCAACTTTGATGCCTTGTGCGTCCATTCAGAATGCAAGACCTCCAAAAGACCAGTTTGGGAGAGCCCTTTTCTGGCCAGACGCGGTCTACTGGGAGGGGTTTCCGCCCAAGGTACTCCAGTTCTTGGCAGACGAAGCGATGCCGTCAACGAAGGGAGATTGTCCCAACAATGTACTCCCGTTATGAGGAGACGAGAAATGGACAGTCCTGGTGGATCTCCTTTGCCGACGAGAAGGATGGAGGGGGAAGAAGAAGAAACTTGTGATTTGGATAACAGTGTTATTAGCGGCTGGCTGAAGTTCCGAGATAACAAGAGGGTGAGTATTTAAACTGTTCATACAGAGATGGATGAACAATTTGCTAATGGAATTGTTTAAATTCAATTTGATAAAAAACTATTGATAGGTCATCAATTTATTATTTGGTACACTGAAAGCATTTGGTTTTTGTTTGTCACTTACATATTAGATTCATGGTCCTACTACAAAATTTTTATCGTAACTTCCTCTAGAAATCAAAATTTCAAAAGATCAAGATTCAAGATTGCGGGTATAAATATTTTTTTCTTCCATTTTTTACTGCATTACGTGTCTACTTTTTCAGTTGTAATAGTTATTTTTTCGTATTTGTTGCATCGCGACGTTCAATAAATCTCGAATAAAGGACATCTAGGTAAGATCAAAATACTTCCTGGTCTTGGCAGCGCGCCACAATATAACAATCTTTCCTTACATTTTATGATGCATTGTGTTAGGATTTGCAAGACAAAACCTGTGGCATGAAAAGAAAAAGTATACACAGCGAGGCGGCGAGGCAAGAAATACAAGCAACAATGAATAAGGAGATCCTTTCTCACTTCTTGCCACGAGACCCTCTAAAAGTCTTCCAACTCCCCTAAGATTTATAGTGGAATGTAATTTTAATGGCCTAAGAAGTTTAAAGGAAAACTTATGGATCATTGTTGATGACCGATGTTAGTTTATCAGAGAACATACAAGACAAAAATTATTTTTATCATTCAACATGCATAATGTTAGCCACTATTCCGTTCACACATGACAATGACGCAGTTTACTTACAATCTTTGAGATACTTAATAAGAACCCATTTACAACCTTGCTATATTTTTCGATTGAAGTGCAAAGACTCCAAAGAATTTATTTCCTCTAATAGTATTAAATCGTCTACAGTGTCCTGATATCCTGAAATAACACTCCCTAAGAATTTACAAAGAGGAAAATTGCAAGTCGATTACCTGCTTAAAGATTTAAACTTTAATGACCAAGGTAAGGTGTAAAGCTGAGAGTAAGCGTGTGTACTTTAAAGTTCAGCTTTGGTTGGATTAAAATACAATTTATGGAGACATCCAGGGCTGGAAGATCCTTCTGGGAGTAGTATCAGGTTTTATTGGACTTTGAAGTAGTTTGCAGCAAAGTCCAGGTTACGGAGACCCGTCTATGGTTGTAAGGAGTCACTGCGGCAGGCGGTGTCTGGAGCACCGTCGAGGGCCTCAAGTGCAAGGCCGCATCTGGGCTAAGGGCCTTTCAACATAAGTCTCTAGTGAGGCCGCTTGTCGATAAATGTAATAAAATATAAAATTTTCATGTAACTCACCAAATTCTATCGATAAAACCCTGAGTGTTTAAATTTATTCAGGAATCGGAAAATATTTATTTACGCTACAAAGTCAGTGTGACCGGACTTATCCGAGATTTTTTTGAGGAACTCGGGAAATATACGGTGTTGGGGTAAAATCTAATTTTATACGGCAAAAGTATATCGAAAACAAAATAAAATCTTTTATAAAAACAATACCAAAGAAAACTAATTCAGTAAGTACCGCGTGCAGTCGGATGTGATTTGTGGTACACGGGATGAAGTATTGGCAGTGTATCGGCATTTAGAAGCCAATTTTAGCCAATATATGAATAAAAGATTTTGAATTCATGAAAGTAAAATCTTGATTCGGTTTTGTGCGATTTGTGAGATAATCAAAATTGATATCATAGTTATTTCAATGAATGTACGGTGCTCCAAATAATTAACTGGGAGCCTTTTATCCATATTTTTCACCCTTGTTATAAATTGGTGGTAGTTTTCCCGTCCAATTGCCTACGTTATCGACAACGTTGTCCGTCATCCCTAGTCGAACTTCAAAGTAACGGGTGTAGAGGCTCCGGCTCGCGCAGGTAATCCGGAACGACACTAAATTGCACTCACGGACCTAATACCGGTAGCGAATATGCATATAAACATGTTTTTAGGAATATTACCAAGATCACCAAGGTACATTATAAAATATACGTATTTAACTTAATTTATTTGTATTTTACAACGATATTTTAATACAATAACGACCCCTTATCGGCTTAGCCAGATGGTAGTGATCTTGCCTGTGAAGCGACTAGTCGGCCTGGTTTCGATTCTCGGCCAGGAAAGACATTTATGTGGCATACAAATATTTTCTAAAGGATACTTGATGTTAATGATGACTTATTTGTTCAGCTGTCCGTGCTTTCTGCGAATATATTATTATATTCCTAGTGTGAGGCTATGAGCCTATATATATCTGTATTATTATTTGCTACTTAAAAAAAATTGTTAAGATCTTCGACTATTTTCGCCTAAAAACTTGAAGGCGACACGTCAGAAGGACCTCTCGTCCTCGTACAGTGTCCTATTGATAGGATCAATTGCAGCGTTCGACGAGCAATCGTTGTCAATTTGTCGCTGTTTCCTCTTTATTGGGGTCCCGTATGATTTGTTGCGTCCGGGAGGTCGCCGGTAACGACTGCCTCCCGGCATTCGGCCCGTTAGTTAATGTTTGGTGATATTTTAGATAATATCCGTTATCACCCAGAAGATAGAGGTAGCTTGACGTACTATTGGCAGCATAAACCTGAAGCTCTGCATTTTTTTTTTCTTTAAATTCAGGTAAGGCTTTGTTTTTGATTGTGGACAATACATACAAATTTTGTAATCAAACATTCAGGTCTATCCCACTAGGCACATACGCACACTAGGATTATAGTAATAAAATAAATCCCTGATTCTTTCGATATAATGCAGCGCATTTTTTCTATTTATGGCATTGCGACTGCAACTACTATAAAAGAGGCTTTAAGAAGATCTGTGAAGACATCAGTAAAAGTTTTATTATTTTTTGTAGTTATTACCATAATGTAAAAAGAAACTAATTTATGGAAGAAATTACGTGTTTTGATGAAAATATTAATGAATGAAAGAAGGTTAAGTTTTCTTACACAGTCATTGATAAGTAATTTCTGAATACATCCTATCCCCACCTACATCTACCGTCCAATATCCCGTAACTGGGGTGTACCTAGTAAGTGAAAACCGCGAGCAGCAAGTCAGGTCGGACCACGTGTTCCCTTCGATTCCTTTGCTAAATCTAAAGAACTACGATAAAACCTTTTAAGTTATCGTGTCGCCGTGAAGTGCGAGTGATACACGGTAAACAATCATCAATAAAATCATCACATGAAGGATATTGCAAGAACGGAGTGCGCGTGCGAATCCAACACTTAATCGCGGGAATAATTTCGAACCAGCTGTTTCATTCAACCTTTTCTTTCTGTATTCATAAGTCATATTAGGCATTACTCCTATAGAACTAAAATGTGTTGCGTTGGGCGTTTGATATCCAGACTGACGTATGGAACTAAGGTTTTACTCTCTTACTACCAAGAAAGCCAGTTACTAATCGGAAACCCTAGGTTCCCCTAGGTTTCGTTAAGAGCGGTGTAGTGTGTGACGCATCTTCTTGTTATACTTCTCCCCAGCTTTACCATAAAACTCTTACAAAAAGATTATTTCTAATTCCCTTGACATGAGACATTTGTGGCAACATAATATTACACGTCACACGGTGACGTCACGCTGACTTGAATCACGCTATCTTGAATCACGCTATCGAATTTTTCTGCATCCGTTGCATATAGATCGCTCCAACAGAGATATTTTATGATAACAGTCCTTATTGACCCTTAAGAGACTGATGTAAGCCTCCGACTTGGTCAAATAGGAAATCCAACCTATCTTAACCTAACAATAGACTTCCGAGAACATTCGTGTAGTTCTCAAACACGGTCCGAAGAGTCCAATAAATCATACGGACCCCAATAAACAAGAATAGCGACAAATAGCCCTCGATTGGGATCCGTTCCGGGAATTGTATTGGAAGTGGAACATTTTTCAAAAACAGCGTCATCTGTTTGATCTTCTGTGGTACTGAAAGCGCTATCTTAGAACATTCATCGTCTGAGAGGTGATAAATAATTGCAACTAGGATGTAATCGAGTGTTTCCACCTTGAATAATATTTTTTAAACTTTATCATGACATCTTGTCTACGACTTTTGTCTTGTTAATATTATGTATTTTTCTTGTTGTTTCTTTTTATTTGGTTACTTACTTTCAATGGCAAATCAGTCAACCTTTAAAACAAGACCAAGAGTTTATATTAATCAAGTTACCGTAACTGCTGCTCTCGGTGTTGCGCACGTTTCCGAACTTGAACAAGGTTTATTTTTGGGCTTTAACTGACTTCCAAACTGCAATTAAACTTGCTTAATGCTTCTTTGTTTCATAACGAACAGGGAAATGCTGTTAATACCACGGTGTTGTGTCTGATGGCGGTTGCATGCTTCACCTTACTGTTGTTATCATTGGGAAAGTGCTATAAGGTCTTGCATGTCTACAGTTTTTCTTACTAGTACAACCTTAAACTTTTTTTTATACCTGAAATATGCTTCGAAATTAGGCAGGATTCCATCTTATGTTACTTAGATTATTTATTACATATTATAATGGTTACGAATTCAGTCAAAACTATTATTTATTTAATTTAATTTGTAGCATTTTGGTTCCGTTGCAATACTGATAGCTAGTTGAGATCATATAAAATAACTTTTCTTTAAAAGAAAAGGTCTTGCTTGAAAATTCAGGCTATGTAAGATATTTCTGAATATCGTTTTACAACCATTGTGGTTGTACATAGAGTCGATTTGAAACCCTCACACGGATACAACTAGGCAAAGAATTACAGGATCTGCGAAGAATTTTTAAAGTTTAGATATTCCAACAACATTTGCTAATAGTTCTTACAATTGTAATGGCTTTTGTCTTAAAATTTTGAGAATAATACCCAATATCTATAATAAACATGATGACAGATTTTGAAATACTGTTCTATATTGTTGGAAAATATATGTATTATAATTACAACGTATATCATATTTCCGCAAAAAATAAGGTTTAGTATAAAACAAATACATTTCAAATTATAAGTTTAAAATTCGCACCAAAACGCTTCAATGTGTCAGGGCGTGATTGTGACGTCAGTCCTCAGGAAAACAAAAGACGATACGTCATTATTAGTATGATGATATTCATTTGTTTTAAGAAGCGTGACGTAATTCGCGCTTATTGAGACTGACTGGCGTTTTAGCTAAGATGGCGGCTTGCCGTATTTTGTAGTTTTATTTTATCAAAAATATTGTTTATCTCGCTAATAATAATACGATAAATGCGTGTTTTGTAATTCATTAATAGGGTTCATTAAATAAATACATAATTTTAGTGGTTTTTACTTACTATCATCATGCCTATTTATGTATCTTTTGTCTATCTATAAAAATGCTTCGAAAGCTTGTTAAAGTGAAAATAGTATCAATTATTTTCGTTTAATAATATTGACCCACCCAAATTTCTGGTGTGGTGGAGATTCCTCTAAAACACTTTATTTGCATAAAAATAATAAATAAATAATTAATATTCATTACACACATGAAAGATTTATAAAAGTATAAAATGTTATGATGTTCTAACATTATAATAAAATTAATTTTGATCTAATAGCTTGCCTTTTTAAGTGACAATAAAATTCTTGCGATATCCTAATAGCCGGCTGTAAAAAGACAAGAATGATTTAAATTATAGTCGAGAAATATTATAATTAGTATTTGTGGAAGCCAAAGCAATACTTAAACAATCTGATACTTTGTGTTTAAAATGTCACGACAAATATGCAAGCGAGAAATTTGCAACAATTTCCAGAGATTCCCAGCGATTCTCGTTACGTTTTCATTTATTATGAGATATTTATAAAAGGTCATTAACTTGCTCTCATACAAACGGATTATTTCAATAATTCAAAAGCAAGAAACCGAATAATTTATCCGTTGTAGTACTTAGCTGCAACGTACAGGCGGAAACGAATAATTTGGTCTTAAACTTTTGCTTATTTTGAGTTAATTAATTTATCTTTTAAATGTATCTCCAATATAACTCTCTTATTGTATCTGTCTTAAAATTCACCTTAGAATATGATGTCTTCTTTTGAAGCAGTTCGGCAAATTCGGGCGCGATCGGTTGTTGCATGGGAGACGGCAAAAATTTATTGAGCGCTTCCATAATTCGCGAAGTCAAAGTATGCTGGAGGCACCCAAACGGCATAAAAAGTATTGGATTATTGCTTATCGCTTCGCATAAGGCCTGATAAATATGTGAATAGACTGGTATCCTATAGAATAAAAATAATTTAATAAATTTTCCAATGGCCGCGTAAACCTAACTTTACTGTGTAGTTACTTTACTCAATACACCTTGCTCCTTTGTTCTTTATCTGGGGGCACGGGAGTGCCCCCGCCAAGTCGAGCAAAAAAGCGGCACAGCCGTACCATCCTTTTCTCGAAGCAATTTAGGCCATTTTCGACTCCCCATAACTTCGTTGTGGATAAAGCTAGAAGCCTGAATTTTTAGTAACAAAGCAGGCATTGTATAAACACGATATATTTTAAATTTCATTCAATTTTAACCAGTAATTTAAGAATTATAACTAGTCAAAGTTTCTTAATTTCGTCACTCACTGACTGACTGACCGATCATCAAAACTCTAAGGCACTTCTAGAAAACATAGAAGCTTCAAATTTGGAACACAATTAGTGTTTAGTGTATAGATCAAGGAAAAACTAAAATATTTTGCAATTTCGGTCCAGTTTTCTAGATACATCAACTGCATAAATAACTTTGTAATCCCATATAAATATATAGGATTACAAAGTTACATTTGCAGTTAACGAATTACTGTACCTGTATAACAAAGTTACATTTGCAGTGAATGAATCAGTGTACCTGTATATAATATAATGGAATAATAGGTGTAGATAGGTACCTAGATATAATTATGTTCAAAGGTAACTTATAAAAGGAAAAAAAGTAGAACTATCTACAAAAAGAAATTAGATGCCATCAAAAACAAAACTTGTAAAAAAAAACCAAGTCTCGCAACTCAGTTCTACCGTAAAAAGTTGTGAGATCCATGTAATACCAAGTCGGTTAATTTATTCAGTTCCTACTTAAGGGTCCTTCTGTCTTAAGTTATTACATAATTAGCTAACCTAACAAGTAACAACATCTTATAGTGACCATTATTATCAATATTAAAAATCTTTTATGTTTTAAATAAATAGATTGACTTGGCAATCGCACTAAACAATCAAATTTAATATAATATGTAGGTATTACTTGTGAGATACATTGTGTTTTCATGCGATGGTCAAGTCGATCTATTTATTTAAAACATAAAAGATTTTTAATATTGATAATATGGTCACTATAAGATGTTGTTACTTGTTAGGTTAGCTAATTACGTAATAACTTAAGACAGAAGGACCCTTAAGTAGGAACTGAATAAATTAACCGACTTGGTATTACATGGATCTCACAACTTTTTACGGTAGAACTGAGTTGCGAGACTTGGTTTTTTTTTACAAGTTTTGTTTTTGATGGCATACTTTCTAATCCGTTTAAGTGTAACTCAATAACGATTCAATTGATCAACTTGCTTTTTTATTTTCGATACGATCGCAAAATTTTCCCTTATTACACAATTCGTCCATTATTTACAGTTAATTGCTTAATAGGTGTGTTCGTGTGTGAACGGATGGACTTGGCAGATCAGTCCATTATCTGGCGACCCGCTAAAGGTTGGCTCGAGTGTCCCCAACGTTGATACATGGCCCTTGGTTAATGTGTCGATTTATTGCTCTTCTACTGCCAATATTCTTGTTTCTTAGGAGCTCAATGGGCTATTAAACCTGGTTTCTCATCCAATTAGAGCAGTGCCATCCAGAAATGAGCTAGAACATACTATGTGCTCTCTGTTTTGTATTATACCCTGCAGTTTATGATTTCTAAATAATTTAAACTGATAACTAAATCAGTGAGTCGTGTTTCAAATGCTGTAAACATAATACTTAGCCCCTCCAGTATTACGTTTTACCAACGTATTTTTACGTCTTCCTTCAGCAATGTTCCGCTCTGTGGAATTGGAGGTATTTCTCATTGAACATGGTGGTACAAAGACGGGCGCTAAGCGATTTTTAAGCTACATCTCTGTATAAAATTGAATTCGCGCCGCAGTCCACTTCTGATAAGAATTTCTTCGGGAAGTCTCCGAAAATTCAAATGCAGGAAAATTGTACGCATTGAAACGAATGAAATATTTATAAATGACGAGTTCAATTCTAAAATATTCGATTCAGAATTGTATCGTCTTAATCTTATGCTTCGTTTGCTATTGAAATTATGTTCGGAAGAAACGGGGCAGTTGATTCCACAGATTTGGAATTGCTTGTTGTCGAGTTTCATCGGCTTTTAGAAATAAGTTTGATGTCACTTGACTATGCCATTTCTTCGAAGAACATAGTCTGGTTTAAAATCAGTCTCATATAAATTTTATGAGGTGTACTTAATATTGAAAGACGGAATTGCAGCCATTGCAACCAGCAGTTGCAATACTTCTGACACTAGCCCCATAATGTAGAATTTATGACATGGATTAGCCTCCAAATCTAACACTAAAATTTCGAATAAGAAAAAATCATCTATATTAATGTTGAAACTGAAACAGAACTAAAACTTTTTTCAAAAAAATTATGTTGTACAACATTTTGATTTCAATTAATTCCAATTACTGACGAGTAATCCGCCTTCAACGTTCATAGCCTTGTGTCGATCCTAAGTGGTCGACCTAGTTAAGCAATAGCGGGCGTGGTTTGATGTCCATACACTAGTCTTATTCTCCAGGAGTTTTCCATTTCCTGTGATACAAAGTATGTTAGACAATGTCCTATCTGTTACAATTATAGGTTACATATAACGCCAAGTAAAAACATTACAAATCTACTAGCGAAACATACGAACTAATGTTCTATGCTTTCATAAAACTTAGATAGTATGTTTGTACGGCCTTATCTTCCATCTGTTTTCAGAAATCTACTAAATTGATCCTTAAGTCATTGTGATAAGAGACAGCCAGACCTTCTTAGGCCCGTAAGCGTTCCCTGGAGACGTAAGTATCTGTTAGATGAAACATTTATGAACTACGCACGGCGGATGGTGATAAATGGGGGAGGGGCTTGGGTTGAGACAAAAAGTTCCTATTTTGTTGATTGTACTTTCGTTGTTTTACGGTGTTTTGCGGTCTGTGGGTTTCGCTTTTTATCTCTCGGAAATGAGTTATTTTAACGCTGTCATTGTAATGTTATTTTGCTACATCCATAAAATATAATGGGGGATTCACTATTTGATACAACCAACGAAATGAAGGATTTAGAAGCTTTTTGCTTTCATAGAGTAATGTTAAAAATCTGTACGCGAAAGTTAGTTCGTACAACTCATTCATTTAAGGATCCCTTGAGAATTTAAACAATAAAATTTGTACAACGGTCAGCAAAAAAATCTAAATCTGCTTGTTCTAATTGTGTCTAGAAATATTTTTTAATAAATCAGAAAATATAAGGAATGGAATCCTGAACTCATCGCTAATTTGTGTAATAAATTCCTTCGTTTTGTTAATGCTTTGTAATATCAGTGTAAGATAGAATTCTCCATGATCAAACCCGACAAATTAACTACTTTTTGTGTCTAAAAATACTGTCTCGAAACTTTAACCGTTTCTTCTCTCGATTGCAATTATTACTGAAGCAGTCGCGTAACAATGTTATTATAATCTTTTAAAATAATCTAAACATTTCATTTTTCCATAACCGTAATTTTAATTTTTACAAATAAAAAAAATTATAATACATTTTGTGGCAAGAGTGTTTTCGAACGACAGGTATGATACAGATTCTGTCAAAGTCGGTTTCCAAGCGCATCGATTTGTCACGTTGGCCTCATGCTGCCAACTGCATGGCGATTGGCCCCAAGCCTAGGTCAGATTCACTGGGCCACTGGTTTTCCGTTTCATTTATTAAGTAAATTTAACGTTTTTAAAATAATGGGTATAGGAAATGGATTGCTTTTGTTTGTGGTTTGGTCAATGAACGTAATGGAGCTGAAATAAGACTCTATTAAAGCCTATGGCTTATGAGGTTTCGGACCAAATTTAACAATACCGGCCATATTAACCAACGTGACGTAACGCGTTAATTTATTCTAGGTTATACTAGGTTATTATGTAGTAAAATTATATTAAGATGCCGTATTGGGGCGGCTTAGAATACTAACCCCAATCCCACACCAATCCGGCCCGCTGGTGGTAGGGCCCTCGGAGGGATTATATTGGTAACATTGATTTTAATTGTTAATTAATACATTATTCTTATTATTATTTCTCCATGGGGTTCGCCTGGATAGCTACCACCCTTGAGCATGAGTCAGCCGCCAAACGACTTGTTTCGGCTAGGGGCTTGAGAGCAAGTTCTTTCTTTCTTTCTTTTTCTTCTCTCTTTCTTGGCTGGCATCGCATCAGTGTTGCTGATGTTCATGGGTGACGATAGCCACTTACCATCAGATGGATCGTCAGCTCGTTTGCTGGCTATTTCCATAAAAAACAGATTTTTTCTATTGTGTACTAACTAGGAAAAAGTGCTTAAGCGTATATGAAATGAAAACAAAAACTGTTTTTACTAAAAAACCAATTTGTATAAAATCATATGCTCACGATAAAGATAATTGCACACTATATCCCATATTGTAAATAACGGCGTACGTCCAATATGGCGTCGGATATTATTTTCTTAGGGGCCATATCCCCAACACGTGGCGTGATCGGTTAATGAGCTGAGATCGAGGTATATTGAAATATGGTCCGTATTATGGCCACCCCACTCCCTTCCTGCACTTAAATGACGTAATTGACTTTTATATGCCAATTTTGTTTGTAAATAAAATTATATCCAGGAATATTGTGTGTCACGAATACAGAAAGATAAAATGAACAGTTACTTCTTTCTGAAGAATATTGCTACCAAATGCATCCACTTAAACGTTTCTCCCAATTCGTGTTTCGGCTATCTTACGCTTCCCGCCCACGTCCGATAATGGGTGACCGCTTTTTTGTAGGAGAAAAATAGAACATACTGATAGCAATAGTCGGTCAAAAAGTCGGTCAGAAATAATATGGAAGAAAAAATCGGCCCGATTATCGGTCCTACAAAAAGACTGACGTGGGCGGGAAGCGTTAGGCCATGTTTGAGGCCAATGGGGGTATTACAGAACTTTAATTGAAGTTATACTTCTTATGCGACTTGCAAAAAGGTTGCGTTAAACGTTTGCGCTACCATGGAGGGAGTATGAAAGCACTGGATAGATGGCCCTAGCTTCTTATTATCTTTACCTCTTTTAAAATTTAATGTTATTACTTATACAAATCTCACAGAGTCTCAACAGCGTGATTCAGGTTCGTGAACAACGCCATCTAGTTTGTACTTCTTTTTTTTTATTTATTGTTAGTACAAAAATAGTTTTTGAAAGATAATTAAAACTGATACACGTTATTAAATTAAATATTTATTTGTGTCAAAGAAGTATAACTTCTCACGCGCGTACAAAAGTACACGTACCCTTTTTTTTCTTTTGTCAATCCGCACTGAAGGTAAATATCGGCTAGGATACGCGAAGATGCATGGGTTTCATAGACTTTAATCTTCGGTCACTAGTTTTGTTATTAATGATCGAAGACTTTAATATAAAAGGTCGTGTTCTCGCACGCGTGACTATCCAAAACTACTATCACTGACGATCGATTCTGTAAACAATGAAGATATTTAAATCCAGTTGAAGAGATCTTCCTTCCCATGAGACGGCAATGATGACGGTGTACTAACGAAACTGCGAATCACGACAGATAGCTCATTATGCACGTCGGCAAATTGATCGTTATTGAGTTATTTTGAGTCCACCTCGGATGTATTGACGGGACTGTATAATTATACAGTACTATTCACTTATAACTTTCGAGTCGTGTACTAAATGATTAATAGAAAATTTTGAAACTTTGTCGACGATAAAAAATAGAAAAAAAAAGAATCAGGCCGGGAAATAAAACAGTGAACTATTCAACCTTTACATTTGTATTTATAAGTAAAAAGCTAGTTAATTACATAATTAATATCAAAAGTTCACAACCATTTTTACTGTTCCACCAACATTGAACGACAGACATTATGTCAAAAATAAAAATATCTCCGGCGTCAAACCAAAAGATTAACTACCAGCATCTCATCTCTCTAAAATAGTTTATATAACATAATAAAATACTCGTCAATCATACAAAAGCTTACACTTTTATGTGCGGAATTAGGTCACACTATTGGTGCAGTCGTGCTTATTAAATAATTTAGTTACTAGTAAAACAAACCTTGTCAGAGTAGTGTGACGTAGAAAAGAAAACAGAGCAGTATGAAGATTCATTTTAAATTAAAGCGATGACATAAATTTTTATGTAACTTTAACAATCATGCTTTACCAGTCAAAAAGAAGAAAGAAAGATAGAAATGTAGCTCCACTTAAAATTCTGTCATTGCTTCTGTGCGATTATTCTGTAATAATAAAGACCGACACGTCATTACTCGCTGTAAGATCAAAGGTATAATCCAATTGTTCTCCAATAAAAGATCAACGTGGTTACGGAACATGATAAAACATTTTCGTAACCGGATCGACATCTCATTATGCGTGTATCGCGTTACAGCTCAATTGATCCTCATTGAGTTATGCAGAATCCATATGGACCGGATATATTGATGGACGGGAAAATGCTGAGGATGGCTGGATTGGAATTATGAAGTTGGAATTACTTAGAATAAAGTCTTAGGGGTGGAAAGATAGAGATATTTATCGTTCTTATGACGTTACGTTTAGTGGAGACATTCTGACATAAAGAAGACAATTATCTACAAGTAAAATGTGTGTAATTGGACTGAAAAAGTAACCAGATAATTCTATACTGTAGCAGTAGTTACAGGGCTCAGGGAGCATTTTCTGTTTGCAACTCATTACCATCCTTTTTAAGGTTCCGAAAATCGGAACCCTTATAGTTTCGTCATGTCCGTCATGTTAGAGTTAAGTGTCCCCCCTCCAGCTGGATAAACGGTTGGAATTGGACAAGTGAAAAATTCTTGAAGATAGGTTATATTATGATGAATTTACAAGGAAAACTATCACGGCTATGTTAGTATAAGTAGTAAATGAGTAATAGTCGATAAACTTAATTACTACTTCGGAACCCTTCATTGCGCGTGGCCTGACACGCACTTGCCCGGTTTTTTTCCTATTGTCGATATTGTGTGACCGTTCACTTTTTTAACAATGGTTTTTCTTCGATGGATAGCAAAAACGTTCAGAATATAATATCTAGACTTCTGGCTTTTACAGTTTTCTTAACTGCGATTATGTTCCTGTTAACCTTATTTCCTAGATACAATTCTGGATTCTTATGAATCCTTAATTTAGTCATCAGTTCTTTTTAATTAAATTTTAGACTGAAATTCAATTTTAACTGCACTGTGTGTCAAGTCATTTGAAAAGCGCGCAGACCAAAATTGCAGCCATAATATTAATACCAAAATTCAAGGTATAATCCGTTTGCTATTTACTTATTCATTCATTCGGTTAACCATCGAATAAAATTGCGCATAAAATGAGTACTTCGTCATCTCACGTGGGCGCTGAAATACGGAAGACAAGACGAAATAAATAACATAAAAAGGAACAGGAATAAAATACCATTGTAAGGCGTAATGAAGCAACCCAGCGTTTACACGCATTCTCTAGACCACACAACGTTGTGATGGTACGTTCATTTTGCAACATTAAAATAAGAACCTTGCGTTGTGGAACCAAGGTTGAAATTGCCTTGAGTTTTTTGGGGCTTTGAGTCGTTGTAGATTTTGTATGATACAAGACTGTTCCTGTATTAGGAATGAGCGTACGGCAGGCAACACCAAATTTCAATTTAGACAAACCGCGTCTAAGAGAGTGTCGGATTAACGCCACTCGTCCGACAAGAAGTAATCGTGCAGCTTCAGAGACGAATTAATCATAAGATTGTCTGAATCTATATTTTTTGCGTTAATGCGCAGAATAACTTCAGTTGTTACCGTATTTAGATGTAGGCTGATTAAATTGTGAGCTGTTTTATCCATATCAATGTGATTCTCGCTGCCTTCAACATACTTTGAAATATAATATGTTACTTTTTGTTAAATACAGGGTGTTACAAAACTATTCGTAAAGCCGAAAGGAGGTTAAATGGGGCTTTATAACGAGTTCATTCACAATATTTAAGAACCGTAGTAACGCTGTATAACATACCCCAAAAAAATAAAAAAATATTACTATTTTCACTGATGTACAAACCCTATCTCAGTAAAATTAAGGCCAATACTTGAGTATAATGACATCCTTGTATTGAGGTAGCAAATATTTATGTATGAATAAAAAATAGAAAAAAACTATTAAAGTAGACAATTATTAGGTAATATAGGTGCGTAAGCCTTTTTATTGAATAATCTTGTTCCCTGACATGACAGCTTACTAGGGTTGACAAAATTTTTGGCTTGATAATTAATTATATTTTTAAGGGGTATTTTGTAACACGTTGTATATTCAGATGTGCTATCATCATTATTACTTTTCGCTACTTCTCACTTCTTATCCGTAATCCATTCCTCTTCTCACTTCCTCCGTATATCCCTGTGGCTTCTCTCTTGATATGTTAATTCCTCGTCTGAATAAATAATTCATTTGTTAAGATGTATCACTCAACGACATTGTGATTCGTAATCGCAAATCATTCGTATCTTTGTCGCTATCATAATAAAGTTTATTTTACGTTGACGTGTCAAATGAAACAGTGATTTATATACGAAACGGATTTCAGCCGGAATGGAACGCATTTTCCATTGAATTTCAATTAAAATGTGGTTTATGTGATGAATAATTTGTTTGTGCGGTGGTGTACCGGAGTATTAGGTATTTAGTAAAATGTTTGTCAAGTAAAATGGAACTTCCGAAACTGTTGAAATGTTTGTTGAGATATAATAGGATGTTTTAGAATATGTTTAGTTAGTATTTAGTTCTTGAATGAGAATAATAATAATAAAAGCATATTTTTAGTAGTATGGCTCTCAAATATTTCATAAAAGGCTACTTTTAAAAAATACAATGTCTGAATTAGCATCATTTAGTATCTTACTAATTGAGTAAAATTGTTATCGAATTGTGATAAATGTTATTTTTATGCCTAATTATGCCTTTTGAAAAATGAAACTTTTGACTAAAGGGGTTCGAATTATTATGAGACCAAGCATTGTCATATCTCACTAATAACTTAATTTAGATACACTAAAATAAACTATTATACTTAACCAAAATTTGGTCGCGTCGACCATAATATTATCCTGTTCACAAAACAAAATATAATATAATCAACACACACAGAGACAGAAAAAAAATACAATGCCAATAAAAATACATAAATCCCTTTTAAACTTCAGATAACTCATTAAACCGAGAAATTAACAAAAGCCTTCCTATCCAGTACAATCACGAACACGGCGCATTCAAATTATTATTCAAACAGATGGGACCCGAACATATTGGCCTTTTATACGTCCGTCATGTCATTGTGTACCTCGGCCGCGGAAATCGCGAATAAAGATTTTTTTAATATCTATATAGCTTAAGGCACTTGTTGTATCCAACGGCAACAAAGTGGATATTAAGGAGAGTTTTGTTTGTTTATTTATTCATTGTTATGTTATTTGTTTCTGCATATGTTTGCATTCGATTATTGAAGTGAAAACTTCTTTAGCATCGTTGTCATTTGAAAGTCGATGAAACGAAAAAGGGACAGTAAAAAGAGAGTGACACATAAATTCATAAGAATTAACTTGGGAGAAAGTGAGATAGGAAGCATTATACAGTGTTTCTTATGTTCGTGTTACTTTTAAAAGTGCTAAGTTGTATTCATAGATGGCGCGAGGAACAAGATAGAAGATTCGTTTTATTGCTGGATAGATGGCGCTAGCTGCTCATTTTACTCTTCATATTATGTTAAGAGATGATGTTAGTTACCACTGTTTTATTTTTATTTAAGTAGTACAAAATAGTTTTTGAAAGATAATTAAAACTGATACACGATATTAAATTAATATCCTTATTTTTGAAGGTTTCACTTCTACCACGTGTGAATTGCACACATTTAAATTTATTTTTATCAATGTTATTTACTATTACTCATATTATTATATTTTCATGAAGCCTGCCTGGTTAGCTACCACTCTCTTGAGTCAATCGTCAAACGACTCGTCGTGTTCCGGCTGGAGCTTGGGAGGCAATTCTTTCTTTATTCTCTCTTCTTTCATGGTCAGTTACACATCGGTGATGCCTTTGGTTTTGCTGATGTCCATGGGCAACTTATCATCAGGTGGATCTTCTGTTTGTTAGTTGTCTAGTAACATAAGAAAATCAATCTTTTATAATATTTGAAATGAGACAGCAAACATTTTCTTCAACACTCAAATCAAAATTAACGTAGGTGAGGTAGCTGGAGAATATAATTAACTATATAAACGAAAGTATTTATAAAAGACATTTTCTGAAACCGAATTCCATCGTCAAGTTTGTATTCTGAATAAAACATTTTGAATTCTCAACCGCTCGGTTCAATCATGAAAATCCATTTGGATCTTTATATTTGCGGTTCATTTTAATATCTTTTTGGTTTGTTGATGATTTTTATACCCGATAGAAAAATGAATTATGAATTTTTTTGAGAATATTTTGTCGTGACAAATAATTATCCAAGTCATAATTCATGCTAGTAACATAAATTTTAATAATAACGAATAATCATTTCTTATTTATGAAAATAGTCTTCTATTGGTAATTGGTCACCGTCGCTCATGATATGCAGTAACATCAGAGGCATCACCGATTCGTCGTAGACCAAGAAAGAAAAAGATGAAAGAAAAAATATATAGTAATTTAAAAAGACATTGCTAATACTTTTAGTCTAATTTGCCTTGACCGATGATTGTATAGTGTTTTTTGAATAGGGTACATCAAACAAACAAAGCCATAATTATTCCACTACTGAAAAATGTAATCCAAAATTAATTGACATGACGAATTGATATTAAAAAAATTCCAAAAAAAATCACATCAAGACAACGATAAAGATTTGTAAAATTGTTTTCGTACATGTCGTTTGTTTAATATTATCACATTTAGTTTAGTCGTCGATAGTGAGAACATCCGTCAAATTTGAAATTCCAACATTTTTAATTTCGCATTTAAGTCAGTCATGCTAATACCACATACGACCTGCGCATAATTTTCGCGTACAAAATCTCCATTAGCCCGTGAAGACAAAGGTCATCTCTTTTTGTACCGAACGCTTTGTCCTTTCGTCTGTACCATTGTTGTTTGAACAGAGTGTTATTTGCTGTTTTTGTCGACTTTATCGCGACGTGATAAAGAAGAATTTCGATTGAAAGAAAACATGTGAAGGTTTGCGTTTAGTACACTTATCATTCAGTGTTTAATTTTGTATTTCTTTTCACAATACCCGGAATGGAAATTTGGAACTGACACTGTCTATTTTTGTTGGCTATTTTCAAATGTTTGAGAACTTTAGATTTCACAGTATTATTTTTGTAACTTAAATGAAAGCTTTTATTGTGACGTATATTCTTTTCCACGGATAAAAAATTTCATCTTTTTGCTTTTTACACATTTACGAAACAGTGAAAAAAAATTATTTTTCGTAGCTAGTTACAAAAAATGTTTACGAAAACGGAATAAGTGGTAGATGTTTGGAACTTTTAAAATTACTAACTTAAGTCCAATTCCGGTTTCACGGGAAATAACCCATAAACAATAAAATTGCATACGTTGTTATTCAGTTTAAGCTTAGCAGAAGCTTGTTATTAAATTTAGAAGTAGGTATTACTTATAATAACATAATAACAATAATTTTCTTTTATTTTTTTACCCTATCAGCTCAGACAGTGGGTATTTTGTTCCTATAAAAAGAAACAACTTCCGGGATAAGTCAATTATAATTCGTAAGTTTATACTTCTGTCGAATTCGATACAATCTAAATAGCACAAAGGTAATTCTGGATCTTGCGTGTCAAAAAAACATGTAACCAATATAATATGGTTCATGAATATTTAGTGTAATTTCGGCAAATTTTCTAAGGTACCGGTAAATATATGCAAATTGCCGGCTTTATTATACGTACGCGCAAATTTGATCTCGGCACGCAAATATGGCCCGAATCGTGTAGCAATAAGGCCTGAATTGTGGTCGTTTAGTAGTCAGTTAAATTGGTATAACGAGGGTTTAAGAAGGATAATCTTTTTAAACCACTGCATGACATCAAGATACATTATTACCTTATAACGTAAGAACAATTGATTATCCATATATGTATATAAAAGGCAAAAGCGATTGAATCGTGTATCAACGCAAAGGCCAAAAAACCCTTAGGGCTAGAAACTTAAAATTTTCACACGTATTCTTCTTATGACGTAGGCTAAGGAAGGATTTTTCAAAATTCAACTCCCAAGGGGGTGAAAAGCCCAAAGGGGTGATAAGCATAATTTCCGCGTGCGAAGCTGCGAGCAACAGCTAGTTTCACATAAAAAAATAACAATCATAATAATATATTACTAGCAATAACGTAAAATTTGAGACTTGACAGGTAATACTGTTAGCTTTATTCGTATGTATTATTGTACAGTCATAGATTTATTGAGATAAGAATGAAATGCATATTCCACAATTTAAAAAAATGGGTATAATTGTGTTATTTGTAATTTTACTTCTTTATATATCTGTACAATGCTTTTTAATTTTATTGGACACTATCACATCTGTCTGGACATTGGACATCGTAAATAAATATTATTTACAGTACTCTGGATTAGTCTGATTTAATTTTGCTGTTTAACGAAAAAATAAAAAAATCGTGCCAGTTGTCCCTTAATGGGTTCATCATAATAATTGTTATTTGTTCTTCCAGCGACAATTCCTTGTAAAAGTTAATGAGAAATTTAGTTTTTTTACGTTTCACCTGCACCTCATTGCACTTTAACTAATATTCGGCCAGCTTACAGTATTACAAAGTCTTTTGGCAGTTCAGTATACCCAGTATATCTAAGCTATTAACTATATTTGAGCGAATAAATAACAGAGCTGGGTAATATTCGAATATCGTCAACTGAATTGATTATTGTGTCTAATCATCCAATTGTCCGAATAATATATCCAGGGCGACTGACGCGTACGTCTTGGGGACAGTTTAAGCCCCTGTGACGTTTCTCGCGATCCCCAGGTGGCGTCACTGTCGAGTAATTCTGTTTGATGGTCACAATACTCCTGTTGTAATTAACTTGATAAAGAGCTTGGACTAAGCCCTTGCTTGCGAGAACCATAATCGACAACGGAACTTCTTGCTACGTACTTCGTCATTATACTGTTCTATGAGTGTGTAAGTAAAAAACGCACACACACACCCTTACGCACCCTGATTGTCCAAATACACGACCTACGACCTAAGAACAAAGATAATATTTTTGAAAATCAGTGTGTGTCAATGTCTGACCGGCTCGGGAAATACACGGTACTCTTCATAGAGCAAGATCAACTTTACTACAGGGACGTCAAATTTTTTTATTAAAGGCTTTAAAATATCTGATTAGCTGCCGTCTTCCTTTAAGAAAGCGGTTTCATCACTTTCTTCTGATTTCTTCTGTTGACAAAGCGTATAACATAATTATACTTTCCTGGTATCATTTAGCATTAACGGATTATAATCGGGAACAGCTTACCTTTTCGTAAAAAGTCTTTCCATCTGATTTAATAGTAATTTTAATTTGTTACGTATCTAAGCCCATACAGCCGCCTCACACCCGAATGATTTTCTTCATATAAATGTAAATGCTTCACCGAGGGGTGTGATTACCCTCATTGGAATCACAATGCTGTTTGATTTCCACGCTACGAGTATTCTGGGGAATTTTTATGGCGCTTTTTTCAAAAGAAAACCGATTGAGCGACTCCAATTCATTCGGTGGCTCCCTCTTATAGTGAAAGTCACTTCTGCGTGTTTGTTGCTCTCTTGTTCTTATACAGTGGGATTTTTGGCAATTTTAAATCTTTATTTCAGAGTTGAATATGACCTTTAAAACTCAGATATACTACAACATAATTTGTTCCTTCTATATAAAAAATATCCTTACAAAATATTATTAATTCTTCAATATCCATACTGTAAATTTATGTTTCTTTGAATTTAATCCTTAATTTAATTTTCTATTTAAATTTTAATTCTTTTACTCTCAAAAAATAAATTTCTTGTATTTGTGATATCTTTCGGGGTCCTCTTTTAGGAATATTTTTTTTATAAAATCCGTTTATAAAGCGTAGCTAAGCATAATTTCCATCCAGTTTTATCTGTTTTAAATTTAAAAAGAGTTGTGAAAGATATATCAAAATAAATTCTACTTTAAAATAATCATTAGAAGGTTTCTTCAGCGACGTATATTGGGTGTAAGTTGTCCGCGAGGACGTAATAGTGAAAAATGTAGTTCCGTGTCATGAATTGATTTAATATGCAAATGAGTGTCTGAGGAAGGAAGCAGGGTGTCTCCAAGGGTGGTGACGTAATGGATAGGATCTTGCAGTTTCTAGCGTGTAATGTTGGATTAAACTGTATTACGTAAACCTTTGGTAATAGGGGAACTTTGTGGGTTCGAATCTTGCACAAATGAATGTAGACTGAAACTGTTTCTGTACGCCTACTTAGCAATTTCGGTATTCAGTGCGATTTGATTCTTGTCTCAGGATTATGTAATTCACTTTCTTGTCAAATAGACTGACAAACACATCATGTCGTATTGGATAGCTGCCGATACCCATACATACTTCAGAGAGCACGTTGTATCTTTAATTGACCAACATTAGACACTTGAACCGCCTCGTGCCTCACGAGAAACAGATGAAGCTAATAGGTCGCGACCAATTCGCTGACGATCGGGTCACGTCACTCGCTCCAACAAGTTTCTATCCGAACTTCCTACGACATGTAGTTTAATAAAATGAGCCACCACCCTTATGATACGTCATTACTGTCATTAGTCTCCGAGGGACGGCTGGTGCAGATCACAGTAATTTGACGGCCCTCGTCAAAATAAAATGGTGAAAATAATCACTCTCAATTACTTTTTGGTAATTGAAATAGTTCGTTAGTTGTATTGTTGGGTAATCGGTTCTTGAAATGATAGCACATTGGGTTTAATGTTAGTTGCGCTGATCTGAGTTCGAATTCGTCACCATTTTACTAACCCCCGATAGAAAAAGAGGGATGTTATAAGTTTGACGTGTCTGTTTATTTGTATGTCTGTGGAGTTGTATGTCTGTCTGTGGCATCGTAGCTCCCAAAGGGATGAACCGATTTTGATCTAGTTCCTTTTGTTTGAAAGGTAACTCAATGGAGAATATTCTTAGATATGTTTGGTGTAAATAAAACTGTTAGGGGTTTTTTTAATTTTAATTTAAGATTATTTAATTGTTACTCTGCCCGCAGCGTTGTCTGCGTTTATCGGCATAATAAGTACCATTATGTCTTATTTCAGACCATGGTCTACCTGGTTCTGTCATTTTCTACATGGTATGGTATGTTTTTGCGAAAAAAAGTAACAGACATCCATAAAAACTTTCACATAATATATTATATTAAGTATTTACTACTTAATATTATAAAGTGTACCTTTAATAAAACTAGAATTTCTCGTTTTTCGGATGGCCCCAACATTATCATACGTAAATCAACCACGGCTTGAGAACAAACATTCAACATTACAGGTGTTTTGTTACACGTTGTAGGTTACATGTCCTATTATCTATTCTGTAGTGATCACTGAAACTTTCTTTAGCAAAGGCAAGTTGTATTCATTCATATTAAGGCCGTTTACAAGTAAGAAACTTCAGGCGCGGTGCAATTTTACTATTCTAGCAGGTTTCAAAAACTTTGGATATTTTTCAAGTCTTGGTACTTTGAAAGTCTTAAGTAGTTTATTTTTTTTTAATATTTAAAAATATATTTAGATATAATTCCCAATTCAAGTTTCAGGAAATATAAGTCAAGTACATCGATAGACATAACACTCAGATAGTTTTAAACAAAACACTATTTAGACTGAAAGCTTTTTTAAAAAATGATCTACGAGTATTTATTATAATTTGGAATATGTTTAATTGCATGTGTTTCATGTGTATGGACAGTGATCATTAAAATTAAAAATACGTAAAAAATAACATTGAGATTTATTACTGTGGAGTAAGATCGCTTTTAGAATAGCCGGGCCTATAGTGGCTTCCAAAGTGTTGGTGGTAATCGGATTTGCGAACGGGACGTCGACTCCTTATCTTTTTGTCCCTTAATTAAAGAGCGTTAGTACGAATTGTCATTTTTAACGGACTCTCTTTTTAGTGGCGACTTCTAATTTTAAAATTGAAGATCAGACATTCGAAGCACCGCCTTCAAATTAAGTTAACAAGATGTAGTTAAGGACATTTGTCAAGTATCTACATGTAGCCCATGTAGGTATAATTATGAGTATGTGTACATAGTTTACGTTTGTGGGATCAATTTTCACTAATTATGAAGTACCCTTATTACTTTTTAGCTTGGTCAACATACTATAAATGTATTACCCAACACCATGTACATATGTAAACATATTCTTGATGAATAAATGAATTTGAATATTTAAATATTTGAATATTTGAATATTTTTACTTTTCTAACGTCATTATATAACAGAATATCGTTTCATGCAGAGTAGGTGTTATTTTGGTGGTTTTTAAGGGTTCTTAGTTCGGAGGAATTAACTTAAAATCATGTTTAGAATAATCCTACGAGTATTAATCCTAAGTACAAAAAGTTTCCTCGCTTAGTCAGTCACCATTCAGTAGGTAATAATGACTTCAACCCTGACACTAACAATTATAATATTGGGATACTTATAGGTTATGACGATTATTTAATTAACATCAATTTCTAATCGTGACATCGTACTCAAAACTGCCAAGAATTAGCAATGAAGAGCGTAAACAATGTCCCTCATAACTTCATTATAACTCAAGAACTCAATGAAACATTCAAACCTCGCTAAAAAGCATACTAAATGTATACCGAACCGCGAACACCACGTATCCTTCAGGTAACGCCGTGGAAAAAAGTGCTTTCGTGACAAAACATTTTTTTTTTCACTTCCCGCGCGACAATCCTCCACTCAGCCGCTTTAATTGTGAGTACTGAAACAAACGAGCCTCCGCAGGGAACTTGCTACAAGCGGCGCCGGTGTGGACGAGCGTTTGTTATAAGCATTAGCTTATTCTAAGTAAAAAAAAACCTGTGATATTAGCTAGTGCCACAGAATACTTAATAGTACCTGTTGGCACAGAAGAGTCACTCCACAAAATCGTTTAGATAAATAGCGACTCTTGCTCCAACACAATAAAGTGTAATTCAGGTCGTAAAGCGCTAATCGTTAACACACGTTGACATCTAGACGTTGCCTATCTTTCTAATCGTAACTCTTATCCTTTCTGACAAAGTCAGGGTTGTATTTTTTTGTGATGCACTCGCTTCGCTTCGATATTCTGGTTTTTCTTAAATATCTTACATCGATCAGTTACAGTTTTTAACGGACTTCAAAAAAGGAGGAGGTATTCAATTCGACTGTATTTTTTTATGTTTGTTACCTCAGAACTTTTGAATGGGTCAATTCTTGATCTTCTTCTTGATTGATCGTTCTTTTTTTTGAAGTGAAAACTTCTTTAGCATCGTTGTGATTTGAAAGTAGATGAAACGAAAGAGCGAGAGTGAAAAGAGACAGACACATAAATTAGTAAGATTTAACGTGGGAGAAAATGAGATAGGAAGCATTATACAGTGTTTCTTTTGCTTGGGCCTCAGCGTTGTGCGTGTGTTAATACGTGTTTGTCCACGCATGCATAGTACAAAGTTACCATAAGCCTCTTGAATCATTTATTAAAAAATGTAAGCTCTGTGTATTAATCTATGTAATATATACGAATAAAATGTACAATAATTATCTAACTTTGCATCAATATGGTCATTACTAAAACCTACAATTATCATCTTCCCGAAATTTTACATTTGTCTCATTATCTTGAAACCAAAATTTTTGAAGGTTTCATTTTTTTATCTAAATCTGGTGCTTGTCATGTAGTCCCACTTAAATTTGAGCGAGATGTGACGAGTAGTTTTTGAGTTATGCCTACTTTGAAGTCGGTTATTTTTACTTACTGAGGTTCATTGGTTTTGATCTCGAAAAAATAAATCGACAACATTTAGACATACAAGTACAAAACTATATATGCAAGGATTTTTGTGTTATAATTATTGTCAATGTATAAGTTTTTTAATTTGCATTTTCTTTTTCAGGTAAGTTCTTGAATGCAGTGCAACTTTTATGGTAATGTAGCGACCATAAAAAATATAAATAGTTGTTTTTTAAATAAATTTGTAAATAATGTTTAATTAATATTATTATTTCATTAATCTGTTAGTTAAATGTCTCGTTTAGCCTAAAATCGAACCTGGGATGAATTTTCGCTGTTGTTACAACTAGCTACTTTTTTAATCTAATTTCATTCGTTCAACAAAACCGCGGCGTGCAAGACGCCCGTCTGTATCTCAATACTCCGCTACTCACAGTCGCACATACATACATTTTGTATCGCTGTGTCCGTAATCCTTCCGCGGGACTCACATTGCGGCTGAAAAATTAAAATTGTCTTCATTAATTTTTTGCTCTTTAAAATTACTTCATGAATTCCTAATATCACGCGTAAAGTATTTTAAGCTTTTTGACAAAGAAACTGTGCGCATTCATTTTTGCTGCAGTTTGAACTTTCCATATGATATTTTGCATATGCATTAAATGTGTGTAACCTGGTATATGTGTTTCGAATTGAAAGCAAGTATTCAGTTGAACGTGAGGCTAAGTTAGCTCAGGTATCTAACGAATAGAATATTCTGGTGGCAAAATTACTACTTTTAATCAATCTATCCTAACTTAAGGGTTTTTACTTATTCAATATATCAGCTAATATCTGAGCCACAAGTCGAGTCCAATCCACATTGTAGCATAAAAACTTAAAATGCGACCTTGAATGAATAAAAAAACAAAAAAATATATTTTACAAATAGATCAATAAAAAGGAGTTCTGAAGCATCATACATAAAAAAATACATTCGTATTGAGACGTTGATAAATAAAATCAAAAACCTTTACAAATAAGGACTAACTAACAAAAAATTACCGACTTCAAAATAATTCAAAAACTATTTGTCAGATCTCGCTCTTTATGTGGGACCACATAACAAGCACAAGCTTTTGTTTAAAAAAGAATCATCAAAATCGGTTCACCCAGTCTAAAGTTCTGAGGTAACAAACATAAAAAAAATATGAAAAATTCAGTCGAATTTAATACCTTCTCCTTTTTTAAAATCGGTAAAAAGCCATTAAAAATGATTAAAACGAGTCAAAGTTAATTATCGACCAAATGTGTTTGTTTCGCATCAGTATACAGGTAGGTCTCGTTTGGTTAGTCTTCCTGTAATTCGCCGCGCGGGAGACGGGCTGGTGGCCAATCAAAATTAAACGGCACTCGTTATTTTCTATCAAAGCTGTTCATTTTTCCCATGTCTGCCTTTTGTTTGAGTAATTACTATTTGATTTCCATGCAAATTTAGATACTTCGTGGAATAACACTGAATTTTACCAGTGATAGCCTATATCGTTTTTCAAAGCCAATGTTTTGGATAACTTAGAATACCAAAACAGGCTCTCAAGCTCCCACTACCACTCCAAGTAGTTTGGCGGCTCACTCATGCAAGAGGTGTTGCCAAAATTCTGATTGAATTAAAATCTTCCCGTTTCATTAATGATAAATGAGTCGATTGATCCCAAAAGGCAACCCAGAGTAGCATTCTATCGAGGGTGATACACATAAGTTGCGTTTGTTCTAACTAAATTTGAACAAAATATTCCCCAGCACGATGTGTCGTTTGCTTTGTTCTCTTTTCCCAGTTGGTGTAAAAATGGAGCCTTTGAACGTTCCGACGGCGGCAGTTTGCCTTCCGAATCATCGAGTCGAGTGGGCTGTCAATTTTTTATGTCAACTTGTTAATAAACCTTTGTTTTGTACGTATGAAGGGGATCTATGTAGTGCATCGATTTGGATTGCGCGTACGTGTTACGATCGACGCCACAGTTATTTGATACGAGAACGAACATGAACTCGTTTGATAAGGGCTCACTACTGAGCACGAGTCTCTCCTCTCGAGGAGTCCTAGAGCACGCTGATTCAGTGCGGATTGTTGGAGGGGTTTCGCCTAACCCAAGTGTCGGAACGCTCATAGCCCGGCGGCTTACGTCGATCAACAAAGTTAAGCAACAGTGGGCGCGGTCGGTAGTTGGATGGGTGACCGCTAGTGGCAAAAATTTCTTGAGCGCTTCCGTGCTTCGGAGGGCACGTAAAGTCGTCGGTCCCGGTTGTTATAAGTAAGTAAGTAAGATAACAGTCGTTAAGCCATGTCGGAGGCCCTCGGGCGGCATGAAAACCAATCCGCACTGGAGCAGCGTGGTGGAGTATGCTCTAGGCCTCTCAAGAGGAGAGACCCGTGCTCAGTAGTGGGCCATTAATGGGTTGAAGCCAAGTGGCGGAACCCGGAGCTCACTCGCAACGTAGTGTCACTACTACCAAAGGGGCAACGATGCACCTTTAGTAGCATTTACGAATACTTATAATGTTGCTTGATCTATAAGACAAGTTAACAGATAGTATCTAAATTACGAGATTCCAGTGGCACCTGCGATTGTGGAACAACTTTATTTAGTTTGGTTTGAGGTTGGATGTTGGATGCGGGTTTGCCGAGCGTTGCCCGAGGCAGCGACACCGCGCCAGCACTTTGAAGTAATTCCACTAGATTACGACCAATCAAAAACAAATGTTATTGATGTAACTTACCAAAGAATTTTGTTTGTACATTTTATTTGCTTTTACCTTCATTTCAGAAGGTTTATGGCTGAGAATGTTTTTTTCTTATTTTTTAATCCAGTTTTTTTTTCTTAAGTAAATTAGTTTTTCCTTATTTCTCTTCAAATCAAATGAAAATCTTTTATTCATGTAGGTATCATTGATACACTTATGCACGTCATTTTTTAACCTACCAGCTTTTCGGAAGGGTGCTTTGTCATAGAGGAGAAGAAAAGCCGAAATAAAACTCCTCGCATATCTTTTAAAATCATGAAAAGTTACATAATATCTTTTAACCTATCAGGTAACTTATCTGCTGGTTTGTTAGCGAGTCATGAAAAAGGCAGAAATAAATCAATGTATAATATTATGTCGTTCAGCGTTGCGAACTAAAAGAATCTTTGCGATGTTTTCAGTAACATTTTCAAGTTTCAAGATATTGCTTACCGTCAGGTGAGATTGTGGTCAAGCATTAACTTATTTTGAAGTAAAAAAATGTAATAAAAAAGGTAAGCGATATCTTGAAACTTTTGAAAACAAAGTATGAATACATAATAATTTTGATTTTAATTTTTTCATCCGTTTCTAACATTTTACATTGCAGCTCAAACAACTCGCATTTGTCACTGGGGAGTTAAAGCCTTTGCATAGTTATCGGATTCTATGCTTCTGGAACTGGCACCTCTGGTATTCTTCTAAAGTCCTGGTACTCCTTGCACTTTAATTTGTGTTTCACAAATGTTGAAGCCAGGCACGACTCAAATAATTTCAAAGAATTTCATTTAATTTAGGATGAGATATTATATTTTGTTAGTTACGGTATCATCTAACATGTTTGACGTGTTGAAATATAGATTTTTTTACTTAACTTGAGTACATTCACGAGCTAACGATCCACCTGTTGGTAAATAGCCATCATCACCCATGGACATCAGTAACACTAAAGGAATCACAAGAAGAGACAGAGGGAGAAAGAAAAAAAGAAAAAACTGGCTCCCAAACCCCCAGTCGGAACACGATGAGTCGTGTGGCGCATGACTCAAGCAAGAGGGTGGTAGCTAACAAGCCAGACTTCACCGAAGAATGAAAGTAAACTTTACTGGTAATAGCTACGCCTCGCTGAGAATCGAATCCAGGAACCTTGGCACGACGCCGTGGCGGCGGTTTGGCATGATAATCATTACGCCATACGCGAGGTCGACATTCATATCCACATTTATTTGTGTTCGGTTATCCCTGACATTAGATAAGTTAATTGCTAACCAAGTATACTGAGTTATTTATACTAATGTCGCTGCGCGTGCGAATCCGCGTAAGAGCAACTTGTAAAGACCGCGTATTTGCTTTTTGATGATTTTACAGGAGGAAGATAAAACTTAATATATCAGCGATATTAATTCTTATTACCGACTGAACTTAACAGCTAGTTAAAATAAAGAAAGTTGTAAAGAACTAGCTGTTAAGTTCAGTCAGTAATAAGAATTAATATCGCTGATATATAAAGTTTTATCTTCCTCCTGTAAAATCATCAAAAAGCAAATACGCGGTCTTTACAAGTTGCTCTTACGCGGATTCGCACGCGCAGCGACGCAGTATTTATAAATTTAATTAAGTTAAATTATAACTATTTCATATTACAACTTAAGTTTTGCATACAATATAAATAGGTAAAGTTTTACTCCAGGAATTATTATGAATTCAATTAGTACTTGTTGTGGATTTCAGTACAACAATGTTGTTTCATTAAAACTAGTGAAACATTGAAGTAAACTACATTTTAGATGCATTTAGTTACATTAATTTACATTTCGGTTATTCCACAGAACTATGTTCAACTTATATTAGTTACAAAATACACTTTGTTGCTTAAAACTTTGTGTTTTAATGTACCTATCTCTTGTCACGATTAAGAGTTGTTGGCGGAAAAGAAAATACTAAACAAATATAGACCTACTATGATTTCTTTCGTTTTTGAAGTCGGCTAAGAAATCGTGGAACTTATGCCCGACAATAATAATTTAACTGTAGTTATCTTATACAATGATTAGCAATTGTCCTCGCTTCGCTTCGGAAAAAATAGTAGGTACTTTAGTTAATTTACAAAACATACTCTTAAAGCAGCATGATTGATCATTAGAAACGCATTAAAATTAAAACATAACATAACGTTACGATATTTTTAGGATTCCTTACCCCAAAAGAAAAAACACGGTTCCCATAAGATCACTCACCCGTCTGTTTGTTTGTCGATTTCAAATGTAGTTAAAATCATTAAAAAAACTGAATAAAAATAGATATTTAGTCAGTTGTAGTATATCTAGTACTTGAATAATCCATCTTGCAAAACAGAAAAAAACTAAAAAATGCATGTACTCTAAAAAATAGCCTATTTTTAAGCTGAAAACTTTTTAATGTCCTTGTGAAAGTTCTGTTAAAATCCGTTCAGTGATTTCAGAGATTAACCGGGACAAACAAACAGATAGACAGACGGACAAAAATATTAAAAACTCGTTTTTCGGTTTTGGTATCGTGCAAGTATCGATTTATAATTTGAAAAAATCATTTATTTCAAAATCACAGACAGACACTTCAATTTTATTTATTTGTATAGATAAGACACCTTTCCTAAGTGGATATGAAATGGTAAAAGAAATTCCTCTCCACATCATTTCACTTCTACGTCATCATTTCTACGTGATCTATTTGTTGAATTACATTGAAAATTGATACCGCATCATAATCTTCATTCAGTTCATAACTTCCAAGTTAGTTATTGGCCGGTGTCGGCCAACTATGAAGTCAGTGCCTTAACTAGCCTTAACTGAACCGAGGAACTGACTTGGTCGTCTAGTTGCATCTGGCCGAAGCTTAGTCGACGGCATGAGTAATGAAACTGTAGAGGTTGAGATCGTTTGATATATTATAATGCCATCAAAAACAAAACTTGTAAAAAAAAACCAAGTCTCGCAACTCAGTTCTTCTACCGTAAAAAGTTGTGAGATCCATGTAATACCAAGTCGGTTAATTTATTCAGTTCCTACTTAAGGGTCCTTCTGTCTTAAGTTATCACGTAATTAGCTAACCTAACAAGTAACAACATCTTATAGTGACCATATTATCAATATTAAAAATCTTTTATGTTTTAAATAAATAGATCGACTTGGCCATCGCATGAAAACACAATATATCTCACAAGTAATACCTAGGTACATAATATTATATTAAATTTGATTGTTTAGTGCGATTGCCAAGTCAATCTATTTATTTAAAATATAAAAGATTTTTAATATTGATAATATGGTCACTATAAGATGTTGTTACTTGTTAGGTTAGCTAATTACGTGATAACTTAAGACAGAAGGACCCTTAAGTAGGAACTGAATAAATTAACCGACTTGGTATTACATGGATCTCACAACTTTTTACGGTAGAAGAACTGAGTTGCGAGACTTGGTTTTTTTTTACAAGTTTTGTTTTTGATGGCATTTCATTTCTTTTTGTAGATAGTTCTACTTTTTTTTCTTTTACAAGTTACCTTAAAACATACTTATATCTAGGTACCTATCTACACTTATTATTCCATTATATTATATACAGGTACACTGATTCATTCACTGCAAATGTTACTTTGTTATACAGGTACAGTAATTCATTAACTGCAAATGTAACTTTGTAATCCTATATATTTATATGGGATTACAAAGTTATTTATGCAGTTGATGTATCTAGAAAACTAGACCGAAATTGCAAAATGTTTTAGTTTTTCCTTGATCTATCTATACACTAAACACTAATTGTGTTCCAAATTTGAAGCTTCTATGTTTGCTAGAAGTGCCTTAGAGTTTTGATGATCGGTCAGTCAGTCAGTGAGTGACGAAATTAAGAAACTTTGACTAGTTATAATTCTTAAACTACTGGTTCAAATTGAATGAAATTTGAAATATAACGTGTTTATACAATGCCTGCTTAGTTACTAAAAATTCAGGCTTCTAGCTTTATCCACAACGAAGTTATAGGGGGTCGAAAATGGTCTGAATTGCTTCGAGAAAAGGATGGTACGGCCGTGCCGCTTTTTTGCTCGACTTGGCGGGGGCACTGCCGTGCCCCCAGATGTACCCGTATAAAACAAACCGCTTTTAGGTTTTAACTTTTCTCCATTTGGAATTTTTGTCTTTCTTCTACTAGACACCACCTACTGGTTGGTTGATTTGCACCCACTTGACCGGTGTCTTGATCTTTAACCAGATTTATTTTTATTCACCTGAATATTATCAATTTATTTATTAGAACTTCAATTTATAACCAAAGCTTAATAGTTTATGTTGAAATATTCTACACTACATTACTTTACAGGTCAACTTGAAGATTAAATAGTTATTAATATTCCATAACTCGTCTGGTTTCCGGTGAGACAGAGCGGGTAATCGGTTTATGACATACGATCGCGTTAGTTTCAGGGTTTCGTTCTTCGGGTTTCAGTGTACTGACCCTCTTAGATATTATATCAGGCTTAGTCCTGTCTTTGTTTTCTTCACTGCAGAAATTATACGAGGAAGTAATAGGATTTGAGTACTAATCTTTTGCTGCTACATACATAATCTTAGTATGATTTGTGAAGGGTTAGTGGGTCTGGTATTAATGGTACCGAATGGGTACTATATTTGGTATTATTTTAACTCTAACTTACCCACAGGTCTCTTGACGTAGTGTCTGTTCCAGAACTGATAGGAGAAAGGTTATTCCCAAGTGTCTGGAATTTTTATTCTACCCGTAGGTTGCCGATTTGGCTTAATTTTGCTACCGTACGATAAAAATCAGGATCAAAGGCAAAATATGTTTTCTGAAACAAAGAAGCGCTCAAGAGTATCTAACAGTAGCACAGATCAAACCAATTTTTAAGATATTTCGAAGAAACTAAAAAGCTGCCTTATCTACTAAAACTACAATTTTGAGGTCGCTATCTATAAAATACAAAGTATCATTGGTTAGGCAAGTGTGGGTTTAAACTATTTATTACTGTGATCTCGCTTCTAACTTGGGCCAGCGTAGCAACGCAATAACTAAGACTCTTAACCAAGTAATTTACTTGAGAGAAATCTATTGAAGACTGTCCATTATAACAATATGCAGTTGTGCAAATTGAATTTGACTAGCAGTAGGAGGCTTATCTGCTACTAACAATATTTTACTATCTAAAACATCAGTTTTTGTGGCACGTGACACCTGAAAGTTTATACCTGAGCGCTCTCTTTAATAACTATAAGGTCTAGCCTCCAGACGTGATTCATCAGTATGAATCATAGCTGCAACTGAAGTCCAACATCAGCCAGATAATTAGGTGATTGATGTCTAAGAGCTGCATTGAGACGATTACAAACATTGCCTCGTAAATTACTATATGTATGTGTGTCTACTCACAGATAGCAACAGCTGTTGGACTAGTAGCCACTGTCATCATGCATAACGTCAGCACAAGTCGTTAATCCGCTCCATCATTAAGCTTTCCACTGATACAAATAAGCCACAATGACACGTTGGCAAATGAATCACAGAGGGAGCCACACACTCAAGTGTTGAGGGTTTGAAGTGTGGAAAGTAGGGGCAGAATAATGTTTGTCTATTGCGGGAAAGAAACTGTCTCTAGGGTTTTTTACAGGTATTGAAATGGCGAGAATTTTCATCTGGTATTTATGTAAAATGTTTGCCTAACGATAGATGGAACCGAATCCAATAAAATCTAGTTTTATTTTTGTTTTCGTTTTGCGAGTCAAGTTGCGGTCAAACTCCAGTTATCAGTCGTTGCTTAATATTAATGAAGGTGCTGCAGCTAGTACCTAAGTATTTTTTGAGTTCCACGTACGTACTAAGAAAATCCAATTGATTCCAGAATACTTCAAAATAAAATCTTACCACTCGCAATATAAAAATCTGCAAGTAAACCATGATCAAATATATTCTGAAACCATGTAAAGGTCTTGTTTCGCTTCAGGCTGCATTAAATCCTTGGACGTGCTGATGTCCAGATCACAAATTTTCTCACAAATAATGGACTCGTCTTGAACAACTTGTAGTAACGCTTCAGGGCTCCCCATAATATTCCTTATTGTGCATTGATTATAGTCAAGCAAATCCGTCGTATACATATAAAACCAATCATAGGTAGGCCTGATCACATGTTAGATAAATCATCTCACTATTTAATTAAGCTAGAGAGCTTGACATAACATCAAGGTTACAAATGAGCTGGAGCACGCGTGCCGGCAATTATTTGTCGATCGACCACAACCGCGGCTCACTGTTGCGACACCCATTGGTGGGGCTGGCGAGGGGAATAAGGGAGGAGGAGGGGGAACGGGTACCACATTAGTACACCATCATTTATGTTTGTAATTGTGTGTGAGAGAGTTGTGGGACATTATTTCACTGTGTAATTATAATTTGCATGGAAGTGGTTCCAAGGTTTATTTCACTAGCATTATCATGTCTTAAAAAAGTTAAAACTCTCAAATAAATATGTTATTATCCAAGTTCCACAACCAATATGTCTTGTAAAATGACAAGTGAAACTTAAAAGAGTATTAAATGATTCACCATTCATCCATTCGTTCAAAGCGTTTACAAACTATTCCACTTTATTAAACGAGATGCACAAAGAACAAAACGACGCAGCAGAAATCACATTAGGCATTAATACGCCGGCGGTGTTACGCCGAGAGCGTTAAATTGGAAAATTCCCGAACTGCCCAGAACGCCCATTGATTTGCAGGGACAATGGACCGGGTGCGCACTAATCTTTTCATTAAAAAGCGATTATTCGCTGCACGATCCGATGCACTAATAGGAATAAAGAAACGCACCAATCTCGACTATTTGTACTTTATTTAAACTAGATAAGAGCTATATTGCCGTGGCGGAGTAGGCCATAAGTTTGCAGGACACCCCAGCAATATGCCACGTCGACGACACGATGACGTTTCAATTTGAATTCTTGTTGCTATTCCGGGAAATATTAAAAAAAGTTTTGTGTTCGCGTGAATGAGGGACATGACAAGGGGTCTAGTTGGAGTTGACTTTAAAGAATTTGGTATCAGCTATCATAATAAATTGAACTTAGTTAAAGATGGACTTGACTTTTGTGACCTAAAGCAACGTAATATTCTGCGAAGAAGCGAATTACCTTACAATACTTACTTTTTGTTTTCGATTGGAGGTCGTTAGGGTCACCAACAGCATCCATCATAATCTTGAAATTATTCTAAAAACCTTATGGTCGAATCAAATTTTTGATGTCTATTTGCTGCAGTGATCACTTAAGACCACGCTGACTGCTTGCGTATTGAAAAAAGCATTTCAATTTTTTTTATAGAAATAGCCAGCAAACGAGCTGACGATCCACCTGATGGTAAGTGGCTATCGTCGCCCATGGACATCAGCAACACTAAAGGCATCACTGATGCGTTGCCGGCCATGAAAGAGAGAAGAAAAAAAAGAAAAAACTGGCAGCTTTTAAATTGTTCAGTTTTTAAACTATCCGACGAAGCTTTGGTCAGTCATAGTCTTAATTCTTTTTAACCTCTTGATTGATTTGAACAGTTCAAAAGTCCATTTCAAACCTCAAACTATAAAAGAGTTAGATATCAATGTTACTATTGTTGAAGTCATGATTAACGATAAAATAGTTTGCGTAAGTGAACGTCAGCACGCCGGCTCCGCGCAATTCGTCATGTAATTCCCTACAGTGGCGGGTTTCGCCAATCACCGCGTGTTTTCAATTATGGAAGCAGAGCTGCCGGCTGCGGGCTGCGAGCTGCGTCTACTGGGTCAGACATTGTTTGTTCTCTGAGCTACCGAGTACCAAGCTAGCATCCATTAAAATCTTAGTTTCTTTCAACTTTCCATGTTTTGTTGCGAAGAACAACTAGAATATTAAGACTACCATGTTCATTCAAAGCATCATCTTTGTTTAAATCATTGTTACTTTCAGTTTCTATTTAAGATCGAATAATTCTTTCCTCTACTTTTTCTTCAAAAAGAAATGGGAGCAGAGAGTGCTATTGTTGATAATATTAGCTTACTTTCTTAACACTGAGGTCAACGATGGGATATTTTTTGGGTTCCAGATATCTGATGTGGTAAAGCAAGGATAGAATAAGACCGATAGCTATAGGTATTGAGGTGTAGGAAGATCCGTTATTGCTAGATATTATATATTAATAAACATATTTTAATAACCTCGCCACTTCCCGTTTTTATAATGTACATTAACAACTTAGAAATGTACGTTGGTGTTATTCCAAAGATAAAATTTTTCATAATTATAGGTTTGTTTATGATTTTCTTATACGATGTAATAATAATTTTTAGTAAAAAACACCTAAAAAAAAATATCTAAGTCTTGACCACAATGATAAAAAATCGTACCTTTGAGTTTCAGAACGAACATAATATGAAAGGGAATGTTAAATAGACAGTAGCAGAATTCCGTAGCATAGGAAAATCATAATCTTACGCTATGATAAATTCTGCTCTTGAATAATTATAATGCATCGAACGATGTGTGATGAAACTGAATGGATCGTGTTCACTTTGAAATTTACTTAATTTACTTCTAATTTATAATCATCCTCTTTACTAATGAAATAATTTTATATCGTCTTACAATTTGGAATATTTGACTGAGTTGTATCACTTGCATACTTCAAAAAATACAGTGTGCTTAAATTTATTATAAGTAGAGGAGAGTTGTTATTTGTTTCAATAAAAAAATCGAAAGCCTAAGATAATAAATTAACTTTTGAAGTCTGTTCAATAATTTCCCCCACCGTTGAAAAAGTTTTCCATAACAATTCATTTTGTCTCAACTTTGTGAGACATCCATTCCGAGCCTTATTTCGCTTTCGTCCGAAGTCCAAAAGAACTTAATCGGCTAAAACACGACAATTAAAATGTACCCTTTGTAACACCTCATTTCTTAATGCATCGCTCACAGAAAGTTGTGCCAACGGTGAAACAAATGAAAGGGATTTCTGATGGCCTTTATTACAATGGTCGCGATTTTCTTAATTAAAAATTGTTCTAAACTATGGGGACAATGTGATGTTTTTGTTCTTTTTTATTTGTTTTTATCAGCAGCAGATCATTGGTAATAATCTTTCTGTTAGAAGGATGACGTTGATTAAATAATTAAAAAATTAGAATAGTGATTGAGTTATCTGTTTTATTTAATAAAATATAGCCAAAAAATCATTAAGTTGGCTTACTATAACTTTTTGCTTTATCTTTGCATATTGCCAAAAAATTGTTACATAATGTAATATGGAACATGTTATACAACAATTTGATAATGAGCATTTTCTAGTAGCCAGCAGTATAAATTAAATAATATTTGTCTTGAGTCATGATACCACCTCGTAACTTGAAACAAGGAAATATTAGGTATGTATTTTCTTGGGCCGAATCAGTATCCTCTTAGTAAGATTTAAGACGAGTAGTTGCCAATTAGAATAACAAATTAAGGTATTTCTGAAAAGAAAGTTTGAGGGTTTTTATTCCACGAAAAAGTAAGGAAAATCATTGACGGACCCAGTATTACAATGGTCCCGATTCTCTTAATTAAAAATGTCTCACTATTAGGACAATGGCGGTACGGAGCTGGTAATGCTAAAGGCTGTTTACTTTCAACGATTTCTTGCTGTTTTTATTTTTCTCCTTTAGCTTTCTCGTTTCGTTTGTTTTTTGTTTAGAAAATATCGGGATAAGACAACCTTTCTTAGTCTCGGGTTTTTGTACTTATGCTGTTATTTGAAGATAAGTTAAAGTTATGTTCATAAATTAACAAGCATCGCGTCATTGCCTAATTCTTGTGTGTTTTTATCTTCGCTAGTCTAATTCTTTAAAGCAATATGTTATCTTATTACTACATGAAGTAGTAATTATATAGCTTAAGTCAATGTCCTTGATTATGTCACTAAAATATGGTTGCTTGTGTTGAAATACTCAGATGTTTGGTTTCTTTTTCATGGCTTACAAATTTCACAAATCAGTATCGGGACTTTTATGAAGTAATTAAAAAAGATATTTCAGAAATTGCAAAGTTATAAATATTAACAATTTTACATAGACTAAAATAATGGGTAGTGTTTTTTAATTAAACCGCTGCTCCCCCATTGTCATAGTGGTGTAACCGTCCTTAGCATCTTCCGCTCTGGGGAACTTGCTAGCCAGTGGTGCTCAAATACACCAAACCAACCAGGCTAGGTTGCTTAGGTTCTATTTTTAACCCCCGACCTAAAAAAGATGTGTTATAAGTTCAACGCGTTTTTAGCCGACTTCAAAAAAGGAGGAGGTATTCAATTCGACTGTATTTTTTTATGTTTGTTACCTCAGAACTTTCGACTGGGTGAACCGATTTTGATGATTCTTTTTTTAATCGAAAGCTGGTGCTTGTTATGTAATCCCACTTAATTTGAGCGAGATGTGACAAGTAGTTTTTGAGTTATCAAAGCTGACGAGATTATGACAGTTCTTAGCTATGTGTAAATAGAAGTGTCGGAGGTTTGTTTAATTATAAAATGTATTGTTACGGATTAGGTTTATATTACAATGCTTCATTCCTTTTTGGCAGAAGTTGTATGTGGAGACATCTTTGCACAATATCAGTTATACTTCTGAATACAACCGTTCCGGGTACACTCGTTCAAAGGAAGATTGGTTCATGATTGAATGAAATACTCTCCGTCTTGCATTGTAGTATTGCATCTGTTACCAATACGATATCGTAAAATTGATTGTTATTTTCGATACAACCAGTATTCGGTTTAGGAAATTTGTATGGCTGTAAAAATTATTATTATCATTCAAAAATATTGTCCATTATCTGTGTTAAATGATATATAATTACTTAACGTTTAAATTGCATGTATTTTAACAAATTCTACAGATGAATAATAAAACATTAATTCTATGCATAGAACAAAAAATCATCAGAACATAAAATCTAGTGGTTTGAATGTGCACAATTCTTGTAGTTATTTCATATTCTAGATATGAATATTGCAGAATTTTTGCAAAAATCATAAAGTTTACTATTGTAAAGTTTGAGAGCCTCTGGATCAAGCAATGCATATTTGTGTGCGAGGGGATAGAAAATTAAAACCAGCTCGCCATAACTAACATATTGTCTCTGCCTTTATTAAAAGTAGTGATCGGCACTGAATACTGCGTTCTGGAACGTTCTGCAATAAAAGTGCCAAGTGGATACAGTCATTCTTGTTCGCCCTGGGTTCCGTACAAACATATCTGTTTATGTATTATTGATTTTATTAATTCATATAGTGATTGCAGGATTTGGACTTATTGCCTGAATACACATTATCGTTACTTGGGTTAAATACACGTCTTGCTGAGAGTTGATTAAACCTTTGTTTTGATTTCATACCTAAATGTTTGAACGATTAGCTACATTTAAGATATTGATATTACGATATTATCTTCGGAGGCATTAATGTTTTCTTAATCATGTACCTATTACCACTGTATTATTATTTTGTGTCTGCCGACAAACTGTTCCACAGTTTGGTAGATGTTGAATATTGTCAACATTAGGTACTTTATTATTGGATTAAATAAAAAAAATATAGTGATCATTATAAGCCACGATGTAGTCAAGTGCTAATATCTACTTATAACTTGAATGATAGATGTTACAAATCTACTTATGACCAATGCATGCATCGTTATCACAGCCAAACAGTAACTAAACAATGTTACTTGCCTGAGGTAACCACTAAGTGATGCTAACACCGACCCTTCAAAGTCGGTCACATTCTACTAAGCCGCTAACGTGTCTGCAAGCATCACTCCCCAGTGCTCCCCCCTGATTGCATACTTCAGCTGAAGAGTTTGCGCATTGTAAACAGCCACCGTTGTACCGTTGTACCGCCATTAAACTATTTTGAAATTAGTTTTAGCGTACGCTACTAGACAGTGGTTCACGGGTGATTGAAAATGACGGGCATCAATTTTGTGGCGGTTGGTTATTTGAGCGCGAATACTGTAATAATATATTTTCTATCTTGTTATTGTTAGATTATTTTATTATTAATATGCGAAATATTTGCTACGGAAGGTTGAGAGATTCTGACATCGCATGATTGTGAGAGCAAGAAATATCTTTGGTTGGAACAGACTTTTTTTTATTAATATCCCATCTGTAAGATATAATTCCTACTAATATTATTAATATGAAAGTTTGCACAAATGTTGGAATGTTTGTGTTTCTTTCACGTGCGAACTGTTGAACAAATTAAGATGAAACTTGGCACGCAGACCAATCATAGTAGTATGTTTCCCTGGATAATTTGGGCGTTGATATATTTGTGATTTTGTTTGTCAAAGCTCTCGCGGCAAAACCGCGTAACGACACTAGTAGTTTTATAAAGCACTTTTAGCGTGTTGGCTTAGCAATACGAAGCAGAAGCTAAGCAATTTTTGTCATAGTATGTTACCGTTAGATAGCTGTCGTTAAGCCTTACGGGCAAATCTAGGCCGTCTAGAATATATTGCAGGGTAAAAAATTTTTCAGCACTACGTCAAATATTTCACACAAGTTGTAATGCTCGATTAAAATATTCTACGGCGCTCCTCGGTGTTTCTACAGAATACTTTTACACTTTTAATAACATAAATGAAAGGCCATTAATAACCAAAAGTAATGACGGAGAGGTTTTTAAAGAGAGAATTTCGATTCCGTCGTGAGAAGACAATGGGATTTATAAAACGATGAGTTAACGCTCCGTCGACTGACGATTTTTTTGTCTCTTTCAGACCGTAGAGATTAGGCTAATTTTGATTAGTAAACAATAGAGCAATTAGTTGGGACGGATATTATGGAAGGAAATTGTTCTGTAAATGGCAGGTTTAGTTCTAAGCTGGTGTTTTTAAATTGAAGTTCATTTAATCTTGATTTACATTTACATGGGATATTATTTAAGTTTAAGCATAATTTCATATACGATAAGATGTTGATAACAATCTACAGTACTCGTAACAGCCGGCACTGGCTTTACGTGCCCTAAAATAAAGATGGAACACGAATATTTCAGCTTTAACAATTTCTTCTCATCTTCTTGTCCTCGAACAATATTCATCATCATCATGTCTGTCATCTCCAATTACAATTTTATTGTGTACTAGCTGACCCGGCGAATTTCGTATCACCTAACAAACAATTTTTTTTCTAAAATAAAAGTAGCCTAAGTTACTCCTTGTTACATCAGCTATCTGCCAGTGAAAGTCCCGTCAAAATCGGTCCAACCATTTCAGAGATTAGCCGAAACAAACATACAAGCAGACAGACAGACATACAGACAAAAATTGTGAAAAATGTTGTTTTGGGATATGTACCATGTATACATCCAAATGCACTTAGTAAAAAGCGGTTATTTTAATATTACAAACAGACACTCCAATTTTATTTATTTGTATAGATGTATAGATCACCAAGCACGTATGTACATGACCTTAAGGCTAAACTGCCTCTAAACGCAAACTGATCAAATACTTAAAGACTGATATAAAACCACAACAACGTTCTGTTTTCGTCTCGCACTCCGCTAGTTGTATCGCTATCCGGTGCTCCTGTGGCCCCACGGTCGACGAAGTTTTAATCCGGCGTCGGCGGGTATTGTTCGGCCGACCGGCTGATTACCGGGCAGGCGTCCGGGAGCGTCGCGCCGCCTGCCGGGAGTAGACGGGCGTCTACTGTGACTTGATCGCTGCGTTACAGGTGCTAGCTATTGAGAAGGTTATTATCTAGATGTTGATGAATGAAAGGTGTGTGGATAAAGAAGTTGAAATAGGGCTCAAGTGTGAAGAGCTTTCAGCTACAGTGGTTAAGAATTAGTTCAAATTAGTAAACTTACTTGATTTGATAACGTTTATAAAGAGTTTTTATTGGAAGAATAAGAAAAAACGTCTTCAAATGATGGAATAAGGGCCATATGACAATGATCGAGGCAAACTAAAACAATCGTATAGAGATTGTCGTTTTTTAAGAAGTTACGTTGGTCTCTCACTTCATTTGCGATTGGTAACGCGTCGGTGACATTTCTGTTGTGGTGGTGACTACATACTACATACTGGCCATACGTTGGTTATTAACATTACCTAAACCAACTTGCTATTTAAAATATTTCACAATTTTAAAAAAAGGTAACGAGCTAGTAAGTCAGGTAAGTAAGCATGTATGCATAAAGTCAAAGGGATCTGCATCTTGCTGACACGGATGATGTTTTTTGCCTCGTCATTCGTTATACGTACCGTGAAGGACTGGAATAGCTTTGCCTGTTTCCACGTTCCCGCCTGCCAAGACGTGAGAGTTTTTAAGAAAAGACTGACTAGCCTTTTACTATAATGCGTCTTAAACTTCATTTCCGCTTATGATCAGGTGGAATTATGTTCAAGTATCAAGTTATAGTAGTTAAAAACAAAAGACAAATCATTGTTATAATTATCAAACCAGTAAATTGTCCAATATCAAGAACCTTTAACTGCAATGTAGACGGAATCTGAACTTCATTTCATTATGCGAAAGACGGAAGAGTTTGTTAGTTTTCAAAACATTGTATCAGAAACTTTGGCCAATAACGCGTTAAATTTATAGTCCAAGTTGGTCCGCGTCTAGACCTAGATGGCTTGGCGGCTTGGCAGCTTGGCACTTGGTATTGGATCTTCGCAGCACATTTTACATAATTAACTTAACATCGATCTTGGCTAACTAAGTCTGCTTTACACAATTAATTCGCTGACTTAATAGTTTGAACAGAAATGGAGGAGGAGAACGGATAATGGAGATAAATGGAGAATATTTATCGGATTCTTCATAAAATACTACTTAAAGAATGCTTACCCACTAGTTTCACAAAAAAAAGCGGCCAAGTGCGAGTCGGACTCGCCCATGAAGGGTTCCGTAGCAGCAAGTAACATAATATAAAAGTCCTTTTAGTTCGTTGTAACTTTGATCGATGTTTTTTTGTGGTTTACGATTTATGACGTATTAAAAAAAAACTACTTACTAGATCTCGTTCAAACCAATTTTCGTTGGAAGTTTGCATGGTAATGTACATCATATATTTTTTTTAGTTTTATCATTCTCTTATTTTAGAAGTTACAGGGGGGGGGACACACATTTTACCACTTTGGAAGTGTCTCTCGCGCAAACTATTGAGTTTAGAAAAAAATGATATAAGAAACCTCAATATCATTTTTGAAGACCTATCCGTAGATACCCCACACGTATGGGTTTGATGAAAAAAACATTTTTGAGTTTCAGTTCTAAGTATGGGGAACCCCCAAAATTTATTGTTTTCTTTCTGTTGTTGTGTGAAAATCTTAATGCGGTTCACAGAATACATCTACTTACCAAGTTTCAACATTATAGCTCTTATAGTTTCGGAAAAAAGTGGCTGTGACATACGGACGGACAGACAGACAGACAGACAGACAGACAGACAGACAGACAGACATGACGAATCTATAAGGGTTCCGTTTTTTGCCATTCGGCTACGGAACCCTAATTACTTTGTGGGTTTATTCTGAACTAATCAATCCGTATGATATAATTATTCACTTTATGCTTTAAAATAATGTTTTCATTGAATTAATTTTGACCCTACCAGGAAAATATCTTTATTGTAATTTTGATATTATTTTAAAACCTTAATACTTATATATAAATTACGTGTCACGTTGTTTGTCCGCGATGGACTCCTAAACTACTTAACCGATTTTAATCAAATTTGCACACCGTGTGCAGTTTGATCCAACTTGAAAGATAAGACAGCTTACATCTCAAAAAAAAACTTTTGATAAAACGAAGTCTGTCCGGGCAGCTAGTATTTTATATAATTTCAATTTATTAATACTTAATGCTTAAAAACGATTAAAAATAAAGATCACACCTACCTAAAAAAAATATCATATTATGTTATTCATAAACATCGCTTTTGATTTACTTACGAATTATTAATTTATTATTTACTTACGGAAAGTAAATGCCATATATTTTAACACATGAATAAGTTATGGCAATGAAGAATTAACATATTTTATTAATTTAATGTATTATAGCAGACAAAGTAATATCCTTGGTATAAGACTCCAGAATGTCGCCACTGCCTTTGAATAGCTAATCCTTTGAAATCTAAGCTCTATGGTCATTTGGTTTAGCATTCACTTGGACAGATCTTCAAGGAATAGCTTCGATCGTTAAATCCCTAAAGATATTTAAATATCTGGTTCAAATGATCGCTCCACATTTCTTGACTGACAACGTTTTGGTGATGCCTAATAGATACCTATGTAAAACTGATTCCGAGATGGCAAATACATATATCTCTTGCCTCCCCGACTTGTGCTAAGAAAAATACATTAATTAGATTTTCTTTTTATCTTACTACAGCGAAGCGAAAATGAGGATTATGTTTTCGGCTTACACGTGCATTACATGCGAAGTTAACTTGCTTATCACAATTCGACAAGTTAGCTTTCGTTAAAAGTATCTTGAATGTCTTGATTGTCTGTTAGTTGTAAGCTGTCTAACTATACCATAAATTGAAAGGAAAAATAATGAAAGTGCCGTTGGGTACATTACAAAAAGACTTAATAAATAATAATAAGCATATTCCAAATATGTGTTGTATATCGTACTTAAATCTTAAAGCTTGATTTTCAGCTCAAAGGTTTTAATTTTTTAAACTCATATTTCATTTAGCAGCGCGCGAAGAATTTACACTCTCCTAACTACAATATAAAACAAGTAGTATTATATTTCGTTGCTTGTTTGTAGCGTGAAAAATGATCCTCACATGAACGCAGAGATGTACGTCGAAGTTGAATAAATCTAGAAGAGGATCCGCGGTGAAAGTACAAGTAGAACCAATCACGTACAAACTTTCCCTATAGCGGGAACTCGCTGCTTAAAGTTTGATGAAAAACTTTGATACATGCAATAGTGCTTCCGACGAGCTTGAGAAGATGTTTGCTGTTTATTTTCAAACAACTATATCGCTATTAGACGTGGCGACTTTCATGTTTGGTTGTCGAATAAACATTCATCAAAAGTCGAACTCAGACTCCGATGAGCAGTCTGTCACACTGAGTTTAGAATTTGGATTTCTTGTATAATTTCTTTTTCAGGCCAAAAAAGAAGCGGGAGACCGTTATCTATGCATGGACATGCTAATACCTAGCCTACGAGAAAGAACACGTTGCCTATGAAATAACGAACAATTATCCAGTATCTTTTATAGCAGAAACCTATAAAGACATAGAACTGATTAAAAACCCATTTCCTGCTACGTTAGAATAGCATATGCTAGTGATTCTTGCTCCTTACAGAAAACATTCACCGGCCAAGCCTTCTCAAGTATTTTATATTGGAGTGGCGTTAATGGGTTTGCCTAAATCGCGTGTGCACCCAAACTGTAATTCTCGGCTAAAAGAAGTAATGAGGAAAACGTGTTAAAGCTAAATTGATGGTTATTGCAAAAACAATTATGCTGTAGTTGCAAGAGCATATTTCTGTTTATTTTATGCTCTGAAGGACGACAAACGATAACATGATTTTATGGTTCAGCATTACCTTTGTAAATTTGTAACTGTTTTAAAATCTTGCAGACTAACTCAACTTCTTTTTGTTTTGTTGGTCAAGAAACTAGTTACGTTGATGATGCCTTCGATGGTACCTATGGAATAACGAATGGATTTATGATAACGAACATATACATGTTCGACTGTAAAACAATTTTACATTCAGGAAACAAATGGACCCATGTAGGCGTCAATTATTTAATTATTGGGGGGGAGCTCGGTCGCCCAGGTACTGGAGAAAATATAAAGACCTTACTAGAGCACATCTCAAATCTAATCTTATTCTAACTATACCTTTGACTCTGACTGCTAGTGGTAAAATTTCTTGAGTGCTTCCGTGCTTCATATAGCACGTAATACCGTCAGTTCCAGCTGTTATTATTATTAAATAGCAATTGTTAAATGACGGCATAAGAACTTGGGTCACCACTAACCCCTTCACCAATTTTCTCTAGACACCCTCAAGTATAAAGAGAGTAGTAGTAGCTGCAGTGGATAATAATGGATTTCAGTAATTCTCTACTAAAACAATTAATTCATGGTCACAACATTTCTAATAAATTTATAAAAATACTGAAGTTGCCTCTTTTTGACCAGAATTCAACATCGGACCATCTTCCATATATTATGGTGTTGTTTCTGTAATGAGCTCCAGTAATAGAACACAGTTGAGCACGCGACTAAAGAAAGTCAATTACCACGACCATTACATGAAATTGCAGTTCCTGAGACGACTATACCTTTAATTGCGGGGCTTGCCCTGAGCGACGCTAGCTCAATTTCTCATGAAATTTATAGCCTAAACGAAATTGTCAGGAAAAGAATCCAAAGACCTGAGCATTTTACTAAAATTATTATTTCGTATGTTACGTATTAAATTACTATTAATCTTAAAACTACAACGTACAAATATATATAAAATACGAGTACTTCCATGAGCAATAAGATATTTATGTAAAAACTTTCTTTTAAAATTTCCCACAGCGGGAGTTCATTTATGAAGAAAGGGCTTACTGCAACCTACTATCTAATACTTGAAAGAAATTTTACTGTTATGGACTACGGTAGATGGAATACCTCGCTGGTATCTACTGCTCAAATATGAAACTCAATAAAAATATTTAAAGAAAGTTTTTATAACGAATCAAAATACATTATTTACGTTTTGCGTCCCTCATTATTTTATAAATTTAACCTCAAGGTACACGTACTTCAATTTATATGTATCCAACAAATTCCTAGAAAGTCAAGTAACACCAGATGTTTGTATAGACACATAAAAATTGTAGTAATTCTACAGGGGTCCAAATATCATTATCGTTTTATTAAATTTATTTGTCGTTAAATAAATAAAATCATTGTATCTGATCAAAATAAAATTAAGATTCACATTTGGAGTCTTGGCTCATGAAGCTCTGTTTGTTTTCTCTAAGCGTAACGAGTAGATCTCGCGAGCGCATCGCCAAGTGCTGGATCTTTGGGTGTGCGCCAACAACCAGATTGGAATCTTCCATATTTTCCAGTCTTTTGTCTTATGATTCAACGTGTTTATCTACAATAACCGTGTTAAATTCCAGATGTTCTGCTTGAATACAATTGCGAGTTTTGGTTTGGTTATTTTAATGTAATGCAATCTTCCAAATCAATGGTATCTTTCAGATTAACCAGATTACTTTTGATTTACATTTATTTGATTTGATTTCTTGTTTCGCAAGTTTGGAGATTTTATGTATTTTCACCGCTCCAAAATATTTGAAAACAAATAGTTGCAGCATCTAGATTCAAAGTTTCTAAAGCATTTTTTATTTCTACTTATGTTATTTCTTACATTTCAATGTTTTACATTGTTTTTAACAAGAAATACAGGTAACCTAGATTTTATTTAAACTTGTAATACCTAATACAAAGTCAAAGGATGATATTAAATTCTTTTTCAAAGTTATTCATAATCAGAAAGTTGTTTGCCTTCCAGAGTACCTGTATTGTCAAGAAACAAAGGCTTTAGATACAAGAAAAAGTGCAATTACGTCGCGGCCCAAATTTTTAAGGCTTGTTACTTTTAAAAGAATGTAATATACTGTATATCCCGACACATTTTTACTTACTTTTGGGATTTAGTCAACGCGACATGTGCCCTTGTTAACAAAAGAACATATTATAATATACCGTCATGTTTTTCTTACTGTAGAAAGCACTCATAGCCCATCCGTGTAGTGTATAAGTGATAGACCGAGTTAATTTTGAACGTAGTTAGTAGGAGGATGGGCAACCGGTAGTAGCAAAAATATTTTAAGCTCTAACATGCTTCTCAAGGTTCGTTAAGCCGTCAGTCCCTTTTTATAGCAATGATCAAGTTATTTCGGAGGCATTTTGTGATATTTAAAATTCTGGTATTTGAGGCTATTATTAATCTCTTTCTCATTCCGCTAAAGGAATATTGTTCAGTAGGTCTCTTTACCAGAAGGAACTCATTATCTCAATTGGCCACTTTTGAGCGATTCTAAGAAATATTCATGTTTTGAAAGAAGTAGCACTTTATACGGTGAAAAATGATTTATACTGAAGTTAGATTAAATATTTTACGCTGGAGTAGAATAAAAATCAAGAACTTGCAAATTACCGAAGCTGCAGTGTGATCAAAGCTAATCTGTTTTAAAACTACCTTCTGCGGTCAATCGGCAGCCAGGCTCTCGCCTTTTTTGCTTAAATTACTCTAATGAGTCTGTAAAAAATCCTAATCTAGGATTCTCACAAAAGATAATTTCTGATACCACGTACGAAAAGAAAACTTTTTTGGTGAATTTACATGGCCTTGTTTCTTATCTACTTCGATATTAGCTAGCTTCTACCTACCTGGTAATCGTATAATATTATAATTGTTTCGGAGGCAGTTTTAGAGAGCCAGTTAGATAGGCACAAGTGGTATCTGCTTCTTTCCTGGACGGCAACGTTTTCAACCAATCACATTGAAATTATCCAGAAATATTTCACATTTGGTTCTAAACGATGGTAGCTGTACCTACTAGTAATACATCAGCTTGAACAAAAAATATTGGACCAGAAACGCCAACAAATTATGCCTGGCTCAAAGCATCTTCTTCCTCAAGGGGAACCACGAGAATAGATATTTTGGCTGGACAAAACCCCTTGCAAACAAAAATCACCCAATATTTTACCTGGTTTCCAGCTATTTCCTCTAAACCTATTATGTCACATTGACTTTTGTATTGTAAATATAATTTATGCATTTTAGTAAAATATAAGCTCCTGAAGTATTCAACATGAAATAAGTTTTCAAAGAAAATCGAATAAAGAAACAAGATAGCCGTTCCAAGAAATACAATGATAGTGAAATGCAAAGCAGCAGATGCAGTTTCATCATAAATAAACATGATTCTCCAAATACAGAAGCCACTTGAAGCAACAGACCATTTGCTGAGAGATCACCGCCGGCCCCTACCCCCAGCCATGAATATTAAACGATATAATAACAATGTTGATTATTGTCTCGAACGTTTAAAACAAGGGAAATTGGAGGCGTGACGAGCGTACAGACAAGGAAAAGGTATTTCTTATTAGGAAGTTGGATGAGATTTTTCTTGCGGGACGCCCCGAAGAACGCTAATTGGAACGAGGAGGTGATCAAACTTATGTTTAACACGTCGTCATGACACGATTAGATTCAGATTTTGGAAATAATGTCGCTTTAAATTTAATGGTAAATAACGTAGTATTTTTAAAACTTACGACAAATAAAGATTCGGAATTTAGGTAACGTTCAGGAATAAGATGTTAAGATAAAATATTTGTAAAATAATTAAGGTAGGAATTAAAAACAAGTGTTTGGTTGTTGATTTATAATACTTTGATTATATTAATCAATAATAATTTGATTATTTATATTATTATCAATTTGATTGTAGTGATTTTAATGTAATTAAAATTTAACAAATAAAAATAGATGTTAAAATTACATAATATAATATTGAAGCAATTTACGCTACAGGAGCGGTAATGAACGTATTTTTACGCGCCGTTTTTTCTATATCATATATTTTACCTACAAATACACAAAATATGGCAATAAACAAGCCCTCAGAGTTATTATTGTCGTGCCTTTTTTCAGCACAAAATAAGCAACCTCAAGTTTCGTCACGAAGTGGTTTAAGCCATAAACGTTATAAACCAAAAAAGCGGCCAAGTGCGAGTTGGACTCGCCCATGAAGGGTTCCGTAGCAGCAAGTAACATAATAAAAAAGTTCTTGTAGTTCGTTGTAACTTTGATCAATGTTTTTTGCGGTTTGCGATTTATGACGTATTAAAAAAAAACTACTTACTAGATCTCATTCAAACCAATTTTCGTTGGAAGTTTGCATGGTAATGTACATCATATATTTTTTTTAGTTTTATCATTCTCTTATTTTAGAAGTTACAGGGGGGGGGACACAAATTTTACCACTTTGGAAGTGTCTTTCGCGCAAACTATTCAGTTTAGAAAAAAATGATATTAGAAACCTCAATATCATTTTTGAAGACCTATCCATAGATACCCCACACGTATGGGTTTGATGAAAAAAACATTTTTGAGTTTCAGTTCTAAGTATGGGGAACCCCCAAAATTTATTGTTATTTTCAATTTTTGTGTGAAAATCTTAATGCGGTTCACAGAATACATCTACTTACCAAGTTTCAACAGTATAGCTCTTATAGTTTCGGAAAAAAATGGCTGTGACATACGGACGGACAGACAGACAGACAGACAGACAGACAGACATACAGACATGACGAATCTATAAGGGTTCCGTTTTTTGCCATTCGGCTACGGAACCCTAAAAATGGTAACATTCTAGGCTGGGTCCACGAAACTGAAAGTATGCTCAAGAAAGCGATTTAACTTCGGAACTTTGTCCGGACAGGCCTTTAAGAGGATTGTCCGGACGCGAAAAGTGCAGTAGTCAGCCCCTCGCTAACGAGCCACGTCCCTTCACGTCCCTGTCCCCGTGTCCCGCTCACGCTGTCCCGCTATCCCTCGGAGGACGCCAGCGAACTGCAATAACACGATTCTGCACCCTTCTCTACGTATGGTACATGTTATAGGCGTAGTGAATACTTGATGGGATCAAGGATGTAATTTTAAATCGATCAATAGGATCGGATGATTTTGGTCCATTATTTTGTTTTTATATAACCGTTCCTCTATCAGGTACACTCATATTTGGGTAACCCTTATAAAAATTTTCTTCTGAGGTTACACACCCAAGTAGTTTCTGTCTTTTTCTTCTTTCTGCAATGAATGTTGATTGTTCCCATGTAAGATAGAGAGAACCGTGGGTATGTAAAAGGTATACCATAGAAATAGCGAAGTAAATGGAAAATAATTTCAATCTTAGATACAAGTAAGGTGTTAATTTACTTGCGGGGATGAATTAATAGAAAATAATAATATACTACTTACAAGGAGTCTTTGTAAAGGTCAACATTGTATGAGTCTTTCTGTTTGAAGTACAGTAGCATAAAACAGAAGCGTAAATATCAAGTGTTCAAACTTCTTTCACGGGAATAGCAGTAACAGCCTTTTCATTTGTCCTGGTTCTATAATCTCCCCTATGCAATCTAGGATGTATAACCAATATCGTTTTTCCAATACGAATATGAATTGATTGATTTATTAGAGGTATAATACCCGGAATAAGAGCTAAAAATTAATTAGGTTTAGCTTCGGCATCGTGTAAGTTGTCGACACGGGTTCGGTGCAGCCATTAGGCACCTTGCCAGACCTCTGAAACACTGCCTTCTAATACACTCACCAGGCTTTAATGAAAACAGTTTTTATGTCATCATTATTGGGTCATAGACGTAATGATTATGGGAGAATTGGATATAGGTACTATTTCTATTAGCTTATACTGGTAACATAATGAAGCTCTCAAGAATAAGGATATAATAATATTGTACCATTTGTTGTACATTGTACATACTGTAAATAACTTGAATGTGCCCCCACCAAGAATAGCGGCACTTAGCTTACTACGAGTACTTTACTATCTGCGACATTTTCAGATCCGACAATCGGAAAAAAATTAATTTGTGTAGGTTACTTCTACTTTATATTTTAAGAATTTACAAAATACGTCAATTTTGCCACTACCTCGTTTACGTAGTCTATTAAAATCTTGAAGGGAACTTCCTGAAATCCCAGAAAGTCATACTTTTTGATTAGGATGTTAAGTTAGTAGGTTTAAATCTTGTAGAGTCATTCCCTGTACAATTAGGGCACAAATTAAAGGAACTTGGTTCTTCAATAGATACTTAAACTGATAAAAGTAATAAGCGCTATGAGTTTGTGAGTCTTGGCAACTCATTTTCCATGAAATGGCATTGGTTGGGTAACCTATTCATAAACACAATTTTAAGAGAGAAACATTTGAAATACTAAAATAAACGATGTGAGTCGACGTGATTATACACAAACAAGTAATCACCGGTAACGTTATCACACAGGCACGGTAAACATATAACGAACACCTCAATTTCACAAAAACGCTTATTCTAGTCACGTGGGTAGAACCGTAAAAGAGGAAATTGCATTAAAATTATAAGTCGACGAGCAATCACGTTTTGTTTCCCGGCCATTCCTGGATTTAACGGTTTGAATAAATCCCCTCTCTTAATTAGTAAATTTAAAAGCTTACTGCTTCATCTATTGGCGGGCGTCAGCTGTCAGTCAACTTGTTCTACTGACGACGAATAAACGACTATCGATTTTAATACAATAAAATTAATAGTTAGAAGAAAAATAAAAATACATTTTATTTATGATACGGACACTTGCGATATGTATTTTGTAAACGATATTGTGACTCAGTTACATGAATGTATTGTGGTCACGGTTGAACTGCGGTTCCGCGGAGAAAATCTTGACAGGATGACAGATGAAGCTTAACACTAACCCATTAAATAATATCTTCATTACTTTTTGTCTGTGCGATAATATGATTAGGTTTTTGCTGTTTTGCAATTAGTTTTGTTACCATTTTTTTAATTCGCTAATCGTATCTCTTACACATTAAAGGAAGTCAGTTGGTTTAAATTCCGCTATCAACTGCAATGCTCTTCATGACGTTTGTCAGCCATTTTGTTTTAACAGCCTACCGGGTAGAGACCCGCGCTACTTGACTGCTTAATGACATCATTAATGTTTATTTGAATTGTAAATTGTACTCTATGTATCGATGTATTTTATCTTCATGACTCTTGTACAATTTAATACTTGTATACTCTGATAATTTATGTACTTAATTTTTATTTCTCTTATTGTCACTGTCTTGATTTAATTCTTAAGTTTGAAATTATCTTTGCCTCTAGTATCTAAATGTGTCTGTATAATACTGAATTTTAAGTATAAAATCACTAATACGTTGAGTACGTATCAATTTAAACACAAACGCCTCTACTTCCTATAATTAAATCCTCATACCACCTCAATTAAACTGTGACCAAAAATTAAAAGTATTAAGTTTTATAATTAATATCTAAGCAGTACAACATAAAAACGAATTGTCTTAGATAGACAATTGAAATAAAACTCCCTTCAGAGACTGTTTATGCTTTGCGCAAACACACTAATACTATGCAAACGTGGTTCATTTCTCCCAGTTCTCCCCTGCAGACAAACAGACTGCCGTCTTAGGCTTAAGTCAATTTGGAAGGGAGATCAAAGTTTTGCGCCATGATGGTTCTTAATTATACCGGTGATCCTGTAAGTTATGGTTCTTAGACGAAGTATTTAAATTTTGATATATTTAACTGAAACGAAAGGCGTAATGTTTATCCTCTTTCTCTTATTGTTTATTGCAAGAAGTTCTATGGTGCTTGTGTTTTTGAGAGTGAATTATTTAGTTTTCAACAAAGTTATATTGTACTGATTTGAGGTATTTACATGAACCACAAAAAAAGTTTCTGGCTATGTTATGCACATTATAGCCTTTGAAACCATCTGTCGATGTGTCCCATTTTCACCACTAATCCAGTATAGAAATGTCTATAAACTTTTATCGACCTTCGAAGGGTCTATTTATCGTCACAGACCAATGATCATAACGCCGTACCTGTCATGGTATCTTAATATAATACGTTCATTCGCCTCGAAAGATAAATGAACAATACCATTTATTGATTACTTCCACTCCGAGAGGCAAAGCGACAATATTCATAAATATTCTTTTCTTATCTGTTTATTGATCAATTCCCTTCACAAGGTTTATACATAGTTGTATATACGGGAGATATGTGAATCAAAACGCAAGCACCGTGTCATTTATCTTCATTGGTGAGTAGATTAATTCACACAATGACTAATTAATGAATGCAGTGACTAATTGCTGACGATTGATGTGATCGATCGCCTCCAATAATACCAAATGCAATTTAATTGTGTTGATGATTCGAATTGGATCTTTTGTTAATTTGGTTATTACGGTTTTGAAGCGTAACTTTTTCTTATGCGGCGACTATTTTGCTATTGTTTGTAAGGGGTTTGTATCAAGGATCATCAACGTTTGCATGGGCGAGCTCATCAGCCGACAATCAAGCTTGAAATAAAATTCATGATTACATTTTATTGTTGAGCTCCTGAATTTTGGGATTATTTTTCCATTTGCCTTTTATTTATTCTTTATTTTGAAATTCCGATTATGCCTATTGATCCAATATTGGCCACGTTGCGACAGTTTGAATTACATATGATACTGAGTTTGAAAATTAATTTACTTTCACTAACATTTTATTGTATCTTCTAACAAATTAAGCTACTTTGATTAGTTAATAGGATTTATCTCCTACTTGCAACAGTTGTAACACACAAAACAATTTGAGAAGTAAGAGATAAAGCCTAGTAAGATCGACATTGTTACTCAAAAGAAATCGTTTCTTTTGACTAATAAACCATTAGCCCTTGTAACGTCTTACTGTAACCCTTTCGCTGCGAGCGCAAAGTCGATAAGACCAATCGCTAAGTCGCAAGCAAATGGAAAGGCGTCAGTAAGAAGGGCGAGCTCAAATATTGACAAAGCACTCAGCGACAATTCCGGAGACTCACGCTCAACCAAGTGGCAGTATTTTCACAATAAACATCCGTTGTATTTGGTAGGGAAATGCCGTAGTTTATCTACTCGCAAGCGCTACATGCTTGTTTTTATGTACTACCAATTGACGAGGATTTTCTCGCACGAGCTCAATGTTTCGCAATTACTCTTTTTGTGTGAAAATAGTAGTTTTGTTGAGAGATATGTCAATATTGAAATGATCTCAAACAAAATGGTTTAGTTTTGCGAATTGTTTTAGTTTAATGCTTGAAAAATTGTTTTGGGTGTCACTATTTTGTTGATTCGGCTTAGCGTGTTTGATTGCTTTCGAAAATCACTATAAACAAGTCTTTTTATGTCATCTTTTTATATATCGGTGAGTTTTTAGGGTTCCGTAGCCGAATGACAATAAACGAAACCCTTATGGATTCGTCATGTCTGTCTATCTTTCTGTCTGTCTGTCTGTCTGTCTGTCTGTCTGTCTGTCTGTCTGTCTGTCTGTCTGTCTGTCTGTCTGTCTGTCTGTCTGTCTGTCTGTCTGTCCGTCCGTATGTCACAGCCACTTTTTTCCGAAACTACAAGAGCAATACCATTGAAACTTGGTAGGTAGATGTATTCTGTGAACCGCATTAAGATTTTCACACAAAAATAGAAAAAAAGATCATTTTTTTCTAAACTGAACAGTTTGCGCTAGAGACACTTCCAAAGTGGTAAAATGTGGGGACACACATGTAACTGTAACTTCTAAAATAAGGGAATGATAAAACTAAAAAAATTATATGATGTACATTACCAAGCAAACTTCCAACGAATATTGGTTTGAATGAGATTTAGTAAGTATTTTTTTTAATACGTCATAAATCGTAAACCGCAAAAAACATTGATCAAAGTTACAACGAACTACAAGAACTTTTATATTATGTTACTTGCTGCTACGGAACCCTTCATGCGCGAGTCCGACTCGCACTTGGCCGCTTTTTAAATAACGTAATAATAATGTTGTTGAGTGTATTTAATACCTTAAATATTTTTTAAGTGTTTAATCTTTTAATGGTATTATTTAACGCAGGATTTTAAATATACTTGCGTAAATATAAAAGATTACATTTGAATATTTTAGGTAATTATGAAGTACGAAATTCCCTTCCAAGGTTTTATAGGTTATTGTTGGCATTTGTATAAAATTCGTAACTATACTACGAAGTACTAAGTAAATTACTATGAAGTACTAAGTAAATTCGTCAGTTTGACGCTCAAACTGCTTCAGAATCCTTTACCCGAAATCCTATTAAAGGCCCACAAACGGAAAACCGGAAAACAATTTATTCGTGCTACTAGTGAATAGTGACGTCACCGCCTCAAACCCACCTGGTGCAATCAGCCGCTGTCAGCTTGAGACGGGTTAACTTAACGCGTGTAAATAAATAGAAAAGAGACGACATTTAATTTGGATTTTGGGTCGAAAAGCCATTAAGTTAAGGAAGTTTTGTACGATAAATCGATGGAGTTTGGAGGATTTTCGCCAAGATTTGTTATATTTAATTTCAAGTCATGATACTTTAAGTGAAATTTTGCACAAGATACACGGTTAAGTAGGAGTTTTGGATGTGTCCCAGAGGGACCTCAATATTTAGTGGTTAATCTGTTATCCCCATCCATCCATGAGTCAAAGTTAACTTTCTGTGAATTTGACTGTGCTTCACAATGGACGAGACTTAGCGAAGAGATAAATGTTATCCAACATGATCCTTGATCATGTAGTCACTGGTTTATTTAATTTTATGTCATAACAAAAATAAAGAAGATCTCGTAAAATATTTATCGTTATTGTTTTAATCAGTGCGATGTTTAGTATATAACAATGTGTTTATTAACACCATAACCTGACATTAGTTCGATAAACTTCCATAAAATGAATTTATGGGCGATCAAGAGTAGGACAACGGTGTCGCGTGATCCGCCGCCGTACTCTATAATCCTGCAGGTGATAATGGGAATTAATGAGGGATTAAGGATTTTTCTCGTTACGAACGTAAAGTTAGTAAAATCACCTATGTATTTAATGCTAAATATTACAGAGTCTACTAGGGCACAGGTTTTGTATTCAATAACGACTTTATACTATTTGTAAAAAATGTGTGCAATTCACACGTGGTAGAAGTGAAACCTTCAAAAATTTTGGTTTCAGGATAATGTCGATAATGTCGATAATGTCGATAAGTCGAATGTAAAATTTCGGGAAGATGATAATTGTAGGTTTTAGTAATGATCATAGTGATGCAAAGTTAGAAAATAAAAATAAAACAGTGGTAACTAACGCCACCTCTTAACATAATATGAAGAGTAAAATAAGCAGCTAGCGCCATCTATCCAGCAATAAAACAGATGTTCTATCTTGTTCCTCGCACCATCTATGAATACAACTTAGCACTTTTTAAAGTAACAAAGAGAACCACGAACATAAGAAACACTGTATAATGCTTCCTATCTCATTTTCTCCCATGTTAAATCTTATGAATCTATGTGTCTGTCTCTTTTTACTGTCGCTTTTTCGTTTCATCGACTTTCAGATCACAACGACGCTAAAGAAGTTTTCACTTCCCCGCAGTAGATTTTTACCTGTGTCGCGGGTGGCATGGAAGACTTAAAACACATATTGCTTTATGAATATGCCGTTCATGATTTATGAACTAAACATAATCGTCACCTTCTAATGTAATATTGAGTCCTTGCGCTGTAGGTATATGACACTAGTAATCCATTACAGCGCCCGTATCCCATTTGTGTATAATTACCAATAGCACGCAGAAGACAGGACTATTTATTTGTTCGAAGCCCTCATCGATCTTAATCTGTGGGGCAAGGGCGAGGACACACTGGATTTGGTTTTAATGCCTTTCGACAGTTCACAAATTAAACGGAAATGATGTATAGGATATTACGTTTCGGTATTGTTCCTTGAGGTATTAAATTTAGAAAATCTTAACCAACAATTGCTATTTTATGACGTAATGACACTTGCTTGTAGATTGAAGTTTCAATTTTTTTTATGGAAATAGCCGGAAAACGAGTTGACGATGCACCTGATCGTAAGTGGCTATCGATGCCCATGGACATCAGCAACACCAAGGCATCACTGATGCGTTGCCGGCCAAGAAAGAGAGAATAAAAGAAAGAAAGATAAATAGGTTCATTATGATGATTGAAGTCCATTATGATTATATAATCTTGTGTTATTTTCTACAATGATAGAGATACCAACGATATGAGCATCGTACCATAGATTGTACAGTATGACTGTATCAATTGATATATCTATCGATCCATTTGTAACTGGTATGCAAGCTTTCGCATATGTCGGGAGCATCTTCATATTCTGGTAAAATATATTATGCAATTCCTGTTTGTAAATTAGCAATACATGGCAACATTTCATGCATCCTTGTGACTTGCATTCCATGGTCAGTGTGCACTAAGCCTTACAGGGTAAACAAATGTTGACCGGAAACATTAGTAACGCGATCATCCGACAACGTATTATTTCACGTCGTGACGTCGTGTTCCATCTTACCGCGATTTGTTTGTCGTTAGTTTAGCTGACAGTTGCAGTGCGCAGTGATCACTCTCACGTTGTCTCGGGTTCAGCTCTGGTCTTAGATTAGATTAACTAGAGCTTATTAAGCCTGAAAAGGTGTATCTTGGTACAATTTAAAAATGTACAGCTAAAATACATTATTCATTCATAATTCGATGCGCGTTGTAGTCATTGTACGTAAAGAAACGATTACGCTTCGCAATATTAAATTGTGCACAAATGCACCAATGCACCGTTAATGCACGGTCGTGTAACAATGTGAGGTGTTCTATCAGCCTCGACATCAAACTGTCATACCTGCCCGTAGTATTTCTTACTAGTCAACAATAAAGAGATAGACTGAGGTCCCTTCTATTGAAAGATACAAGACCAAAAAGAGGATAGAATATTTCATACCTTTACTCTTGATTGGTGATTATCTATGAACTGGTATAAATGTCTACCTTCTAGCAGTTCATCTTCCTTCAATCATACCTAATCCTGAACTTGTTGGCTGAGATATAATAAATTAAAAACAACTCGCTAATACTTTTAAAACTTCAGCAATTTCATTGATCAAATCTTAATCAAACCGAACAAAGTTAATGACACAAACACATACTCGTACAGCAAGCCGGTAGCCGCGATGTTGATTAAAATTAATAACTCCTTCCCGACGCTTCTGAGGAATTAAACAAACAACTGGATTACTTCAAGTTGAGGGTGTATCGGGTACTTGAGTCTTTGAAATATTATCTTCATTAAATACCTAGCTGTTAAGTATGACATAACAAACATGCTTTATTATTTGATCACATACGATTTTATTCCTCTCCAGAAATAAAAATAATAAATACAGTTTAAAAGTAGTAACATCAGCAGAGTTATCTTATAACATTATACCACTTGAGTACTTTGTCGACGAATATTTTAGCCTTAGATTCAGGCTCATTCTTACCTTCGGAGATGCCAAGGAAATACCAAATTACGCATCCACTTTGTAGCTGTTTTCTTTCCTCAGAGTTTCCTTCCTTAAAAAAGTAAGAAGTGAAAGACTCATAGCGTGCTCGTTAGCATAGCATAATGGACAAAGCTTCTATATTTTAAAAAAAGTTTCTTTCTTGTCCACTATCTTGGCCAGCAACGTATCATTGTTGTTATCATTGACATTGCTGATCATGGCCGTCGGTGACCACTTACCGTCAGGTAGATGGGCTGGTCGTTTGCCGGATATTTACGTAAGAAGCCTTTTTAAACGGTTCTATTTAGCTTTCCCTGTTTATGTGGTTTAAAATTTTCAAGGTTAGTTAGACCTACATTGTCTTATCTCTTGAAATTTTACAAATTGTTTTAGTTCTGATGATAATAAATTGCTGTGATAATATTGTATTGTATATTGGTACTATAATAATGAAAGCGTGAATTAATAATAATAAATAATAAACGCTTTCACACTCATACTCTCGCAGTAGGTTTTTACCTATGTCGCGGGTGGCATGGACGACACATATAACACATCACACAACACACAATACAATAACACCCATGACCCGAATACAAATATTTATCTGTGACATAAATATCTGCCCCGGCCGGGAATCGAACCCGGGACCCTTCGCTTCGCAGGCAGGGTCGCTACCAACTAGGCTATAGGGTCGTCAAATTATAATATTAAGATCTTAAAGTATTAACGTTATTGAGGTTACTGGATGATACTAAGTATCTGAGCTAAGTATTTGACAAGCTCATAGTACCTCAATCCTAACGTCCAAAAGTCAGCCGCGCGGTCGGAGCGCGAACTCGGCTGACAGTCAACGACCCGAAAATTGTTTCTAATACTCCTGCATAACTTTATTACCATTATATAACTTATTTATGAAGATTTCAGTTTGAACGTAATGAAGATTTGTTCAAAGTTAGTTTTTACATACACTTTATGCCATCAAAATCTTTAGTAAATGGTTTGGAGTTTGAAGGAGTTTTTTCGTTGTCACAAACACTACGATTGTATATCAATATCATGTCCAAGTAGGTCCTTTATAAAATTAGAACTATTCTATCTCCACCGTTCCACCGCAGACACAGCGAAACAGAGATGATTTTTAGGACGCATGGTCCAAATAGAATTCTGATCGGGCAGCCAGACACTGATACCTGACTGAGCACACAATCTGAGACCTCGTCGGTGAATATTCATGAACGAATTTCAACTGGGCATGCATTCGGCACCGCTGCACGCTGCTGCACTCCTGATACAATCGATTCATGATTTTTTAAATAAATTTGAATTGATTGAAGAAGATACAAACTACTCTTAGGTTTGTGATATTGTAGGTGATAGCTTAGTGAGAAAAATTTGTAGTGTACCTAATCATAAATGATAATCGTAGCTATCGTAAATGATAACAATGATTCATATGAATAAAATACTACTAAACGTATGAGTAAATTTATTTAATTAAGTCACAAAGTTTAGTGGAACTGACTAAAGCATTAAATTAAGAAACATCTTTTAAAATTTAGGTTCCTGCTTAAAAACATACTTCGTGCTACTAAGAAATAAATATCTGTAACATTTTATTGAACTCCTCTACGAATTTACTGAAGGTAGTTTCCAATTTGTTTTACTATAATGATTACTAGACTGATAACGACATATAAGATGAATATGAAGATGTAGCAGAACTTCAAAGTGGAATTTCAAATATTAGCCATGATCACTGTCATAAACTTTTGGAATATAAACTCCGTCGCTAAAATATTGAAACGAAAAGTCTATCGCTAACTGCGAAAGATAGCATCGGTACTCCATCCTGCTCCAAAAACTGGGGTGGAGATGCATTGAGTGCACCGCCAATATAAAGTTTACAGCGACGTTTCATTCTTTAGAATTATCTATGTAATTCTAATTTATATTTCGCTCACTTTAATGGACATAGATAACCCTCAATCATCTGTTATTCACATCATTAAAAGAACATTCATCAATAAAAGAACAGTTTAGCATCATTACTGCAATCGTTTCCTAAGGTAAAATACAATTTTCTCATCCATTTTACATAAGTACATGAAATTGGTTTTAATAATAAAAATAAAATCTACAAGTATATTCGAATTTGATCCAGATACCTAGAAAATTTACGTTAGCATCATAAAATAGTGCTAAACTTGCATTTATGATGATGAGACATTCCGCTAGTAGAGCACTGAATCATTCTATCAACATAAACAGGTTCTAGTTCCCAGTGTACATCCCCCTAAACACATTACGTGAGTAGTAGAGGAGCCGTGACGGATCGTTCGTTGCGACTGTCGACAGACTGCAGCGCGACCGCATGCAAAAATGGTTCCTGACTATTTATCTTACTTTAAGTGAAATTTACGTGTAGTTCCAGTTTGTGCACTTTGCTTTAAGAAAGCTTTCTCCGTTACGTTACGTAATGTTTTGCGTTATGTTCGTGCTCAAAGTACCAATCAAGCATCTAGATGGCGTTGTTACTGATTTGACGATAACATCATGTTAAATTAAATAATTAACATAAATAAATGTATCAAGCATGCTTTCAGTAATATAAAAAGCGTTCATTTACCATCATTTACTAATCTATATATTTTATAATTGTTCGTAAGGATTTTTTCGTGTATGTAACCGATTAGTGAACAGAAGCTATCTGGTGATAAGTCACTGTGATACATTGTGATTTGGTAATAATAAATATTAAGGCAATACCGATACCGATGTGTACACTAGACATACAAACTGACACAAAAAGTAATGAAATAAAAAATCCAATTTTATTTATTGATATTTATTGCAGCTTGCCACAAACAAAATCGTTAACAACTTTGTAGTAACTTATGTCTGATATTTTATTTACTTTTATTGATCACATTCACGATAGTTTCATTCGATTCACGACAAATTCAAAATTCCTAAAATCTGAATAAAAATCGAACATCATTACAACAACCATCTCGTCTACTCAAATTTAACGACACTCGATGTCGAAATTTCGCCATCATTTTGTTCCTTACAAAAAGGTGATTGTCTTCAAATTTAATAACAGATTTGAATGACCCCTCCCCGGAGTGTGGCCCTGCGACTCTGAGGGATTCTGTAAGAAGATTTCGATCATCGATGACAAGATGGAACGGGTAAGAGATACACTCGGCGCAACAATAAAAATAAGCGTTATGTTGGTCACATTTTTAAATTGTTTTATATTGAAGATGAATGAAAATATTAGTCAAAATATTGCAATTTTTAATAATTTATATAAAATATCTTCACTTGTCCTTGTTAAGTAAAAAAATACGGTCAGAATTGTTATTATTATTGTTCTTTTCATTGATAATATTATCATGATTGAAATTGAAAAAATTTTAACATCATACAGTTTTTGCTATTAAAAAACTTCTTAATATTAAAAACTAAAATAACAAAGTACTTTTTATCTACAAGATTAACAACAACAAATAAGGCAGCAATTTTAGTGAGGGCTAAAAGTAATTTAAATACACCCTAATTACCAAGTGTACCACCATCCTATCATGGATTGTTTCATCAAATTATTTGGTCGTCGTTTTTTGCGAGGTTTAACGAGAAGAGGACAGGGAGGATTTAAAGTCGAATTGATTTAGTTTCCGCTACATAAAAAAATGTTGATATAATTTTATTTTATAGATTTAGACACTTGACTTGCTTCCTATAATTTCAGAGCGCCTTTGCTTATTTGATTATCTATCTGGGTTCTTTGATTGTGATGTGCAAGTCAAACTTGTTATTTTTTCAGTACCAATGCTTGCAGTGTAATTTCTAAGCTTTGTCCCCTTGTTACTGTACACGCTGTTATTAATCTACTGAAGAGTTATTAAGTTAATACGAAATATTGTTTTAACCGTTTAATATAATATGAGGCATATATTTGAGCCTTATTTCTGCGGCTTAAAATACTGACCCCAAACATTAATATTGTAACTGGTATTATAGTCTTTCCGTGAATCGTACCATCTTCTTGCTTGTGCCAGCTGCCAAACGTCAAGTACCGGCTAAGCGGAGCTGAGCATTAAGCCATTTCTTTTTTTCTCTACCACTTTCTTCTTTCTTAGATGATTCTTTTGGTGTTTCTGATATCCATTGGCGACGGTGGTCACTAACCATTCGGTGGATCGGCTAGTTACATAAAAAACAAACGAAAGATTTTTATATAAACCTGTTTAATAAGTTTTTCGTAATATTACTTCATTTAATAAAAGCAACGTAAATTTCCAAACCTACTAACATTGAGCAGAAGCAGATAAAAACATCAAGTATACTTTGAATTTTTCGTCGAGCGTAATAGGTAGATGCTACATTCATTTCTCGCTCTGAGAAGAGTTGCTAACAATGCAAATGGTACTCTAGCCTTCTCAACTTAAGTTTCAATTTCCTCTACAACTGAAAGATTTCAGTGTACTTCTGCTTAATTCATCTATATTATGCTAAAGGACCAACGGCACGATAGTCGGAAAGCTTGTCTTTGTATAAGATGGTTAAAGTTTTGAGATTACAGCGGCTTTTGCAGATTAATAACAAGAAGAACTAAGGTGGTAGTAAATTGTTCCATCTTCATTTGTATGTAGCCTTTTAGTTTAATATTTAGATTTGGTTCTGCTCTGGTTTTTGTTACCAGAGCAGAACCTGCTCTGGTTTTTGTTAATAGTTCACAAACAAGCAGAAAACCAACTGATGTTAAATGGTTATATGGGCATTATTAACATGTATCTAAAACATCATTGATGCGTTGCCAATAAAAAAATAGACTGAAAGAAAGAACTGGCTCTCAAACCACTCGACTAGTTTAAGAATTGGGCTAAGATGATTATGTGAGCCAATAACATTGATTCATATATTAATGTATATCTCTTTCTTTTACTGATCATCGTCATCAATCTATTCGTCATTCATCATTTTTAACCGACTTCAAAAAAAGGAGGAGGTTCTCAATTCAACTGTATTTTTTTTATGTTCGTTACCTCAGAACTTTGGACTGGGCGAACCGATTTTGATGATTCTTTTTTTAATCGAAAGCTGGTGGCTGTCATGTGGTCCCATATAAATTTTATTGAGATCTGACAATGGCATCCATGATAAAACCATATAAGTCTTAAATTTGTATTAAGTAAGCGCGACAAATGGATGAATAACTCAATATCACGCCAACCGATTTCGATGATTCTTTTTTTTAATCGAAAACAGGTGCTTGTCACGTAATCCCACATAAATTTGAACGAGATCTGACAAGTAGTTTTAGAGTAACTTTGAAATCGGTTATTTTTTGTTAGTAAAATTTAGATTATATTCGTCATGTTCATAATTTTTTAACCCAAATTTTACTCTGTTTTATTTTCATTATCTGAAGTAATTATAGTTGGATCACTCGAAATTAACATGCATAATATGATGCTATTCTTGTCCTGTGTTCATCAAATAACTACTAGAGCTACATCCCTATTTCATGTTAATCAAACACATGTGGGCGTTTCTGTGGTCTGAAATTTGACGATTCATTTGAAAGTTTTGCATTTCCCACAACATTCCCACTTTCAACCTAAAACACAAATTACTCAAAACAACTTCCTTCACGGCAGAATGAGAACATGTGAAAGCAAAACGTACTGGAGAAAGCCCGAGATTTCGTACCTACAAATACTAATAAAAGAAATGAATACAAATAAAGTTAAGTACAAGGATACCCAATTAGTACGTTTTAAAAGCAACATCAAAACTGTTTTTCACGAATAAATCCTGAAAATTTAATCAAGCACTAATTCGTTAATTAATTTAGGCGGAAAGATCTGTCTTCATTGGCCAAAGTGAAAGTTTGTCCCTTGCGCCGTCGCCTAATAATTTCTCAAAGAGCCCTTTGCCCTTTAATATTTTTCAAAGAGCTGAACTTGCTGGTCTCAGCTGATCCGCAGTTTTGCTTTCAAATCATTAAGAAATAAAAAAAACAGTCTTGCTAATTGGACGTGGTATATTTTGCTGATATATCATTATTGGGTTTGGAAAGGATTTATTTGGTGTAGAATATTCGAAATATGACGAGTCCGCTCTAAGGAAGGATGTGCTCGATGAAGGAAGGCGATGAATTTTATTCATGTACATAATAATGTATGTAGGTATTAGTATGTTTTTTAATGACATAAAACTAAACTTGAACAGCTATTTTTATTATTGTCTAGAGATTTTTTTGAGTTCCAAACAATAATTTAGTCTTTTTGGATAAGGTTTTCTTCAGAATAATATTATGTAGCCCTAAAAAATATTTAATTTCTCTTTAGTCGAGAAATTAATTCACGGATAAAAACAATTTAATAGGACTTAAAAAAGGCTACAATAATTATTGTGAAAATGATTTTGTAACTTCGCAACGTTATCGTTTTGTAATTCCTTGAGTTTCAGTAAAAAATTTTGTATTGAATATTTTTTCTATTAATTGATCGATTTCCTTATTTATAAAAAAAATACACATATAGCTAAAAGCAGTTTCATCCCAATAAACTCAGTCCTTGCACTTTGTTCCCGATGTTCCCCTCCCATTATTTGGTTTAAATTTAATCAGCCCTGACAATATTACCGTGTTCGTTAACTCTCACCCTCAGACAGACAGACAGGCATAATCCAATTTGGTCGGATATGTATGTGCAATAACGTAAAAATGTTTGCATTGACAGAAGTCGAATAACGAAAGTATTTGCCAAAAGAATATCAAATTATACACGAAGACTAGAAAGAAGTCTAGAGACAGAATAAAGTCACAAGTTAATCCTTAAAATAGAACAAGTTAATAGTTTATGAAATAAATACACGATTTTATAGGAAAAAAAAAAACTGGGTAAGTGCGTGTCAGGCCACGCGCAATGTCGGGTTCCGAAGTAGTAAGTTTATCGACTATTACTAGCAAATTCATCATATTATATCCGATTTTTGAGAATTTTTTTTCAACCAACACTTGACTCTAACCAAAATTAGTACTTTGAAGCCAAGTATTTCGCAAAAAAAAAGCAAAGCAACAACCCATAACTGGGACAGTTATGGGTACCCAACCACCCATAACTGTCCCACTGCTGGGCTCGGGGTCTCCTCTCACAATGTGAGGGGTACAGGCCATAGTCTACCACGCTGGCCAAGTGCGGATTGGTAGACTTCACACGCCTTTGAGAACTTTATGGAGAACTCTCCGATGTGCAGGTTTCCTCACGATGTTTTCCTTCACCGAAGCAAGTGATAATTAACTTCTAATACGCACATAATTTTATTTGAAAATCAGAGGTGCGTGCCAGGATTTGAACTTGGGCCCTTCCGTTCGGGAGACCAACGTTCTAACCGATAGGCTATCACTGCTATGTTTTTTGTATGTATTTTAAGTATTTCGCAAACGGACCCCTAAATCCAAAAAAAGTCTTAGTACACTCATAACACTTTTGGAAGACCTTTTCAACGATACCCCACACTATAGGGTACGCGACGAATAAAAAATTCATCCTCACGGTACTTGTAGGGGAGGTACCCTGAAAAAAAAGTTTTTCAATATTTTATTCTACGATTCTGGAGTTTTAATAAATATCTATGCCAAATTGCAGCTTTCTAGCACTAAGGGTTACGGCGATTTGCTGCGGACAGACATACGGACGGACAGATGGACGGACAGACGGACAGGACGAAACTATAAGGGTTTCGATTTTACTTCGGAACCCTAAAAACTGTGACTGTTAACCGTTGAAGAGTTCTTCCGGACGTAGTATTATAAAATCGATTAACAAGAAACAAAAAAAAGTTTTAGTCTTTAACGGCCGGTCTCAATAATGTACTAACAGATAGAAGACTGTGGATAGGGCTACCATTAGTATGTCATCTGTCATATTTGTCAATTTTTCAGACGCAAAAATTGATAAATATGACAGATGACATACTAATGGTAGCCCTATCCACAGTCTTCCATCTGTTAGTACATTATTGAGACCGGCCGTAAATCTAGTCAGTATCAATTGTGTTAATATCGCAGCTGAGGTTGGGCAATAAAAGAATATCTCTGAACGAAACACCAATTTGCGTTGATCGTAAACAATGCGACTAGCGGGCACCCGCGCCACTCAAAGACTACTAGATCCAGTTCATACTGGTTCATAATGTGTTTATGGTGTTTATACACAGCCTAGTGCCAGCAAAAACTGCTTTCGCAATTGAATAATCCATTTCGGTACTGTATAAGTGAGGAATGCGTAGCGAGCAAGCCAGTCATACCTATGGGTCTTCTTCGATAGTTATTTTTCTATGAACCAGTCCAAATAGGATGTCCATATCAAATAGTCTTTGCAACCTACTTTAATCTAAATAGTATTTTAATCTTAATATTTCTACTTTAATCTAAATATTGCCATAAGTATTAAGTGCTGCCTGTAACTGTGAGTAGGAAAAAATAACCCCGGTAGTTTCTTACCGCTTCTTCTCCCGGAACACTCACGGTAGGGTTTGTTGAAGGGATGGCGTTGAGTGACTTTCGAAAAGCGTTTGTAACAAACCTACTTCGAATCGAATAAAACTTATTCAACTTCAACTTCAACTAGTAGGTAGTAATACGATCACTTATATAGTAATAATCTAAATTTTACTAACAAAAATAACCGACTTCAATATTACTCAAAAATAACTTATCAGATCTCGTTCAAATTTATGTGGGACCACATGACAAGCACCTGCTTTCGATTAAAAAAGAATCATCAAAATCGGTTCACCCAGTCCAAAGTTCTGAGGTAACACACATAAAAAAATAAAGTCGAATTGAGAACCTCCTCCTTTTTTTGAAGTCGGTTAATAAAATTAATCATATCTACTTATTTCTACGAATATTATAAATGTGAAAGTTAATGAGGTTTTTTGCTACATTTTCACAGTTTATCATATAATTATCTGATTCGGCGGGGAATCGAAATTTATTACTCTCTCTCTTAAGAAATATTTTAAATATTATATTATGTGCTAGTAAAATACCATCACTACTTACTTCTGAAGCGACTAGATAATCGCTCTATGAGAAAAAGTTACAAAATTTCAGTGTAATTCATTTTCATTCTCTTTAGTCTTTACAGTAGACAATTACAATTTACTTTGCTTTTGCTACTAAAGAAAATTGTTCCGTAAACGTCATCGCCTGACACTTGAACCAAAATACTTGATCGTAATAGCCCAGCGGGCGTCGGGCGGGCCATATGGCGCCCCAAACATGTTTGTATAAAGCTTTTCGTTCTTTGGGCCTATTTCGTGGAATTAGTCATGAATTAATTCTGTGCATGGGTTTTTTAATAAATTGGTAATGTCTTTATGCAAAAATTTACTTGGCGCCTTGATTAAAATTGGATAGAGATTATAACATACCTTTTTTTTTTCAGACAAAGGCCAAAGAATTTTTATTCCCTGCATTTCAGTACCTACTCCGCAATAGCGATGGCAAGAGGCCTAATGGTATATCGGTCGTATTATGGAAAATGAAATGGTTACTGTGCAGAATAGTACTTATCTTCTGTAGACACACACACATAGACATCTTCATAGTGGTAAAATGAAGACGGATCATGCGACAGAAGATGTAAAGAAAATTAAACATCTTAAAGGGAGTTAAATTCGGGCGAACGAAAACTATGTTTTTAAAAACAATTTATTTAATAAAATTACGGAAATTAATTACAATAATAACGTGTGTTTCCTGATTGAGAACGGATACAAGACTGTTTTAATTAATTGAACAAACGCTATTGCCGAAATGGTGTGGTGTAATTACAATAAGATGCAACGTCAGCGGGAAGCGGCTGCATTGTCATTGCGAATCCTCGGTTAGGCCGTGGTAACTAAGGCTTCGAATGTTTTTATTTTAAAATATGGTTGATGTTGAGATTATTGGCTTGTCGCCCTATGATTTAAACTACAAATAAATATAAGGTAAGAGGTGCAACCCAAGAGCTAGCAGCGTTAAGCATTCCTATAAAGCGACGAAATGCTGCCAGCATCTTGGGAACTACGCCGTTGGGGCTTGCATGAATTTCAGATCAAGCAAGAATGCAAGATCTTTGCATACCCATGTTTTTGAAAGAACTTTTAACATTACCTACTGTAGTGTTTGTACTGCTATTATAGTTATAGCAGTAGTCACGTTATCTCGGGAGCACGGGTAGTGGGGCAACACTGGGTCAGTCACGAGACAGCCGTAGACGAGAGCAGACGTGTTTCCCTACCTACTGGTGTCGTAACGAGCTAATGCAAGTCAACCATATCACTATATCCAAATATTACGTGAGCACGTAAGTACAACAACTACTACATAATGGCGACGAGGTCAAAAGGTCAGTGCAGTAAATATTTTTATTTTGTGTTGATAAAGGAAGAGTTGGAAGGAAAATAAAACGTCGATGCAAGAAATAATCAACAGACGAATGTTAATATTAGTGCCGAATAGTTTTCTCGAGAATTTGTTTATGTGTGCTGTAACTTTAAATAACGTATTGAGCAACATCATCATAATTATCGAAGTTCTCTCTCTAATTAGGTATAAAAATTGCCGCCATTACCGCTACCTACACAATTCCCTTTGTTTTCGGTAAATGGCATTGATTGACATTGTAAAAACAACTGTGCGTGAGTAAAAAAGTGGCATTTTGTGTTATAAGCGTAATTCACGCTACTGAAGTAATAATAACATAAATGACATTTTGGATATAGTGTCACTTATTTAGCTGAAAGTGATAGCGAGACAGGTTTTGTTTTGAAATAAGAAGTGATATTTAGTGTTTAGCTGTGTCGTTTTAAATATAATACACAGTATCGATCTATTGGAGGGATTGCTACATAAATGGCGTATTGCGTGTGGTGCCGCGTGTTTGGTTAAAGTTGCGTATGTGTGCCAATGAGAAAAAGTGGCATTATGCGGAACTTTTTCCGAATATATTTTTTGAATAACTACTTATTTACTAGCATGTTTTTAGTGCCTAACTAAAAGTAGGTTGGGCGAACCGACGAGAGAGGCTAATTGCAACGATATATTTCAGTTTTCTTCATAGACATTGATCGCAATGTTGAGTTGAAAACTTTGAATGGCTATACTGAAAAACTACTATTTTTGTAAAGCACCATTTTTGTTTTAAATGTGCGAATTGTGTCCGGCATCCATTCTTGCGTGTGTGTGTTGCACAACAACACTTAGTAATAAAAAGGAGATAACATTATACAAATTATGAACTTAAATAAAGGAGTAGGGACCTTAAAATATTCAAGAATAAAAGGAGAAAGGTTCCCTAAATTAGTGAAATTTATTTAGGACTAGCTGTGCCACGCCGTTTCGCCGGCGTTGGTTTGTGGAAGGGACTGGCTGCTGGAGGTACGATGCTGTATGGCCTGTGGCCTTCCTCGGTGAATGGATTGTCGGACGGAGTTTTTCGGTTCGAACCGGTGGTTCCTGAGATTGGCGAGTTCGGCCGGGCGGACTCTTCGACTTTATAAAGTATAGATTTTACTACCATTATAGATGGCAGCACATGCAAGTTAAGTTTAATTGTTGAGAGTGAGTTTGCTTCTTCGCTGCCATAAAACTATAACAGTAAGGGTGATTGTCAATAAAATTAGCTGTTGTTATGACTTTTAGTTATATTCTACGCAGGTCCTGGGTTTCATTCAAACGTAGTTTTGCTTTAGTTACAAAGTACATGTGTAGGTATGATAAACTGAAATAATTGCAGTCGTTTTGATATGAATTCTGATAAAAAATGGAACTGAAGTTGTTTGATGAAAAATTATGTTCTGTTATGAAAGTATTGCATTGGCAGTATCAAACATACATACATGCCTAGCCGCCTAGGTATACATGCAGCCATGCACTTGTATTTCTTTTGAAAATAATATACATAAACTATCACAAGCTGTTGTAATACGGTTAACGTAATTTAACGTTGCGGCGCCGGGTCCCTATTTCAGCTTGTAAGTTCTTTGTGATTCTTTAGCAGTCTTTCCTTTTGGTATCTGACCATCACGGCTGTACTACACGGCTGAAAATATAATAACATAAAGTGAGTAATCATAAATAAAGTTGGTTTGATGGGCGGTAGCGTAAGAAAGAAAGAAACATTTATTCCGTCATAAGAATAGCAACAACGTTAGGGTTCTATGGTGGATGTGTCACTGGCGCGCCGACGACGAGGAGCGCAGGAGCGGGTAATTGACCGTTATGGTCGTGGTCGCTCTGTTAACACATGACGCTTTTGTTGTAGTCAGAAGTGCTTGACATTTGACATACAGCGTTAGAAGGCCCTCGTGTATTGTACCAATGTGATTAGTGTACTGGAGCAAAGGATGGGCGTGTGTGTATTGTGGCTCTTTTCAGAACGGAGTTCTTGGTTGGTTTGTAAGGACATAACGTATCTATATTTTTGAGTATCATTGCGTATTGGGAGATGATAGGAAGTTCCTATCATCGTTCCTATTAGGAACCATTATACAAGCCGCGATACTGGAGTTCAAATCTTCACGATGAGACAATTTTATTTTTCTAATTTAGTTTTTGTGTTGAATTTTATAGAATCTATTCAGGCAGTGAGGGTCAAAAGCGCTTGCGAGCTAGACGCGTTCTTGTATTGTTACTGTGATTAAACTAAGTTGTGTCACGGAAATCATATTATATATTGGTTATTGAGTTATTCGTGCGCAAAAGGAGTAAGTTTTTACTTTTAAATTGAGAACAATAATTGTATTTTGTTCGAATGGGTGCAGCAATGTTTAAAATTTTGCTATTTATTATTGTAGCCTGAGGAAAGCGCCCTTTTGAAGACGCACGATTTGATATATTATAGTAAATTCATACCCCTGGAGAAGCCGAGGCTTGGTTTTGACCGAATTCCACAAAAATCGTGAAGGAGAAACTCTCCTGACGTCCAAAAAATATTTATTAAGCTGGATGTATTTAGTTATAAATCGAGAAGTCCTCTTTAAATAGTTTTGCAGGCAAACCGATTGTAGTTTTGTATCGATTTACAGCTAAATGTTGTAAACCACTTGGAATTTCATTTCAATAAGATGACCCGTCACAATACCTAGAAAAGTTCATAAAAAAAGTGAGGTCAAGGTAATGTTGAGTTCAAGTGAAAAGGGTAAAGATAAAGATAAAGTTTAGTGAATGTTTAAGCTATAGTCCGAGTTGAAGTTTTATCAGGCCTGGAGCACTCCGCATTTTACCATAACGTTACAAGTAGGTACATGCCACGTTCGACATGTCCTACTAATTCAGAAAATTCATAATAGCAGTCACACGTTCGTAATCTATCACACATAGTAAAAATTTTGGTGTTTGTCTATATGTTGATGCGTGTTCTTCAGTAAGATGTTAAATAATGAAGTCGGAACTGATATATATTTAATTATCGTTTACTCATATATAATAATACATGTGTAACACATAAAAATAAACTTTCAGAAAAAAATACAAAATGAATTAACTTTTGTAAATGTTAGTTTCCTTCAGGTCATCACACATGTCACTAAACTTTCAGATTAATTTTATTCTTTCAAAAAAAAGGCAATCCTGACATTGCCAGAGAGGATAAGCGACAGTGTTAGAAAGGAAGGTAACTCATTACATGTTTTGATTAGCGCTGTGCGATCTGAATTACACTTTATTGCGTTGGATCCAGAGTCACTATTTATTTAAATGATTTTTCGGAAGTTTTCTTAGTGCACCTTCTGTACTTATTTAAAAATACTATTATTTCTTCTGTGGTTTTAGTTAAACTCAGAGTTAAAGGAAAAAATAGTATTCAAGCTAAAGTTACAATGAAAGTAAAATTTAAAAGGCACTCTAACTCGAAGAGTCAGAGAAATCAAAGTAAAATCAACCAAAGGTAATTATAATGAAGTTTAGTTTTGCTTAACATAAACATACGCAACTCAGTTGTCGGCAGTATGAGCCCTCATGAAATTGAAAATCATACGTTACTGAGTTGAAGTGAGTTGTCGGCAGTATGAGCCCTCATGAAATTGAAAATCATACGTTACTGAGTTGAAGTGAGTTGTCGGCACTATGAGTCCTCATGAAATTGAAAATCATACGTTACTGAGTTGAAGTGAGTTGTCGGTAGTATGAGCTCTCATGAAATTGAAAATCATACGTTACTGTGTTGTAGGCAGTACGAGCCCTCATGAAATTGAAAATCATACGCAACTCAGTTGTCGGCAATATGAGCCCTCATGAAATTGAAAATCATACATTACTCAGCTGTCGGCAATATGAGCCCTCATGAAATTGAAAATCATACATTACTGAGCTGTCGGCAATATGAGCCCTCATGAAATTGAAAATCATACATTACTGAGCCGTCGGCAATATGAGCCCTCATGAAATTGAAAATCATACATTACTGAGCTGTCGGCAATATGAGCCCTCATGAAATTGAAAATCATACATTACTGAGCTGTCGGCAATATGAGCCCTCATGAAATTGAAAATCATACATTATTGAGCTGTCGGCAATATGAGCCCTCATGAAATTAAAAATCATACATTACTGAGCTGTCGGCAATATGAGCCCTCATGAAATTGAAAATCATACATTACTGAGCTGTCGGCAATATGAGCCCTCATGAAATTGAAAATCATACATTACTGAGCTGTCGGCAATATGAGCCCTCATGAAATTGAAAATCATACGTTACTGAGTTGTCGGCAGTATGAGCCCCCATGAAATTGAGATTGATACATTGACCTGATGGAAGTAGTGACCTCATGAAATTTAGAATCATACATATATTACTTGACTAGACGGCAGTATGGGTCCCATGATTTGAAATCATAGTAACTAAAGTGTGTATGGACCTCTTGAAATTGAAATCATTACTGACTAGACGGCAGTATGGGCCCTCATAACTTTGAAAACCATACAAAATGTAGTGATTTTGTGAATATATTAGTTATTTGGCGTGATGGAGTCGAGATGTAGAATAAAGATAATGAATAGATGAGGTATTTCAATAAATGACTGGTGTGTGAATGATTGGTATCTGCAGTGTCTGACTCATATGTGACACCGTTGGGTCCGTTGGGCCCATTCAGAAAGGACGCCTAAATAAAGGAAATTCCTGTTGCGAGTCTAGCCATGTTTGGCGTGTTATGGTCGACGTAATTTGTTGTTGACAGTAAACCACTTTTAGTAATAATATAAATTTTCATCGACTTTCTCATATTTCCTGTGTTTGTTTTACCAGTAAGTTGTCTATTTAAGGACAGAAATGACGAGGTTCGTTTGTATGTTGGTATGAAACCTAATAACTTGGCGATCTTGATCAAAGAGAGAAGAAAGAGGGAAGTATGAAAAGCTAAGAGGTGATGCAAATAATTATTATTTAATAAAGATAGAAGGAGAATGGGTGAGAATGGGAAAGGTATAAGACGAAAATATGCTGGAAGAGGTCTCAGGTGTTGTTTCAATGTTTAAAATAATTTGCAGTGAAGGTATATTCTACATAAGTAATTCTATACGAAGCATGCATATGACAGTTTGAGTTTGTTGAGGCTAGTGAAGGCACCCAGAAGGCTACAGTTTACAAACCGTAGCCTGCTTCATACATATAGTGCGTGTTACAAATGAGTTTGTCTAAGTAGCTGAAATATTGAATGGTGTAGACGTGGAGTGGCCTTTGAAGGCTTGAGTTGCGATCAACTGCAGAGTCGACTGTGGATCGGACTCCAGATTAAATTAAGATTTTAATAAGGAAGGGATGTAGTGTTTGTACTGCTATTATAGTTATAGCAGTAGTCACGTTATCTCGGGAGCACGGGTAGTGGGGCAACACTGGGTCAGTCACGAGACAGCCGTAGACGAGAGCAGACGTGTTTCCCTACCTACTGGTGTCGTAACGAGCTAATGCAAGTCAACCATATCACTATATCCAAATATTACGTGAGCACGTAAGTACAACAACTACTACACCTACCAAACTCCATTGAGTACGTGACGAACAACCCCATTTTACCTGTAGGGGTAGTAACCTGAAAGGAATTTATTTTAAAGATTAATATTCTATAATTTTGTTTTCATAAATTGGTATGTATATCCCTCAGATAGAAGAACACAGAAAGAACAAAGGTATATCCATACTACATCACTGCTTTCTAGCAGTAGGGCTTTTTTATACCATGCGATCATTTTATATCAAGCGAGGTGGTCACATCCTTCTCAGCCAAACTGTGTGTGTTTAGTAAGTAACTTGTTTTTCAACCTTTAAGGGTGAATATTTTCTTGTCATCGGAAGATGTAAACAAGATTGCAATTTCCTCCGTAAGATGCGATCGATGCAGCGTCCGCTATACACCGTCTACGAACCGACTTATACGTTATTTTTATGGTATGGTGTTTACTTCAATGATTCCTAAAGAACCCTCACGTTCTTACGTTTGAACTTCTATGTTTGTACACGAATGGTATCTTTTTTAACAGTTCCCGCAGAATGTACTTTTATGTAAATAGCCGAGAAATTAGCAGACCAGTCTCGCGGTTGGTGGCCAGTAACACCAAATACATTACGAAAGCGCAGTCCACCAGGCTAGAAGAGAAATGAAACAAATAATTGACTCTCAAGCCCCCTGTGGGAACCATTATTGATATTAAAGAAGAATACCACCCGCGACATACAATCTTAGTACAGGGTTGTGTGTGTTTAAAAAAAGTGTGTGAAAATATTCAAGAGATAGTGGTTGTTTTAATATGTGTGGCAACACATATGGTAAATGGCATAGTATCTACTGATAAAATTGCACATGGCAAAGAGTTTCATTCAAAAATGCTCAAAGGAATAACGAGAACAGAAAAATTTCAGTAATTTTGTTATGAAAATAATTGGCAAAGTCCTCGTTTCTACAGTACATCTTATAGAGATTTTAGTTGTATGTTGGCATTAAGATGTACTCGTGCATATCCTTGTAAAACATTGCTTTAGGATTGTGTAGTTGTACTAGGCATCTAATTATTGGGCTGACAGTAGCATAATTTATTCTAAAGCGTATAGTAAAATTACGGTGTCCTAATAATAACTTAAACTCACGAAAAGAAAGAATTGTATCTGCAACTCAATTCCGGTGCTGCATTTACATATATTCACATAATAACCAATAATAACCAATGTCTTAAAATTCGGCTTGCCTATAATCCCACTTGGAACTCCAAAAAAACTAAGTCAATAATGTTAAAATCTTTTGAATCTTCTTTTAATTTGAAATAACTTCAAAGTAATGCGTCTTAAAGTCAAAGTCAAAGTCAAAGTCAAAGTGTTTATTTGCCAGAACATAGTGTACACACTTAGAAATTAATGATTTGTTTCATTGAAGGAAAATATCATATACGCGGATGCCTGAGAGTTCTTCATAAAGTTTACAAAGATTTGAAATTCTGCCTACTCGCACTTGGCCAGTTCGGCGTTTCAAACATATCCGCATACGAATTCAAAATTAATTCGATGTACTAACCCCCCACACCAAACTGTGGGAACGTTGAGCTGGCTCATCGAAAGCATTTCTGTGTTACTTTGAATATTTTATGAATGGTGGCTTGCTTTGAAGGAAATACTTGTAAAGCACTCCAATTTTCCATCAATGCATTGCTCACTGAAGTAGTTGTGAACCTTGCGAAATAATTGTATAGATTAGTCAGCCCATGTGCGTTGTAGTAAGGTGTCTTTTTATTTTGCTGTTCAGTGGCAGTTATTCAGTAAAGTTTTCACAAGCTATTGTTCCTTACTAACATCATTGCTAACCTTGCTTCCAAACTATTAGATTTCAGGTTTTGTTCAAATTTTAAAAGCCAGTTAAAGATTGGCTTGAGTTCTTTCTTTAAGGTCGTTTAAGTATCTGTGATATAATAATATATGTATAAGTTGCAGATGTTCAGGAGTTGTTTTTTTTATAGGTTGTAGCTGTGAAATGCGAAACGACCAACTGACATCTTACGTTGTCTCAAAAGTTAATTTCAACTTTAAAATGTAGGGTTTTCGCTGGATCACGAAGTTTTTTCCTTAGATATAAAAGTTATAGGGTCAACGCACATTTATTCGGCGTCATTCGCGTTTCGCCGAATGATTTTGGTTACACTTATTCGGCCGCGTACGGCGTCGTAAGAATGCGAACGACTGCTTACGGCGTCGTAAGAATGCGAACGGCTGCGTACGGCGCTGAATACGCTGCGAAGTCCGTCCGAAGACGTTAGTAGGTATAGTAGTTTAGTAGGGTAAGGTATCCAATGTCGTACCCCCTAAGGGAAAATAGATGTAGATTTTAGGGTATTTGAAATTAAATAAAATCTCATACGTCTACTTAATGTTTATTTGTCCAATTGCTGTTGTTTACTCGCATGCCTAAATAGTTCAATTTGACACCATTAGATTTCATTTAATGTTTAATAAAGCGAGTGGCCAGATATCAGTGAGGTACGATTTAGACGCTGGTACGACTTGGGCAACCTTATCCTACCTAGGCTACCTATATAATAGTTGTAACAAGTTAAAATAAAGGTGAGAAAAACGTAAGTAGGTACATATTATTGTCTATAAAATATCTACTAATTCTTCTTATGAAAGTAGACCGTATAATATGTATGTACTGTATACATATGTATATGTACCAACATACCTACTAATATAAAATTTGATGTACATAGGTATTTTAAGTTCATATTATAAATAAATAAAAAAGTACTTACCGCTACAGGACCTTATTTTTGAGATTTCTTCCCAAGCATTATTTTTTCTTTGTTGATCGCTATAATGTGACGAACTAATATCGTATAAGCAAGCATATTTTTGAACTAGCGATATAAGTTGTTATTCCTCCATCATTAATTTATTTTGTAAAAATAAAATAATTTTAATTATTTTAAAACACGTCCGAACTTTCTCAATCTTCCCAATGATTACGTAAATAAATCGAATCTATACGGTTTAATCTATACGGGAACTATGAAGGTCGCAACCTGTCGACAAGGCCAAGGAGTCAAAAATCTTCCATGTTCCTACCTACCTACAGCGCGGCGCTGTTCCGTCGCGTTCGGCGTCGTACGCGGCCGAACGATAAAACAAATTTGTCGTCGTTTTCTACTTGTTTACCGCGAAAGCGGAATCGGCGCCGAAAAGCCGAAAGGATGCGTACGCGTCTCCATACAAAATCGTTGTTTACTATGGACAAAAGCCGAATGGAGCTGAATAAATGTGTTTTGACCCATAAAGGAAGTTTCCTAATTTCACCCTAGAACAGTTACTAACAGTTAAGATATCTAATAAGCACTAAATTATATTAACAGTAATAATAAAATTTTTCATGAATCACATAATCTGCTGAAGAAGATAATCATATTTAGGCGATGAAAACAATTTCGTATCCAATAAACTTTATAATGAATCCAAGCAATGAAATGAATTCATTCTGACAGTTCTATTTATTCACTTTCAGGGGAAGCGGAAGTGGCTCTCGAATAATCAATCACATTCCATTGTGTGAACCAGATCTCACCTTAATGTATTAAAGTTACCGGCAATTCCAACTGAATAATGAAGATTTATAGAACTTGGTGTTTCTGCTGTCGGCGAATCTATTATTCAGTTTGTAAATGTTAGAGTAACAGTAAAGTAATAATCACGTCCAGGTGACTTTAATCCATTAGCAGGTTAGCGCAGGCCAAGGGGTTACTGGCCAACCCGAGTGACATAATCCAGAGAATGACTTAATAGTATGTTGAATTTGTTTTTGTGCTATGCAAAGTTTCGCGTTATTAACATTTTTATTTGAATTCATTAAAAGAAGTATGGCTAAATCTCTTAATATTGTTGAATTGTGAAAGGATTTGATTCTTGAACTTCTGCCAACTCTATTACTTGGAGATCAGGTCGGGATTATTCATGAAAATCAGTTTGGCTTTGTTTAAATTATGGTATTATTATTATACTCAGAAATTTTGTATGGTCTTAAATCACGTAACAAAAAATTATGAAAATTTTGTTATTTGATACTTTTTTTATCGAAAACCCTTTGTTTTTCATTACGTTACTAACTGGTCTACGACACCATCTACACAGAAAGTTTGATCGTAATTAAACATTGATATTACTCTGGTTTCTCTCTTTTGAAGTTCCCCAAAACCATAGAGACTTAAGATACTTAAGATTCACTACAATCAAGAGCCGCCAATTTAAAACTAAATTAAAGTTCTCCGAGTAGTATGTTACCTGCTCTGTCTTCGTGTCGAACTTTTTGTGTCATGTCAAGTAGTAGGTACTTTAGTCTCAAAGTCCTGGATCTAGGTTACCGGAACTAGGTTTCTAGACTTTCGAGTTGTGTGACATTGTTACGCTGGACGAATAGGAATGTTGTGGGCAAACTTCTTCAGGCTAAGATGCTTCCCGTCAAACATTTCATTCGAGATCGCTGTTAAATATCTTCAGTCTATCGTCTTTATAGTATATATTGTGGCCATACGATTTCTGATGATGTTTCATGTGGAATTACATGATGTACAAAACATTTCATACAAATACTCTTAATACCTCTTGACAATTAGCAAACGGAAATAGCATTATGTTATTTATCTGATAAACGTACAGTGTACACTTTGTGTTTATTTTGCGATATGGACCTGGCAACGGAACAAAATACCTAAAATGCAACATCGATCCCAAATTCAGGACCCATCTCGTTGCCCAAGATTATCTGCTATTAAAAATCTACACTTTACCAAAAAATAAGGCACAAAATAATGCGATAAAACAAATTAGCTTGTAATACTGTTAGGAGCCGCCCGTTGTTTTTATAGCGTAAGCAGATGGATCCTGATAATCCTCGCGGTTGTTTTGTTAGCTTTAGCCTACGGGTTTATCGTGCACCATTTTATACAGTAGACCTTCTGAAGGGTTCAAACCAAACAGCCGTTGCAATCCGACGGGCTACTCTGATAAGCTTAACATCTCACCCTGTCCAGTTAATTACATGTCCGTTATAAGTGAATGGCAAAATAAAGGCAGGTGCGGTGCTTCTTTGGTGACCCCTAGTTGCAATTTATTTAGACAATCATTTCTATCTCTAGGAACGTAAAAGCTGGATTAGCATACATGCCGCAATATAAAAAAAAAAACTGGAACGCTACCTAAAAATAATATATAATTTAAAATCTCGATATAACCATCATTATTGCGACGTGATCATATCTACCCAGTTGTTCAGAAGTATCATAATCACCAAAAGACGCATAAAACTTTTTATGCATAAAGGTTTTAGGTAGTTGTACTTAGTTATTGTTTATTGTGATTATTTTACGAGATTGAAGATTTACTTTCCGATTGTTAAGACGACGTAAATACGAGCGCTACCAAATGTATCTATTGTAATGTACGAGCATGTTAATGATTCGCTAATACAGCCATGACGGCCCTTAACCGCTTCATTATAATAAACCGCATTACATTCAATAAAGCATCGTTTGAAATTAATTCAAATTATGCAGAACAGTTGCGTGTGATAATGACAGAATTATAAATGACAGTTGTGCGGTCGCCGCCGCGCCGCTTAGAATTGTTCTCCCATTAAGTTCTGGGTCCGATCCAACGCACAAACTTCTAAGTTTGGCCAAAATTTGTAGCTTAGCTGTAATATCCTTCAGATAGGTGTCTTGATTTGATGGAAAGTTCCAACATTTATTATGATACAAATGACATCCATAAAATTACACAAATCAAGCCAGGAATATCAAACCAAACACAATAAATTGTGGACTTATGACGTAGGTATATGATTTGATTGCATGTTGTTTACTGATTCATCCGATTGATTCATTTGTGTGTGATGTATAATGCATAATGCTATAATGTATAATGCTATTTGCGCCTTCATTACTTTTCATTATCAGTCCAAAACGCCAGAGGTTTACGACTGAAAGTGAAGTGACCTTGCCAAGTTCCACAAAGGCTTACGTCTCAATTACGATTTTACAATATAAGGGCTGTGATTAATCGTTGGTAATCCAATCAGCGTACCAATTTGCGGCGCTCATGGTAAGATTGCTATCTTCTGTTCGCTACACCGCGGCTCCGCAGAAAACGTTGTTTATAGAGAAGGGTACATAAACTAGATCATTTCTGCGATTTTGGCGTAAAATAAAATTACTTATTAATGCAGTTTGGTGTTATGAGCTTCCATTTAGTTTTCTTTTTTATAATTTTGCAATGGAGGCACTTAGAATAAATTTTCAAGATTGTTTTTTGTAGGACAATAAATGTTTTTGACAAAATCACTTATTGACGACGAAAGGTAGACTTATGCGCAATGGTTGATGGTTCAATGATTCTTAAATTCCACCAGTCCACAATCATCATTGTGTAATGAAGGAACTATAAATGTGCCTGGATAAATCTATAAAGGCATAAAGTCTGGTCAGAGTGTGACATGCAACAATTGCACCCTTACGTAAACCCTCTCGTATTGTGATACCTGCATCTGTTTGCGTAATTCGCTCGTCACAATAAGTGGTTGAGTGTATGACGCGATTATTCTCCAGGACAATACGTGTCATAAAGTCTAGCTCGCTACTCACTCAACAGCCGCAAATCTCAGTTAAACATTCACATTCAATTTTATACTTTATTAACAACGTACAAAGCCGCAATTCAAATGACAATCATATCAACTTGTCACCGAATGAATAAGAAACACTGCACGTCTGGTTTTAAGTGTTTCCAATGACTATTCTAATTCGAACTGTATCCAATAGTAGATAGGGTGCAATTTCTATTGGATTTGGTATGATTTGCAAATGAATGACGTCATAAATGACAGGAACAGTTTGGGGATACCCTGAGGCATAACAAATATTACTGAATTGTTTCAAGGATTTGCATTTGACTTTGAGTCGAAAGTCAGCCTTGTGTGAAAGACAATAATCATGGGGATCATAAATCATAATAGTAAATTCCATTTATGGAATACGAGAATATAGTACCTACCTATTAAAAATGTAAATAGCAAAACAGTTACACTGAAGGAATCGTTTTCAAAAATATCATGACTTTCTTGCTTTGCGGAAAACAGGACTGTTGAATTTTGTTCTTGCATAGAATTATGTCTTCTGATCCCGCCTGGAAGTATCTTACTTTAGTATTCTAGTTTTTCAGAAGGAGACCAAAGAAAGCAAGTTACCGTTGCAAATCACTATAGAACTTAACATTTACAGTTCTCACATATAAAGTGTTGAAGCCGAAATCAGTTTTGAAGCTTAAAATTTAAACAAGGTCTGTTCAATAACAAACTGACGTTTACAATATACGAGTTATTGATTGCTGAATAGTGTTCAAGCTTCAAGGTTCATGCCCGTCAGTCAGATCGAGATCAATTCGGTTCTGAAACCAATAACAGGTACGCTGCATCGCTAAGCAATGCAAATTGGCGATATTACCCGATGTATCTTGGGGATATTCAATAAAGTCATGGTAGATGTATGTGGATTGACTGGTGTTGATGCCTATTACAGTGCAAGATTCGTTTGTGGTTCAGGAACGCTTCGTGTTAGAGTTTTAATTAAATCTGTATCTGCTATTGTATCTGTTGCATCTATTAAGCCAGGCCAGATATTAATGTGACAGATAAAATTATTTGTACATTGGTGTTACTTACATAGTGATGTCCTATTTGTGTAGTCCATGCCACCCGAGTCACAAAGAATCCTACTGCGGGGGTATGAGTGTGCAAGCTTTTATTGTAAGATTTTCATTTCAATATAGTTGATATACTTTATAGAAATACATAATGAAAACATAATGAAAACTTCATATCGAATGAAAAGTTACTCGCACAAATGAAATTGCAGCGGCATTAAAAACCACAGTGCGCTTGACAAATGATAGATAATTTTAAAGACCCCATATCGCTTGGGACAATGGAAAAAAACACACCCCGTCCCCATAATTCAATTCAGTGCGATGTCGGTGAAATCAAACGCTAATTGTACTCTGACGTCACAAAGGCAGTAATCGAATCACAAGATTATCGAATTATTTTTGTGTATAACCGAGGATGGTCTTACTGGTCACACTGGGAACTATCGGCGATTATATAGTTTAAAAATTAATATATTTAACGAACAAAAAAGATTTTTGCAACTTACAGATTTCAAAATTACCATAAATAATAATATCATAATTACCTATTTCAAAATTACCATAATTGTCATAAATGTTCGTTGTAATAAAATTATAATGATGAATTATCTATTATTATCTATAATCTGTAATCTATAATCTATAATAATCTATAATCTATAAAAATAAATAAAACTGGATTCTCTGTTTGTAATTTTAAAATAACCGTTTTTTTCTAAGTGCATTTGGATGTATAAAGGGTACAAATACCAAAACAACATTTTTTACAATTTTTGTCTGTCTGTCTGTCTGTTTGTTCCGGCTAATCTCTGAAATGGCTGAACTGATTTTGATGGGACTTTCACTGGCAGATAGCTGATGTAACAAGGAGTAACTTAGGCTACTTTTATTTTAGAAAAAAATAGTTTGTTAGGCGATACGAAGTTCGCCGTGTCAGCTAGTAATAGTATAATATTGATGATTTAGTAGCCCAGTTTGAAACCCTGGCTACGGGTTCTTGTAACTTGGTCGTTTGAGATAATAGCTTTGTTTTAATTGTACGTATCTTGCAGCAGCGTTACAGATGTCTAATGTTAGAGGTTTAAGCTAGTTCAGGTAATAAATAACTAGTCTTTGCGTACATTTATAAAACGCGTACGAATAACGAATTAATTTACCGATTTTAATCACTTCATAAAATTAATAATCAATTAATTTAATGACTACTGAATTTAATAAAAATACTATTGATACATTACGCTGCCATAGGATACTTACGCCACACGCTGAGTCACTAACGGTTACTTAAATCGCTCCTTAGTACAGAATTTGTATGGCGATTCTTTACTGAGGAACGATTAAAGTAACCATTATTAGTGACTCTGAGTTGGGGCGTTTATCAACGCTTATTTTTTCATTGCTTTCACAGTTTTGAATACAAATCAAGGTTAATGTTAAACAATAATAACAAAATTAAAACTTTACAATGTTTTAGGTTTACACTGTTTTTAAAAGTCGTCGTCGTAGGCGGTTTACTCTTCAGTGGGAAATATGATTTATATCCTATCGCCTATCGTCGACGGTGAAACAAGTTGGTTACAATAATGGTTTATTAAAAGAGTATACAGATTGGGGTAGCTTTGGTTTCGCCAAGCGTACGCGCACCCAACCATGATGTGGAACTAAACAATAGAGATCTTGTGCTGATGGAGTTGCGGCAAGTAATCTAATTGTTTTGACAATACCATTCAGGCCGCACTCGTACCGCACTTTATTATATTATTTTTTATGTGAGTAGGTATAAAAATACTTATAATAAATGAATAAACGCTTACACACTCATACACCACAGTAGGTTATTACCTATGTCGCGAGTGGCATGGACGACACATATAACACATCACAAAAACACCCTGCACCCGAGTACAAATATTTATCTGTCACATAAATATCTGCCCCGGCCGGCAATCGAACCCGGGACCTCTCGCTTCGCAGGCAGGGTCGCTATCAACAAGACTACCGGTTCGTCAGGGTACTCAGGGCTGCCGGGTACTTATTAAAATTAAAATTAAAATTAAAATTTAATATGTAGTTGTTATAATTATGTAATTCAGCTTGCTAGATTTGACCCATCATACGAAGTGCTACCAAGTTAAGCTACAATGTTTCAGATGGCAATAAAATAACAGTAGCTTATCAAATATCAAAATAATAACAGTATCACTGCACTAACATAAAAATATTGCAGGAGCAGGACACACTTTGTTGATTAAATAACGAATAAAATTGTAGTCAAAAGAGCGTATTAGACTATCACAGCTAATGCGTTAAAAAACCTAAACGATAAATCGAAAACGACGAGCTATCAAGAAAAAAACAAGCTATGAAGCTCTCACTGAGATAGGAATAGAAACTAATCAAGCAAAATGTACGACTTCCATGTTTAAACCCTAAAGAAAAATACATACAAATAAACACGTAGTTACAGGAACTTTCTTTGAATCACTCTAGACAAATTCATCTAAACGAATTTAGCTACGGCTTCCATTCAGGTTAAATTGGTAGTTGGTTAGAGAGGGTTAGGATTCAAGAGAAATGGTCGGGTTAAAGAGGCGTATTCTTTTTTGAGCCGTTTTTGCTCAGCGCTCCAGTTACAGCCTTTTTTGAGTTACTCCGCCTTTCCCTCATCCATTCGTCCAGTTACCCTTTTTATTTGGACCGTGACGTGAGGTAAAATAAGACGGGCGATGCGAGTTTATCAGGTTATTTGGCGTGATTAATTGAGTTAATTACAGGGCATGTCAAAGGACTACTGGATGATTTGGTAATCAAAAAGCTACAAAAACTTCGAAATGATCCTAAAAAAAACATTATTAGGTACACCGATTACTTAGTCACCAACTTCTAAACTTACCAATATTTACTAAAATTATTATTTGAAATGTTTTAGCAATAAAGTATCGTCTTAACTGACAAAAGATAGTGTACACTGTACTCTACTAAGGGATTATTGGCCAATTTTGGGTCGCTCGAAGGTATCCGACGTGGCTTAACGCTTTACTAACTAGCAATTACCGAGATAGATAGGCTTAACGTATTTAATAGTAACGTAGTTCTGATCACAACCCGTCACCCAGTGCAAATAACTGCGGCATTTCATTTGACATTGACGCAGCTGTTTCTGAGTGATATAGAAACTGGTGCTAGTAAATAAATACATAATCTATTATTTGTATTAATTCGCAGAGAAAAAAAATGAGAGGTGTCAAGGGACACCCGGATGGAACGAAGTTCCTTTCGATTAATACTAAGCGAACAGAAATCCTCGAGGGTGCGACACCAGTGACACTGCACAATCATAGTATGTGGCTGTCCCATTTACTCTTCGGCATTTATCATAGGCACAACAGGCACGTCCATATCACGATCATGCACACCAAGCTATTATTGCCACTTCTCCCGTTATGCCAATCAATATGCGGAAGAATCACAGTGATAGAACAAATCCATCACTGTCACTTTGACAAGTGTCTTGTCAGAGCGACAGTGATACATTTATTCTATCCCTGTCGCTCCCCCGCACACTAATTGGCATGACAAGAGACATAGCAATAATAACTTAATGTGCATGATCGTAATATAGATATCCCTGTTGCGCCTATGCTAAATACCGAAGATATAAATAAATAAGACAGCCACACACCATGATTGCACAGTATCACCGATATCGCACCCTCGAACACTTCTGGTCGCCTAGTAACTTGCTTTAATTAATAAACGACGGCAAAAAGTGTCGTTACAACTTTTCCTCTTAATTTTTTCGCAACGCGCGATAAGGAACTTCGTTCCAAAATTAGAGTGTCTGTTTGTAATATTAAAATAACCGCTTTTTACGAAGTGCATTTGGATTTATACACGAACATATACCAAAACAACATTTTTTACAATTTTTGTCTGTCTGTCTGTTTGTTCCGGCTAATCTCTGAAATGGCTGGACCGATTTTGACAGGACTTCCACTGGCAAATAGCTGATGTAACAAGGAGTAACTTAGGCTACTTTTATTTAAAAAATAAAAATAGGAGATAAGTTCGCCGTTTCAGGTAGTTGTAAATAACATTTGAACGAACGAAGTTTGACTACTTAGTAACAATTAATTTTATTGAAGTTTCGATTTTATAATAAGTTGTTAAATATGTAATATTATAATCATTTTAAGTCATCGTAACTTTAGGTTATTAATATCATAATGTCTTGATTAAAACAGTAGTTATCAAGTGAATCGAAAAGTTTTCGGGCGTGAATTAACTTCAAGACAATTAGATCTCAGTTCAAAACTTCCTTATCGTGTTCGTTAATGACTGTTAGAAGTTTAAACACTTATACATTGTATAAGAAGAAAATAGCTTTTAATGTTTATTGTTGTTGAATTTGATACCAGGCCAAAGAAATTTTTGTGCCCTACACAAGGATTCCCAGTATCGTGGATGCAAAAGGCAATACACCATGGCGTCTCGGTGAGGTAGGGCACTTAGACAAGAAAGAAAACGCATTCGGACCGAGAACAGACATGAAAACTATTGGAATCGAAGCCGGAACCCTCTGAACGACGCGGGCGGTAAGGCAGAAACCCTTATACCACACAACCAACTATTTCATTTTTTATATGACGTAATGAACTCTTTTTTCTCAGGAACGTTAAGGTATCAAGTTATAATTCTTCTAGAAAAATAACCGACTTCATAATTAGGGATAACTTAAAAACTACTCATGAGATCTCGCTCAAATTTAAATGGAACCACGCGACAAGCACCGGCTTTCGAATATAAAAATAATCATCAAAATCGATACACCTAGTAAAAAGTTACGAGAACACACATGAAAAATTACAGTCGAATTTAGAACCTTCTCCTTTTTATTGAAGTCGGATAAAACGTTTAGTATCCATGAAATCCAATCAAGATGATTTACTGTGTCTGATTTTTACTTCTTTGCGATCACTTACTCAAATGCTTGTTATGGGAATGTGCTAATGTGATGATACTTCAGACATGCATTTTACCTCCCCCATAAGAATTACCCTTTAATATATTAGGGTGCTAGTACGGATCCCTTCTCATATTGAAGAGGTCTGGAGCATTCTCCCATGATGCTTCACCAATATAATTACCGTAGTCATAACATAATACATTCACAAAAATATAATTTGATTTTTAAAAGTTAGCATGCATAGTATAATTATTGTATAGATTATTCGTAACATTTTTACTAGTGACAATATTATTATACTTACCACAAATTCTATCGATGGGATTTTAACAGGATTTAGTTTTTAATGAATTTCTACGAGATCTAGGTTTATTATTCAAAACAACCGTGATTTTTACAGTGAATTTATACAGTGAATCATGTTTAAACAGCACTTATGTGATAACTGACAAAATTTTGTGACTTAAGATTACACACCTGTCTTTCGTAATTGTAATTTTCTAAGTAATACTTGCGTAATTGGCCACAAAATCATTATTACTCGTTAGCTAAATTGCTTTTACCAATCCGCTAATCCAAACTAGTGGAGTGATCTTCTAGAGGAGAGATCCGTGCTCATATTGGGTCATAAATAGATTGCAGCATTGCAGCCAACTAAAATCGTCGATGACACTACATAGTTGATGTAAATTTTATTGTTATAATAGTAGTTCTAAAACCGATCTAGTAGTGAGAATCTTCTAAGTTTTGTACTAAACACGGAGTCACCATAAATTGTGAATTCATTAAAATTTCATATTGTTGTGTACATGCAACAGTTTTACGGCAAAAGTTCCATGTAAAATACGATTTCACAGTTTGCAAAGGTTTTACAAACTTGCTAAAATTTCTTGGAAAATGCTACTTAAAGTTTGGAATAGTTTATAATGGGTAAAGAACATCGAGACACTATATACATAATTAAAGTAATCTTTAAAATTCATTTTTCGTTTACAAATTTTGATTTTATTCCACGAAAATAACTTTGGGTGTAACTTACTTCATTGTGGAGAATGGCCTCAGAATTCATCTGATTCAATACCAGAATCTTTTTGGGCATAACTATGCTTGAGAGTGACTACTTATCAACAAGTGTACATAATATAATCTAAGTACATCTAAGTACTTTCGCCTTTACATAAAAAGTTGTTCGAAGGGAATCTTATTTTCTTGCGCCAATTTTGTAAAACTTGCAAAATTTTAAATGACAAATACACAAGCTAAGTCACTTCTATTTAAGTTGTATTCATTCTATAGCAAAATAAGAGGAAATCCTCAGATATTGTTCCTTCAAAAGAGACAAAGGCCCGAGACACCAAAACGGGTTTCACAAAGGAATAAGTTAATTCCCAGATCTTGGTTACCGAATATTTGAATTCCGTAGTGTAGGACGCGGACGTTAACCGTGTTAAAACTTCGGATATTCACAATGTTGCTTTGTCCGGTCCGTTCAACTTCAACCGGAATTTGGTTGAGACATTGGAGTGTTCCTAATGGTTACACAGAATTATTCCCATAAATGGAATTTGAATGCTCGGTAAATCACCTATAATAAAAAAAAAAAACAAAAATCAATGTACATAATAACTTTATAATTATTTAATAAAATCAGCAACGAAATAGTTTATTCACAGTTGTATTATAAGTAAATTGAGAAACGTTAGCAAGTTAGCTTCCATCCAACATTTGAAAACAAGCTGGTTTCTAACATTAAATGCCAACCCTCAGTAGCCTTAAAATGCCAATCCATTCAATAAAACATTCCAAACATTACGCAAACAAAAACGTGGTTTGATTGTAAAATTATTACAGTCGTGGTGGGGCTGGTAGCTGGTGGAGACTGGAGGGGACTGGAGGGGACTGGAGGGACGGTGAAATATTGCGCGGCCTCGAAAAAACTAATTACGTGCGCGCACATTGTCACTCCGCCACCACGAACGCGGTTTCCAATGATTTAGTACGTACATTTTGTTCCACCCGATCGTTATAGACCGCTGCCCGAAGATTCATTTAAATTTTATGCAGCAGAAATGGATGGACCGCTGTAGCTTTTGTTGCTAAAAGTTTTATGTCAATCGGAATGAAAGCGGATTGGAGTATTATGTTGGTCGCGTTTTTTCCATCTATCATGGAATTAAAAAAAAAAATAGTTTTGAATTGAAACCAAGCACATTATAATAACTACTTATTTCCGTCAATGGTATCTGTGTTTTAAGTTATAATTTAATTTTTAGCTGCAATCTGGTTACGTGTCGAATAATGCTCTCCAAATATTGTGGTTTCTATCTTCTTTTCTTTCTTGAATGGAATTGCATTTTTCACTAGGTGTATCACAACACAAGGTATTTTTACTCGACTGACAAGGAAGGGTTATGTTTTTCGTGCGTATCTTCTATGTATGTTTGTAATATTCTTTATTAGCTCGTATCTTCCAAACCACTGAACGAAGTTACATAATTAAGATATCGTTAGATTTGTCTTGATAACCAAAGTGTTCTTAGATAAGTGAAATTTAAAAAAAAACAAATATGGTGGCTGTCAGATGCCATTGTTTGAAGTATCAAAAAATAAAAATAAATCGAATAATGCAATATGAGTGTCAAATTGAAGAGCTCAATATAACCGCTCATTTACACGCGCGTGTCGCGGACCGTCTCGTGGCGCGTCCGTAAGCCACGCGCGAGCGCTCGCGCGGTGTTCACACGTGCGTAGGGGGCGTGGCTTACGGACGCGCCACGAGCGGTCCGCGACACGCGCGTGTAAATGAGCGGTAAAGATTTCAAAAAGGTATATCATGATAGATTTCTTGGCTACTTCCCATGTGGTAAACTTCCCACTTGGTAAACCTCAAACTGTACCTACCAAAAAGTTGCGTTTGGTAAACATTTCGTTACTTCATACATTTAATCCCATTTGGTAAACTATGTTAGTATTGTTATTTTTGTACGGTACAGTCAGTGTCAAATTAACATTGAAATTTGTTATAGGTTTTTTAAAAGCTTCAAAGTCCTGAAATATAATCTCGATCATCAAAAAGAACGGCTAATCAAGGAGCAGTAAAGAAAAACATAATAAAGCCTGTCAAAATACCAACTATGGGCTAGGTAGGGAATACCTAAACAAGTTGTTAGCGACAATAAAACAATATCATATAATAATATAATATAATAATGAAATTTTTTCCCAAAAATAAATTAAAAATAATTTCATTAAAAATACTAGCTGCCAAATTTTGATAGGCAACCTGGTAATTATATATTCTCCTAATTATGAATATGTATAACCATTTGGATTTTAGCAAAAAACCAATGAGCGCAATAATTCTGAAGTCGGATCTGAGACTATACGTAGAATCTGCCATCTAGCGGTGAAAAGAAAAACTTGAAAAGTATTATGATCTTACGGCCGGTCTCAATAATGTACTAACAGATGGAAGACTGTGGATAGGGCTACCATTAGTATGTTATCTGTCATATTTGTCAATTTTTCAGACGCAATTTGACAGATAACATACTAATGGTAGCCCTATCCACAGTCTTCCATCTGTTAGTACATTATTGAGACCGGCCGTTAATTGATAAAGATACTAAAGTCACCGAGTATGACTATTTATTTACTGTTAATTTAGGATTTTAATTTATAATAACTAAATGGTTTATTTTATTTTTCGCTTTTCACTTTTTTTTTCGTTAGTTATATTTATTGTTAAAAAGTAATTATTATTTCGTCATAAATTTTTTCATTTGACTTTCTTCTTCTTTTCTACATTTTAACATATTATGTGAATTTTTAATACTACCTAATTTATCATAAGAATGAGAATAATTTTCAAATCGTACCATTTTTACTCGTGGCATTTGATTAGGGGGACTATAATAAAATTCTCTTCATAAATTACTTTTTAACAATAAATAAAACTAACGAAAAAAAAAAAACTGAAAAGCGATAATCTAAATTTTACTAACAAAAAATAACCGACTTCAAAGTTACTCAAAAACTACTTGTCAGATCTCGTTCAAATTTATGTGGGACCACATGACAAGTACCTGCTTTCGATTAAAAAAAGAATCATTAAAATCGGTTCGCCCAGTCCAAAGTTCTGAGGTAACAAACATAAAAAAAATACAGTCGAATTGAGAACCTCCTCCTTTTTTTGAAGTCGGTTAAAAAATAAAATAAACCATTTAGTATTATAAATTGAAATTGTCTTCAGAATTACTAGGTAAGAAAACTTCGCGAGCCCTCCTAAAGCACCGCTTTTTTGCTAGTACCTGGGAAGGTAGTAGAGCCTTTGGGTATGACTGATTATAAAATAGTTATTACCCCCGGCTTCGCCCGCGTGTTCAAAGGGAACTAGATAACAATGAGTTGTTTAATATGCATGACACATTCCTGGTGCAAGAATAAATAAGAAACAGTTCGAAAAAAAGATAATAAGAGGAACCAAATGTAAAACCTATGACGCACTTTAACCTTCCAACTATAAATATAAAGTTATATCAATATTTATATACATATTATATTAATATTTCTAACTATAAATTGATATCAATCCATAGATCCTTTACGAACTTATAGAAGGACCAAAACATTGTTACTAACTTTTAGTATGGAGTGATTCAAATACGCAACTTAATGGGAATGAGATGTTTCACCGCGGTGAATAGTAGCCTGTGTCACTCTCCAGCCTCCTAAATATCTCCACACAAAAAATCATACCACTACATCGCTCCGTTACGACGTGAATGTTAATTGTTCATGTTTCCGCAGCTCTTAAAGCAGCTTGATGTTCTGCCAGTTCTTGCCTCCTTAGTTCAACATTTTCAAGAGATTCTAGCGATCGAGCTAATCGCTTCGCTTGGGCGTTAGAGGACACTCTTGAAAAGCTGGACTTGCGTTTGAGTCATTAGAAATCAAAACAAAAACATAACATACAAAACATCGATCTTCCCACTGGAATGACATGTTTTACCGCGATAAAAAGTAGCCTACGTTACTCTCCACCCTCCTAACTATCTCCACACACAAAAATCATACCATATCATAGCTTCGTTGTGACGTGAAACAAAACAAACAAACACACTTTCGCATTTATATTATTAGTATGGATTGCTTGTATCACTTTATAATTTTTTTAATTGATTTTTAACTTTGTAGTGTAGTCTAGTTTTCTTTTTTACTTCACTGTACTCATTTCAACTGAAAGTTTACCAAACGGGATATAACACATATAATTACTGAAATATTTTCGAAATGGGACTAAATGTATGAAATATATAATGTTTACCAAACGCAACTTTTTAGTAGGTATAGTTTGAGGTTTACCAAGTGGGAAGTTTACCACATGGGAAGTAGCCGATTTCTTGACAGCAAGCGGGTTTTATTTTTATTTTTAAATTTATACTAGTTCACTAAATGTTCGTTTAGCGATATCGATTGCAATCAAAATTACTCAAAATTTTTACGTAAGGTTACTTACATTATTTTTTCACCCTGCTAAAATAATATATTACAATTTCCTTTTTTCAGGTAAGCTTTATACATGGATTAGCTGGTAAACTCTCCTTCAGCTGTTTTTTCTATATCAAGGTAAAAACTCAACTTCCAATCACTACCTAGGCGTCCTAGCCAACTACATAGAGTGTGAGGTATTTAGTCGTGTCAATACGGTTAATGGCGAGGTGCCAACAGCTTTGTGATCCTGATCACAACGTTGCATCTCACCGTCATATGCAGTGACCACGAGATTGCGGCCGTCATACTATACAGACAACTTATACTCGTATACACTTGGGATAGTTCGGAGGTAAGGAGCAGGTACCTGAGAGTAAAACGTACTCGTTTAGTTTTGTAGTTAACATAGCATTGCAAATCATGGCAATTGTTATGTATAGAGTTGTGTGCTGGTGTCGCTAGATGGCGCCTCACTTGATGATCGAATGAAGTAGTTCATTCGATCATCTATTCGATTATTGTATTATTCGATTACTCGATGTTAAGTAATGATCGACTACCTAACTCGGTACAAGACAGTCAGTCGATACGGGGAACTCGGGGCGGACGGTTGTCCCTACAGTGTTGTGCGTACTTGCAATGAATATTATAATACTTATAATATTGATTTATTATAAATAATAATACTCGTGGCTCGTTGAACATAACAGCAATGATTTCAATTACTTGGCGTGTTATAAGAAGGTATTATTACCCTGTAGTCCTGTTGACGACCCTGTAGCTTAGTTGGTAGCGACCCTGCCTGCGAAGCGAGGGGTTCCGGGTTCGATTTCCGGCCAGGGCAGATATTTATGTGACAGATAAATATTTGTACTCGGGTCATGGGTGTTATTTGTGATGTTATATGTGACGTCCATGCCACCCGCGACACAGGTAAAAACCTACTGCATGAGTGTGTAAATTAAGTAGAACTGGGGTATACACAGATTGAATTTGATTTTGACTAAATTCCATGATTTAATCATTAATTAATATAATTGAACATTATATTCAAAGGACTAAAAATGAATTCCTAATTAACCTCCATTATTTCCTCTAAACTGCCTTTATTAACTTCTGTATTCAGAAAGTCACTAGTATGTCATTTACAGCAACTTGTATGTCATTTACAGCAACACACAGAATAAGAAAGTCATTTACAAGTTGCAATTGTTTAAGCTTAATAGAAATCTCTTAAAACTTCGCCAGAGAGCACAGTCTGTCGTTAGTGAATGCATTTCACCAACCCACCTACACTTTTCTCTAAGATGGAGTTACAACAATTTGTCGAGTACATTTCACTAGAAAACCCTCTTCAATTAGATGAATTGTTCATCTTAAGCGCTCGAGAACACAACGAACGCTCGAGATATACGAATCTGGCTAGAAATGTATGTTTAGGTTTCTCGTGAGGTTAATGATAAATTCGAGTTTTAGATAGCATTTAATTTGCGTGGAGGCTTCTTATAAGGTAACCCACATTTTATAATTCAGTTATTTAGAAAGTGTTCGTGGAATTTTAGACGCAATGGCTTATTTATTGTTTTGTAAACTTAGTACAAATTATAGTTCATAAGCATAATAAAGGCAGAATACATAAAAAGTAGTTCAAAGTAACCCATAATAATTGTCCCACTGCTGGGCTCGGGGTCTACCACGCTGGCCAAGTGCGGATTGGTAGACTTCACACACATTTGAGAACAATATGTAGAACTCTCAAGTGTGCAGGTTTCCTCAGGACGTTTTCCTTCACCGAAACAAGTGATAATTAACTTCTAATACGCACATAATATTTGAAAATTAGAGGTGCGTGCCAGGATTTGAACTCGGCCGGAGTTCGGGAGACCAACGTTCAAATCACTGTTTTTATATATCTGCGATAAGGGCAGAATACGTTTTATCATAATATTATACACTATGTAACATAACTAACATATAATAGAAAACTATGATTACCCTATAGATGTTAAACGGTAACAAACGTTTTACCTCAGAGACATGCGATAGATACGAAACTAAGTTACGGATTGAACGTGGGAGTTAGGAACGTGTCAACTGATTCATACCCAGCGGTATATTACGGAGATGCATCGTACAGCGAGGTACAGGACTACATTCAGACACAGGACGCTACACAGCTCTGCGTAAGCACGAACCGCAAATTGGCGTTAGCGGTCACAGATTTGATTACTACGGCGTTTCACTGCCCTTCTGTGTATGAATAAATAATTTCCGGCATATTCGGCCAGTTAGCACGAAATTGAATTTAATTATTCACTAATAAAATAGTGTTTTCTTTGGTTTAAATGATATTAAAAAGGCATGTTAAAAACTGCGTTTTATTACCCTACTTTATTAAATTAAGGAATTAATATCATCCTTATTCTTTAAGGAAAATGTCTTTTCCCTACCTAATAAGTCTTCAAATGACCGATAAACATAGATAAAAATATCCATTTCAAGAATTGACAACCTCCTGCTTTCGGAAGTCGGTTAAAAAGCCTTCTCTCGTTAATATCTCCCAGTAGGAAGCAAGTCACCAGAAGGCATACCATTCATTGGTATTACGTACCATGAACGAGCGGACGGCCGCACTCGGCCACGGTTTGTTGCATTTTTAACACCGAACACTATTGTCTCTCCCATAAAAGGCCAGTTTCGCATACTTGTAAAAGTTTCATTCGTAAGGGTCAAAGCACACACGACACTTCGAACCTGCGATCGATTTGTTTGCGTTTTGGATCCTCTTGCGATCAAATCACTGCACATCGTCGTTGATTTCGAAAGGAATTTGTGGTGACGGTGCGATCATCCCTATTCACACTATGTACATATTTTACGGAGTATATTTTTGATGTTAATGCATTATGGTCACGACATGTCGAGAGGAAAAGGACAGTAAGTTTGCCAACTCTCTTGCTTCTTTTGTTTCTTTGGTCATATAGTGTTGCATGAGAATTCTGCACACAATGTTACGACCTGGTACACTGCACTGCAGAAGTTTTGATACTATGAAATCTAGTTCGCTATGACACTACAATGAAGTCACAAAATCGCAAGCGACCAATGCTTAAAGTATTACGTCGTGTGCTTTGGTCCTAAAACGCATACCACTGATTCTTTCTTCCGGCGCTCTCGCATAGCGCTGTTCATGCATTTTTAACGTTCCGAATAGATTTTCGGGTGAATTTTCGGCAAAAACTAGGTACATTACTTTTGGACATAGCCCAAATTAGAATCCCTTGCGAAAACCATTTCCAACAGTCTTCTAGCGCTGGACGAAACACGAATGTTTTCGTAATCCTTTTTGGGTAGACACTGCAGGAAAGGATTTTGCAATTATCTTAACGTTTATTCGAGTATTTGCTTAGAATTATTGCTGTGATTATCCGCTAATAATTTTCGAGATATTGTTATCATCTCTCTTAGAGGTTGACTTATGATGGTATATACGTATATATAGATGTGTATAGTTGAGAGGTTGGTTTATGATGGTATATACCTTCTGACTTTCGTTGCATCTTGTTTCACCTCATAAAGTAAGACTGTACAAGTTAGTCCCAAAGTTGTATAGTTCATTCGCAAAGGTTGGATTTTTTTTTAGTATTTTACTACTAAATCATCCAGCTATGTTTTCTGTTTATTTTGTGACCGCTTTTTTCACATTTATGTAGTAGCAAAATCTTTAAAGCAAGTTTTTTTTTATTCATGGAAGAGGGCCACGGAACACAGACACTGTGTTCCGTGAAGAGGGCTTTGTCGTATATGCGATTATGTTGCCCTGGTAATACATCTATTATGTATATGTTACCGGATATCTGTATAATTCAGCATTCTATACAATACCTAGGCAATGTATAGAATATCTAAAACGTTCAGGTAACGTTTTAAATATTATTTATTTCATACTTAGCCCAGGCATTCTATACAATACTCCATGCGTAGTTGGTAATGTGTGTAAAAGACGGTTCTCTGCCTTTTCGCCGAAATTTTTTTGGCCGATTATCACTTGCCAACTAACGTTTCGCAGAATTTTATTTCGCCGAATAATCATTTGCCAACTTATCACATATTTTTTTTTTATTTCCCAACCTAACAGTTGCCAACTGTACGTTTGGTCTGCCTTTTATAAAATGACACTTTTCAAAAGGCCAACTTTCAAGTAGCGAATGTTTCAGTTAGAGTAATATTCATTTAGTTGTATATTGTTTATAAACCTAGGTTTGTAAATTTGCAGTTCTTGTTATCTTCCGGTGACATATGCACTATTAGGGAGAATTTAGGGGTTTTTGATACACAAAAAGGCTTCCAAACGTCTCCGGCGCTGCGGGAGGTGCAGCCCCTCCGCCTTTGCGTAACAAACAGTTGCAGTTGCAGTTGGTTACAGCGGGCGGGGACTGCTCTCCCTCCGCGCCTCCGGGGTTTACATTCACTCTAGGGGTAGGGCAGACTAGTACTACGTGGGGTCGGGGTTGACTAAGTTGGTTCTGTCACCAATTTTGAAAAATCCGAAGCTGCGTAGGCGAGGAGTGTAGTGTAGGAGCCATTAGACTGCATCTCTCCTTACCATCAAGTGTGATTTCGGTCAAGCATTAATTTAAAATGTATAAAAAAAATATCTATTCATGCAGGTTACAATTTGTTTTGAGTGTGTTTTTAAGTAAATTCTTAATTCCAACCTACATCCAAGTTGACTACACATACCCAAATCTAACTTTATTCATTGCCGGTGGACCTTCAGGTATTCTGTACAGTAGTTGGGAAACGTATACATTACCTAGGCAAACTATGTAATGGTGAATAATATTCACATAATTTAATACATTGCCAAAACGACCCAGGTATTATACACATTTCCTGGGAATTGTGTTGAATACCTGCATTATACAGATATCCGGTAACATATACAAATAAATAAAATTGGAGTGTCTTTTTGTAATATTAAAATAACCGCTTTTTACTAAGTGAATTTGGATGTATACACGGTACATATACCAAAACAATATTTTTTATAATTTTTGTTTGTCTGTCTGTCTGTTTGTCTGTCTGTCTGTTTGTTCCGGCTAATCTCTGAAATGGCTGGACCGGTTTTAACGGGACTTTCATTGGCAGATAGCTGATGTAACAAGGAGTAACTTAGGCTACATTTATTTTAGAAAAAAATGGCATGTTGCAGAACAACTTCTGCCGGGTCAACTAGTAATAAATAATTCTACACGTTTCCCTTAATATTATGCCTTAATATATATGTTAATAGATGAGATAGTATAATTTTTTTCATCATCCGACGATGGATCGGCGAGTATGTTTTGTAACAGTATGCTGTTACAAAAACCAATCTGATTTAAATTTGACACAATATTGCCTCTGATACAGGAGTTGCGCACACACTCCATTAACAAATGATAAGTGTCCTCTCATACACCACAAGTTGGACAATTGGGAGACGAGCTTTTTGGCATCATATACGAAAATTTGTTACATGGAATGTGTCCAGACCTTAGTCTTAATTCAAGTTGACTACTTGAACTTTGAAGAGGAATCAATTTAGCTAGTATGTGTTGATTGTAACATGGCTTCGAGTGGGATGGTAATTGTCGGATATTGTGTTACAAGGTTCTCTGTGTTACTCTCGCACGCTTTATTTGATAAGCTATGTAGTAACGCATCAGTTGACTCCGTGTAATGGAGTTAACCCCTTACCCAATATCATATATGTATGGAACTATGCAATATTGTAAGAAAATGTTTGAGGCACGAAATTTTAGCGTTTTGCTTTTATGTTAGGTCTTACTACAATAATAAAAAGCCAAAAACCTCACCTAGTTAACTAAGTACTTACTGTACCACCTCAGCTACCTCAATTAGAAGAAGTTTACTGATATATATATTAGACTGGTGAGTGTTAAAATAAGTGATAATAAAGTAATATCGCAAATATCACGCCAGCTTTTTATTTCTACATGCTGGCTGTGGTCCTTCGAGCCGGATATGAACCAGCGACCTATGGATATTTGGCTTATATCTAACAATGAGCGTAAAGGAATATTAGATATCTATTATTGGACCGTTGTTTGAAGGATGAACCACGTCTAGAGAAAGTTAACTTTAGCTTAGTTTAAACTTATTTTACAAATAATATAATCTCCAGACTTTTCTCCTTGTAGTAATATAAAAGGCATTTGATGTCTTCATGCATTTATTTCGAACTTCTTGATATAGATACAATCGTTATGGCTATAAAAGGATGACAAATTCACACACCTCGACTTTACTATTACTTTAAAAACTTCTCTTGCAATTACTTTGAATCTTATATGTCGAAGCTTATTAAAATTTCTATGTGTTAATCACTTTGCAGTCTAAAACGTTCTGTCCCTTTTTGGGCAGCCTCCTCGGCTTAAAAATCCTGACCGACCAACATCAATCCCGTGTTCTTTGTTTGAATTTCTCACAGTAATATTTCACCCGAAACCCGAGACCAGCCAACTATCGTGTGTTGCTGTTCACTCATGCCGGTACCACGGAGTTCAGCGAATTACAAAAATAACAGTGTCTTTGTTCGTAATACTATTAATCAAATAGTTTATTGCGGTGTGTTGACCGATGCCGGTACCATGGAGTTAAGCAAACTAGAAAAATAATGGCATCTTTGTTCGTAATATTAATCAAATAGTTTATTACGGTGTGTTGACTGATGCCGGTACCATGGATTTAAGCAAATTACAAAATAATGGCTTCTTTGTTCGTAATATTAATCAAATTGTTTATTGTTAATTCCAAACCCTAACAATCGACCATCCTGACAACGTATGTGTCCCCGCATACGACACCAGGTGGTAACCCTAACACTTACAATTAGATAAAACAGAGACCCCTGATGACTATTCAGGTACTAATAAAACTCTAGTATCCTTGACAACGTCGCTCTGCAATAATTACAACAAAAGAACCAGCCATGCCCAAATTTACTTACTTTTATACGATTGACATAAAATCTACGCTTATGAACGCTTTTGCTTCTATTATGATAAATAATTTAACAGTACACATTTAGTAATATTAACAGTAATAACTTACACTAAAACATTTCATGCAAGTTTTACGTAATAACTATAAAGCATGCATTTTATACATAAAAGTATAATATGCATCGTGCTCCATTATCCATTATTGGCTATTAAAACAATATATTATTAAGTTACCGGGAGTTGCGTGGCGTTTCCGCGTTGTAAGGAACTTATAATTTGGGAAAAGTCAATTTACAACACACGCAACAATAATGACTCATAAATAAAAATATATGTTGTGTAAATAAAATAATTTTCGTGTGTTACGCCCCAACTCAGAGTCACTAACGGTTACTTTAATCGCTCCTTAGTAAATAATCACCATACGAATTCTGTATTAAGGAGCGATTTAACTAACCGTTAGTGACTCTGAGTTGGGGCGTAACACACGCATATAGCTTTGGAACTGTATGACTGATTGAAGTTTAAAATATTCGAACGGTAAGTACACTTTGATAGTTATGACGAAATACATAAACTGATGTGTCTAAAGTTCTTGTCAAAGTAGTTTGCCATCACGATATTCGTTAGGGTTGTCGATTATAATGTTAATATTAATGTTAATCTTTGAGTCAAAAGTGAATAGGCTTTTGTTAGGTCAGTAGCTCAGGTTAGAAAATTATGTAGGTAGGTATCTAAGATTACAACACCACTACATCAGGTGGGATTGTAGACAAACATTATTTTAGTGAACTTGAAGATAAGACCTTAAAATAAAATAATTGAATATCATGTCCCTTTTAAAGTAAAATTAATAGAAAATTTTAAATCTATCAGTTTATACCTGAGCACTTCACTATTTGTGGTATCGAATATTTCATTAAAATTTGAAGACATTCCATTCCAGGTATTATGTCCTAATTGAGACAGTTTTCTATCCGACTGTACTTACACTTACTTTGACTATTCAATTTCAGTTCTGTAGTTCTTTGAACTACTTATTATCTTCATTCAGCCGACAATTAAATAATTATATGTAATTATGTGGCATTAGAATTGGAATAGAAACTAGTATGTTATCGTATGTAATTATAATAAGTAATTAGGTGTATCACATTTTGAAAACATTGTTTGAAAATTTAATTTTAACGTGGGGCTGATAAAGTTGGGTGTCTTAATTAAAGAGAAAGGTCCTACAGGCAAAAGGCCTAGTTTAAATAAAACTCATTTCAATTATAATTTAAGAAAAACTTAATTGTCTGTGGGTGTGTTCTTTATTTTTGATTCAATGTCGCTTTTAACAATTCTTATAATCTGAAACGTGTTTTTGCAATTAGTACAAAATTACTTTAAAGATATTTGTTTATTAGATATTTATTTAGACTAAGTAACACCATACTGGATGGTATTCCATCCTTTTGGAACAGTTTCCTGTCCCGGGACACAATATAGTCTAGATTTAGTAAGTCTAGGATGCTACACAGTATAATTATTTTCTTCACAACAATTCAAATAAACTATAACAGTAAAAGTTTTTAAATGAATAGCTATTTAAGTAATAGAACGCATTAACAAATTTTCAAGCAATAGGTTTATGATTCTGAAATATTTCGTTCACTCTACAAATGCACATACAGATCCAAAGCCCACATTGTAATTTTAGTGTTGGGAGTTTGATATTAATAATGTCGATGTGATTGTTTCAATATGCCGGAAGGGTATGTTAATGATAGCAATAACGCGCACAATCGAACGAATAAAAGGCGTAATTTATGTGTTTTACCCCCGAAATGTGGTCGCGCAATTACTGCGTGCATGGGGCGAAGAGATGGGTGAGGTTAGGATATCGATAAACTTTTTTCTCTGATATGAAAGTAATTTGTCTCTTTCTTGTAGGTAATGAAAGTTAGGTTTTTCAGTGCCTAAAACTAGATAGGGTCAATGTCTGTATCAACAGGTTGCTGGAAGTGAACTGTGCAAATTATTTACAGGCTCAGGAGTGACGTGGCAGGATGAAACACAACAGATAGTATAGGATTAGTTGCTGCTTTCAGTATTTGTGCGCTCGTTACAAAGAGCCAATTTGGTGAATGTTTATATAATAGATCATAAAGTAGACTATCTGGAAATTGGTTTTATATGCATTTAATATCTACAAAATTTTCAGTTGCTACGAAAAGTACCTAGATATTTTGATATATTATTTGTGTATTGTTTTTTCGCTTGTGATATAATCGAAGTGATTAAGGTTCAGTACGTGAGCGTCATCTTCATTTTGCGAATGATTTATTTTTATAAATTGGTTAATCAAAATTTAACCATGAAAACGTAATTATGATTTTTATAATTCTGGAAAAATTGTTAAAAGTATAATTTCTAAGTATTCCAATTAGAATTCGCTTCTTATCGATAGTTTACAATTGACAGGTCGACATCCTTAATAACTCTGAGAGAGCGACCGTCCTATTGTAGAAAATGCTAATGATTTCCTTTCCCGACTGCGTTTGAAGGTGGTCGTAAATTTAACGAATCCTCTGTTTTAGTGAACATTGTAATATCTCCGACTCTAATGTGGCTCAGAGTTATGTTATTGCTTCGGAATGGTAATCTCTTTTTAGTGGTCTACCACCGCTTCCTCTGACGTGATTCGCGTTACAACAGTTTTATAGCTTTATAGCCTTTTATCTTTCCGTCGAGATTTATTTTTCGAAATAGTGCCACTATTTTATCTAATTGTATCTTTATGTAAATTTGCCATTGATTACTTTGTTACATCTTCTAAGCTTTCTGCTTACTTTTGTCCGACAGCCAAAAAAAAAACTTTGAATTGTAAGACAGTTTTCAATCTGAACCGTGACGTCACCGTTCCATCACCGACCAAAACCACCACGTACCGTATCAAAAATTGTCGACAAAAATATATTTATACGCACATACGGGCACAAACATTGATAAGCAGTGATAGCCTAGCGGTTAGAACGTTGGTCTTCCGAACGGAGGGGCCCGAGTTCAAATCCTGGCACGCACCTCTGATTTTCAAAAATATTATGTGCGTATTACAAGTTAATTATCACTTGCTTCGGTGAAGGAAAACATCGTGAGGAAACCTGCACACCGGAGAGTTCTCCATAAAGTTCTCAAAGGTGTGTGAAGTCTACCAATCCGCACTTGGCCAGCGTGGTAGACTATGGCCTAATACCCCTCACATTGTGAGAGGAGATCCCGAGCCCAGCAGTGGGACAATTATGGGTTGTTGCTTTGCTTTTTTTGCTTACGGGCACAAACACAGATATTGTCTATGTATCTCTGTGGGCACAAACCACCGTCGATTGTGTCAGTGGGAATAGTGAAACGTGTGGTGTTGCTTTCCATGACACGTTCATAGCACGGCCATGGGTTGGGACGTTTTAGTGGACAGACCGCTTTATCGGTCACAACCAATATTTTATTCTTCGCTTTCATCGAACTTGGTGCTTCTCACGTGCTTTTGGAATAGCTAAACATTAATTATTACAAACTGTCCAGTTTGTCTGTTACTGTCATGAATTTAAATAAAATATAACTGTACTAAAATAAGCTATTCCAATCTATCTCTCCATTATCAGTGTCAGTACAAAGGGAAAAAATGTCGAGTGCCGTATTATTGTCCGGAACAAAACACTAAATAAATTACGTCGCTCCCAATTCGCAGGCGAAATGTGGTAAAAATCGAGCAAAATCTCACTAACTACGTTATCCAAACTTTTCTGTTCATTCCCGCAGCCATTCGAATAAGGGGAAAACGGACGCGCTGTTTTTTATTGCGATTATGCGATTTTATCGTTACTTGTAACGTGATCAGTAACAAACTCTGGTAGAAGGATGTCATTAATTATTATAAATATGAGTAAAATTTGTTATACGAAGTTGAAGTCAGCTCAGTATTGTTTTCTGTCCCAATACAGCGGTATGTGTTCAAAAAAATGGTGGTCTCTACAACTTGGAGCATTATTATTACAAATACAAGTTCTTTCTATACATATATTGCACGATAAAATTTACTACCAATATTGCAGCGACTTAGTTATATTTCAAGAATCTGTTGAATATCCTGTGACAAAGTAAATAGTTGAAGTTCCAGTCATTTCTCAGTCCAAGTTAGCCTCCTCTATTTTTATGCATTTTTATGCGAAACTGTCTAACGAAAAAACGAAAGTGTGTTCGGGCCTAAATGAGTAAAATCTGGACATAATACACGGACGTGTACTTATTTTTCCAACTTCACCTTTGTTCTGCGCAATGGCCGCGTGATTAATGAGTTCAAAGTTATCCAACTAGATTTTCAAAGGAGAATAGCACACGTATACGGATACGAAAATGTACGTATAAAAACACATTTTGTGCCGTATTGGGGCGGCTTAGAATACTAACCCCATCCCACGCCGGATGGGTGTCGTAAGAGGCGACTAAATCCAGCCCGCTGGTAGTATGGCCTCTCGAGGGATTGTATTGGTATTTCATTTTAATTATTAATTAATACCATTATTAGGGTTCGCCTGGATAGCTACCACCCTTGAGCATGAGTCAGCCGCCAAGCGACTCGTCGTGTTCCGGCTGGGGGCTTGAAAGCCAGTTCTTTCTTTCTGTTTCTTCCCTCTTTCTTGGTCGCAACACATCAGTGATGCCTTTGGTGTTGCTGATGTCCATGGGCGACGATAGCTACTTACCATCAGGTGGATCGTCAGCTCGTTTGCCGGCTATTTCCATTAAAAAACAACCATTTATTTCGAATGATACAAAGAAATTGAACCATATGAGTAAAACTGAACTGAAAAAGAGGCACTCTAAATTCTCTAAAATACACGACTCTAAGAGGCTTCCACTTAAGCAGCGATTCGAATAGTTCCACGCCGTATATTTTCTTTACCAACCTAATTTAACGGGGAATGTAGTTAGGAGGTATAAATTGCTCGATGCGATTCGCCACACGACACGAGAGTTGCATTTAATCAAATGCGACACGCTTGAGGAGGTTCCGCAGTACATCTGTCGGGGTACCGCCGTACACACACGCTATGTTGTGACATCTGGACTCTATTCTACTATTGGGCAGTTTAGTTCCGACTTGTCCAGTTTTTAAATCGACATCAAAACTAGAACTGACTCCATTATAGTTTCATTTTGTACTTTTGTTTTAATGGTGATAACTTTCTTGTTATGATTTATTTTTGTATTGATTTTATTTCCATGTATTGTTCACTTATAGTACTAAAAATGGCCCCTAACATAATTTTTACTTAATTGATTACTAATAATACAAAGGTATTAATTGTAAATTATAATATAAATTGGCTTCTAATTATCTTAATAAATAAAACATTATCCTGTATAGTATTCTTAAATAAAAAAATTCACAGTAATATACACGTAAGAAAAATAACAGTACAATGCTTCTGTAGTCAAAAGAAAACAAAACCGATGAACTGACTGAGATTCTGCACGAATCCAAAAACAAATTTCAATTTATTAAAGTAGTTTTATCAGCATGATATATTGGATCTGAACTTAGCAAAGTAAAATATTTTACGTTCGTCATAAAATATTGAGACGTCTGGATTGGACAGACAGATATTTCAGTATTTTAGATTTCCGTTCTTTTAACAACTCCTTGAAGGGTTAAAATGAAATATTCGTACCATTGGTGCATCAGTACCAGTAGATATTAAATACTGAGTATCATTAAAGGCAATGGTAAGAAGTTTAATAATTTCACGTAACATTTTATAGATATCCCGTAGGTATAAAACAGGAGATGCGATTCAATTCCGACTCATTACTGGAAATCGCATACAGCACTGGAACATAACAAGCAATGTATAAAATAATATTGAAACCTCTCCTGTAATTTTTGGTAGACGCCAGCCATATAACAGTAAATGTGAACTTCGACCAGAAAATTCAACGTTTGAAAGCGTTCCAAAAGATAGCTTTTAGCTGATTGAAACATTTTGGCTGGTAATTAGGAAGTAGCTAATTCGTATTGCACAAAAGCCTGTTTGCGAATACTTGTGCATCGAAAAATTACTTTAGAAGATATTGTTACAATTGAAGTGGAGTTTTGTAAATAATCAGTAACAAATTTTGCTGTTTATTAATCAATAAATGAATTTAACTTTATTCACATACAATGTTGTGGTCGAGAAAAATGATATTATAATCTAAAAAAGAGGTAGATATGTCACTAGCGCGCCGACGATGAAGAGCGTAAGAACAGGCAATTGACCGTTCTGCTCGTAGTCGCTCTGTCAATACAAGACGTTATGCACGCTTTTGTTGTTGTTAGAAGTGCTTGACATTTGACATGCAGCGTTAAAATGCCTTCGTGTATTATACCAATGTGATTGGTGTAGTGAAACATAAGATAAACGTGTGTGTTGTGTAGCTCTTTTTGGAACATATTTTTTGGTTGATTTGTAAGGGTATAACGCATCTATATTTTTTTAAATATCATTAGTTGGGAACCAAATTGCACAGTTCTGTAGTATAATAATGGCTCTATCACACACGTTGATGCTTTTTGATATGTAGACTTATTGACTGCTGTGTCAAATAACCTGTCCAGATGTTGCGTTTTGTTTATCATCAAAATTAACACAACACATTATAATTGAATGTCATGTTATAATTGAAGTGTCAATAAGTAATATATGTCTTCAAGATCACGTAAAGTTTGCTGATCATTGTGTAGCGTCAACTTTAATGTACTTAAAATACCCTCGCTTAGTAGATTCTGAAATTTGGAAGATGCGGCACGAGCATGGGACGGAGTTTTACGACTTGGGAAATTAATGGCCAGCGAGCTCGGCTGGAGGGGATTTTTCAAGTCTAATAATTTTTACGGGCTCTGATTTTATGAATTTGGGAATTACGAGTAAGTGTGCTGAAGTACTGAAAAATGCATCTGTATTTAATGTGAGTTTGGAATTTGATAGTTAATCATGAAAACATATTATAATAGAAAACTAACTTTGACTATAGATAGAGGAATATAAAACATTACAAAATTACTCTTTGTTGTTTAATCGAATGGAGTAATTCTTAACATAATTGAAATAAAATTTTAATTGAATTTCTACAATAAATTCAATCAAAAAGAAAGGAAATAATAAACAATTATGTATACATCTGCTTTCTTCAACTCTTCTATATTCTGTCATTATCTGTAAACCCACCACTCATTATGTTTCCGATGTAAGTTCCTTCTGAAAAACAGACAAAATTGGAACATGTTATCTAATCTCTTCGAACGAAACACCTCACATAATTTTATTATGATAGAACTTCACTTACATGTATGTTCATTTAATCATTAATTATTTAGTAATCTTAAAGAGCAGTGATAGCCTAGCGGTTAGAACGTTGGTCTCCCGAACGAAGGGGCCCGAGTTCAAATCCTGGCACGCACCTCTAATTTTCAAATATTATGTGCGTATTAGAAGTTAATTATCACTTGCTTCGGTGAAGGAAAACATCGTGAGGAAACCTGCACACCAGAGAGTACTCCATAAAGTTCTCAAAGGTGTGTGAAGTCTACCAACCCGCACTTGGCAAGCGTGGTGGACTATGGCCTAATACCCCTCACATTGTGAGTGAAGACCCCGAGCCCAGCAGTGGGACAATTATGGGTTTTTGCTTTGCTACTAATCTTATCGTTGTATATTATGTAGTTAGTTTTAGTGACAGTACACCTATGGATAATAGGTAAGTACTGTGGTTGGATTGCTTCAACCCATTAATGGCCCACTACTGGGCACGGGTCTCTACTCTTGAGAAGGCCTAGAGCATACTCCACCACGCTGCTCCAATGCGGATTGGTGGAGGGGTTAGTGGCCAAGTGGTAAGTGGGGTTAGTGGTTGGATTGTGAAAGGTCAAATACGGATAATGACAAACTAGCAAAATCTGAAATACCCTAGATTTATTATTTACGTTTTTAATAACTGACAATTTGAGATTTTGCTACTTTGACATTATGCGTATTTGCCCCTTCGCGAATAATCCCTGTGATTGACTGAGTGAATGTTGTGTGGCTACTTACATTCAACATCGATGGCGTCCAACGAAGCTGCTACAGAACAATATGATTAGTTAATACTTATTTTACTTAACTACAAGTCCCACCTGATGGTTAGTGTCGATGCAGTCTGATGGTAAAGCGCACTGACGTTGTAAAATCATATTGTAACCCGCATTGTAATTGAATAGGAAAACTAACCACTGCATAATCAACAGAACTTGACATGTATGTACGTACTCAATATAACATTGATACTCTTATATAGAAGTCTGTTCATAAAATATTGTGTTCTGTAGGTGCTCACTGACCGGTGTAGAAAATTTGACGAGTATTTTTATATGTGAAATCTCATTTATATTATATAATTTCAAACAAAGTATGTAATATCACTAGGATTATTGCGTTTATAAGGTAACCTTAAATATAAATAAGTGATACTTACAATCAAAAATGTATGTGTCTGGATCTATAGAACAGAATAATGATAAGTATAAGAAAATTGTAAGTACCTTCTTTCACTTTGTTATTTAAAGTTTCAAAGAAAGTATTTATTTGCACTCAGGAATAATTCTTAAATCATAAAATAATTTATTTATGACAACATTGTATATACCATGTATGAAATTAAATAATGATGTTTATTACTCAAACGCAAAAACTACGGAATCGAGTTTCATGTTTAGCACATAGGTTGACCATGTGAATCACAATATACTAGGGTTCTTATTATTCAGGAAAATGCGGGAAAAGTAGTCACCAAAATTATTAATTACTATGTATTATTATAATACATACATTTTACGTCGATGACGTCAGGAGCTGGAAAAAAACATATGAGGTAAAGAAACTGAGTTTATTTTTATCAAGAATATCTTTAATTTCATTTTTACAAAAAATCTGTTTAATAGGCCTTGCATATTTTCATTGTCTATGATGATACGTTCAATTAATCATAATAACTTATACTGAAGTAAATTATTTTGTAATTTTAGGATATTTTAATACTTACAGTCGTCAATCAATTTGTTTAAGGCTGCAAAATGAAAATAATGATATTATAAATTTTGTTGAGCTATTAAAAATATACATATAACAATATTCTCAATTCTTGTCCCGTAAATACTTACCAGAAACAAAGACTGCTCTAAGAAGCTAATAAAATAAAATAATTATTTATTTGCTGCTAAAAAAACAATACCAGTTACAAGAATAATAAACGATTCTTTTATTGTGGTAACCATTGTTTTATAGTTTTAATTACTTTAAATTTACAATAATTTTAAAACCAGTAAGTATCATTTTTAATCTCCTTACTAAAAAAACTAAATAAACGTATTACTTATGTACGCGCGTGAGAAGTGATACTTCTTTGGCAGCAAAAAAAAAACAATTAAAAAAAACAATTTTAAAAAATATTAAAAACAAACAATATAACAAACATAATAGTAATCATTTTTTCAAAACGAGCGTTTTTAAAAGCGCGCGTGACGTTTTTCGTGACCAGCGTTTTTGTGTCACCGTCCGTGTTACAAATCTTAAAATTTCACTCTCATCATTTTTCCATTTATTTCATAATGTGCAAAAAGAAGTATAACTTCAAAAATCGGGTAAGGTAACCAAAACTTTTATACATCATTTTTTAAAACAAATAACAATTGCACTTTAATCCAATTCTGCACACCCGTTTATTATTAAACGGTTTTATTTTTGTGTGGATTACGTATTGCAAGTAGGTACTATTACCTTAAGTAGTTGGAATTTTACATGCTGCTTTAGTTCTGACAATACATACCTTTTGTTCTGATACATTTGAATGGTTCAATAAAGACTAAATAAATAAATACATTTTTTTGATAGACATGATCTGAAAACACTTAGGTTGGGCTCCCGACGAGGGAATTCCTTAACGATTTCAGCACAGTCACAATTTTACACTAATACCTACATTAATACTATACAACTGTGTATTTAGTTTTTATACCATACATTGATAGAATTAACACTCTATACTATGTAAACAATTGCTCACCATAGCGAAACAAACTAGAATTATCAATCTCATGGTGTCGACGCGCGCGACGGCGGAATGCGATGTTTCATTTATTTTCCACATTTATATTACGCTTACACAACAATAGGCTTTCAACCTGTATCAACAAGAAGAATAATCAATTATGCTTAATGAACAAGGAGTTCGTCTTCACGGTTGGTGTTATTTTTTTATCCTACTAAATCTTATCTACTAACTAGCTGACCCGGCGAACTTCGTTTCGCCTAACAAACAATTTTTTTCTAAAATAAAAGTTGCCTAATTTACTCCTTTTTACATCAGCTATCTGCAAGTGAAAATCTCGTCAAAATCGGTCCAGCCATTTCAGAGATTAGCCGGAACAAACAGCCAGACAGACAGACAGACACAAAAATTGTAAAAAATGTTGTTTTGGTATATGTACCTTGTATACATCCAAATGCACTTAGTAAAAAGCGGTTATTTTAATATTACAAATAGACACTCCAATTTTATTTATTTGTATAGATGTATAGATAACACAGAATACACATAGAAAACACAGTTATTTTGATGCCACAAACATACACTTCAATTCTATTTAAATGTATCTATAGGTAGATAGCACAGATAATTTTACTGTTTTTAATTTTTACTGTACGATCACAACCATTTAATATTCCAAATAAAAGTATGAACGGGTTAATTTTCAAGTTAAATGAATTATTTATGTTAATTAAACGTATATGTTACATATTCGATAAGCTACTATTATGAAACCAATTAACATTGAAAACCTCGTCACGTTATAAACGTAATTGAAGTTCATTCAATTATCGCTGAAGGTTATCCATGTAACATGTTTGGACAACGCCAGACTGCACCTGTGTGAATATAATCACAATTTTATGAACAAAATTCACAATTCTGTACATGACAGTGTCTTTTCACACTAACGGCCAGAAGAGTCACCTGGTGATAGAAGGTCACAATCACCGATTAAATTTTTATTTATTCATACCACTATTATTATATTTGCAAAATAATTCTCACGCGAAGCCCTACCCAACCAAGCAGAAGGACCGGTTCCTGTTGCCTCTTACCGCACCCTGTTCTTGTCTGTCCATGTGTGTACGTGTGACGTGTACACGTACACCACACACATATTTTGATGGCTAGCTTAGTAAAATAGACGAGGTTAGGAAGGGAAGTATGAAATGGCAATAGGTAGCCCTTTGCAAATATATCTATTCGTACATTTTATTTGATCAGATTGGTGAAAAAACCGGTGCCTTTCACTTATTCCTCTGTGGACCCGCTAAGCCCCTAAAGCTAGTGATTTATATTAGATATACCACATAATATTTTTTTTTCATGGAAATAGCCGGCAAACGAGCTGACGATCCACCTGATGGTAAGTGGCTATTGTCGCCCATGGACATCAGTAACACCAAAGGCATCACTGATACGTTGCCGGCTAAGAAAGAGCGAAGAAAAAGAAAGAAAGAACTGGCTCTCAAGCCCCCACGACGAACACGACGAGTCGTTTGGCGGCTGACTCATGCTCAAGGGTGGTAGCTAACCAGGCGAACCCCATGGAGAAAATTATGATCTACGAAGACTGTAGCCGTCATCGCTTTGAAACGAGACATGCTCAGCGACAGTAATGGCTGGATAAGTAGTAAGAAAACAAAATGCCGCATTCCTTTATACCCGAGATGTCCATTATTATTTCAATTCACACGGAGCACAATTTCCGTGCGCCGCCGCGCCGTCAGGAACACGATTTTTCCTCATTCTCGAGTAATTCACCCGCAGAACGTTTATCTTCGCCTTGTTCTGTTATTCTCATTTATCGGGCAATATAATGGTGTTCTATATTCATAGAATTGTACTCAGATGTTGCTAATGTTGCTCTGTAAAATTCTGAAATATTGTGTTTCAGTTTTAGGACAACAATGCGATACTCACGCGGGGAAGTTCCATTTTTTTACGTTGCGTATCAGTACCCAACAAATGAGTCACCATCGCCATGGACATTATTATTTATTTATTTATTTATTATTTGATCTTAATTGAATAGTACAAAAAACTATTTCATTGTGCTTAAACAAAAAAAACTGTACAAGGAATCATATCAGTCAAATCGTGAGTAAGAAAGTAAAGTAAAATGAGTATAATAAATTCGTGTCAGTATAATTATCAGCACTTATTTTAAAATCACAGACAAACACTTTAATTTTATTTATGTGTGTCGATATTATATGGTATTTTTTTAGCAGTAGCCAGGATATTTGGATGGCAAATTATTATAATATTGTCTGAAGTAATTCTATAAATAGCGGCCGGTTGATTAATATCATGGCTGGCAGCTCGCGCAACACTTCAATTGCGATATTTCTTTATTTGTCCGTCGCGGCTAATTTACTCCGCGTTCTATTCTATTATCGTGAGATCTCTTTTCTTATTCAGTTTACTGTAACATCTGGGTTTTTCCTTAAGGATATAATTAATACAAACAAATTATGTATGAAGTCCCGAGTTCAGTTGTCGTCCAGGACAGACATTTGTGTGACAGGTAGAGAAGTTTGTTCTCATGTCTCATGATTTTTAACCGATCTCCGATGATGTTTATGACGGATTGAGGAAATTTCTCCAATACTATCTATGTGACTTAAGTGTGGTGATTTTTATATAATGATGTCTTTTTAAGACTGTTCTGAAGATTCTGAAGTTCTGAGTAAAGATTCGAAGTCTGTTGCTTTTTTTTAAATATTTTAGTGTATTTGAAAGTAAATCCTTTTGTGTTTCAGTGTTGGTCAGCGATTGAACAAATTGTTAAATGTGATTGTCCTAAACAACCGAGAGTGTCATGAAGTTGTGCAAATTGTTTGCGACTAATTAAAGTAATTTTACGTAAGTCAGCGCTTTGATCAATAGCTTGATCAGCTCTTAGTGAGGGATAAATAAACAAATCAAACGCATTAGGGTGAGCGCGCACTGTGGCCGGCCGTCGCGCGGTCGGGTGGCCGCAGCCGATAACGGGTTTATGTGCGAAAGAAAAAATTCCAATAAGTCTAGAAGTATTATCTAATCCTTTTTGACGTTTATAGCTTAAATAATATCAATCTCAAAACTGACAGCAGTGAAAGCAAATAGGATTAACTGCTGAATGAGCCTAGTTATCTTGCACAATGCCCTTCGGATATTCACAATGACAGATAAATAAATTTGATTCGATAATTTTGCAAATACTCCACTTAATTTTTTGGCAGAGGAAAGCATAATAAATATTTCTCTATGCTAAGCCAAACTAATGAAGCAAAAAAAGGTTAAAATTTTGAGGTTGTCTATGTTACATGCATAACGTTATTCGATCCGATATGAAAATAATTTTAAAAATTGTAACCTAATAAATATTTTTTGGAAAGTACCGTAAGACGGAAAAAATATATAATAATATGTGAAATAATGGACTATATTAATTATAAAGTCTGGATATGTACCTTATTTCGATAACTTTAAATTTACACATATGTATGTTGCATAATTTTACAAAACAAAGCTTCGTACAAAACAGTGTTTAAACGAGCGATCAACGAACAAAGTAAATCTATAAAAAGTGGGAAGATCAATTCTTCAAACAAGATGAACAAACAATAGGGTGACCGCACACCAGCGTGATCCGGTGGGTGTTTGGCGCACATTGATAACGTTTGGTTTTATTTGCCCTTAAAATAGGGGAAAAGGTTGAGAGCGCAAAAAACAATGCGATAAATTACCCACAAAACTCTCCTTGTTTTATCCTATCGACCAATATTGTGGGTTAAGAACGAATGTGTGTGTCTGTGTACACTTATATGTACATAATGCGGATATGCAGTGTCTACTTCGTAATAAAAATGTTATAAAACAGTATTAAATTATTTTTATAACCAGAAATTTTACTGCTAATATCGTACTTTTGATGATAGCTACTACTCGTATTTACTTGATCCTAATAAGAATGAACAGCACTGTTTCTGATATTATCTGCAAAAATAAAACAATATTCAACTTAACACGTTCGCTGCGTAAGGATTTTTAGTGTACTTTTTGCTGGTGCGTCGTGAGGTTATATTGACTCACAGAGGACCTTTTTACAGTGCGGCGTGAGGTCAAATAAGCTCTCATTCAGTTCTGTCTTGATATAGGTTTTTCTCAATGGGGATATGTATTATTTAATATATTTTATTTTGAGGTCAAAGACTAATAACCAAGCAATATATACCTAGCTGCGTTTTTAGCTCGCTTGTTTCGTTTAGCCTCTAAAAGAGAAATAATTTGAGAGGTCAATTTGACCACACAACGCACTGAAGATATCAAAACACTAGTGATGGGAAACACCTCTGTTGTATAGCACTCGACAAATTTTCCCAGAATTTTATTGACAGTTTAATTTTTAACCTTGTAAGTCACATACGTGAAAAATAATAATAATACTAATAAAACTTTATTTCGGACAAAGTCCATATGATGTAAGTAAGTACAAAATTCTTATAAACTACTAGCAGCGAAACCCGGCGTTGCTCGGGTTAAAAAACATCACATGTTTGATGGTATAAATATATGTAAGGATCTATAGAAGATTCCAGATCGATTACAACAGTTGCACACATTCTGAAGTTTTCAAGAACATTCTAGAATTTTTTCAGAACTTCTAGTACATTCCAGATCGATGACAACAGTTGCACACATTCTGGAGTTCTAGAACATTCTAAAATTTTTTAGAACTTTCTAGAACATTCCAGATCGATGATAACAGATGCACACATTCTGGAGTTTTCTAGATCATTTCTGAATTTTTTCGAACTTTCTCAAAGTTCTCATGAGTTAGAAAAGGACAGATATATGTTTTTCACATGGGTTAGAAAAGGACAGATATATGATTTTTCACATTTTCGCCCCCCACAAACCACCCCCTTCCACCCCCCGTCACCAAACTCTCTTACTTTCACCAGGAGACCAAGGGGTATCTACCACCCCAACGGGGAGTCGATTGGAATTGGTAGTGATAGAGAAAACCGTGTCCTCACGTACTAACATTAGCATTTTTTAATATAATTATATTAGATTGTTAGTAACATAAAAAAGCGGCCAAGTGCGAGTCGGACTCGCCCATGAAGGGTTCCATAGCAGCAAGTAACATAATATAAAAGTTTTTGTAGTTCGTTGTAACTTTGATCGATGTTTTTTGTGGTTTACGATTTATGACGTATTAAAAAAAACTACTTACTAGATCTTGTTCAAATTAATTTTCTTTGGAAGTTTGCATGGTAATGTACATCATATATTTTTTTTAGTTTTATCATTCTCTTATTTTAGAAGTTACAGGGGGGGACACACATTTTACCACTTTGGAAGTGTCTCTCGCGCAAACTATTCAGTTTAGAAAAAAATGATATTAGAAACCTCAATATCATTTTTGAAGACCTATCCATAGACCCACCCATACACGTATGGGTTTGATGAAAAAAAAATTTTTTGAGTTTCAGTTCTATGTATAGGGAATCCCAAAATTTATTGTTTTTTTTATTTTTGTGTAAAAATCTTAACGTGGTTTACAGAATACATCTACTTACCAAGTTTCAACAGTATAGTTTATCATATCATATCTATCATATGGCATATCTTACACTTGACGACAACACCACACGACTTTAATAATATAACTAACATAATATTCAAATTAAAAGTTGCAAAACATATATTTCGTACACGCGAAAAAAGCGACGTCTTCCTTATCGATCGCGTGGCACAACACTAAGCGCGCGAAATGGCCCTAGCGCAACGTTCAGTGCGGGTGTGAGGTGCGCGGAGCGCTAGGTCATATTGACCTCACACCGCACTAGAGTGAAACAATTTTCTTTAAGTGCGGGTGAGGTCATATTGTCTCACGAGTGTTTGAAAATATAGGATTGTTCACGTTAAAGCGGCAATTGCAATGGTATATAAATCTTTTTCCTACGATAGAAATACACAAAGTTAAGCCTTCCGCACCAGGGGAAAGAACGCTATTTTGCTCGCCGCACCACATGAAAGTTCGCTGTGAGTCAATATGACCTCACAACGCAGTGAACGTGTTAATAAAATTAATCCTTTGTGTATGGTCTGTATTTAAATTTAAATTATAATTTTTTTATTGAAAATAATTTTAAACAAACACTTTTTGTGAGTCAAACTACACCATTGCTGGAACAAACAGTGAGTGGTTCGGGGAGAAAAAGCAGCAAGAAAGTAGGCTTTTCCTCCTCTTATTTTTGTCATTAGTACTATATTTTTTCATAAACTATCTGGAATGTTTTACCAAAAATATTGCCCACAAAAGCACAAACGTAAAATTTCATTTTCATGACGTACTTTTCATCCTGTGTTGGTTCGCGTCAACTTTTTTGCTGCAATTCCTTCCATTAGGAGTGAGCGGGTGGGGGGAGGGGAGTGCGGGAGAGGGAACAAGATTGATTACATTCTCACGCACAACTCGACATGAAAGATCGTAATTAAATATTATGTTCAAGGAAGAAAATAATATATTTCAATGATTGTATACGATTTTGCTACGGTCGGGTAATCATTCAGATGACATACTATGAGATTTGTATAATTGAATACGATGTAAAAACTAATCTAGTTAGAATATAGAAAAACTAGAGCACCAGAGAAGTAATCCTTTCTCTGGAAGGAGAGAGAAGAAGAAAGGATTACCCTCTGGCCTGAGGGAGATGCTAAGTGGCGTGGGAGCCAGTGCCATCTTTCTTGTCTTCTCTTTCTATTTTTCTTTCTTGATCGGCGACGTATGACTCTTTGGCGTAATAACAAATGATGTCCATATTAATTATGTGACTCTATTAATTTACTTACACACATATTAATTATTCACATATTAATTATGTAACTCAGATTTTTTGGATGATTTGTAAGGGTATATTTGTAAGGGTATTATACCCTTACAAATCATTCAAAAAATCTGTTCCGAAAAGAGCTACAACACACACACGTTTATCTTTTGTTTCACTACACCAATCACATTGATATAATACCCGAAGGCATTTTAACGCTCTATGTCAAATGTCAAGCACGTCTGACAACAACAAAAGCGTGCGTATCGTCTTGTATTGACAGAGCGACTACGAGCAGAACGGTCAATTGCCTATCCTTACGCTTTTCATCGTCGGCGCGCTGGTGACATATCTACCTCTTTCGTTCATTATAATATCATTGACTGTAACTACTAACAATCAAGTGTCTCCTCTGATCCTTTGTCGTATATTTAAATAAAAAATGTTTTGGACACATTTTTGCATCATACTCCTTCTAAAAATACACTTTTTTCAAATTGCGATACCTAAAAATAGGCAAGAAGTTACCTTCTATTCTATACAAACTACAAAACTGCACAAGAAAATGAAGTCTAACTATTATTACTGAGACGGAATTGAACGCGAACTATGATATGGCGAGCCGATCCGAATAGAGAACAACTAGAAAATTCTTTCTTTTACAAAATACACTGATAAACCATAATTTTCTTGTGTGCGTAATTTTTTTAAATTGATGTACCCTATCTATACATAACTAACCTACCTAAAATGACAAGTTTTTACTATATTCCATTATAATTACATTCATTAGTGAGTAAACTTAAAATTAATTTAACCTTTACACAAAACCGGTAACATAAATTTATAGAACAGACTCGTGTTTTTTTCTTACTATAAGTAGGGTAAGCAGTACAATGATTGGCCCTTTAAGGTGAACATCGACTTTGACAATTTCTTGTAACAAAGTAAGGATTCTAATCTTGAAACATTTTATGTTACGTTGTTCCCTGGGAAGCTGGTAATTTAAATCTCATCAAAAACATGAATGTGAAATTAGAACCAAGTTCAAAAAAAAGAATTGAGATCTAAATGGGTGTCAAGTTCTGTGTAGAAAATCCTAAAATTGAAGTCACAAGAATATGTAATTCAAGCTATTTGACTTGGCTAGTTATCACGTACCTACATGCTATATTGGCTTCAACCCATTAATGGCCCAGTACTGGGCACGGATCTCTCCTCTTGAGGAGGTCTAGAGCATACTCCACCACGCTGCTCCAGTGCGGATTGGTGGAGGGGTTAATGGCCAACCTGAGTGTCGGAAGTTTTCAAACCGCCCGAGGGCCTCCGACATGGCTTTACAATTGTTATCCTATGATAACAACAGGGACCGACGGCTTTACGTGCCCTCCGAAGCACGGAAACGCTCAAGAAATTTCGCCACTAGCGTTCACCCATCCAACTGCCGACCGCGCCTGCAGTTGCCGATCACATAGTATCGACGCAAGCCGCAAGGCTATGAGCGCTTCGTTACACATGCTATATTATATTTGTAAATATAATTATCTTCGTTAAGTCTGCTAGGTTGAAAAATTACTTAAGTTACTTTTCTAAAATTTAGTTTTTTTGGTAGCTAACTAATGAAAACTATGCATATTATCATATTCATTCATTCATTCATTTCGAAGCACGAGAGAAATACAGACATACAAGTGATAATACAAGTGATTTTAAGAAATAATGCTATATTAAAGGTAAAGGCTAAAAGAAAAAAGCTTTTTGCATTCCCCCACTAAATTGTTTATAAAAATGCAACGCTTTATGGGGTTTAAGTACTTGACGGTTTTGTTGAAGCCGTGAAGACTTTAGGTGCTCTCAGCGCGGATTATTAAATTGGAGCAGCAAAACATCTCGCGCGCCGTAATGGAGGTTAGTCATTGGCAGCCATCTTGTCTGCTGGTGAAGCTGGGAATATAATTAGTGCAGCTACGAATATAGCAGGACCTTCTTCAGAACTTCTATTAGATTTTGCAAGTGTTGAGAAAACTTTGCTTTACCAGTGATGTTTTTCATTTTACAAGGAGTGACAAGAAATACAATGCTCCAAATGAGTAAATGATGATAAATTATTATATGCAAGTAACACACCTATTTTCAACTTTCATCAGCAACTTACTTGAAGCCGAACTTTAAAATTGGTAAAATTATTAGTTGTATTTAATTCCCGTTCAATTTTAATGATCCTGATTTAACATATTTTGTATTTAGCACTTAAACAGCAACTATTTTACTACACTCAGTAAAATGAAAATCTGTTAAATAATGAAAAAAATGCATGAAAACACCAAACTAAAATTAAATTAACTTAAATGACAACTCCAAATTCAAAAAATCTCAATCAACATTAAGAAAATCTAAGGCACATTGTTAAAGCAAAATCATAATAAAAATCAAAGTCAAAGGCACAACTATCGACGCACACAACGTCAAATGATGCGGTCAGTCAGTATGGAAGCACACCACAACGCCAGTAAACTGTCATTCTAGCCGAGAGAACAATAAGAGTAGTTAGATCGCAATAGGTCCGCATCGAGGCAGCGAAGGCTTTTAACGCAGGAAGCTTTCAGCTCGGATTATTAAATTCGATGGAACAAACATCTAGTCGGAGTGTAATGGAGGGTACTCATTTATAGCCTGTTTGCGGGTCAACTAGAGAGAACGAGTTGCTTTGGATTGGAATATCAGAGGCACACATTTTTCGCTATTAGGTTTTGTTAAAAATACATTTGCTTAAACAGTTCTCATCGAATTATAAACAAGCTGACCCGGCGAACTTCATATCACCTAACAAACTTTTTTTTTTCTAAAATAAAAGTAGCCTAAGTTACTCCTTGTTACATCAGCTATCTGCAAGTGAAAGTCCCGTCAAAATCGGACTAGCCATTTCAGAGATTAGCCGGAACAAACAAACAGACAGACAGACAAAAATTGTGAAAAATGTTGTTTTGGTATAATATGTACCATCCAAATGCACTTAGTAAAAAGCGGTTATTTAAATATTACAATCAGACACTCCAATTTTATTTATTTGTATAGATGTATACGAGTAGATGATTGCTGGAAATATAGCGTTGAATAAGATACCTAATTGGTTTGACTGTAGAATCGTAGGAAAAAATATTTTTACTTAGGTATGTAACATAATTTACAAGACACAATTATTAATTGAGTTTCAAGCACTAAGCAATGCTAATAAATTAGTAATTATAGAATGGATTTTGTTTAATTTGCATACAACAAAAAATTTTACTCTTTTTAAGGTGAACTTAGAAAATTACAGCCAAGGATTTACGGGAACACACTATTTTTCGGGAAGAGTGTCTACATTTGTTACTAGGAATTTTATCTTTTATTTGGGAGAACTTGTGATTCCCGATAACAGCAATAAACAGAAACTCAGCTAAGTGCGAGCGGCTTAGTGCTACGGAGTCTTTTCAAGTAGTTTTGTACATATCTAGAGTAGACATTACCATTTATATGTATAGCTTTTATAACAGTAAATTAGCTTATTATCGCAAACTTATTTCATGTAAAAATATATATTATTTTCCATAATATCCATATTTATAGTCGTGTCAGTATTATATCAGTCAAAATTACGTTATACTCGTAGTTAAATTTAGTTGAAGTGGCAAAAATATTGGTTTATTATACAACAAAACCATATACCTAATTATTATTTAACTACTAAAGTTAAATACTTAGGAGTTCGCATACAGAGCAACATTAGTTGAAAAAACTATTAACATTTTAGGAGTTTCGTTAGTGGTTAGTTGCAGCAACAAAAACATGCCACATTGTAATATTTTACGAGTAACCATCTTAGAGTCAATTTACCCTGATGAGGCTTCATAATGTTTTAGAGTAAAACATTTGTTGGTGCTAGTTATTGCTATATACATGCTTTTATTAATTGTATTGCACGATTTCGTTGCGGATGGACGAGATGTGCCACGCATGTCTCAAAGTTGTTGCAAAGTAGTAATTAGGTAGTTTTTTTTATAAAGTGCAAAAAAATATTATTATTCATTAAAAACTACGTTTTTCTAACTTGTACTGAAAAATATCGAACAAACAGCTCTATAATATATCCAAAGTCGTGATCCACCGGTAAAATCTGACGGAATCTTAAGTCTTTTTCGGGGAAAGACGGACGAGTTCAATAAATTGGAGGGTGACGCTTTTGGGGTGGCCGTGGAGCGCTAAATTGCTCTATACTCCTCCGTAATATAGAGACTTCGATGGTACTTATGGATCTAATCACGGCGGAGCAAAGAAATAGTTTGGTTTGAGGCCGACCAGAAATCTTATGTGTAATTGAGTGGATGCTATTGTTATGTTGCTTTCTGTTGAACGGTTTGTTGGGCTTATGATGGGAATAGTTACAAGAACACAATATAATCTAGCTGTATCTATCTATCGTCTTGTGTCTTGTCTACTCTATGTTGTAAGTGTTTTGTAACTTTTTCTGTATTTTGGAAGTTTGATGGTTTATAAGAACTTTGTATTGCTAACTACTTATGGATCTTGTGTGAAATAAAAGTTTTATAATTATTATTATAGTAGTTACCTGTGACGACCTGTGTGGCGCAATGGTTACCATGCCGGATCGCCGCACCGAGGGTCCTGGGTTCGATTCCCAGCGAGGCGGAAATTTGAATGATGAGTTTGAATTTCTGTCCTCGGTCTGGGTGTGAATGTCCTTGTCTAGTGTGTTGTCCATGGCACCCACGACACAGGGAATCCTAGTGTGGGGCTATGAGTGTGAAGCGTTATTATTATTATTATTATAGTAGTTAGAAGACGGTTCAAGAATATTTTTAGTAACTTTTGAGGATGTATTGTATGAACAATATAATTCTGTCAATTCATGCACTGTGTTCGTAGTTAAGATTTTCAAGGTTCAGCGCATTTATGTTTTTTTAAATTATTTGTTTCAAAGTGAATTTTCAGCAGAAAAGACAAAATTAAATAATATTTATTATTCGATATGTAGGTATATCAATACTTACAACTTAAAAATATATTTACAATGAGTTCATAAATTAAAGTATGTGTTATGTAACACATAAATGTTAATTTATTTAAATATAAGGTTCTCCGTCGGAATTTAATCTACATTTTTAAATAATAAACATTTACTTTGTTTTCGAGTTGTTGCGCCGTAACAACATTTCATATATTCAATCCTTGATGATTGATTGTCCGATTGTTGTTTATTTAACTTTCGCTGACGACTTTTATTAAATGGAATCAAACAATGTATCGACGTAATCCATTTAAATTTAGAGAGCACGTATTAATTTAAAAATTTCACGTACCTATTTATATTATTATGTATGTGTATTGTTATAATTTAATGCGTGTGTAGTCAAAATGCGGATCCTCTCCTGGTTTTTTTGTCGGCAAGGCACTGGTGATTTTTTTAGTTAACTCATTTGCGATATATTTTTTTATTTTACTAAATTGGATATAAACTACTTTTCATCCTGTGAAGGTACTAGGAAGGAAACTAGAAACGCTAGTTCGGATGTTAGACCATAAAACTATTAATAAAAGCAATTTTTTTTATTTCTTTTAAATAATTATTTTTTTAAAAGAAATAAAAAATATATATATTATTTTACATTTAAAAAAGATTTTCCAGCCAATATCGGTTTTAAATCTTTGTTAGTGAGAGATGAGTTTAAACGTTTACTGCACGTGTAAAAAAAAACCTAGCATAATCAACAGATTTACGACACTGTTATTGTCCACCGTAACGTCTCGAGGATTCAAGTGGTTTCTCCCCTACGTAGTACTAAATCTACAATTCTCACGGAAGGTGACAACTTTTATTTTGCGCGCCGACATCGCGACACTCCGGGGAGACTGCAATTTGTTATCGCAAATCGGTCTTCCGGCGTGGTCGAGACTCGAGCACCGCCGAGTGTCGTCTCTAGGTGAATTCCTTCAAGAAAGTTGACTTTTAGAAGTGTTTGATTTATTATAGTAAGAAATTTAATGTTGCTAAAGTGTTGTTGTAGCGTAGTTGGTGTGTTTCCTTATAGAGTAAACCATCGGTAGTAAAGTAGTAGTATCGTGCTGATTCTGGCATATACATCTAAGTACTCTTACTTACTGGTTAGAATTTTTTTGGCATTACTAAAGCCCAAATGCATACGTAACGGGTTTTTTCCCGTACGGGACGGGACGTGAAGTTTTGGAAACATCGTTTCATAGAAAATGTATACGATAGTGCATATGCAGCGGAATCCCGTACGGAACGTGACCCACCCGAAAAAGCCCGTTACGTATGCATTGGGCTTTATACATAAACATCGTACATTAATCTATCCCACGTGAAAACATACATGATAATATGACTGTGTCGACCGGAAATCGAACACGGGATTCATCTCTCGGCAGGCAGAGCAGTACCTAATGGAGGTGAAGGAGGTTCAAATGAACTCTCATGTGTTTGTTTCTCATGATTTGATTGTATTTATATGCAAATTATTTACTAACCCCCGATGCAAAAACACGGGTGCTATAAGTTTGACGTATCTGTACGTCTGTTTGTGGAATCGTAGCTCCCAAATTAATGGACAGATTATGATACAGTTTTTTTCTTGGTAAACTGACGAAATAGAGAAATTTCTTTAGTTATGTTTAGTGTTAATAAAATTGTCGGGGATTTTTTTGTATGATTAGGAAAGTAAAATGAATGCCAAATATTCGAAACGATTCAACTCCGTACCACTACAATTTACTTTGCTTTCCAGATATAATAATACAAAACTCAATAACGTCTCTGTTTAATCCCCTTGGCGCATGGAACGTCGGCCATACACAAATAAAGCCGGTATAATCGCCTTAAAGCGATCCATACATTCAATTAAACCTTCTTAAGCTTAGCGCCGAATTCTCCTGGTCTCCCTGAACCTCTTGCCTCCGAACCGTTGGTAAGAAGGTTTTTCAATAAAATATTAACGCAGCCCTGGTTTGAGAGGGCGAGTGACTACTTTGCGCGATACGACACTGTCACGATTAAATAATCGGGGATAACGTTGTTTATATTATTAAACTAGCTGACCCGGCGAACTTTGTATCGCATAACAAACCATTTTTCTTAAATAAAAGTAGCCTAAGTTACTCCTTGTTACATCAGCTATCTGCTAGTGAAAGTCCCGTCAAAATTGGTCCAGCTATTTCAGAGATTAGCCGGAACAAACAAACAGACAGACAGACAGACAGACAGACAGACAGGCAGACAGACAGGCAGACAGACAAAAGTTGTAAAAAATGTTGTTTTGGTATGTATATGTACCGTGTATACATCCAAATGCACTTAGTAAAAAGGGGTTATTTTAATATTACAAACAGACACTCCAATTTTATTTATTTGCATAGATTACGGTTTGCACATTTTGTAACTTAAAGTTTTCAAATAACAATTTAACTGTTTTCCTTGGAATTAGTATTGAACTAAAGTTTATTACAAGATTACTAAGGGACACAATAAGAGTCGATCCATGGTCATCGTAAATGTTTATCTGGTTCGCATTTAAATGATCGGGGGTTATTAATTCGTTTGCAGCTCTTGCCAAATTGAAAAGATGTGGCTGTAAGTTTATTAAGTTAATATTATAAAAAAATATTGAAACTGACTATTACAAACACCCATAACAAATTGCATTTTTGACTGGAATATAAGGTTACGATTATACCATCGAATCGTCGTCGTGACGTCTAAAGGGTGGTTTGGTCGAGGGCTCTGGATAGGATTAGCCGCATACTTATCCCGCCGTCCCTGGTAAGAGAGAGTGAGAGGAGAGTTGATTGTAACAATTGTGAATGTGCGGTCGGGAACAGTTGATTGTGGTGCAGCGGGACAAGGAATACTGGACTCTTAACAATGTGTGCAGGGTTTCTTTTCGCCTGCACGGTAATGTCCAGTGCTTGGTGTGGAGTAATTGCAACAGTTTAAAGTAGCATTTCTATTTGAGGTTCTTTTGAGTGCAGTAACTTATTATACCGCAACTGCTGTGGTTCCGGATTTATTTCTAAGCAGTTAAATAAATTACTTGTTACAAATACAAGATATAAGCAAGCTAAAAAAGGTACTTAAACAATAAATAAATAAACGCTAACACACTCATACCCCCGCAGTAGGTTATTATTACCCGTGTCGCGGGTGGACGATACATAATTTTATTATAACACATCACAATCACACCCATGACCCGAGTACAAATCTTTATCTGTCACATAAATATCTGCCCCGTCCGGGAATCGAACCCGGGACCCCTCGCTTCGCAGGCAGGGTCGCTACCAACTAGGCTACAGGGTCAAGGTACTTAAATGTAAATAAAAGTAATCATACCACCTATTGTCCATATGGATGCAATGTTATCGCACCATAAACCTGGTTATTGGTACCCCAAGTCTGTTGAGAACGAGATAATCATTAGTTAAACGGGTACTTCTTTCGCAAAGTAAACGTGAAGATTAAAGCTTCAGAAATATTCTTCGAAATACGAGTAAACTACTTGCCATAGTTTGGTATCGTTATGTCCGTTCGTTTACTTGAAGGGCCATTAGGAAATATTGATGTGTTATGTTCATTACTTCTAAGTTATCATGATTGTGTTGATTATAACTTCTATCGTCTTCTGTTATTAGTTATCTGTAGTATAGCTTAATATTTCTTTATATACTTTTGCTGTAATTAATAACTAGAAACCCTTATTATGCCCATCATGGTAAAATATGGCCCATAATATTATAGAATAATAATAGAAGCGGGTCTATTGTTTTCTTCGAGGCCGGCAACGCATTGGTGACGCCCCCAGTGTTACTAATGTCCATGGGTGGCGGTGATCGCTTACCATCAGGTGACCCGTCTGCTCGTTTGTCTGCTTAAAGCATAAAAAAATTATAGAAAAAGGGTTTTTCTAAACAAGTCTAGACTTTGCAGGCTTAGTTGCCAGATCTAGTATTTATGACTCCCCAAGACCTTCGACATGGCTTAACCACCATTTCGTGATGACAATAATAAATAACCGGGATTTATTGCCTTAAGTGTCCTCCGGAGCACGGAAGCCTTCAAGAAAATTTTGCTACAAGCGGTTACCCACCCACGTATCAAAAGTGCTCGAAGTTGTTTACTTCAAAACCAAAACACATTATTCAAAATCGATAGATCTCTTCGGTTGATCACTTAGGATCGACACCGAACGCCGGGCTATGAGCGCTTCAAACCTAACCTATTAGCGGTTACATTTTATATGAAACTAGCTGACCCGGCGAACTTCGTTTCGCCTAAGATTTTTTTTTTAATAAAAGTAGTCTAAGTTACTTCTTGTTACATCAGCTATCTGCCAGTGAAAGTCCCGTCAAAATCGGTCCAGCCATTTCAGAGATTTGCCGGAACAAACAGACAGACAGAGACAGACAGTCAGACAGACAAAAATTGTAAAAAAATGTTGTTTTGTATATGTACCGTGTACACATCCAAATGTACTTAGTAAAAAGCGGTTATTATAATATTACAAACAGACACTTCAATTTTATTTATTTGTAAAGTATAGATGTATAGATTATATTTAAAATTTAAATTTATCTAATAATATTCCTGGCCATTCCTGAATAAACGAATGTGATACATCTACACCCATTTTACTGTCCTGCTCTGGGAGGACGTTTGTTTGGTATGCACAGAGTGTCGGATGATTTAGGCGAATTTTGTGCTGTGATAAAATTTAATTCCAGCAAAATGTTAGTCTCTCTGGACTAACATTTTCATAACTAGAAATGAATTTGGACAAAATTTTGATTTACAGTCGAGTGTTGAAAGCTTTTTGGTTACATTGTTAATTAATCTTTATCATTGTTGTTATGAGACTGTTTCTGTTAGTACATTTTAACATGAAATTTTAATTTAAGAATGCATTTTTTTGGTTTATCGTTCAGGTTCTCACTACAATACAGTGAACTATTTTTAAACTAATTTAATACCTGCGGTTAATTTCCGTCACCGCACATCACGTACCAGGTTCTATCAACACCACCTAAATACCTGGCGTTCGTCCACAGTTCGGTTTTCACGTAATTTCCTGCCACGGACGTGTAAACTGTGGAACGAACTTCCTGCATCGGTGTTCCCGCTAAGCTATGACGTGGGGTCCTTTAAGAAGTGGGTCTATTCTTTTCTTCGAGGCTGGCAACGCATTGGAGACGCCCCTAATGTTGCTAATGTCCATGGGCGGCGGCGATCACTTATCATCAGGTGACCCGTCTGCTCGTTTGCCTGCTAAGGCATAAAAAAAAACAGACGAAATGTACGTACGTACGACGAGACGTACGAGAAATCTTAATAAATAAAAGGAAAAGTCCTAACTGAGCTGAAAACCTGCGAGATAATGAGTTAGCACATTAGCTTCGTCGAATAGTATTAGTACGTTTTTATCTACGACCTCAGGGTCCGATTTACAAAATTTTCACAGAGATTTTAACTAACAAAAATTATTATAAAATATAATTTAATGCTATCCCGGGATAGGAAATAAAATGGCTTAACATTTGCGTTTTAAATAAAGTTTTCAACAGGACAAGTAAGGGTTATTTAGAATTAGTAATAACTATTTCAATAACATATTATTTTCAATTTTACAGCACATGTAACAGTCAAATTTTCGATTATGTATTCATAACTAGTCAATGAAAAACAATGTTTAAGTTCTGTACTCATAAAATAATCCATTTATATAAGTTGAGATATCAGTTGCATTACAAAAATACAAAGAAAATAAATGTTATTTATTTATACTGGTATTTATTCAAGTTCCATTTTGGTTCACGATAATAAAGACACGAAGTAGGTAGACCGATATTGACCGGAGAGGGCAAGCAAATGCTCATTCACCCCTTTTAATGCAATAAAACAACCCCAGTGGGCATGTGCTCTTGCGTGTGTGCCTATAGCGATACAGGGTGTGGTTATAAACTGATGAAGACGTTTACGTAAATAATTATGTTTGATAATTTTTAATTATCAAATTTTAAATTGGATTAATATAATGGATTATTATAATAATTTTTCGCAACTTTTATCAGTGACTAAAATTAAATTTTTATTTTTTAAATAAAATTAATAAGTTACGTATAATGTTATGTACGTCTGTTTCATATTATATCACCACTATTAATATGTCGAAGCATGTAACATCAGAAATTTGATCATAACGAATGGTTAATCACAAAATCAATTATTTTACCAGGTTATTGAATCTGGTTTAATTATTCTACCTTGGTAGTCTTGTCACCAACCGTTAATTTGAAAGTTTTCTTTTTTTTTGTTCGCATATACTCATAATCTCCTATATTATATAAATAGGATATTAATAGGATATTTGTAGTCATTCATTGTATGTGTACGTAATAATTATTAATAATAATGATAATAATTAAGTTGTTTATCTTATTTATTATATTGTCTGTGCACCCTACCCTTTTCACACTGATTACTATGTCCTCTGCCCAAAGGTTGTCTGGAAAAGATTGGTCTATAGCGATAAGACCGTCTTTTGTTCTATTATTTATATTATGTTCTAATGTATGAACCTATTTGGAGTGTACAATAAAAAAGTATTCTATTTATCATTTATTTTAATACATAATATATTTTATCTCATCTGATGGTGCTTGATTTTACATGTAAAATAAACTACAAATATGTAAAGTTATAACTTTCCCAGTAGACTGGACTTTTAATAGGATATCGATGAGAAATTATATAAACTACATACACTAAAGGTCTTTTAACCTGATATAGTTAAAAGTCAAAGTCTAAATATTTTATTCATATAGGTATCACTGATATATCAGTTATACACGTTATCAATTTTTTTAATCTACGAGCTTTTCGGAAGGGTGGTTTGAAACATATACACAAAGAACACCATCTTATAAACGCAGACAGCAGTAAAATCTCACAATCAGTCAATTAGAGCAAGGCTATTCTGTTTTGTAACTCGACAGCGGAATCCACGATGAGTTTCAAAATTGAAGTTCGAGTTCGAGATCTTGATATGTCATTCTCTAATCATCTAGTACGCACTTGCGAAGTGAAGTGAGTCTCGAACTCGAACGTCAAACGACTAAAGATGGCTTTGGTATTATGTCATTCTCTAATCATCTAGTACGCACTTGCGAAGTGAAGTGAATCTCGAACTCGAACTTCAATTTTGATACTCATCGCGGATTCCGCTGTCAAGTTACAAAACAGAATAGCCTTGCAGGTAGTAGATGAATGACATTTCGTTCATAGGAAAAAAATAAAAAGTTATGTAGAACGGCTGAGGTTAAGATTGAATTAGGACCATTAGTTTTGTTCGGATAATTTTAAGTCTGAGCAAAACTTAACTTTATAGATCTAACCGTAAACGACTACACTCTGTATTATGAAGGCACACACACGTTTACAGCTCCGTGTTTATGTTAATGATGCAGCGAAAATAAGAGTTCAGTCGCTGTAGAGATGCTCTTTATGGTTATGACTTAGGATATTTTTATCGTAAAACTCATACTTAAAGACGCAACAGGTATTTGTTTTTAACGGTTCCAAGCAGAATGATCTTTACACTTGTTTCCCTGTGAAACAAGCTACTTCAAGAAACTGTTTGATTTTGGCAGCAACGTAAACATCTCTGTTTAAACCGACACTTGTAAACCATTTATACTGGTTATCCGATGTATTGTTTAAATTAAAGTACCTATACATAGTGAAATATGTAAAATAGACGATGAATGAAAAGAATGACAATAAATTAGAGAAATGAAAACTATCTCTTTCTCGTAATATAATAATTTATTATAAGACCGATATTTTTATAATAGTCCAAAGTAAATTACCTAATAGTAACTTAGTAGGCTTATAATAAGTCCTCATCAACATCACTTTGTTAATTTGTTATGAAAAATATTCATAAATTATAACTTAAAAATAGATTTTGGACTTATAATAACTATGTTACTTGGATACGTGTTCAGAGTATAAAAGAAAAAGACAATTTATGAAATGGTTCAATATTTAAAGCATGATGCACGTCGGTATTTATCTTCACATAGAAAGATGACTAAACTATATCCCACGATGCACTATCCCACGGCCACCGCCTGCTAGACGTATTGATGACGTATCTAATCTATCCTGTCCACTAATAACATGTGTAATAGTCAGGAATCATGAGCTTAAGGCGCTGCCGCGCCCGTTTGGTTGGTTTTCTTTTGGATATATTTCGTAAAGTGTATACGCTATTAGCGTAATACTTAGGTACATGTTTTTTGACTATATACTTTAAATCTGCTCGAAAATGAAAACACGATAACGTGAAATTTTCTCGATAGAAAAAAATCATGAAGTTGGCTCTGATTATTTACATTATACCTTGCCACCGCGATATTTAAAGAACTTTGTGCATGGAATTCTTTTTAAAACATAGTTCATTATCACATCTAAATCCATATGTTTTTTTGTGAAAAAACATGAAGTAGTTTTTAAAAACCAAATAAAAACGTTGTTTGGCGCTTATGTCGGTCAGTTTCGAGCGCACGCTCAGTATAGCTGTCTCACAATTTTCATACAAGAACTCATTCCCACACTGTCTTTATGATGTGCGTTCAGTCGACTGCGGTCTTCATCGACGTCGGACGTATGTCTCTCTGCGCTATTTTTTACACGCTTTTTATTAAAGAATTTGAAGTAGCGTATAAAGTTTTTGACTTTTGCTTATGATTGTCAAAACGTTAAATGGGGAAAACTAAACAGCACAGGGAAATGGAGTAGTTTTGTTTTATTATTTATATTTTATTATTTGTACTTAAATAAAAATGTTTGATGATATGTAAGAGAATGAATAATTAAATTACTGTTCAGTTGCGTAATACATTATCTATATATATAAAAGCAAAAGGAGACTCGCCGCTTTTTATTCGGTTCGGTAGTTTCTTGCATAATGAATAAAATGAAATTTTTCAAGGAGAATGCCGGGAAGACGTCAGCTAAGAACGGATTTTTCGAAATTCATCTCCTAAGGGGTAAAAATAGGGGTTGGAAGTCCCTTTTATACAAACCAACTCCGTCAGTTTTAGAGTAATAAATATATTTTTTTATGTAAGTTTATCGTTATGAACAAAAGTTAACTTTGACCCATTTTTTTTTTGAAAATCCTCACTTAAAGGGAAGTCAATACATTATTTATGAAGATTTAAAACATACACCCACACTCAGATTGTAAATATACGTGTATATAGTATTAGTAGAAACTAGCCAAGTTAAATGTAGAGCTTGAATTACATGTTGTTGTGACTAAAATTTTAGGATTTTCTACACAGAACTTGGCACCCATTTAGATGTCAATTCTTTTTTTTATTGAACTTCGCTCTCATTTCACATTTATGTTTTTGATGAGATAGTATCCTACATAAAGTAAGACCAAGCAAAAAATAAGTTTTTTTCTGTCAAGTTCCTACTTACTATTTTCACGTATGCACAGATTTATTCTTCGACTGAATTCACTTCGTGTCGCCTTTTATATCAAATTATGATGGATATCATCAGTGTCCAAGGAGTGAATTTGAATCAAGTTATTTTATCACGTACTGTATTGGTCTGACCTTTTTAAATAGGTTTCGCTTAAATTTAACTACGTTCCGTTAAATTAATAACGTAATGAATATTAAAAAATATGATAATTTTGAAATTATTACAGATACATATTTCTTTGATGTAATGATGCAGTTTTAGTTTTCATCAAAATCGGCCCCGAGACTCCTTTCAGCATTGTTCGCTATTCTTCATAATGTCAGAGTTGGCCATCCACGCACACTTTGAAAATTCAACCTTTATATAATTTGTATACATGAAATAATCTGTTTTCTATTCAATTGTGTTTTACCTATTGCCTATTTTAAAACAAATTGATACATTACTTAACACTATGCGAGTTTTATTAATGAATAATGTATTAGGGAATTTAAGAGTAACGTATCCCATCAAAAACATAAATGTAAAGTGAGAACTAATTTAAAAAAATTGAGATCTAAATGGGTGCCAAGTTCTGTGTAGAAAAGCCTAAAATCTTAGTCACAAGAACATGTACCTACTTCAAGCTGCACATTTGACTTGGTTAGTTTTCACGTACCTACCTAAGCTATATATGCGGGGACCTGGTGTGCAATATTACAGGCTCCGGCTTAGTTTAGGCACCAGATCTCCCACAAATTGTAAACTCTGTTCTATGTTAAGAGAAAATTGTAACAATTAACAATTTGTGGAGATAAATAAAACTATTATTATTATTATTATTATTATTATTATTATTATTATTATTATTTGTGTAATTCTCTTCGTTAAGTCTTTTAGGTTGATGAACTATGTTACTTTTCTAAAATTTGGTTTGTTGGTTGCTAACTAATGAAAACTAGCCAATTCAAATGTAAAGCTTGAATTACATGTTCTTGTGACTAAAATTTTAGGCTTTTCTACACAGAACTTGGCACCCATTTAGATCTCAATTCTTTTTTTTTAATTCGCTCTCACTTTACATTTATGTTTTTGATGGGAAATCATTACTTTTTGTACAGAAATTATTAGAAGGTACTTATTCATAACGTTACTGATTAATTATTTACCTTATACATGAACTGTTATAGTGCTCTTCAACTAAATCTGTAGTTAGTGCGCCGTGTTCTGAAATACCTATTATTTCATTATTTATAAGTAATGACGTTCCACTATTGATGTCCACTAATATTGAAATAATAATTATTAATACTAAATCCCAGTTATAATATCGTAATATTAATAAATACGATATTCAACTATATTCCTATCCATACTCATATTATAAATGTAAAAGTGTGTTTGTTTGTTTGTCTGTCCGTCTTTCACGTCGCAACGAAGCTGATAAATGGTATGGTTTTTGTGTATGGAGTTAGTGAGGAGGGTGGAGAGTAACGTAGGCTACTTTTTACCGCGGTAAAACATCCCCATGGGAAGATCTATTTTGTTAGTTGCTAAATATTTAGTTCCGGATGTTGCTAATAGATGGCGTTAGTAAAATTCATTTGCAAGTTCTGAATCACGCTATCAAATGATACATGTTTACTTAAGTCATATGCAACTAAATCTAACTAAGTAAAAGTAAGTAGGATTTGTAAAGAATCGATCTCTACCGCGGGCGAAGCTGCGGGCAAAAGCTAGTTATATAGTTATAAGTAGTTTATGTTCGATGACATAACGTGCTACAATATATTTTGAAACAATACTTCGAATCACTTTAAACTGGTATAATTTCGGAAATAATACAAAATTTAGTCGTTTACACGCCATACAAGATTAGAGAAAAATAACTTTTCACACATTAAAAATGAAACGACGTAATACACTGGAAATAACGTCCCACACACACTTTCCCAAAGGCACTTGGGACACTTAACATCTTCCCCCCATTGAAAGCTTTACAAAGTACTAAAACTGATATGTTTCATTATATGTTCAGCTTGAAATCCACCTAATGACCAGATGTCATCAATTTTGATAGCTACTTTTAAATGTCAGGCATTATAAGTGTTTCTAATAGAATCAATTTTTTGAAAAATAAATAAAATGATAAAAATTTACTATTTTTTGATTTATTCCTTTGTATTCACCCGATTACCTATCTGGATGCCAAATTTTAACTTTCTAGACCATCTTGAACTGAGTTAGAGTCTTGATCTATAGGTCAATCAGTGATAAAAATGACGATTTTTGGACGTTAATATCTAAATGACCGTTTGAAATGTGTATATGAAATTTGGAACACATATGTATTTTGCAAGTCTCAATAAATGTTAAAGTTTCAATAAAATTTGACATGTTTATGTTGAATAGTTTTTAGAGTTATGAGGTGGTCAAAAGTGGCTCCAAATGGTTCATGTAATATTACACACGGTGCTACTCGCCAATTCTGTTAGTTTGAAATTGGCTTGACACGCTACCGCGTGTCTAGATTATTTATTCTCTTCAACATCGTCAAACTTTGTACAAAAATTTCTCGTTTCGTTCTACCAAAAATAAGTAATATGTCAAGAACCTTAAAAGCCTACCACGGCTATGTTGCCTCTAATTTAAGGTATGGTATAGTTTTTATGGGAAAACTCTACAGATTGCAATAAAGTCTTCATTGCTCAAAAACGATGTATACGCGCTATTTGTAATGTTACCCCAGACACTAGCTGCAAGCCTCTCTATAGGAAGCTAAAATTATTGTCATTGACAGGTAGGTGTATACATATTATATGAGATTTGTATTTTTTTTAGAACAAATACCTATGCACCTTTTTCAGGAAAAGAAAAATAATTGTTATTTTGCAACCAGATACCCTAATCGACTATGTGTACCATGGTACCTTCTTCTCGATCAGGGATACGTTCAAAAAATTAGACTTCGAAAACGATATATAATAAAATCCTTGAAAACATAAAAATCTTAACTTTCACTAAATTTAAAATAGAGTTATATAAATGGTTATCTGACAAATGCTACTATTCAATGAAAGAATTTAAATGACGATTTTTTTATTTTATGGAAATAGCCGGCAAACGAGCTGACAATCCACCTGATAGTAAGTAACTATCGTTGCCAATGGACATCAGCAACACCAAAGGCATCACTGATGCGTTGCCGGCCAAGAAATAGAGGAGAAAAAGAAAAACAGAAATTATTAATAATTATTGTTTTCCCTTGACATTTGAAATTAAAATTTATTATAATATGATGTAAATAATGTAAATTCACATATATTTTTGTGAAAATCCATAAAGTAGTTTTAAAAACCAAATAAAAAAAATGGTTTGGCGCTTATGTTGTTCGCTTCCGAGCGCAGGCTCAGTAGGTATAGCTGTCTGACAAATTTTATACAAGAAGTCATTACATTACTGTACTATCCTTGATCCGCAATTGTTTGTTTTTTCATCTGTTTGGCACCGCCTCATAATTATTTATTTACTGTTAATAATTTAGGATCTTAAATTATAATACTAAATGATTTATTTTATTTTTCATTTTCAATTTTTTTTTGTTGGTTCAATTTTTTGTTAAAAAATAATTGTTTTATAATTTTTAGGTGCAATAAAAATTAATGAATAAGTACTACTCCGTAGTTTTTCTGTGCTGTGCTTGTGAAGTGAGTGACATGACGGAAAGAAGAACATCGAGGACAAAAGATAGTGGCCACGCCCACTTTTAGCATAAATTCCCATCACGGCCTCCTCTTAACTCTGATCAGAAATTAGTGATCGGGATTAGACCAGCCGCGCGGCGAGACACCACCCATCTAAGTAATGACGCCTAAATTAGATTATCTATGCACTGCGAAGTAATAATAGTTCATCTATCTATTGTGATAGTCATTGCTAGAAAAGTTGTCATGATTGATATGTGGTCAGTATAAAAATATTTTTAAAAATCATCTTTACAACCTATAACGATCTCACTTATACCTCTGTATTTTTGAATTCGGTTAAAAAATAATTTTATATTCGAACTTTATTTATTTTTCAATAATTGATCATAGTTTAAATAATGAGGATGGACGTACATCCATGCCACTTGTGTAATAACAATTATGTAACTTGGATACGTGTTCAGAGTGTAACACAACGTTCTTAACAGAAAGGTTGAATGCGCATAAGGTATCTGTAGGTATTACCCATATGAATAAATGATTTTGACTTTGACTATACACAGCCAGCAATGGACAACGAGTAAGTTAGATAATAACGGGTTGTGATCATGTCACAGATTTCCTAATAGCTGAGCTATAAAACACTGGACTGTATATTTAACGATCCGTATGAAAATAAGCGCTCCGATTTAAATATGAACAACAATTGAGGTCGGTTCAAGGCTGAAAAATAGCGGTATCGTTCACAGGGGACGGTGTTGACGTTTTTATGGATAGAACCGCCGCGCAATGAATACAGAGAAATCTGCGATCTGTGTCCCGATAGGCTGTGTCTTTCGTATAATGTATTTGAGTGGAGGGATTTGCTAATATTTTTGTTGGCTTCCTTGTTTGTAGTAAGACATATGTAGTGTATGTGCGATAGCATACATACACTGTCTCGTGTATTTCTGTATTAAATGGTAATCGCCACTGTCACTTACGAAGTGGTTACGTACTCAGAGTTGTGCGCTGGTGTCGCTTGATGACGCCTCGCTTGATGATCGAATGGACTCGTCCATTCGATCATCTATTCGATTATTGTATTAGTCGATTACTCGATATCATGACCTAACTCGGTACAAGACGGCAGTCTCTGCGGAGATCCCGGAGTAGACGGATGTGTCCCTATAGTGACAGTGACGTGCCACAGTAAAATACGTAGACATAGTCGAACCAGTGAACAGTGATTATATTAATACACATCGGATCTCCTACAACATAGAAGAGCTAGTTTTCGAGGTCAGCTTGTGAAGATGTTGGATGATAGGGCAGTTAATAAAATGATATAAAATGAATTCCACAAATATAATTAAATATACAAATACAAAATGCTTTACCATATTTACTATTTGTATCAAGAAAAATATAAATATTACAAATATAGATATTATCTAATTAATTAAACAATGATTGCGAATCGCTTCGTAAAAATTATAGTACTTTTTTGTAAATAGCGTATTGTTTGTTGTAGTATATCTATGTTCTGTACAAATAAAACAATAAAAATAAAATTTGGGGCATAAGATAAGCACTACCTACTTTTTGCGAAGTGTTTCTTCTAATTTAATTGTAGTTATTATGATATTCATTTTAGTATCATTTAAGTTACGAAGGGGTTACTTTTCGAGCACTTGTGTCAGACATTGATTTTGGTCTTCAGCTCCTGGTGCGGGAAAGATTGGATGGATGACTCATGAACAATTTTCGTTTGGCAGGGTGCATTGAACTTTGGTTGAGGTTGTTACATGACGGTCGTTAGGTCATATCGGAGGTCATCGAGATGCATGAGCACGTCCACCATTTCAGCAGTCCGATTGGCAACTAACTCCTTCACTTATTCACACTGAATAAGTAAAGAGACTTAGTAAAACATAGATTAAGTACTCCCAAACCCTTTTTATTACACAGAATCACACTTATCCTCCAATGAGCAGTTTATTGCACAGAGCCATATCGATTGACGCTGAAATCTGTCCTTACATGAAACAAGCACATTAAATCGCCTAGATTTTGACATCGCTCCAATATCTTCAGCTACAGTTTAAATCCCAAACGTCCCGAATGCGTTTAAAAACAAAATACATTTCCCGACTACAACTCGTTGAATAAATACAGTGGGAATTTCAGAATTGGTGGAAAAATATCAGCGGACGAAAGAGTGCGTCGCTTCATGATTTCCGTTCTTTTATTTTGATTTTTAATTGTGTGCGCGTTGAACGATGTACCGATGGAGCGGAACGAGAATTGATTTGTTCATTCGTTCAGCTCTTTATTCACAATTAGAATATCCATTCAATGTAGGTGTAATTTTTATTCGGGTCATGAGAATATTTAGTTAACATTACCTGTTTGTCACGTAGCATCTTTTTTATATTGGTAGCTGAGATTGCGAGATAATGGATGATACCAAATGTTTATTTGTATTTATTTATTGTTTTCATGTGTATTTACCGATGTCAAAAACAATGCATACATGAGCCCAATGAATTGGGTTTGCAATTTGAGTGAGTCGGTAATTTTAAACAAGTAATTTGCTTCTAATTATACAATGTCAAACAAAATTAATCTAATTGTTAAGCAATGTGAAACAATTTTAGTCTAATTTTTAATATGTATACAATTTCAAGTAATATTAATCTAAATTATTGAATTCGTGGCAATTTAAAATATTGCATAATTATAATGTCAGTAAAATTTACAGCTGATGATCGTAATACAAATGAAAAATAAGTTCGATGACCAGAAGTTTCAATTCAGGGGCGTAGCTACCGCCGTATCAGGCGTATCAATTATACGGGGCCCCCAGCGTATAGGGGCCCCCACTAACACCTCCAAAAAAAGCTCGCCAGCGGCCTATGATCGCTACAGTTTGACAGCTGACGTTGAGGGGGCCCCACAAAAAATATTGATATGGGGCCTCCTTAGGGCTAGCTACGCCACTGAGTTTCATGGTTATCTGTGTACTTGTATTATGTATAGGAATACAATGAGTAACTTAAAATTGCTATTAGATCGAAAAACTAGAGTTTAATAGTATTAAATTGTTTAATTACCTCAAAATTTTATGATACTTATATTACCTCTATGATTTTATTTGTAGTTTCTATCAATTCACTCGCGAGTCCTAATACTTGTCTCAAAACCAAACTCCTTAATCCAACCTTATAAAACCTTGGTGTTTGTAAACACGTTCAATATTTATTTTATCACTGTTGAGCGGCCGTGCTGAATGAACCAAGAAGGTATTTCAATCGCATTACTTGTAAGGATTATCTCATTTTTCCATTCAACGCACGATAGCTCACACATTATCTAACCAGATTGAAAAATTAATGAGCTGTGTACATCCACTGGGGAATGACGTTCGAACGTAAGACGGAGTACAACTTTATTACCTCGCAATAAAGTTCAAGTTACTGGTTTACGACGTTCGGTTCACCCTTCCGTTCGGGCGTAAAGTAACAAATTTATAACGTTCGATCCTACAACGAGAAACTCAAGATATGCAATGTTTTATTTTATATTCTTTTTGATCATATTTTTTTGTAAGTTCATTATCAGTTGATCATCAAAATTTGACTAACAAAAAATAACCGACTTCAAAATTACTGAAAACCTACTGGTCAGATCTCGTTCAAATTTATGCGGGACCACATGACAAGTACTTGCTTTCGATTAAAAAAAGAATCATCGAAATCGGTTGGCGTGATATTGAGTTATTCGTACATTTCTCGCGCACATACTTAATGCAAATTTAAGACTTATGTGGTTTTCTCATGAATGCCATTGTCAGATCTCAATAAAATTTAAGTGGGATCGCATGACAAGCACCAGCTTTCGTTTAAAAAAACAATCATCAAAATCGGTTCACCCAGTCGAAAGTTCTGAGGTAAAAAACGTAAAAAAAATACAGTCGAATTGAGAACCTCCTCCTTTTTTTGAAGTCGGTTAAAAAATCTATAAATATATAAATAATAATAAATAATACATACTTAAAAGATTGCTGTGATTTAAACAATAAATAAGTTAGTAGTTTAAATACTAAAAAGAAGTTTTTATAGTGTCAATGAATTAAAGCTAAAATAAGTTAAGCTGAGTGGAGTTATCTCTTCTGGAGCCAAAACTGAGTGTAGAGTCAGGTCATGCTTTCCACAAAAATGTATTAATTTCAGCTCCTTACAATTAGAGGAAGATGGTCTAATTAAGTTTGCAAAATTTGACCAACACTGACAGGGTAAGCTAAAAAGCGTAAAAAAAACAAAATTGTAAAGGGCACAAAAAATATTAAAATAAAATGCAAACGACTAAACACATTAACTAAATTTGCTGCAACTTTCAATAAATTGGCGAGTAATTAGCGTTGCACAAACGATTTAAGCGATACAATAAGTACTAAGTAATAATTAAGTTGAGTTAAAGGGACTTATTTAACTTTATTAGAGCAGTGATAGCCTAGCGGTTAGAACGTTGGTCTCCCGAACGAAGGGGCCCGAGTTCAAATCCTGGCACGCACCTCTAATTTTCAAATACTATGTGCGTATTAGAAGTTAATTATCACTTGCTTCGGTGAAGGAAAACATCGTGAGGAAACCTGCACACCGGAGAGATCTCCATAAAGTTCTCAAAGGTGTGTGAAGTCTACCAATCCGCACTTGGCCAGCGTGGTAGACTATGGCCTAATACCCCTCACATTGTGAGAGGAGACCCCGAGCCCAGCAGTGGGACAATTATGGGTTGTTGCTTTTGCTTTGCTATTTAACTTTATTACAGAACACAGCGATTTTCGACAAAGGATCCAGTTTGTTTAGCCTATCTATTGATCATCTAGGTGCACAATTAGCATTGCTGCGACTCAATGGAAAATATATATAAAAATGTCTTAAGCGTTTCTCCAAATTATAATTAAATCCATCTTCACTCATAAGACGCATTCAAACTGAATACTTTATGACCTACTTCTATAGTTACTTTGAGATTGAACTCTCTCAAAACTAGGGGTCCATTAAGTAAGTGTGTCGAGTTTAACTACTATTAATAATCACAAACTCTGAGAAACTTTGCTCAGTGATTTGTTTATCAGCTTATTAGCTTTACCGAAACTTGTCTGTTACTCATTACCAGCCACAAGTGAGCATGTATTTCTGTCTCTCGGGATATCTGGGTTACCGCTGCTCTAATATTGACTGGATTTGCCAATCCAAGTTTTAGAACAGTGAAAGAGTTAATAAAGCAAGACTCCCATTTTGTCTCTTAAATCAAAAAGCGTCTATATTTTTTTTTCTATGCCAGTTATTAAGAACAACTATTGTCAATAACGTAATATTTATTTTTTCTATATTGCTAACTGTTCTCTTTGGATTATTCCAAAGAGTTATTGTTAAATTGTTATTATTCATTATCATAATCTAGCGTATTGTGACCTATATTTACCCACAAATTATAATACACAGGGTAAAAAATTTAACTCTCTGCCAATATCTCGGGATAGTATTATTGCAATTTGCTATTAATGGCGTTATAGCGCTCAAATCTATCCAGCTAAGCAGTAAAGCTCGAATTTTTAAACTCGGACTTTTATACTCTAGGTATAAATCTGTGGTATAAATTATTAAGTTTTTATCACTTATTTATCTCAATATTTTTGAATATTCAAGCCTCGAATATTCTACACGGACAGGAGAAAGCTTCGCTCAATATTTTTTACTACGCTGACTCCCTCACACTACGATTCCTTGTGTGATGACGTCACAGCCAAGACCCGAAAACAAACATTTATATGTCACTTATGTGGCTGGCTCCTTTAAGGAATGTGTTTGTCAATAGAACATGCTTTGGACATGAATGTTGCAGTTTTTCACTGATCACCACGACGCGTAGAGTACCATTAATAATTCAATCCCATTCAATAAATATCGTGTCACGAATCTGTGTGTAGGTATATCTTAAAACTGTTACTGAATCATGTTATCCGGCTGGTTTTGAAAAAAAAAATCATTTTTTTCTAAATTGAATAGTTTGCACGAGAGACACTTCCAAAGTGGTAAAATGTGTCCCCCCCCCCTGTAACTTCTAAAATAAGAGAATGATAAAACTAAAAAATATATATGATGTGCATTACCATGCAAACTTCCAGCGAAAATTGATTTGAACGAGATCTAGTAAGTGGTTTTTTTTAATACGTCATAAATCGTAAATCGCAAAAACATCGATCAAAGTTACAATGAAGTACAAGAACTTTTATATTATGTTACTTGCTGCTACGGAACCCTTCATGGGCGAGTTCGACTCGCACTTGGCCGCTTTTTTGTCTTTCTATCTGTGCGATTGTTCCGGCTAATCTCAACCTTTTATTCGATTTTAACTGATTTATTGCATTTGGCATGTTTTCAGTGTTGTTTTTTTTTGAGTATGGGTTGGGAGCGAGGGGTTGGTCGATAGTATGGATCCAATTTGCCAGTAAGCTTCTTATGCGGTTTTAAATCAGTCTTAGGCCCGTATCAACAAACCTATCTAAGATCTCTGCGATCGCAAGGTTTGATTTGAGATCCTGAACTGTGTCAAATCATATGTAAAAATGACATTTGTAAGAGCTGAGAGCGTTCTCTTGATCCGATATCGATTTATTAATTAGTTAACTTCAAGGACTTTCTGTACTGCCCACTGGGTATTGGTCCATCGAGCATGTATCCCGACACAGTGATACAGACACTATCTTCGTAGAACATAGTTAACACGCAACCAATAACGGTTAACGATATTGCTACGCTGCTACTGGGAACTTGATATTGATTGCTGCACTTCGGAGCCAATATGCGTGTTCTACGCCCGACATAACTTCTATCCGTGGAACTACGCACGTGAATTTTTAAAATCCATCTAAGTAGCTATCGATACGACATTCGCATTCAACAGGCGCGCGAGTGGAGAAACAGATATCACGCGTGGAGACTTTGAATCGGGTATTACACCTACGATTTGTAAAATTCACGTGTGAAACGGTGTAACTTTTCAGTATAGCTTTTTCATCTATACATCTATACTCTATACAAATAAATAAAATTGGAGTGTCTGTTTGTAATATTAAAATAACCGCTTTATACTAAGTGCATTTGGATATATAACGGTACATCTAACAAAACAACATTTTCTACAATTTTTGTGTGTCTGTCTGTTTGTTCCGGCTAATCTCTGAAATGGCTGGACCGATTTTGACGGAACTTTCACTGGCAGATAGCTGATGTAACATGGAGTAACTTAGGCTACTTTTATTTTAGAAAAAAAAAATTGTTAGGCGATACGAAGTTCGCCAGGTCAGCTAGTAATTTATAATATTTTCTAAAGTAGGTGAATTTAAATCACTCGTTCTTGAATTTAAATCACAGTGTAATATCGGTGCCGTTGACTTAATTCACCTGAGTTAATTCACCCAGGTGTCTAAAGTCTACTTTTAGTGTACTTCATTCACCTATGCATCCAGGTGATTTAAATTTACCGATCGAGGTGAATTGATATAAGTAATTCACCTATCATTTTAGTCAATGCAATTAGTGATGTTCGTATGCTATTCCAATTTGATTTTGTATAAAAATCGATTTTATTATTGACGAAGTTTTAATCGATTTAATATAACACTATTCGTTGATTTATTAGATAACTATTATAAGTACTATTATTTCTTATGTGAGATACATAATATTTTTTACCTACGTATATTTATTATATACATTTATAATAGTACCAGCAGGTTTTCCTCAAATCCTATTCCTACTATTCCTACTAATATTGTAACTGTCAAATTTTGTATGGATGTTTGTAACTCTGACGCATAAACTACGGAATGAATTTTCATGAAATTGTGCACACAGGTAGTTCATGATCTAGAATAATATATAATGTACTTATTATACCGGTAAACGTAGAAAAGTCGCGGGCAGAGGGTTAGTTCCCAATAATGATGATGATTTAATTACGGCCAATAAATATAAATAAATAAATAAACGCTAACACACTCAAACCCTCGCAGTAGGTTCTTACCTGTGTCGCGGGTGGCATTGACGACACATCACAATAACACCCATGACCTGAGTACAAATATTTATCTGTCACATAAAAATCTGCCCCGGCCGGGAATCGAACCCGGGACCCATCGATTCGCAGGCAGGGTCGCTACCAACTAGACTATAGGGTCGCCTATATAAGCCAATAGGAGAGACTTGTTAAATAAATCGATTATTCGTTTAGTTTATAAGCTGCGACTGCACAGGACTCATTATTTTTAATCTATACTAATCTATACTAATATATAAAGAGGAAAGATTTGATTTTTTGTTTGCATTGAATAGGCTCCGAAACTACTGAATCGATTTGAAAAATTCTTTCACTGTTGGGAAGCTACACTAACCCCGAGTAACATAGGCTATATTATATTTTCAAAAAAAAAATTAGGGATCCTTTAAAAAACTCGAATAATGTAATCCAAGATGTAACAAAATAAGAAAACCGAAGCAAAGCGAGGGTGGTTACTCGTTAATAATAAAATGAACTATTGAATTGAACTTGAAAAGACAAGTGCGTGAAAAGACAAACAAGTGCATGTTATAATTTTCCTTTCTCTAAGAAGAAAGCCGTCCCTATGTAGCCATACCACTAATGGATTGGAGCGCGACCAAGCCAGTAGTCTAATGGCAAAGCCATTGTAACTTCCAATTTTATTACTCTCCTAAACAGACTATTGTAAAAGTTTATGTCTTTCTCAAATTTACAACCGCGGCAGATAGCGCCGCTCGCTCGCTCGCTTTATTTACTAGATGTCTGTACACATACCGATCGAATATTTTAAGGACGTTTTATATATTATAGAGCCTCATAAATAATTGTTGGGACGGTGTTTACACTTAACGTTATTTTAAGTATATTTACCCTTAAACGATGTTACTGTCGAAATTATTTATTCCAATTATACTTAATAGATCGTTGATATAGACACGCAAGATCCGAGAACATATACTTATCTGGGTCATAAAATATACTAACCAGACGACTCGTGCGGTGCAATGGTTACCGTGTTAGACCGCCGTGCCGTTCGAAGGGACCTGGGTTCGACTCCCAGCGCGGCAGAACATTTTATTATGAGTTTAAATCCCCGTTCTCGGTCTGGGTGTGTGTGTTTTTGGATGTTGTCCATCGCATCCACGATGTAGTGAACTTTAGTGTGGGCCTATGGGGTCTGTAGCGTTATTTATTTACTACAGTAAAACACATCATTATATTTCATACGTAATAATTTAATGTTCTTGTTTCAGTGGAAGTCGCGATGGGGCGTCGTCACCAAACTGTCTCCCGCTGCAGGTGAGTACGACTCTTGTATGACGACAACACTTGATGTTGTTTTTATAGCCGTGTTATCATTTCATGTTAATTACGTTGGAGACGCAATGTCACTTGCGAGCGGATAATTCGCGCCGTCATCATCAATGAGTTGCTTAACCGTGCGCAATGCGTGGTAGCAACTGCTTTTAACTTTTAACCCGAAGCAAACTCGATTAAACCGTTATAAGAGCAAGGTTCTCGTGGACTAAAGCTATAAAGAAAACATTGATAAGAACGATCGACTTCGCGTACAATAATTTAGCCGACAGCATCGATTAATAATTAAGGGTTAAAGATAAATGATATCCTTATTACTTTACACAGGTTACAAAAACGATTTTTAATGTTTTATGTTGTGACTGAAATGTGGAACCTTATTCGATATTTGTGTCAGTTACCGAAATAGTTTATTATATCTAAGTACCAAGTATTTCAATGGCTTCCTACCAAAATGCTTATTTCCTATTAACAAGGAAATGGATATATTTGTATTAACCGACTTTTGACCAAGGATTTTAAAAGCCCAGTGAGCTTCCAAGGGGTCAGTCGACAGCCGTACAAAAAACAACGAATGTCCGATAACAGGTCATTAATCGTCTTCACAATTAATTTTACCGGCAATAAATCGTACGATAAAGTACAAAAACTTAAATCGCGGCCCGCATTTAAGCAACATTAAGTGTTCCGTGTTGGATCGTAGATTGAGGGTAGATAGGGAACAGCGGTTGGGGCGAGCGACAAGCTGAGCGGGTCACGGAGCCGGGTCGGACGGATCTTTGCTGGTGATTTAGGACGCTTTTAGGCGACAAATTTACTACACAGTGGCGTAGCGTTGGGCAATGGCCCCAGGCCATGTTACTACGTCATTCCGAAGCTGGTACGCCAACCAATGTGTCGAAAATTCTTGGTCATAACGTTTGTAACATAGATACATTTTATTGTTGCTTTTGAGAATTTTTGTTAGAAGATGAGCATATAATAGATGATTAACATTGTAGTATACATATTTTTAGTTATTTACTTTGACTGACTTAGCAAATTATTTCGAAACATTGAATTTCACTTAAAATGGGGAAAATGAAAAAAAATAAGGGGCCATCAATAAATTACGTCACCCGATAATTACCATCAGTCTGTCAGTCAATAATTTCTAGGTGTAAAATTTCATAATATGTGACGTAACACTAGGGAGGGGGGGAGGTCTCATAAATGTGACCAGCTGTGACAAGGAGTGATCAAAAAGTCGTGAAATTAGTGTGACATAATTTATGGATGGCTCCTAACAATAACATTTTCATCTTTATTTTTTTATTGAAATAGGAAATCATTTCAAAGGATACAAAATACAAAAGAATATCCATAATCATTTTGTAAATGAGAAATGTCATGTGTAAACCTAATTATTTTTATATAAAGTAACGCATGCGCCCATGCCATGTACCGCTCCTAAGTAATATAGTTCTTTCTGCCTCCCCTACAATGCTTCGATCCTGATATTTTCGTGAAATATTTTCCCTTCCGTGGAAATTTTGTCGGACATTAAAAGGGTGTGATAACTTTTTGTGTTAATCTTGTATTGCATTTGTAATTCCTTAGTGAGTGTTAAGTACTTCATAATGGGTTGAGTTAGCTTTAAGACAGCGTTTGTTTAGATTTAATGTTTTGTTAAATTTTAAACGGATGTTCATTTGAGTTAAGCAGTTGTTAATTTTATTATAATGCCTGCACAATTTATAGAGCTTGAAGAAATAACCCAATTTCTTATATTTATTAGACTTGACAATAGATTTTTTACTGTGTTAAATATTCAAAATTCTAAATTCTAAATCATTTTATTCAAATATAATAATATGCATGTCCTGCATATCTAATTCTTTTGCCGTCTGTACACAAATGCACGTATTTTCTTTATTATACCACCTTTTTTTTTGTTTTTTTTTTTTTTTTTTATTTACCTTTTTAACGACATAGGTACATAAGTTATTACTAGTTTAACTTTCATGGATAATATTGTTATGAATTTAATTATTTATACATTTTTGTCAATATAAAAATACTATCGACCATTTATCTCGTAAAATGTCCAAAACTTAAATGTTGTAAAGATTTGTTGCACAACGAATACAAAAGAATTTCACCGTATATGTCCTCCATAATCTCGGAGCACATAATGCTTTAATATTATTAGGAAAATGCATAAAACATTCCCCTTTTATGTGGACAGACGTTAAACGGATTTCGTCGTCATAAAATGCGTAATTTGAATTCTTTAAGAGCGAGAGGGGCGCCCGGGCGCCCTTACATCGCACACATAAGACGTTAACTAACAAAAGCTTCAAGATGGCGTACAGATTTTGTAAAGCTATTTCATTAAAAATTACTTTGTAAACTAGGTACAGCGCTTCGTAGCACTTTTGGGTAAGTTTTGGTTGCCGGTTTCAAGCATTTTATTTCATTTCATAATCATTAAAAGTAATGATTTTAAGTTTTTTTCACACTCATAGCCCCACACTAGGATTCCCTGTGTCGTGGGTGCCATGGAAAACACACAACATAGAGAAGGACATTCACACCCAGACCGAGAACAGAAATTCAAACTCATCATTCAAATTTCCGCCTCGCTGGGCATCGAACCCAGGACCCTTGGTGCGGCGATCCGGCATTGTAACCATTGCGCCACAAGGGTCATCCCGTTCGTATGAGTGTGAAGTGTTATTTAAATAAAAAAAAAATGATTTTAAGTACAATAACTATGTAAGATTTTAACCGTGGAGTGTACCTATATTGTTGTAATAGGTACTATTGCATGCGATTATGTTTATAGTAAACGGATGTCACGTTCTAATTGCATCTATTTTGGTTACGGGGAATAATTTATTAGCAGCCCTTATCATACGGTATCAAAATTACGTTAAATTAATTTTTCTTAAAAAAATTAACTTCAAAAAAGGAGGAGGTATTTTATTCGACTGTAATTTTTTATGTTTGTTACCTCAGAACTTTCGACTAGGTGAACCGATGTTGATGATTCTTATTTTAATCGAAAGCTGGTGCTTTTCATGTAGTCCCACTTAAATTTGTGCTAGATCTGACCAGTAATTTTCGAGTTATTTTGAAGTCGGTTATTTTTTGTCAAAAATTATAAAATTCAATGTGACTGAAAACTAAAGTCGTTAGTGTAGTCTGCCATGACGGAAGATAGGCAAGTTTATCGCATATAGACGTCGATTGTTTAACGACTCTGTAGCCTAGTTGGTAGCAACCCTGCCTGCGAAGCGAGGGGTCCCGGGTTCGATGCCCGGCCGAGGCAGATATTTATGTGATAGATAAATATTTGTACTCGGTTCATGGTGTTATTGTGATGTGTCGTCCATGCCACCCGCGACACAGGTAATAACATACTGCGGGGGTATGAGTGTGTTAGCGTTTAGCGTTTTATTGTCATTGGTTGTGTTCAAGGGTTTTCCCCGACACCGCAGTTTCGCTGTGATCACAGTACCTACTTGAAATATGGAAATATCAATTAAATGAAACGTGTGTACCAGTAGCAATTGTTATAGATGCATAGACTTCAGAGATATAACGCCATAGCTGATAGCCTTTAGGTTAATGCGATCTCTTCGTTGCTTTGAGGTAAGCCGGTTGCCAAACTGGTCTAACTTGGCTATCGTTCAGATTAGACCGTGTGGGCAATGTCAATCAATTCCTGATAGCATGTGTTCCATATTAGAATATGTAATTGTTGTTAATTAGAATGGAATTTTCGCGATAATAATAAGAATCAGCTTAAAATCATAATATGCTACTTGAAATTCCTTACCTTATTCCTTCAGTATTCGGATTTAAAAAACAATTATTCTACTATAGTTGTCAAAATAATAAAGACATTAAAAAAGTTCACTTTCATCAGTCAAACTAGTCGACATAATTATGTGGATAGCTTTTGTGGAAGTAATTATAAATTACCTATAATTGCTATTTTAATCTGTTCATGAGCTATAAAAAGGCCATGTATTTCAAGCGAGTAATTACGAAGGTAACGATAAGCAACAGGATTCAGGATTAATGAGCGATTGTGAACGAAATCATTACTGTGAGTATTAACGACTGCTTTTATATGCGTCGTCAATTATAATATTGCTTAATATACAAAAACTAGGCAAGTCTGAACAACTCACTTGGGTTCCGTATGATTACTTAATGATGTGCTAAAAATAATGTTTGTTATGTTGGCGTTCGAATACTGCGTCTTCATTAAACATATCATTAAGGATTGTTATATTATAAAATAGATGTTAGTTAATAATATATTATAGATAATCTTACTTAGATGTATCCGATGACCGTATGGTTTCACTTACAATTCGCATTTTAAAGGAATAAAAAAACATTGTAACAAACAATTCTGTTGACAGAAGTCAGCAATCAAATATAAATAAACTTTTCTTCGTTTAATAACCAAGCCATTGAAATTAAATAAATATTTATTCAGCACACAAAAAAAACAAGCACCTTTACATTATATGATAAAATGCTGCGATGCGATAAACAAAACCGTTATTATGATGTAATAACACCAATATTTTCGTGTTTTAACCACACAAATTATGTCGCAACAACAATTTAATTTTGCTTCCAAATTGAAGGCAAGCGGGGATAATTCCTACACAAGCGGGAAATGCAGGAGCATAAGCACGATTCTCATTCCCGTGTTCAATCACTATGTTCCCGGATGTATTTTACAAAGCAGCGTGTTACGTATGGTTACGTACGGCTTGGTAACCTACAATTTCGCTCGCACCACCTACACGGGTATGCGAGGTGAATACAAAGTGCCTGAGACCCGTCCGCTACTAAATGAGTTTTAATTTTTTGAAATATTAACTACATTCTAACGTTGGCTAGGTCCCTGGACGTAATTGCTTGTAGTGCAAGCGTAGTCTTGTATAATTATTATAAATGCTTACAGAGTTAAGTCTTATTTTCTTGTACTAAGACGTCGCCGTGACAAAAAACATGGCGTATACTAACCCAAAAACGAAAAATTCTGCCGTGTTTCCTAAAATTTTTCTACAAAAGTAAAAGGTAAGTTTACCTAAGTATCAACATAAAATTTATGCGTTAAGAAGAGAAAATATAGTCAGGTCACCTAATGGTAATAACTGAGCATTGCCACTCTCAGAAAATGGCAACAAAAACTAACCTTGTATTTTTAGCGATCAGGCTTATTTCTAACCACATCATAAGCCGTAGGATTTGAAAAAAGAGCAAGTAAAAACGAGAAACTTTATGTAGGGATTTGTATTGTTGTGAGAAAAAATCATCTCAACCTTCTCTCATAATCTGTAACCATCAATTTTCATATCAAATAAGAAACGCCTCAGAATAAAATTCTCACAAATTACAAGAAATAAAAATAAACTGTCCGTCGGAAGGTTTCTGGGTAAATTCGTCGGCGTCTGTAAGCAAATTACGTCAAAATTGGAAAAACAAGATAGGCATGAAAATAATTCGCATTGTCAGGGGAATCAACTTATTGAGGGGAACCAATTTATACCGGGAGGGACCCAATTTTTTTACGCCCTTGAGAGGAGCGCTTGATAACGCCAGTCTTGGGTATAAAGATGATTCGAACGAAATCTATTTGCATTTTATCATTATCTCCTATATTGTCGTTCTCCCTGAAAAATATAATTAAGTCCCAATCAAATTAAATTAAAAGTTCAATTTAACTAAAGCAAAACTATGTAAGGGATGGTGAATATCTTCACATCACAAATGGCTATGCTCTCAAGATGAGGAATATATTTGATAATTATTAAAAGAATCTACCACATAATCCTTCTTCTTCCATCAGATTTCTTAAGCCTTTCATATGTATTTATTCCTTTAATACCTACCTTAATGTTCGCTGATTTTAGGCAACGTTTAGTTGCTATTTTAAACGTGTAGCATCTTACTTAACACCTGAAAAATATACAATGTATACGATCAAAAATATCATTAAATTTCGCAGCAGAAACTAAAAACCTAATCTATTGCTTCCAAACAACCCTAGCTCAGCTTCATAATTCTCCGGAACTCTTGATAACGTCTTCAGTCAAGCTAGCGTCCTAATATTAAGAAGACGTAATTAACAATGAAATATGTACATATTTTAAAGAGCATAATGAGTTAATTCATCGTCAGTCGAGCCTTATACAGGTTTCACCGCTGCGCCGCGCCGTCTGGCTCAAAATTTTTAATGGTCTGAAATGTAAATGATTTTATGGCAGTAATTATACTTCCTACAACACTCACTTTACTATCGGAAGGTACTAGATACGTATGCATGCGCTATATGACACAAAGTTGTTCAACACTTTTCAGCTATTTTTCATAACTTGGTATTTCCATGGTTTTGTCATGTCATTTGAGATGGCTTATCTACCTATCTAACTTTAGACTAGGTCGAGACCAGAGTTAAGAAATTAATTTTTGACATAAATTTAACAACTATGAATCTTCTAAGATTTGCACAAATAATAATAGAAGCCAGCATCCTTGTTAAACTTACCCTTCGTTATGCAGAACTAGACTATATTTTCAAAAAAGTCGATATAGACGGTACGTAGTATCTGGGCAGCTGAGTGAAAATTGAGGTAATAAAATGCAGCCGTTTAAATTTGCATGAACTAAACACATGCCCGGGGGATAGTTTGCGAGGGTGGTGGGGAGGGGGAGGGGTGCAAAATAAAGCAGCTGTCGTAGTCTTAGCAATTTATTGGAAGGGGATGCTGCTTCGTGTCTATAGACGTTTTTAAAATGTCTCGCGTAAGAATAGTTTATATGGACCGATGCATGCGTTATTGTCTTATTCTGCATTGCTAGAGGATAATGTGTGAAATGGTTCGTTTATTATTTTTACGACTATTTTCTAGAGAAAAACAAGACTAGCCGAATAGAAATGCGTCTGTTTTCTTAGTCATTGTAATTTTGCTAATGATTTTAAATACAAGTTCTTTTAAACGTGGGCATTAGAATTGTTACTTGGATAATTTTGGCAGTTACCCATTCTGTTTGTATTTATGCTCCCAACTTACCTTGTTATACTAGTTATAATAAATTAGGACAAGTCCAAACTTTATTTTCTGCGTTAATGCATGTCACAATAATATGTTAAATGAAGTTTATTATTCACAAATTCACCCGCATAAGATTCCGTGTGTTACAGATTACACAATCACAAAATATTACATCATTTTAAACTTCATCCGCCTTCAAGTTGTTACACACGTCTTAGCATTTACAAGTATATCATGAAGACTTAGTTTACAAAACGTGTAGGACTTTACGGGTAGGTATCCCTCGGGACATCCGCATTGGACATTGTGCGGAAAAGGTGTGTTTGGGTGGGCTGAAACACACACAGAGAAGAGAATAATTCATAAAACTGCTTACATGCTTGCCCTATAGAGTACCTACTTTTATTACCGTCAGCCACGGACCTGAAAAAAAGACGGACGTAACCTCGTCTAATTGAGAGTGAAGCATAGCAATGGCCGCCCGCTTACCATGTGTGCGTAATTTTTGATTCGCGATTGACGCAGTATGGTGTCAATATGTGGGTGTGTGTACTTGTACGGATAGAGTTGGTATTACTATGGGTGCTTCACTGAATTTGTTGTTGGGATTACGTCTGTCTTTTTTTAGGTCCGTGGATACAACTATAATTTATATTATAATCCTAATTGCTGGTAGTATATTGTAACTACAAATAAAAAAAATATAGAATATAAAGAAAACTTATTAATAAAGAAGAACTTACTGAAATTGTACCCTCCATAAAAATAACTTCCATTTTGAAATACTTGTTTGCTTACCAAAAAATAAATTCACTTCCATTAGTAAATAAGGTTTCCCCGAGGCAAAAGGATTAAAAAGTCAACAGGTAATTTCTTAGCATACAATACCGGGGCAGGCGGCTACGTTTCTCAGTCGGCTCTACTGTTGATTTTCTTTAGTAGTTTCAAATGAATCATTTAGTTAAAACACGGATAGACGGTCCCAAAGAACGAGGGTTCATTTCCTGGCTGAAACAAACATTGATGTATAAGAAATGTATGTTTATCTTGAAGTGTGATATCGGTTAGTGACGTCACGTGTCATTTTTGGTGGGAAGATATTAATTTCTGTTTATCAATTTTTGTTTTTAAATGGAATATTATTAATTTTATAATATTTTTTCGTGAACATTAAAGTTCTATCTATAAAATAAATTTGAATTCTAAAATAAGTCAACATCTTTATTTGGCTCACAGCTATACCATAATTTGGAATAGAATTTAAGGTAGTTGTTATCCCGAAAAACACGAAGAAAACCGCGGGTACATATTGAAGTATTATTACTAGCATATAGAACCGACACCGCGAACACAGTATTTCCCAATGAATTGGCGCCGATCGGCTTCAATTTTCAAAGGATTCGTTCGATTTTGAAAGGAGAACGGGGGCTCAGTTTTGAAAATAGAACTTCCCCGCGGGATACACATTTTATTCGAGATGTCTGTTCTATGACATTATACTTCAATGCGGGTAGAGCGCTTTTCTATACTAATATATAAAGAGGAAAGATTTGATTTTTTGTTTGCATTGAATAGGCTCCGAAACTACTGAACCGATTTGAAAAATTCTTTCACTGTCAGAAAGCTGCACTATCCCCGGGTAACATAGGCTATATTATATTTTCAAAAAAATTTGGGATCCTTAATAAAACTCCAATAATGTAAGGTCTAAAAAAAAATTAGAAAACCGAAGCAAAGCGAGGGCGGTTACTCGTCTTTTATAAAACCACAAAATTTCAATATATTGACATGTATACTACGAGTACTACAAGCACACGGTTCCGAGTTACGAGTTACGACGCAATATTCTTATTTCTGCGAGTAGCGCAGGCGTGGAACAGTTCATCTAGATTTGTGCTGGTAGTTTATAAATTTGCAGCGCTCCGTGTAGTTTGTCTCCACATTATGTTAGTTTTGCTCCAGTTCTTTTTACAACCGCCATATTTTCCTGTGCGCGTGAAAACGCGTTAGGGAAATAAGGACAAACGTTATCGTTTGTGATACGTATGCTACTTAACATAAATTGCAAAGGGAAGACATTGTACGTGTAGAGAAAGTTCATAGATAAGGTAAGTGGGGCCGAGGGATAGTGGCCTACCGCAGACGTATTTGTAACTATGCTTTCAACAAGAAATACACTGATATTAAGTTTGAATTGTTATTTATTTTATTTTTGTAAAGTATATTAATATTTTTAATAGATTCTCTAAACTACTTACTCGTATTGGGCTTAGAATACTAACCCCAATCCCACGCCGGATGGGTGTCATAAGAGGCGACTAAATCCGGCCCGCTGGTGGTAGGGCCCCTCGAGGGATTATGTTGGTAATATTGATTTTAACTGTTAATTAATTTATTGCTATTATTACTTCTCGATGGGGTTCGCCTGGATAGCTACCACCCTTTAGCATGAGTCAGTCGCCAAACGATTCGTCGTGTTCCGGCTGGGGACTTGAGAGCCAGTTCTTTCTTTCTTTTCTTCTTTCTTTCTTGGCCGGCAATGCATCAGTGATGCCCTTGATGTTGCTGATGTCCAAGGGCGAAGATAGCCACTTACCATCAGGTGGATCGTCGGCTCGTTTGCCGGCTATTTCCATAAAAAAACTACCTATATTTTATTATTAAAAGAGTCCGCAAAGAAACACACACACAGTTACATGATGACAAAATTACTGTTGCCCTTAGACATCAGAAATGCTGACGACCTTGTAGCCTAGTTGGTAGCGACCCTGCCTGCGAAGCGAGGGGTCCCGGGTTCGAGTCCCGGCCGGGGCAGACATTTATGTGACAGATAAATATTTGTACTCGGGTCATGGGTGTTAAATTGTGATGTGTCCGTGCGACCCGCGGCACAGGTAAAAACCTACTGCGGGGTATGAATGAGTAAGCGTTTATTTTTATTTTTTTTAAAAGGGAACTTACTTTCTATGTGTATCAAATTAATTTCTAATTCTTACTTCCAGTTGATTCAGACAAAGAAATGAGACAGCTTATGATGTTGGATGACAAACTACTTAATATAATATAGGAAATATAGAAACTTGCATCAATCAAGTATAAACCACAACTGTACAATCCTGACTTCTAGATGATTTTATCTTACCTGCTTGAGTTATTTTAGTGTGTAATTTAGTCAAGTATTTACCAATCCGTTCTTTTATTGGTATCAGGTTGCTGATATTAACAAACAATTACGTCGTAAACTGCATCTTTATTAATAAATTTCATAAACTGTCCATAAGGTAGCTGAGACATACTTCGTCTGTCTTGGCAGCGTAAAACTTTAATATGAAGGATTTTAGAAATTTAATATGAACGCGGCTCTAACCAGTATTATCTAGTCCTACCCGGGATAAAGTCTACGTAGAAGACACGTGTTTTATTAGTCCTCGTGTGTTATTGCGATATAACCAATGATATTATAATGTAAAAAGAGTTAACATATGTCACTAACGCGCCGACGATGAAGAGCGTAAGAACAGGCAATTGACCGTTCTGCTCGTAGTCGCTCTGTCAATACAAGACGATACGCACGCTTTTGTTGTTGTCAGAAGTGCTTTACATTTGACATACAGTGTTAAAATGCCTTCGTGTTTATACAAATGTGATTGGTGTAGTGAAACAAAAGATAAACATGTGTGTGTTGTAGCTCTCTTCGGAACAGATTTCTTTTAATTTGTAGGGGCATAAGATAAGATTGGTAACGATGAAGTCCGTAGGCGAACAAAAGTTACCGACATAGCTCGTAGAGTTAGCTGGCTGAAGTGGCAATGGGCAGGCCACATCGTTCGAAGGACAGATAACCGATGGGGTCGCAAAGTCCTCGTGTGGCGGCCACGTCTCGGTAAAAGAAGCACTGGTCGCCCCATTTCGACCGCACCAGGTGCCGCACCAGGTGGACTGATGACCTGAAGAAGACGGCGGGAAGCCGCTGGATTCAGAGGGCCCAGGACCGGTCGGAGTGGCGCCAATTAGGGGAGGCCTATGTCCAGCAGTGGACTTTAAAAGGCTGTTAGATAGATAGTAGGGGCATAACGTGTCTATATTTTTTTACATATTATTTGATACAACCGCATTTTATTGATCACTAGAGCTCTAGCCGCACCTTTGCCCACGTTTTTTGGGATAATAATTACTCTTATATTCCAAATCATGGTCTATCTGTGTTCTTTCATGAAAATCTGTTCATTTGTTTTTGCTTCAAGGAGTAACAAACGTACAAACAAACAAACTTTCCCATTTTTACAATGAGTAGCATTTATTTGAAAGAATTTTCTGAAAACTTTCAACACTGTAAATACGTTGAACAGTAGATACAGTGATTGGAATAAAAGAAGACCGAGAGAGGCAGATTCTGATAACAGCTGCTGAATAAGATTGACCCGTGAAGCGGAATTATTACGATGAACATCTAAACGGGTTCACCAATGTTCTACCGCACTGGAAGGAATAAGATTTAGACACTACAACATGTTAAAACATTTTATGGTTGTTTTTAGAAGGAGGTTAGTTAGCTATTCCAAAGGACTTGCCACCGTGCACCAGTAATCAGCATCAATCAAGTTCTAACGGCCAACCATCAGTGGACTTATTATTGATAACTACATAGCTACTAATCATGATGCGTTGTAGGCGAACGGATCTAGACTTTTTTCCCGAACCAAGCAGACATTTATCACAAAGAATAATATTTTTATGGAAATCTATCGTATATTTTACTTTCATGGAACTTTCTCAGCTTTTATTATGAATACAGATAACAAGAGCCCGCATACTTACTATCAGGTATTGCGTGGAACGCAAAAGTCTTCGATAAAACTTGGCGTTGGCTAAGCCTGCGATCGGCTTTGGCTCTCTAGCCTCCTATAGTTGCGGGTACAAGGGACGAGTGACGTGACGAGAGCACATGTCGCTGGACACACAACATTACGAGTATACTATATTTTTTAAATAACAATAATATTCTCAGTTAGATTTTGGGGCTAACCATACACAAAAATAACATAGCCAAAATACTTTCAGTGTTATTAACGTTATAAGTTCATTAGTTTAATTCAATTACACATTGTGATTAACATTCAATAAATAATGCAAATGAGTCAAATCAGTTAACATTCAAAATATTATCCGTAAGTATTATTCTAATACAAAGGCCTCTATTCGCTGTCACCTATAACTTAGAACTATCCCAGTGTCTCCATTCATTCCACGCCGTATTGAAAGCTAGGATCAGCGCAATTCCGACACGCGTCACAGAGCTGGAGATCGCAGAGCATTTGAAGCACTCTTTAACAACTACCTTTGTGTCAATGTGGGTTATTCTTTCTGTGTGTGGCTTGTGTGTGGGAATTTGCTATTTATGTTTCCAAGAGATCTAGAATGCCTTTGAGATAGTTGAAAGGTCTCGCCTTTTTGTTCGCACTTATGATCGGTGAAGCATTCATAGACCAATTGACGAATACGTTCTTTAGTGCTTTCTCTAATAGGAATTTCTCTAGTGTTTATATTTTTTGTGTGTATTTTTATATGCATGTAATCATACCAAACTTCTTTTAAGGCAAACGTTACTAGTACGTTATTATTACACGCTTTATATAAGCTTCACCTAATGTATGTTTGTAACTTGTAACCGACTCCTTTGGACTTTATTTTGACACACTTCAAACGGACAGATTTATTTCAAACTTCGTAGACTTATCGAGGACCGATGACGATTCAATATTTAAAGAAAAAAAGAAAGAAAGAAAGAAAAACCTAAATTTTATTTCATAAAAATTAATAATACTTAAAAAAAAACTAAAAAACACGCTTTTATACAAAATCCAACTAAAAATAAATTTGAATTAAGAATCGTGTACCTAATTGTAATAAAAGCGTGGGGTGCATGGTGTCAATGAGTTGAAGGGAATATTTTTAATTTAATAAAAAGTAACCCACATTTTTTTTACAATTACATGATTCTTAATTCAAATTTATTATCAATTTTTTAGTTGAGTTTTTTATAAAAGTGTGTCTTTTTTAACTATTATTTTATTTCCAAAGCATGGTGACCCACGCTAGGGGTCACCGATACAACGCGGTCTCTGGAAGCTCTGTGGCATTGTGCTCTGGAACACACCTTCTTTATCTAGGAACCAATGTCCGATTAAGTCATTTAAACCTATTCTAAGACATTTCCGTAAACAGGATTCGACGTAAGGCTTCATATTACATGTCTCAGTACTTGACTAGTTTAACATAGCTTAGTACTGCTAGAAAAGCTATCGCTGACAAACAAAGTATCGCATATCTTTTTACGCATTAAAGTATTAGTCTAAATGGATTGTAGGACATGTAGAGATGTGTACTAAAGTTGATGCATCAAGCTAATACTATATGTATCAGTTTTTAATCCTTACACATATACTTACAAATATACGAGTACTTACAGTAATAACTGCAATGGACAACAAAGGGCTGTAACTTTTATTAGATACAACCATGGACCTGAAAAAAAGACGAACGTAACTTCGTCTAATCGAGAGTGAAGCATAGCAATGGCCGTCCGCTTACCATGTGTGCGTAAGTTTTGATTCGCGATTGAACCAGTGAAGTCTCAATGTGTGGGTGTGTGTACTTGTACGAATAGAGAGTTGATATTACTATGGGTGCTTCACTGAATTTGTTCTTGGGATTACGTCTGTCTTTTTTTGGGTCCGTGGATACAACTATAATGTATATTATAATCCTAATTGCTGGTAGTATATTGTAACTACAAATAAAAAAAATGTAAATTAGATGGTCATATTATACCAGCATACATTAAGAACTGGTACATGATGAAACAATACAAACCTAACTTACCCCTATCCCAATTTTCATAAAACGTGTTACAAAGGGCTCTTGAACAATAAACACGCCATGAGTGCATCGGCTCCCAAGGCTATGTGGTGCTCAGATATTAATGAGCCGGCGTTCCTTCGTCTGAATACTTTATACCCCGCGAGCGCTGTGGATAAAATATGGTGCGGATGGATCCGAGTTTCGAGTACTAGTGTTATTGCTTCCAGATGGGCTTATTTCTCTTCGTATCGTAGCTACTCATATTCTGGAGTCAGATTCAAGGTTAAAGTCAGTTAAGTGACTGCTGTGACAAGAAACTGATATCAAAATCGCCATAGTTTAAGTGCATAGTTGAGCAGTTCTCTCAATTCCTCATATAATTATGAGATCAATCTGAAAGTTAGTATCCCCTTTAAAATAAAATAAAAAATCGTCTAAATCAATTAAAACATGATGGAGTTGATAGGTAACAAATTTTAAAAAATACATACAAAGCTACAACGATTGATTTCGAAGATTTATAGTACACCTAAAACAGTTTATAATAATAATAAACGCTAACACACTCACACCCCCACAGTAGGTTTCTACCCGTGTCGCGAGTGGCATGGACGACACATGTAACACATCACAATAACACCCTGCACCCGAGTACAAATATTTATCTGTCACATAAAATCTGCCCCGGCCGGGAATCGAACCCGGGAACCCTCGCTTCGCGGGCAGGGTCGCTCCCAACTAGGCTATAGGGTAGTTTGTTATGTATGTTTGGAATTAAGATTTAAAGTCAATGTATTTTTTTTATGGAAATAGCCGGCAAACGCGCGATGATCCACCCGATGGTAAGTGGCTATCGTCGCCCATAGGCATCACTGATGCGTTGCCGGCCAAGAAAGAGACAAAAAAAAGAAAGAAGTGGCTCTGAAGCCCCCAGCCGGAACAGGACAAAAGTATATTTTTTTACAATTACAAATTATTTATTGAGGCACTCTCCACGAGGGTTACCAAGGCACTAACCCGTCAGCCCCGAGCGGTCCTGCATTCTTAATAGCGTGTGTGTAGGCCTTATACTATTATTATTTGGTAAAACCATGTAAGAATGTACAACAGGCTGTGCAACAGTTCCGTATTTAAGCCCTCATGTTAACTCAATACGAATGACTTCTGTAGCTTGAGCACGAATATTTGCGAGAAAGTATTCGTATGGTTAACGTAAGCAATTTGTATGGATTTTTTTCAAAAGCGCCCCTATCGTGCGTAAATGGTACTAAATCGGCAGCACGAATATTTGCGTCAAACTTGCGTATCGCAAGCGTATCGCCGCGTAACGCTACGTAAGCATTTTGTATGGAAATCGGTAGCACGAGTATTTTTTTGACATACGGACGATAGCTGGCTAGCGTCATCTTACGAATGTTTTTTCACGGAGAAATGTTGCGTGAGAAAACTTTCGTATCACTTTTTAACAGCGAATTTCAGTGTTTAAATTGATTTTTAAACTAAATTTAAGTAAAAATGCATGAAAAACGTATAATTGAACGTATCACAATTTATTATTACCTTGCTGCACGATTGATTGGAAGCAGCGGAGTGATGAAATATAGAATAGTTTCTAAAGAAAAAATAATTTGTTTAAATGAAAATAAGTTTAACATTGTGTGACTAATCCAATAACTAAAATAATAATAATAATAATAATATGATTGTCATAATTATGATGATTGTCTCATTTAATTTGTTTCCAGTGAAAGCTATTATTGTTTCATAATAATAATAATAAATAAGTTCAAATCCGTTATAAATCAGATTATGAGTCTATATCGGCGTTATAATTCCACTTCACTTAATAATGGATGACACATTGGATAATTTAAAATGCTATTATCAAAATACCCGTGGATTGAGGACGAAGACTGATCAATTTTACAATAATTTATTACTACTGGACTGTGATATTGTACTGGTAACTGAGACATGGCTGTGTGAGGGGATACTAGATGCAGAGTTAAGTGATAATAAGTTTGTTACGTTCCGTAAAGACCGGGGATCGCTGGGGGGCGGTGTTATGATTTTGTGTGCTCCATGTTTACACGCTCGCATGAGACCTGAGTGGCAAATCAATGATGTGGAATGCTTATGGGTTACGATTCCTGCACAATCCCTTGGCTTGTTGTATGACTTACATATTGCGGTTGTCTACATACCTCCAGACTCTTTTCTCTCGACACGTATACAGAAATGCACAGATTTGATGTGTCAAATACGGGACAAACATCCGAATGATCATTTTTTGATAGCCGGTGATTATAATTTGCCCTGCATAGCTTGGGACTCTAATGAGCCACAAGTTTTAAAAAAGGGATCGATAGAAATTCAGAATTCTGCCGCAAACTTGATCACTCAGTCCTCATTCACGGGACTTACACAATATAATAGAATTTTGAACAAAAGTAACAATGTCTTAGACTTGGTTTTTTCTGACACACCCATAAAAATAACTAAATCTAACTTTGCATTAGTAAAAGAGGATACTTACCATCCATCCCTCCTCATAACTGCTACTGACCTCTTAATTCCCCCTCTTAAGCCTCAATTACGTGAAAAATATTTATTTAAACGTGCGGATTTTGATAGTATAAATAAAGCAATAATGGAACACGACTGGACATTCATAACAGACTATGACAATAACGTTGAAGATATAATAAATATTTTTTACTCATTCATAAACAGCTGCATTCAAGAGTACGTTCCCCTAGTTCGCTTTTCTAACAAATATAGTTACCCAATTTGGTATAGTAGGTCTTTAGTAAATTTATTGAAAGAAAAATTTAAAATCCATAAAGATTGGAAAAGATATCACAATCCCATGGATTACATTCAATTTGCACAACTAAGATTAAAAGTAAAAGAGATGCAAACTTCGTGCTACAATTCATATATTAATTACTCACAAAAAACAATTAAATCGGATCCTAAGTATTTCTGGACCTATATAAAACACAAAAGGCAAAATAATAGTAACTACCCTCACCAAATGACATATGATAACATAGCACTAAATACACAATCTGACATATGCACGGCATTTAATAATTTTTTCGAAAGGAATTTTAGCAAGCCAGAGGATTCGTATCTATTTGACCCAATCACAGATGATTACAAACCATTTACTATCAGCAATATTAAAGTGACTAGTGATTACATTCTCAAATTAATGCAAAGTGTAGATATATCGAAGGGAGCTGGTAGTGATAACATTCCACCGATATTTTTTGTAAAATGTGCCGAAGCCCTATGTAAACCAATTGCTTCTATCTTTAACAGATTGTTTCAGGATGGTTATTTTCCCTGCGTTTGGAAAGAAGCACACATCGTACCCATTCACAAAAAAGGTCTAAAATCATCTATAGAAAACTATCGACCAATTTCTATTCTCAATGTTTTAAGTAAGCTTTGCGAAAAAGTGGTTCATAATCATATATATCCCATCATTGCTATGTCAATTCCAACAGAATAGCACGGTTTTATACAGGGCAGATCCACGGTTACAAACTTAGGCGTCTTTGTTGACCAAGTATCGAGGGGTATGGATGGCGGATCTCAAGTTGATGTGATCTACACGGATTTTGAAAAAGCTTTCGATCGTGTAGATCACATCATACTACTGCGGAAGCTATACGAGCTAGGTATACGGGGTAACCTATTGAGATGGATGGAGTCATACCTTAGCAAGCGTTCTCAGGCTGTAGTAGTGGGGGGCTCTCGCTCTGATTTTATAAAAGTTTCCTCTGGCGTACCTCAGGGCTCCATTCTGGGTCCTCTACTCTATGCTTCTTATTTGTATGACATAACTAGCTGCGTTAAAAATGCTAGTTTACTTATGTATGCTGATGATACCAAAATTTATATGAAAATAAAAAATCTAGCAGACTGCATGATGTTACAGGACGATTTAGACAGACTCAGTCACTATTACATTAAGAACCGAATTGGTATAAATTTAAGTAAATGCTTTCTTGTCACATTTACGCGAAAAAATCTCCCTATTAACTACAACTACAAAATTCATAATGTTTCACTTAGTAAAGTAAATACTATCAGGGATCTAGGAGTGTTGATGGATTCAAAATTATCCTTCTGTAACCATATAGAAGCAATAATAAACAAAGCTTTCAAAAGCCTTGGGTTTATATTAAGGGTAAGTCGTCCCTTTTCTGACATAGGCTGCTTAAAAATTCTGTACTATTCACACGTAAGAAGTATTCTTGAATATTGCTCCACTATTTGGAATCCCCATTACATAACCTATATCCAAAAATTAGAGAACATACAGTGTAAGTTTATTAAACATCTAAATTATCGATGTTCTCGTAGTTTTCCAAAGTATGAAAATTCTTGCTCGTATCATAAAGTGATGCCACTTGAGGGTAGACGTAGCTTAATTGACATGAGTTTTTTACATGGTATCTGTAACAATTACATAGACTGCCCTGAATTGGTTCCAAAAATGGTACGCTTGTATGTCCCAAATAAACGTACCAGACATGCAACTACATCGTTATTTGCAGTTACCCAGTCAAAGAGTAATTATGCTCAAAACTCGCTGATTAACCGATTACAAAGTAGTTACAATAAAAATTTCAAAGCTGTCGATATCTTTCATTCCAGCAAAAAATGTTTCAAAAGTAAAGTACACAAAATTATTATTGAAACTTATACATAGTAACTTAAATAGAATAGTAGGTTAAAACGTAGATAAAATAAAATAGTAACATAAAAAGTCATAAAGCAATTCTATACATTATTATATAAGTAGTATATATATATTCACACACACACAATCAAAAACACACACAAACGCGCGCGCGCGCGCGCGCACATGCGCACACACACACACACACACACACACACACACACACACACGTAGGTCTGTACACACATGGTGACGACCGTTTTGTTATTATAGGTATAGATACAAAAAATGTAAATCCGTAATTGGCTATATGATTTACTTCATAAGATCTGTATTTCATAACATTAAGAGCTGTGGATTTTGTTAATAAATAAATAAATAAATAAATAAATAAATAAATTGCAGAGTAGAATAATCTCTAATTTGCCAGGTGCAATGAAATAGTATTTAAAATTGATATCTTCTTAGCAATGCAGGTTTTAAAATCTAGTGCAATTAACTTCGTCGTCTTTAAAATCAAACTAAAGAATTATCCTCAAAGTCAAGGTTTTGTACCTACCTGCTACTTATGTGAAGTGATAAATAGGTTTATGTGAAATACAAATGCATTTCCTAATTAATTAATTCTTCCATTAGTATCACAAGATTAGTTTTCAGTTATTACGAGTAGAAGCGATTAGAATATACACCAACATCTATGTAATTAAATAACAAGTCACACTTGAGGCACCAAATAAAAGAAGATAATAAACAATAATATCTTTATTTCAAGCAACGAGGTCATATATAAATACCGTACAAAGTAACATACAATATTTCCATTGCACATCATTTATAACTAAATCACTAATTTTATCGACGTAGAAAGACGCGCATTCGGTGGCTGATGGTCGTCAGTCGTTCGGCCACAACTTCAGCATTGTAGACAAGAGCTCTATTGTAAAGCGCACAATAAATGGGTTGAAGTTCACTGCATTGCGCGAATCCAAGTTATGGTCAAGAATCAACCATTACTTCGTCTTCTTCACCAACTACTCAACGACATCGGAGACCTTCGCAATGTAATGGAGATGAAGTCGAGAAACTTTGTATATCATATAGGTCATTGGGACGTTGTATCCTATATACAAATAAGTCTTTTAATGATGGGTACTTTTCCATTAACGCCGCAATCACTATTAAGTATTACATAGGTACCTATTTGTATTTTGAATTACTTTAACTAAGGTACATAATTAATTATAAAATTCACAAAATATTAGTTTGACAACAATAACAAACGTAGTACCGCAGACCGCTAAAGGCGCCAAACCACAGGCTAGATAGGGACACAGAGTACTTAAACGGTAGAGATTCAGCTTGACAATGTACGCGTTCGAATACCAAAGTTCAAGAGACACGGAAATATTTTTATTTGTGTAAAATATATCATTAACTTAATGTTTCTTAATGTAAACTGTATTTTTATTGAAAAGTTAATACAGCTTGATGTAAAAAGTGTGATTTCATAGAGTTTTAATGAAATTTCTTTACATAATTATTTTTTTTTCAATTTACATGTAACTTTTGAACGCACCATTCATTCGTTCATTCATTCACTTGGTCCCCTTCTTATTTACGATAGGATGACGTCACTTGCGAGTTGACGCTAGCACGACGCAAGTAACTCGTGCTGCCAACTTACGTCTACGTAAATTACGTATCGTCAATTCGATACGGAGACGCTACGAATGTTTTAAAAACTCGTGCTCGCTGTACTGAAATATAATAATTTTTTTTTATTATTTTTTTTTGTTTTTTTTTTTATTTTTTTTAGTAATAGAAAATAGAAAAATATTTTATTTCCAGTAAACAAGTGTTAATAAATAATATGACAATTTCTAAGTACTGTTAGGGCTTGTTTCACCATCTTCAAGTAGAGTCCTGAATAAGCTATTCGCCGGTTAAAGTGACGTTAAAGTATCATTTTACATACACGAAATGTCAACTTAACCAACGAATAGCTTATTCAGGACTCTACTTGAAGATTGTGAAACAAGCCCTTAGTATTATAAGCGTTACTTAACAGAAATGACATTTTAAGTTTAATATATAGATTTACTCTATTCCATAACCCTGCACTAATCTTTGTGTATTGAAGAGATGTTATATTAAAATAGCATGAATACTGTAGATGTTACTGGTAATAAATGTTACACCTCATAATAAAACCTGTAATATCTTTCCGGAGAACCTTCTTAGCTATCCATTTACCGGCAAACGACTTATCTTAGGGATTGGGAGCAAGTTCTATCTTTTTCTCCTTTTCTCTTGGGCGGCAACTTGTTGGTGATGTCTCTGTTATTACTTTCCATTGTCAACTTACAATCAGGCCTCTGTTCTTTTGTCGGCTATTTACAATTTAATTTTAAATAAACTTATATTTATTTCTCACAATGCTATCAATAAAACAGAGTGTCCTCCAGTAATCAAGGAATAGGAGCTAGATAAATAACTACAGATTGCAAGTTACCGCTCCCACTGGTACCAATAAAGATCTACTTCTTTAATTGGTTCTTTGTGTTTCGGTTTCAATGCTTTAAACTGCTAAGTTCTGCTGGAAACTATTATGGTCAGCGAGCAATTACTTTATTAATACAGCCGTAAAAGATAGTTTGAAGCCATGATTAAAATAAAGACAATGAACGGTCTATTTATTTATTATATCTTGTTCTTATTTATAGAAAGTTCACTTAAAATCCTTCTTAAGTTAAATCATATTTTATTGTTCAGTAATACTGTTTTAATCTACTACTTGTTTTTTATCTAAACTGTTGAGAGTGGAATCAATGTACGATAAATTTTACTAACAAAAAATAACCGACTTCAAAGTTACTCAAAAACTACTTGTGAGATCTCGTTCAAATTTATGTGGACCACATGACAGGCACCAGCTTTCGGTTAAAAAAAGAATCATCAAAATCGGTTTGCCCAGTCCAAAGTTCTGAGGTAACACACATAAAAAAATACAGTCGAATTGAGAACTTCCTCCTTTTTTTGAAGTCGGTTAAAAACTATCTTAATCTTGTGAATGTGGTAACGTAACAACCTTATTACTCGTATAACAACCCATAATTGATACTAAAAATATATTTTTATCACGCCATCCATAACTCGGAAAATATTAGTGAGGTGATTAAGAAATGGCTTAGAACCTTATTTCTAGGATTCCAAAAAAAAACATACTTGGTAATGATGCAATATTCAATGTCCATGCTAAACGGATAGTGTAGACTATCTAGGAGTTTGTAAATTCTATCTCAGTCTTCTCAGTGAATGAATCCCGGAGCTAATTCAAGCAGAACCATAACCAGTAGTGTCGTTATCGCATCTCGTAGCTGAACTTCTGTTATCTCAGTCCGACGTCAAGTGGCCAGCGAACTTATTGTGATGGTAATGAGCAATCGAGGACCGATGAGCACCCTTACCATGATAATTGGCAAGCGATAATTGTGGTGTTCAACTGGCGGTTAAGTCTTGAATATTCATCTCAAGATTGTAACGTTCTGTTAAGTTATTGAAATTCAATAGAAATTCCATTTAGATGATAGTTTTGGATGATACTTAATGTTGGATTCTTTTCATCTCAGATAAATAGCCTCTTAAGATATAAATCGCATTGAAGTTATGTTAAGACATTAGCCATGCTCCGCCGGTCTTGAGAGATATTTTAAATGTTTTACCTTATTACATAATAACATTACATAATAATAATAATAATAATAATAATAGTTTAGTTACCTACTGTAAATAACACTTGGTGTAAGCCCGTGTTATAAATAATAATATAATAACGCTTCCCACTCATAGCCCCACACTAGGATTCCCTGTGTCGTGGGTGCCATGGACAACACACTAGACAAGGACATTCACACCCAGACCGAGAACAGAAATTCAAACTCATCATTCAAATTTCCGCCTCGCCGGGAATCGAACCCAGGACCCTTGGTGCGGCGATCCGGCATGGTAACCATTGCGCCACACGGGTCGTCAAAGAAATAAAAAAGAATAGCAATTGTTTCTAGTCCATGTACTAAGATAAAGATTTCCTGAAGCGAAAACGGGTTAGTCTATAATATAACACACCATTTTCCTAAGTCGCAGGAGCAAGGGGGGGGGGGTAGGGGGGTTATAGAAGCGAGCAAGTTTCTTCGCGCTTATAATAGTGTTTGTTGAAACTGATTAATTCCTTGCAGTTTGTGCGTCGAACCGGAAAATATTTATTGCCTCCACTCGCGCAAATAGCTTTCTTCTTTTTTAAGTTCGAAACTAGAAACAATTTCAGATAATGTCAAGGTAAACGTGGTGTTATTTAAATGTAGTTTCAGTTACTGAGAGTCTACAGTTTTTTCATTGAGTGACAACGAGCTCAGCGGAATATAAAAGTACTTATGGAATTGACTCGACTCCCTTTCCTTATTCTTGAAAGTAGAAGCTTCAGATTTTGAAATCACTTTTCAAAAAACGAAAAATTTTCATCCTCAATCAGAGTCTCGGTGAGTCCAACTCGCACTTGACTGTTTTTTAATCAATGTTTTCTTTTGCAAGTTTCATAAGTCAGACGGGAGCCGGGTGCGGCTGGCAGGTGAGATCGTCGCTGACAGTTTTATTTTTTGTTTAATATCGACACGTCGCGAGACAACCGACGCGGGACGTCTTCTGACGGTGTTTGTAGTAGCGATCGAGCAAAATAGTGAACGACCACTATTATCTTTATAAAAATACGTGAAGGGAAACTCTTTTAACTCGTAATACGTAGGAGTCTGAGCTAAAATTGAGTTTATATAGAGAAGTAGTGCAGAAAGTTAAGTTTTATCTTAACTTTCTCAGTCACACATTTGACGATCCGTCTCCATTCTTCCTGGACAGCTGCTTTTCGGGAGCACACATGTAAAGGAATAAAGAAAATAGAACACTCAAAATATCAATGACAAGTCCAATCCTTTGACAAATTGAATAAAGTTCGAATTTCAACTGCGGATTGGGTTTCTAGTTTGTTAAAGAAATCTCAATCATTTTAATTACCTGTTAATTAATAATTTTGGGCGTAACTAACATCATAAGTCAATAAATTCCATAATAAATAAGTACAAGTAACATAATTTACTCAAAACGCAGTATTCGCTGTACAAACCAGCACGTTTCATATCCGTATCGTAAAAACTCCCCAAAAAAGTTAGCAAAACAGCTTTGTGATTGCGATTTTAATTCAACGTTAGCGTTAATTGAACGTAGTCGGATATTGAACCTTATACCTTCGTTCATAAAGGTGTTCGATCTATCGATATGAGAAAAAGTAAAAAGCATGGGAGCATCGGCGGCGGCAGCAGCTGTCCGCGCCCCTGTCTCACATATAAATCACTTTGCAAATACTTGGCATAGAGGAATTGATTATACAGTCACTTCTATTCTATTCTATAGAGATAAAGGCAGCCTAATACTGATCCAGTGATGCAATTTACGAGATTATTCAAGATCGATTTTTCATTATTCTCGCAATTTTCAGAGCCAAGCTTCATACCCTTGTCACAACATAAGCAAAAAATATGTAATAGATACTGGAAAACACCTGCATTTTTTATTTCGACGTAACTGTATTATAAACAGAAGAATATTCCGAGGTATTAAAATGTTTAGTTTATTTATTTATTTATTTATTTCTACATTTTATATTTAGTTCCATTACAAAAAGTGAATGGAACAAAATAATGCGGACTTAATGCTAAAAGTATTCTCTGCCAGTTAACCTTCGGGAAGTATGACAAACATCGGTGGCAGTATTAAGATAGTATAGAGAACTAACAATAAACAAATACTTAAATAATTTTTAATTAAATACTTTAATAATTTGACGACCCTGTAGCCTAGTTGGTAGCGACCCTGCCTGCGAAGCGAGGGGTCCCGGGTTCGATTCCCGGCCGGGGCAGATATTTATGTGACAGATAAATATTTGTACTCGGGTCATGGGTGTTATTGTGATGTGTTATGTGTAGTCCATGCCACCCGCGACACAGGTAATATAACCTACTGCGGGGGTATGAGTGTGTTAGCGTTTATGTTTATTATTACATATTAATAAATTTATATAATCATAGATATCAATATCAAAGCATGTAATATATAATTATGCAATACAATACATATAAGAATATAAAATACATATATACCTATTGCATTATATGTATATACAATATTACGTATATAAATATGTAAATACTATAGTATAAATATAAATTCTTTGTATGTTGACTTTGAATTTATAAGTAAAACATAGCATGTCTTATACAAATAATTTTAAAAAATATACTCGATTCGATTCACATCTATGCATAGCATGTGAAAAATACCTTGACTGGAGAATCCTCCGATCAATCAATCAATTGTTTCAAAATACCTCACTATTCTTTAAGTGGAATAAAAACCTCAGAGAAGGTCAAAAACTCCATCAACTCCATTTTAAACTTGAGTGCTCTTTTCTTAGGGTTTTCTCAGTATACCGACCTACGCGGGTGTGCATAAACTTGTACATGACAGAAATTACGTTAAAGTATGATATCGGAGCTTCCCATCTGTCGCTCAGATGTCATTCAATGTTACGGGCCGCATCCAATCATATAATTTCATGCAAAATTCACGAACTACCATTCCCGGCGGGGAGGGACAAATGCAAACAGCACTAGTACTCATCAATTTTTGAGCGAAAGGGACGTTAAGGTAATTATTTCGGACAAATATTTGCTAATTATTTGATTGAGACCCCCTCAGGAGGCAAATAACACCGATATGGTCGGAGGTGAAATCCTATACTTTTTTGGTTACGAAGGAATGTAGTGACATTCCACGTCATGTGTCATGTGTAGGGTGATCATTAAAATCAATATGCATGTACAAAAATGTATAAAAGAAGAAAATAATATATAAACGAAGTGAGAAGAAAGTTTAATAAAAACTTATAAAGTAGGAACTCCACGAACGTATACTAAACCTAATCTACTAATGTGTCTATAGATAAATAGTGTCTATTATAACATTCTTCTTGTATTTGGGTTCGAACTCTTCCATCTTTATCACGGACGTAAAAAAAGTACGGACGTAACCTTGTCTAATCGAGAGTGAAGCATAGCAATGACAGCTCGCTTACCATGTGTGCGTAATTTTGTAATTTTTGATTCGCGATGGTGTCAATGTCATAGCAGTATGGTGTCAATGTGTGGGTGTATATACTTGTACGAATACAGAGTTGATATTACTATGGGTGCTTCACTGAATTTGTTCTTGGGATTACGTCCGTCTTTTTTTTACGTCCGTGATCTTTATATTGTTTGGTTGAGTAAATAGTTGTAGTTTAAGGATTAATTCTTCTGAAGCGAAGTGAAAACAAATATCTGTGTAGTGTAAAAACATTGCTTTTGTCAAAAGCTTCGTGGATTCAGGACGTGGTTTTTCGATAAACTTAATGTTTCACATTCGACCCAAAAACAACTGGAGGTTTGATGAAAATCTTCATTTTTAATACCACGGGAAGGTAACAATTAAAATTCAACACTTCGATCCCCCGGCGGGTTAACTTAACACAACATAAATGATTCAATTCGAATCCACGCGAAACCACGCAAAAATGCGAAACTCGCAAAGCCGTTGACCGAAATATATTTTCGCAATACGTCAAGAGCCATTTCGGTAATAAAAACCCTGGGAGGCCGATACCGTGTGAATGGCAGCTAAAGCTTCCAATTCGGCTCGGCAAACTTTGATAGATTTTTTTATATTCCTGCTCAGTTATATTAAAAAAGTTTGTCAGCAGTCGGCATACGGCAATCGGCCTACGAAGGGGCTCGCAGGGACCTGTTGGAAGAAATAGAAACCTCACGAATTAATATACATCACTGGAACGGTACATCTTTGCATTTTAAACTCTCTTTAACTTTACATGATAAAAGATAATATGATACCCTAGAGGACTCACTATGTTGAACCTATGTGACTTGAATTAGTTGTGAGATGACTCCAATCTAATTTTGAACTAGATCGTTCGAATAAAAGGCAGCTAATTTTGCATGAGAACTAAATAGAAGGAGCGATAGTAAAATAATAATCTTTCAACTGTTCCATAGAAGAACGATCATCATACACATTTATCCTGTGATTGACGTACATTGCAAACTGGAAACTTCTGACCATGTTTAAAATTAATGAAATACTAGCTCTACCCACAGCTTTGCCTATGTTTTCCGTGACAATAAGTACCCTATGTCTTATCCCAGATCATGGTCTATCCGTGGACTAAATTTCACGAAAATCTGTTCAGTAGTTTTTGCGTGAAAGAGTGACAAACATCTATATAAACTTTTACATTTATAATATTAGTAACATAGAGTCACTGTTTTTTTTTGCTACAGAACCCCTTCAAGGTTAAAGTAGGAACGTATTAACGCGCTAAAATTTTATAATTCCCTTCGTTGAAAGCGAAAACCACGTGATCCGCGCCGCGACCGACTCTTTGTTCAAATGAAATATTGCCAACTGTAAAACGAATTCGCTAATCTGAATGTTCAATCTTTGCGTGTTTCGTATGGGAAAGTTATTTACAATTTTTAGGCTTTTCATACAGAAAGAGAAAATTCAGGGATATATGCGAGTTCATATATCCCTGAATTTTCTCATTTTATTTTCTCATACATAATAATGTAGCCTGATTAGAAATTGATATCCTATTGTAGAAGGAGAAGAAAAAACATTTTACAAAATCATCAGAATCTTCTTAATACTCACTAATTATCAAGTGCATAAAAAAAGCGTACAAACATTATTTAATTATAAAATAACGAGAAAATCTATTTTATTTATTTTGCTAAAAATCCTATTGAAAGAGAAAATAAAGAATATTATAAGTAAGGTGATCAGTAATTAAAAAATAACATCTAAACTCTAAAGTATGTCCTTAAGAGATTAACGCTCCAACTTAGTGACTCTGTCACTAACGGTTACTTAAATAGCTCCTTAGTTACTAAAGAATCATCGTATAATAATTCTGTAATAAGGAGCGATTTAAGTAACTATTAGTGATTCTGAGTTGAGGCGTAAGAACTTATTTCCATTACATTAATTGACAGGCAATAACAGGACAGTCTCTTCCAGCCTCTGTTTAACAAAGTACACTGTTACCACATAATTTTGAATATCTATTCTCTCCATTGGATAATACCAAGATAGTGATCCCTCATTTAAGCAATATCTTTTATAGTTAATAGTATCAGGCGTTACTTTGCGGAAATCCATTGTTATTAAGTTAGTATTAGTCTACTTTGCAACAATCCGCGGATAACATGTATGATGGTATATACTTTAAGACATGCGTGGCTTAAAGTACATATATACCATCATACATGTTATCCGCGAATTGTTGCAAAGTAGACTAATACTAACTTAATAACAATGTCTTTTACTCACGATCAAGTATTTACTCAATCAGGTGATAATTAAATACAATACACATCCCAGTGCGCACCCTCATCACTTGTAAAGTAAAACCTACATTAACAATAACGCGCACAATGAACAGAAAGCCTCACGGAACGCCTGTCGCTAATTATATAATTTGGCACCTTCATTCATCTTCATTTGTTTGAAACCGCTCAAAGATTAACATAATTATTCGTAATGAACGCGGACTCTCTTCATTATATATGTGATGAAAAAGCTTAGAATGTAAATCATTGGTTTTAAATTATGTACAATATTCGGATATACTATTGTTAGCATTATCAATCAGCTAGTTACCCTTTTTAAGCGACTTCAAAAAAGGAGGAGGTATTCAGTTCGACTTTTTTTTACAATATGTTTTTTATCTCGGAACTTTCGACTGGGTGAACCGATTTTGATGATTCTTTTTTATTTGAAAGATGGTGCTTGTCAAGTAGTCCCACTTAAATTGGAGGTAGATCTGACGAGTAGTTTTTGATTTATTTTGAAGTCGGTTGCTTTTTTCTTGGTGAAATTCAGATTATCATTGTCATGTCACTTGAACATTCCAATTGGATAAACGTGATTTACATCTGAAATTCAATATTTTCATAAAAATTCAATTTAAAAAGGTTACTTTGTTGGGAAAGTTAAGTAAATGTGGCAAAGTAAATTTGAAAAAATAAGCAATTTCGTCTCTGCGTAACATACTTAATACGTTTATTCATAATATTATCAACGATGATCCTGATCATATAGCTGTTATAATATCCTGAATACCATTAACAAGTAAAAAGGCATAAATGAAGTCACGTCTACTTAAATATCTTCCTATGGAAAAGTATAAGTCCATCATAAAAAGCGAATGCATCAGTAAGAAACTAACACGATTTGAATAACAAAGAATGTTTCAAGACAGAATGACATGCTCACCAGGGCTCTGGTCAAACTAACACTTCATGCACAAGCGGTTACTTTAAATTTCTTTACCTGTATAAAGTAACAAGAGAACATGACTGTGTGGCGCAATGGTTATCATGCCGGATCGTCGCACCAAGGGTCCTAGGTTCGATTCCCAGCGAGGCGGAAATTTGAATGATGAGTTTGGATTTCTGTTCTCGGTCTGGGTGTGAATGTCCTTGTCTAGTGTGTTGTCCATGGCACCCATGTGTGGGGCTATGAGTGTGAAGCGTTATTTTTTTATTTTTTTATGACTACTGGTTATTGCAATTGGTTCTGGTACCTTAGAGGGTCATAGCCCTGCCCGAGCAAGAGGTCTCGGTTTGATTACTGATAAGAAATTTACGTAACAAAATATAATGTTTGTTCCCAGGTTTCGGGTATTTGTGATATTTAATTTGTGTGTATTTTTGTGTTCTCCAGCTACACAGGGAATCTTAGTGTGCATTTGAGTGAAAAAAAAATACGGCGGAAAAATTGCGATGGATCTTATTGTAAAAATAGGATTAATAAATTGTACTGATGCAGACAAAAGCGGAACGTTTGGGAAGGGGTAGGATCTTGAATTTACATTGCCTTATACAAAACAAAAAAAAAGAAAATGTGTGCAGTTCACACGTGTTACAAGTGAAACCTTCAAAAATGTTGGTTCCAAGATAATGAGACGAATGTAAAATTTCGGGTAGATGATAATTGTAGGTTTTTAGTAATGATCATAGTGATGCAAAGTTAGAAAATAAAAATAAAACATTGGTAACTAACGCCATCTATTAAGTAATAAAACGAATCTTGTATCTTGTTCCCCGCGCCATCTATGAGTGCAACTTAGCACTTTTTAAAGTAAAACAAAGAGAACCACGAACATAAGAAACACTGTATAATGTTTCCTATCTCATTCAACGTGGGAGACGTTAAATCTTATGAATTTATGTGTCTGCCTCTTTTTATTGTCGCTTTTTCGTTTCATCTACTTTCAAATCACAACGATGCTAAAGAAATTTTCACTTCAAAAAATTCTTAATATACTTAGTTTTACGATAAAAAGGCTCTCCGCTTAACCGTACTTCTCCTTACTTTTGACGGAGCCTTTGCTATTACACGGGCGACGAACAAGTTCACCCTCAGGCCATAAGTAAGTTAGGGTTACGAGAGCCTGTCAAAGAGCCCACAAAGTCCAATACAAACAGTTTAAATGCATCTCGAAGGGTCTTACAAGCCATGGGTTGTATCAAAACACTGCGCGGCTGTAATGTCATGCAAATTCCATCTTAAAGGGATAGACGCGACGGAGAATAAATAGGGGTCCTGTTAAGTGTATCCCTTCGACGTTTGACAAGCTGAAACGTTACGATAATATTTAAGAAAGTTTTGAACTACCTTAATAGGAAGAATGTCATGGCTGCTTGTATCAGTGTTGAATTTAAGAAAGTTAGCTGACTGGTAGCTGCAAGTTTTTGCGAGGGATTTCGTGTCTTCATTTGAATTCCGAAGATGCATTGAAACTTATATACTTTTCGATATCAATTGATCCAGTCAAGACTTGCAGGTCATCGAAATAGTGAATTATTATAATAATATGCTGCAGCCAATAGACCGTTTTGTAGCTAAGCTAAGGAAAATCATTAGCACTGTGTTTTTTTTTTTGTATTTAGTTGTATTAATATTTTTCAAGCACAGCAAATCAATTTTTCAGTGCTATTAGACGTTGGCAATAATATTAGATGAAACAAAGATGAACACATTTGATTAAAAGTGTTGTGCATTTTTAATTGACATTAAAAAATGACAAGATTATTAAAGCAAGTTCAGTCTATATGTTGTCGCCTACTACTAAAACAGAAATCGTAAATGTGTTGTCTACAATTCCTCGTCTAAGTAGTTAATGCAACAGCTGGAAACCATTGAAGTAAGCGGTTGAAATTCACAGAACCCCTTTCAATTACCGGCTGACCTGCCGCTGACTTCTGGGAAAAGTTTCAACTGATCCGGTCCGCGCGCGCCGGCGCATTTACAATTTTAGCAATAAAAAACCCATCTAAGTTTGTTTCCAAGTTTCTGTGACGGCACTCGACGAGGTACAGAGGAAAATAAACTTAATTTTCGTTTTCTTTATGAAAATAAGGTGGCTGTTCTGTGAGTTCAGTGCTGCGTCGTTAGTGGTCATGTTATAATTACATAACGTTGACAACCCGTATGGCAATGTTTACCATGCCGGACCGCCGCCGCGTCAAGGGTCCTGGGTTCGGTTCCCAGCGAGGCGGAAATTAGAATGATGACTTTAATTTTCTGTTCTCGGTCTGGGTGTGTCTTGTCTCTGTGCGTTGTCCACGGTACCCACGACACAGGGAATCTTAGTGTGGGACTGAGTGTGTAGCGTTAGCGTTATAATTATTATGTTTTATATTAATTTAAACGTGTAAGAATATTGTGATTGAAGTACATACACGCTTGCACCGTCCCTGCTGGATAGACGTCTGCTCTGATCGGGAATGGAACACGGCACCCCATGTGGAACTGAGCAAAAACTAAGATGGTCATCAATATTGTATTTTGTATACAATGTAGGATACAAATATTTTAAAATAAATTGTCTTAAAGAGAATTTCTGAATTAAAAAATAGTCAAAGAAAATATAATTATATTTGAAAAAACTATCACACACTATGGGATAACCGAAAAAATAATCTCCACTTGTAAGATTGAAAAAAATAGAAAGTTTTTATTCTACTTACCTCTTTTTTGGCGTGATAAATAAGGATTTGTATAAAAGCAAAAAGAAACAACCCATAATAGTCCCACTACTGGGCTCGGGGTCTTCTCCCACAATGTGAGAGATACAGGCCATAGTCTACCACGCTGGCGAAGTATTTATAATATGCCAAATTCCAGTTTTTTCAGTTTAGCGGAACTATTCCATTTTGAACCTTAAAATCAAAATTATCATTTTAAATTTTATTCACGGAACTCTAAATGCGACACTTCACTTCTAAAACAATCAAAGATGTCAGTATTCTATGAAAGCCGTGTCGCAACAACACCGACCTCTCCAATAACATTAGATATTGCACCCTCGACTCCCTCCAGCCTCACTTGTTCTTGAAGAGTTTGCTCAAGCTGCTAGCGGCTGCATCTGTCGGGCTGCGGTGTTGACAACATAACAACAAGCATGGGGACCTGGAAATTGTATTAATAGCTTACAAACTTTAAAACATGGAAACGTTTACGACATTAATACAGTTTTTTTTTGTTTCGTTACGATTTTACGAAGCAAATAGGTAATATGCATTGTAGATTTAACATACATATAAAAATTTGAACAGAAAAATCGACTTCAAATAACTCAAAAACTACTCGTCAGATCTCGCTGGTTTTAAATGGGACCACATGACAGGCACCAGCTCCTTCTTTTGAAGTCGGTTAATCTCTATTTCTCGGTATGATCTCTCTTTTCTTCTCTGTCTACTTTCTTGGTGTTAGAGATGCCCATGGGTGACGGTGGCCTCTTACTATTAGGCGGATCACGCTAGATGTTTTGGCGGATTCTTTTATTTTTAATAGATATGACAAGAAATAAATTTCGTGGAAAAGATTTTTTATAATAAATGTATAACTACTTCATTTTGTTTTAAATTCCAGCTCCTCATAATATAATATAATGTACTCATAATATAATATAATATAATGTACAACCTACTTATTTAGTTTAACTAACATTTGGTTCCTCTGATCTCCGTTAAACACAGAATACTAAAAACAGCGCAAAATGTACAGACAACAAAGAACGGAAGCTGCTGTAGGAATAAATTAAAAAGAAATTGACATTAATGGTATTTAAGTGAATCTCGCGCTAATTATCGCTGCAGTTTTCCGCATAATGATAGCTTTGAAGGTGGGAAATTGTTGCGCGGGAAATGTTGCTCTAATAAAAGCGTATTTTTTAATTTTCCTTTAATTATCGTTAGCATTTAATGGATGCTAAGTAGAGCTGGAGGAAAAGAATGGTGGTTTGAAATTTTATTTTTAATTAGGTGGTTCCGAGTTCGAATATTTCACATCTTGTGAAAGTAAACGTTTACGAAGTGGACATACATAAATTACACATCACGAATACTCATTTACCGATAATATTATATCACATAAATTATTGAACTGTCTGGGAATCGAATCCAGAAACTCAGAAAATCAGGATCATTATGAACTGAATTATCAACTCGATAAATTATTATAAAACCTTCAATATTATAATTCTAAAATTGATGAGACCAAGTACCTACCTACTTTTGCGAATCAATGAAGAGGCCAGTACTCAACTCATTCTTAAAAAATTTTCAAAATTATAAATTATGGATAACTCAAAAACTACTGGTCAAGTCTCAAATTTAAATGGGACTATATGACAAGCATCAGCTTTCGAATATGAAAATAATCATCAAAATCGGTACACCCAGTAAAAAGTTACGAGGTAGCACATAAGAAAACAGTCGAACTGAGAACCTTCTCCTTATTTTGTAGTCGGTTATAAAGCGAACTTACGTCCCAACTCAGAGTCACTAACGGTTAGTTAAATCGCTCCTTAGTAAAGAATCATCATTCAAATTCTGTGCTAAGGAGCGATTTAAGTAACCATTAGTGACTCTGAGTTGGGGCGTTAGATTTAGTGTCCTCAGCTCAGACAGACGATTGGCAATTTGTTAACACGAAAAAATTATAAAATCATATAAAACGGCTCACTAATGCCTTTGTACGGTTTATAGATCTAACCCCAACATTTAATATAATTTTCCTGTATTTGTCGTACAGTTTAATCGTAATCCTATTCTGGTTTCATTAACAGGTATACAACACAGGTCGCGCGGTCGGCCGCCACGTCGCGTCTCGTTTACACCAGGAGCAACGAGTTTTAATTAAGATATTATATAATATAGTATAAAGATATTACTTTTTATACAATAAAGCTTGTTGAGTGGAAGTATCAGTGTAAACAATCACAATAATAAACATGAGTAAAATATTAAAATAATATAATTTGTGGATGACAGTGTGAACAGTCATTATTTATTAGTTAAAATGTACGCATACATATTACTGTGTATGGATGACATAGGGTATTATAAATTTAACAACGTAATAATCAATTAACACCCTCCATCTAATAGTCGAGTAAAAAAATATCTATCCATTCATTCGTCCATTCATCCAACCATCCACCAGATTTTGGAAGTCCACTGCTGGGCATAGGCCTCTCCTAACAAGCGCCACTCTGACTGGTCCTGAGCCTTCTGAATCCAGCGGATACCCGCTGTCTTTTTCAGGTCATCAGTCCACCTGGTCGGGGGGCGTCCTGTGCTTCTTTTTTCGAGACCTTTCTTCCCAAACGGTTATCGGCCCTTTGAACTATATAGCCAGCCCATTGCCACTGCAGCCGGATTATTCTCCGCTCTATGTCAGTCAGCTTCGTTCGTCTACGGATTTCCTCATTTCTTATCCGATCGCGTAGAGAGATACCGAGCATAGCTCGTTCCATAACCCACTGGGTGACTTTGAACTTATGCATTAGGCCAACAAAAATATATCAGTTGCATAAACTCAAACTACTAAAAATTATATATACAGTTATATACAGTTATATTGTAGGGTTGTCGAAATATATACTTTTTCAAACTAACAACTCCTGGTCTTTACAGCAAAATATCATACAGCTATTAATTTACATAACCGCACTTTGCCGCAGGTAATACGCAGCGAGGATTTCATTTGACCTGTAGTTTAGAATTAGCGTCCCCGCCTGGGATTAAGTTATTGAAATTTGTTCCGTTTTGTGGCTAAGTGATGCTGGGACTTTGTGATGTCATTTGTTAAAATTAGCTTTGTTCCCTAATAGAGTTGCAGCTTGTGTCGATTATGAAGTTCTGCAAAGTTACCGAGAGTTGAGGCAAGGTTGTTGGATTGAAAAACTATAATATTATTGGCGTGTCTCATACCTTCAGCTCTTGGTTTTTTTTCCGAATAAGTTAGTGCTTGACCACAAAACCACCTGATGGTAAGCAGTAATGAAGCCATGGATGGTAAAGCACACTAAGTTAGTAGAAGCCTATTCACTCTTGACTTGAAGACACCCACATTATAATCAGAGGGGAACACCCACGCAGGCAATTTATTCCATTCCCTTGCGGTACGTATAATAAAAGACGAAGCAAAGCGCGACGTCCGCACCGGGGGGATGTTGACAACAAAGGGATGAATACCCGCCGTGCGTCTGGATGTTAACAGTCTTATTTCTGGTATTGTTTTAGATGTTTGGGTTATGTTACTCAATGTAGATACTCTCGTTCGTTCTTAAACTCTCACAAAAGAGAGAGAAAAATGATTTAGACTAAGACCGATTTTAAGTGAAATAATAACTAAGACTCGCGTAATTTTCACACTGGATTTGATCCCTATTGACCGAGTTTATCCTTGGGCATATCCACCAAACTTTTTTAACTTATACACTGCTTCTTTATTTTGCGTTGATTAAACATGCAGATTTATAAAGTATTCAATGGAACATTAACAGCAGTGTAGTTACATAAAGCTCTCTAATGTCCCGACACCGCGGGACGAGTTAGTCTTAATGCACAGCGATACCATCAAAGTTGCACGAAAAGTTGCACGAAGTTGACAACTTCTGTAAGTACAAAGTAATTGTTCTTTGTACGTTTCTTAAATAATTAGTGCTTGTTAGTGTTGCGACAACAGTGTGGAGTTTTAATGTAGTTAAATGTACATTATGATGCATGTATATATGTTACCGGATATCTGTATAATTCAGCATTCTATACAATACCTAGGCAATGTATAGAATATCTAAAACGTTCAGGTAACGTTTGGAATATTATTTATTTCATACTTCACCCAGGCATTCTATACAATACTCCATGCGTAGTTGGTAATGTGTAAAAGACGGTTCTCTGCCTTTTCGCCGAAAATTGTTTGGCCGATTATCACTTGCCAACTAACGTTTCGCAGAATTTTATTTCGCCGAATAATCATTTGCCAACTTATTACATATTTTTTTTTATTTCCCAACCTAACAGTTACCAACTGTACATTTGGTCTGCCTTTTATAACGACACTTTTCAAAAGGCCAAGTTTCAAGTAGCGAATGTTTCAGTTAGAGTAATATTCATTTAGTTGTAGGTTTGTAAATTTGCGGTTCTTGTTATCTTCCGGTGACATATGCACTTTTAGGGAGAATTTAGGGATTTTTGGTACTCAAGCAGGCTTCCAAACGTCTCCGGCGCTGCGGGAAGTGCAGCCCCTCCGACCTTGCGTAACAAACTGCAGGCACTCCATGCTTGCCTACGCAGCTTCGGCTTCTTGGTCGCCTGCGGCGACCAGCCTCAGCCGCTTCGGCTCACATGGTGCCTGCAGTTGGTTACAGCGGGCGGGGGCTGCTCTCCCTCCGCGCCTCCGGGGTTTACATTCACTCTAGGGGTAGAGCAGACTAGTACCACGTGAGGTCGGGGTTGACAAAGTCGGTTCTGTCACCAATTTTGAAAAATCCGAAGCTGCGTAGGCGAGCAGTGTAGTGTAGGAGCCATTAGACTGCATCTCTCCTTACCATCAAGTGTGATTTCGGTCAAGCATTAATTTAAAGTGTATAAAAAAATATCTATTCATGCAGGTTACAATTTGGTTTGACTGTGTTTTTAAGTAAATTCTTAATTCCAACCTCCATTCAAGTTGACTACACTTACCCAAATCTAACTTTATTCATTGCCGGTGGACCTACAGGTATTCTGTACAGTAGTTGGGAAACGTATACATTACCTAGGCAAAGTATGTAATGGTGAATAATATTCATATAATTTAATACATTGCCAAAACGACCCAGGTATTATACACATTTCCTAGGAATTGTGTTGAATACCTGCATTATACAGATATCCGGTAACATATATAAATGCATTGCCTAGATAGAGGTTTGGACGCGGAAACTGGGGTTTGAGTTTGAGTTTTAAAAAAAGTATGGTTTATCTGTGTAGGCGATGCTTATACTTCAAATAAGTAACGTTGTCTACATTTTTATTTTTATTGTTTTCAAAGAGTTTGCAAACGATCCATTGTTCTCTTACGATTTTTATAGAAATTATGTTTAAAGGGTGTGGTTCTATAATTTGTAATAATCATTGGCGATTTCATGTTAAATACAATTCATTTCAGCTGAACATTTTAATTTGGCCATAAAACCAGCCATCACTTTGTTCATTGATTAGGCAGTAAAGCGAGTTAGATAGCTGTTTAGTTGAACTAACTGCCGGGAGGCGACCGCAGTTTTAATTAAAAATCAACATACTAACTAATTGCCATCGTAAAGTTTAATCGAATAACAATAAATGAAGTTCAGAAATATCTCATAATATTTCTTCTATTATTATGAAAATTAGGAAAAAATTATCTATACTAATATTATAAAGAGGAAAGATTAGATTGTTTGTTTGCATTGAATAGGCTCCGAAACTACTGAACCGATTTGAAAAATTCTTTCACTGTTGGGAAGCTACACTATCCCTGGGTGACATAGGCTATATTATATTTTCAAAAAAAAAATTAAGGATCCTTAATAAAACTCCAATAATGTAACCCACGGTGTAAAAAAATAAGAAAACCGAAGCAAAGCGAGGGCGGTTACTCGTTTGTATGTAAAATGTATTTAAAGTATTTCGATGGTCCCTACGTATAAAGCGTTATGCCTGACTTCCACTGCAAGCAGAACGGATTGCGTACGGACTCCGTTCGACTGACTTTCCTTGTAACTTGACTCTAACCAAAATTAGCACTTAAAGCCAAATATTTCGCAAACGAACCCCTAAATCAAAAAATGTTCTTTAGAGACCCATTATATTTTAGAAAGACCTTTTCAAAAATACACCACACTATGGGGTACGCTACGAAAAAAATTTCAACCTCACGGTACCTCTAGGGGAGGCACCATGAAAAAAAATATTTTTCAATATTTTATTCCACGATTTTAGAGTTTTAACAAATATGTACATGCCAAATTACAATTTTCTAGCACTAAGGGTCTCGGTGCAACGCCTCGGACAGACGGACGGACATGACGAAACTATAAGGGTTCTGATTTTACTTCGAAACACAGTTTCACTATACGTGGAACTATCGTTTTAAGTTTAGTTTATAGACTGAAGAAACACCCGGTAAAATAATGTATTGCTGTTTGCTGTTATAAAATAACTAGAATACACAATATAAAACTGCGAAGGTACCAGGACTTCAGAAGGCGGTGTAGCTCCCGAAGCGTGCACAATTCGATAAGTATGCAAATTCGAAATCTCCCCAGTGACGTGAGCCAGTCGTTTCCTTGTGTACGGTTTAATATGCACCGGGGAGTTTCTTAAGGGTCAATATGATGCACTTTGGGGCAAGTTCTAAAATTTCTTACTACGATTTTTTGGTTGTTGTTTCTTGTTAATAATCACCTAAAATTTTCATGTTAACATTAAGTTAATTTCCATGTTACCGTTAAATATTTAGGTTAATGCAGCGGCTAAAAAAGTTGATAGTGCAAATGTAATTACACGAGCCGTCTCTTGGCATTAACTGCGATGTGAAATGCCAAAATCTAGATATGAAATGACCTCACAATAGTTGTTAGTAGTTATTAGTTAGTGTTGTTACATAAATACATTTCATGTCAAGATTAGATAAAAACTGAGGAACTAGAAACAATTTATAAGAAATGCTTTACGACCAGTGGTTAGATATGAAAGTTTTTAAAGATGTTTAGATGCTTGTATTTACATCCCACACTAATGTTCAGCTTACACGTATTAAGTAGTAAAGTAGTTAACTAAAGTTTAACAAAAAATTACTAAATTATCTGTTTACACGTATTAATTTACTTAAAATTTTGTTAAAATTTAGTTATTTACTTAACTACATAATACGTGTAAACCGGACTTCACCGCTGTACGCAGCTCAGGTACGCATAGATGAAACTTATTACAGATTCTTCATGTCTATGACAAGAAAACGTGGTACATTGAATACATGTTAGTTATGTTTCTCCGTGATCACTATCCGAATCCCCTAGAATGTCCTAAGTATGTTCCAAATAGACTGTCCTATTCCATATTCTAAATATTTAGTTTTTCTCCGATAATACATGTTTGTGATTTCATTTTTTGAAACCCAACTTAAGCGGGCAGACACTGTCTTGTTTATTCATAATTATTATCAGTAAAGACACGGACGTAAAAAAAGACGGACGTAATCCTAAGAACAAATTCAATGAAGCACCCATAGGAATACCGACTCTGTATTCGTACAAGTACAGACACCCACACATTGACACCATCCTGATATGACATTGACACCATCGCGAATCAAAAATTACAAAATTACGCACACATGGAAAGCGAGCTGTCAGCTGTCAGATTCACTCTCGATTAGACAAGGTTACGTCCGTTCTTTTTTTACGTCTGTGCAGTAAAGAAGTTATCGATTCCCAAAAACTAATAAATATTACAGAGTTTTTTTTATACATATACGTATGTATATATTTGTTTTACCAATTAACTTTAGATATTTTGGATGACTTACATGGCGTACTTAGCATTACTTTTTATTTTTGATATTTTGATTTTTTTATCAATTTAAATGATAAATACAAGTATAATAATATATTGTTACAGAATCCAACCAAAATGTACATCTGCTCAAAAAAACTACGCTTTACTTACAAAATGGCCGACCCAGGATTTTCAGGATGGCGGAAAATATTGCCGTCTGTGAGAAAGAGTAAAATTAAAAAGTAGAATCGCGGTTTTAACATGGAATTAAACAGCTATCCTTTTTCAGGACGGCATTGTTTTCGCAAAACAATAACACTATATCAAGGAGTGAGGCGTATGGTTGTACACTTGCGGCTCAAAAAACTATACTAGTCAAACAATTTATGCGACTCTATCAGCTATGCTTGTGTATATCCGATTATGTAGATTTTAATATTGTACTCCAAAGTAATAACTGAAAACTTGACGTTATCGGATTTGTAAAAATTGTGTGGTTTTTTAGACCCTTACCTCATCATAAATGCGTTAATAATATATTTTTTTTTGATTTAAAACATACTTCAAACTGCGATTACACTGTTCATAAAATTTTCAATATTTATTTATTTTGCAGCAAGCTTTAGCGTTATTTCCTATACGTAAGATAATATTCTTTTTTAGTTTTATTTTTTGTATGAAAGTCCGAAGTCAACATCCTTGACATCGGCCCCAAGTGTACGTGTACGAGTTCTAGCTCGTTTCACGCCTCATAGCCCGGATGAGTTCAAGGAAAAACTCGCATTTTGTTCTCGCCTGTGTAAACTGCAGTTTGTGAGTTATGCATAGCTCGGTAGGTTTTAAATCTTTTAAGCTGGACGTTCGAGGTCTGCGTCAAGGAACCATGGAACCTGTGAACTGAGGCGTTACGATCTCGATGTAACTGACGAATCAATTTTAAGTCTAGAAGAAAGTTTTCCATAATGTAATGTAATCTTTGTAGTTTGTAACTCACTCAATTAAAGTGTAGTAAAAAAAGTGTAGCTTGTATGTAAGGAATAAAAGAAGACAAGGAAATATTAGATGTATGTTGTATATAAGGTAGTTACATAATTGTTATGTCGAATAATAACTTCCACTATAGTAAGCTAAGTATACTGGTATCGAACTGATACGAAAGATAATTTACCATCGGAGTGAATATTACGGAATATCGTACAAATGATAGTATGAGCATAATTTACTGAAATACAATCATGTATGCTATTGCCGAACAACTTTTATAACAGTATCGATAAATTTTATCGATACTGTTATAAATAATCTAAAAAGTGTATTTTGATTTTATATTAATCAACATAATTATGTACTCGTTCAATAATAAATTGAACGACTCCAGTGTAGTATAAATTATGTTATTACATTTATCTATTTCAGTTCAATAACACGATGAAGGTATGATCTTTCCTTTCCAAGACTGAAACGTGAGACGGATACACCAAGTAATTTTATGAAATTACGAAATTTATATGGTTCCACATGATGAGAATTTTGCAATAATAATATAAAAGTTTATAGGCAACAGATGCGGCGCGTCATTACACGTTACGAGTTGTAAGTCATCTCCGAGTTATCATTACTACTTCGGTGCGCGTGTGTAGTATATGGGCAAATATCAGATACTGCACTATATTTGGTCTTTATTCCGCCTAAATATAGATGTGTATAGGTAAATTATATTTCTATGACTTGAAATTAAGTTATTAGTACATATGTATATTACTTTTACTAATATTTCGCGGTTATAGCACTATTTCTACGTACAAAAATATGTACCTATACCTTAACCGCACGCAAGCAACTGCAAGTAATGTATTAACATTGCTTCACTAATTTTTATTTTAGATGTCGACATGTCGTTGACACACCAACGTGACATCACAAATAATTTTGATTCGGGAACCAATGTTATGTCACCCTAATCCAAATTAAATGTAACCTACCTAGGAATCGAAATCTGAATCTTTGCCTCGGGACGTATGTTAAATATCAAATGGGGCGGTAAACTTGGTGTTTATCTACAACTTCACACCATCAAAGAATAAGAATATTACACGCCTCAAAGACAACTACCAAGTGTGTAAACAAACTACTCTTAAAGTAGAAGTTGAAATGTATCACAACATAGTACGTAATAACCTGAGTTTTATTTTACAGTTGTGCGTATACTATGCACGGCTGCGCCACGCACGCTCTCAAGCCGCAGATCGACGCGTATAATTCACAGTATGACACAAGATTCGTCTTCCCCCTCCCCCTGCTGCCATCACCCGTACATTCTTATTTTCCCCGGATGAATATAAGATTACTTTCGGATAGTATGTCTCGCAGAGAGATTTTTTAAGACGCTCGAGTTTTTATAAAGCAGTCGGATTGTGCCGTAAATCATAATTACAGGATGAAACGCAATATGTAACCTTGTCTAATCGAGAGTGAAGCATAGCAATGACAGCTCGCTTACCATGTGTGCGTAATTTTGTAATTTTTGATTCGCGATAGTGTCAATGTCGTAGCAGTATGGTGTCAATGTGTGGGTGTGTGTAATTGTACGAATACAGAGTTTGTATTACTATGGGTGCTTCACTGAATTTGTTCTTGGGATTACGTCCGTCTTTTTTTTACGTCCGTGCGTGACAACTAATTTCTCAACTGCGTTACTAGAAAGGAGTACAAACACGCACGAGATTCACGTCCGGAATATCACTACTCTAAACCTTCACAACCTAATTAAAAGGCGATTGCGGTGACGTAATATATTACCGGTTCCCACAACTTTCTCACACGGTAACGTAGTTAACCAAGTGACCGAACTAAGTTTGTTTAGTTAAAGCCACAAACTAATTAAACTTGACCCGGGGCATGTCTAGTTAACACACTTACCCTTAACTTATTCCGGGCACGTCACGTTATTCTTGATTTGTATTAAGTTATATTTTCCGGCCATTACTTACGATTTAATATTGCCATGAGGTATATTTCTGAGATAAATAGACGATGTTGACTTATTATACAATAGCTAGAACAACAAATATTACTTGTGTACTACCTATGTTTACACAAGTACAAACTAGATGGCGTTGTTCAGGAACCTGAATCACGCTGTTGAGACTGTGAAATTTGTATAAGTAATAACATTAAATTTTAAAAGAGGTAAAGATAAAAGCGCTATCTATCCAGTGCTTTCATACCCCCTCCATGGCAGCGTTAAACGTTTAACGTATAACGTTTTGCAAGTCGCATAAGAAGTATAACTTCAACAAGTAATTAGTGTTAAGTAAGAGTACAAGGGATCAATCTTCACCTGATCACTATCAAAGATACGTTAACCCGAGCGTGCGTTGTATGGAATTACAATTCTCTTTGCATCTATTTTGTGGCAGAATGACGTAGCCCTAATTAAGAGGAGAGATCTGAAAGCCCTAGTAGATTTCTAATAGGTCATATCCAAAACAAAGACGTTAATAACATAAGTAACAAATAAGGCGCCTTACCGGATTACCCCGGATGTAGGAATCTCATAACACATTATAAACTTCATAATTTAAGTTACCCGTATAATCTCGGAAAGCCGCGTCTATGGCTCACGACCCTAATCCTATAAGTGCCATAATTCAATCAAGACGCTACAGCTTGTCATTACTGGCATCATAACTCAGGCTTAGCCAGCATCAGATAAGCACTAAGCTGGGATAGCTTATATACTATTGAATCTCATTGCCCAGAGGTTTGTGATACGTCCAAGTTCGTCGTTGACGCATAACACAATTTTGTTTCTTATCTTTAGGTTGCAAATGACAAGTTGTAAGAATTATATTTAACCACGGACGTAAAAAAAGAACGGACGTAACCTTGTCTAATTGAGAGTGAAGCTGATAGTTGACAGCTCGCTTACCATGTGTGCGTATTTTTGTAATTTTTGATTCGCGATGGTGTCAATGTGTGGATGTGTGTACTTGTACGAATAGAGAGTTGGTATTACTATGGGTGCTTCACTGAAATTGTTCTTGGGATTACGTCCGTCTTATTTTTACGTCCGTGCTTTTCACAAATATTTTTTTTTATCAAAAACTAAAACTTTTTAATCCCTAACCTATCTATGTATTTGTGTGTTTTATAAAAAGCTTAAAATAGATCGTAGAATTTGACAGTGTTAAAAAATGTTGAAATTCAGGACTTCTGAAGTTCTAATAATTTTCTTAAAGCCAAAGTTACTTCGACTTACTATGGGGCACTCTGCTAAAAATTTTAGGATTAATACGTAAATAAGATAAAGGTGCTCAAAAACTATAATTATGCCAAAACTGTTTCACTTTTTTTTTCAGTCACTATTAATCCGAAGGCTAATGTCACAATGATTAAACATGGCATAAACCCCTTAATTTACATCCCGCAATACATTCATCTCCAAATACCAACCAGACTCATAACTCCGTCCTAAATGTCCCACTGCAAGCTACTTGCTAAGCCCTCTAGAAGTGGAGGCCTGGTACGAACGGCGCGTATAACTCCGGCCACGACTTCAGTTCAACGCTAAATTGCGGAATCTACCAACAACTAACAATGCTTATCTGTCTTGGCAACTGTTGGAGTTAGATCTTCGGACGGCTTCAAGTCAGTTTAGACGTAATAATTATTATAATTAATAATGTGTTTAGGTAGAATAAAAAGTACCCATAAAGCTGCCTTATGATAGGAAAGAAATTCAAAGTGAGAAATGGTGGACAAAAATTTCAGGGGGGCCTTTTTTAAAACAATTGTAACCTATTTTAACATTGGCCTACAATTGTTTTAAGAAAGCCGTGGTGATGACTACCGATTATACTCGTATTTGATTAGATCTGATGCGTTGCAATATAATATTGGTATGATTTTTCCTCATCGCTAATGACCGCCAATGGATTTCTACATCTGGAATATGAACAATTTGTTATTTTGAAATAAAAATAAAAAAGCTTTAAAATAGGAATAATGTTGAAAAGTGTGACAAACAAACATAACATGTGCTCAGATTACGGTTATCTGTTTTGGCAACGCAGCCAGCCCGCGCGCCCGCGAGAGCACAATCGATGCGCGGCCGCGCGGGCCACATGCTTGTGGAAAACTTTTTTGTTTCATTGATATTGAGGTGGGTTTAGCACTGTTCATATACCGAGTTCTATTCACGGTTCAGTGGTGAGCACCTAGCTCATGAATATTACACCATAAGTGGTAAAAGGTTGTCGACCGATGATACTTGGAGGGGGATTTCTGATTGCTTACAGGTTTTTTGTTAAATGGGGTTTCAACATAAAGTTTTAACCTGTTTTGTACCTTTGGCCGCTATCCGCAGCATATGGAGAAGTTTCGGGCTCTCATAATCACCGGGAACCATAGAGCTCTCCTCGGGATCACAAAGAGTATTGTCACACTATTCTGGGGTCGTAAACATACTCTGAGTAATGAACGTGTGAGACCGTGTGAACCCGACCCCAGCAGTGGGAAAAGTGATAATTCACACGTTTGTAATAAATGACGCTGAAATAGCTGGATTTAGAAAAAAATTAGCTCAAGGTTATTTAATATCACGCATTAAAGAATGAAGTCGGGCTTCAGTTCCTTTCTCATAGCAATTTCATTGGGCAGATAAACTCAAGCGGATTTTGTAACTTGCTAACAAACTTTTTTTATATATTTTCTTACATATCTGGGTTACAAAGTTAAAGAGCCAATTTACTAATGAGTTTACTGACCCTCCTTACCCGTTAAAAGATAGGTGAGTTCCAAGAACTATAGAGGAGTCCACTAACAGCTATCGCCATACTATTCAGTAGCTATATTTTTCTGGTAATATACGTCAAAAAGAATACATGTCAGTAAGTGGGTCGTTTACCTAGGTGTGTTTCAAGTTGTACCAGTGATATTACCATCCACTCGGCAGACACGAACCCACATAAACATGTCGAATCGCGTAAAGGAACCGCGAACCTCCAATCTGAATGCGAGCGAAACGAAATGTTTATAAACGATCACGCTACACCTGCCAGATTGAACTTCCAGTTGTAAAAAGAAGCCAAGTTGCCTTCGGAAAAATATAATTTCAAACAGATCCTATTAGGTAATTATTATTACACTTAACTTTCTCATTCTTAGTTTCGACAAATACAAAGGCATTTAAAGAATACTACAACCTCAATTAATTTTTGGCGATTTCTTTTTGGACATAATCAACTAGCCTAAAGAGATATTTATCTTTGCTTTGAGAAAAGTAATATGCAATTAATTAAGAACTTTTCTAGTTATAGTGGCCACCAGTAATCATGACATCAAATGATAACTTTAAACCTTTGGTTAGTATTAAAACGTAACGGAGTTTCTTGCTTATTTTTCTAATATTGCAAGATTAAAAGAATTTTACACATGGCCAGCACGCTACCGTGTACCCATCTAAATGCATATGAAAAATAAGGCTATACGTGAATACATTACGTCCCCGCCTTGCGTGCCTCAAATTATAGAGTTCAAACAAACAACCCGCGTAGGTCAATACGTTGGTTCGTACACGGTAATTCACGGAGAATCACGACTACAGCCATTTGAATAATTCAATCGACAACTCGGTAAGACACGATACTCACCTATTGCATAATGTACAGTTACGAGTATAAGACGGACGGAATTGGAGGGCGTATTTTGTCGTTCGTCGATTCTGTTATTTTCTGGTATAAAATATTCATATTTAAGTGATAGGTTCTATCAGCGGTTTTATCAACAGACAAATAGCCATCTAGTCTTATTTCTGAATATTATGACAGGGATATTATACGACCTTTTCGGCTCGGTGCGATAAATTTAATGTGAAACAGTGTCAAATCAAGCCGTAGGCTCCATTTCTACGTTCTTATAAAATACCTTCTCGCATTTGTGAACTTGGGTATTTTGTGGACGATCCCTTCGCCACATTTTTCTGACTTCGTAGGGTTTTAAACTACCTGGCTCGCTTCACCATCAATCTAATATCAATCTAAAATATTTAACGTGTCCAGTCGGAGTATATTCATGGCCGTGACAGTATCACTAGGTATTGTTTTTTTATAATTTTAATTAATTTTATTATAAGAGTGACTAGCTAAATTATGCAGTTAAAATTTAAAATTTTCCTTTTGTATAGATTGGTATTTTTATTCATTTGAAGAAGAGAATAAATACAGATAATAATGAATTGCTTCAGCAACATTTCAGTTACATGACCTTGCTTTATGTGACTTTTCATGTCACTAGGTATATAAAGACATCGTCAAACTTTTACTACACAAAGTGTCCGGAGGCAGCAGTTACCACTTACCTCCAGCTAGATCCGTTGTCGATGCAAACAAATAATTGCTACTGACAAATCATAAAATCATTGAACCGTGCGATTCAGTTTAAAAAACAAAAACACAATAAGAACAAGACAGTGCAGTGCGCCATTCGCTCCTCAGAGATTAAAAGGAAGAGGTCTTAATCCCGAGCAATCGGATTAACGACCCTCGAAGGATGCCGGGTAGCGATACTGCGCCAAAAAACATACCAAGTGTGAGCTGGGTCACGTCTTGATTGTTTTTAGAAAGAGTATACGCAAAAGTATATTTTTATTTGTATCTTTTAATCCCTGACGCAAAAAGAGGGGTGTTATAAGTTGAAATGTCTGTGTGTCTATCTGTGGCATCGTATCGACCGATTATGATGCGGGTTTTTTTCTTTGAAATCTGACTTGATCGAGATGGATCTTAGCTGTTTTTTTTTTGTAAATTAAAGTGTCGGGGGGTTTTTAAATTTTATAATTTATTAGCTGACCCGGTGAACTTCGTATCGCCTAACTATTTTTTTCTAAAATAAAAGTAGCCTAAGTTACTCCTTGTTACATCAGCTATCTGCCATTGAAAGTCCCGTCAAAATCGGTCCATCCATTTCAGAGATTAGCTGGAACAAACAGACAGACAGACAGACAAAAATTGTTAAAAATGTTGTTTTGGTATAATACGTATCGTGTATACATCCAAATGCACTTAGTAAAAAGCGGTTATTTTAATATTACAAACAGACACTCCTATTTTATTTATTTGTATAGATTGTATAGATGTATAGATAGTTAATTATTCCAATGCCCTGCCAGTAATAGATTCAAACCGCAAAAAGTACCAAGACAACTTTGGTCTCAAAATTCGCGAGTACCAAGTACATCTGCTACAAAAATGTAACATGGCACAAACAATGAAGCAAGGTGTATCAGAATACCGCCGCGCAGCACCTGGCCGCTCCCACCGTTGTGTATTCAAATTACTTACAATTACACCGTGTGTCGTTGTGACGGTGCCACGACAGAACTTCAAGTTCTCAAACAACTTCAGAAAACCTTGTTGTTTCCGCTGTTATTAAATTGGAATATTGTTTAAAATTTTCATATGTTAGTTTTGCTCATACCTTCTACTTACAACTGTGTACGAGTGTGTTAATTATAAATTGTGTCTTTTTTATTAGAGCACCGTCAGCGATTAATAATAGATTGAGAATATGGATGACATTTTACGAGTATTATTTTATATTGGTCACCTTGCTCATGCATTTCTATAACGTAGTGTTACGTGACCAATATAAAATATTGAAGCGCCGCCAACCGGGAAGGAAGCATTTAAGTCGTTTGGTGGCTCTCGGGTACCTACTGTAACTGAGACACATTAAAAATATTATAAGACATGGAAGCTAGCGGCATCCATGAGAAACTTGGTGCCATAGATTCCACTGCAAGAAATTTTAGCCGTATAGGGGCGGCTTAGAATATTAACCCCAATTCCACGCCGGATGGGTGTAGTAAGTGGCGACTAAATCCAGCCCGGTGGTAGTAGGGCCTCTTAAGGGATTATATTGGTAATATTGATTTTAATTGTTAATTAATACCATTATTGAGAGCCAGTTTTTTCTTTCTTTTTCTTCTCTCTTTCTTGGCCGGCAACGCATCAGTGATGTCTTTGATGTTGCTGATGTCTATGGGCGACGATAGCCACATACCATCAGGTTGATCTTCAGCTCGTTTGCCGGTTATTTCCATAAAAAATACACTATTAGTAGGGGAATTTGACTTAACTTGTTACTTTACTTTAAAAAAATTTAGGGTATGCATACTTTGAAGTTTGTAAATTGTAATTATTTATTTCAAATATTTATTAAATATTAATTTCACTTTGGTGAAATCGTCTCAGTGAAAAAAGTGATATTTCTAAATTGTAATATAAAGGCAATGCGCGATAATATACAGTTTGACAACGCAGAATGCTTGCTGGACAATGATAGGAACTGTATTTGATACAATATGAACTTATACTTGCAACATACTAACAACGTTAAAAGTTGTGCGCCACATCGATAAGTGACTCAGAACTTCTTAAACGGACTTCAATAAAACGCGCCACAACCATTTCAGACAAATACTGTAGACTTAGAAACATTGGCGATACAGGGCATGTTATTTCTGACTTTACGAATCTTGTTTTAAAGTTTAAATTCGTGTACAGGCTGAATGGAAATTGTTTGAAAATAAAACGGTTAGTGGGAGAAGTGGAGAATAACGCAGATGTGGAATGTATCGAGACTTCATTTGTGAACTTTGTCGTGAGAATCTATCGCTCCAACTGTGCTCTTATTGCGAACAAAATTGAAGCTGGAAAAATTCTATTGACAAGTTTTATCTATAATGCTATCGTAGATTTGAAATTCACACATTTTGTTCAAGTCATAAAATGAACATAACAATTTTATTAACACTTTATATGATAGCGTGATCATGGTTTCAGTTTCCTGTAGCTTATTATAATACATCAGAGAAAATCGAATCGAGAGTTTTGAGAATCGTTAGAGAAACATCAGCCTTATTTTTGGAACGAAGTTCCTTATTGCGCGTCGCGAAAGGGGGCTAGATGGAAAAAATTAAGAGGAAAAGTACTAGGATAGCAAAAACATGCAGCGAGTGTGCCAAAACAAATCTGGGGTATTAAATTTCTCATCGGCTTTGTTCACCTAGTAGCAATTAACATAGTATATGGCTATCTTATTTACTCTTCGGTATTTAGCATAGGCACTACAGGGATATCTATATTACGATCATGCACATTAAGTTATTGTTGCTATTTCTCTTGTCATGCCCATTAATATGCGGAAGAGCGACATGGATAGAATAAATCTATCACTATCGCTCTGACACCTTGTCAGAGCGCTTTGACACGGGTCAGAGATTTTTTATTACATGTATAACAAACGATTATATACGATAGAGATAAATTGTCGCTAGTATGTCATATGAAATTATTCAATATTTTCACGTATCGGGCGCATTTGGCCCAAGCATGCGTTTATCTTTGATGTACAATAAATACCTTAAACCGACGATTTCAATGTGCATTATGCAATTAGGCCCATTCACCCGCTGCGACACAATTCAGAGCGGCGGTTAAACCGGTCACCCGTTCATAAATATCCTACGATATCCGCACTAAAGCGATGTATGCACTACTCCCGGGTGACTACGTAAAGTCGTGTACACGCTGTTCATTGGTCTAGGGAGGGAAATCATCTTGGAGGCAAATAAATAACTTATTTCTTTCTTCTCTATTCTTTCTGGGCTGGCCTTTGGTGTTACTCATGCAAGCTACGAATGATGTCCATGCATGACGTCCATGCATGACTTCATGCATGATGCCGACTACTTAGAGTCACTCGTCTAATCGTTTATTGGCTTTCGCAAAAAAAAGCATTACAGTTGCAGATCTTTCTAATTGTGGTTGTTTTAAATTTAAAGTCGTAAGCGTAGTTGCACCAATTATTTATTTTCTGTGTAAATGAATGACTGGGATCTTTATCCTCACTGAGTTCAACATTATATTGTGTAAAATGATTAACATGTTTCTGTAGGTATTACAAGTTCATACATATTACTTGTTGTATTTCGTTATACATAGTTCCACAAATACTAGTTATTAAGAAGTGTATATCTTTATGCACAAATTTGATTTTATTTGAATATCATATTTTCAACAGCCTAGGTACCTAAATTATAGAGCCACACACGGCCAGCAGTCTTAAGTGGCTATTAAAAAGCCAAAAAAACTTGCGCTGGCCGCATGCCCTTTCAATTCCGCTGGTGCATACGCGGCTTTACAAACGTATACGCGACGGATACGTCATGTACGCAGTGCGGTCATGCATCGCAAACATTCCACGGACTGCGGATATTTCCAACTCGTAACATCACTACCCTTATGTGTATCAGTATAAAGCTCAAATTTAATTGGCATTATCAAAATAGCCAAGGGTGTCGTTGTATGCAATTTATTTGCGTATCCCAAAAATCCATTGTAACGTTCTATTGGCTTTTAGTCTAAGCTAATGGTTTTTAGTTAGTAGTAAGGCTTTCAATACGGAATTAAAATGTTGTAAAAATAAAAAAAAATACATGTAAAAAAAAAAATACATGTTGTAAAAATCAAGTCCATGTTAAATTATATTATATAATCCTAGACTTACCACCTAGTGGAGGCGAGATGGGACTATGTTGTCTATGGCAGGTTTTCTCCATCCCCCCCCGACACCTCGGGAAAAATCTGACATTTCACATTTTCAAGATGGCGGCCGCTCTGTGATTTTCAACTTTTTTGTTTATGGCTTTTTGCGGGATTTTTTTGGGTAGTTTCGTAAAGTTTTAAAGGAGAATTACGAAAACTTTGGAAAAAATTGAAAAAACAAGATGGCCGCCGAGATATTCGAATTTGAAATTTTTCGATTTTAGAGGTCACTTTGCGGGGTCGCATCGGGGTGGTTTTTCAACTTTTTTTAAATATTTTTTTAGTGTTGCCTTAAATGTATCCTCAATTTTGATATTTCGGGTATATTTATTTTTTTCACAAGATGGCGGACGCGGTGGCGGCCATTTTGAAAAATGTACGAAAAACGACGTTTTTTGGGTGAATTTTTCTTCGGGTTGGCAACATTTGAGCGGGTGTCTTTGTTCCGGGCAGATATGTAACTTGACCCAAAGTGTTGCCAGGTTGAGTTTTTTTTTCTTTTGTTGGTACATTTTTTTGGACTTTTTATTCAAAAATATGAAAAGTAGAAGGAGCAATATTTTTAATCAAAATGTCACACGGGCAAGCGTGTCGTGGTCGTCGTAATGACATTTGACCATTTTCGTCGATGTCGACTGGCAACACTGGCTGCTGGAATTTTTTTTTCGTTTTACGAAAAGTCGAATTGATCTCCCAGAAGGAGTGGTGGGGGGTGAGTACAATGTATGGGGGAATTTTTGGTTTGCCTCCATGTCTATGGGAAAAATCCGACCTTTCAAAAATCCAAGATGGCGGCCGAGTCGAAATAACCAACTTTTTTTTTCACTATGCACCTACCCGAGATTGGTGTCGTTTTCGGCTAATGTTAGAAAATGTGTTACGATGAAACTGAAAAAAAAATAAAAAAACAAGATGGCCGCCGAGATATTTTACTTTAAAATTTTTCAATTTTGGAGGTGACTTTGCGGGGTCGAATTGCAATGGGTTTTCAACTTTTTTTCGCTTTTTTTTCTTAATTGCCTCGGGTCTATCCCCAATTTTGACGTTTGGGGTATATTTTTTTTTTCTTAAAGATGGCGGATCCCATGGCGGCCATTTTGCAAAATGTACAAAAAATTGCATTTTTTGAAGGAAAACATTTTTAGGTTGGCAACATTTGAGGGGGTCACTTTGTATTGGGCGGTTATGAGGCTTGGTCTGAAGTATTGCCAGGTTACGTTTACTTTTTTTTCATTCATACATTTTTGTGAACTTTCTATTCAAAAATATAAAAAGTAGAAGGAGAAACATTTTTAATCAAAAAATTGCACCAAAAAATTTCTCGTGGCCGTCGTAATGACATTTGACCATTTTCATCAAAAATAACTGGCAACACTGGCTGCTGGATTTTTTTTTCACGTTTTTTCACATTTCGAATAGCCCAGCCGAAAGTATGGGTGGGGGGTAATAATAATGTATGGAGAAGTTGCTTGACTATCTATGGTTATTATAGGAAAAATACGACCATTCGAAAATTCAAGATGGCGGCCGCTCGGCGATTGTGAACTTTTTGTTTACACTGAGCATCTACCCGACATTGGTGTCGTTTTCGGCTAATCTTGGAACGACTAATACGAAAAAGTTGAAAGAAATTGAAAAAACAAGATGGCCGCCGAGATATTTTAGTTTGAAATTTTTCAATTTTCGAGGTGTCTTTGCGGGGTCGCATCGCGGTGGTGTTTTAACATTTTTGCGATATTTTTCCTCTGTTGGCTCTGGTCTATCCTCAATTTTGACATGTTGGATATATATATTTTTTTGACAAGATGGCGGATCCCGTGGCGGCCATTTTGTAAAATGTACGAAAAATTGCATTTTTTGAAGGAAAAAATTTGTAGGTTGGCAACATTTGAGGGGGTCACTTTGTAAGGGGCGGTTGTGTAACTTGACTGAAAGTGTTGCCAGGTTACGTTGATTTTTTTTTCATTCATACATTTTTGTGAACTTTCTATTCAAAAATGTAAAAAGTAGAAGGAGAAACATTTTTAATCAAAAAATTACACCACAAGATTTTTTGTGGCCGTCGTAATGACATTTGACCATTTTCATCTCAATCAACTGGCAACACTGGAGTCCAGAATTTTTTTCACTTTTCAAGTAGTTGAGCCGAAACTATAGATCAAGGGTATAGAAAATGTATGGGAGATATTTTTAAATTAATATATTCGTTTTAGAAAAAGTATAAAATTTCAGTATTAGCATAGCATAGCATAGCAACAACCCATAATTGTCCCACTGCTGGGCTCGGGGTCTCCTCTCACAATGTGAGGGGTACAGGCCATAATCTACCACGCTGGCCAAGTGCGGATTGGTAGACTTCACACACCTTTGAGAACTTTATGGAGAACTCTCCGGTGTGCAGGTTTTCTCACGATGAAGACCTATTTCTATTTTCAGACCTATTTCTATTTTACCAACTCTTAGTAAAGTATTCGAAAAAATTATATTAAATCAAATGCTGATGCACTTCAACACTTGTAATTTACTCCACCCTGATCAATACGGCTTTACCAAAGGCCGTAGTACAACAGATGCTGGTGCTAGGCTTCTCAAACACATCTTTGAGGCCTGGGAGAATTCACAAAATGCCATAGGGGTATTCTGTGACCTGTCTAAAGCATTTGACTGTGTTGAACACGAAACACTTCTACTTAAGCTCAGCCACTACGGTATCAAGAATAACTCACTTAACTTGATTGCGTCGTACTTAAAGGGTAGAATCCAATGTGTTAGCATAAATGATACCAAGTCATCGGGATCTCAATCTGTTATGGGTGTACCTCAGGGCTCGATTTTGGGCCCCTTCCTTTTTCTAGTATACATAAATGATCTGCCGTATTATATTAAGAAACATGCAGAGATTGTCCTGTTTGCTGATGACACTTCCCTTATATTTAAGACGAATAGAAATAAAATGAATTTTGACGACGTAAACAGTGCTCTATCTCGTTTATCACACTGGTTTACAACAAACAATTTGCTACTTAATGCTAAAAAAACTAAGTGTGTTGAATTTACACTACCTAATGTACGGAATATTAGTAAAAGCCTGAAATTAAATAATGAAATTCTAACTATGGAAAAATCCACAGTTTTCTTGGGTGTCACCTTAGATTCTAAACTACAATGGGGCACCCATATAACGGCTCTCGCGAGTAAGCTAAGTAGGTCAGTTTATGCGATTAGAAAGATAAGACAGTTTACCGATGTAGAAACTGCGAAACTTGTTTATTTTGCATACTTTCATAGCCTCATGTCCTATGGTATATTGATGTGGGGTTCAGCGGCTAACATTGGTTCTATATTTGTTTTGCAGAAAAGGGCAATCAGAGCCATTTATAAATTGAAATCACGTGATTCTCTGCGTGAGAAATTTAAAGATATAGGCATATTAACAGTAGCCTCTCAATTTATTTACACCAATATTATATTTGTAAAAAACAACTTAGGTATGTTCAAGCAGAATAGTGATACGCATAATCATCTAACTAGAAACAGACATAATTTGGTGACGTCATCTTTTCGCTTAAGTAGGGTACAACGCTCTTATATGGGGCTCGGTGTACGTTTTTTCAATAAATTACCCAAGTCAATACGTGATTTACCTATCCAAATGTTTAAGAGATATGTTAAATCTCAGCTACTAGGCAAAGGATACTATAGCATAAATGAATATATTAATGACAAAGACGCCTGGAAGTTAGTGCCGCATCCAGTTCCGCGTAGGTTAGAAGATATTATGTAACTTTTCATGATTTTAAAAGATGTGCGAGGAGTTTCTTTCGGTTTTTCTTCTCCTCTATGACAAAGCACCTTTCCGAAAAACTGGTAGATTAAAAAATGACGTGCATAAGTGTATCAGTGATACCTATATGAATAAAAGATTTTGATTTGATTTGATTTGATTTGATGTTTTCCTTCACCGAAGCAAGTGATAATTAACTTTTAATACGCACATAATATTTGAAAATTAGAGGTGCGTGCCAGGATTTGAACTCGGGTCCCTCTGTTCGAGAGACCAACGTTCTAACCACTAGGCTATCACTGCTTGAGAGACCAACGTTCTAACCACTAGGCTATCACTGCTTGTAAAAAATTTCAGTATTGCCATACAAAAAATATTATTTTTCATACAAATTTATTTTTGGATCGAATATTTCGTTATTACAATGTATGGGCATTGACCTAAATAATATAGACACGCTGTTCAGTACTTACATTTTGTTCACCTGTGTTGAACTCAAATATCTCAGAAAGTATATCACTTACGACATTTTATCACTGAATACTTTTTGATCGTAATTACTTAGTCTATCGATTGACACATGTTTTATCAATATCCGCCGAAACAAAGTTTTTTACTTCATTTTTCTACGGGTTTGAACTCAAATATCTCAGAAAGTATACCACTTACGACATTTCATCACTGAATACTTTTTGATCATAATCATTTATTCTATCGATTGACATATTTTACATCACTGGCCGCCGAATCGAGGTTTTTTCAAAATTGCGGACTTGTAGGTATACCAACTAGGTTCATTGCCCTTTGCACACCGTGTGCAGTTTGATCCAACTTGAAAGATAGGATAGCTTACATCTCAATGTATAGTCGCAATATTATTTTATTGCAATTTTTTTTTGATAGAACGAAGTCTGTCCGGGCAGCTAGTTATAATATAAATTTACATAATAACATACAAAATTATAAATGTAGAAATATCGGGACATAGGTAATTATAATGTGCGCCATCTATTGATAAATCTATGAACCTATAATAATTATATCATGAACCTATTATACTCGTACATAATTTTCTAACAATGCATACAAATACATATTTAAATTATTAATGTTTACTTACGATGTTAAAAAAATATATAGTAGTCACTCCGAGATGAACTGGAAAAAGGCATAAATCGTATGATTGTCGCCATGGATATAATTATAACTTTTAACTGGATACATAACTTCGAGGTACTTGAAGACAGATGACGTCACAACGGAATGACTATTTGACCAATCGCAGATCGGATTGAGATTATCCTTCATAATTGTGGGGTGTTATGTCCTATTTTCCAAATGTTTTCTAATAGTTTTTCTGGTGGTAAAAAAATATATTATTGTATTAACACATTTTATTATAATTTCTTCAAAATTGTCCTTACGTCATGAAAACGGATGTTGAAGGTGATAATGAAATGAAACAATGTAATTTATTACGGTACATTTCTTTTATTTTAAGTGCATAACACTTATAAAAAAAATTAACACAGCTGAATGATATATCCTGGGATTACAGATGCACAATGAATGGATGAACACAATGGTCATTCCGTTATGACGTAATTAATCCTCAGGTACCTCTACAAAGTAATCCAGACAGAGTAATATATCCATGGTATATGTCCAGTTATAGTAATGTATCCATGATCTCTTTCGGAGTAGGGTGTTGGCAACACTGGGCGCATATTGACTCTGTGATTGAGTACTCTGTGGCACGAAAGCGTGACACGAAATTTGTTAACAACAGCGTGTCTATATATTTAAGTCTATGTGTATGGGGCATTTGTAGGTACTGACATTTTGTAAATTTTGGTGAAAAAAAATTCAGTGTTGCCATACAAAAAAATATAATTTTCATACAAATGTATTCTTTTTTCGAATGTTTGAGGCTGTTGTCTCCATTTGATGGCTTTATAATGTATGAGGCGTTTGTAGGTACTAAAGGACCGGACACGTCAGTGTAACCAATGTTTAGTGATGCCATACAAAAAATAATAATTTTCATACAAATGAATTTTTGTACGTAATATTTCAGGCTTTTGTCTCCTTTTGATGTCATTAAAATGTATACAATGTTTGTTGTTACTGAAAAATCGTTCAAATCCGTGTAAACCTGTTTCAGTGTTGCCATAAAAAATGAGAAACTTTCAGTGTTGCCATACAAAAACAAGTATTTTTCATAAAAATCTATATTGAACATTTCCGACTGTTGTTTGCATTTGATGTCTATAAAATGTATGAGGCGTTTATAGGTGCAAATAGACTGCACATTATAATAATATGAGAGTATTAAAAAACGTGTTGGCATATTTAAAAAAATATTTTATTGTTCAATCTAGAAAACAAAATTAACGTGTAAATATTTAAAATATTGAAAAATAATTCAATAACATTTTTTTAGTACATTTTACACATTCAAGACATTTGTACCACTATAGTGTTATTGTTATTTTATTACCTACGGGTTTGGTCTGTAAGTGATTGTCCGTTTCTTAACTCTCCTATCCGATAGTTTAGTGTGAACCCATTTTTGTCATGTGCCCTTTACTGCTTTGAATAGTTATTGTGTAAAGGCAAAATTAATTTTAATTTCTTCGAGGCCGGCAACGCATTGGTGACGCCCCTTATGTTCCTAATGTCCATGGGTGGCGGTTATCACTTACCATCAGGTGACCCGTCTGCTCGTTTGCCTGCTTAATTCTTAATGCTTGATTCTGTCCCGCTCTTTCTCCCTCCCCGCTCCCTGCCCTCTCCCTCTCCCTCTCGCTCTCCCTCTTCCTCTCGCTCTCCCTCTTGCTTTATCTCTCGCTTTCCTTCTATTGCTTTATCTCTCGCTCTCCCACTCCCGATCCCTCTCCCGCTTCACATCTCTCTCCCGCTCCCAGTCAGTCTCCCGCATCCGGTCATTCTCCCACTTTCTGTCCCGCTCTTTCTCCCTCCCCGCTCCCTGCCACTCTACCTCTCTCTCACCCTCTCGCTTTTCCTGTACCTCTCCCTCTCGCTCTCGCTCTCCCTCTCGCTCTCGCTCTCGCTCTCCCTCTCGCTCTCGCTCTCCCTCTCGCTCTCCCTCTCCCTCTCCCTCTCGCTCTCTCTCTCGCTCTCCCTCACCTTCTAGCTCTCCCTTTCACTCTCTCTCTCGTTCTCCCTCTCGCTCCCACTCCCTCTCGCTATCGCTTTCCCTCTCGCTCTTCCTCCCTTTCCCTCTCGCTCTTGCTTTCCCTCACCCTCTCGCTCTCCCTCTCGATCTCCCCCTCGCTCTCCCTCTCGCTCTCCCTCTCCCTCTCCCTATCCTTCTCCTTCTCCCTCTCCCTATCCTTCTCCTTCTCCCTCTCTCTCTCCCTCTCCTTCTCCCTCTCCCTCTCCCGCTCCCAGTCCCAGTCCCTCTCCTGCAGCCGGTCCCTCTCCTACTTTCTGTCCCGCTCTTTCTTCCTCCTCGCTTCCTGCCCCTCTCCCTCTCCTTCTCCCGCTCCCGGTCCCACTCTTGCTTCCTGTTCCTCTCCCCTCGCCCTCCCGTCAAAAAAATAATGTGAAGCCGAACATGTCGCAAACAGACCCCTAAATTGAAAAATGAATTTCGCAGACCAATGATATTAAAAAAAAAACTATTTGTTCTTTTGCGGAAAAAAAAGGCACGCGCGCTGCTTTAGCAGCGCGCGCCCCACGCAAAAACCTAGTCTATATATATAAAATTGAAAAGAGATACATTGATTAAACAAAAATCTCAGAAAGTACCGAACCGATTATGATGAAATTTGGCATGGAGATAGTTTATGCTAAGGAGACGTCAGCTAAGAACGGATTTTTGGAAATTCATCCCCTAAGGGGTAGAAATAGAGGTTGGAGGTCATTTTCATACAAACCAACTTCGTCAGTTTTAGAGTTATAAATATGATTTTTTTTATGCAAGTTAATAGTAATAAACAAAAGTTAACTTTAACACATTTTTTTGGAAAATCATCCCTTAAAGGGTTAATTTCTTCAATTTAACTTAGTACGCAACTTCGTCATTTTTAAAGTTAAAAACATGAAAATTTATATATTATTTCAAGATTAGAAACAAAATTTAAAAGTTATGTGTTTTTTTGGAAAATCAACCCCTAAAGGGTTGAATAAGATTGCGCAAGTTAGTATGGGACCTTCGTCAGTTTTGAAGTAAGAAGGGTGAAAATTTGTATATAAGCTTATAGTTAGACACAAAAAATAACTGTATCACTGTTTTCTCGAAATTCATCCCCTAAAAATAGGGTTTGGAAATCTTTTACATATAAATCAGCTTCGTTAGTTTTAGAGTTATAAATATGAATTTTTTATGTATGTTTATAATAATAAACAAAAGTTAACTTCAACACATTTTTTTGGAAAATCATCCCTTAAAGAGTTAATTTCTTGGATGGAACTTAGTACGCAACTTCGTCATTTTTGAAGTAAAAAACATGAATATTTATATATTAGTTCAAAATTAGAAACGAAATTTAAAGGGTATGTGTTTTTTGGGAAAATCAACCCCTAAAGGGTTAAATAAGGTTGTGGAAGTTAGGATGGGAACTTTATCAGTTTTGAAGTAAGAAGGGTGAAAATTTGTATATTATAAGCTTATAGTTAGAAACAAAAAATAACTGTATTACTGTTTTCTCGAAATTTATCCCCTAAAAATAAGGGTCAGAAGTCATTTACATACAAATCAACTTCGTCAGTTTTAGAGATATAAATATGAAAATTTTAATGTATGTTTATTGTTATGAACAAAAGTTAAAATTTAGCTGAAAATCATCCCTTAAAGGGTTACTTTAGGGGATGGAACTTACTACACAACTTCGTCATTTTTGAAGTTAAAAACATAAAAATTTATATAATTGCTCAAGATTAGAAACAATCATACAGTAATGAGTTTTTTTGGAAAATTCTCCCTAAAGGGTTAATTACTTAAGGGAGTGCAAGTTAGTATCGCAACTTCGTCAGTTTTGAAGTAAAAAGGATGAAAATTTGTATATAAGCTTATAGTTAGACACAAAAACTAACTGTATCACGGTTTTCTCGAAATTCATCCCCATAAAGGGTAATATGTACTAAGGGTTTGTAAATATTTATGAAACTACGTCATTTTAAACTCAGTAATGTGAAAATGTATATGTTAACTTATAATTAGCAACAAAAATTAATTGTAACAGGTTTTTTTGGAAATTCATCTACTAAGTGGTAAAACCAGGGGATGTAAGTTTGTACGAAACTTCGTCAATATCGAACTCAGAAATGTGAAAATAAATCAAAAATTAACTGTAACAGGTTTTTTGGAATTTCATCCCCTAAGAGGTAAATAAAGAGGTTGCAAGTTTTTCCAGAACTTTGTCATTTTCAAACTCAGAAATATGAAAATTAATATGTAAGCTTATAGTGAGAAACAAAAAAATTGTGTAGAGGACTTTACGGACGGTAGGGGGAGAGGAGAAGGACAGGAAGCGAGAGAGGGACCGGGAACGGGAGAGGAACAGGGAGCGGGAGAAGGAGAGAGAGGGAGAGGGACAGGAAACGGGAGAGGGCCCGGGAGAGGGAGAAGGAGAGCGAGAAGGACAGGGAGCGGTAGAGGAATGAGAGGGACAGGGGCAGGAAGCGGGAGAGGGAGCGGGACAGAAAGCGGGAGAGGGACCGAGTGCGAGAGAGGAACTGGAAGCGGGAGAGGGACAGGATGCGGGAGAGGGAGAGGGAGAGAAAGAGAGAGTTTGAGTGGGAGTGGGAGCGGGAGAGGGAGAGGGAGTGTAAGTGTCCGGATGGAAACAACAGAACCGTTTTTAAAGATATTTGTATTGTTCATGTTGACATCGTAAAACCAGTTCATCATTGATTCATTTAGGATCTGGTGGTGTTACTTGGAGACAAGATATGTAACTCCTGGATGGATGGAAATAACGGAACCTTTTTGTTTTTTTTTTCTAATGAAACTCAAGAGCCAGTTTTTCTGTACATTAAATATTTTTCAAAACTTTGGTTAGGGGCACTTCAATAACGTGTTAGAACACCAAAAAATTTGTTTTTAAAATTATTGTCTGTTTGTCTATCTGTTTGTTTGTTCGGGCATTACATGAAAACCCTTGAACTGATTTCGAAGGAAATTAGTTATTTTGTTACTCATACTTTGGGATCACGTTTTAAAAAACTTTTCGTCCCGATAAAATTAATAGTTTTCACCGGAAACAAGATGAAACTTAGTGTGGAATATTTTGAAATATCAACGATTTGCTTTAAATTTGCAACAAACATTCCTCATTTAATTAATGAAATACATGTTTTCGAGTTTTTCAAAATGTTTCATGAAAAAGAAAAAACTAATGTTATCTAATGTCGTTTATTTTTCAAAATTCGTTCCCGGAGGTATGATTTGTGATTATGTCGTACGTTTCAGTATATAAATTCCTAAATATAAGTACTTCAATATAAATTAACCTGTTTTTAAATTTTCTTCTGCAAGGGGTACAAATATGACAAGCATAATTTCCGCATGCGAAGCTGCGGGCAACAGCTAGTAAACTATAACCGCGACGGCTAAAATCAACCTTAACGTAAATAAATTCCGATTTATGTCTCAGGCCAACACGATTATTACATTACTAATAAAAAATAACCAACTTCAAAATAACTCAAAAAATACTTGTCAGATTTCGCTCAAATTTACATATGTGGGACCACATGACAAGCACCAGCTTGCGATTAAAAAAAATCATCAAAATCGGTTCACCCAGTCGAAAGTTCTGAGGTAACAAACAAAAAAAATACAGTCGAATTTAATACCTCCTCTTTTTTTGAAGTCGGTAATAAAATAAGATACTTTCAAAAAAGTTCTTATCACTGAATTCGTAGAAGTTTTGCACATTAAAAAAAAAATTGAAATCAGATAATCTGACAGTTGTTTTGGAATGCCACTGAAATCTGACGTCCCCATGATCCATGATTAATTCACAGATTAAATCACAGAATTCACTGATTCTTTCGTACGCGCTCAAATGTTTTGGGATTATCCCAAGTATAAATTAAGTGAAATACCCCTAGTAATACCAACTCTCTATTCGTACAAGTACACACACCCACACATTGACACCATACTGCTATGACATTGACACCATCGCGAATCAAAAATTACAAAATTACGCACACATGGTAAGCAAGCTGTCATTGCTATGCTTCACTCTCGATTAGACGAGGTTACGTCCGTTCTTTATTTACGTCCGTGGGAATGATGTACAAATAAAAATGGTTGATGTTAAAGGATCTAGTAGATCTAGATCTAGATCGAGATATGTTTTGATTATTTTTTAAGTATTTTTATGTATTAGTAATACAACAGGTATCATCGATGCATCACGGTCAAGGAAGAGAAGAAAGAAAAAATCGGCCAACTCAGGCCAAGTAGGGTTCCATAGTTGTAAGTTCACTGACTATTACTCATCAACTAAGTATTTGGCCGTGATAGTTTTCCTTTTAAACTGTAAACACGAACTCTCAAGCCTCTTCACGTTATTTTTGTTTTTTTTTGGTATTAGCACAGTACACATATATACAGTAACGCGACTCGGCCCGATTCTCGAAAAACTTGCCTACGCGTCGCCGCGCGCTAGGGCTGTCCGCCGACAGTATTTTAATTTTATAAAACGACTTGAGTTTTTTTGTAGTTTTGTATTTATAAATGTTATATTTTCTATTTTAATAAATGCAATTCATTGTGAATAAAAAGGAAGTGTTCCATAAAAATCTATGTTGTGTTTTTATTAGTACTGTGAAGGTTCGTAAGCCTTCAGTATTGTATTAGAGACAGAGACTCTTAGGGTATGGTAAGTTCTTCTTGCAGGTTAAGGTAAATAAAAAAGGTACAACTGTCCGATTCTATAAACTTCAAATATTTCAAAATGGCGGTACTTGTAGCCTGGCGTGGGATTGGGGTTAGTATTCTAAGCCGCCCCAATACGACAAAAGTAATAATAATCAACCATTAGATTTTTTAGCCCCTTATTTATAAATCTAGGCATTTTACTCGGTGGACTTATGAAAAATAAACAATTTAGGTACCTACTTATTGCAATACGTACTTGTTTTTATTTATTTTATTTATTTATCCTACATGCACTGATCTCCTTCGGCAGGACCGAAGACCTTGAATACAATAATTTGATTTCTTATTAATAATTACAATACAATAATAAAGTTAATATTAATCAATAACGCAATAATTATACAATACCTACCTACAAGTACGTATTATATATTATTATACATATATTATATTATATAGTATTATATATACTATATAATACGTACTTGTAGGTAGGTGTATAAAAATAGTGTCTTACCTTTCGGAGTCTCCAGGTAACGTAAACAATGATATTCCTGGGTGACTTAATGTCGAATTAAAGCACCCAAAAACAGCACAATAATGTCTACTATTTCTGTTACCCTTTTCTACTGCCATCTTAAATTTTTCTAAATCCACAGCCGCACACGACCATACAGCTCAACCAGAGTAGAAAAACTAAAAAAATTGTTATTTGTACCGACCGGACCGTGGTACAAGCTCCGCTCGTTCGCCTGTCGGCAATCGCTACGCAGCGGCCGCTGTTGCCCTCGTATCGCACGCGTATTCGGATGTGGGTAGGTATAACGCGCTTTTCGGCCGTTTGTATGAAGAGCGAATACTGTAGATCCTTATATTGTGGTATTAGTGTGCGTTTTATAATGACAAACGGCTTTGAAACAAGCTCGCACCGGTGCAGCGGTGGGAGAGTTACATTGGCTGTCATTAGTCCCCGGGTCGCGTGAAACGACGTGTGAAGCCACATTGTCGATCCCGTATCCTATTATAGTTGTTACTGGATCGTCTGTCATGCGAAAGGTCCCGGGTTAGATTCCCGAGCGGGACAGACATTTATGTGGTACATAAAATGTGTGTATTTTTTATTATTATGAGTCTTCGCTGTCGTGCGTGTCCATAGAGGACATTAAACAAACTTCGAAATTAGTTTTTATAAACAGTTTTTGTTTGTTTGCATCCAATCATTATTAATATTATTTTTCAAATCAAAAACAACGCCTCTGCAACCTCACATACTCCTGAAGATTATGATTTGCATGTATAGACAGGTTTTGCCCTGTAAGGTTGTATTTAAATCCACGTGCTCGTGAACCCATCGATGCGTGAAGCTGACGTCAGCTCGCTATGGGTTAACTGAGTCAACGTGGGATCCATGGCGCCAGGCGACTTGCTCCGATGGCCAGGGAATTAGCGATTTTATAGAAGTTTTTGCCCTTTGCTAAGTCAGACATTACTTGAATATATTGTAACAGGTAGGTATACTAAAATTAAACTTTGTTGAGTTTTACAGCCAATTCAGTAGTTTTAACTAATCCTTATAATACTATCATATAAATTATAGATGCTATCCAAAATACCTGACTAGTTTTAAATCTCACAACACTTTGCAGTGTATGAATGACTTAATTGCGAGGGCTTGCGTTTTGCATATCTCATTGTAAGAAGAAACTCTTGACCAGCAGTGAAACAGAAATACAAATACATTTGTATTTGTAACTTATTGTATTGTATGTATAATTGTATATGTTACCGGCAAAACCCGATTTCAGGTTAAACTAGTTTGGCGCGACACGATTAGGCAAAACTAGTTTCTCGTCAGTAAGTTTGCTTATGTTTAACTTACCACCAAACAAATCATTGTTAACCCAAAAGTAGTAAATGATCACCAAAATTAAAACAGCATTTTAATGTAAAATTAAAACCAAAGATGGTAATTCATTTTTGATTCACAAACAGGCTTCCGAACGTCTCCGGCGCTGCGGGAAGTGCAGCCCCTCCGCCCTTGCATAACTGCAGGCACTCTCCCTCCGCGCCTCCGGGGTTTACATTCACTCTAGGGGTAGGGCAGACTAGTACCACGTGGGGTCGGGGTTGACTAAGTCGGTTTTGTAACCATTTCGACCTACATCTGGAAATTAAAAGAATCCAAAAGAAACAATATATACACGAGCAGTTAATTTGGTGATCATTTACTACATTTGGTGTTCGAATACAATTTGAAGTGCAGTCGTGACTAAAATAGCTGTAATTTAAGAGGTTTAAAGCACAAAGATTTGTCTAGGCCTAGGCCAAACTAGTTTAACCTGAAATCGGGTTTTGCCGGTAACATATATACATATGTATATTGTATTTGTAACGTATTGTGACTTATTGCGGGTGTACAATTTTTAAAGCAATGGGAAGGCGGATTAAGATGATGATAATTATACATGACATTCATTCAAAAACGATACCACTTGTAATTTATTATGTACCATTGCAATAAAATGTAGCTAATATAAAACGTGTAAAATCAGAAAACACCAGTGTCGTGGCCCTACCGTGAGTCACACGACATCTCAATAAATCATGAATAAACATTATCCTTAGCACTCGATGATCACTACGGCCGCGTCAGACACTTGAGGGACCCACCGGGAGGGGGAGGGGAGGGGAGGGGGACGCTTGATTTGATATTTTAATACTGGCTTATGTTTATTTTTGTAACACGGCATTGTCCAGAGAAAAACAGATTTCACTTATAATATTTACTTAATAAATATCATTATGTGGATCAACCGACTTCAAAAAAAAGGAGGTATTCAATTCGACAGTATCATTTTTCATGTTTGTTACCTCAGACCTTTTGACAGATTTTGCTAATTCTTTTTTTAATCGAAGGCTGGTGCTTGTCATGTGATCCCACTTAAATTTGAGCGAGATCTGACGAGTAGTTTTTGAGTAATTTTGAAGTCGCTTATTTTTTTTGTCTGTTTGTCTGTCCGGGCATCACATGAAAACCCTTGAACTGATTTCGACGGAAATTAGTTAAGTTATTCCTTATACTTTGGATCACGTTTTAAAAAACTTGCGATGAAATTAAAAGTTTTCCCGGGAAACAAGATGAAACTTAATATGGAATATTTTTAAAATACCAACGTCTTGCTTTAAATTTGAAACAAACGTTCTTCATTTAATTGATGGAATACATATTGTTTTCGAGTTTTTCAAAATTTTTCATGGAAAAGAAAAACAAATTAATGTTAATGTTGTTTATTTTTCAAAATCCGTACCCGGAGGAATGATTTGTGATTGTATCGTAGGTTTCAGTATATAAATTCCAAAAATATAAGTACTTCAATATAAATTAACCTGTTTTTAAATTTTCATCTGCAAGGGGTACAAATATGATAAGCATAAATTCCGCATGCGAAGCTGCGGGCAACAGCTAGTACTCTGATAATTTTAACGTGATAAGGTTTTTATATCTTCAAGCTGTGTGAAATTAATTTTAGTTGCATACAGCTTGAACATATAACAAACATAAAAAAAAATATAAAAAATAGGTAACAAACATAGAAAATACAGTCGAATTGAATACCTCCTCCTTTTTTGAAGTCGGTTAAAAGACAAAGATGGCATTACAAACAGTCGATCTTTTCTTCCGTTTTGATATAAGTTAAATCAACCCTATACGTTTGATAAAATAGCTTAGCACGCAAGTATTGGTGATATTAATAACACTATGCATCCACAATCACTATGAGACCTCAATGTCGTTTGTGAATAAGGGCGTTAAATTCTACGAGTGAAAGTATCTTACCTCAAGTTACCTTAATCCACTTCTCAGTTATCACAAGCAGTCAGCTCCTAATTCATATTCCATATTTACGATTCAATTTCCTCGCGCACTGACACCCGCATGAAAAACGCTCCGCTGTTTAATTCCCGGGAATTAATTTCGTGTAATTTTGGTCCAACGAAATGTGGTAAATGAGGGCTGGAATTAGCACTGGTGCGCACTGGCGAGGCCACGCCACATTTGGCAATTGGACTGTTTGAATTAATACTTGGTGTGGTACAAACAGCATTGTTAGTGAGATGGTCAGTCATTAGACAGTAATCCAGTCCAGTGTTTGTGAAGCTCAATAGAGAATGTTGTCTGAATCATAATATGTCTATGGGTGGTAGTGACCATTTATCAGCCTCTTTTAGTGGTGCTTTTATTTGTTATTAACATTGTAGTGTATAAGCACAGCTGTCAGTCACTGAGTGACTGCCAGTCAGTCGGCAGCGATGCTGCGTGCTAGGTGCCGTGGGCAGACGTCAGCCTTGCGTATACCTACCTCACCCATTACAGAGTAAAATGTGTGTATTATTGACCCTCTAAACACTACAAGTGGCGAAGACGGTAAAAATAATAAGGAATTACCAAAAAATGTTGGAAGAAAAAGAAGGAGTAATGCCACCCTTGCATTCGTTCGGACAGGCAAATTCGTAACGAATATGTTCTGTTATATTCGCATTTAAGTAAGTAAAGTGTATTATTACATTACAACCACATAATTTATATGTGGGTATACCTAATTGCGTGCTCTAAAGTAACAATTATTTAAGTGTTGACGTTTTAATAACTCGGCAACTTAAAGTACCACTGCCATATTTGTACAGAAAATGGTTGTCTAAGCATCAAAACTAATTAAATACTTCGAAGGCCATGCAAATCATTTTGTTCACAAAGGGCCATGCCTCAAGTAACTATTTCAAATAGACGATAAATTTCCTATAATATTGCTGTAGGAAATTGTAGTATGTGAAAGAGTAATTTATTTCGTTCCTTATTTCAAATAAAGCTACCGCATCACAATAACACTATCCTAAGTTTTGTTTGTATTTGGTGGGTATTTAAAAAAAGCGGACAAGTGCGAGTCGGACTCGCTCATGAAGGGTTCCGTAGCAGCAAGTAACATAATATAAAAGTTCTTGTAGTTCGTTGTAACTTTGATCAATGTTTTTTGCGGTTTACGATTTATGACGTATTAAAAAAAAACTACTCACTAAATATCATTCAAACCAATTTTCTTTGGAAGTTTTCATGGTAATGTACATCATATATTTTTTTTAGTTTTATCATTCTCTTATTTTAGAAGTTACAGGGGGGGGGACACACATTTTACCACTTTGGAAGTGTCTCTCGCGCAAACTATTCAGTTTAGAAAAAAATGATATTAGAAACCTCAATATCATTTTTGAAGACCTATCCATAGATACCCCACACGTATGGGTTTGATGAAAAAAACATTTTTGAGTTTCAGTTCTAAGTATGGGGAACCCCCAAAATTTAATATTTTTTTTCTATTTTTGTGTGAAAATCTTAATGCGGTTCACAGAATACATCTACTCACCAAGTTTCAACAGTATAGCTCTTATAGTTTCGGAAAAAAGTGGCTGTGACATATGGACGGACAGACAGACAGACAGACAGACAGACAGACATGACGAATCTATAAGGGTTCCGTTTTTTGCCATTCGGCTACGGAACCCTAATAAAAACGTGAAACTCGACGTTACCCTTACAATAACTTGGAAAGAAACGATTGAGAATCTACCCCACTTATTAATATAATGCTGTGGTTAATGTTTTCACAATTTAAATACCGTTCTACCATGAATTCAAAAGATTTTGATTATCTAAACAAGTTTTAGATGTAATTTTGCTAATTAATTAGCAGTTCAATATTATTATTATGGTCACGCCCTTGTGTCTGTGTTCCGTGGTCACGCCAATACAGTTCACTTAAAGATCATAGCCTATACAACCATATTAAGAAAGAACCTGTAAAGTAGCTATGTTACCGGATATCTGTATAATTCAGCATTCTATACAATACCTAGGCAATGTATAGAATATCTAAAACGTTCAGGTAACGTTTTGAATATTGTTACGAACCACGGAACCCCGTACGGAAAAATGGAACCCTAAATTGTCGAAGACGTCTTTAATCGTTTTATTGCACTATTGTGTTCCGGGCGAATGACCTTCGTTCCTTTGTGTCTTGACCTTGATGCTAACTTTTATGACTGTGTTTTGTTTAATTATCTGGATTAGCGCGGAACCTTCTCGAAGGCCCGCGAGTTAAGTTCGGCCACCTATAAAAGGACGCGAATTGGTCGTCGTGGGGGATTCCAGTTCGGGATACCAGTTCGGAACGATCGAAGCGATAACAGCGATACGAGCGATAAGGGAGTCAGGTTTGGGACTCCAGACGGGTCAATACGTGATCAGGGCGATAGTAAGAGGGTGTTTCGCGTTCGTGAACGAGTGAGTGACTCTTACGCGGTTGTTAGTGTTAGTGTTAGTGCGTAGTAGTATTGTACCACCTTGTGAGTGAAATAAAGTACCCTTCGGCAACATCAGTGGTATCCTTTACGAACCCACCCACGAGTAGGACGTAACAATTGGTGTCAGAAATGGGGATGCCACTGACCCCGAGGGAGGCTGAAGAAGGTGTACGTACGCGACGCCAGGCGGCGGGTATGACGACTGCGGGAACGACGACCACGACGACGGCGGAGGTGATGACCACCACGGCTGCGGGTTCGGAGACCACGGCAGCCGCACGAGTGGTGACCGCGACGGTTCCTGCCCCTGCTTCTGCTACTGTGACTGCTCCAGGAGGACTGGACCTGTCGGTTCTGCTGGGGGCTATCCAGTCACTGAGGGAGGAGCAGCGGGCAGCCTGGGAGGAGCAGCGGGCAGCCTGGGAGGAGCAGCGGGCAGCCAGGGAGGAGCAGCGGGCAGCCAGGGAGGAGTGGCGTGCAGCCGTCCAGTCCCTGGAGAACAACCTGCGCCGGTCCCTGAAGGACGACATATTGGGGGCCTTGGACGTCGGAGTGGCGAAGATCACAGGCGTGTCGCAGGCGTCGCGGCGCGTGAGCGAGGAAGGAAGCGATGGTGGCGCGGCCGGGGGGATGCCACCGCGGTCAGCGGCCGACCGCGCGGCTATGGCGGCGGTTGAGGAGAGTAAGGAGGAGAGGCCTGAGAGTGAAGAGGACGGTCTCGGAAGTAAGGAGGACATTCAGTGTACTAGGGAAGATGTCGATGACAGGAAGATGGGCGTGGCCGAGACATGTTCGGATTGCGTACCGACGGAGCTGGGACTGGGCCACGGGCACTCGGATCCGGTCGTGGTAGCAGCGTCGCTACCATTGGTGGAGCCGGCCGAGCTGAGCCTGCCCGACGACACCATCCGCGCCGGGCTGCCGTCCGCGCTGCAGCTGAAGGCCGTGGTGTGCGCGTCGCAGATGCACGAACACCTGCTATCTGATGGGTCAAGGCCTGGGTTTCTCATCAGCGACGGTGCCGACGTGGGCAAGGGCCGCGCGACAGCGGGCATCATCTTCGAGAACTACGTGAAGGGCCGCAGGTGCGCTGTCTGGGCGTCCGTTTCCAACGATCTCAAGTACGACGCCGAGCGGGATCTGTGCGATACCGGCGCCGGGAAGGTTGAGGACCATCCCTCGAATAAGTTTGAGTACGTGTAGAACTTGTCGGCGGTGAACGGCATCGTGAAGAAGGACATGGTGTTCAGCGCGTACTCGGCGCTAATCGGGGAGATGCAGGCCGACATCAGGTACCGCACGCGCTTCAAGCAGCTGTTGCAGTGGTGCGGGGAGGGCATGCCCTTCCCCACGTTTATGGATTTTAATAGTGCTGTGAAAAAGAGAGGCGTAGGCGCAATGGTGATCGTGGCGATGGACATGAAGCTGCGGGGGATGTATACAGCGCGCCAGCTGTTGTTCCACGGCGTGTCCTTCAGGATCGAGAGGGTCCCGTTCTTTGAGGCCTTTGGAGGGACCTATGATAGGGCCAGTGCGCTGTGGATGGAGGCGATACAGTGGTTCACGGAGGCAGCCAAGCTGATCGTCGCGGAGGCGCGAATGTGTAGAACCATGTGGGGACCGTTCTGGTCCGCGTAAAGAGGCCGGGCTGCCGAAGATTAAATCGAGCGCGACACAGGACAGACAAGGAGAAGAAGGAAGGCCGAAGATTGTTCGCGTCGATCGGTTGGTTCCGTATCACGGGTCAAATGATGCTCGGGACGAACATGATTAAGGAGGGGGCAGTGTTACGAACCACGGAACCCCGCACGGAAAAATGGAACCCTAAATTGTCGAAGACGTCTTTAATCGTTTTATTGCACTATTGTGTTCCGGGCGAATGACCTTCGTTCCTTTGTGTCTTGACCTTGATGCTAACTTTTATGACTGTGTTTTGTTTAATTATCTGGATTAGTGCGGAACCTTCTCGAAGGCCCGCGAGTTAAGTTCGGCCACCTATAAAAGGACGCGAATTGGACGTCGTGGGGGATTCCAGTTCGGGATACCAGTTCGGAACGATCGAAGCGATAACAGCGATACGAGCGATAAGGTAGTCAGGTTTGGGACTCCAGACGGGTCAATACGTGATCAGGGCGATAGTAAGAGGGTGTTTCGCGTTCGTGAACGAGTGAGTGACTTACGCGGTTGTTAGTGTTAGTGTTAGTGCGTAGTAGTATTGTACCACCTTGTGAGTGAAATAAAGTACCCTTCGGCAACATCAGTGGTATCCTTTACGAACCCACCCACTAGTAGGACGTAACAATATTATTGATTTCATACTTAGCCCAGGCATTCTATACAATACTCCATGCGTAGTTGGTAATGTGTGTAAAAGACGGTTCTCTAAGCTGCCTTTTCGCCGAAAATTGTTTGGCCGATTATCACTTGCCAACTAACTTTTCGCAGAATTTTATTTCGCCGAATAATCATTTGCCAACTTGTCACAATTTTTTTTATTTCCCAATCTAACAGTTGCCAACTGTACGTTTGGCCTGCCTTTTATAATGACACTTTTCAAAAGGCCAACTTTCAAGTAGCGAATGTTTCAGTTAGAGTAATATTCATTTAGTTGTATATTGTTTATAAACCTAGGTTTGTAAATTTGCGGTTCTTGTTATCTTCCGGTGACATATGCACTTTTAGGGAGAATTTAGGGGTTTTTGATACACAAAAAGGCTTCCAAACATCTCCGGCGCTGCGGGAAGTGCAGCCCCTCCTCCCTTGCGTAACTAACTGCAGGCACTCCATGCTCGCCTACGCAGCTTCGGCTTTTTGGTCGCCTACGGCGACCAGCCTCAGCCGCTTCGGCTCACATGGTGCCTGCAGTTAGTTACAGCGGGCGGGGGCTGCTCTCCCTCCGCGCCTCCGGGGTTTACATTCACTCTAGGGGTAGGGCAGACTAGTACCACGTGGGTTCAGGGTTGACTAAGTCGGTTCTGTCACCAATTTTGAAAAATCCGAAACTGCGTAGGCGAGCAGTGTAGTGTAGGAGCCATTAGACTGCATCTCTCTTTACCATCAAGTGTGATTTCGGTCAAGCATTAATTTAAAATGTATAAAAAAATATCTATTCATGCAGGTTCCAAGTTGACTTACACATACCCAAATCTAACTTTATTCATTGCCGGTGGACCTGCAGGTATTCTGTACAGTAGTTGAGAAACGTATACATTACCTAGGCAAACTATGTAATGGTGATAATATTCATATAATTTAATACATTGCCAAAACGACCCGGGTATTATACACATTTCCTAGGAATTGTGTTGAATACCAGCATTATACAGATATCCGGTAACAGCTACAAACAATGTGTTTTGCATATGCACGTAATATGTAAAAAGTTTATTATACCTTAAAATCCGTATTACGTAGCAATATTGAAGCATTATATATGTTAATATTTTTATCGCTAAAGCCAATATTAAATTAAATATAATTATTGATAATTGTAGCTACGTCAAGGTTCACGCAGGTTGTACGGGTCTATCCCACTTGTCCCGTTACAAGTATTAAGTCCGGATTGGGCACGCAAATTGAAACAAGACTCGTAAGGAGCTTGTTACTGTACATTGAGTACAAAAAGGCCTGCAAGGGGCACGCAAATTGAAACAAGACTCGTAAGGAGCTTGTTAATGTACTTTGAGTACAAAAAGGCCTGCAAGGGGCACGCAATTTGAAACAAGACTCGTAAGGAGCTTGTAAATGTACCTTGAGTACAAAAAGGCCTACAAGAGGCACGCAAATTGAAACAAGACTCGTAAGGAGCTTGTTAATGTACCTTGAGTACAATAAGGCCTGCAAGGGGCACGCAAATTTAAACAAGACTCGTAAGGAGCTTTTTAATGTACCTTGAGTACAAAAAGGTCTGTAAGGGGCACGCAAATTTAAACAAGACTCGTAAGGAACTTGTTAATGTACCTTGAGTACAAAAAGGCCTGAAAGGGGCACGCAAATTTAAACAAGACTCGTAAGGAGAATGCTATACCTTGTGTACAAAAAAAATGCTCGAAAGAAGCACGTTATTATTGTAATATACTTATCTTCTTGTTTGTATAAATAAAAATGAACTTTAGTATTTCTTGATAGCTTAACCGATTTCACTGTTTCATTCAAAAATTTTCGTAATGGCTCAAGGATGGCTGTTTCGAGAAGAAAAATCAAAGTTCTGGGTAAAGTGACGTGGAACATTTTTATGTTCAGCCAAATTATAAGACATTAAAATATAGTGTTTGCGGAAGTTATCCAATATATTGAGTACTAGCTTCTACCCGCGACTTCGTCTGCGTGGACTTCAGAATTGGATCTTTAGAGGAATGAAGAGTATGATCAATAAAAGAAATGATAAAAAATCTGTGCTAGCCATTTTTAATTATAACACTTATCTTGAGGGAACGGCCTATCCCCGATATAAAATTTTAAACTTAACTCACCCAGTTTTAAACTTTACCACCATGGACCACGATCCATGCAACTGGGTCGAAATATCGGAATACAAAATAAATATCATAAGTACTCGTATTATAGTAAAATCTATCCCCGATATAAAAACGGGATATTAAATATCTGGGAGCCAAACTGAAACTAAATTCGTTTAGCAGTTTAAGCGTCAGTGAATAAGAAACATTCATTTAATTTCATTTTAAAAATGGTTTAAAAAACAAAAACAGATATCTTTAAAATCAATTTCGTTATTTCCGTTCGTTCAGGTGTTACATAATTATTTGGTCTTCAAGATACACCACCAGGCCCTAAGTTTGGTCAATAATATGCTAGTTTTGCAATGTCAAAGTACCACCAACTAATATTTTAAGAAAGTGTTTCCGTTATTGTCACCCGATCAGGAATTACATATTATTTTATCTCCAAGATCACTATCTAGCCACAAGTCAATGATGTACTGGTTTTGCAATGTGAATGTTACCAACAACAACAATCACCCATATAATAATGTATATTTAGCACGCGCCTCATGGTGTATCTAGAATACAATGATGTTCTTAGCGACAGGTAGTACGGGTTCCGCCGAAACCGGTCGACGGGAGATCTTCTAGCGTATGCCACTCACATCTGGGACGAGGCCCTCGAGAAAAATAGGGAAGGGCTAGCCGTTTTTCTTGACATCTCGAAGGCCTTCGATTGGGTCTGGCATACCAACTTTGTGAGATTCAACGTCACAAAAACTCAAGCGTGTCAATTCACCGGCAAAAGAAGCCCTTTCATCTTGGCTCTTACTCTTATAATACGGGTGTCTTATAAGAGTAAGAGCCCATACTTACATACCACCCATACTTCATTCCCGCTTACCATCAGGTGGCTTTTTAGTCAAGCATTAGCTTATTTCACATAAAAGTTCCATTTTTTTTACATAACATAAGTGCTTGACACCAATCCCACCTGACGGTAAGTGGCGATGGAGTCCAAGATGGTGAATGCACTAACTTAATAAATGCCTATTCACTCTTTTCTTGAAGACACCTACATTGTAGTTGGACGGGAACACCCACGCAGGCAAGCTATTCCAGTCCTTCGCGGCACGCAGTATGAAAGAAGACGTGTATCGCACCGTTCGCAGCGGTGGAATATTCACGACATATGGATGGATGTTTGCCGTACGACGGATTGTTCCATGGATAAACGGGGATGGGGGAATTAGTTCGTGCAATTTCTGAGCATACTCTCCAAAATGCATTCTGTAGAATGCCGAGAGGCTGGCTACTCTGCGCCTGTGTGCGAGGCTTTGCAAGTTGGTTACCACCAAGTCTGGGTCGTTAATGAGCCTCATTGCACGCCTCTTCATCGAATCTAAGGCTGAAAAGTGACATTTTGCGGCACCGGCCCAAATGTGACAGCAGTACTTCACACATGGGCGAACCTGAGTTTTATACATTGTTAAAATCTGCCTCGGTGAGAAGAATGGCGCACCCTTGCAAGGACCCCAAGTTTTCTTGCAGCCACTTTAGCTTTGGATTCGATGAACCTTTCATAGTTGAGGTTCGAGGAAACTTCGACTTTCAATAACTGTAGGCGGTCGGTGCATTCCAGGGATACATTCCGGAAAGTGGGAGCCAAGGTGAACAGGCTCCGTTTTGCGGTGAACAGACACGTCTGCGTTTTAGTGGCATGGCATAATTATTTTGTGTACCCAAGATACACCATCAGGCTCAAGTTGCTCAATGATGTATATAGGCTTTGCAATTTCAACGTTACTACCAAAAATATTTTTAAATCTTTTTCAGATATTCCCATCCGTTCGAGATTTATATATTTAGCCTCCAAGATAAGTACACCAGCAGGCCTTAAGTTGGTCATTAATGTACTTGTTTTGCAATGTCAACGTTACTAAAAACAAATATTTTTTATTCCTGTTAAGTAATTTGCACCCGTTCAGAAGTTACCTATTTGTTCTCCAAGACACGTCATGAGACCCTTAGTTGGTCAATGAAGAGCTAATTTTACAGTGTCATCGATAACGAAAACAAAATATCTTTAAACACCGTTCTACCTATTTTTTTCTACCATTGAGGAGTTACACTCTTTATCTCCAGATACCATCATCAGCTCCTCACTGAATTTCAATAGGATTTACTTGACAAAATACCCAATGTTATACAAAAAAGCATAATCCAAATTGCTTCTTAAACAAAGAATTTACTCATATTAACTAAAATCATGGATATATTACTCTGTCTGGATCATAGACTTTGTAGAAGTACCTGAAGATCAATGACGTCATATCGGAATGACCATTCGACCAATCACAGGCCAGATTGAGGTTGTCCTTCATAATAATGTAGGGTGTACACACTTAGAATAATTATGTCCTATTTTGATATGGTTCTTCAAAATGTTTTCTTTATGTTATTCTTCTGGTGGCAAAAATTATAATATTGAAATAATATACATTTTACAAGAATTTCTTCAAAATTACCTATTTTAAATAATTGCATTAAGAGTAAATTGAAAATTAAGGTACACAATTTTATTATGGTACATCTATATTATAATTTCATCTTAGATGTTTTTAAACCATTATAAAAAATCACAATGGAAAGATAATAATTATATCCTGACTAAAGATAACATGGACACAATACAAAAATGGTCATTATTTTATGCCATCATCGATCTTCAGGTACAACTACGAAGTTATGTATCCAGTTAGAGTAATATATCCATGGCTAAAATCAGTGATTAAAAAAATTACTGGCCTAAACGCATGCACAGCTGTAGAAAAATAAAGCAATTTTGACATTAGGCTAAAACCGCACTAGGATTTTAAAGACGTACGCACTCATCCGACATTTTAATAGTGACTTGCTCAATCGGTTCAGGAAAATTAATATTTTTTACTACAAAGTAAATAAAAAATAGAAAGACATTTCCGAATGTTAAAAACCAAATTTGATGATCTTTTGCAATCAATTAAACCTGATACGATATCTTATAATACTTCGATAGCACTTCTTATTGAAAGGTAGGAAAAAACTTGATAAGCTACATTGAAGTATTATTACTGGCGTATAGAACCGATACAGCGAATACTATGTTTGGCCCAATGAATAGGCTGCAATGGGCTTCAATTTTCAATGGATTCGTTCGATTTAAAAACAGAATCTACCGACGCGACACAAATTTTGTTCGCGCTGTCTGATCTGATACTTTACTACATTATACTTCAATGCTAAGCTACGAGTAATTTTCTTTATCGTAAAATTATTATTTTTTGTAACTCATTGATTGCTCATTGGGTGCACGAAGCGCTTTATAAACGCTAGTATGTAAGCAGCCTTAGTTTTCCACAAAAATTGTTTTGTTGATTTATTTGATTTTATACAAGTTCGATCGATGGCTACTAAACCTCGTCTTGTATGATAAAAATTAGCACAATGTACATCTCCGCATAATTGGTATAATGTTAGTTATTAAAAACAATTAACCATATTACAACTTAAACACTAAATCAGCTGATTGAAGTTCGGCCATTTTTATTTCGTTCATCTGTCATGTCAGTGTGACGAAAAACGGCAAACTGTTTTTCTATGACTAAATTGTACCTCTTATCCCTCAGGAACAGGTATATTTTCCGGGATAAAAAGTAGCCTATCCGGTAAGTTAGGTTGAAAGCTATCCGTGTGCCAAATTTTATCCATATCCGTTCAGCCGTTTTTGCGTGATTGAGTCACAAACATCCAAACATCCAAACATCCAAACTTTCACATTTATAATATTAGTAGGATTTCCTAAAAGGTATATTAAAATTTAAGGATGGATGAGTATGTGGAATACTAAAGTTCAGTCTAAAATGTCAGAGATATTGTAACGCTTTTATAGCTAAAAAAATGGAAAAAAAAAGTTTTCAATTTATTGGGTATTTACCATAATTATCATAAAATAAATTAAGATATGGAGTAGGTACTTGACTTGGAATTCTGAGGAAGAAGCCAAACTAATCGATGTATTGAATTACTGCTATGGCAAGTCATTCGAGGTGATTGAGCATTATACATTATACTGTAATGTATTCTGTATACAAGTGGTATATAATATACCGTAATATATACTGTCAATTATAAATCAATGTTTTAAAGCTACGCAGTCATGTTACTGTTACATTAGTAAAAAGCCATGCATACACGGTGCCTGCAAATATTATAAATCAATGTTTTAAGGCTACGCAATCATGTTACACTTGTAATAACGTTACATTTGTAAAAAGCCATGCATACACAGTGGCTGCAAATATTTACAAATTAATATTTTATGGATATGTCGTTATGAATGTCATTGAAAGCCAAAGATGTCTGTTGGATATGATTCATAAGACACCCATTCGAAATGCCTGATGGAGATGATTCCCATCATAATCGGTCCCATTTCACTGATATGAAATCGTGGGATGAAATAACAAATTGCAGGTTTTCAGAAAGTTACCTCAATCAATATGAATTACAAATACCAAGTAAAGAGATGATGTGGCATCAGAATTCAAGTATTATGTAAGGAATAAAAGTAAGACAGTGATTATTGGTATGGTATATTTTATTCCATTCATGTGTTAACATTCCATATCTTCTTTTGAAGTAATTTTGAATCTGACCATGTATGAAATGTACAATGACATAGTTCCGTCTTTGACGATTCATTATTTTATAATAATTCGTTACAGACGAGTATAATATGTAATATGTGTGTGCCGCGTTCCCTCGCGGGTTTAGCTGGCAGTGTTAAAAGATAAACAAAAGAAAGCCGTTAGTGCAACAAAAGTCTATAATAACAAAAAGTTACACTAAACCAGCTCAGCGGCGGCACATACATTTGTATTGGGTCGTGGGTATAACGGCCTCTTTGTTTCCGATTCGCAGCGTAATACTCTCCTTGAGTTTCCGGCCGATGGATGGCAAACGGCCCCAGAGTACGGAGATGTAGTCAGGCGTTGTACGGCTCGTCGATCTCCAATGTTGCTCCTCAGCACTAGCGCGCGCAGCGAGGAAGCAGTGGCCAGCGTCAGTGGGCCGTGCACTGGTAGTGCCCAAGTGCAGCGGACAGCGGCGGATGATGTTCGAAGTGGAACCAAGCTCCTGGAAATGGTTACGACGGAACCATTACAACCCGGTAGTTACATTCCGTTCTGGAAGCCCGCCAACGGCATTACGAAGAAGAGTAAGCGTAGCAGATTTGCCGTGGTGGTACAACCAGAACGGAGTTTACAAAATATATTTAATAAGCTGAAGGCCAAAAGTAAAAGAAAATAAAGTGAATTTAATTGCCAATCAAACATAGCCGTTACTTATTTGAATTTTGAAAAAAAAATGTCGAGGTAGAAGAAAAAATATCATTATGCAATTGCATAAGAAAGATAGCTAGTTAAAAGGGCTTGATTAACATGTAGCGTAGAACGGCTATAACAACACAGTAATTAGAACAGAAAGGAAACACAGTTAAAACACAAAATACACAAGGAAGATGAAGATAAAGGTCAAAAGCAAGAAGAGTAACGTTATTATGTGCCATTTAAAACTTACCCTAAAGCGGGAACACGGTTACACTATATTTAAAGGCTTAATGCCGATCAAAATTTAAAATTTGAGTTCAAATGCCAACGGTCGGAGCGTGCGTAAAAGTGACGCGAGTTCGCCCTATGATGCCTAGACTGCGACTGTCTGTCGTCCGGCTGCACTGCGCGCGAGGCGCTTCACGCGCGTCCCTTCCCCCTCGCGTCTCCTACCGCGCGTTGAGTCGTACAGTACGACTCGTACATAAGCAACTGTGTTCTACAAAAGTAATGTAACGTTATTTATACGTTACATGTGAACATATCACATATGTGAGCAGATTATGACAAAATATGACAAACGACAGCAGTTATGAGTCCATGGTAACGGACTCGGCTTTTATGATAATTATATAAAATTTTTGCAATTCTTATATAATATAGTCCACAATAATTTATTGGATATATTATTATTATTGAAAAAATAAAGATTCATCCATGTGGCAACGAGCAATTACAGACTCAGAAGATCGTAGTATTTCCATCTAATATCTTTACTTGCAATGTAAATATTAATCTTTTTGAGCTGTCGAAGAATAAAGGTAAATATTATATGTCAAGGTTATGATTTTGTCTCCATAGTAAAGAGACAATGAGACACTGAGAAACAAAATTTCAGTATACTGAGGTAGTCCAATAAAACACGACGTTGTAATCAACTATTTTACGTAGATACAACATACTACTAATATTCATCCAACTTGAACCATCTGCAAAATGACAACACCTTAGGTGTTTCTCTGCGCTCTTTTCATGTAAAATTGACATAAATAGTTAACTAGCGTCATCAAGTGATGGCTAATGACCAAAAGGTTATTTTATCAGTTTCCATACTTTTCACGACATTATACAAAAACAATACCTATCAAGGGCAAGGTTCATACTGTAATTATTGAATATGCGTTAACAAAGTGGTTTGATTTAATTATGTCAGACTTAGCCAAGAAAAAAAAAACTTATTTCTAGTTGAATGACAGTGCTAAGTAGCAACTTTAGAGATTTATCTCTAAAGCAGTACAGTCCGAGGCTCGTCATCGGTCTTATATTTCTGTATTACAGATCTATCAAGTTTAAAGTGACGTTGATGTTGTGGAAGCTGAAAGCACTAGATCTCCATCTAGAAGCTGGAGTGGCCACATTACTAAATGTACATATGTGTAAGTGGGTGTAGCCGTGCACGCAGGACCACCATCTCACAAAGCATCCTCACACAGAGTGCTTGTCAACGACTGAAACTCCCCTGGGAAGCAAACGCAAATTCCCAGAGAATCATAACTTAACTGACTAAACTGATAGTGAATCAAGAGTTAAGATAATGAAGAGAATACTCAAGTTCACATGATAATTAAAGAGACAATAAATTGGTCAGCTGTGATCGTAATTTCACAAGCAACTATTTTTAAGATTATTAGAGATTCTACTGGTACTATTCTAAATACCCTTGTGACTTTTAACAGTGTAAATACTGGTAGAGCAAAATAGTTTAGCATTAAATGAAAGGGTTGCCAATGGTTTGAATTCCTTACTGACAATAAATGAAAATAATAATGTCACATAGGAAAATTGTTTAAAGTTGACCCTTATAATGCGTGGAGTGAGTTGTTTGAACTGTAGACAATCATACTGATATCATGAATTAAGTCTTGTTCATTGACTCAAATTCTCAAGATTTACCCCTTATCTTACCATGAAATGAAGTACCCTCAAAAATTGTCTGTGACTTTCACAGTGTAAATGCTGGTGGTAGAATTAAATAGCTTGGCATTAAATGAATGGCTGGCAAATAGTTTTTATTTCTTAGTGACACGAGATGGAAATAACAATGTCACATAGAAAAATTGTTTAAAGTTGAGTTCTTATAATGCGCTGAGCGAGTTGTATGAACTTTAGATATTATATTGACATCATGAATTATGTCTAGTTGAATGACTCAAAATTCTTAAAATTAACGTTTGAAAATTTCAAATTACCTTCAAGTTTTGTGACCTACCCTCAATATAAATGAAGTACCCTCAAGAAAAAATTGGAAAATAATATCACGATAGGTCAAAATAGCAAAAGTTAATTCTATAAATAATTTAAGAGTTTTGTTCTCACTTAGTCTTGAAGAAAACAAGATAGCGTTAGGGAAATACCTGTAAGTCATGTACCAGTCGAGTACCTATAAATAGGTAATCATGATAAATCATGATACTGAACAATACGAGATCAGTCTCCATCTCGAGAAAGAAAGTTATGAAGTTGAAGAAGTGAAGTTTGGGGTGTGTATGGGTGATGCATATTGCACACATATGATGCACACATATGACACTAAATGGATAATATATGCATATCGGCTGGGTGAGCCTTGGCAATAGAGGGACTTACTCAAGATTTTTCAGAAGTTATGTTGTTACTTTTGATAATTGAAGTAGACGACTGTGGTAAATGGCTTGGGTTAATCTACTTTCAATGCTACATTTGACATTTGTTAAAAATATAATTATGATCTACAGAGTTGTATTTAGTGAAATGCGAGAATAACATCAATTTTTTTTATGAAGCTTCCAATCACTTCCAGTAAAATACCTTTCACTCTAACAATGACAGTAATGTGAGAGACAGAAATTGACAGGTCTATAATTCAATTAAAGAAAAGAGGGAAACCATATTATGAGGACAGTACTAAGGGAGCTACAAGATTCTAAATTAGCTACAGAAAAGTATATCGATGAATAATAAGTAACTGAGGCTAACAGATTGACACCAAACTTTAACCCTGCACTCACATAGTGGTGTGAGTTTCTGATGGTGAAAACGATGTACAGAAATGGGAAATACATGTTGTACAACAATAATGATATAACACAAAGAAAATAAAAGTTGGATATTGAATAATTTATTATTGTCAGATCTATGTCAATGTTGCAATATATTATTTGCTAACGAACAGTTGTAATCAATTATTATTTATTATAAAATAAAGAAAGGATGTAGTGTATAAGCACAGCTGTCAGTCACGGAGTGACTGCCAGTCAGTCGGCAGCGATGCTGCGTGCTAGGTGCCGTGGGCAGACGTCAGCCTTGCGTATACCTACCTCACCCATTACAGAGTAAAATGTGTGTATTATTGACCCTCTAAACACTATCATTTTTTTTTCCAAAACCCAGACCCACAAATAAACAGTCTTCGAGAGACGCACATTAAAATCGCTATAAAATTATATTACGAGTAACCACCCTCGCTTTTCTTCGTTTTTTTTTATTTTTGAAGTTATACTTCTTATGCGACTTGCAAAAAGGTTGCGTTAAAATTTTGCGCTACCATGGAGGGGGTATGAATGCACTGGATAGATGGCCCCTCGCTTCTTATTATCTTTACCTCTTTTAAAATTTAATGTTATTACTTATACAAATCTCACAGTCTCAACAGCGTGATTCAGGTTCCTGAACAACGACATCTAGTTTGTACTTGTGTAAACATAGGTAGTACACAAGTAATATTTTATTATATTAGTGACTTGAATATTGAAGAAGTAGGTATAACTTCTCACGCGCGTCCAAAAGTACACGCACCCTTTTTTTACACCTTGGGTTATTGTTGGAGTTTTATTAAGGATCCCAAATTTTTTTGAAAATATAATATAGCCTATGTCACCCGGAGATAGTGTAACTTCCCAAGAATGAAAGAATTTTTTAAATCGGTTCAGTAGTTTCGCACCTTATTCAATGCAAACAAACAATCAAATCAGGAAATTATAATATTATTATATAATATATTATACCTTCAATATTAATGGAGTTCCTTCAATTCCTTATAAATAGTATCATTAGAACCAAATTTTGATAAATATGCGAGCAATCTCGGAAAATCATTTTCAAATAGAATAAGAACTTCCCAAATCGGTTCGTGAATGACGGAGTTTTGAAGTAACAAACAATAGACAAAAAAGCAAGCGAATTGAGAACCTCCTCCTTTTTTGAAGTCGGATAAAATACAGGTGAACACTTTGAATAGTTTACGTATCAGTGTTACGCATAACAGCGTGATACGTGTAACAGTATTGACTTTGCTGCAGTGATTTGACTTAAGATGCAAAAAGTAGTTTTTGCACCGTACTGTAGGTACGGTGTCATTCCACGCGTGCCATTCTCGCCGCCAAGCGCGTGGCCACGGTATGTAGAACATGCGATAAATCTTATTGAATACACGATACGTACATATAGGTAGATCTTGGTAATATCATCAATGTATGTTTCTGTGGATTTAGCGTCTCGTCACGCTTAACAGTTTCTAATGAAATTTAGAAAAGAAAAATGTGTTCGGATATGGAAGTGTAGGAAAACTTTGCTTTTCACAATGTTATGAATTTCTCGAGCTATTATTTTGTGATTTTTACTTAATTTCCGATATTTTTTATAGCTTTAAACGTAGATATAGAGCCTAATCTGATTGTCAGTGGTCGCATTTTTTCAATGGACATGAGCAACATTAGAGGAATCACCAATGTAAAGTCAACGTTGAAGAACTCTTTATATACCTTTATAACTTTTTGTAAGAAATTCATGTCTAAGCGCTTTGGAAAAACTTTGAAGGTATACCTACAAGTTTTTAAAGTTAGCAGATATTTTATTTTTAGTAATCTATGTTTTGCGTCTCAAATATGTACGAGTATTTTATAATATTGTATCGTAACTATTGGACGTTATGAGCATCACTTTACTCGACTGATCTTTTCCGAATTCCACTGGCATATACATTTCTGGAGCTCAACCACTTTTCGGTACGTTCGCGTGATATTGGGAATAGTTCACGGATGTGAGCGGAAACGTGCAGTCAAGTGTTCGCACTGGATTCGTGGGGCGAACACAGCGTCATTTGCTTATTTCGTAAAACTCCATTTGTGAGTTAGGTATTAGTGTTTGCAATAAAAACTTTATAATAGAGTACAAGAACTATGTAAGAATACAAATATTACTCTCAATAAATAAATAAACGCTTACACACTCACCCCCCGCAGTAGGTATTTACATGTGTCGCGGGTGGCATGGACGACACATATGTAATAAGACCCATGATTTGTCTATAAATATTCATCTGTCACATAAATATCGGCCCTGGCCGGGACTCGAACCCAGGACCCCTCGCTTCGCAAGCAGCATCGCTACCAACTAGGCTACAGGGTCGAAAAAAATTTATTAAGTTTGCAGTGTAAGGGGCTCCATCCATCTTGAGTCGAAGCTAACCTCCACTGCTTCTTCAGTGGATGCACCCATCTGAACTAAACTGTTAGGTTCCCCTATTGGCGGAAACTGGGTCTTGCATCACTTTTGTTAATCCCGAGGTAAAATACCCTTCCCATGTTTGTTGGTATTTGACTCACTTCACCAGTAAGTACTTTCCATCTAAAATAAACGATAAAATGTTTTTTACGTGCTTTGCTCGCAGTGTGAAGATATTAATTTTGCAGTTCTCTCACATCTTTTTATCTAACGTATCGGTGATAATTTGGCAATGACCCCTTTTTTATTAAAAAATAAATCAATGCTTCTGCTACTTTGTCAGCAATTCACACAAAACCCTCTCTAAGCAATCACGTCACTAGTATTCAGAATCATATGTGATAAATTAATGATCATTACACTCGCCATTCTCCTGTATCCCCGAAATCAATGGACATCGCTCTAATGACCGTTAACACAATCTGCGAGCAATAGAGACGTGCGATGTGGGTCATAACGGCTGTCCGCTCCGATAATGGATGAGCGCCATCTGTCGAGCGACATGCGCCGCTAATTAAACGAAGATAATATTCCAATCGTAATCGTATTGAGTATTGTGATGGTAAAACTTAAGCGTAGAAATAAGGTTAACATTATCTTTATTTCAAGTCCTCGTTTCTTCGGTATAATAAGTACCTACCCTATATCTTATTCCAGATCTACCTGTAAAACCTACCTGCAAAATGTCATGAAAATCCAATCAGTATTTTTAAAACTTTCACATAATATTGGTTGGACTTCAGTTGTCAGGCAAATCTTTCAGGAGTAAATGAAATAATCACTAACAGGCGCACCAGTTTATGTAATCATTTTAAATACAATTTTTTTTGTTATATCTAATGTAAGATACAATAAAGTTTAGTTATTGTTGAACTAACAATACCTTTATTCTTGCCAACTGTATTGCAAACCAACTGCATCATTACGAGTATCACTTGAGTAAATAAACCATACAGAGGTAAAATATACACAAAAGTTTTTCAAAACACATGGTTTGGCTAAATATGCGTAGACATGAGTTGTGGTTTAGGTTGAAAGATTACAACATCTACAGATATACTAGAATAAAACTCGAAGGGCATTAATATTTTTTTTAAATTTCAATTAGGGGGCACTACAATAACGTGTTAGAGTACAAAAATATTTTTTTTGGAATTATTGTCTGTGTGTCTGTTTGTCTGTCCGGACATCACATCAAAACCCTTGGACGGATTATGATTAAAATTAGTACAGTTATTGCTGGGTTACTCTGGGTCATATTTTAGACAACTTTTCATCCCAGAAAATTAAAAGTTTTCCCGGGAAAACAGGATAAATGTTTGTATGGAATATTTCTAAAATATCAACCGATTTGCTTCAAATTTGCAACAAAGTTTCCTTACTTAAAGGAGGTGGCCAACATGTGCCCCGGAAATGGTTAAAATACGTTTATTTGTACAAGGTTTCAGTCCTCAGAAAAGACATGTTTTTCATTTATTATAATATAAGTAGAATATTAATTTTCTTCTGAACTCCGCAGTGAGTAGTTATAATAAATTAACAATAATAATAAGTTGTGTTGTATACACTGCCCCGGAAATGCTTAAAATACGTTTATTTGTACAAGGTTTTAGTCCTCTGAAAAGACATATTTTCCGTTTATTATAACATAACTAGAATTTTAATTTTCTTCTGAACTCCGCAGTGAGTAGTTATAATAAATTAACAATAATAATAAGTTGTCTTGTATACACTTAATCTTCTACTACCTCCATTGCTATCACTGGAGGTTGACAATTGACTGACAGAAATACGAATATATGCTATATTGCCATTTGTCAAATGCCAAAAGAAGATTTTTGAGTTTGATTTCTGCAAAATAATAATTATGTTTGATTTTTTGTCATGAGGTGCATTAATTGTGCGGTTGATATTGAGCGCATGGCGCGTCACTCAATATCTTCGCTAGCAAGAAACCTTCAATCCATATTGATAGAATGGATCACTGCAGTACAGGTATGGCATTTTCATGTGATTACATTACTATTTAGGGTGGGCACGTCATAATTAAAGTAAAATAAATAAATGAATTATCCAAAAGATAAATAGTTTGTATTTAATATAAAAATCTCTCTTTAAAACACTTTTCCACGATTACTTATGTTTATCAGACTGTCAACCTACAAGAGCTAAAACTGCTCGTAAAAGGAGAATCCCGAGTTCTACAGATTTTTATTGATAAAATTATCAAAGTAGATATGGTAAGCTTTAATGTAAGGTAAAAATAAAATGTGTACATTATACTTCACAAGTGGGGCAAACGCCCACACAGATGTTGGCCACCTCCTTTGTAGAACACTTGTTTTTATTAATATTAATATTGTTTAATTATCAAAACCTGCTTCCGGAAAAATCCTTTGTGATTGTATCGTGGGTTTCAATATGTTAGTTCTTCGAAATAAGTACTTCAATATAAATTCACCTTTTTCTTAATTTTTTTTTACAGAAGGTACTACAAGTAAGATAAATCATAATCCGCGTGCGAAGCTGCGGGCAACAGCTAGTTGTAAATAAAGTTAGTAGGCTATCTAATTATAGCTAGTACTGAATAGTGTTAGTGAATTATTAATTGTATTTTTGTTAGTCGGTTGTTTGAAATTATTAGTTCCATCCTTATATAAAAAAAAAATAACTTCATTGGCCAAGACATAATAAATTTACCGTACAAATAGCTTAACGTTTGATGCGACAAGCTAAATTGAAGGGTTCTGGGGGCACGGCAGTGCCCCCGCCAAGTCGAGCAAAAAAGCGGCACGGCCGTATCATCCTTTTCTCGAAGCAATTCAGGCCATTTTCGACCCCCTGTAACTTCGTTGTGGAAAAAGCTAGAAGCCTGAATTTTCAGGAACCAAGCTGGCATTGTATAAACACGGTATACTTCAAATTTCATTCAGTTTGAACCAGTAGTTTAAGAATAATAACTAGTCAAAGTTTCTTAATTTCGTCACTCACTGACTGACTGACCGATCATCAAAACTCTAAGGAACTTCTAGCAGACATAGAAGCTTCCAATTTAGAACACAATTAGTGTTTACTCTATAAATCAAGGAAAAACTATAATATTTCGCAATTTCGGTCCAGTTTTCTAGATACAGGAACTGCATAAATAACTTTGTAATCCCATATAAATATATAGGATTACAAAGTTACATTTGCAGTTAATGAATCAGTGTACCTGTATAATACGTAAAATATAATGGAATAATAAGTGTAGTGTAGGTACGTATATATTATATATATAATTATGTTCAAAGGTAACTTGTAAAATGGTCAACGGAATGAAAAAGCAAGAATTGGACATGTCTTATGAAGTTGTACCAAAATCCCGCAAAGTATTAAGTAGACAAAATTGCCCGAAATTGTTGGTATTCGAGAAGTAGAAGGTATTGGAATGGAAAAAATTAGGACTATCTACAAAAAGAAATGAGATGCCATCAAAAACATAACTTGTAAAAAAAACCAAGTCTCGCAACTCAGCTCTTCTACCGTAAAAAGTAGTGAGATCCATGTAATAATACCAAGTCGGTTAATTTATTAAGTACCTACTTCAGGGTCCTTCTGTCTTAAGTTATTACGTAATTAGCTAACCTAACAACATGTTATAGTGACCATATCAATATTAACAATCTTTTATGTTTTAAATAAATAGATTGACTTGGCAATCGCAAAAAATAATCTAATTTAATATAATATACTATAATATAATAAAATATAATATACTTGTGAGATATACATTATATTTTCGTGCGATGGCCAAGTCAGTCTATTTATTTAAAACATAAAAGATTGTTAATATTGATATGGTCACTATAACATGTTGTTAGGTTAGCTAATTACGTAATAACTTAAGACAGAAGGATCCTGAAGTAGGTACTTAATAAATTAACCGACTTGGTATTATTACATGGATCTCACTACTTTTTACGGTAGAAGAGCTGAGTTGCGAGACTTGGTTTTTTTTACAAGTTATGTTTTTGATGGCATATGTATAAATACAATTCATACACATACAATTAGCATCTACTCATCCATGCCAATCCGAGTGAATGAAACTTGCCCTCTGCATAGTAACTATACTCAAGTGGCAACTCATATTTAATCTGTGTTAGGTGTGCACTGTGCAGTCAGCAATCAGAGCGTCCAATAAATGTCAAACTGGTCGTAATTCGCTGCTCAATACCAAACTACCGAGTGTGCCCTCGATGTTAGATCGCTATTTGGTTTATTGTGTTGTGAATACGAGGCCCAGTAGTATGCAAGTAGTATAACAGTTAACATTGTTGATGGGTCTATAACACTGGAGATAATAATAACAGTGTACGTGTCTTTTTTGTCTTTATACTGAATTAAAAGGACCCAGGGCTAGTCCTTGACCATAATGGTACAGCAGTTTGAGCATCTGACGAAAACCTTGGAAACATACCCCCTGTACGTTCACAATATATACAATTTTTCTTTAATTAGGTATATTTATTTGATTCAGAAAATTTCGTTTATTCACTGTAAACACACCACTGTAAAAATTGGATGTATTGGAGTTTAATTGAGGATCCCTAATTTTTTTGAAAATATAATATAGCCTATGTTACTCGGGGATAGTGTAGCTTCCCAACAGTGAAAGAATTTTTGAAATCGGTTCAGTAGTTTCGGAACCTATTCAATGCAAACAAAAAATCAAATCTTTCCTCTTTATATATTAGTATAGAATATAGATAAGCGTAGTCCAGTAAAGTGCGATAAGATAAACTTTGTAGATAATTTCTTATCATTATAAACGACTTCGATTATGCAGAACTTGGTTTCCTTATGATATTTTTGTAACGTATTAATCTCATACATAAAATTATGAGGTTTCAACCTCTTGTTTAGTTTGAGTAAATTTTGACTTTCGTTTAGTGAAATACTAATTTGTCATGAAGAAATAAATAGTTTGACGTTGACATTGATTTTTTTCCAATCAACCAAAGCTCAAGAGGAAAGTAAAGCCAGATCAGTTGATGATGAAAGTGTACCGCGCCACATGTGAGATATCGGCGAACCTCAGTAAATGATACTCCGAGCCGTCTGGAACAAGGCAAATAGGTTGCGGCCGCAGCGCCGCACCGCGCTAGCTCAGTTGGGAATATTTAGCTCCCGAGCGCAGCGCTACGGTTATTTGTACTTGTTAGTCGGCTGGTTCAAATTATTTCTACTGTCATTTTAGACGGAATTATTGTAAACTTGTTTTATAATTTGAAATGAGATTTATCGAAGAGATAATTTAATCTAATCATATCAAGTCATTGCTTCGGTGAAGGAAAACATCGTGAGGAAACCTGCACACCGGAGAGTTCTCCATAAAAGTTCTCAAAGGTGTGTGAAGTCTACCAATCCGCACTTGGCCAGCGTGGTAGACTATGGCCTGTACCCCACTCACATTGTGAGAGGAGACCCCGAGCCCAGCAGTGGGACAATTATGGGTTGTTGCTTGCTTGCTTGCTTGCTATATCAAGTCATTGAGTGTTTGGTTTGAGGTTAAAGCAAGACAATTGTCCCAAAAAACGATTTACCAAAAAATAAATACCAAGCAAAACTCGGTCATCCGCGTACTAGGTATTATACAGCTACTAGCCTCTGGTTTCGCTGTGAAAATCCTAGCATCGACAATTAAATGTATGAACAATTTTCACAGGGCACGCAAAATTACACTATTGTAGTGTTTGTAATATCCATGGTATTAATATTATTGTGATTTTCGTAGGGATCTCTAATTTCTTTGGAATAAAACAGAGTTCATAACTATTATACAGCAACGAATAAATTTGTAGATACTTATCTTTTCTCATTATAATATTGGTATCGATAAGGTATAGTCCGGTCAATTTAGACCAAAAAATGATAGTGAAGGTGCATAAATTCCCAACAAGCTGAAAATCAGTAAGATTGTTCAAAACATAATTATAAATAAAAATTTTAAGTTCCCCGTCATTCCCGTGTATGGAAAAAAAATATTCAAGGTCAAAGGTCAAAAAAAAAAGTTTTTCGCGATTTTCAGCAAAACGGTAAGTTTTATCATAAAGTAACCCAGACAAAAATTGTAGATCATAAAATTATCTATAAAAATGTATTAACAATTTTTTCCTACGAGCCACCGTTTCTGAGATATAATGATTCAAAAATTGTAAGTTTTTATCGTCATAATATGCACACGTTTACCACGCTACCTCATGGTAGTGTACTTAGCGCGTTTTTGTATCGTTATATCTCAGAAACGGTGGCTCGTAGGAAAAAAGGTATTGATAATTTTTTATAGATAATTTTATGATCTACAATTTTTTTCCAGAGTACTTAATGATAAAACTTACTGTTTTGCTGAAAATCGCGAAAAACTCATTTTTTTTACCTTTGACCTTGAATTTTGTTTTTTCCATACACGGGAATGATGGGGAACTTAAAAAATTTATTTATTATTATGTTTTGAACAATCTTACTGATTTTCAGCTTGTTGGGAATTTATGCACCTTCGAATGTCTAAACTGACCGGACTAGTATAGACTATACATTATAGAATTAGAGTAGACATAATAATGATTCGTATTAAATTCCAAACATCGGAAATGGTTTATAATTGAATATGGTAGTTTGCACACCATAAATTCGTTATACTTACTGTTCACGCAATTATTGTTTTTCTGGCGTGGTTTGAGGTTGTCTACAAAATCTGCGGTTGGTGGGCCGTGAGTTGTGCGCGGACACAAAACGTCACTCAAGAAAGAAAAAATGAGCTGTCAAGTTCGGTCTCGGCAAGCGAACAATTTCGGTTTTCGGTTACGGATTAAACTAAATATAAAATCAATTTACGGCTTTAATAGAAGAGATAATACGGTGCAGTGACGTAGTACAGAAGAAGTACCTTCCGATCAACAACGTCGGCTCCAGCCTCCAGCCAAGGTGAGTGGATACCCTTTTACTGTGTTGGGGAGGCAATATTTGCGTTGATCAGATATGTAAATAGAGAAACTAGGATCAGTCCAACTCTACCAATTTTGCTATCGAAGGCATTATTACCCAAACATTTTCTTGGTCCTTCGAGCCGGATTAGTTATTCATAAGAAATTTACATAGTTCAACGTTGACGGCGGCGGACATTTTGTTGTTTAAACGGTTACACGGTCTATCTGTCTTTGAGGTTTGGTTTTCGGATTCAAAATGGCAAAAGTTTTTGAAAATAAATTTAAAATTAAATATGATTGGTTCCAAAATACGCTTAAAATGTTAGATGATAAAACAATATTGTCATCTGTTATGTCGGCTCGGGTTCGTAAAGTGGAGGATTATTATTCAAAATTAACCCAGGCATACGAGGGCATATTGAATTTTTGTTCGGATGACATGGATGTCATTAGTAGATACGATGATAAATACAAATTAGCAACCGATGTTTATGATCGGGTGAATGCAATTTCAGCGGCTTATACGGGCTCAGGTGGTACTCATGCTACTAGTGAGACTGCTTCTTCATCTGCACCACGTCTACCTCGGATTAATTTAACTACGTTCGATGGGGACGTATTTTCTTGGACGAGTTTTATTAGTTTATTTACTTCTCTGGTTTTAAGCAGAAAGGATATTTCGAAAACGGAACAATTTCATTACCTATTTTCACATGTAGAAAAGGAACCGCGATCACTAATAAAACACTTACCAATGGACGACGGGTCCTTAGATACGGGCATGGAAATATTAAAGGGTCGTTATGAGAATAAACGGTTGCTGGCGGATTCTCACATATCTAGAATTTTATACCTACCAGTTTTGAATAAGGTCGTAGGCTTGCGGTCTCAAATACTTAATCCTTTATTGGAATCTTCTCGGGCGTTAAAAAATCTTGGTTTGCCTACGGATAAATGGAGCTACATGTTGTTGTACATTGGCCTTACGAAGTTGCCTATAGAAATTAAAACTCGTTTTGAACAGCAGCACGGTGGTAATAATTCCGATTTCCCTACATTTGATCAGCTGACGGGGTTTCTTCAGAACGAGTGTAGGTTAATTGACACGGCTACGACGGGAGAGGTTATCGGCTACGGTGTAACCCGGAAGGCTACGCGGAATGTACATGTCGTAGATGCTAATAATTCCTATTCGGCGGATCGCGGTAATACTTCAAACAATAATAGCAATCGGTGTACTTATTGCGATGTTTCGGGTCATTCGGTTAAGGATTGCTATAAGTTCATTAAATTAACAATAACCGATCGTAAAGATTTCGTTAGGAGCAATGCCTTGTGTTTTAGATGCTTCGGGAAGCATATAGCTTCATCTTGTAAATACAATGTACCATGTACGAGCTGTGGTAACACGGGCCATAATAAATTAATTTGTGGGCGGTACATTGCGCGTCATAATTCTCCCATCAATAATCGGACGGACACTCGCCAAGCAATGGTCGCTACATCACGTCATGATAACAGTGGCTACGGTAATGGAAAGCGTTCACCTCGGCCTATGCGCACGAGTTCTCATCACAATAGGAGCTCACCCGCTCGTTCGGTACGGGACAGCCGCTCACCGCCACATGGTAATCATAATGAAGCCGGTGAGAGGTTTAATAATAATTATTCACGTCGCTCGGGTTGTTTACGTGATCGGGATCAGGATAATCGGACGATGCGACCGGCCAGCCCCGCGCATTCTCGGCAATCACAATAGCAATTAATTAATAGTAATGTCGCCTCTTTACCTCGGTTAGCGGATAATGTGATTTTGCCTACGGTTATTATAGATGTTAAATCAATTCACGGTGATTTTTATAAGGCACGGGCGTTACTGGATCTAGGTTCACAAGTCACAATCATACGGAGTGATCTTGTTACGAGGTTAGGTTTGAAGCGACATTACTCTCATACACCATTAGTGGGCATCGGCGGGGTTCAAAATAGTAATAGTCAACATATTGTTATGTTTAATTTTAAACCGGAAAATTCGGATCAACCTCTTTTATCGGTTACGGCGGCTGTTATAAAAAATCTCACAAATTATTTAACAAAACATTTGGATACATTGAATAATTCAAAAGTTAAGTTAGCGGACGATGGTTCATATCGTAGTCAAATAGATATTATTTTCGGTTGTGATATTCTCGGTCAAATAATTAACGGCAATAAAATTGAGTTAGGTTCGGGAGGGCCCTATGCCATGGGTACCATTTTTAATTTTGCTATTTTTGGTCCGGTGCCGTCAAATAATTACGACGCCACAATGTCAAATAATAGTTATTACTCGGGGGTGACGTTAGTAGAAGCGGTTGAACGGTTTTGGCGTTCTGAGGAACCACCTTTAAAAATAAAGGATCCGGCGGATATAGAGTGTGAGAGCTTATTTTCATCAACCACGGTACGCGGTTGGGACGGCAAGTATACGGTTCGGTTGCCACTGGTTCCTGGTCACCAACGGCTCGGTGACACCAGACAAACGGCATTAAAACGATTTATGTCTATGGAGCGGAGAATGCAACGGCAACCTGATTTTAGAGAAAAATATGTACAGTTTATGTCAGAATATATTAGTCTCGGTCATATGAAACTTTCTAATTTTGATTTTAACTCTGGCGCGGAACATTATTTTCTCGCACATCATGGGGTTTTTAAAAAATCGGGGGACGTAGATAAAATACGTGTTGTTTTCGATGGCAGTGTACAGACTAGTAACGGTGTGTCTCTCAACGACTGTCTGTATTCCGGTGAACGATTACAAAATGATATTACGCAAATAATAATTGGCTTTAGGTGCCCACGTATAGTATTTACAACGGACGTTAAAATGATGTTTCGGCAAACATGGATACATTCGGATGACCGAAAATATCAACTTATATTTTGGAGATCGTCACCGTCGGAACCCTTGTGTATTTACGAGTTGACTACAAACACTTACGGGTTGAAGTCGAGTCCATTTGTAGCAATTCGATGTTTACATCAGTTGGCCGACGACGAACAGGCTAGGTATCCTAGGGCTAGTCGAATGATACGACAAAATTACGTTGACGATCTCACGGGTGGCGCGGACACGTTGAGTGAAGCGCAGGAGCTCAAAAATGAGTTGATTGCACTCATGAGTACTGCGGGGTATGAGTTACGGAAATGGTCATCTAACGTACCGGAACTTCTAACGGATTTACCTTCGGACTTCTTAGAAACGCCTCGGACGTTCGAACATTTGGACGGCGCTTCGTTTATTAAGGTGTTAGGTATTCAATGGAATCCTCAAACGGATAGCTTTACATATCGGATAAATTTATCTAATAACACGGACGGGACGATCACACGACGATCTATTTTATCTATAGCGGCCCGGTTATATGATCCGCTCGGGTGGGTGTGTGCTGTTGTCTTTAGAATTAAATTATTACTTCAACGGTTGTTAACTAATGACGGCGATTCTCGAAAAATTGAATGGGATACACCAGCTCCCGTAGATATTGTAAACGAATGGAACGATATTTTGTCGGATTTAACGATCTTACAGCGATTATCTATACCTAGGTGTATGAAAACAATCGGTGCGGGCAGTTATTCATTACACGGCTTTTGCGACGGTTCGTCTGTAGGGTACGCGGCGGCGGTGTACATTCGGTCAGAGGACGTCGGCGGCGATGTGACGGTGCGGCTACTCATCGCCAAGTCGCGCGTCGCTCCGTTAAAGACGAAACAAACTATTCCCAAGTTGGAATTGAACGGCGCAGCGCTTCTCGCAACGCTTATTAATCACGTTGTTACTTCATTGCAAGATAACATAGTTCTAAATGATGTGATTTGTTGGTGCGACAGCACAATTGTGTTGGCGTGGTTGCGGACGTCTCCACATCGGTTACAGGTTTTTGAAGGGAATCGGGTTTCACAAATAAATTCATCGGCGGTGTCTATTACATGGCGGCACGTTCCCAGTGACATGAATTGCGCAGATGTGGCGTCGCGCGGCGCGAGCGCCTCGGAGTTGCTGGACCACCAGTTGTGGTGGGGGCCGCAGTGGTTGCGCGACCCGGACTGCTGGCCACGGGAGTGTAAGGACTTACCAGTACACAATAGTTTATTACCTGGGTTACGGGCTAAAGTTTGTAATGTCAATATTTTGGATTCAGATTTTAATTTATTAGAACGGTATAGCTCATTTGAAAAATTAGTAAATGTTACGGCCTACATTTTGCGGTTTATTAATCGCTTAAAGAATAAAATACACTCGGTCGGCGACCTTACGGTCTCGGAACGTAGGAATACTATATCATATTTGATTCGGTTCACACAGGCTTCTTATTTTGCTGAAGAAATAGCGGCTATTAAATCTGAGCAACCTATTAAGTCTTCATTACGGCGGTTAAATTTATTTATTGATGACGATAACTTGTTACGTGTAGGCGGTCGGATAGGCGCCTCAGAGTTGCCTTATGATTCACGGTATCCTATTTTAATCCCAGGAAAGAGTCACTTTACGGAACTATTGGTAACTCACTATCACAAGGTGCATTGTCACGTCGGGGCCAACACCTTGGCAGCGATCCTCTCGCGGTCCTATTGGATCATGTCGGCGCGACGTATTACTCGTCACGTTACGTTTCGGTGTGTGCAGTGCTATCGGTCTAAAGCACGGCCCACTCAACCCTTCATGGCGGACTTGCCATCGGATCGCGTGAGGTGCGCGCGACCATTTCTTGGTGTCGGCACGGATTTTGCGGGACCATTTTATATTAAATCAAACTTATCTCGGAACGCAAAAATAATAAAATGTTATTTATGCATTTTTGTTTGTTTAGCTACTAAGGCCGTTCACTTGGAGGTAGTGTCGGACCTGTCAGTTGAAGCCTTCATCGCTTGCTTTACTCGGTTTGTTTCACGGAGAGGACTTCCGTCCCTTATTAGGTCGGACTGCGGTACTAATTTTACGGGTTTTAACAAATATTTAAAGGAGTTATATATTTTCATACGGAACAATCAGTCGGATATTAATAGAAAATTAACAAAGGAAAATATAACCTGGTTATTTAATGCACCAGCAAGTCCTAATCACGGTGGTTTATTCGAAGCGGCAGTGAAGTCTGCTAAGACTCACGCTCGACGCGTAATCGGTGAGGCTCGGCTCACTTTTGAGGAGTTAGCTACGTTTTTTACTAAAGTGGAAGCGGTTATGAACTCTCGGCCTTTGTTCCCTCTGAGCTCGGATCCGTCCGACTTAGAAGTCCTGACACCAGGACATTTTCTTATAGGTCAACCCTTGGTGGCATTACCGGAATATTCTTATGCGGACGTCAATATGACTCGGTTGTCTCGGTATCAACAAATTCAAAAATTGTCGCAACATTTTTGGTCTCGGTGGAAAAATGAGTATCTCCATACACTTCAACAACGATATAAATGGACTTCGAAGACAGAACCTCCGAAGACAGATGACCTTGTCTTGATAAAAGAAGACAATTTATCCCCACTTCATTGGAGACGCGGTAGAATTGTAAGGTTGTTGCCCGGAAAAGATGGGATTGTTCGGGTTGTTGAAGTTAAGACTCAGAATGGGATCCTAATTAGGCCCATCTCTAAATTATGTAGGCTACCCTTATCAAATTAGGTAACCAAGGTAGGCCTTGGTTAGGCGGGGGGGATGTTCACGCAATTATTGTTTTTCTGGCGTGGTTTGAGGTTGTCTACAAAATCTGCGGTTGGTGGGCCGTGAGTTGTGCGCGGACACAAAACGTCACTCAAGAAAGAAAAAATGAGCTGTCAAGTTCGGTCTCGGCAAGCGAACAATTTCGGTTTTCGGTTACGGATTAAACTAAATATAAAATCAATTTACGGCTTTAATAGAAGAGATAATACGGTGCAGTAACGTAGTACAGAAGAAGTACCTTCCGATCAACAACGTCGGCTCCAGCCTCCAGCCAAGGTGAGTGGATACCCTTTTACTGTGTTGGGGAGGCAATATTTGCGTTGATCAGATATGTAAATAGAGAAACTAGGATCAGTCCAACTCTACCAATTTTGCTATCGAAGGCATTATTACCCAAACACTTACCTTACAGTATGTGGGGTACTGACCTTACATCCGTCGTTGGGCTGAAGGGAAGGTAGGGAATAGCCGGCGAGTGGTGGACTTGAGGTGTGGGCGATGAGTGATCCGGGCGATGTTGAGTGGGCTGGTCCCGGGTTCCCGAATGGGCTTGCACTTCCCGAGAGATCCGTTTACGTCACAATACACTATCGCATATATACTGGGCGTACGGAGTGTGTTGAGCACATGTAATATGGCGGCCGGCGGCACGGCGTGGTTAGTTGAGGCGCAGCGCGTACGACGGCGGGTTTCGCGAGGGACGCGTGTGCTCGGAGCGCAGGTAGCATTGAACACTAAACACAATGGCGCGCGAGCGCCGGATCGTCGGCCGGCGTCTTGAGCGCGGGTTGAGGTAAGGAAAGGGGGGCGCCAGCGACGGCTGAGGAGTGCGGATAGAGGGGTCGAGCGGAAACCTCCGTCGCGTTCTAGATGGCGCGATCATCCTGGGGGGCGGGGGGAAGGCGCGGGAGAGCCGTGTCCTCTTGAGCTGATTCAATGGGAAACCGAGCAATCTTCAGCACCGGTCTCCTTAGAGTTCCATGGGCAGTGTCCAGATCGACTACACGGATCACTCCATCCTTTCCAGGGAACGTGCGGATGATTCTTCCAAGCCTCCACTGAAGCGGTGCCAAGTTGTCCTCCTTGATGAGGACGATCTCTCCGACTTGGGGAGGGGATGAAGGAGCGAGCCATTTGGAACGGGTCTGTAGGGTATGGAGATAGGATTGGGACCACACCTTCCAAAATCGTTGGGAAATGGCTTGGATGAGCTGAAATCGCTTAAGAGCGGACAATGGTCTATCATCAAAGGAGTATTCAGGCAGTGCAGTAAGCGGACGACCTACAATGAAGTGTCCGGCCGTAAGTGGTTCGAAGTCCGATGGGTCGGACGAGAGCGGGCAAAGGGGTCTGGAGTTGAGTACAGCTTCGATTCGCGTCAAAAGGGTAGAAAATTCTTCGAAGGTGAGGTGTTGCTCACCCATAGTACGGTACAATAATTGTTTAGCTGACTTAACCGCGATTTCGTGTATTCCCCCGAACCACGGACCCGTGGGGGGGTTTAGCAACCACGTTATGTGCTGATTAGCAAGTTTATGCGCGAGAAAATCATTGTTTGCCGAAAGAAAGTTCTGAATTTCCCTGAGCTGATTCCGGGCGCCTTGGTAATTTGTACCACCATCCGACCGAATAAGGGTAGGAGTACCGCGTCGCGAGACAAAACGCTGCAATGCCGCAAGAAACGCTTCCGTGCTGAGTGAAGACACAGGTTCCAAGTGAACCGCTTTCGTAGACAAACATACAAATATACAAAAGTAAGCTTTTAAGAGTTTTGCGTTACGTAAGGTGCTGGATTTCACTAAAAACGGGCCGGCGAAATCGGTAGATACTTGACTAAAAACTGGTCGTGGCGTGACTCTGTCAGCTGGCAGATCACCCATGACAGGAGCCTTAAACTGAGGTCGGCATCTAAAGCATGTTACACATTTATATACACGATGTCTGATGACGCGGCGTGCTGATAGTATCCAGAATCGCTGTCGTAATATAGCGTGTAAGGTGTCGGTGCCTGGATGGCAATGTATTTTATGATAATGATCAATAATGAGATCTACTAATGGGCTTGAGCTGGGAAGAATTAGCTGATGTTGAGCATCGTACCCGAGCGGAGCGTGAGTGAGACGACCACCAACCCTGAGGAGGCCGTCTTTCAGGAAGGGCGAGAGACGTTGAAGTCTTGCAGTACACCGTTCGTTAGTCCGAAGGTTTTGTATATCTTGGGCGAACACGTTTTGTTGAACGGAGTTTATCCAGAAGAGCAAGGCCTCTCTTCGTTCAGTGGCCGTCAAGGGGCCAGATCGACGATTCATGGGCGCGGTTTTACAGTTGTATAAGAATCGCTTAATGCAAGCTGTCACTCCGATGAGCATGTCGAGAGAGCTGAAGCGTGTGAGGAGATCCGTGTCAAGGTCAGGGACAGCTATATGAGTTGGCACCTTCTTGGGTTTAAGTCCTGGTAACGCGTGGTGTCCTAGAGCTGGGGGCATCTTCGGCCAGGTGTCTGGGTGCTCCATGAGCCAATTCGGAGACCACCACAGTGAATGTGTGGCCAGTGATTGGGCAGATAAACCTCTGCTCGCGCAGTCGGCAGGGTTGAGCGCTGAAGGGACGTGTCTCCAGGTGTAGTTGGATGCGGTGGACCTTATCTTGGTTACTCGGTTGGCTTCGAATACTTGAAGACGGTGGGGTGGCGTATTTAGCCAGGCTAATACTATAGTGCTATCTGACCAACACACGTGATGTTGTATGGTTATGTAAGCCGATAACTGAGTTGAAACCCTGGTCATGACCTGGGATAGGAGAGCTGCTGCTGATAGTTCCAATTTCGGGATTGAGAGTCGATTCTTTATCGGTGCGACTTTTGATTTGGCTAAAACTAAATGAACGCTTGCATTTCCGTTTGTATTCACTCTATGTAAATAAACAACTGCAGCATAGCCAGCCTCAGAGGCATCAGAGAAGCCGTGTAGCGTGTAAGTTGACGATGGAGCATTTGGGCAGATATGTCGAGGAATACGCAGAGCTGAGAGTTGTGGGAGATCTTCCGCTATGTGAGTCCACTCCACTTGGATATCTTCGGGGGTCGGTTCATCCCACGACAAGTTCAACAACCACAGTTTTTGGAGTAGTAATTTAGCGCGGAATACGACGGGAGTTACCCAACCGTTAGGGTCATACAGCGATGCTACCGTGCTGAGAATGGATCTCTTGGTGACATTAATTATAGGTTTCAAGGCAACGCGATAAACGAACTGGTCCGTCCGAGGGATCCATTGTATTCCCAATACTTTGATGGGATTAGAGTCTGGGCTAATGTCGAAATCCTTTGGTAGATCACACTGATCATCTGGGAATCTTTCCAAGAGTTTGGGTGAGTTGGAGGTCCATTTAGATAACTGGAAACCTCCCAAGGCAAGTAGTCCTATGAGCTCAGTTTGAAGTGCTTGGGCACCTTCAACAGAGGCGTCTCCAGTGAGAATGTCGTCAACGAATATAGCCTTGCGGATGACCTGGGCGGCTCTGGGGTACTTATGACCCTCGTCATGAGCAAGCTGAAGGAGCGTGCGGATAGCGTGATAAGGGCTGGACCGGAGCCCATAGGTCACGGTGTTCAGAGCATATGTGAGCAGAGGTTGGTCCGGTGATGATCGCCAGAGTATAAGCTGATACCGTCTATGGTCTGGATGCACGAGAATATTCCTGAACATCATTCGGATGTCCGTACTGAACACGACAGGATGAGTTCGAAACGCCATGATAATGTCAATGATGTCTCGTTGAAGGGGCGGACCTGTGTGTAGACAATCGTTAAGACTGACACCGTTAGAGCTTTTACAACTACCATCGAAAACCGTGCGGAGTTTTTCTGAACCTGACTTAAATATGCCAAGGTGCGGAATGTAGAAGTGAGCCTTGTCAGCGAACGTACTTGGGTGACACAAAGACATGTGGCCTAGGTTGAGATAGTCAGTCATGAAGTCGACGTATTTTGAGCCGAAAGTTGGGTTAGCCTGTAGTTTCTTCTCTAAGCTGAGAAATCTCCGTAGTGCAATTGCGTGAGTGTTGCCCAGTTCAGGTGCATTATCAAGGAAAGGTAACGTGACCATGTATCGTCCCGATGGCTCACGAGTTGTTGAAGAGCGGAAAATTTCCTCGCACTGATCTTGTAGTGTATCTGTTGCCACTGTTGTCTCGAGGTCTTCGGAGTCCCAAAATCTTTCAATTGCCTTATGTATCTCTTGAGTTGATACGTCTGTGTCGGCAGTGCGAGCGGAGTACACGCGAGTTTTAGGTGTCGTGCATGAATCGTGGATGGGTCCAATTAACGTATAGTCGAATATCGTGCCGAAGGCTATAGGCCTGCCGGGGCCCAAAGATAACTTGGTCCCGTCGAGGACTTGACCAAGGACGTCCGAACCCAGCAAAATATCAACCGGAGAGGGTACATTGTAATCATGATCCGCCAGGGGCAAGCGCGCGCTCCCTGGTAATTGAGTTACATCAGGTAATTTATCCAAGGGCAGATAACCGGTGACGTGCTTTAAAATATGTGCTGTAACAGTTATTGTAGGCGTGTGAGTACGTGTCGGACGACAAATAATTGTAACTGATGCCTTAGATTCCTGTGAGTGCTGATTTCCTATCCCCCCGATCTTCAATGATGTGCGTTGTATAGGTAATTTTAAAAATTTTGCCATGCGCTGAGTTACGAGTGTTACCATGCTACCACAATCTAGCAACGCTCGAGCTTTGTGGAAGTTGCCATGTACGTCTGATGCCTCCAACGAAACCGTTGGTAATAAGATGGGGATGTTGAGGGATGCCTGAGGATGAGCTGAATCTGTTTGAGTTTGTGCTGATGATGGTTGTTGTAATTCTATTTTATTACATACTACTTGTTCTGTATTTGAGATCGTGGGGTTAAAGTTGTGCGGATGTAAATTTATGGGCATATCGTTTTCGAGTTCGGGGTGCTCGGTAATTATAGATAGTCATTGCGGGTGTGTGTGAGATCGCGGGGGAGATGGTGACTTCCGAGCGGCGAGCACTGGGCGGGTTTGGGCTTGATGAGCTGAGCGCGTTTGTGGTCGCTCTCTGAGTTCCGCGGGTAAAAGGTGCGCTGATGAGTGCACCGGTGATGTAACGCCAAGCCGATGCAGGGACGTATGGTGATTTATGCTGTTGCATTCCTTGCAACGCCCCGTCGATTGACACTCATTCTCGTAGTGCGGACCCAAACAGCGCTTGCATCGGTTGCGGGCCTGGATGAAGTCCCATCGTCCTTGAACGGGCTGGTTATTATAGGCCGGGCAGGCTATTAGTTTGTGGCCTTTTGTGGCGCACCAAGGGCAATAAAGGTTATTATTTGCGCCAGCCGGAGGTGAGCGCGACGTACGGGATGAGTAGACCGGTCGGTAAGCTGACGTATCGGATTGACGAGTTGTAGGGGCTGAACGTTGCGCCGGCTGTATTGGCCTGAAATTTTGGCGACCGTGTAAGTTTGGGGTGCGTGCTAGGCTGGGTGATCTTCTCGGAGCAGAGGTAGAAGCGAGCACGGGCTGGGAAGAGTGAGAAGAGTGCGCGGGGTTAGATTTCTCGGTTTCTATGCACCGCGCGTGTTCTTCTAAAAAAGAAATTAAATCATTCAAGGTGGGTAGACGATCACCCGATGCGTGCCTGCGTTCAAATAGTGTGCGGAGTTCGCCTTTCAGCTTGCGCACCACGATCGAAACGAAGACGTAATCGCAGTCTTTAATGGGCAGATCTAAATTGCGCAGGGCAGACTGAGCAGAGATGAGTGGAGTCAGGAAGAGCTGTCGTATATCTGACCGGGAGCCGATTGGTGGGAGCTCGAGAATGATATCGACGAACCTGTCGATCAATACGCGCCGGTTCTCGTAGCGCTTGGTCAGGATCTCGAGAGCCACCTTATAATTATCATTGGTAATTTTAAGGTGAGCGATCATGCTGAGCGCCTCACCAGAAATACAAGAGAGCAGATAATGCAGCTTGACTGCATCCGTGAGGTTGACCATGTCATCGGTCAAGCTTTTAAAGATGGTAATAAATGAGGGCCAATCCTCTAACTTAGAGCTGAAGCGAGGGAGCTCAATTTTGGGCAGAACGGAAACCTCCGTCGCGTTCTAGATGGCGCGATCACAGTACATTTAAAATCATCTTACAAATTTTGAAATTAAATGTGTACTTCTCGATACTACAACATGTAACCCTGTATACAAACTATAATTTCCCTAACAACCGCTACCACAGATATAATAGTACATAAATTGTACCGGTACCTAACAAATAAGAGCTGCCGTGCTTCAAGCTGCGTTACCTGACACCGCGGCGCCGTGATCAGAGATAACGGTCGTTTGTGTCGTCTCGTGCGCGTCACGTCGCCTGAAGGCTGGCACGTACGACGTCGCACTTGCAACTACATGCAATACAATACATGCAATACATGGCGTGGTTTAGATATTATGTAGACAAGTGGAAATCATGGATTGATTGATTACATTATTATGTTTATTGCGATTTCAAAATAGGAGGAGGTTCTTAATTTGGTTGTTTTTAATACGCTTTTATGAGCTTCAGACGTATGTTAGTATGTATGTAACGAAATCTTTGAACATGATTTTGACCCCCTTCAAAACGTCGGATTAACTCGAAATTTGGCATACCTATTAAGGACTGATGACAATTCAATATTTAAAGAAAAGAAAGAAAGAAAGAAAGAAACCTAATTACACGCTTTATATTTATTACAATACACGCTTTTATTACAATTACACGATTCTTAATTCAATTTTATTTTCTATTTTTTTTTGTTGGATTTTCTATAAAAGCGTGCTTTTTAGTTTTTTTTAACTATTATTTATGTTGTCATTCATTTGAAACTGATAAAACTTCTCGGTAATTCGCCCACATATTACATTGGCTTCTACAGTGCGGCATGATCGGTTTATTGGCAACCCCATAACTTTGTTAACAGTTCTGGAGTATAAACATTATGTGCAGAGTAGTCATCGATAGTGACATATGGGGAGAAACAAGCAGAATTATGTTATTTTATTTACATATTGACTACACAGCAAACTTTGTTACAAAGTGCATCAAGTTTGCACATCTATTAGCCAAATATGTTAAGATCAGACGTACATAACCGACAATGTCATGTCATGTAAAATAATTTATAAAATGGGAGGCTCAATAGTCTATAATTAGTGAATCGTTGAAATGATAAATTATGACGAAATTTCATTATAGTGATTCAAAATACAACAATGTTAATTTCATGTAAACTAAACGGACTAAAAAAATTTGAAATGTAAGACTAGAGACCTATAAAAATAAAATAATTGGGGATACACGAAGCGCATGAAAAAACTAATAGCAATGTGTTGGTGCGGGTGCGATTTTTAAACTTAACTATTTATCTATCTCCAAGCGATGTGAGGACAGAACACTAGTTACATCTGTTGTGTTTAATAACAGTTAAATGAAAAAATGTTACGTAACACTGAAATTGAACCGCGAAAACGACTTTCGTTTACTCCTAGACGTAAGCACTGTTTGTTACTTGCTCTATGATTTAATGAGAGTGACACTTGGAGTGTTCAAGTGTTGTTCTGTTTTATCGCTGGTATTACGACGCAGCTCGTAATAAGACTGCTACTGATAGGCCTACGCCATGACATGTGCGTTCTACGGATCTTTTCACTAAGCTATTTCATTGTATTTAATTGCTGCTACAAGATGAGTCGTATTTGGGTGGCTTAGAATACTAACCGGATGGGTGTCGTAAGAGACGACTAAATCCAGTCCGCTGGTGGTACGGCCCCTCGAGGGATTGTATTGGTAATATTGATTTTACTTGTTAATTAATACCATTATTACTATTATTATTTCTCCATGGGGTTCGTCTGGATAGCTACCACCCTTGAGCATGAGTCAGCCGCCAAACGAGTCGTCGTGTTCTGGCTGCGGGCTTGAGAGCCAGTTCTTTCTTTCTTTTTCTTCTCTCTTTCTTGGCCGGCAACGAATCTGTGATGCCTTTGGTGTTGCTGATGTCCATTGGGCGACGATAGACACTTGCCATCAGGTGGATCGTCAGCTCGTTTGCCGGCTATTTCCATAAAAAAAACATTTTTCTCTTTGATCCTATAGAAATGTGTCGTGTGACAATAGTGAATATAGTACAAACCTATGTTAGTCGCAAATTTCAACCAATTTATAACCACCGACACAAAAAGAGGGGTGTTGTAAGTTTAATGTATCTCTATATCTGTATCTGTCACCATTTGCCTGTTTATATGTAGCAGTGTAGCTGCCTATAGAATCTTAGCTCCAAAACGAATGGACTGATTTTGATGCAGTGTTTTTTTTGAAAGATAAGGTTAGATGGTCGTTAGTTATGATTGGTGAGATTAAAATATTCAGGATTTGTTAAAATAATTAAATTTTGAGAAAGTGTATTGAAAAGACGAGTTCATCCATCATTCAAAATAGAATATTTTTGGATCCGATAGTTGCCCAGTTCTCAAATTTTGCTTCGAAACAACGTGCCAGCACTAATAATACTAACATCCAACCAATATGAATATGTATCAAAGTCATATCATGTAACAACATGCCACCGTTCAAGGCTGACGAATTAAAACACGTGATCCTTTTGGGTTAAATTAATAATGTAGGGTCACAACCGACGGGCCCTCTAATCGGCTCCGGGGGTCGCTCCGACCGCAAGTTCGTTACGTATCTTGCTTGTACGCGGTAGATACTATTTGTCCTTGGCATCATTTGCTCGAACTACTGATATATCTTCTGTAACACTTATAACCGACTTCCAGCAGGACCAGTTGCAGAGTTGTTGTTACTTAGATTTTTACTTGAAAACTCTAATCTAAAAACATTTTTATTCAACAAGCCCTTTTTTATTTATTTATATATTTATTTATTTTCATTAGATACTCGTATATCAAATGGTGCAGTTCGCATTTTTCTTATTTGACCCCTAAAAGAGATCAACATGTTAACTCACTTATTTGTTGCATAATATTATTATTAAAGAATGAATTATTTTAACAATTTGACATCTACGTGACATGAATATTATTTCATTACTATTGTTATTAATTAGACTGTTATTTATTAAATTTTAATTGTTGTTAGATATTAAATTTATGAATTAATATGAATATGTATTGACATTTTAAGATTAATTATAATTATATTATATTTTGACTGTACGTTATTGGAACTTGAACTAGAAATAGTATTAAATAGGATTTATAATTTAATAATATAAAAATTATGTAAACTATTGGTACAATATATGTACTAACAATAGATATAAGAAATCAATAATACTAACGCATTAGGCTACTGATCTGTAATGTTAGTATGTTTATGGCCAAAAAATAAAATAAAATGTATGCGTTTGAATAACAGAAACTGATATGCCAGCTCACTTATTTATCAACAGAAATCAGTCAATAAGAGAAAAAAAAATTGTAAGTCACTTAAAAGCTAACCATCTACCGGTTATCTTTGGCTACTAACGATCCTCAAGCTATCGCACTTTACCCGCACATAGAGTTAACCCTTATTAGCTTAGCCGTTGGTAAATTGGGCGGGCGTCCCTCGCTATGGCTGCTTTATTATTTAGCTGTAACAGCCAACTGTACTCGACAGGATACTAAATTGAGACCACAATACAGCTTTACATTAAGGATTGAAATAATTATACTATGAACTTGTTGTTTCTTACTCATTTTCTGTTTGAATATTTGTTTTAAATGAAATCAAAATAATTTGTTCTTATAGGTATTACTCGTACACTTATGCACGTCAGTTTTATTATAAGCCAGTTTTAATATCCTATTATTATAAACGATTATTGTACTGGTAGTTCTACCTAATTCTTATAACCACATTCACCCACAAATCGTAAATCATACTACATGATATAAATACGAATTCGTAACAATGAATTGTCACGACATATTAGAAAGAAAGAAAGAAAGAAAGAAACACGTTTATTTCTGTGCCACACATGAACATACATACACAGAATATAAATATAGTTAAAAAAAAATACTAAAATTTACAGACCGACACAAAAAAATAATATAAAAATAAAATTAACAATTTACAGTATTATTGGTCTGTAACGCTCGCATGTGTCGCAGTGGCCCAGAAAATGGAGCTCACTCAGCATAATGCCGTCGTGGTAGCTACGGCGCTGATTTTCAGTGAGTCCATTTAGTGATGTACGGACATCAGTGTCTTAATTACCAGTGTAAGAACAGGTTTATAACAGGCTCGAAGTGAGACAGTGTGACGCATTCCTGGATTGATATAATCTCAAAGCGACGAGGAGGGTAAAGCAGTGAGGGGGGTATGCGTTGTTGTGACCCGTTATGAAATCTTTTTCTGACATTGCACACTGCGCCATGGCAGCAGCCGTTACATTACACGCCTGTGCGCTTCATGTGTTTTCTATTTACCATGGCACGAATTTTGCTATTATTTTGAATAATTACTTAATCTATATTTAAAGTATGTTTGCTACAAGTATATGCATTGTATACAGCCGCATACAAGAAGCACTGGGATGACGCCTAAGCCTATATATTGCTTATAGTCTGCAAACTATGAGGTAAGTTTTATTAGCGGTTAAGTACCTACTACATTTTATTTATTGATAGAATATGGATAATATTATTACTGCATAGGTATATTATACATATATAGGATATATAGGATATTATACGTAATTTTAAAAGTGAATTGTGTTGTAAATATTATGTATTGAATATTAAAAATTGTGTGAATTATATTTATTGTATAATTATTATATAGTTATTGTAAATTTTATTGATTTAGTTATATTTGTAGCTCGTTTATTAAGTTAGGTGGAGTTAATTTGTAGGCTCAGAAGGTGTGTTTTTAATTTAATTTTAAACGACTTTATGGATTTCAGACTGATCACCGGCGGCGGCAGGTCGTTCCAGATCTTGGATGCGGCAAATTTAAAGCTTCCCTTAAATGCATGGGTTTTGTGACGAGGAATGTACAATGTACTTCGTACCCTGGTTTTACTGGATTGTACATCGCGAGTCCACGTCAGCTTTGCGGCTAGATAAGGAGGTATTTGATTATGTATAACCCCAAACAGAAGAGTAGCTAAATGTAGTTTCCTACGAGATTCCATTTTTAAAATGTTTGCATTATTTAAATAGGGAGTGACATGCGTGCGGGGGGGAATGGAGAAACAGAATCTTGCGCACGCGTTCTGTACCTTTTGCACGAGCTGGCGACTGCGGGCTAGCAGTCTGGGACCATATACCACATCCATATAGTTAAATTTGGATAGAATTAGGGAATCACATAATTTGATGCGGATGTCAGTGCTCAAATATTGTCGAATTTGGTATAACACCTTTAGCCTATAAAAACAATTTCTGCTAGTGTTTAATATGTGATTTTCAAATTGTAGCTTTTCATCCATCAATAGTCCCAGATTGCGAGCTTCACTTACACGTTCGACATTCACGCCTTGGATGTGTATGTTCGCTCCCCGCTCGGAGATTTTATTTATTTGATTTTTAGTCCCTAATATCAAAAATTTCGACTTTTGACCATTTAAAACCAGTCCATTTAAGTGGCACCACGCCGCTATCCGATCCAGGTCCTCATTTATTTTATCAACGGCTTCATGGGTATTCCGGGGGTCAAAGGAGACGTACACCTGCATGTCGTCAGCGTACAAATGATATTTGCAGTGCTGAATATTTTTGACAATGTCAGCACTGTAAATAGCAAATAGCGTTGGCGCAAGCACCGAACCTTGAGGGGCGCCGGTCATTATAGGCCTCGGGTTTGACTTCAGTACTGATCCCGTATCACTATTACATAATTCAACAGTTTGCATTCGGCTTTTAAAATAACTATCGAACCATTGTATTGAACAACTACTAAATCCATAGTAACTCAATTTAGACAATAGTATGGTTCTGTTAATGCAATCGAATGCCCTAGAAAAATCAAGTAGTACTAGAATTGTTCCATGCCCGTTATCTTGTGCTGTCAAAATGTCGTCGACAACATGTGCTAAAGCGGTTACAGTACTGTGGTTCTTTCTAAAACCGGATTGAAACTGAGGAAGTATGTTATTATTTTCTATGAATTTTAATAGTTGTTCCGATACCAGTTTTTCGATTACCTTAGATAAACATGGAAGTATGCTTATAGGCCTTAAGTCATTTTCACAGATCGGATTTGACTTCTTAGGGATAGGTCTAACCAATGCGTGTTGCCAAAGGGTGGGGTATGTCTTGGTCTTGATGGATGTGTTTACCATATTAGTGATAGTTCCGATCGTGACGGGTAATGTCATGCGTATCATACTTAGGGAAATACCATCGACCCCGACGGCGTTTGATCTTAAAGATTTTAAAATTCTGATAACGTCTGCTTCTTGAACTTCCGTTATGTTAAAAATAGCGTCCGTTGCTGTGTGAAATTCGTAGTACGTTAAGTGTGAAAGTTGTATATTTTTATTACCAGGAACGTTCAAGAAGTGTTCATTAAGTGTGTTTGGGTTATCGAAAATCTGGCCGGGGATCTCGTTTTTGGCTTTTATCCTCACAGTTGTTTTAATATGTTTCCACATATCGCGGGGATTATTCATATTACGGTTTACGTAAAATGTAAAGTACGCTTGTTTTTCTCTGTTGACCGCCTCATCGCATGCCGTTTTTAAACTTTTATAAAATTCCGTTTTTTCTGGTTTATATTGACTTTTCCGCATCTTACTGTATGCTTCATCTCTCTTGTCCATCATTAATTTTATATTATAAGTTATCCAAGGAAGTTGCTGATTTTTGATAACTTTCTGTTTAATAGGAGCATGTTTGTCAAAAACGTTTGTCATAATTGTATTTAATAATGTAACCTGTTCGTCAACATTACTTAAGGAATCAATTTGTTTCCAATCAATTGAACTAAGATCTTCTTTAAAAACTTGCTCATCAATTCCATGCAGCGCGCGTCTTGCAATTTTTAGTGGCGGTGGTTTAGTTTTTTTAATGTTTAGTTTACATGTAAGAAAAGCATGATTACTAATCTGAGGAATGTGGTTGATGGTAACTATGTTATCGTTAATATCTGTGCATATTAGGTCAATTAAAGTCTCAGAGTTTTCGGTAAAATGTGTTGGGCTAGTGACACATTGGTTTAATTTAAAACAAGTTAAAAGGTTATTCAATTTTTTTGTGCAGTTATTTGTCATATTCAACATGTTAATATTAAAATCACCCAAAAGTATCACGTTTTCGCTCCACGACAGTGTCCCTAGGGTTGTCGTAAGCGCGTCGAAGAAAATGTCTACGTTTTGCCATGGCGGCCGGTATGCAGTGCCTATAACGAGTTTTTTTCCATTAACTGTGATGGAAATCCACATTTGTTCCACGAGCGGAGCGGGGGGGTGAGGCAGCGTGCGGGCACATAGGCCTCTTCTCACAAAGAAGCCTACTCCTCCGCCGCGCTGGCGCTCTCCATCACTAGACCTCGGCACGTGCCTCAGTCGGTAGCCGGGGACGGCGGGCGCGCGACCCTCCTCGCCCTCTCTCAGCCAGGTCTCGTTGACTGCCATGATATCGACATTGTGGCGCTGTACTGCTGCTATAAACTCGTCATGACCGGTCCCTAAGGAACCTGCGTTTAAAAAAACCAACTATAATGTTTGTACTAGGAGAGATGGATATTTTTAAATTTTACTAGTGTTCGCAGTTTTACTAAATGTGTCACAGTTTTTAATTTTTTGTAATTCATTGTTATATAATTATTAGGCGATTTTCTTGTTTGGTTCTTATACTTACGTATGTGTGTATAATTTATTATATTATATATAATTATTATCCATTTAGCACGTTTTATATTTTTACGTATATATTGTGTGATAAAATAGATAAACTGTAATTGCACATTACAATAAGAATTAACAATTATCACTGACATCCGTAAATCAGCAAGACCACTAAAACACATGCAAGCATAACGTGCCATTTTATAAAGGTGTTTACAATAATAGAACAAAAATAACGAAAAAGTAAAACAAAGTAATAAAAATTTAAAACAAAACAACAATAGGTTTAAATAATAATAATTAGCGATTAAACAATTCAAGATTCCTGATCTTTTGACCCAACATTTTGTTTGCCAAAAACCCTATCCAAATCGGCTTCACATCTAATACGGAAGGCGGCAGTCCCCGGTTCACGACGTACGAAAATTTTACCATCTTTGGTCCACGCATAACGCCATGTATGCTGTTTACTTCGTGCCCTGACCTTGAAAAATAGCACACGGTTGGTTCTCGTAAGCCGTTCGTTAATATAGAACGGCCGGACGACGGGATGCCTCAGTCCGATTCCTTCGGTGGTGAGCGAGCGGCGGACGCGCGCTGCGTGCAGTATCGAGTCCCGCACTGCCTTACGCGCTAGGCGGACTGCTATCGGCCTTGACCTTGGGCCACCGCTCTGCTCGCCGCGCACTATTCCACCGACACGTGAACAGCTGACTATGTCCCGTTCTTCGAGGCAGATGTTAAGTTTTGCTGAGCATGTGGTTACTACATGTAGTAAATTCTCCTCGTTTTCTTCCGGGATGCCGGCGATCTCAATGTCTGTCATTAAAAGCTCCTGGTCCCGGTCGTTTAGGTCCTGCTGTAGGCCCGAAATGATGGCCTGGACTGAAGCCAAACCTTCCGTTTCAGGACCAACCTGACTATTACGGCTATCCAACTCAAGGACCTTTGCTTCCAATCTTTCAAGCCGTCCCTCGCATGATTGTATCAGCGCGCGAATTTCCAGCATGTCTTGCCTAAAATTCTTGAACTCATGACGAGTTTCACGCATCTCCTCACGAAATAGTCTGAGTTCACTCGCTAGCCCTGACTCATGCGATTCGGTTGCAACCTCCTGTATTGTTGCGTTATGGTACTCATCATGCTGGCTGTCATTGCTATGGCCTTGGCCCCTCACCAGTGAGCTTAGATTGCCGGTCTTGGTTGTCCGGGCTTTACATTCGGGACACATCCAAGATGGTTGAATTTTGACACCCTCAGCGACATTGACACAAGCTCTGTGTGATTTTCCCTTACACTTAGGACAGGAAACACATTCATTTGCTGCCATAAACTTGCCGCACGCATTGCACTTCACCATGTTTATTGAATGTATTTTGTTTTCTTTTATTTAGGTGTTCTCTTTAAGTGTTTTGTAAATTGTATTTTTGTAAATGTAATGTTTTATTAGAGGGTAGTTTGTTATATTATATCACTTGCTTTTACGTTGTAAATATATTTTTGAAACGATTATTGTCTTTTATTCCACTCCACTTTACAATTTTTTTTTAACAATTCGCATTTATGCATTAATATGGTTCACGAAATCACTTCGTTCACTCCTTTGCAGCGCTTTTAACTATTTTTATTTATTAATTTTAACCGGAACGATTTCTAACGCAACTGTCGCACTGATGTCCGTGACGTCCAAGTCCAATTCATAAACTTTAATCATTTTCAATGACAAATTTATACGAAACGAGTCGTATTTCAATCATAAAAATAAGTTTTAATGAAAATGACAATTAAGTTTAGCCGTTCACAGGCCAGTTCTCACACAGAGACCTTTGCTCACAAACCATCAGGCTAGCCATGAAGAAACAGCCATCACACAACTTTTAATAATGGTAATCGAAAACGTTCAAGTATAGTTCCCTCACGATATTTTTCTCCGTAGAAGTGATTCCTAACGTAAGGAAGTAAATATTCAATGCGTACGTAACGCTGCAACAACATGTGCAAAGGATTCCAACTGAAATTGTCCTTGTGAGATGTTCAATTACATTTATAAGGTCTTACAGCTTTTGTGGTTGGTGTGTGTTTAAACTAAATAGATACTGTACAGTGTGAGCCATAAGGATTTTCTGTGATGCAAACACCAGATGTGTAAAGTTCATAAAATATACTGGATCGAAAATAAATGGTTCATATAATTGCAGATTTGCCTTATAAAATTTATTTATAAAATAATGCTTCACACTAGCCCCACACTAGTATTCCCTGTATCGCGGGTGCCATGGACAACACACAAAGACAAAAACACATGACACACATCCAGACTGAGATCAGAAACTCAAACTCATCATTCAAATTCCGCTTCGCTGGAAGTCGAACCTGGGACTGTTCTATATAACTGGGATAGAACTCAGATCTTCTCATCAGCACAAAATAATTCACCAACTAGATTCCGGACCTGTATTTTGTATACCTAATCATTCGTTAATTCCATTATACCAAGAACCATAAAATTAATCAAAAATTAGTAAAATGTAAATAAGGACCTAAAAAAATAATTGCAACGCGCCATTATGCTGAAGGGCCTCGTTAAGGTCCGCTGAAACATTTACATCTCGATTGCTCAGGGCGTTGGGTCGCTCATTTAGATATTATTGCAAAAACCTTTCGATGGAAACCTTTGATTTGGAATTAATTGAACAAGCTATCAAAAACCTAATACAGCAATGGATACTTTATGAAATTTAAGTCATTAGTTGGTGGTTTAGTTTCAACCGTAATTAGAAAGTATTTTAAAGTAATCGTGATATTACAGTTAAATAACTTTTATTTATTTTTTTAGCGATTGACAATGCTGTAAAATTATGAACTTCATTTTATAAATCTTTGTCTGACATGAATACTATGAAAAACAGATCATTATTAAGTAGCATACATATATCACCAGAACACCATGACGAACACACACGTGAACAGGTGACATTGCGGTTACAGTGAAACATTTCACATGAAAACCTAAGGAGTGATGACCGTGCTATGTACAGTCGCCTGCAGAGAAGTAACGTATCTGTTACTGTATGTTTATAAACAGATGGGTTACTTTTTTCTGCAGGTGACTGTACAGTCATGGGCATGATATGAAAACGTTCTGTAATGTTCGATGATGGAACGGTCCAGAGGGTGTGTCATACAAATCTTTTTAATACAAAGACTATTAGGGTTCCGTAGCCAAATGGCAAAAAACGGAACCCTTATAAATTTGTCATGTCTGTCTGTCTGTCTGTCTGTCTGTCTGTCTGTCTGTCTGTCCGTCCGTATGTCACAGCCACTTTTCTCCGAAACTATAAGAACTATACTGTTGAAACTTGGTAAGGAGATGTATTTTGTAAACCGCGTTAAGATTTTTACACAAAAATAGAAAAAAAAAACAATAAATTTTGGGGTCCCCATACATAGAACTGAAACTCAATTTTTTTTTTCATCAAACCCATACGTGTGGGGTATCTTTGGATAGGTCTTCAAAAATGATATTGAGGTTTCTAATATCATTTTTTTCTAAACTGAATAGTTTGCGCGAGAGACCCTTCCAAAGTGGTAAAATGTGTGTACCCCCCCCCCTGTAACTTCTAAAATAAGAGAATGATAAAACTAAAAAAAATTGATTTGAACGAGATCTAATAAGTAGTTTTTTTTAATACGTCATAAATCGTAAACCGCAAAAAACATCAACAAGTTACAACGAACTACAAGAACTTTTATATTATGTTACTTGCTGCTACGGAACCCTTCACGGGCGAGTTCGACTCGCACTTGGCCGCTTTTTTAGTTATTTTTGGTCTGACACTGACACGTTCCATGTCATAGTGTAGTATGACCACGTTAGGAGGCAGAAAGATTTAGAAGGCGCTGACGCCCTCTAAACATAACTAAAGCACCACCATTTTAACAAGTTATAATTTTATCTGTGTTCACTAAACGCACCAATGCAAGCGGTCCTGATGCAACCGTCCCGATGCCGTTACGGCGACGTTCGTTAAACAAATCCTACTCCACGATAATTGGCAAATGTTTGAACAAAATAATTAGTTGAAGTGTCAATTTAAAAATAACTCTATTTCTAAGGTATTTAGGCTCTTTACCGAACGTCAGAGGCGGCAACTCGTTAACTTAAACTAATATTGAATCAGTGCACGGCGCCTGGAATTATTGACGTGTTTGAACAAAAATCGACAAAATTTGCTGACTAGGGCCGTTTTAAACGCATCTTTTTGTACAAATACTTTATACATTTTTTGTTCTTTTTGTTTTTGTAGTTCTTTTTTAATGTTGATTGCATACTTGAACTCAGACCGCGCATTTGCTCTAACTAAATGAACTAAAAAGTACTAAATGGATTTTTATGAAATTTAGCACTCAGGTAGATCATTATCTGGAATAATATATAGCGTACTTACTATAAATAAACACTAGCAAGTCCGCGTGCTGAGAGCTAGTCTATACTCTATACATAATTATGTATATACATACAAATAAATAAAATTGGAGTGTCTGTTTGTAATATTAAAATAACCGCTTTTTACTAAGTGCATTTGGATGTATACACGGTACATATATCAAATCAACATTTTTTACAATTTTTGTCTGTCTGTCTATCTGTTTGTTGTTTACCCAAACTCTGAAATGGCTGGACCGATTTTGACGGGACTTTCACTGGCAGATAGCTCATTAACAAGGAGTAACATATTGTGTTGAATTGTAGGTCATTGGTTTCCAGGGCGGTTACTATTTTTATTCATAACTGGCTCTTTAATCAAACAGTTACGCATGTAGTTTCACGCGTGATGCATTTCAGTGATAAAAATGTATTGTTTGAAACTAGTGTTTCATTTAGATATTCACGGACGTGGGCGCGATTATTGGAAATGATTTTAATGTTGAAAATATTATCAAAGCTAAAAATTTTGTTTTTATTGTGAAACACCAAATTTGGTGTATTTCAATTTTTGGCTTGGGATCTGACTACACTATATTCACATTCGTATCAGAATTTACGTAAGCACTGTGTTGCCTAGCAACCACAAACAAACAGGTGCATGAAACTTTTGGTCGTATAAAGTGCGTTTGAACTAAATCTGGAGTTCGCAAGTCGCGTTCCATTCCACTCTTTATAATTTAATTTCTTTTTAAACATAATATTTATTTTGCAAAAGTTTAAAATAACACGGAATAGTTACGCATAAAATCGATATAGACTGTTTCAAAATAGATAAACATAAATATAAAATGTTATTTGGCTTTGTTTAATGAAATTTAACTTATAAATAACTTTATGCTCATGCATATTGAGTGGAATGAAATATCTGTATAATCTGTACAGTGCCATCTCTGAAGAACTTATTTGTGCCGTGGCGAAAATTGGAACTAATGCCATCCCATTCATAATTTAATAATAGCCGCACTATGATTGGTCCAATGCGTCCGGCAGCGCCCTCCTTAAGGTCACAGATAAGTTGATTTCACTGTATTTCGAAATATAATACGACCAAGTTGCAAAGCATGTAAGCGCCATTATAGCTGTGAGGTTTTCGTAGTCATTTCTATTTATAGTCATAGGCATGCGGACCGTAAATAATATTTTTTTGCAAAGGTTACAAGTCGCTTCACGAAATTAAGGATGTGCGAGCGTGAGTTATTCAATGATTAAGATTGTTTTAAGATGTTGGTTTTTACGTCGTTTTCTCTTAGTGTGTTATTGTTATAGGTCAATAGTAAAATAATGAAGATGTCACAAACGTTATAATGATTGTTTAGTTCTTTAATAGTTATTTGGTGTGCGAAATACAAATCAGTTTGTGAAAACCCTATAAAGGAATTTTTATGATTTGTTGACAAGTATTATGATACGAGTTTGACTCAAGTGTAGATATCAATATACTTAATTATTAAATTTTCATGGGTGTTGAAGATGATAATAATCACAAATAACTAGTATTATTATGCCTTTTATACTACACAAATTTAATATAATTTTTAAAATTTTTGTATCGTAAATCGTAGACGTTCGTAGCTGTGCTACGAGAGTCTACGTGCGATCGTAGACGCGTAGTATTTCTCGTAGCGTCGTGAGTAGCGGAGTCGAGGAGCAAGATATAAAAAGAAAAAGTAGGAAGAATATTCGTTTCAGTTTTTTTAAGCTCGTTTCATATGGAGAACGTTCTAGACTTATTATAGTTGTAGAGTGATATTTGCTAAAAATTAAGACCTGGGTTCGAGGGTATAAAATACATCTGTGGTATAAAATTATTTTAGAATTAAATTCAAATACCTTTTTGCTAATTTAAACTATAAACTTAAATCAAATTTATTTCTTGCTTAGAAATCATTAAATGTTTTTTAGTGTGTATAATCAATAGAGAGATTAAATAAATACATAAATAAATTTTAGCTAAATAACTGGATCAGAGTTATATTTTAGTAGTAGCAATATTACGTTCATAGTTTAACGGCTCCTGTCTAACAATAAATCCCACAAATAGTGAATATTTAAAAAATCTTGAGAATACTGCAATGCAATATTTCCATACAACGTGCAACAATAATCGTAGACGCGTAGCACGTAATGTCGTAGCGTCACAAGTTCGTAGCCCCCGTAGCGGCGTAGCAGCGTAGCGGGCACGCTGGGACCGATAAAACTTGCGGGAACTTAAAAATACCGGGTAAAGTGTCTCTTTAGAGCACACTCGTGCGGGCCTCGTGTTATATGGTTCCGTATGAAATATGGAGCTATATTTTAAAAAAGATGTTAGTACTGCAGCGGGTTTTATTACTGGTTAACGAGCCTTCGTATTTTATATGCTGCGCTCTTGTTCAAGTTAGTGGCATTAATATTTAATAGTTAAACGTTAAACGAATATTCTTTTCATAAAAATATAATTACTTCAGCAATACTATTTTATGAATGTCACTATTAGTAATTTTAAATGAAGTTGTGAGAGTATAATTAATTTCATAATTTTAAGCACTTCAAAGGACAATTTAAGATCTCGGTAATAGTAGTTATACAAGACTATCAAAGATATTATTATAAGAATTTTAGTAAAAGCAAAACAGTTTGATTTATTTAAAGCTTCACAACACGAAAACCACTTCAACGACAAGAGCAATAAAATTATTGCTAAACACAATGTATGAAAATCTCCATTAATATATGTTTAATATCGAAGGAGTTCCATTAGTTATTCCGATTAGAATTTTGATAAATACCGAGTCACCATCTCGAAGTAACCCCTTTCATATGAAAAAATCCGAATTGGTGGATAAAAAGAACTCCGAAGTTTTTTGAAGTCGGCTAAAAAAATAAACGATCTTTCCCGCTGTCCGCGAACTTTCTGAAGCGTTCGCAAACATTCGCCGCTCGCTGACACTTGGAGACTGCGACACTGCGACACTGCGAGACTGCGAGTTTGTACTTCACTAACTTACTGTGTATTAGTTTTTAAACTTCCTCTGACAGTGTTAATACTATTGTCGCAAGCTTGAAGTATCGGTAGCTTGCTACTGTCATTTCAAAGCCACGTATTGACTTCAATTATCCATTTCAATTTCCACTAACGGTCCACTATTGAGCACGAGCCTCTCCTCTTAAATCAAATCAAATCAAATAGTTTACTGTGGACAGTAGGTAAACAGGTGCGGTACGGTTTTAGAAATCGATAAGTTTTAACAATAATAAACATAGAGAAGTCGGACCAGTCTACTTATTATTAATATTCCGTCATAACAGTAAATGAAAATTCAATTAAAATGAAGTTAAAATCCGTAAATATACACTCGAATGTCGTATAATAGTCAAAATTTCAAGATAAGTAAGGAAACCTAGAGCATTCTGCACCACGCTGCTCTATGGTGATTGATGGAGAAGTTACTGGCCAACCCAAGTGTCGGTAGCCTACATGCCTACAGGCCTTTGTCATGGCTTAATGATATTTACGAAAACAACTAGGACCGATGGCTTTACGTGCCCTCCGAAGCACGGAAAAGCACTCAATTTTTTTGCCACTAGCGGTCACCCATCCAAGTACTGACCGCTATCGCTGTTGTTTCATTCGGTCCATCGCTAAAGTCCGGTTTACACGTATAAAGTAGTTAAGTAGATAACAAAATTTTAAGTAAATTAATACGTGTAAACAGACAATTTAGTAACTTTTTAGTTAAAATTTAGTTATCTACATAACTACTGCAACTGTATGTATTGCATTGTAGCAAATTCCCCCCCCCCCCTGTCGAATTGGGGTTCCTGTAATGCCAGAGTTGGGAGTTGTAAAAATAAATAAATAAAATAAATAATACGTGTAAACCTAACATGGAGATCGACACAAGTAAAAAACTCCTTGTAAAAAAATTATAACATCATGCAACAGATGTTTGATCAAAATAATAAAATGTTCAAGGAATATATTTTAACGAATATATTTTAAAGATGTGCAATATCATCATCGCCGATATCGAATGTAAATCGGAACGGGAACCCATCCGGTTATAGCTGCAATATTCGTAAAAAGAAACGCGCCTACCTGATACATGAGCTAAGGTAGCTTGTTATGAAGAGCTCGCTTTTAAGATGTCCATCAGGTGGATCGTCAGCTCGTTTGCCGGCTATTTCCATAAAAAAAATAAAAAAAAACAAGTTGATATCTCTCTAGATACTGTTTTAGGAATCTCAGTATCATTCCTAAGTCTAAATTAAACAAAAATTGCTTTCAATAATAAACCTATAATGTTATCAATAAACTTATATCGTATATTTTCTCTGGTACGTTCAATATTATCCTAACCCGGCTAACAAACTAGTTTCGATAATAAACAGAAAACGAATGGGATTGCCAAAATTAATTTAAATCCACCAAATTATATTATCATAACGGCGAATATGGGGAAATTAATTCAGTTGATTTTAACCGGCCGCCGTACTAATATTGTGTGGTAAATTATCTAAATTTAACTTTGAAATAATTTTACTAAGTTTATTTGTAAGTCGTTAAGAAAATTTTGCAAGTTAGTTATTAATATTATTGTATAGTAACTTGTTTATTTTGTTTACTTGAGAATGTGTGATATAGACTATCTGAAGCCTTCATGGATAGCTATAACCCTTTTGCTTGAGTCAAACGACTCGACTCGTCTGGCTGAGGGAGTGCCAGTTCTTTCGTCTCTTTTCTTCCTTGACCGGCAAAGCATCGGTGATACTTATTGGGTAACTAAAGTCCATGGGTAACTGTAACCACTTCATATCAGGTCCATCTAATGCGTCACCTACTTCCAAAAAAACATACCTAAAAACAAAACATTTTATGATTACCGCTTAAATTACTTACGTTAAGTACATACATTTTTATATTTATCTATGTTTATTATACTATCAATTTAAATCATTATCTATTAAAATATTCACCTAAATAATCCGAGTAATAAAGTTTCCGGGTCAAACATTTGAGGTTAAGAGTGTGTGAGAGTCCTTGCGATCTGGAGCGCTCCTTGGCGCCGGTTAAGCGAAAAAGGTCAGAGGATCAGATCTTGAAGAACCACAGAAATATAACACTCCACAGGGAGAAAATTAAAGGAAATTTGTAACGATTCTTTTGGCAGTTTCCGGGTACTGTTTTACTCGTATAAGTCATCTAGATAATGAATATTACATATGATTCAAACAATTATAATCCAAGTTATTTTAATTTTTGTAGGATGCTACTTCCATTTATATATTATCTGGTGTGGCTTTCACCCATATTAACCCAAAATTAACGTTTTTGTAAATTATAATAATCATGCAAAATTTCAAACTGTTTCCAAATCAATTTGCATATTTAAGGCTTTATTGGATGAATGTAAAATAAATTCGATTACCTTGATAAATGTATAACAAATTTGATATCGATAATTTACTATACCTTAATTTAACTTTTAAAGCTTATAAAAATAAACTGATTACAGTCAGTACCTTTGGCAAAATCTCGTATTAAAATATCCCATCTCGAAATGATTCCATAGAACACCGCCATACGGTATCCACACCGCAATGGCGCAGTAGTGCAATTAGGTTAAAATACTTTCGAAGCCACAAACAGGAAAAGCAAAATGTTTGCTGTAAAGTTCGCGTGGAGAAATAAAATATGAAAGTCAATACATAATCGAAGTCCATCGACGCGCGCACACAAAGCTGAAAAGCTCGATTATGAAGAGAGCTTGATGGATCGCGAACTTTATTTTCAAACGCAATCTGAGTTGTGATGTGTGCACACTAGTGTAATTTTTTTGACAATAACTGCGAAGAAAAATCCGACTCAAATTCAGCTGAGGTTCCAAGTTCAATCATACATTTTACACTCCATTTAATTACTTTTAACACTACATTTTTGCGATGAGCATGTGTCAGCCGCCAAACGATTCATCGTGTTCTGGCTGGGGGCTTGAGAGCAAGTTCTTTCTTTATTTTTCTTCTATCTTTCTTGGCCGGTAACGCATCAGTGATGAATTTGGTGTTGCTGATGTCTATGGGCGACGATAGCCACTTACCTTCAGGTGGATCGTCAGCTCGTTTGCTGGCTATTTACATAAATAAAGACTTGAGAGTGTACTATTTTTTCTTCTTTCTTTTTCGGTAACTGATACACAGAACAGTTACTAATGTCTACAGGCGATCGTTATCAAGTACCATGATGTTCATCTGCTCTCTTACGAATTACGTTTTATTGTCATTTTATGATTTACTTAAAAAACAAATTATCATTATCTAGAGTTGAGACGTGGCAATTATTGCTCTGTCGATAATGAAATTGAAATCGACGTTCCTTAAATTGTGTAGTTGATAGAATTGATTATTTGTGTCGCGAGATTTCATAATTTTAATTTTTACCCCGTCTGCGTCGTCGATATAGAAGTTTTTTAATAGTAAAAAAATTACCAAATTGATCATAATTTCTCAGACGCGGTCGGTGTGCACGTGGGTTTACAGCACCAACTGGCAGCGAAAGTTCGCTTTGCGCTCGCCCGCTCGCCCGCTCACCCGCTCGCCCGCTCGCCCGCTCGCCCGCACTTCCGCGCTGAATGTTTGAATCAAGTTCTATCGCACTGCGGAATGCGATCATCTACAGAATCATTTTAAAATATTATTGCAGTTCATTTTACGAGCGCGCTTACTAGGACTTTTGTTTATAACGTTATAAACATTCTTTTTACTTGGTTATCAGTTACAAATAAAAAGCTTTTTGTGTGATTACGTTTTTTTTTTGTTTCTGTTAATCGAGGACTGTATTTAAATATTTCGTGTGACTTTATATTTGTTACTCCGGTACTTACTAAGCTTTCCCCGTGAATAATTCTATCTAATCGCAAGTCGTAAAAAATCCTGTAGTATTTTATTTTTGAGATAATTTGTGATTAAATGTACAGAATTTAAAAGAAATATAAATATTAAAATAATCATTCACATGGCATCCTAAGAACAGCGAGAAAATAGAGAACAATTAAAATGTTAATAATCAAAATTTTACTAACAAAAAATAACCGACTTCAAAGTTACTCAAAAACTACTTGTTAGATCTCGTTCAAATTTATTTATGGGATTACGTGACAAGCACCTGCTTTCGATTAAAAAAAGAATCTTTGAAATCGGTTGGCGTGATATTGAGTTATTCGTCCATTTGTCGCGCTTACTTAATACAAATTTAAGACTTATATGGTTTTATCATAGATTCCATTGTCAGATCTCAATAAAATTTATATGGGATTACATGACAGCTACCAGCTTTCGATTAAAAAATGAATCATCAAAATCGGTTCGCCCAGTCCAAAGTTCTGAGGTAACAAACATAAAAAAATACAGTTGAATTGAGAACCTCTTCCTTTTTTGAAGTTGGTTAAAAAGTTAATCTCGTGTGTGTACATCACGACACACTGATACACTTGTGTGGGTGCGCGATTGTTGATGATATTTAAATTGTAACCAGACCACTGATTATCACACTAACCAAACTTTCCGATTATTCCGAACCAAGTACCGCTTCCCATTTATTAATGAACCGCCCGAACATCACGGCCTGTCCGGACATTACGGCCTGTCCAGGCGGAACGTGGCCAAAACAGGCATTATTGTGTATTGTTTTACTTTTAATTATCGGAATGTGTCAATTATTGCCTAAACATTCGTTCCTGCTAAATTGTGGTTGCACTGCATGGTCTTTATATAATTAAAAAAATTAAATAGTGGTTGTGTGAGTCTAGTCTTGAATGCGCCAATGTAGATTACATTCATACTAACTACATACTAACATACATACTAATATAAAGAGGAAAGATTTGATTTTTTGTTTGCATTGAATAGGCTCCGAAACTACTGAACCGATTTGAAAAATTCTTTCACTTTTGGGAAGCTACACTATCCCCGAGTAACATACGCTATATATATATATTTTTTAATAGGGGTCCTTAATAAAACTCAAATAATGTGACCCAAGGCGTAAAAAAATAAGAAAACCGAAGCAAAGCGGGGGCGGTTACTCGTATTATATTAGATTTTTCAGAAATACGGCACGCAAAATATCATTTGTTTCCGTCACGGAAACTATTTTCAAAGATGCATTAATTTCCTAATTTGCGTGCCTTTATCATAGCAGTATTAAGCTTAATAGCCTAATCTTCTCATTAAGAGAGTACACCTCCAACCTAGCAGTAGCATCTATGAGCAACTAATTTCCTATCGTATAAAAACATAAGATAGAAAAAAATCTTTTGGGAATAGACTTCTAACATGAAGGGAGAAATTCAAAATAAAATCTCTATTATCGCTCAAAAATAAATTCACATTGTTATAATTTCTGTGAGAATAAACCAGTTATTTAAACAATTTATGAAGTAACCCTGTCGGCCGAAGATCAACACGATAAAATATGTATACGAATTGTCGTAAAAATACGAGTATAGGACTGTCGTAAATTCGTCATTCGTATGCAACAAAGTATATTCGTATTCGGAACAGCATAAAAATACCGACACGCGAGGTTCATTTTATTTTGCGACCCGATACGGATCTCAAATTAAGTGGTCGGCCAGCCCACGGCCTACACTCCGGAAGGCTGTAGAGTAAATCATAATAGAATTGGCATGTCTGTTCTGTAAAAATGTCATGCCCGTATTCAGAAACAACACTGACGACCCGTGTGGCGCAATGGTTACCATGCCGGATCGCCACACCAAGGGTCCTGGGTTCGATTCCCAGCGAGGCGGAAATTTGAATGATGAGTTTGAATTTCTGTTCTCGGTCTGGGTGTAAATGTCCTTGTCTAGTGTGTTGTCCATGGCACCCACGACACAGGGAATCCTAGTGTGGGGCTATGAGTGTGAAGCGTTATTTTATTTATTTAACACTGTAAGGTCTCAAAGTGCTTGCTAGTGACTAGTGTCATACGTTTCCTATAATATAATACTTGAGTGAAATCTATGGCGTTTTGGTTCGACTTATACCAAAACAGAAAGAAAGAATCGACTGTTTGTATTGCTATCTTTGTATTTTGCTTTTACCAATTAACTAAAGTTTGCCGCATCAAATGGTCCAATTACAAAGCTGTAACACAGCGCTATGCATCCACTTAGCCCAGCAATACTTAAGTGACTGTGAAACAGATGGCTTGACATAACGAACGCGCTGAGGAACAGCGTTCTTAGCATAGCGTCGTTTCTGAATACGAGGGTCAGTCTTTTGACAAAAGAGATATCCTTGAAATTTAAAGGCCTTTTTAGGGTTCCAAAGTAAAGTCAGAACCCTTATAGTTTTGTCATGCTCGTCCGTCTGTCCGTCCGTCCGTCTGTCCGTCTATCCGAAGCAAAGCGCCGAGACCCTTAATGCTAAAACGCTGTAATTTGGCATAGATATACAATATATTTATTAAAACTCCAGAATCGTAGAGTAAAATATTGAAAAGCGTTACTTTTCAGGGTAGCTCCCCTACAGGTGGATGAATTTTTTATTTGTTGCGTACCCTATAGTGTGGGATATCGTTGAAAAGGTTTTTTAAAAATATTATGGGTCTTCTAAGACCATTTTTGGAATTAGGGGTCCGTTTGCGAAATATTTGACTTTAAAATCCATCCCATCGGCTAAACGGTTGGAGTTGGACAAGTGAAAACTTCTCAAAAATAGGTTACATGATGAATTTAGAAGGAAGACTATCACAGCTATGTTAGCATAAGTAGTTAATGAGTAATACATATTCGATAAATTTACTACTTCGGAACCCTACATTGTGCGGGGCCTGATCCGCACTTGCCCGGTTGTCAATCTTCTGTCATTCGTTGTATCTGGATAACTAAATATTATTTCTATTGATTATTATGGATTTTAAGAATATTGAGAGGGCCGGGCCGTAATTCATTGACCAAAATAAAATGACTTACCCCAGTGTATAGAATTATGTAGTGATAAATGTTAAGCTGGGCAGCGGAAATGTGCTATAATGGTGTAAACATGTTTATTAATGTGTAAAATATATAGGTACAACACTATATATGCAGGTATATAAAAATGTATTCTTTGAAGTATTACCTATTGATTTCTTCTTTATTTGTAATAAATAAATAAAACTAAATAATTTCCACAGTTTTTTACCATCTTAGCTAAGAAACATACTTATTTAGCTAAATATACAAATATTTTCATGCAGCAATGAGATCATTTACTATGTTATAGCAAGTCTACTGCAAGCATATTGGGTATTAGAAACAAATTGTTCATTTCTATGTAATATTGAGTCTCTGGTTACAACCTAACTAGACATGCAAATTTTATAGCTTAATTATTTAAATTGATTCCCATCCCTTTTTATCCGATCTCATCCTATATTCTCTATCGGGATAATATCAAGTCCCCTGCAGCTCGTAACTTATCGTAACTAATGTGGACTGGGAGGCGGCTAGATAAATCAAATAATTATTTTTATCACGTTAAAATAAGATGGTTCCGGAATTATTTTCGGACACAGTTTTAGGTGTTCTTGAAAAATATTAAATTACTACCACGCACTATCAATAATTACAAATTATTTAATTGTTTATTAAGTTATTAAATTAAATTGAAAATTTATGTAAAAACTATTAGATCCAAACAGTATTTTTTTGTATCAATAGAATAATAATTAGTAACAACATATTTTTGAGCCAGGAATTTCTTAGCTAACCCACTCGCGAAATATATTTCAGCATTCTAAATAGGATTTAAAACACTTTTCATCCGTTAAACAGACATGAGAATAAGTTGATGTAGCTTAATAGTTATTAATTAGCATGCCACACGACTCGTCATGTTTCTTCTTTTAATTCTCTTTTCTTTCTAAGCCAGCGACGCAACGATACTAAGGTGGTACTGATGTCCATGAGTCCATGGTCAACGATAGCCACTTCCCGTCAACTGGCTTGTGAGCTCATTTGTCTACTAAGATCTGATCATTCGACTATATTTTTTTTATCTTTGTTACCTCAGAACTTTCGATGGGTGAACCGATTTTGATGATTTTTTTTAATCGAAAGCTGGTGCTTGTCATGTGGTCATTTGAGCGTGATCTGACGAGTAATTTTTGAGCTTTCCCTAATTTTGAAGTCGGTTATTTTTTGTCAAGAATTATATAATATTTATTTGCCTAAAATTATAAGTACAAACAAAATTTTATATTAGATCAGAATGCTTAAGAAGTTGGTAGTTTTATGTTTAAAAACATAAAAGTAAGTATATACGTATATAGGACCTGCAGCTCATTATCATCACATACACGTTGGTCATAGCTATCAATGTTATTCAACTTTTCGTATACACATTGCATTTTTATTGTTATAACATACCTACCTAGTAAAAATTAAAAGCAATTACTCCCAATATCCATATTAATACGTATTACAGTGGTTTTATCAGCATTTGTATCGGGAGCGTAACGGTTTACGAGCCCATTTGTAACTCGGCCGATATGAACATGTAATGACTTGTTTGGTCTCAGTCCGACTCGATCGCCCATAATTACCTTTATCCGATTATCCAGCCATCTGTTACGGATGGAAACCGATATGTTTTTACAATGACGGTTAATATTGTAATTCGGTCGTTATTCCACGGTGTTTTAAAGTTTTATGGACACCATTGAGTTGATTGAAATGTCGGGTGGCTTAAACCCATTGATGACTACAAGCCACGATTAATATTATTACTGACGAGGCCTAGAACATCCTATGCCACGCTGTTCCAGTGTGGATTGGTGGAGGGTTTAATGGCCTCTTCAACTTAGTATTACTACTTATTATAACTACTACCATTTCTTTTGTGGTATTATTTACTTTTAGCAAAATTTTCCTTTTAATTGGCTTCAACATATTAATGGCTCATTACTGAACATGGGTAGAGCCTCTTGAATAGCTCCTTGAGACTTGAGGAGACCTTTTAATTAGTATTAAGTAGGTATATACGTATATGGTTTATTTGCTTTGTATTGGCTTGCAGACACTGCGTACACAACATAAATTACAATCTTTTACGTTTCTTTCTTGGCGTGTGGTGTCAGCTTACCACTCTGTGGTAATCTGGTAGATATGAAACATAACCTCTGACTGGAAGATCTAGATGCTTGGTTTGGCTTCAACACATTAACACTACTGAGCAGGGATCTCTCCTCTTGAGGAGGCCTAGAGCATACTCCACCACGATGCTCCAGTGCGAATTGGTGGAGGATCTAGATGCATTTCCCTCGTATACTGGTCATTAAGGCAGCCCTAAACATAAACAAAGTCTCTACAAAATACTTTCAACAAATAGGCAAGAATATTCTAAGTTTACCAACATCACAAAGTACAATTATACGTAACCCAATTTAAACTGTATCTCAGTAAATTTCGGCCAACAGAATGTAAAGCCAAGGTAACTAATACACATAATTAAGACACGGGTTGGCGAGCAAGACTCTCGGCTAAATCTCGTCTGGTGCTTGGAACTTTTGCCAATATTAAACTTTTTCTCGGATCACTGCATGGCATACCATCTCGGTTAGGGTGACTGCACACAACACATTAAATGGAACAATGTATTGAGATAAACAATGAGTTCTTGGGTTTAATCCGCAACTGAAGCATTTTAAAATGCTATTTAATAAAACTTTTATTAATAATTACAAACTTTACATAAATATCTTATTAGAAAATAAGCTTAATCGATCAATTTTATATGTGTTACTTTGGTTGTATTGAGGTTAATTTAAAAATTGTGTTAAACTCAAATAATTATGATTGACTCACATAAAGAGCAGTTGCAAGTTGTTTGATTAACGTTGCTCCATTAATTATGTTTTAGGGCAAGAGGTAAACGTCGCCACAATATTATAGCATAAATTTCGATTCCTACGCCACCGCAGTCCTATAAACGTTTCAGAGAGTAATTTATAAGCGAAGACGCCATTAGCGTATATCGTGTGCCATTACCCTAACCCGTCCGGGTGATTTGTCTCCAAAACTAGTTAGCCCAAATCCGGTTATAACCGGACAAGCAGGATACTACTAATAAAAAGTTTCACGGTCGAGCTGTTACGTATAATGTTATTATTCTTCAGTTCGAAATTGCTTTGCAGTTCGCTCGAGTCAGGCGAGGTTGTTATAGTTAATTTTATTTTATAAGTTGGATGAAGGACAATGCAAACTGGGTCCAACTTTGTCTTGCACTTCATCGGGAGACTTTGATGGTTTGGGAAAAAATATTATTGTCTTCGTAAGAAATATTGTTGAGAAGTCTTTGGAAATAAAGAACTACATTTGTAAAAAGATAAGTAGAAAAAATAAGTATATTACCTAGGCTATTAAGGCACCTTTGTCTAAATAAAGATCATATGTACGAACTCAAGGTAGAATGACGATTGCGAAGGCTACTGAATACTAATTGTTTTACTGATTATTTTATTTTTAAACGAGTTCACGGAACATGCGTCACAATACGTTATTTCACTTTAAGCACGGACATGAAAAAAGACGGACGTAACCTCGTCTAATCGAGATTGAAGCATAGCAATGGCCGCCCGCTTACCATGTGTGTGTAATTTTTGATTCGCGATTGACGCAGTATGGTGTCAATGTGTGGGTGTGTGTACTTGTACGAATAGAGAGTTGGTATTACTATGGGTGCTTCACTGAGTTTGTTGTTGGGATTACGTCCGTCTTCTTTTTAGGTCCGTGACTTTAAAATACTTATTAATTTCTGGCGTTTAAAACGTTCTATGTATCCTTCCATCCAAACCAATGGCGTGGGGCTCCCTGCTAACAATGTAAGAGGCTCTTAAAATTTAAAATCATCATCATGTGGATTTTTTTGTAAGACACACTTTGTGTTGGTCGTTGGATTCTCTAACACACAGTTTGCTTTAGTATTATGTCTTTGAACCGGTGACTATCAGGTGGTTCGTGCGCTTAATTTTTGTCTAAAAAAGTCTAAAAACCATTAACTGGTCCACACCTGCCTACTAAAGGCACGTAACAAGGTTCTTTATATTGGAACGTTGCCAAAACCGGCGTTTTTAAAACCTATAAACTCCGCACCTCCCCCAAACTAACATCCATTGCACCATAACTATGTGACAGTAAAATGCACGGCTTTAAAATATCTCTCGACATGGATATCGCATTTCTGATGCAGTTATTAACTTTTATGGATGCGGGGAGCATTGGCCAACGCTTGGCTAAGATTGGGCAAGTGTTGGAAGGTGGCAGCAAATAGAATGTTTGATTTTTGGCTGTTTCCAAGTTGATATTGATTTAGTTTTCCAAGCAAATCCATAATTTCCAAATTAGATGTTTGCTTTTGTGGATTGACTTTCTAAGATGTCCAAGCAGTTTATAACAAGCAATAATTGAATATCCTGATAATCAAGTAAAAATTGGTTACCTATAATACGTATTAATATATTAAATTAAGTATATATTTTATTATATTATAGTAAGTTATTTATGCAGGAGTTAAGCTGGCCAGCTATAATTAATTATTTTGAAAATTTAAACAATTAACGGTCATTAATAACGCGGTAATGATTTGGATTATATTTTTCATAGGCCAATACTGGCCAAACATTTGCAAGTATCCCTAATGGATGTTCGTCATATACAACATTAGCTTTTTGGGGTTTGGTATTCTTGTTTGTTTTTGTGCTCCTGGTACTCGTAGCATATGCAAGTTGTGAAACGTTTGCATGCGCTTTACTTGTATCTGCTACGTCATAGTCAGCTTCGATATCTGTTTCGTTTTGTTGCGATATGGAGAATATTTGATTCAACGTACCAAGTTAAGATATTTTTTATGGAAATAGCCGGCAAACGAGCTGACGATCCACCTGATGGTAAGTGGCTTTCCTCGCCCATGAACATCAGCAACACCACAGGCATCACTGATGCGTTGCCGGCCAAGAAAGAGAGAAGAAAAAAGAAAGAACTGGCTCTCAATCTCCCAGCCGGAACACGATGAGTCGTTTGGCGGCTGAATCATGCTCAAGGGCAAATTCTTTTTAGCTTATCTTCTACATTCATTGCATTTTTTCTGACAAGAATAAGGAATTTTAATCGCATCATTTTATTATTACAACCTAGAACTGTTCCACTGTGCTGTCTCCTTTCACAACACGTACTACATTTAAATCAATTTGTAGATATTGAACACCTTCCTTCCTGAAGTCCATACCTGGTACTTGTTCGATGTCGCACTAGTTGTTCACATATCGCTTTAGCATTGAGTAAACAATATTTTATTTTTCGAACTACCGACCTAACTTGTTATTAAAAATGTCAATAATATCAACTCAAAACTCATCTTTTCTTTGTAAAACTTTGATCTGTATGCTTACAACGTAGTGTAATTTTAATATATATTCTTATACAGTGTAATAGATAATAAATGTAAATGTAATAATAAATGTATTTTTTTTTGAGAATAAAGATTCTTTAACCACATCACCTTCAGATGCGCATCTGATTTTCACTTCGATATTTTTGCTTATACTCCATTTTAATTGTAAAAATTTGAAATGTCCGAGTTTCTCAGGATCATGGTCTACCTCTATGATAAATTTCATGAAAATCTGTTCAGCAGTTTTTGCGTGAAAGAGTTACAAACATCCGTGCAAGCTTCCACATTTATAATATTAGCGGGATACAGATTCGGTGATACGGCGTTTTATTGTTAGTATCGATCCTATCCTATCTACGTATATTATATCTAATAAGATATTACGGTTTAACTCAATTATCTTTTATTGCTCATTCAAAGCATAAATATCACATAAAAGCGATTCTAATTAAACGGTCAATGGCGGAGGAATGATTCTGTGCTATTAGTATTCCCTATTGTTGGCGGAGGGAATTAAAATAAAACAATTAACGTAGGTGACGCGCTCGGCATTACCATATTCCGACAATTATCTCGCAACACTTGGATCCAATTATGTACTTGCGTTACTGTCGACGAGTAAACGAGAAGCGACTAAAATATGCCGTTACGTATTTACTCTGGACGTAGAGCTGAGAAGTTATTTGTACCTGAAATTATATAAATAAGGTAATAGAAACGTCCTGTAGGAAAATAATAATTGCTTTATTACTACCTATACTTAATTACTTTACATTGGGCGTAAATAAATGGGTCAGGTCAGTTTAAAATTGTTTAAAATCGTCTGTGGACCTGTAAGTAAGTAAGTGATAACAAATTAAATCTTATTAAATTCACATGAGATATTAATTTCTTAAAACGCTGGTTTTCAACTATTTTACTATCCAACTATTAATAAAAATAATCACATTTAATTAATTAAATAACAATGTTTTGTTGTTAATAAATCACACTACCGTGACACACGTATCGTAAGGTCATCGTACTCCTTAAGACAATGCCATATTATCGAATTCAGTAAATAAATGTAGGAAGCTAAGCATTTGAGGAGCTAATTTGTACCGTAGCATGGTTATAATAACTATAATAAAGCGTCTAAGCTGTCTGTGTGGTATAATTTCCACAAGACACTAGTCTAGTACAAACATATCTTGCAACTTAATTTAGAAATACTTATGTGGGGAAACATACATGACCAAGTGACACTCGTGGGATGTGCCTTGTTCATTATTTCATAGTAAGGGGACACCCTACGGTATTAAGAATTTATTTAGTAGGTAGATATAAGTCTACATTTTAACATACACATAACATCAGGATGTAGCACGTCCCAATATGTACTAATACGCTAATAGTAAGTGAGCAAAAAGGATAAGGTTCTACTTACACAATGACGACCCTGTAGCTAATTGCTAGCGACCCTGCCTGCGAAGCGAGGGGTCCCGGGTTCGATTCCCGATAAATATTTGTACTCTGGTCATGGGTGTGATTGTGATGTGTTATATGTGTCGTCCATGCCACCCGCGACACAGATAATACCCTACTGCGGGGGTATTAGTGTGTTAGTGTTTATTTATTTACTTATTATATTCGTTCAAGTGCGAAATCATGGTTACTGATGTACTTGTTTCCATAGACATGAGACAAACAAAAAATGAGCCACTGACGATACGTCAACTTTTCCCTGGACATCGTCATACAAAGTCTTTAGTTTCAAGTGTTAAAAATTTAAACAAAAGCCTAAAATTTGTTTTTTACTCGCGAAAATTCTTTTCATTACACTCAAATGAGATGATATTTTATACAGGTATGTACCTAATAGCTTCAATTAATTAATGGCCTACTACTGAGCACGGGTTCCTGCTCATGAAGAGGCCTAGAGCATACCCCACCATGCTACTCCATTGCAGGTTGGTGGAGTAGTTAGTGGCTAAGTGTCACAAGTTTTCATTCCGACCGCAACCTTCCGACATGGCTTAATGATACGCATCCAACTATCTACCGCGCCTGCTATTGTTTCGCTCGGTTGATCACTTTGAAGAGACGTAAGTTTTGCATGTATTGTAGCTTCAAAATATTTAAACACAAAGTTCAATACACTTTCAAACGTATTTGAGTCTTAATACTGACGTACTATTTCGTTAAGATGATGCCGGAGAAACAACGGTAAAAGTTACTTCCCAGTCATTAAGGTATATACATAGAGAAGACATCTCAAACAAAATGTATGTCGCTGCCGGGAGGTTCTATTTTCAAAATTGAGCCCCTGTTCTCCTTTCAAAATCGAACGAATCCATTGGAACATACATTGTGTTCGCGGTGTCTGTTCTATACGCTAGTAATAATACTTCAATGTTCCCAGTACATATTTTTAAAACAATCCATTGCAACACTTGCGACACAATCATTACAGGTATCAATGCCGGTGTAACTTTACTAACGAATAAATTGGCGCGGTCCACGCATCTGCATGTGATTTGCATGCGAGCCACTGCTGCTCGGCAACGAAGCCAACCGCGCATGCCATGTTACTGACTAGTTAAAACTACAATACTACGTTGTATTGTGTAAGTTAAATTTTAAAATTGAAAAAATATGTTTTATTGTTATTAACATAATTATTTTAAAACCAATTTGATCACGTCAGTTTTCTAACAAAATCACAAAGCATCAAAATTGGTCCATTCGTTTCGGAGCTACGATGCCACAGATGGACACACAGATACGTCAAACATAGTATTAACTTTTTAGTTAATTACGTTTTATTATAGGTATTTTAGTGTGTTGGCTGAAGCGCTGACCGCACTTCTTTTTTTAAGGGTAGCGCGAGCTTGCAGTGCCACCTTCCCCTACCATCTTTGAACGTATGCGACAAGACTCGATATAACTGTAGGAGGTTCTGTTAGTATTATTCTATGTAAAAGATTGTAAGTTATTCTTCTTGTTGCCTCACATTCATTTTGGATTAAACCAGAATCTTCTTTTCAAATTTAATAACAAATTAATAATAATCTATCATCAACACCAGTCGTCAGAGCTGACACGGATACGCAGTGTGCAGGTAACTTAACTAGCTAACGAGTAAATAGCCGCGGCCTCACAAATCTGCATCTCATTTGCATTATGCGAGCGACCGGCCGGGCACCGCGCTACTGGGCTGCCCGGTATAGGCTGGGAAATGTCAGGCAATCACATTAACCATAATATTATTATTTTTTAGCCGTATAATTTTAGCCGTATTTGGCTAACTCCGATCTCACCCCGGATGAGTACCGTAAGAGATGACTAAATCCGGCTCGCTGGTGGTAGGGCACCTCGGAGTACTTATTATTCCGGGAAACGCACAAAGTCGCGTGCAGAGCGCTAGTTATAATTTGGCCAACCCACTTGCGATAAATTTTAGCGTACTAAATTGGATATAAATACTTTTCACACATTAAACAGGTGGGTGCAAGTCACTTCTAATTTAGATCTTAGACTGTAAAGCCGTCGGTCCCAGTCGTTATCGTAAGGTAGGAGCATATCAGACAGCATGAAACCTTCCAATACCTCTTCCAGAGGAGACACCCGTGTTCAGTAGTGAGCCATTGAGTTGAAGCCAAACAGTGAGCAACCCAGACAGTAATCTGTCTACCAAAAGAAGAACGGAAAGACCTTTGCATCTATACAAATAAATAAAATTGGAGTGTCTGTTTTTAATATTAAAATAACCGATTTTTCCTAATTGCATTCGATACGTAGGTACACGGTACACGGTACGTATAACAAAACAACATTTTTTACCATTTTTGTCTGTCTGTCTGTCTGTCTGTCTATCTATCTGTCTGTCTGTTCCGGCTAATCTCTGAAATGGTTAGACCGATTTTGACGGGACTTTCACTGGCAGATAGCTGATGTAACAAGGAGTAACTTAGGCTACTTTTCACCGGGTCAGCTAGTCACACATAAATGTTTCTTAACGTCTGAATATTTCTCATGTTCTTTTTTGTTTGTCTATGTCACCTGTAAGGCAGGAAATACTAGAATAGAAGTCTGAGATTGAGCTGATTTAGTTGTCTGTGTAATAAGCTGATTTGTACATTTATAGACGATGAAATATTTCGTAGCAAGCAAAGCCAATGACCATACATTATCGGGTCACCACGATGGTTGGTTAGAGAGGTTACTACAATTGGCTTCAGGATGGCGGGTGAAAGGGGCTAGTGTAAAATTTGCTAACGAGTAAATTAGACTACCTTCAGGTGATTTGCATCCGATCTGCATTATTCAACAGAAGGGTCCATGTGGCCTGAGATCACGCGGGCTGGAGCAGCGAGGACGTAACGTTAACGGGTTAAGTTTAGGTTTAGCTGCAAATTGTATAAGCGTTCAGCTCAGCGTTCGGCTCAGCTGCAGATATTGAGTCTATATTTATTTTACAGAAAAGAGCAATCCGTGCCATTTACAACCTCAGGCCTAGGGACTCGCTTAAGGATCTCTTTAAGGAAATTAATATTTTAACTGTGGTGTCACAATTTATATTGGATAATGTTTTGTATGTTAAGAAATATTACGACAGTTTTCTTAAGAAGAGTGACATCCACAATATTAATACGAGGAACAAGGCTAAACTGATTGTACCAAATTTTAGACTATGTAAAACTGGTGGCTCGTTCATGGGTACATGTGTAAAGATTTATAATAAAATTCCATCGAAATTTACAGAAATGCCTTACCTTAAATTTAAAACTCATATTAAAAGCATTCTTATGAGGAAAGGATATTACAAATTAGATGATTATTTTAAAGACAAGACTGCTTGGACATGAGTTTTATGAATATAGATTGTAGTAGATGATAAGTGCTATCTGTAACTGTGAGCAGGAAAAAAACAAACCCGGAAGTTTCTTGCTGCTTCTTCTCCCGGGCCCTCTCACAGTAGGGCTTTGTCTGAAGCATTGGCATAACTTGCATGACTTTCAAAAAGTGTTTGTAAACCAAACCAATTTTGAATAAAAACATTTGATTTGATTTGATTTGATTTGATTTGTTCATGATACAGCCAGTGAAATTGTAACAGCAATCCAATAAATCTTTGTATTCATAAGTGGGAACAATTTGATTGGGAAGGCTTGTAGCCAAGTTGAGTTCATGTAGGCATAGGTATAAAGAACACACGAAGTTCCAAAGAATACTGATGAAATTTCCATCTTATCAGATCTTCTAGAAACTTGCGAACGAACATCTTCGTTGTATGTAACGTTGATCAATAACAGCGCAAGGATCACAAAACTTATTCCAGTCAACTAGTTAACACAAATATAATCCCAGTAACTAAATCCCCGCTCCAGCAATAAAAACAAACGAGGAATCGTCCAAACAAAGGCACGTGTCAACACCATAAATAAAATTAGGGTACGCGCTTCCCGTTAAAAAACCATAGCCGACTCTCATAACCGCTCCATTGTTGGGTTCTGGAGAGCTTTCAATTTGCACGCACTAACCAAACGGTCTGAATTTACGAGTGGGGCCATTACACCGGCGGCAGCGGGGAGCTTGGAGCGGGGAGCATGGGGTGACCAGACAACGGGCGCATAAATTAACGCAGCACAGTGCGTCTGATTCAGAGGACCGCGCCAAAGATTATCGGGACAGACGATTCATTGATTTCGATGGGAAGGATTTTATTGTGGGTTTATTCGTACTGTCTGTTTACGTGCACTGAATCGTATTTTTGTATAACAATTAAATTATAGTTGCAATTAGTAATTGATCCTTGCTTTATTAACCGACTTCAAAAAAGAGGATGTACCTATTATTTTAAAGTTTGTTACCTGGGAACTTCATCATTTATCATCAGTGGGATCCATGAAAAAAGCGGCCAAGTGCGAGTCGGACTCGCTCATGAAGGGTTCCGTAGCAGCAAGTAACACAATATAAAAGTTCTTGTAGTTCGTTGTAACTTTGATCAATGTTTTTTGCGGTTTACGATTTATGACGTATTAAAAAAAAACTACTCACTAAATATCATTCAAACCAATTTTCGTTGGAAGTTTTCATGGTAATGTACATCATATATTTTTTTTAGTTTTATCATTCTCTTATTTTAGAAGTTACAGGGGGGGGGGGACACACATTTTACCACTTTGGAAGTGTCTCTCGCGCAAACTATTCAGTTTAGAAAAAAATTATATTAGAAACCTCAATATCATTTTTGAAGACCTATCCATAGATACCCCACACGTATGGGTTTGATGAAAAAAACATTTTTGAGTTTCAGTTCTAAGTATGGGGAACCCCCAAAATTTAGTGTTTTTTTTCTATTTTTATGTGAAAATCTTAATGCGGTTCACAGAATACATCTACTCACCAAGTTTCAACAGTATAGCTCTTATAGTTTCGGAAAAAAGTGGCTGTGACATACGGACGGACAGACAGACAGACAGACAGACATGACGAATCTATAAGGGTTCCGTTTTTTGCCATTCGGCTACGGAACCCTAAAAATTGAGGATACTCGTTAAATATTTTAGGTACCTATACAAATGATGATTTTGATGTAGATTATTCGAAGACCGTTTTTATGAATTCGGTTTTTATTTTTTGGTAAAACTTTTCATTTCTAAATTCTTCAAAAATCTTAGTTTTGAATGCAAAACATTCACCTTTTCTTAAAAATGTACTCAGTTCACTCTCAAACCTTTTTGTAAATACGTTTCCACCCACCATAACAACGTTGATTCCTCCAGTATAAATAAAACACCTATTAATCTGAGTATAAAATGTAACTTCACCTCAGTGACATGTCTAATCTATGTGTACAAGCAGACATTCACTGTGGGTACCTCGAGCACGCGTCGCGATCCGCAGCGGAGGGTTAAAAATCGTGAATTATTGCGCCTCAGTCGCTTCCTGTGCTTATTATGATTTACGCTGTTAACCCGTTCGTGTCGGCATTGGTTTGCGATTGTACAAATACGTATCGGAATGGATTACGCTAATGATTTGATTTAAAGATCAAGGATCGGTATGCTATATTTAAAAAAAACTATAAAGGTAAGTACGTGTCATGAAAGGCACATCATAGGACGTAAAAATCTAAGCATTAAAGCACGAATTCTTAGAGTTTTCACGCAACTTTAGTTTAAGTTGAAAGCCGCTGTTCTAGTACGAATTGATAAAGTTGTAAGTACCCCATCCAAGTGTCGGTTTTAAAACAGAAGCTTCAATGATTCTCCTCTTTATAATTACAGCGGTAATGACTGAATTCAGTTAAAACAAATTCAGTAGGATAGATTTATGACTTCCTACATTATAATAATATAGTACCACATACATTCCATATATCCAGTTTAAATTACTATACACATAGCGAGAACCCATTAATCGTTTGCCAACACACAAGGCCACTCTACTAACCCTTACACCGTCATTATTCTTAGGTAACCAATTCGCAGTCGAACTGAACCGAGTTTCGATCCATCAATTACGGTGGAGTAGAGCTAACTGGCATTTTATTGCGAGTGTGCTGAATGTGGTGTGTAATTTAGTCTTGCTGCATTTTATACAAATATTTAAATCACTTTTTTTATCACGTTTGACGACCCGGTAGCCTAGTTGGGGGCAACCCTGCTTGCGAAGCGAGGGGTCCCGGGTTCAATTCCCGGCCGGGGCAGATATTTATGTGACAGATAAATATTTGTACTCGGATCATTGGTGTTATTTTGTTGTGTTATATGTGTCGTCCATGCCTACTGCGGGGGTTGGATAAAAAAAAACAAAACAAAATAACATAGTGGCTGTGTTAAAGTAAAAGCTTTAAAGTGTTATTTTTAAGAGTCAGCCTCTGTATCTCCTGCCCGTTCAATGATTGGTGAAAATAATGATAATTTTTGGTGATTGCCTTAGTAAATCAAGTAAATTTTTTAAGAAATATCGCGTATAAGGTACTTTCGTTATAAGTTTTTTTTTTTGAAGCTATATTTCTTATGCGACTTGCAAAAAGGTTGCGTTAAACGATTACGTTTAACGTTTGCGCTACCATGGAGGGGGTATGAAAGCACTGGATAGATGGCCCTAGCTTCTTATTATCTTTACCTCTTCTAAAATTTAATATTATTACTTACACAAATCTCACAGAGTCTCCACAGCGTGATTCAGGTTCTTGAACAACGCCATCTAGTTTGTACTTGTTTATTTTTATTAAGTACAAAAATAGTTTTTGAAAGATAATTAAAACAGATAAATATTAAATTAAATATTTATTTAATTATGTCAAAGAAATATAAATTCTCACGCGCGTACAAAAGGACACGCACCCTTTTTTTCATTTGAAATCATTTCTTTCGTTATAAGTGTCACAGAGGAGCTACAACACAATAAAATGGCACAACACTAAGATGGTACCGCTAGTCCACTAATGCGACCCACTGGGGTCCACACTGGGCAACAAAACCATCGGTCTAGTTGTAAATCGTAATTAATATTATGACCGAATACTTAATGGGTTTTTGGTTAATGGGACATTTGCAATCCATCAATTTGGGCAATGCGAGCAACATTTTATTAGAGTTGTAATGAATGTCAAGACAGAGATGGAATGCATGTCTCCCAGTGGAGTAAGAGTCATATAATTATGTAAGCTTGAATATTTTAATGGAATTAAAAGGTTAACAGAGATATAACATTAATTTATGGGCCTATTATTATTCTAGCAATGGTTTTATAATGCATGCATTCAGTACAATGCAAGACCACCGCATCATTTTTATAGCCTAGGTGGCTAAAATAACAGTCTTGACTGATAGACGAAGTGATTCGATTTTTTAGAGCTACGGAACTCCAATAATTTAACAACATATTACATGCATTATTGTTGTGTTTTTCCGCAAACAATGAAGGTTGTATCAGATGGCAGCCACAAAGCAGCGTTAATGCAATCATTGCTTTTTGTTTCGCCGCGAACTGATCGCGGCAAAGCCATGCGGGCTCGGGGTGCACTGAGGACATGCTAAATATAAAACGTAAATCCAACTATACTTACGTCATTAATTGTATACAACTTAAAAAAATCTCTGACGGAGATTTACTTCAGACAGTGCGTAAAGTCGTGGGTCTCGATAGTCATGATTAGAGAGCAGTCTTTAAGTAATTTCGGAGGCTTCGGGCGTCGGAAAACATCCGTGATTGTGGGCTTACCTCCTCAAGCATTCCGTAATGGAGCGCTGTGCTCTAGGCTTTTTGGTCGTGTAGACAGAATAGCTAACTCAAATATACAAAAAACTTCTTGTGTTGTAAGGGTAATTTCGTCGTGTTCCGGCTGGGGGCTTAAGAGCCAGTTCTTTCTTTCTTTACTTCTCCTTCTTGTCTCTTTCTTGGCCAGAAACGGATCAATGATGCCTTTGGTGTAGCTGATGTTCATAGGCAACGATAGCCACTTATCATCAGGAGGGTCGTCAGCTCGTTTGCCGGCTATTTCCATAAAAAAATCCCCGTTCTTGAGTCAAGTCAACCTCCTGTTCTCAGCACCTTGTTCAATGGAGGAAGCAATGTTAAAGTCGAATATACGCATGTTGTGAACGTTTAGATTCGGCATTATTGTTCGACAAATATTATGGAATCAAATGTGCAGAATCGAACACGTATAGCATACCTAATAAGTATGAAACCCGCTACGTCGCAGCCTAAACACAAACACGCGAGCATTTCCTGAAGGCTCGAGTGTTTCCGCTTCCTGCTGTAAGCGAGGCTACCGCGTACCGCGGACCGTCGACATACAGACACTTAATGTGGTCGTTTTTCTTGTTTCCTGTTTTTTAGGGTTCCGTACCTAAAGGGTAAAAATGGGACCCTGTTACTAAGAGTCCACTGTCCGTCTGTCTGTCACCAGGTTGTATCTCATGAACCGTGACAGCTAGACAGTTGAAATTTTCAAAGATGATGTATTTCTGTTGCTGCTATAACAACAAATACAACAAAATTATTTACATTTACACTAGGAGTGGTGAATAATATAGTTTTTAATGTTTTATAGCCATATAGAAAATATAATATAGCCTATGTTACTCGGGGATAGTGTAGCTTCCCAACAGTGAAAGAATTTTTCAAATCGGTTCAGTAGTTTCGGAGCCTATTCAATGCAAGTAAACAATCAAATCTTTTCTCTTTATAATATTACGAGTAGTATAGATATATTATAGACAAGTAGCATACATTACGAATTTGACAATTTCAGTCACTCACAGTTAACAGTGTGAACATCGTAATAATTTACCCATTTACCGCATCCAGCCAACAAATGTTACCAGACGCGGCGACAATTTATATAACATTAGGCTATTGTGCGAAACATTAGTCGGACTCGATAAGGGCTGACGCTTGCTCCAAATTTTCACGAAATCTTTTCTATACTCGTTATTTATAGTATGACTTTACAAATAAAATGACTTTCTAGAGTTATTTTTATGTATTTCAAGATAGTTTTGGAACAGTTAATGATACTAAAATACGCGATATTAAAAACAAGAAATTTTTTTGGTTCCGACTAATTATTTATAGGTTGGGGAGGTTAATGTTTCCCAAATAAACAAACGCTTAGCACATTCATACCCCGGCAAAAGGTTTATACCTGTGTCGCGGGTGGCATGGACGACATTTAAAACTCATCACAATAACACCCTGCACCCGAGTACTAATATTTATCTGTCACATATATATCTGCCCCGGCCGGGAATCGAACTCGGCACCCCTCGCTTCGCAGGCAGGTTTGCTACCAACTAGGCTACAGGGTATAGGAAAATAATCATAAGTTTACATTTTAAATTACGTTAATTAGTTTCATTCAAATATTTTATGGAAATATGACGTAGGTGGCAAATGCGTAATTGTGCTTTTCAATGAATTTTAAGTAGTAATCCAATTAGTCACTGTTCTTTTCCAAACAAATGAAAAAAGAAACAAAAATATCAAAGTGTTCATTAATACCGCAGCAATAAATCCCTCGCTGAACAAAAGAAAACATGTGTAACACTCACAAAACCAACAGCAACGAGGCGACAAAACGCCATGCAATGGTAATTTCAAATGGCTAATCATACTCCCTCTGAATTCATTAGGGTAAAAAACTCCCCGCATTCTACCGTTTTGCCAGCGATCGTGTGTGTAATTCAATGTAATTTGTCCGCCGTGTGAACACTAACGAGTTGACGAATGGTTTTAGAAGCGACGACTCGGTTACGATTTGGATTTTCCTATTTTTAACCGACTTCAAAAAAAGGAGGAGGTTCTCAATTCGACTGTTTTTTTATGTTTGTTACCTCAGAACTTTGGACTGGGCGAACCGATTTTGATGATTTTTTTTAATCGAAAGCTGGTGGCTCTCATGTAGTCCCATATAAATTTTATTGAGATTTGACAATGGCAACCATGATAAAACCATGTAAGTCTTAAATTTATTTATTTATTTATTTATTTATTTGTCCATAAACATACTAACATTACAGGTCTAGCCTAATGCGTTAGTATTATTGATTCCTTATATTTATTGTTAGTACATAAATATTGTTCCAATAGTTAACGTAATCTTTATATTATTAAATTATAAGTCCTATTTATTATTATTTCAAGCTCCAATAACGAACAGTCAAATAATATATAATTAACCTTAAAAATGTCAATAAACATTCTTATACACATTCATAAATCTAATATCTTACAACAATTAATATTCAATAAATAATAGTCCAATTAATAACAATAGTAATGAAAAAATAATGATTTGTATTAAGTAAGCGCGACAAATGGACGAATAACTCAATATCACGCCAACCAACTTCAATGATTCTTTTTTTAATCGAAAGCAGGTGTTTGTCACGTAATCCCACATAAATTTGAACGAGATCTGACAAGTAGTTTTAGAGTAACTCTGAAGTCGGTTATTTTTTGTTAGTAAAATTTAGATTATTATTTTATAAAATGGTTCATGGTGTGTCTGATAGTACTGTGTAAAGAGTAGATATCATTACAAACGACATTCTACTAAGTAATAAATTGGTATGTAGTAAGTACAAATTAAATCTAACTGCATCAAAATTCCTGACGTGGTATATATCACAATATATTTATTTAGATTGGATTACACATAGAGTTTATAACTTTTAAGTGCGTTGTGCGTTTTCAACTCCTTTTCTCGCAGAATCTTATCTAAGTATGTCTATAATAAAATGTGTGTTCAACAATCTTGTCACTGGACCACAAAAATGCTTGAGAAAACCACATACTTACAAACAGTAAAACGGTTTTTGGAATAAAAAAACAGGGCAAGTGCGTGTCAGACTACGCACAGTGTAGGGTTCCGAAGTAGTAAGTTTATCGACTATTACTCATAAACTACTTATGCTAACATAGCCGTGATAGTTTTCCTTGTAAATTCATCATATAACCTATTTTTGGGATTTTTTTCATTTGTTCAACTCCAACCGTTAAACCAGCAGGGGGAGATACTTGACTCTGACTATGACCTGATGTTTTTCAATATTTTATTCTACGATTGTGGAGTTTTAATATAATTATATGTATATTGACGGACGGACATGACAAAACTAAGGGTTCCGATTTTACTTCGGAACGTTAAAAAACACAGCGCTTGATATAACTGTCCAAAAATTGTTTCTAACCAGCTATTAATTTCGAAGGCTTAAATTACCCGAAGCTTAGCAATTGCGGGCTACTGCCGCTACTGGCAACTTCCGTTGTTCCCAAACGCTTGTCAAATAGTGTCACTTCAAGCAAGTATCAAGTGTAACCGCTTCATTAACGAAAATTAAATAAGTTTCGGTGCTTTGAGCTCGTTGGTACGAAATGTTGGAAACGAAATTCAAACACAAGTTTAATTAATACTAATTACTAGTGGATACCCAGCGTGTACCACTACGCTAAAAAAATTCTCAATTCTTCAAATTTTTGTATGGGAACAGTGGAGAATTGACTTTATTAATGGACCGAATGTGCCTAATGCAATGTTTTAGTGGTCTCAGACCTTCGGATTATTGGCTTTCAAATAAAACCATTTTGAATCATATCGGTTGGATGGTTTCAGAGTCTATAAAGGACATCCGTACAATTTTTTTTTATGTATATAAATTTTAATGATGATAATGATGATGATTGTAGTGTTTAGAGGGTCAATAATACACACATTTTACTCTGTAATGGGTGAGGTAGGTATACGCAAGGCTGACGTCTGCACACGGCACCTAGCACGCAGCATCGCTGCCGACTGACTGGCAGTCACTCAGTGACTGACAGCTGTGCTTATACACTACATCCCTTCTTTATTTTATAATAAATAATAATTGATTACAACTGTTCGTTAGCAAATAATATATTGCAACATTGACATAGATCTGACAATAATAAATTATTCAATATCCAACTTTTATTTTCTTTGTGTTATTTATTATCATTATTGTTGTACAACATGTATTTCCCATTTCTGTACATCGTTTTCACCATCAGAAACTCACACCACTATGTGAGTGCAGGGTTAAAGTTTGGTGTCAATCTGTTAGCCTCAGTTACTTATTATTCATCGATATATTTTTCTGTAGCTAATTTAGAATCTTGTAGCTCCCTTAGTACTGTCCTCATAATATGGTTTCCCTCTTTTCTTTAATTGAATTATAGACCTGTCAATTTCTGTCGCTCACATTACTGTCATTGTTAGAGTGAAAGGTATTTTACTGGAAGTGATTGGAAGCTTCATAAAAAAATTGATGTTATTCTCGCATTTCACTAAATACAACTCTGTAGATCATAATTATATTTTTAACAAATGTCAAATGTAGCATTGAAAGTAGATTAGCCCAAGCCATTTACCACAGTCGTCTACTTCAATTATCAAAAGTAACAACATAACTTCTGAAAAATCTTGAGTAAGTCCCTCTATTGCCAAGGCTCACCCAGCCGATATGCATATATTATCCATTTAGTGTCATATGTGTGCATCATATGTGTGCAATATGCATCACCCATTCACACCCCAAACTTCACTTCTTCAACTTCATAACTTTCTTTCTCGAGATGGAGACTGATCTCGTATTGTTCAGTATCATGATTTATCATGATTACCTATTTATAAGTACTCGACTGGTACATGACTTACAGGTATTTCCCTAACGCTATCTTGTTTTTTTCAAGACTAAGTGAGAACAAAACTCTTAAATTATTTATAGAATTAACTTTTGCTATTTTGACCTATCGTGATATTACTTTCCAATTTTTTCTTGAGGGTACTTCATTTATATTGAGGGTAGGTCACAAAACTTGAAGGTAATTTGAAATTTTCAAACGTTTTTCTTAAGAATTTTGAGTCATTCAACTAGACATAATTCATGATGTCAATATAATATCTAAAGTTCATACAACTCGCTCAGCGCATTATAAGAACTCAACTTTAAACAATTTTCCTATGTGACATTGTTATTTCCATCTCGTGTCACTAAGAAATAAAAACTATTTGCCAGCCATTCATTTAATGCCAAGCTATTTAATTCTACCACCAGCATTTACACTGTGAAAGTCACAGACAATTTTTGAGGGTACTTCATTTCATGGTAAGATAAGGGGTAAATCTTGAGAATTTGAGTCAATGAACAAGACTTAATTCATGATATCAGTATGATTGTCTACAGTTCAAACAACTCACTCCACGCATTATAAGGGTCAACTTTAAACAATTTTCCTATGTGACATTATTATTTTCATTTATTGTCAGTAAGGAATTCAAACCATTGGCAACCCATTCATTTAATGCTAAGTTATTTTGCTCTACCAGTATTTACACTGTTAAAAGTCACAAGGGTATTTAGAATAGTACCAGTAGAATCTCTAATAATCTTAAAAATAGTTGCTTGTGAAACTACGATCACAGCTGACCAATTTATTGTCTCGTTAATTATCATGTGAACTTGAGTATTCTCTTCATTATCTTAACTCTTGATTCACTATCAGTTTAGTCAGTTAAGTTATGATTCTCTGGGAATTTGCGTTTGCTTCCCAGGGGAGTTTCAGTCGTTTGCAAGCACTCTGTGTGAGGATGCTTTGTGAGATGGTGGTCCTGCGTGCACGGTTACACCCACTTACACATATGTACATTCGGCTTAGTAATGTGGCCACTCCAGCTTCTAGATGGAGATCTAGTGCTTTCAGCTTCCACAACATCAACGTCACTTTAAACTTGATAGATCTGTAATACAGAAATATAAGACCGATGACGAGCCTCGGACTGTACTGCTTTAGAGATAAATCTCTAAAGTTGCTACTTAGCACTGTCATTCAACTAGAAATAAGTTTTTTTTTTCTTGGCTAAGTCTGACATAATTAAATCGAACCACTTTGTTAACGCATATTCAATAATTACAGTATGAACCTTGCCCTTGATAGGTATTGTTTTTGTATAATGTCGTGAAAATATGGAAACTGATAAAATAACCTTTTGGTCATTAGCCATCACTTGATGACGCTAGTTAACTATTTATGTCAATTTTACATGAAAAGAGCGCAGAGAAACACCTAAGGTGTTGTCATTTTGCAGATGGTTCAAGTTGGATGAATATTAGTAGTATGTTGTATCTACGTAAAATAGTTGATTACAACGTCGTGTTTTATTGGACTACCTCAATATACTGAAATTTTATTTCTCAGTGTCTCATTGTCTCTTTACTATGGAGACAAAATTATAACCTTGACATATAATATTTACCTTTATTCTTCGACAGCTCAAAAAGATTAATATTTACATTGCAAGTAAAGATATTACATAGAAATACTACGATCTTCTGAGTCTGTAATTGCTTGTTGGCACATGGATGAATCTTTATTTTTTCAATAATAATAATATATCCAATAAATTATTGTGGACTATATTATATAAGAATTGCAAAAATTTAATATAATTATCATAAAAGCCGAGTCCGTTACCATGGACTCATAACTGCTGTCGTTTGTCATATTTTGTCATAATCTGCTCACATATGTGATATGTTCACATATTACATATTATACTCGTCTGTAACGAATTATTATAAAATAATGAATCGTCAAAGACGGAACTATGTCATTGTACATTTCATACATGGTCAGATTCAAAATTACTTCAAAAGAAGTTATGGAATGTTAACACATGAATGGAATAAAATATACCATACCAATAATCACTGTCTTACTTTTATTCCTTACATAATACTTGAATTCTGATGCCACATTATCTCTTTACTTGGTATTTGTAATTCATATTGATTGAGGTAACTTTCTGAAAACCTGCAATTTGTTATTTCATCCCACGATTTCATATCAGTGAAATGGGAACGATTATGATCGGAGTCATCTCCATCAGGCATCTCGAATGGGTGTCTTATGAATCATATCCAACAGACATCTTTGGCTTTCAATGACATTCATAACGACATATCCATAAAATATTAATTTGTAAATATTTGCAGCCACTGTGTATGCATGGCTTTTTACAAATGTAACGTTATTACAAGTGTAACATGATTGCGTAGCCTTAAACATTGGTTTATAATATTTGCGGGCACCTTGTATGCATGGCTTTTTACAAATTAATGTAACAGTAACATGACTGCGTAGCCTTAAAACATTGATTTATAATATTTGCAGGCACCGTGTATGCATGGCTTTTTACTAATGTAACAGTAACATGATTGCGTAGTCTTAAAACATTGATTTATAATATTTGCAGGCACCGTCTATGCATGGCTTTTTACTAATGTAACAGTAACATGACTGCGTAGCCTTAAAACATTGATTTATAATATTTGCGGGAACCGTGTATGCATGGCTTTTTACTAATGTAACAGTAACATGACTGCGTAGCTTTAAAACATTGATTTATAATTGACAGTATATATTACGGTATATTATATACCACTTGTATACAGAATACATTACAGTATAATGTATAATGCTCAATCACCTCGAATGACTTGCCATAGCAGTAATTCAATACATCGATTAGTTTGGCTTCTTCCTCAGAATTCCAAGTCAAGTACCTACTCCATACCTTAATTTATTTTATGATAATTATGGTAAATACCCAATAAATTGAAAACTTTTTTTTTTCCATTTTTTTTAGCTATAAAAGCGTTACAATATCTCTGACATTTTAGACTGAACTTTAGTATTCCACATACTCATCCATCCTTAAATTTTAATATACCTTTTAGGAAATACTCATTATATTGAATAACTTCCGCAAACACTATATTTTAATGTCTTATAATTTGGCTGAACATAAAAATGTTCCACGTCACTTTACCCAGAACTTTGATTTTTCTTCTCGAAACAGCCATCCTTGAGCCATTACGAAAATTTTTGAATGAAACAGTGAAATCGGTTAAGCTATCAAGAAATACTAAAGTTCATTTTTATTTATACAAACAAGAAGATAAGTATATTACAATAATAACGTGCTTCTTTCGAGCATTTTTTTTTGTACACAAGGTATAGCATTCTCCTTACGAGTCTTGTTTAAATTTGCGTGCCCCTTTCAGGCCTTTTTGTACTCAAGGTACATTAACAAGTTCCTTACGAGTCTTGTTTAAATTTGCGTGCCCCTTACAGACCTTTTTGTACTCAAGGTACATTAAAAAGCTCCTTACGAGTCTTGTTTAAATTTGCGTGCCCCTTGCAGGCCTTATTGTACTCAAGGTACATTAACAAGCTCCTTACGAGTCTTGTTTAAATTTGCGTGCCCCTTACAGACCTTTTTGTACTCAAGGTACATTAAAAAGCTCCTTACGAGTCTTGTTTAAATTTGCGTGCCCCTTGCAGGCCTTATTGTACTCAAGGTACATTAACAAGCTCCTTACGAGTCTTGTTTCAATTTGCGTGCCTCTTGTAGGCCTTTTTGTACTCAAGGTACATTTACAAGCTCCTTACGAGTCTTGTTTCAAATTGCGTGCCCCTTGCAGGCCTTTTTGTACTCAAAGTACATTAACAAGCTCCTTACGAGTCTTGTTTCAATTTGCGTGCCCCTTGCAGGCCTTTTTGTACTCAATGTACAGTAACAAGCTCCTTACGAGTCTTGTTTCAATTTGCGTGCCTCTTGTAGGCCTTTTTGTACTCAAGGTACATTAACAAGCTTCTTACGAGTCTTGTTTCAATTTGCGTGCCCAATCCGGACTTAATACTTGTAACGGGACAAGTGGGATAGACCCGTACAACCTGCGTGAACCTTGACGTAGCTACAATTATCAATAATTATATTTAATTTAATATTGGCTTTAGCGATAAAAATATTAACATATATAATGCTTCAATATTGCTACGTAATACGGATTTTAAGGTATAATAAACTTTTTACATATTACGTGCATATGCATAACACATTGTTTGTAGCTACTTTACAGGTTCTTTCTTAATATGGTTGTATAGGCAATGATCTTTAAGTGAACTGTATTGGCGTGACCACGGAACACAGACACAAGGGCGTGACTATAATAATAATATTGAACTGCTAATTAATTAGCAAAATTACGTCTAAAACTTGTTTAGATAATCATAATCTTTTGAATTCATGGTAGAACGGTATTTGAATTGTGAAAACATTAACCACAGCATTATATTAATAAGTGGGGTAGATTCTCAATCGTTTCTTTCCAAGTTATTGTAAGGGTAACGTCGAGTTTCACGTTTTTATTAAATACCCACCAAATACAAACAAAACTTAGGATATTGTTATTGTGATGCGGTAGCTTTATTTGAAATAAGGAACGAAATAAATTACTCTTTTACATACTACAATTTCCTACAGCAATATCATAGGAAATTTATGGTCTATTTGAAATAGTTACTTGAGGCATGGCCCTTTGTGAACAAAATGATTTGCATGGCCTTCGAAGTATTTAATTAGTTTTGATGCTTAGACAACCATTTTCTGTACAAATATGGCAGTGGTACTTTAAGTTGCCGAGTTATTAAAACGTCAATACTTGAATAATTGTTACTTTAGTGCACGCAATTAGGTATACCCACATATAAATTATGTGGTTGTAATGTAATAATACACTTTACTTACTTAAATGCGAATATAACAGAACATATTCGTTACGAATTTGCCTGTCCGAACGAATGCAAGGGTGGCATTACTCCTTCTTTTTCTTCCAACATTTTTGGTAATTCCTTATTATTTTTACCGTCGTCGCCACTTGTAGTGTTTAGAGGGTCAATAATACACACATTTTACTCTGTAATGGGTGAGGTAGGTATACGCAAGGCTGACGTCTGCACACGGCACCTAGCACGCAGCATCGCTGCCGACTGACTGGCAGTCACTCAGTGACTGACAGCTGTGCTTATACACTACAATGATGATAATGATGATAATGAGGTATCTCAGGAATACCAATTTCCTAAAAAAATAAATAGTTCAAAGTACAATTGTATTATTTGAATTTAAAACGATAAATAAATATACAATCGTCAATGCTAATTATTGTTGTAATCGATATACTGAAGCCTAATTAGCGCTTTCGTATAAAATTAAACTATGAGAAAGTCCCGGAAATTTCACAGAACCCTCTAAAACACAACAATGTTATGCAAATTAAATCATAAACTGCACACAAGAAATTATAGTACAGTAGACACTGGGCGATCTAATTTAAACTACAAAGTAAAACTTTCATGTGGTTAAAAACCCACTCGCTGCCGTGCAAAGTTTAAATTGGCCGTGCGAACGTAGTTAGCAAAATGTACTCTTTATGTGGCGATATAGGGTTCATTGAATTGTAAGTCATCTCGCAGCTACGTTTAAAAAGTGGCTTTTAAAAAGTAAAAGTTTTTGGAGTTCATGGGTTTCCATCTCTACAACTATGTAAGTGTTCTCTTGGCAGTGGACATCAGTCAATAATTTCAGATTGCTATCCACAAAAGGTTACTAATTTCTGTACTAGTGTGTCATAAGTGTTTAATTGATAAAAGTGTGTCCAGGAGTGTAATTTTATTAACTTAAATTGCAATTTGTCAATAATTATGTTTTTTTTCAGGTAATTTTCAACCCACAGCTAGCAACACTCAAGTTTATGTAAGTTACTTAGAAACCGTTAATATGTAGTGTGATCAACTCCCTTTGGTTACGTCCATCCATCCATCAGCCTTTGGAGGTCCACTGCTGAACATAGGCCTCTCCTAACATGCGCCATTCTGACCGGATTCCCGCTGTCTTCTTCAGGTCGTCAGTTCACCTGGTCGGGAGGCGCCCTAATTCGAGAAGCTTTCTTTTTGGATACGTATTAACCGCCAAATTGTAACTTCTTGGTTATGTTTTTTCATCACCGGATTTTGTGTCCAATAGTTAACTTTTATTGCTGTGCAAAGCGTGTATCTGCGTGATAATGAGGCCGAAAATTTCACCATTAACAGAACTAAACCACAGTACACATATATACAGTAACGTGACTCGGCCCGATTCTCGAAAAACTTGCCTACTTGTAGCCGCGCGCTAGGGCTGTCCGCCGACAGTATTTTAATTTTATAAAACGACTTGAGTTTTTTTGTAGTTTTGTATTTATAAATGTTATATTTTCTATTTTAATAAATGCAATTCATTGTGAATAAAAAGGAAGTGTTCCATAAAAATCTATGTTGTGTTTTTATTAGTACTGTGAAGGTTCGTAAGCCTTCAGTATTGTATTAGAGACAGAGACTCTTAGGGTATGGTAAGTTCTTCTTGCAGGTTAAGGTAAATAAAAAAGGTACAACTGTCCGATTCTATAAACTTCAAATATTTCAAAATGGCGGTACTTGTAGCCTGGCGTGGGATTGGGGTTAGTATTCTAAGCCGCCCCAATACGACAAAAGTAATAATAATCAACCATTAGATTTTTTAGCCCCTTATTTATAAATCTAGGCATTTTACTCGGTGGACTTATGAAAAATAAACAATTTAGGTACCTACTTATTGCAATACGTACTTGTTTTTATTTATTTTATTTATTTATCCTACATGCACTGATCTCCTTCGGCAGGACCGAAGACCTTGAATACAATAATTTGATTTCTTATTAATAATTACAATACAATAATAAAGTTAATATTAATCAATAACGCAATAATTATACAATACCTACTACCTAAGTTACTTACCTACAATAATTATATATACCTACCTACAAGTACGTATTATATATTATTATACATATATTATATTATATAGTATTATATATACTATATAATACGTACTTGTAGGTAGGTGTATAAAAATAGTGTCTTACCTTTCGGAGTCTCCAGGTAACGTAAACAATGATATTCCTGGGTGACTTAATGTCGAATTAAAGCACCCAAAAACAGCACAATAATGTCTACTATTTCTGTTACCCTTTTCTACTGCCATCTTAAATTTTTCTAAATCCACAGTCGCACACGACCATACAGCTCAACCAGAGTAGAAAAACTAAAAAAATTGTTATTTGTACCGACCGGACCGTGGTACAAGCTCCGTTCGTTCGCCTGTCGGCAATCGCTACGCAGCGGCCGCTGTTGCCCTCGTATCGCACGCGTATTCGGATGTGGGTAGGTATAACGCGCTTTTCGGCCGTTTGTATGAAGAGCGAATACTGTAGATCCTTATATTGTGACTAAACCGAATTGACATAACGCTTAGCACAATCAGTCTGTAGGCTGTTAATTTTACAAGCGACGGGAGCTGCGTCACATGTCCATTTAATAAATTTAGCATTGTAGCTTTACCATCGACATCCTTGTCTGTCTACAAAATAAATTTCTAGGAGTTGGCATTAATATATAGTTTTTGAAGAGACGGTATAACTAGGTTGAACAGTTTTGAGATTTTCTTCATAAGACGTGTTAAAATGGTAAATATCCCTAGATTCCAAATACTTTTTTAGATCACTTTTGTCTCTTATATCTCCATGGGGTCCGCCTGGATATCTGGGTGGTAGCTATCTTGAGTCTGCTGCTACACTCGTCGAGTTCTGGCTGGGGGCGTGAGAGCCAGTTCTTTATTTCTTTTTCTTTCTTGGTAGGAAAATCAGTGATGTTTTGGTGTCGCTTATATCCATGGGCGACGATATCCACTTACCATCAGGCGGCTTGTCAGTTCATTTGCTGGCTATGTCCATAAAAAATACAGTCACATTAATTTTCGCCTCAAAGGGGAATTTCACCTTAAGCCTTGCTCACGCAAATTATTACTGACTAAAGTTTTTCTTTGAAATATCCGATTTCAGATTTCATTGAAGCTTCGCAACATTTTTCCCTAACATCGAAGTTTCCACTAGAAATTTAATTAAAATGGAACGAAAATGGGAACTTACAAGACGCGAACATCTTTATAACTCGATAGACTCAACTTAAAGCATCCTCAAGCGCTAGATAAAATCCCTCTTTTCGAAAGTGCTGTAAAAATATTCGATGTTGGACCAAGTTTAATTCGTTTCGATTATTTACTAATCCGAATGACGACGGAAAGCGATAAAAGATTTAGTCGCTTTGTTCATTGTGTAATTTAATTTGAAAATATTTGGCAAAGTTGTACAAGTGCTACGCATTAATATATTGACGGGATGTTCCGAACAAAATCCGTGTCACTATTTTCATCTCTGTGACAGCGCTTCGTTCGGTTAAGTTCTGTTCAAGATAACCAAGTTAGTTTAAATTAGTTATTTACCAATTATAATTTTAATAAACTCAAATAAAGTTCAAACGTAAATAATGAAAACGTTTTAACTGTGCACAATAATATGCGTTATTAAGAACACATGTTCTTGAATGGTCGCGGTTTTTCAAAAATGACATCTAGTTGTCTTGCTTGCTCGCAGCAGCCGACTAAAATACGGTGGCACCACTTGGTGTCAATATGGTGTCAATATTGGTTTCAATATAGTATATATATAGGTTATACAAGACCTGTAAAGGCCCTGCTCTGCAAATACATGAAATCCTACGTATGTCTCTAATAAAACTCTAGGAACTCAAATCATCTTTGAAATCATTACACAATTTGAGTTTATCCATTAAGGATAAACTCAAAATTTTCTATGAGTTAGCAATACCAACGCATGGCTTGGCCCAACTTGGTGTATGGGAAACAGAGATCAATATATTGGTCAAACAAAATTAACTTTGGATTTGAATAGATCAGACATTGTACGACCTATTGAATATATGTATATTATCTATATGTTACCGGATATCTGTATAATTCAGAATTCTATACAATACCTAGGCAATGTATAAAATATCTAAAACGTTCAGGTAACGTTTTGAATATTATTTATTTCATACTTAGCCCAGGCATTCTATACAATACTCCATGCGTAGTTGGTAATGTGTGTAAAAGACGGTTCTCTAAGCTGCCTTTTCGCCGAAAATTGTTTGGCCGATTATCACTTGCCAACTAACTTTTCGCAGAATTTTATTTCGCCGAATAATCATTTGCCAACTTATCACATTTTTTTTTAAATTTCCCAACCTAACAGTGGCCAACTGTACGTTTGGTCTGCCTTTTATAATGACACTTTTCAAAAGGCCAACTGTCAAGTAGCGAATGTTTCAGTTAGAGTAATATTCATTTGGTTGTATATTGTTTATAAACCTAGGTTTGTAAATTTGCGGTTCTTGTTATCTTTATTTATTTATTTATTATAGGATTACCAACATAAGATACAGTTTCATCATTTGCAATACAAGTTGTTACTTATCATATTAAATCTTACTGTTCCTACAATTACAAGTAACCACAGCATGCTTTGCAAATAGTCATCTTCCGGTGACATATGCACTTTTAGGGAGAATTT